>CM020001.1:10000000-11279396 GCA_009771035.1 Lupinus albus | reverse complement strand
GCTCAAAATCATAATCCTTAAGGAATTCCATCCACTGTCTCTGCCTCATATTCAATTCCTTTTGATCAAATAGGTACTTCAAACTCTTGTGGTCGCTGTATACCTCAAATCTCACGCCATAAAGGTGGTGTCTCCAGATTTTTAAGGCAAAGACCATTGCAGCTAATTCCAAGTCATGGGTAGGATAGTTTTACTCGTGCGTCCTCAACTATCGAGAAGCATAGGCAACAACCTTCCCTTTTTGCATCAGCACACAGCCCAAACCTTGCTTGGATGCGTCACAATAAACACTGAAGTCCCGATCAGTACAAGGAAGAACCAAAATTGGCGCCGTAGTCAACCTTCGTTTCAACTCTTGAAAACTTTCTTCACATCGAAGTGTCCACACATACGGTTCTCCTTTCCGTGTGAGCTTAGTCAACGGTAGTGCCAATTTCGAAAATCCTTCCATGAATTCCCGATAATAGCCAGCCAAACCTAGAAAACTCCGGATTTCAGTAACCGACTTGGGCACTGCCCATTCCATAACTTCTTCAACCTTTGAAGGATCGACAACTACCCCTTCCTTGGATATTACATGTCCGAAAAAGTTAACCGATTCCAACCAGAAATCACATTTAGACAATTTAGCATACAACTGGTTCTTACTCAAGAGTTCTAGCGTGTTCAGCATGTTCCTCTCGACTTTTGGAGTAAACTAAAATGTCATCAATAAATACCACTACGAATGAATCCAAATACGGATGGAAAATCCGATTCATGTAGTCGGTAAATATTGTTGGGGCATTAGTTACACCAAAAGGCATGACTAAATACTCAAAATGCCCATACCTTGTCCTAAAAGTAGTTTTAGGAATATCCTCTGACTTCACCCGAAGTTGGTGGTAACCCGACCGAAGGTCAATCTTTGAAAACAACACCGCTCCTCTCAACTGATCCATTAAGTCATCAATTCTAGGCAACAGATACTTATTCTTGATAGTAACCTTGTTCAATTGCCTGTAGTTAGTACACAACTACATATTACCATCTTTCTTCTTAACCAACAAAACAGGTGCACCCCACGGCGAGACACTAGGACGAATAAACTTCTTTGCCAATAAGTCCTCAACCTTCTTTCTCAACTCAGCCAATTCTAATGGTAAAATCCTATAAGGAGTTATAGAGATGGGTCGCGTTCCAGGCACTAAGTCGATAGAGAAATCAATTCTCTCACTGGAGGCAATTCCGGAATATCACCAGGAAATACCTAAGGAAAGTCACGAACTATCGGAATGTCCTCAATCTTGGGTTTCTCAATACCCTCTAGGGATGCCAACAACATAAACACGACCCCTCCCTCCTTACAGGAAGTCCTGACTTCCTTTGCCGATAACGGCCTCATGTTAATAACCTCATCAGAAATCTCATCTAGATTCCCGAATACCACGGTCTTATCAGCACAATTAAGCACCACACGATTTGCCGACAACCAGTCCATCCCCAGAATTATATCTAACTGGGATAGTGGTAAGCAGATTAAATCCAGTGTAAAAGTCCTACCATTCACCACCACCGAACATCGAGACACAACTGTCGACACCACCACAGGTACATTAGTTGGGGTGGATACGACTAAGTCGAGAGGCAAAGACTCAGTTTGCAATTTCAGTCTATCCACGCATTCAATAGATACAAAGGAGTGTGTCGCTCCCGAATCAAACAACACTAAAAGGGGAATACCTGCCACCATGCAATTACCTTTTACCAGGCCATGTGCACCCGATACCTCTTCACCACTCATGGTGAACACTCTGCCAGTGGATCGAGCTCTCACCGCATTCACACTCTGCGGTAGCTTAGGGCAGTGTCTTCGGACATGCCCAACCTCCTTGCAATGAAACCAGGTTAGTGCCATTCCATGGCACGAGTCACCAACATGAGCTCGACCACATTTACTGCACATAGGAGGAGAGTTCAACCGTGACCCTCCGACATTGGCATGAGTCCTCGGCCCATGCGAAGAATAACCTCGACTACCCGTTGGACGAGAGTAAGGCTTTCGTTCCTCTTGAAACACCTTGCCCTTCCCTTTCTCATGCGAGAAATTCCTTTGAGGTCCAGAGTGTTTGGGAGGAAGTGGTTTTGGCGTCATCACTTCATCCGCCTTCATGTCATCTTCAACCATTCTGCACTTGTTGACCAGGGTAGCAAAGTCGGAGATCTCTTGATGCCTAAGCATCGTCTTTAGTTTGGGCTTCAAACCCGATTCAAATTTTGAGCACTTGGACCTTCTGTCCACCTCCAACTTAGAGTAAGGGCAAAATTTGGCCAATTTTTCAAATTTGGCCGCATATGCTCCCACCGATAGGTCACCCTGCTCCAATCTTAGAAACTCCATCTCTTTCTGCCTCCTCAAATCAGTAGGAAAATATTTATGGAGGAATTTTACCTTAAATGTATCCTAGGAAATCAGATGCCCCTCCACCTCCATTTGGCGTCGAGTGAACTCCCACCAATTCTCGGCCTCTGTCACTAACATGAATGTGGCATAAGCCAACTTCTGAGCCTCCGTACAGTTCATGGCTCTGAAGATCCGCTCCACCCCTTGGATCCACTCGATGGCAGCTTCAGGAGCAAATCCTCCTTGGATCCACTCGATGGCATTTCATGGCTCTGAAGATCCGTTCCATCCCTCGGTATTCTGCTGGCCCAGGTGGAACTAGTGGGTGTGAACTCAGACTTGGCGCCGGATTCTGGTTCATATTGTGCATGTTCTCATTGACTTGCTGCAATGCCACCACCATTAGCACCAATAAATCATTCGGGACATTCTGACTTGTCCCTCTTCCTCTTCCTCTTCCTGCCATGGGTACCTGTACTCACTCACTTGTCAGTAATCAAATTAGTATAATAACAATGCACATAACCACTTAACAATTTGCACAATTCAAACAATCTCAACATATAAGGTTTTCAAAGAAGCATGTAAGACCATACCCTAGGTCGCAGGATTAACTATGCTCTGATACCATATTGTAAGGACCCAAATTCTACCCTTGAAATTTTTTCCTTATTTAATCCAATTTCATGCATGATAAATTATAATTACCGAGTGAATGAACTTATTTCAAAGATCTCACTTCCTTCCTCACACCCAATCTATAAACCAAAAGTAACATACCAAATCAAATAGCAGAAAAACATAATTCGTATTAATGTAACTTAGTAACGACGCATACAATTAGCTATGGGTTTCCAAAACACCCATAGCTACATATATCCCGAGTTACTAGTTTCCATGATTAATACCATGTACAACAATCATGTTCATAGTTACAAAATAGTTAGTTCAAGTACAACCAATGAGGTTACAAAAGAATGGATAAGAGACATCAAAATAAAAGTCTCTAAGCTCCTAATCAAAAACACCCATACTCCTTCCACCTACCTGCAATGGGATTAACATTGACAATACACCAAGAAACACAAAGGAGTAAGTCGTTAACTCAACAAATATCAATGTAAGTTAATCCACATTTAATAAGGTTAAATAAACGGTTTAAAATCAAGTTTACTTAAAAGCCAATTTCAATGTTCATACTTTTGAAAAACCATGCTACATAACTTGAGCCAAAGTTTGCTACATTTCTTGAGCCAAAGCTTGCTACATTACTTGAGCCAAAGTTTGCTACATTGCTTGAGCCAAAGCTTGCTACATTACTTGAGCCAAAGTTTGCTACATTACTTGAGCCAAAGTCGCTAACCAATCATGGTCGGCTAAAAACGAGTTTTATTTCCATTGGCACTCCACCAATATATTTTCCGAGTTTTATTTTCATTGGCACTCCACCAATACAAAAACAGTAAATGCACCTGACATCATTACAAACATATACACATATGCTTATAACAACTAAGTGATTTACGCTTCATTGCATTATTCTGAGTATTATTTCCATTGCCACTCCACCAATACATAAACGGTAAATCCACTCCTCGTTGTTTCAAACATACCCATATATGCTTATAACAACTAAGTGATTTACGCTTCATTGCATTATTCCGAGTATTATTTCCATTGGCACTCCACCAATACATAAACGGTAAATCCACTCCTCGTTGTTACAAATATACCCATATATGCTTATAACAACTAAGTGATTTACTATATAGTTCATTATCCACATCAGAAAATTCACACATTTTCTATCACAGTGCATAAGTTAAAGACTCATCCTTACCTCGGTGAGTGGGTTTCGGTTCTAGGCAACTCCTCAAGTTCCACCGACACCGCCTCCAACATTAGGGTCTTTCCTCATCCCACCATATAACACAATGTTAGTCATTTATTCCAAATATCATATAAACAACTTATATTGCATTATTTAACCATACGAGATATCTATCATATTTTCGATATTAGAAAGTAAACTCATCTTCTACCTCTAGCATTTTACCCATTTTCCATTTTAACCACATTTTCTCTTTAGGGTTTTGGGGTTTTTATGACTCAACCCACAAACCCTCTCCTTTCTTGAAATATTATCTCTATACCAAGAGTTTACAAGATAAAATAACATAAAAATGAACCATAACTCAAAAGGGTGAGTTTCCATGGTTTCTCTCATTTATGAGAAGAGATCCAACATACCCAAAAAGAGTTCCAAAGAGAAGAAGAGAGTTAGAATCAAGAGTTTACCTCTTCTCAAGCTCTTGGATGAGTATCAAAGGTTCTTGCCCTTGGAAAAGCTCTCTTCTCTCACCTCTCTTCTTTTCTTAACACTAAAATGTGTTTGGGGGTTTCTCATTTAACGCAACTCGTCGGGTTCTCGCTTAAGCGAGCTCGTTCTCGCTCAAGCGAGAAAATCCCTCCCATTTTAAAAACTCAGATATGATCCTCTCGCTCAAGCGAGGGATTCTCGCTCAAGCGAGGGATTCTCGCTCAAGCGAGGGATTCTCGCTCAAGCGAGAATCTCACAGTCTCAACAGCCCCAAAATGCCATTTCTCGCCTAGGCGAGCCAACTCTCGCTCAAGCGAGAATCCTGCAGTATAGCCCATGATTTCACCCTCCCAGGTGAGTCTTTCTCGCCAAGGCGAGAATCTCTCGCTCAAGCGAGGATCCCATGACTGATACTATAATTTTAAAGACTCAAATTTAGGGTGTTACAATGTTAATGTTCAATGTAACATATATAAAATGTAATGTTCAATATATAAAAACAATACAATTTTCAATTAACATTTAACTCTTTTGTTTAATGTGTTTTTGGTGTTTGTATTGTTAATATTTGACTCTTTTGTTCAATGTTCAATATATACATATTCTTATGTTTAAGTGATTGGATGTGTTGTAAGTCTTAGAGTAGCCATGAATGCATTTGGCAGGTGTAACAATGCGTATTTCAAAACGCGTTGGAATTTGTTCAACAACGCTTCTTTTACGGTGCACTATTGAATATGGAAAAACATGTATATGCAACAGCACACAATTAAAGGAGCGCCGTTTGTGACACCCAGAATTTATATTTCTTAAGTTGTAGTAACAGTCCTAAATGATGGGACATACTGCCAGATTCTCGCTTGAGCGAGAGGGCCTCGCCCAAGTGAGAGAGTCAGAGTTCTCCTAGGATTTTATCTAGAAGTCTCGCTTGAGCGAGAAAGGGCTCCCCTGGGCGAAAGATGGCTCATCTGGGTGAGTGGGAAACTGGGCTATACTGAAGGATTCTCGCCTGAGCGATATTTGGCTCGCCTGGGCGAGGGAGAGAGGTGTAGACACTAGAGGATTCTCGCTTGAGCGAGAATCCCTCGCTTGAGCGAGAATCCCTCGCTTGAGCGAGAGCGTCAGTTCTGAAATTTTAAAATGGGCGGGATTTTCTCCCTTGAGCGAGAAAAGGCTCGCTTGAACAAGAACCCGATGAGTTCACTTTAAAATAGAAACCCTCAAACACTTTTAGGGTTAGAACTTGAGAGAGAAGAGAGAAGGAGGTGATTTTGAGAGCAAGGAATCGTGGGAATCATATAGAAGCTTGAGAAGAGGTAAATCTCTTGATTCTAACTCATCTTCTCCATTTCAAACTTGTTTTGGGTGTATGAGATCTCTTCTAAAAAATGTGAGGAACCATGGAAACTCTTCCTTTTGAGTTGTGGTTCGTTTTATTTCATTTCTCTCTTGTAAGCTCTTAGTTTAGAGTTGGTATTTGAAGAATGGAAAGGTTTTGTGGGTTGATTCATGAAAATCCCAAAACCCCCAAAATGAAAATGTGGTTAAAGAGGAAAATGGGTGAAATGGTAGATGTAGAAGATGAGTATGTGTTCTAATGTAAAATAGAAGATGAATATGTATGTTTTAATGTTGAAAACTTCCAACGAAAGTGTTTTTGGAAACATTGAAAATATGCGAATCTTTTATATGGTTAAAAATGAACTATGAGTTATTTATATGTTGTTGAGAATAAAATAACTGACTTTTATTGTTGTTTGGTGGGGATGAGGAAATATCCTAAGGTTGGAGGCGGTGTCGGAGGAACTAGCAAAGTTACCAAGGACCAAACCGAACACTCACCAAGGTAACGATAAGTCTTTAACTAGCATATCATATTGAGAAAATGCGTGGAATTTCTGTTTATGAATTGATGGTGAATCAATGAAGAGAAAACATATTTTTAGCCGACCGTGATTGGTTAGCGACTTTGGCTCAAGTTATGTAGCGATACTTTGGCTCAAGTTTTGTAGCGATACTTTGGCTCAAGTTATGTTGCGATACTTTGGCTCAAGTTATGTAGCGATACTTTGGCTCAAGTTATGTAGTGATACTTTGGCTCAAGTTATGTAGCGATAATTTGGCTCAAGTTATGTAGCGATGCTTTAAGTCGGAAGTCCTTACATATGTCGGCTTTGATGGTTCGAGAAGAGAAACTAATTCAGGAGTTCAGGGATATGAACTTGGCAATTCAAGTGAGACCCGATAGCATTATTTTGGGAATGCTCAAGGTCACCAATGAGTTGTTTGACCAGATCATAAATATGCAAGTTGAGGATCGAGAATTGAAGGTCAAACGAGATTTGATGGCTAAGGGAAAGGAAATCGGTTTTGAGTCGGATTATAGTGGAATGTTGCGATACAAGGGAAGGGTGTGCGTGCCTCATGATGTGGAATAACGAAGGAGTATTCTGGAGGAGTCACACAAGAATAAAATGAGCTTTCACTCGGGAATTACAAAAATGTACCAAGATCTGAAAAAGCTGTTTTGGTGGTCTGGGTTGAAAAAGGATGTGGCTTTGTATGTCTCGAGTTGTCTTATCTATCAGAAAGCCAAGATTGAACATCAAAGGCCAGCGGGAGAATTACAATCACTAGAGATACCGGTTAGGAAGTGGGATAGTATCTCCATATGGGTTTTGTATCGGGTTTCCGAAGACTCAAAGAGGGTACGACTCGATATGGGTAATAGTATGACAAAGTCTGCTCATTTCTTGCCGATGAACATGAAATATTCCCTGGAACGATTGGCTGAGTTGTATATCAAGGAAATCGTTCGGTTGCATGGGATACCATCGAGCATTATGTCGGATAGGGATCCTCGTTTCACTTCGAACTTCTGGACTAGTTTGCAGTTCGCTTTGGGAACTAAGTTGAAACTGAGTTCAGCTTATCATCCACAAACGGATGGTCAATCAGAAAGAACCATACAGTCATTGGAGGATCTTTTGAGGGCTTGTGTTTTGGAACAACCTGGGAGTTTGGATGGCATGTTGCCTTTCATTGAGTTTACCTACAACAATAGTTTCCATACTAGCATCGGGATGGCCCCTTATGAAGCCTTGTATGGGAGAAAATGTAGGACTCTAGTGAGTTGGTTTGAAAATGGGGAGAACTTAGTATTGGGATCCGAGTTAGTTCGAGAAACGACGGAAAAGATCAAGAAGATCCGGGAGAATATGAGAATAGCGTAGAGTCGGCCAAAAAACTACTACGATAAGAGACGGAAACCTCTTGAGTTTAAGGTGGGAGATCATGTATTCATGAGAGTAGTTCCGACTACTGGGATTGGTAGAGTGTTGAAGCCCCTAAGCTTACTCCGATATTTATTGGGCCATATCAGATATTAAAGAGGATTGGGCCAGTAGCATAACGGATTGCTTTACCTCCATTGTTTTCAAATCTTCACGAAATGTTTCATGTGTCTCAATTGAGAAAATATGTTGGGGATCAATCTCATGTGGTCAAGTCGGATCAGATAGAGTTGAAGGACAACTTGACCTTTACGACATTGCTAGTGAGAATCATGGATACCAGTATCAAGAGGTAGAGAGGCAAAGAGATTGCCTTGGTGAAGGTATTGTGGAGCCAAGTAGATGAAGGAGACGCTACTTGGAAAGTGGAGCGTGATATGAGGGAGGATTACCCTCATTTTTTCGAATCGAGGTATGTTTAATTTTCGGGAACGAAAATTCCTGTAAGAGGGGGAGGATTGTGACACCCTAAATTTATTTTCCTAAGTGTGGTGAAAATTCTAGGAATCTGGGGTATACTGGGTGTTTCTCGCTTGGGCGAGGGAGACAGGGTTAACACTGGAGGATCCTAGCTTGAGCGAGAATCCCTCGCTTGAGCGAGAGCGTCAGATCTGAATTTTTTAAAATGGCGGGATTTTCTCGCTTGAGCGAGAACCCGACGATTTCACTTTAAAATAGAAACCATCAAACACTTTTAGGGTTAGAACTTGAGAGAGAAGAGAGAAGGAGGTGATTTTGAGAGCAAGGACTCATGGGAATCATCTAGAAGCTTGAGAAGAGGTAAATCTCTTGATTCTAACTCATCTTCTCCCTTTCAAACTTGTTTTGGGTGTCTGGGATCTCTTCTAAAAAATGTGAGGAACCATGGAAACTCTTCCTATTGAGTTGTGGTTCGTTTTATTTCATTTCTCTCTTGTAAGCTCTTAGTTTAGAGTTGGTATTTGAAGAATGGAAAGGTTTTGTCGGTTGATTCATGAAAACCCCAAAACCCCCAAAATGAAAATATGGTTAAAGAGGAAAATGGGTGAAATGGTAGATGTAGAAGATGAGTATGTGTTCTAATGTAAAATAGAAGATGAATATGTATGTTTTAATGTTGAAAACTTCTAACGAAAGTGTTTTTGGAAACATTGAAAATATGCGAATCTTTTATATGGTTAAAGATGAACTATGAGTTATTTATATGTTGTGGAGAATAAAATTACTGACTTTTATTGTTATTTGGTGGGGATGAGGAAAGATCCTAAGGTTGGAGGCGATGTCGGAGGAACTAGCAAAGTTACCAAGGACCAAACCCAACAGTCACCAAGGTGAGGATAAGTCTTTAACTAGCATATCGTATTGAGAAAATGCGTGGAATTGTTGTTTATGAATTGATGGTGAATCAATGAAGAGAAAACATATTTTTAGCCGACCGTGATTGGTTAGCGACTTTGGCTCAAGTTATGTAGTGATACTTTGGCTCAAGTTTTGTAGCGATTCTTTGGCTCAAGTTATATAGCGATACTTTGGCTCAAGTTATGTAGCGATACTTTGGCTCAAGTTATGTAGTGATAATTTGGCTCAAGTTATGTAGCGATACTTTGGCTCAAGTTATATAGCGATACTTTGACTCAAGTTATGTAGCGATACTTTGGTTCAAGTTATGTAGTGAAAATGAATTTAAAATGGTTTACTAACCCCTTTAAAAATGTGGATTATCTTACAATGATATTTATTGGATTAATGACTTACTCCTTTGTATGTTTTGTGTATTTGTTATTGATAATCCTATTGTAGGTAAACAAGTAAATTGAGGATATTTGGTTTGGAGCTTTAGGAGCTCTAAATTATGGATTCTTTTGTTTACGCCTTTTGTACTAT
The DNA here is from genome assembly GCA_009771035.1 of Lupinus albus. Lineage (NCBI taxonomy): Eukaryota > Viridiplantae > Streptophyta > Magnoliopsida > Fabales > Fabaceae > Lupinus > Lupinus albus. The sequence continues at coordinate 11,269,537 of CM020001.1, read as the reverse complement.
AACTGACTATTTGTGGATTTGAATGTTTGTACCCATGGTTAATACGTTAGTTCTTTTGAATTTTTTTAACCATGAGTATTGCGATTTTGAGAACCATAATTATTGATACTTTGCAGTCATGGAGTGTTATTTAAATGAATTATGTTTTTCTGCATTATGAATATGTGTAGAAATATTACATGTTAAGAAATTGAGAAATAATTAATGGGCGGCCAAAGTTAAGCCATCAGGTGTTTAAAATTATATGATATACGAAAGAATACATGTGGGAACATATTCAAATAAGGAAAAAAATTTCAAGTGTAGAATTTGGGTCCTTACACAATCTAGCTTTGAAACTCAACTTGTTTACTTGGGTCTCTTCTCTTACCATGAAAAACCATTAAACCATCTCTTTTGAGTTGTGGTTCGTTTTTATCTAGATTTTCCCTTGAAAACTCGTGGTTTAAAGTTTGTATTCGGAAATGGGGATGATTGGTGGTTGATTCATGAAAACCCCAAAACCCAAAATGAAAATGATGTTAGAAGGGGGAAATGTTAGGTTAGGAATGTGGTTTATGGAATAACTCCTTGACTCTTGGAAAGTATGAAGCGTAACTTAGAAAGTTGGAGTAAGTCTTGGAATTACTCATTGACTCTTGAGAACCATACAATGTAACTTAGAAAGTTGGAGTAAGTCTTGGAATTACTCCTTGACTCTTGAGATGCAACTTAGAAAGTTGGAATAGCATTTTCAAGGTACCTTGAAAGTATGACAACAATTAATCCTCCACTATATCCTTATGATGAAGCCTTGATTCCCTTCTCTATATAAAGGGAACTTGTGAGGAAGAAATGTACAAGCAAGTGAGAAAGAGCATCATAGAGAGAAAGTGAGAGAGCTTATATCCACTTTAGTGTGAGTTTTTGTATTCCTAGTGAGATGCTAGAGTTTGTATTTTCATCATTTTGGGTGAGATTGAGTGTTATCCTCTTTGTAAAAGAGAGTCAACTATTGTAATCCTACTTTTCTATAGTGGAGATCTTTTCTGGACTAGGTCTCGTGGTTGTTTCCTTCTCACATTGAGGAGGTTTTTCCACGTTAAATTTTTTTGGTGTTATTCTTCTACTATTCTCTATTTACCTTATTCACTTGCCGCTTCCGCAAGTGCCCATTTTGCATCACACAGAGGAGGGAAATTGGTTCTGAATTTCCCAACAATATGACACATATCTAGCGAATTGATGAAGTAGCCAAATATAGTATTGACACATCATCAAGATTAACAAACTGAAACACTCAAAGTAAGGACTAACCATTAAGCAAAAAAGACTATCTCTATTTTTTATTATACTACTTATATATACTTACTTTGTCTGATTTTTTTTAGGTTGAATGAAATATAAACTGTCAACTATCTAAAAAAATGGTGGCAATATAATTGTTAACTATATTCGGGTGGCTGCTCTACAGGGGTTGGAATGATAAACATTTTGCTAATGTAAAGGATATCATTTGGAATGACGTAATAGTAACATACTTATCATATATCATATTCATTTATCTTATATATAAGTGTTTGCTATAATATTTTATTTATCAATTTTCAGTCGACTTTTGGTTTTGGTGAGGATTGTAGAGATTATTTTCTTAAAAGTGATAGCAAAAGTTATGATAATTCAGTACCGAAAAGTATTGAGGGAAAAAATATTCAAATATCATCGATAAAGCTTATTAGAGGGCTTTTGTCTTTGTACACGAGAAGAGTCTTTCTTTGTGAAATTATATCCTTAAAACATAAAAAATATCCTTAATTTTTTATTTATGATAAAAGTACGTATTGATGAAACTATTCTTTTTTATTGCCGAATGTTACTATGTTGGTATTTATCGTGGGTGATACTCAACCCTCAACATCCTTATCACTACATTCCTTAAACCTTTCGTCCAAACCATTATAAACTAAGTGAAGAAACATTCAAAGTATGACCCTCACTTATTATTTGTTTTATTATAAACTAAGTGAAGAAAACTACAAAAGATCATCAAAATTTGGTTAATTATCATAAAACTAAATCAATTTGGTTATTTACAATTTATCGTACAATATGGCGAGTATAACAAGTATGAATTTTAATCATTGTGATTATTTATTTTATAGTACAACTGAACTAGAATGAGGCACCTTTGAATGTTTCATAGGTAGATCTTAATATTTTGTAGCGAATATCCGTTAAAACAATGAAAGTACCATTTACAATGTAAATCTTTAAAAAGTGGAAAACTGTTGAATAGGTGAAAACTTACTTTTGAGGAAGTATTTTCACACCAAATGGATGAAAACAAAATATGTTACATTTTCCAAAAATTTCTCTTTAATCGTATTTAATATCACCTGCATATCAACTATTTGATCGGCAATCCATATTTGAGAATTTGGTAGGAAAGCATCTTATGAATTTGTATTTAAAAAGGGAAGAGGAAATATCGATGTTAAATTAATATATTATATATTAAAAAGATTTAACTTATCTATATAAAGGAACTTCTTATTTGGAGGTATCCTAAGATTTAGATCTCTCAATAAATTATGGAATCTGTCCACTTTAGAATTGACCAGTTTCTAACAAACATTGGTGATTACGTGTTATTTATGAAGTCTTTCTGAATATAACTTGTCATTCGAGCATTATTAGAAAAATGGAAATAAAACATAAAGGGAAACGTATTCCACTATCACAAGTGATAGTAAATATTAGGTTAAATTATAATTTTGCTAATTTATCTTATTTTTAATATTCAGTTTAGTGGTCAAACAAATAAGGTAGATATTTCTATGATTGAAAATATATCTTATTATTTCTCTTTAAGTTCCTATAAAGTACTTTTTGTGGGTTTGATCTTTATATATTCCAACAACAAAAAATTGGTTTAGAACTTAGTGATAGTATGATTAACTTTATTATATGACACATATCAAATGAATTGATGAAGTAACCAAATATAGTATTGACACATCATCTAGATTAACAAACTGAAACACTCAAAGTAAAGACAAACCATTAAGCTAAAAGTCTATCTCTATTTTTAATGATACCACGTATACAATATCCATGTATACTTACTTTGTCTTATTTATTTTGTAGAATGAAATATAAACTGTCAACCATCTAAAAAAATGATGGCAATATTATTGTGAATTATATTAGGGTGCCTGCTCTACAAAGGGTAAATCATTTGCTAATGTGAAGGATATCATTTGGAATAACGTAATAGTAACATACTTATCATGTATCTTATTCATTTATCTTATATATAAGTGTTTGCTATGATATTTTACTTATCTTTTTTCAGCCGTTGGTGAGGATCTTAGAGATTATATACTTCAAAGTGATAGCAAAAGTCATACAATTCACTACTGAAAAATATGTTTGATGCTGATGGAAAAAAATATTCAAATATCAATAGTAATGCTCATTTAGAGAGCTTTTGTCACTAGACGTATACGAGATGAGTCTTTCTTCATGAAATTACATGCTTTAAACATAAAAAATATCCTTATTTTTTTGTTTATGGTGAAAGTACATATTGATGTGATTTTTGTTTTTTATAACCGAATGTTACTATGTTAGTATTTATTGTGCGACAAAACCCTCAACATTCATATCACTTCATTCCTTAAACTTTTCGTCCTAACTATCAGACCACCTTTTGACTTCCACTTATTATTTGTTTTAGTATAAAGTAAGTGAAGAAAACTACAAAAGATCTTCAAAATTTGGTTATTTCTCATAAAACTGAATCAATTTGATTATTTTTAATTTTTCATACAATATGACAAGTATAACAAGTATGAATCTTTATCATTTTGATTATTTATTTTATAGTACAACTGAACCAGAATGAGACATCTTTGAATGTTTCATTGATAGATCTGAATATTTTGTTGGGGAATATATATGAGAATAATGAATGTACCATTTACAATGTAAATCTTTAAAAAGTGGAAAATTGTTGAATAAGTGATAACATACTTTTGAGGAAGTATATTCTAATGGATGAAAAAAAATGTTTTCTTTTCCACAAATTCCTCTTTAATCATATTTAATATCACCTTCATATCAACCATTTGATCTACAATCCACATTTGAGAATTTGGTAGGATAGGAATTTGTATTTAAAAAGGCAAGAGGAAACATCAATGTTAAATTATTATATGATATATTAAAAAGATAACTTATCTATACAAATAATAGATAAAGGGCCTTCTTATTTAGATACGTGAATAAATTATTCAATCTGACCACTTTAGAATTGATTAGTTTCTAACAAACATGGTTGATTATGTGCTATTTATGAAATATTTTTATATACAACTTGTCATTCGAGCATTATTATAAAAATCGAAGTAAAACAGAATGGGGAAAGTTTTCCATGATCACAGCTGAAATTTATTACTCAAGTAATTAACTATGTCCTATTGCGTTAAATCTTAGGTTAAATTAGAATTTTGATACTTTATCTTATTTCTAATATTCAATTTATTGGTCAAACAAAAAAGGAAAACATATTTCTGTCTCTAAAAATTTATCTTATTATTTCTCTTTTAGTTCCTATAAATTTTTTTTGGGGTTTGATCTTTATATATTCCAAAAACAATTTGGTTTAGACCATAGTGATAGTATGATTAACTTTATCATATGAAATATATCAAACCAATTGATAAAAGTAGCCAACTATACTTGACACATCAGTCAAACTGAGGACTACACATTAAACAAAAAAGTCTCTCTCTATTTTTAGGGATTAAAGTCATACTTAAGGCAACACAAAATATGTCAATTTAATCCACTATCTTACAATTGTTTATGAAATTTACAATTTCTTCTCAATATGATTAGGTTTTCATAGGAATATTCTAAATTATAGTTGGAGATCCATTCCAAGTTACGAGATTCTTGGTTTTTCATTTGAATTTAGAGTATTATAATGACAAGGATGATAAAAATAGATAAATGAAGTTCAATAAAATAAAGTTATTAAGAGAGAAGAAAAAAGATAAAACGTAGAGCTGGCAAAAGTATTCAATTTGAAATGTAAAACCCAACTTTAATATTGATTAATATCTCCGTTTCAATTTATATTTTGTCGAAATGCAAATTTTATTAATATGATAAAGTTTGATAAAAGAAGTACCTAATACCTATATTTCAACCTCACAAGTGAAGCTACGGGCAAACTCTTTTATACACTTAAAAACTGTATGTAGTAAACTAACTTCTTTCTTTTCAAAACTAAGATGATGCAGTGGTCACTAATATTTTGTGGGGTATGTTATGTGAGATTATCTTCTTAGTGATAAGAAGATAATGAATTTAGAACGACAAATTATCTGCTGCATTTTCAACCACGCATATATATATATATATATATGTGTGTGTGTGTATTAGCGAGAAGTATTTATTGGCTCATTCTTTTGCATTACAAGTTATTAACAAAACAAAACAAATGGGAGAAACAAAGTTGAGCTTCAAAGACAAAAGATGGTCACTACATGGGATGACAGCTTTAGTAACAGGAGGAACCCGAGGCATTGGGTTGGTTAATCTAATCTCAATACCTTATCTACTTTTATTTTAATTTCTTAATTCATCACTTTATTTATTTATTGTGATTATTATTATATTAGTTATGCAATTGTGGAAGAGTTAGCAGAATTTGGAGCAGCTGTTCATACATTTGCACGTAATCAAGCAGATATAGATAAATGTTTGGTAGAATGGAAAGACAAAGGATTTAGTGTTACAGGGTCAGTATGTGATGTTCTTTACCGTGACCAACGTCAAAATTTAATGGAAACTGTTTCTTCCATCTTTCATGGAAAGCTCAACATTCTAGTAAGTAACATTCTAGTAACCAAATAAATAACTCTCGGTAATATATTGAGAAATTGTGCAACTCTAAAAAATAAGATCTAATCACTAATTCTAATTATTGAATTTCATTATAATGATAAATAAGATGTGGAATATGTTTTTTTAACTTACTTTCCCGATCATTATATATATATACACCTTGTCACCAAACTAAGCACGGTGACTCTTGAAATTTCAGAACTAATTTCTAACAATTTTTTCCTATTAGGTAAATAATGCGGGTAAAGCGATACCTAAGAACATCATAGATCATAGTGGTGATGATATAGCAACTATAATGGGTACAAATTTTGAGTCTGGTTACAATTTGTGTCAACTTGCATACCCATTTCTGAAAGCATCTGGGTATGGGAGCGTAGTATTCATTTCTTCCATTGCAGGTTTCAAAGCTTTGCCTCTTACCTCTGTCTATGCTGCCTCTAAAGGTATGTTTTAATTTATTATCTTCATTACTTATAAATAGGAATCTAGATTGATAAGTTTTAGCGAAATGGCCCTAAGATTATTATCTGCATATATAATTTTGTTCAGGAGCCATCAATCAATTCACCAAGAATTTGGCTTTGGAATGGGCAAAGGATAATATTCGTGCAAATGCTGTAGCACCTGGGCTTGTTAAAACTTTCCTTTTGGAGTCTTTCATGGTAAGCATATCTATACACAGACAATTGTAAGATTTATAGGCAATCAATTAAGTATTCACTATTTATTTGTATTAATTTTTTTAAGAATAAATTACAATTGAAAATAAATGTTGGATTATATTGTAAAAAAAATTACACTGTGGATGCATATATGTTTTTCTTTGATGATATTGTAAAAAAAATTACAATGTGGATGCATATATGTTTTTCTTTTTTTTCATTTAAGTTTATCAAAGCTTGGCATGTTAAAATTGAATTGCATTCCTTATTTTATTATTAGAATTATTGGATCTAACTTAGTACCAATAATACTATAATTATGTCCAGTTATATCCTAACATTTATTACTTTCCCTTTGTGGCCCGTGAAAAAACATTAACGTATATTACATATTTCATATGCTATGCTATTAATTTTGCATCTGTGTTCATAATTTATGTTATGACTTCTCTTTTGTTATAGAAATCTTCTGCAGCAGATGAAGTTATAAATGAGGTGAAGTCTAAGACACCCGTTGGTCATATTGGAGAACCTAAAGAAATATCATCATTGGTTGCTTTTCTTTGTCTTCCTGCTGCTTCATATATCACTGGACAAATTATAACTCTTGATGGGGGTTTCACAATTTAAATGTCTTGATAATTTTAAATTGGGCATGTATTATTAATAAATAAGTTTCATTTGATTGGTAAGTTTGAAACAAATAGTTGAGATTAGTTCGGTGACATCTAAAAAATATATTTTCATAACAAATTTACAACAAATCACTAGTAGGGTAAAGGCATTTTATATGCATCAAATATTACCAAAATACACACAGTTAGGAAACAAAATTCATTTATAACCGTGTAAAATCGCAAAAACTATCATAATTCTAATAAATGTGTAAATTATCATAACTCTTTAAAATCACAAAAATGTCTAGAACATTTTTTATTAATTTGAAATTTTATAACTTTTATACTCTTTATTTTTAAAAATGTGTGGGGGGAATTGAGTGTTTATAATAGATTAGTAGTAACTTCCTAACATAATATCCTAACAAAATATCCAAAGGTGTGAGTTCTATTGTTAAAAGTGCTTCAATTAATAGGCCATGAATCTTCAACGCTAAAGTTATGCCTATTGGGGGTTGGTAGAAAATGTACCTAGTGTGCCACAATACTTGGTTGATTGCATTCTTATGGGTAAACCCAAATCTCTATGGACTTATGATGATAAAAATAAAGTACAAGACTATCTCAATGCTAATAATATTTATTATCTCTCAATTATCTTATAGCGATTTCTTTTGAATTTCTCAATATGTTAGTTCTAAAGATACTTTGAAATATATCCAAGAGGAAACTAGTGGAGTCAAGCATGCGAGAATTAATATATTGATGCATGAATATGAATTGTTTTGCACATTGACAATTGAAAACATTAGTGATGTTAAAAAATGTTTATCTCATATTGTTAATCATCTTATTGGTTTAGAAAATTTATTCCTAATGACGAATTGACTAACAAAGTTGTAAGATATCTTGGTAGAACTTGGCAAATAAAGGTGATTGCTATCATGGAAGCAAATGATATTTCCACTATATGTTCATCTCAATATTATATGGGAGGACAAAAGAACATGAAATGGAACTTCGACATCGTACACTACATTAAGAAACTGATCAAAATAAGAAAGTAATTTCTTTCAAAGCAATACATTCAAAATTAAAGAATATACAAGAGCAAGAAGAAGAAGACTGTTTTGATTCATCCTATATTGATGAAGACAATAATAAGACAAGGTTGATAAGCAAGCTTGAAGACATGAACAACTCAACAAAAAACAAGGTCAAGGCTCAAGATCAATCAAGTAGACTTAGGTTATATTTTATATTTCTAGAGTCTTAAGATGATCGATTGAGTAGAGTCTAGGCTAGGTGAACCTAGAATGGAAGTCTCACAAAGTCTAAGAGAAAATAGTTTTGTAGAAAAGCTGACTTTTTCTCATGTGTTCATAAGTCAAGATAGAAAACTCATAAGTTTACATTCATCTCTGATCTTAATTTTCATATCTCTGAGAGAGTTTCTTGTTGTGAGAAAAGTTATAAAGGTTTCTTTGATTCGTATAGAGAGATAGGATAGTTATCCATTGTGCTTAACTTTCATATCCATTTTGGAAAACCAAGATTAATCTCACATATGACTTTTAAGTCTTTGTGAGATTTCTAGGCTGAGTTTTAGTGATGTTGTTGTTGTATATTCGCAATTTAGGTGCAATGTAACTTGAATAATTTCATAGATGATTTCATCGAAATCCTAGCTGCGGTTAGGTTGTTGTCTTTGCATATACAAGAGTCTTGGTTGGGAGTGATAAGTGGTTGGGGTAACAGCATTAGAAGTGTTGTTGAGTATCCATTAGAAGCGGGTAGAAGATCAAACCATTTTCGGGACTCTAGAGCCAAGAAGGGATTCTAGTATTGATTTGAAAGATTGTTTGTAAAACATTGTTCAAATAGTGAAGAAAATCTCCCAAGATGTAGTTTGCACTCAAAGTGAGGTGTCTTTATCCTCTATGGGAAATAAGTGTTATCCACTCTATGAGTATGAGTGTATTTTTAAATATATTGGTTAAGAACACACATATTACTCGTACATTCATATGAGACAGATTGATTTTGACATATATTTAAAACCACACAATTATCAATCTTATTAAAGATATATATTAGTAACATTGTGTAATAATTTGATAAAATAAAATGAAATATATAAATAATCATTGATAAATTATACAATATTCAAAGTCGTTATGAAAAGTAATTGATATAACAATAGACTGAATTTATTAACATTTCCAATCATTTGAAACCAAAATAGATTGAAAAAAATGAATTAGTGAGAATTAGATTGATTATAAGTTTGAAATTGTGTTGTGGAGAAGATGAAATCAATGATGAGGAGAGAGCATGAGTGAAACCAAAAGAAATAAGGGTTTGAAAAATAAGGATCAAATGAAGTTTGATTTGGAATTTTTTTATATTGATTTAATACAATGTGTGAGGGTACATAATAAGAATATGGACCAATTTTGGAGGCAAAAAAATCAAGGAGAAGTTGACATGTGTCCATGATGATGTGACAATAACATTTTTTTATATATATAGCAAGTAACCCGTGCATTTGCATGGGATGATTTTGTTGTCGTATGATTAAAAACACACATTACATGTGCATTCATATGGTTAAGAACACACATGTTATTTGTGCATTCGCATGATTAAACACACAAGTTACATGTGCATTCGTATTGTTAAGAACACATGTAATCAGTGCAATCACATGGTTAAAAACACATGTTATTCATACATTCACACGGCTAAGAACATACATGTTACCCGTATATTTTTGTACTTTTTTGATTGATTTTCATATTCTATAATCTATATATTTGGGTAACTAATAAATACAATAAAAACTTATATTGCTAATTTTTAATATACACATACATATGGAGAACTTGTTTAATTTTATGATATTATTGTTATTATTTCTTAATGTAACTTTTTTATAATTTCTTTTATTTCTAAGATATTATCTTTTATTGCTTGTGTAATTGGTTTATTATTTAGTATTTTTTTTAAAATATACAAAAAGGGACATTGTAATTATTACTTAGATTTTTTTTCGAAATAAATATGAGTTTAACCATTTAGTATGGAAACTTGGAAAATAATATTTTAATATATAGAAATGAAATTTTTGTAATAAATGATAATTGAAATAGGATAGTTGTAATTACTTAGTTTAATTTTTTTTCAAAATAATGGAGACCTTAATTATTTAGGATTAAAACTGCTAAAATATTTTAAAGATAGTAATGAAAATGTATGTACAATATTAATAAATGAAAATGAGAAAAACTTAATTAAATTTTTAGATTTTTTTTTAAATAAAGCATACATACTAATTTGTAGGTAGTGATTACTATACATTATTTGTCAAATTGGATAGCATTACCGATCTCACCAATAAGCACCACATTAAATGACAATATCTGTTTTTATTCTCTTAAACATGTTTATTAGTTTTATTTCTATCATAATGATCAACAATATTTATTCAAAGTAATTATTAATTATTAGTTTGCAACTGAGCAGCAATTAAAGTAGTAATAAATGAAATTAAAATGTATGAACGTTAAATAGTAATAGTAATAAATGATCAGCGATCAGCGCTATTTAAATGAATGAACAATTGTAATAAATGAAATTAAAATGAGAATGTTGTAATTAAATGTTTAGATTTTTTTTCAAAATAAAGTAGACATTACTTTTTTGGATTACAACCACTAAAATAATATATTAATTGATATCACACATTATTTACCACTATTTATGCCTTAATTTTTCAAAATAAAGGTTGTCTCTAATGTGATATTCATTCACCTACGTTAAAAATTACGAGCAGTTGTAATAATATAAGGAAATTATATCTGAAAACGAAATATATTTATTTTTGTTACATTTATGTATAAAAATGGAGAAATTTGTTTAATTAGTTAACTAAATATTTCATGAGCATTTGACTACACATTTTCTACACATGAAGCGTAAAAATGAAATGTTTGAATTTATAACTATTTTAGTACATGTAGATGTAAAAAGAAAAGAAAAAGAAAAATTTGAATTTATGACATATTATTATTTTTAATTATATCATACAAAACGATCCAAAAAATTGTCAAAGATAACCAAAATGACAAAGAAGAGAGAAGATTATTGAATCCATTGGTTCTATCATTCTCAATGGACCCAAATGATTGCGGTAACATAAGCAACAAATATATATTTTAAAAAATAGATTTTTAAACTCATCGAATAAAAAAATAAAATACAAAACCGTAAATAACTAACTATGATTCTTACCTTATTTAAGAGTAGAATATACTTCAGGTGTTTCTGAAACATGCAAAACAAAAAATTAAATTAGTGATTCTATGTATAAAAAAATGTGTAAATAAAATAAGAGACTAAAAGAGATAAAACTAAAGTGTAGAGATGCTAGAAGGGAGAACTAAACTACAAATGAAGAGAGAAAATGTTAAAAACGAAATAAATATATCAATAATAAAAACAAACAAATGGAATATTGCACCTGAATGTATATATATATATATATAAAATGAGATTGAGTACATACCACATGTTTTGAAGATTTGGTCGTCCTTTAGGATGATAACCTTGCTTATCAGACGCTAACAGAGAGAACTGTTGGAAGAATAGATCTAAAAAATAATGAAATCACTAAGAACACTAGTAAAAAATAAAGAAATCAATGAAAAAGTAAACAAAAAAAGATAGTTGGAAGGGAAAGATTGTTGAAGAGAAATGTTGTTTGAAGAGAAAAAGAAAAACATATATTTTGTGATGATGACAAAGTAAATCCTGCGAACGAAACGTGTCAGTATGGGAAAAATGAAGAGGTAGGGGATAGATGAAGGGGTAAGGGTAGAAATGAAAGGAAATGAGAAACATAAAATAAATAGGTTGAATGTGAAAAGGGATTTCAATCTCCTCTAATGTTCAATAGTTGATATTTTTTCACAAAACAAAACATAAGGACAAAACATTAATTAACATTTAAATTGTTAAAATATAAAATGTAGAAAAAGTGAGGATGTAGTGTGGGAAGGTACATAGTAATAGTATAAAACACTTTAGAAGGGAAAAGAAGTGATAAGGAGATGACATGTGTAACACCCCAAATTTATCCTCCTTGAAATTAGGTAACAGTCCTGAAGAATAGGGCATACTGCCAGATTCTCGCTTGAGCGAGAGGATCTCACCCCAGCGAGAGGATCAGTATTTTGAATTTCGAAATTATGGGAGTCTCGCCCAAGCGAGGAATGGATCGCTTGAGCGAGAGAAAGCCTGGGCAGGCTGTGAGATTCTCGCTTGAGCGAGAGAATCTCGCCCAGGCGAGAGAGCCCGTGTCTGGAAAATTAAAATATCGTGGGTTTCTCGCCCAAGCGAGATATTCTCGCGCGGGCGAGAGTGGCCAGCTATAAAAGAAAAGAAAGGGTTTCACAAACCCTAATCTTTATTTTATTTTCTCCCCTTTCACTCCCAACGGCGGCTCCCCATGGATTTTGACTCTTTCCTCCTCTAAACCTCAAAAACACATGAAAACCTCTTCCTCTTGATTCTTAATGGAACATTGGAGAGCTTTGGAGAGGAAAAAGCAACAATGGAGGTTGAAGGAGATGGAAGGAGATATAGCTCTTTGCGGATCCATGGAGCTTACGCAACCTAAGGTGAGGGAGAAGACCATTGTGGTCTTAGAGTATTTCATTAGAGTCATCATCTCCGATTTACCTCAAGAATCGGAGCACATTAACGGATAGAAACTCTCTTGGGAGTTTGTGGTCCATGTGAGAGTCTTTATTCTACATAAGGATGTATTAGCCATAAAAGTGGAGACATATGTGCTGATAAAACCGTTTATGAAAGTACAATGCAATATGCCCCTTTATGGTAATACACCATCATTAAAGATGGTTCTAACGTTAATGTGTATATGATGAGTGATATTTTATGTGTGGCTGGTTTATGAATAATGGTATGTTATGGATGGTTGATTTATTATAAACACATATGGGTGTGTTTGTAATAAGGATTGTGAGATGTGTGTTTAATGACAAAAGTATAAATTGTTATGTTGTGTGATAATGAGTATGTTGTGGGTTGTTGATTGTTATAAACATATATGGGTGTGTTTGTAACAATGAATGTGTGATGAGTTATTAAGGTGTTAAAATGAGATGGTATGTTGGTAATGAGAATTGTTTGATGAGTTGTTGATTTGTAAAGGTAGAGATGAGTATGTTTATCGAAGTGAATATGTTGTGAATCGCTTTATTGTTATAAATATGTATGAGTATGTTGTGACAATGAAGGTGTTGTGTGTTATTCCATGATGTTGGAACGATGTGATGCCTTGTGTTTATTGGTGTATGACATTGAGTTGATATTTTGTGCTATGACGAACATGTGATGTGAGAATAATGTGAATTACTCGACCTGCCCAATGTGGTATGGGGAATTACTCGACCTGTCCGATGTGGTATGGGGATTACTCGACCTGCCCGATGTGGTATGAGGATTACTCGACCTGTCGGATGTGGTATGGGGATTACTCGACCTACCCGATGTGGTATGGGGATTACTCGACCTGCCCGATGTGGTATGGGGAATTACTCGACTTTCCCGATGTGGTATGGGGATTACTCGACCTGCCCGATGTGGTATGGGGAATTACTCGACCTGCCCGATGTGGTATGGGGATTACTCGACCTGCCCGATGTGGTATGGGGATTACTCGACCTGCCCGATGTGGTGTGGGGATTATTGTACGGTGCAGCATTGTTGAAAGAGATCAAGGGTAAATTACTATGGAATGTGAATGATGTGAAAAGTGTATATTCGGAATGAAAATCATATGCATTCCATGAGATATATATTATAGGATATATATCTTATAGGGTGAATATGAATGATGAGAAATGAGTACGTTTGGATAAATAAAATATGCACACTGTAGCACATATATATTATGGGATATATGTGTACTATAGGGTGAATGTGGATAATACGAGAGGAGTAAAATATGCACACTATAGAACATATATATTATGGGATGTATGTGTACTATTGGATGAATATGGATAATATGTGTTGATTGGTATATGTTTATCATGATTGATGCTAGATGTGTGTGGTTTTAATACTTTAATGTTATTACTCCATGTAATTTCACGCTACGGTCACCGTAGTTGGTTCTTGTAACGACCCGATTTTCTATCCTTGAAAATTTTTCATTTATTTTAATCCTTTCTCACATACAGTCGTCACCTTCATTGAAAACTCTCTAGTATCACTCTTTGAAAATACCCTTTACCCTATTATATTATCATATAAATTTATGTTGCGGAAAAACATAATTCATTCAAATAGCATTTACCAAATACAACCAGTTATGGGTTTCCCAGAGTTATAAAAACCATAACTACACCTATCCGTATTAATCTAAACGGATTTACAGTCATCCCATAATGTTATCAAATTAACTACAACGTCAAGTAGCAAATAAAGACAAATAGGTTAATAAACACAAAAGCTTCCTAAGCGAGCTTCCTTCTCAAAATCTTTCATTTACCTACAATGGGATTATCATAAAGAACACACAAAACAAAGGGTCATTAGTTCAAAACTAACATCACATGATAATCCACATTTCAAATACGATTAAGCTTTAATATAATTTATAAACTCAATTACGTAAATGCAAACATTCATATCTCCTTCCGTTCATTTTCACGTTATCCATATTCATCATATAGAATATATATCCCATAATATACATTCTTTAGCATGCATATTGCGTTCATTTGAAGCATCGTTCTTCTCATTATTCATATCCACACTATAGTAAATATATCTCATACTATATATCCTATAGCATGTATACTATGTGAAGATGGTGATCTTTCCCAACCTATGGCTAAGGTTTTGATGATGCTCACTATGTCATCAAATGCAAAAATAAGACTAGCAAATCAAAAGTCAAAGAACCTCATGTGTAGTCTAAGTCTTTTAGGTAAAACGATACTTGAACTTAAAATCTCTTAACTATACGATAAAGGCTTATCTTTGGAAAACTCATGCATGAAACTAAGATCATTTACACTAAAGCACAAGTGTTCTGTTAAGTGTAATCGATTACACAATCATGGTAATCGATTACATGCTGATAAACTAATCAGACCTGTGCATTTTACATGATGTAATCGATTACACTATCCTGGTAATCGATCACAACATATTAAAAGCATCAGATATGTGCATTTTTCACATTGTAATCGATTACACCATGTTTGGTAATCGATTACATCAATCCGTTGAGTTTATATTTGAAATTTTTAACTGGTGTAATCGATTCAACCATATGGTAATCGATTACACATATCAGAACAGTATACTGGTTCTGTTTTGATTGAACTGTTGTAGCTCTTAACTTTTCACAAACTCATACTGGTTCATATGCACGAATTAAACACTATAAATAGGTGTTTTATGACTTGTTTTAAAACACAATTCTGAATACAACTTTCATACTCACAAAGTCACAAAGTTCTCATAATTTCTCTCATTCATTCATAAGTGTTAAGACTTTGATATCAATTTTCATATCTTTCCAATTCTGGAAATTATTCAAAGTCTTAAGCACAAACAAAAGCCTTTGTCCAAGTTATTTGATTTCTAATTTAAGTTATCATTTAGTGAGTGATTCAATCCTTAAAGTTTCAATTACTATTGGAGAGTGACTTATTAAAAAACCTTGTAAAAACCATCTTAAGAATACAAGTTAGTGTCTTGTAAACATTTCACCAAGTGTGGTGAAGTGCAGTATATTGTGAAAGAACGGTGTTAGCCTAGTGCCTAGTGGAATAGGTGAGTAGTCTTGGAAGAAGACGAAGAAGGTGTATCATTGGTTCTTGCAATAGTGGAAAAATCTTCTTGGTAACAAGAAGGACTGGACGTAGCCTTCAAATTGAAGGTGAACCAGTATACATCTTGGTGTGATCTTCTCTTCCTTAACTTTTTACATTTTGCAATTAACTTATACTTCTATTCAAATATTCTGTTCACTACTTCCGCTCATAAACACTCTCTTTAACTTGCAAAGTTTTATAATAAAAGTAGAAAAATTCAGTTTAAGTCTCTACACCTAATTCTCCCCCCCCCCCCCCCCCCCCCCCCCCTCTTAGGTGGCTATATATTCTAACATATATATCCCATACTATATATCCTATAGCATGTATACTACTTTTACTCTTACGTCTTCATTTTCAACATTCATATTCACCCTATAGTATATATATCCCATAATATATATCCTATAGCATGCATATGACTTTCGCTCTTAACATCCTCGTTTCTCATATGTCGTATTCATCCTTAATCGTTTTCACCGAGTTCTTTCACAAATATAACCCCCTACCACATCGGGTAGGTCCAATTACATCTCCATACCACCTCGGGAAGGTCCAGTTCGTCATCCATACCGCATGGGGCAGGTCTAGTTATTATCCATACAACATAGGGCAAGT
Organism: Lupinus albus; assembly: GCA_009771035.1. NCBI lineage: Eukaryota > Viridiplantae > Streptophyta > Magnoliopsida > Fabales > Fabaceae > Lupinus > Lupinus albus. Next base: position 11,252,824 of record CM020001.1, on the reverse strand, counting down.
CTAGTTATTATCTATACCACATCGGGCAGGTCTAGTCATCATCCATACCACATCGGGCAGGTCTAGTTATTATCCATATCACATCGGGCAGGTCTAGTCATTTCTCCATACCACATAGGGCAGGTCTAGTTCATCATCCATACCACATAGGGCAGGTCTAGTTATCATCCATACCACATCGGGCAGGTCTAGTCATTCTCCATATCACATAGGGCAGGTCTAGTTATCATCCATACCACATCGGGCACGTCTAGTCATTCTCCATACCACATAGGGTAGGTCTAGTTATCATTCATACCACATCGGGCATGTCTAGTCATTCTCCATACCACATAGGGCAGGTCTAGTTATCATCCATACCACATCGGGCAGGTTTAGTCATTATCCACACCACATAGGACAGGTCTAGTTATTATCCATACCACATCGGGCAGGTCTAGTTATTCTCCATACCACATCTGGCAGGTCTAGTCATACTCCATACCACATCGGGCAGGTCTAGTTATTCTCCATACCACATCGGGCAGGTCTAGTCATACTCTAGTTATTATCCATACCACATCGGGCAGGTCTAGTTATCATCCATACCACATTGGTCAGGTCTAGTCATTCTCCATACCACATATGGCAGGTCTAGTTATTATCCATACCACATCGGGCAGGTCTAGTTATTCTCCATACCACATCGGCCAGGTCTAGTCATACTCCATACCACATCGGGCAGGTCTAGTTATTATCCATACCACATCGGGCAGGTCTAGTCATACTCCATACCACATCGGGCAGGTCTAGTTCACAATACTTCATTACCATTCCGGTAGGATAACAATGACAGTCCACTACCACTCCGAGTAGGACACAATAACAGTTCGCTACCACTCCGGGTAGGACACGATAACAGTCCGCTACCACTCCGGGTAGGGCACGATAACAGTCTGCTACCACTCCGGGTAGGACACGATAACAGTCCACTACCACTCTAGGTAGGACACGATACCAGTCCGCTACCACTCCGGGTAGGACACGATAACAGTCAGCCACCACTCCGGGTAGGGTAACAACAATAAACCACTACCTCTTCGGGTAGGGTAACAATAATAAACCACTAGCTCTTCGGGTAGGGTAACAAAAATAAACTTATCAACACAATACCTCTTTCACATACCTCATTCACATCAGTGAGTATGAATTTGAGACACTTATCCCTTACCTTGGTGAGCGTTGGGGATCGGTTCCGAGTAACTTTAAAAGTCTCCTCTACGATTTCCTCCAACCTTAGGATCTTTCCTCATTTCCACCAATAACAACAATGTCAGTCATTTATTCAAAATAACACATAAATAACTCGTATTTCATCATCAAACATACAAGGGAATCACATATATTCTAGATTTCCAAAACTACTTCAATACAAGTTTCCGAACATCTAAACATACATGTTTATCTCATATATCAACATCAAGGCACAAACTCATCATCCATATCTAACATTTCATCTCTTTCTCTTTATACTCATATTCTCATTTTGGGGTTTTTTGGGGTTTTCATGAATAACCCACAAAACCTTTCCATTCATCAAATATCAACTCTAACCCAAGAGTTTACAAGAGGAAAACAACATAAGACGAACCATAACTCTAAAGAATGAGTTTCCATGGTTTCTCATGTTTTGAAAATAGATCCAACACACCCAAAACAAGTTAGAGAGGAAGAAGAAGAGTTAGAAGCAAGAGGTTTACCTCTTCTCAAGCTCTAAGATGAGTCCTAAGGCTCCTTGCTCTTGAAAAGCTCTCTTCTCTTCAAAGTTCTAACCCTAAACTGTGTTTGGGGTTTCTATTTTAAAGAGCAGTCATCGGGTTCTCGCTCAAGCGAGACCATTCTTCCTCAGGCGAGCAAATCCCGCCTATTTTAAAAACTCAGATCTGACCCTCTCGCTCAAGCGAGGGATTCTCGCTCAAGCGAGAATCTCACAGTCCCAACAGGCTTCCTCTCACTCAAGCGAGGGATTGTCGCTCAGGCGAGAATCTCACAGTGCCAACAGCCCCAGTTTGTCATTTCTCGCCCAGGCGAGGCGATTCTCGCTCAGGCGAGAATCTTCCAGTATAGCCTAGGATTTCACCCTCCTAGGTGATCCTTTCTCGCTCAGGCGAGAATCTCTCGCTCAAGCGAGATTTCCAAGACTGATACTATAATTTTAAAGACTCAAAATTAGGGTGTCACAGTTCTTACTCCTTCTGTTTCTTCTTGTATGTGTTGTGTATTTGAGTTCAGGTTGTGGCGGTAGCGCGTTCGACGCTTGCGGAGAAGAGAATATGGTAGAGTATGGTTTTATGTAATTGATATGTTATAATTTGAGAACTATGTTGGATTATCTAATTTGTAAAATGGAACCCCTCCTAAATGTATAATGAAGTTGATTTAATGTTTGTATTAAAAGTATTCCTTGAGAAATGATAATTGTTTAGATTATGTATTTGAAAGAAAGTGTAATGACATGCTTTTGAAGTGAGATATATTTGGAATATTTTTCGCCTTGTGATTTATAAATGGAACTAATATTTGTATTCACTCAAGTTTCCAAACCGTTCAAGTAATGTCTTCCAAAAGTAATCACTACACTTTCATGAACAAGGTTTTTAAAAAAAAAGGAGGAATTTTTGGATTACAAAAATCGGGTCCTTACAACATGTGACAAGAAATACTTTATTTTTTTATATAGTATATAGATTTAGGTTACGTGTAATCATTTTCTATTTCAGTGATTAATTAATGAAGATTAATTAATGTAATCACTTTATATATATATATATATATATATATATATATATATATTAATCACAAGTTTTATCTAATGAAATGTAATAAATAAAATTATTTTACTGTTTATAAAGTTATTATGTATAATATATATTTTTAAGAGTGCGCTAATTATTTAATTTCAAATGACGATCAGATGACTTGTAAAATTATTTAATTTCATCACTAATCGTCTAGACTACTTAAGGAGTGTAAAAATTAATTTAATTATAGTCATAGAAATTACCTCACAAACAGGTAGCTATTTGTTATTTATTAGTTTGAATAAAATTGTATTTGATACATTTGTCTTAAAATGTGCATTGGAAATTACTTGACAATCAAGTATTTGTTCACATTTTTTAAAGACATTTATTTTATATTTTCACTAGAATAAATATTTATTTCTTATATTACTATTATAGTAAATGAGAGTATTGTATTTGTGATATATCTCTTTACGTGAATATGTTCTCACATATTTGTTTAACTGTGTAGAGACATGTCTTCTTTATCATTGCGTTCGATACTCACTAATGGAAAGTTGGTCGAGTACAACTTTCATGACTAGTACCAAACTCTGAGAATTTTTCTCATGCACGAGAAACTTATCGATACGATCGATAAGCCTGTTGTGCCTGAACCAAACAATAATAATAATATTGAGGCAGTTAGTGCTTATAAAAAGTACTTAGAGGATTTAACGAGTACGAAATCCTTCATCTTAGCATCAATGAGTTCTGAACTCAAGAGGCAGCATCACGAGATGGACTCAACTGGCATCATTGCACATCTTAAGCAGATGAATGGTGCACAGAGTAGGACAACTGAATATCAGTTGTCTAAGACTCTATTTAGGTAAACGTTGAATATGAATGCTTAGGTGGGACCCCATGTTCTGAAGATGATTTGTCTTATGGAACAACTTGAGAAGTTGGGCAGCAAACTTTGGAAGGAGTTATCCCAAGATTTAATTCTACAGTCACTGTAAGGACCCAAATTCTACCATTGAAAAATTTTCCTTTATTTAAATCCTTTTATACATACATTCCACATCTTACTCTAATTTTCCCCCATAATCACTTCGTAAAATTACCTTTATAGTACATGATGTTAACATATATCTCATGTTGTGGAAAGCATAATTCACATATAACTTTCATCGGTAATTACCGCATATGTTTAACTATGGGTTTCCAAAATACTCATAGTTACTAATATCCAGCATTACACAAAAATGTTAGTAAGTTAAATGGTTACGAATACAATCATCCAAATAGCAATTTTACAACACAAAAAGCAAAAATAGAGGATCCAAGTCCTATGCTCCTAAAGCCTCGAACCAAGCATCCTCAACTACCCTGTTTACCTGCAATGGGATTATCAATGGAAAATACACACAACATACAAATGAGTAAGTCATCAAAACAATAAATACCGTTATAAGATAATCCACATTTCAAAGGGGTTAGTAAACCATTTGTTTTATAAATTCATTTATGCTACATTACTTGAGCCAAAGTTTTGCTACATAGCTTGAGCCAAAGCATCGCTACATAACTTGAGCCAAAGTATCGCTACATAACTTGAGCCAAAGTATCGCTACATAACTTGAGCCAAAGTATCGCTACATAACTTGAGCCAAAGTATCGCTACATACCTTGAGCGAAAGTTTTGCTACATAGCTTGAGCCAAAGCATCGCTACATAACTTGAGCCAAAGTATCGCTACATAACTTGAGCCAAAGTTTTGCTACATAGCTCGAGCCAAAGCATCGCTACATAACTTGAGCCAAAGTTTTGCTACATAGCTTGAGCCAAAGCATCGCTACATAGCTTGAGCCAAAGCATCGCTACATAACTTGAGCCAAAGTTTTGCTACATAGCTTGAGCCAAAGCATCAGTACATAACTTGAGCCAAAGTCGCTAACCAATTATGGTCGGCTAAAAACATATTTTTCTTTTCATTGATACATCATCAATCCGTAAACAGTAAATCCACGCGTTCCGTTATCATAAACACACCCATATATGTTTACCATAACTAAGCGATTAATCACTTTATCATTATACAATCAGAAAATCCACATATTATCCATTTCCATATGCCATTTAAAGACTCATCCTTACCTTGGTGAATGTTGGGTTTGGTTCTTGGCAACTTCGCAAGTTCCACTGACACCCCCTCCAACTTTAGGATCTTTCCTCATTCCCACCATATAACAAAATGTTAGTCATTTATTCGAATATCACATAAATAACTCATATTGCATCATTTAACCATATAAGATATATATCATATTTTCAATGTTTATAGACTACTTTCATCATAAGTTTACAAACATCTAAAACATACATATTCATCTCATATTTCAATATTAGAATGCTTAGTCATCTTCTACCTCTAGCATTTTACTCATTTTCCTCTTTAACCCCATTTTCACTTTAGGGTTTTTGGGGTTTTCATGAATCAACCCCAAACTTTTCAATTCTTGAAATACTAACTCTAAACCAAGAGTTTACAAGATAAAAACAACATAAAACGAACCATAACTCGAAAATATGAGTTTCCATGGTTTCCCTCATTTTGAGAAGAGATCCAACATACCCAAAATAAGTTTCAAAGGGAAGAAGAGAGTTAGATTCAAGAGCTTAACCTCTTCACAAGCTTCTAAATGACTCACAAGCCTTCTTGCTCTTGAAAAAGCTTTCTTCTCTCATTTCTCTCTAGGTTAACCCTCATAAATGTGTTTGGGGTTCCCTATTTAATGTAACAACGTCGGGTTCTCGCTTAAGCGAGAAAATCCTGCCTATTTTAAAAACTCAGATCTGACCCTCTCGCTCAAGCGAGGATCCTCTCGCTCAAGCGAAAATCTTATAGTCTCGACAGGTCCAACACATCACTTTTCTCGCCTAGGAGAGCCAACCCTCACTCTGGAGAGAATCCTCCAGTATAGCCCAGGATTTCACCCTTCCAGTTGAGCCTTTCTCGCTCAGGCGAGAATCCTCTAGTATAGCCCAGGATTTCACCCTCCCAGGTGAGCCTTCCTCGCCCAGGCGAGAATACATCGCTCAAGCGAGAATCTCAGCACTGATACTATAATTTTTAAAGACGTAAATTTAGCGTGTTACAATCCTCCACATCTTATAAGAATTTCCGTCCCCAAAAATTAAACATACCTCGATTCAAACAAATGAGGATAATCCTCCCTCATCTCACGCTCCACCTCCCAAGTAGCATCTCCTTCGTCCACTTGGCTCCACAATACCTTCACCAAGGCAATCTCCTTGCCTCAATCTTTTGATACTGGCATCCATGATTCTCACGGGCAACGTTGTAAAACTCAAGTTATCCTTCAACTCTATCTGACCCCATTCTTTTCAATACTTGATATGGCCCAATAAATCTTGGAGTCAGCTTGCGAGACTTCAGCACTCTACCAATTCCGGTAGTCGGGACTATTCTCATGAAAACATGATCTCCCTTATTAAAATCAAGAGGTTTCCGCCTCTTATCGTAATAGCTTTTCTGCCAACTTTGGGCGATCCTCATATTCTCCCAGATTTTCTTGATCTTATATGTCGTCTCTTGGACCAATTCGGGCCCCAATATCAAATTCTCCCAGTCTCAAACCAACTCACTGGAGTTCAGCACTTCCTACCATACAACGCCTCATAAGGTGTCATTCCAATACTCTAGTGGAAGCTATTGTTGTAGGTAAATTCAATCAGAGGCAACATGTCATCCCAACTCCCTAGTTGTTCCAAGACGCAAGCCCGTAGAAGATCCTCCAATGACTGTATTGTTCTTTCCAATTGACCGTTCGTTTGTGGATGATAAGCTGAACTCAACTTCAACTTAGTTCCCAATGCGGAATGCAAACTAATCTAAAAGTTCGAAGTAAAACGGGGATCTCTATCCGATATAATGCTCGACGGTATCCCATGCAAATGAACTATTTCCCGAATGTACAGTTCCGCCAATCGCTCCAAAGAATACATCATATTCATAGGCAGAAAGTGTGCAGATTTAGTTAACCGATCCACGATCACCCATATCGAATCATATCCTTTTTGAGTCTTCGGAAAACCCGATACAAAGTCCATGGAGATACTATCCCACTTCCAAACGGGAATTTCTAGGGATTTTAACTCTCCTGCGGGTCGTTGATGCTCAATCTTGGCTTTCTGACACACCAAACAACTCGAGACATACAAAGCCACATCCCTTTTCAACCCAGACCACCAAAACAGTGTCTTCAAATCTTGATACATCTTCATGGTTCCCGGGTGAAAACTCAGTTTACTCTTATGGGACTACTCTAAAATATCCTTCCGTAATTTCTCATCACGAGGCACACACTCTCCCTTTATAACGCAACATTCCCCTAGGGTCCCCTGTGAAATCAGTATCCTTACCACTTAGCATCATACCCCGTTTAGCCATTAGCTCATTATCCTGGACTTGCATTACCCGGATTTGATCAAACAGCTCATTTGTGACTTTAAGCATTCCCAAAATCATACTATGAGGCTTTATCTGAACATCCAAGTTCATATCCCTGTACTCTTCAATCAGTTTCCCTTCTCAAACCATCAAAGCCGACATATGTAAAGATTTCCGACTTAGCGCATCAGCCACCACATTGGCCTTTCCTGGATGGTACTGCAACCCAAAATCATAATCCTTAAGGAATTCCATCCACCTTCTCTGCCTCATATTCAATTCCTTTTGATCGAACAGGTACTTCAAACTCTTGTGGTCGCTATACACCTCAAACCTCACGCCATAAAGATGGTGTCTCCAGATTTTTAAGGCGAAGACTACTACAGCTAACTCTAGATTGTGGGTAGGGTAGTTTTGCTCATGCGTTCTCAACTGTCGAGAAGCATAGGAAACAACCTTCCCTTCTTGCATCAACATGCAACCCAACCCTTGCTTGGAAGCATCACAATAAACACTAAAATCCCGATCAGTACAAGGAAGAACCAACGCTGGCGCTATAGTCAACCTCCGTTTCAATTCTTGAAAAGTCTCTTCACAACGGATTGTCCACACATACGGTTCTCCTTTCCCAGTGAGTTTTGTCAATGGTAGCGCAAACTTCGAAAATACCTCAATGAATTTCCGATAATAACCAGCCAAACCCAGAAAACTTCTGATCTCAGTGACGGACTTGGGCACAGCCTATTCCATAACCGCTTCAACCTTAGAAGGATCTACTGCCACTCCTTCCTTGGATATTACATGTCCAAGAAAGTTTACCGATTCCAACCATAAATCACATTTGGAAAGCTTCGCATACAACCGATTCTCACTAAGAAGTTCGAGCACAATCCTCAGGTGCTCATCATGTTCCTCTCGGCTTTTGGAGTAAACCAGAATGTCTTTAATAAATACCACTATGAATGAATCTAAATACGGATGAAAAATCTGATTCATGTACTCGGTAAATATTGCTGGGGCATTTGTTACACCAAAAGGCATGACCAAATATTCAAAATGCCCATACCTTGTTCTAAATGCAGTTTTAGGAATGTCTTCCGACTTCACACGAAGTTGTTGGTATCCTGACCGAAGATCAATCTTCGACAACACTACTGCTCCTCTCAACTGATCCATCAAGTCATCAATCTGAGGCAAAGGATACTTGTTCTTGATAGTAACTTTGTTCAGCTGTCGGTATTAGGTACACAACCGCATACTACCATCTTTCTTCTTAACCAACAAAACAGGCGCTCCCCACGGCGAGACACTAGGACGAATGAACTTCTTTGCCAATAAGTCCTCAACTTGCTTTTTCAGCTCAACCAATTCTAATGGTGCCATCCTATAAGGAGCTATAGAGATAGGTCCCGTTCCGGGTACAAAATCAATAGAGAATTCCACTTCTCTTACTAGAGGCAATTCCGGAATATCACCAGGAAATATCTCAGGAAACTCACGAACTATCGGAATGTCCACAATCTTGGGTTTCTCAATACCCTCCAGGGATGCCAACAACATGAACACGACTCCTCCCTCCTTACAAGAAGTCCTGTCTTCCTTTGCTGATAGCGGCTTCATGGTACCAACCTCATCAGAAATCTCATCTAAATTCCCGAATACCATGGTCTTATCAGCATAATTAAGCACCACATGATTCGCCGACAACTAGTCCATCCCCAGAATTAGATCTAACTAGGATAGTGGTAAGCAGATTAAATCCACGGTAAAAGTCCTACCGTTTACCTCCACCGGACAACGAGACACAACTATCGACACCACCACAGGCACATCAGTTGGGGTGGATACGACTAGGTCGAAAGGCAACGACTCAGTTTGCAATTTCAGTCTATCCACACATTAAATAGATACAAAGGAGTGTGTCGCTCCCGAATCAAAAAACACTAAAAGAGGGATACCTGCCACCATGCAATTACCTTTTATCAGGCCATCTACACCCGATGTCTCTGCACCACTCATGGTGAACACTCTACTAGTGGTTCTAGGTCATTCAGCTCTCACATCATTCACGCCCTGCAGTAGTTTAGGACAATATCTTTTGATGTGCCCAACTTCCTTGCAGTGGAAGCAGCTAAGTGTCATCCCAGGGCACAACTCACCAATATGATTCTTGCCGCACTTGTTGCAAAAGGACGGAGACTGAACTTGTGATCCTCCCGCCTTCGCATGTGGCCTCGGCCCATGCGAACTATTTACCCGATTCCCAGCAGTAAGGGAGTATGGTTTTTGTTCCTCTCGGAAAACCTTACCTTTCCCCTTCCCATAACTCCTTTGAGGCCCAAAGTGTCTCGGAGGATTGGTTCGAGGAGACACCACTTCATCTTTTGTCAGGTCGTCCTCATATATCCTGCACTTGTTTACCAGGGTGGCAAAATCCGCAATTTCTTGATGCCTGAACATCCTCTTTATCTTGGGCTTCAGGCCCGATTCAAACTAAGAACATTTGGACCTCCCGTCTACTTCTAAATCAGCGTATGGACAAAATTGGGTCAATTCCTCAAACTTGGCCGCATACTCTCCCACATACATGTTACCTTGCTCCAACCACAGAAACTCCATTTCCTTCTTCCTCTTCAGATCAGCAGGAAAATATTTCTGAAGGAATTTCTCCTTGAAGGCAGTCCATGTAATCACTCGCCCCTTCGTTTCCATCTGCCGCCGAGTAAATTCCCACCAATTTTCAGCCTCCTTCATCAACATATAAGAAGCATACGTCACCTTCTGAACGTCACTACAACCCATGGCTCGGAATATGCTTTCCAAGTCTTGAATCCACTCGTTCGCCGCATCAGGAGTGAACCCACCTTGGAAATGGCTAGGATTCTGGTTGCGGAACTCATTCAACCCACGGTACTCGGTCGGCCCTGGTGGAACTAAAGGTTGTGAGCTAGGACTTGGCGCGGGATTCTAGTTCAGATTGTGCAAGTTCTCGTTAACCTGTAGTAATGCCGCCACCATCTGTGCCAACAGGTCGTTTGGAACATTCTGACTCGTTCCTCTTCCCCTTCCTACCATAAGTACCTGTACTCAAATACTAGTCAGTAAACACTTTTCTAATAAGGTAAATGTCACATAAGCACACAACAGTCAATGCCAACTAAGATATTCAAGCACATACAGATCACAAAGAAGCCATACCTAGGCCGCAAAATTAACTATGCTCTGATACCATATTGTAAGGACCCAAATTCTACCCTTGAAAATTTTTCCTTTATTTAAATCCTTTTATACATACATTCCACATCTTACTCTAATTTTCCCCCATAATCACTTCGTAAAATTACCTTTATAGTACATGATGTTAACATATAGCTCATGTTGCGGAAAACAAAATTCACATATAACTTTCATCGGTAATTACCGCATATGTTTAACTATGGGTTTCCAAAATACCCATAGTTACTAATATCCAGCATTACACAAAAATGTTAGTAAGTTAAATGGTTACGAATACAATCAATCAAATAGCAATTTTATAACACAAAAAGAAAAAATAGAGGATCCAAGTGCTAAGCTCCTAAAGCCTCGAACCAAGCATCATCAACTACCCTGTTTACCTGCAATGGGATTATCAATGGAAAATACACACAACATACAAATGAGTAAGTCATCAAAACAATAAATACCATTATAAGATAATCCACATTTCAAAGGGGTTAGTAAACCATTTGTTTTATAAATTCATTTATGCTACATTACTTGAGCCAAAGTTTTGCTACATAGCTTGAGCCAAAGCATCGCTACATAACTTGAGCCAAAGTATCCCTACATAACTTGAGCCAAAGTATCGCTACATAACTTGAGCCAAAGTATCACTACATAACTTGAGCCATACATAACTTGAGCCAAAGTTTTGCTACATAGCTTGAGCCAAAGCATCGCTACATAACTTGAGCCAAAGTATCACTACATAACTTGAGCCAAAATTTTGCTACATAGCTTGAGCCAAAGCATCGCTACATAACTTGAGCCAAAGTTTTGCTACATAGCTTGAGCCAAAGCATCGCTACATAGCTTGAGCCAAAGCATCGCTACATAACTTGAGCCAAAGTCGCTAACCAATTATGGTCGTCTAAAAACATATTTTCCTTTCATTGATACATCATCAATCCGTAAACAGTAAATCCACGCGTTCCATTATCATAAACATACCCATATATGTTTACCATAACTAAGCGATTCATCACTTTATCATTATACACAATCAGAAAATCCACATATTATCCATTTCCATATGCCATTTAAAGACTCCTCCTTACCTTGGTGAGTGTTGGGTTTGGTTCTTGGCAATTTCGCAAGTTCCACTGACACCTCCTCCAACTTTAGGATCTTTCCTCATTCCTACCATATAACAAAATGTTTGTCATTTATTCGAATAACACATAAATAACTCATATTGCATCATTTAACCATACAAGATATTTATCATATTTTCAATGTTTATACACTACTTTCATCATAAGTTTACAAACATCTAAAACATACATATTCATCTCATATTTCAACATTAGAATTCTTAGTTATCTTCTACTTCTAGCATTTTACTCATTTTCCTCTTTAACCCCATTTTCACTTTAGGGTTTTGGGGGTTTTCATGAATCAACCCCAAACCTTTCCATTCTTGAAATACTAACTCTAAACCAAGAGTTTACAAGATAGAAACAACATAAAACGAACCATAACTCGAAAAGATGAGTTTCCATGGTTTCCCTCATTTTGAGAAGAGATCCAACATACCCAAAATAAGTTTCAAAGGGAAGAAGAGAGTTAGAATCAAGAGCTTTACCTCTTCTCAAGCTTCTAAATGACTCACAAGCCTTCTTGCTCTTGAAAAAGCTTTCTTCTCTCACTTCTCTCTAGGTTAACCCTCATAAATGTGTTTGGGGTTTCCTATTTAATGTAATAGTGTCGGGTTCTCGCTTAAGCGAGCCCTTTCTCGCTCAAGCGAGAAAATCCCGCCTATTTTAAAAACTCAGATCTGAACCTCTCGCTCAAGTGAGGATCCTCTCGCTCAAGCGAGAATCTTACAGTCTCGACAAGTCCAACACATCACTTTTCTCGCCTAGGCGAGCCAACCCTCGGTCAGGCGAGAATCCTCCAGTATAGCCCAGGATTTCACCCTTCCAGTTGAGCCTTTCTCGCTCAAGCGAGCCAACTCTCGCTCAGGGGAGAATCCTCCAGTATAGCCCAGGATTTCACCCTCCCAGGTGAGCCTTCCTCGCCTAGGCGAGATTACCTCGCTCAAGCGAGAATCTTAGGACTGATACTATAATTTTTAAAGACATAAATTTAGGGAGTTACAATCACTTCCTAAATCGTTCTCACCATTCATTGTTAATTTTAACATGAATAAGATGAATTACGACTTACATGAGATGTTGAATATGTTGATTGATTATCATAATCAGATTGACTCTTAAAAGAACCAAGGATTTGTCTTGGTAGTTGGAAAGTCCAACAAGAAAAAGGGCAAATGAAATAACAAGTCCAAAAAGAAGCATTTCGCGCCCAAATGTGGTGAAACCAAACCTAGGGACAACAAAGGTGATGTTGACCAAAGCAATGTTGAATGTTTCTTCTGTAAGAAGAATGGACACTGAAATAGAAATTGCCGCAAATATCTTGATTCTTCAAAATAAAAGAAACAAGGTGAAACATTAAAGAAAAATGTTTTCAAGATTTCCTAACTGTTACTCTTTCTTCCATATAGGTATTAAATAATGGCAGTGGTTTTAACGTGTGCAATTCGTTGCAGGGACTACAAATAACTAGATGGTTGAAGAATAGAGAAGTCAATCTCCAAGTGGGAAATAAAGCTAGTGTTGCAACCAAGGCTATAGGAATAGTCTCCTTAATAATGTCGATTGACAATGTACTAGTCTTGGAAAATTGATATTATGTTTCTAATTTCGTTTCGAACATTATTTCAATTTCTATGTTGGATACTCGTGGTTATCGTTTTGTTTTTAATAATGGTGTTTGCTCGATTTATAATAATGATATTTTTTATGCGAATTGTAACACCCCAGTTTTGTAACTAAGAAATTAAAACTTTATTCTGGAAAATATAGGGAATGTATATTGAAAGATAAACTTAACATGTTAGAAAATCAGAGTAAATTCAAAATTTTTCGTCTTTCAAGTTCAAAATGCGGAAATATTTTATATTATCTCATATAGAGATTTGACCATTAACTTATATAATTATCCCTTCTGAATTATATAACTTTATAAAATCATTAATCTAATTTTATCAACATATTTATAAAAGACATCATATGTGGGAAAAGAATCATTCATAAATATTTTTCATAAAACATGACTCATACAAAAGACTAAGGGTATTCCTAAATCAAAGCAAATAATCCTCACATAGACAAGATACTTCCATAAATGGAGATCCAAAGTGCAACATCAACAACAAACCTGAACATACACATAGTATGCAATTCAACCAACCAATCTCCATCAAATTACAATACCCGAAGGCGGAGATCCTAGTGGGAAAGCAACCGGGAGTACAAATATCCTTAACAACGGCAAGTAACAATATCAATTTTTGTCTAGTACCTCTACCTGAGATGCTTACATGGTAAGCCCAATCCGTTTTAGGATTCCTCTCAACCGATCATGAAATGCACAAGGGGTGTTAGAGACCGCTTAGTTTGCATGTAGGATTATCCTGGTCATACGAGTAATGAACCCGAACCCTGACTAAACTGTCCCACCTAAGAAATTCCTCAAGACTTCTTGACGAATCACCGGCATTGACACCCCTATCCAAATCTGCAATGATACTTCTATCACCATATCTTTCCATTTTCTCCAACTATAAGAATGCAATGCATGTACACTAACCGAAGTTAGCTCACTAAGTGTTTTAATAAAAGTTTCCACTATTTTTATTTCAAAAAGTATCACCTAAGTTAGTCGTCTCATCCCCATTGCATTTTTACTATACTATGTCCTCAGGACGATCTCAAGACACTAACTTAGTGATCAAGTATTGACATGTAAAACCTTAATTTCAAACTTATGTAATTCCCATATCAATACAATAATCAAGTTATATATTTTTCCAATCAATACAATGATCAACTTATATATTTCCCACACCAATATAACAATCAACTTATATATTTCTCATATCAATGCAACAATAAACTTATATTTTTCATATCAATCTAATAATCAACTTATATATTCCACATCAATACAGCGACCAACTTATGTATTTAGCATATCAATACAACAATCAACTTGCATTACATATCAATACAACAAGCAAAAATATAATCTTTGCAATTGAGATATTTTAAAATAACAATTTTGCCATAACATTTTAACACATAAAACAATCATCACATTTTATCACAAATACTTACATACTGTTGTGAATGCTTGAAATATGTTATTGCATTTGTAACGACCCAAAATTCTACCCTGGAAAATTTCTCTTATTTTAGATCATGCAAACATTCAATTTATTCATGTTTCCTTATTATTAACTGATTATATGTTACATTGTCTACCTTGATTATTTCAGGACTATTTATCATGTAATCTCCATACATACATTCATAATACATAAAAACATAATTCATATTAGTATAACCTAGTAACCACCGCATACAATAAGCTATGGGTTTCCAAAACACCCATAGCTACATATATCCCGAGTTACTAGTCTCCATGATCGATATCATGTACAAAAATAGTATTCATAGTACAATTAGTTACTTCAAGTACAAAATAAATGAAGTTACAAAAGAATGGATAAAGAGACATCAAAATAAAGGTCTCCAATCTCCTAGTCAAAATTATCTTTTCTCCGTCCACCTACCTGCAATGGGATTAACATTGACCATACACAAACAACACAAAGGAATAAGTCATTAACTCAATAAAACATCAATGTAAGTTAATCCACATTTAATAGGGTTAAATAAAGAACTAAATCGACTAAAATCAACACCGTTTTCCTCGTAGATACTTTTGAAAAACCTTATTGCATAACTTGACTAAACATATCTAACCATCACGGTCGATTATAAACGAGTTTTATTTCCATTGGCACTCCACCAATACATAGTCAATAAATACACCCGACATCATTACAACATATCATATATGCTTGTAACTACAAAGTGACTTACAATTTATTGCTTTATTCCGAGTTTTATTTCCATTGGCACTCCACCAATACATAAATGATAAATACACCCGACATCATTACAAACATATCCACGTATGCTTATAACTACAAAGCAATTTACATTTTATGATTTCATTTCGAGTTTTATTTCCATTGGCACTCCACCAATACATAAATGATAAATACACCTGACATCATTACAAGTATATCCACATATGCTTATAACTACAAAGCGATTTACATTTCATGATTTCATTTCGAGTTTTATTTCCATTGGCACTCCACCAATACATAAACCGTAAATCCACTTCTCATCATTATCAACATACCCATATATGTTCACAATGACTAAGTGATTCACATTTTATTCATTGTCCATAAGTTAAAGACTTATCCTTACCTCGGTGAGTGTTGGGTTTGGTTTTTGGCGACTTCGTAAGTTCCACCGGCACCGCCTCCAAATTTAGGATCTTTAATCATTCCCACCACATAACACAATGTTAGTCATTTATTCCAAATAACAAATAAATAATTTATATTGCATTATTCAACCATACAAGATATTTATCATATTTTCAATGATTCTATACTACTTTCATTATGAGTTTAAAACCATCTAAAACATACATATCATCTCATATTTTAACATTATAAAGCAACTCATCTTCTACCTCTAGCATTTTACCCATTTTTCCACTCTAACCACATTTTCTCTCTCTATGGTTTTGGGGTTTTCATGAGTCAACCCACAAACCCTTTCCATTCTTGAAATACTAACTCAAAACCAAGAGTTTACAAGGTACAAGCGACATAAAACGAACCATAACTCGAAAGAGAGAGTTTCCATGGTTTTACACGTTTTGAGAAGAGATCCATAATACCAAAAATGGGTTCTCAAGAGAAGAAGAGAGTTAGAATAGAGAGTTTTACCTCTTCTCAAGCTCTTGAACAAGAATCAAAGCTCCTAGACCTTGGGAATGCTCTCTTCTCTCACCTCTCTTCAATTCTTAACCTAAAAATGTATTTGGGGTTTCTCTCATTTAATGTTCTCGTCGGGTTCTCGCTTGAGCGAGCTTGCTCTCGCTCAAGCGAGAAAATCCCGCCCATTTTAAAAACTCATCTCTGACCCTCTCGCTCAAGCGAGGGATTCTCGCTCAAGCGAGAATCTCACAGTCTCGACAGCCCCAAAATGCCATTTCTCGCCCAGGCGAGACAATTCTCGCTCAAGCGAGAATCCCCCAGTATAGCCCAGGACTTCACCCTCCTAGGTGAGCCTTTCTCGCCCAGGCGAGAATCTCTCGCTCAAGCGAGGATCCCAGGACTAATACTATAATTTTAAAGACTTAAAATTTGGGGTGTTACAGCATTAGTCCCAGATCACCTAGTATTGGAATATAGTAGAGCAACCAATGTTATATATTGGACTCAGGTCCCGTTTTGTAATGTGCACCAGATATAAGCACCAAATAGAAACACTCCATGGGCACTTGGGCCCATGGGTGTGCTAGAGTTTGTAATCCTTATTCTCTAATAATATCTTGGTAGCCACTCAGCGCTCCCGGAGAAGTAGACACAATTGACCGAACTCTGTTACCAAATTTTCTTTGTTTCTTCTGTTTTATTTATTCTATGCATATTTGATTGCTTGTGACCAACGCTGCGCAACAATCGCTTTCGCTGCAACAACAATTGGTATTAGAGCCAAGGTAGATGGCTCTTAACCCAGGTGATAGATAAAGGCAAAAGATGGTGAAAGCATGTTGCTCAGACAAAGTGCGTCAAAGGTATTATGCAACGATAAAGGAGATGAGTTGAAAGAGAATAAAACATGGTGGAACTATGGTGGGGCGATATATGTGTTGATCCAGAATCCTAGAATTCCATGCACTGAATTAGGATCAAGGTGGAGATAGAGACTCATGTGTTGAGTTATGCTTTGAGACAGGTGCTGACAATATATCTCTCAATGTTGGAGATGATGATCTCATTTTATATGAGAAGTGGGATATCTTCATGACATGTCTGCAATGTCATAGTGAAGGATATTAATTACTAGCAGATCCATAAAAGCACAGTGGCGTTGGCTGACTTTGATGCAGAGTGTAACATAGGCATTGACTTTGATGCAAGGGGTAGCACGAACATTGGTAGAGATGCAGGGTGTGACATGGGCGTTGGCTTAGATGCAAGGGTGTGACACAGACATTGGTTAGCATTTCGTAAGGTGTGTGTTGTGGGTATACTCCTTATGGTGGAGTATGATAGTTCTTTTGAACTATGATTGTCGGACTAGAATGGCAGTGGTTGAGGCTTTCCAAGGAAGCTCCAAGGTTCAGTTTGACTGAGTATTGAAGAGGACGGTTGTTGGTGAACTTTTTTGTAGAGGTTTCATATATCGAAAGACTTCTTAACAATAGATGGTTAGGCAGCGTGTTCCATTAGATGGCGGTACGGGAAGTTGCACTACAAGTTTAGAGAGCTAGGCTCTTGGTAACATCGTCAAGGATACTCAGAATGTTTATGCTGAATGAGAGCAATTTGTTAAAAAGAATTATGCATTGAGCAAGGTGGAGTCAGATATTCGCTAAGGTGGAGAATCTTATGTAGATTTTCTACAGAGCGAGATATTCGTCTATTTCAATCAAGGTGAAGATTGTTGTGAATGCTTGAAATATGTCATTACATTGGTTCCACATCACCTAGTATTGGAATAGAGTAGAGTAACCAATGTTACATATTGGACTTAGGTCCCTTGTTGTAATGTGCATCAGATATAAGCACCAAACATAAATACCCCATGGGCAATTGGGATCATGGGTGTGATAGGGTTTATAATCCTTATTCTCAAATAATATATTGCTAGCCACTCAGCGCTCCCGGGGACGTTGTAACGAACCAATTTTCATAACTCAAAAATTCTCTTTTAAAATCCTTATTCGTGAAAGAGCATTGATTACTTTTGAAAGACATTACTCAAACAGTTTGGAAACTTGAGTGAATATGTTTATAAATTTACAAGGCGGAAATATTCCAAACACCATTCATTTCAAAAGCATGTCATTACACTTCCGTTCAAATACATCATTTATACAATTACCCTTTCTCAAAAGTACCTTAAATACAAACATTAGATCCACTTCATTATACACTTACAAGAAAGTTGTTTATACATGAATCCACTTTAACATGTTCTTCATATTACAAATATTTATCATATAACATATCAATTACATATTATCCACTACTTTATCATGTACTCTTCTCCACAAGCGTCCAATGCGCTACCTCCACAACCTGAACCCAAATATACAACACATACAAGGAAAGACAGAGGGAGTAAGAACCAACTACGGTGACCGTAGCGTGGATTTACATGGAGTAATGACATTAAAGTATTAAAACCACACACATCTAACATCAATCATGATAAGCATATATCAATCAACACATATTATCCATATTCACCCTATAGTACACATATATCACATACTATATGTGTTCTATAGTGTGCATACTTATTCATCACATATTATCCATATTCACCCTATAGTACACATACATCCCATACTATATGTGTTCTATAGTGTGCATATTTATTTATCACATATTATCCATATTCACCCTATATTACACTTACATCCCATACTATGTGTGTTCTATAGTGTGCATATTTATTTATCACATATTATCCATATTCACCCTATAGTACACATACATCCCATACTATATATGTGCTATAGTGTGCATATTTTATTCGTCCAAATATACTCATTTCTCATCATTCATATTCACCCTATAGGATATATATCCCATAATATATATCCTATGGCATGCATATGATTTTCATTCCGAGTATACACTTTTCACATCCTTCACATTCCGTAGTAATTTACCCTTGATCTCGTTCAACAATTCTGTACCGTACAAATAATCTCCATACCACATCGAGCAGGTCGAGAAATCCCCATACCATATCGGGCAGGTCGAGCTCATTCCCTATACCACATCGGGCAGGTCGAGTAATCCCTATACCACATCGGCAGGTCGAGTTTCCACATTACACTCACATCCATGTCATACACAATCAACACAAGGCATCTCATTATTTTATCACCATAAATAACATACAACACCTTCATTGTCACAAACATACATTTATCCATTTTAACACATTCACAGCTCATCACACATTCATTGTTACAACACACTCATACATGTTTATAACAATCAACTACTCACAACATACTCATTTTGATAAACATACTCATATCCATTTTAACACATTCACAACTCATCACACATTCATTGTTACAACACACCATACATGTTTATAACAATCAACTACTCACAACATACTCATTTTACTTATGACCATAAATATCTCACACACCATCATTATCACACAACATAACCATTATCATAAACAAACCACGCATAACATATTTTTCATCATATACACATTAACGTTAGAACCATCTTTAATGACGGTGTATTACCATAAATGAGCATATAGCGATTTACTTAAATAGACGGTTTCCCCCACACATATATCTCCACTTTTATGGCTAATACATCCTCATGTAAAATAAAGACTCTCATATAAACCACAAACTCCCAAGAGAGTTTCTATCTGTAACACCCCGAATTTTAGTCTTTAAAAATTAGAGTATCAGTCCTGGAAGTCTCGCTTGAGCGAGAGATTCTCGCTTGAGCGAGAAAGGATCACCTGGGAGGGTGAAATCCTGGGCTATACTGGAAGATTCTCGTCTGGGCGAGAAATGGCAATTTTGGGCTGTTGACACTGTGAGATTCTGTTTTTTTTTTTAAAAAAATATAGTGTAATCGATTACACAATCCTTGTAATCGATTACATTCTGATAAACTAATCAGACCTGTGTATTTTACATGATGTAATCAATTACACTATACTCGTAATCGATTACAACATATTAAAAGCATCGGATATGTGCATTTTTCACATTGTAATCGATTACAACATGTTTGGTAATCGATTACATCAAGTCGTTGAGTTTGTATTTTAAATTTTTAACTGATGTAATCGATTACACCATATGGTAATCGATTACACCATCGCTTGAGCGAGAACCCGACGACTGCTCTTTAAAATAGAAACCCCAAAGACATTTTAGGGTTAGAACTTTGAAGAGAAGAGAGAGAAGAGAGCTTTTCAAGAGCAAGGAGCCTTAGGACTCATCTTAGAGCTTGAGAAGAGGTAAACCTTTTGCTTCTAACTCTTCTTCTTCCTCTCTAACTTGTTTTGGGTATGTTGGATCTATTTTCAAAACATGAGAAACCATGGAAACTCATTCTTTAGAGTTATGGTTCGTTTTATGTTGTTTTTCTCTTGGGTTAGAGTTGATATTTGATGAATGGTAAGGTTTTGTGGGTTATTAATGAAAAACCCCAAAAACCCCCCAAAATGAGAATATGAATGATGAGAAATGAGAAGGTTATAATGAAAGTCATATGCATGCTAAAGCTTATGTGTTTATTACATTGATTGTCTTTATTCGTTGCTTGACGTTGTAGTTGATTTGATAACATTATGGGATGATTGTAAATCCGTTTAGATTAATACGGATATGTGTAGTTATGGGCTTTATAACTTTGGGAGACCCATAACTGATTGTATGTGGTAAATGCTATTTGAATGAATTACGTTTTTTCGCAACATAAATTTGTATGATAATATAATAGGGTAAAGAGAAATTTCAAAGAGTGATACTTGAGAGTTTTCAATGAAGGCAACGACTGTATATAAGAACATATTAAAATAAATGAAAAAATTTCAATGGTAGAAAATCGGGTCGTTACACTATCCATTAATATGCTCCGATTCTTGAGGGAAATCGGAGATGATGACTCTAATGAAATACTCTAAGACCACAATGGTCTTCTCCCTCACCTTAGGTTGCATAAGCTCCGTTGCTCCGCAAAAGAGCAACATCTCCCTTCATCTCCTCCAACCTCCATTGTTGCTTTTTCACCTCCAAGCTTTTCCAAATGTATCACCATGAAGCAAGAGGAAGGTTTTGAGGCTTAGTGGAGGGGAAAATGGTCCATTTGGGTGGAGCCACCGTTGGGAGAGAAAGATGGAGAAAGAAAATGAAGATTAGGGTTTCTAGATCCACTTTTTTCACTTTTATAGCTCTGACGCTCTCGCCCGAGCGAGAACGGCTCGCTTGGGTGAGAATTTCGCGACTTTTTCACATTTGACACTGGAAAGCTCTCGCCCGGGCGTGGATTTATCGCTCGGGCGAGAATCGGGCAGTATGCTAAGGGCCCCCTCTAGCCTGGGCGAAAATCCTAGCTCGAGCTAGAATTTGACAGCTTTTCCAAATTTCACTTTCGTTCAATCGACCACTTCTTCGCTTGGGCGAGGTTCCTATACTTCTCAAACTTAAAACGTTGAGTCCCTCGCTTAAGCGAGATCCTCTCGTCCAAGAGAGAATGGTCAAGCATGCACCTCAACACCCTAAGTTTTCCAATCAATCCGAAAACAAAAATTGAGGTGTTACAGACATAGGCACAATTGGCTGAACCCCATTACCAAATTCTTTATTTCTTCTCTTCAATTTATCCTGCACACTTTATTTGATTGTTTGTGACCTGCGTTGCGCAACGATCGCTTCCGCTACACCAACAATTGGTATCAAAGCCAAGGTAGATAGCTCTTAGCCTAGGTGCTAGATAAAGGCAAAATATGATGAAAGCATGTTGGTTAGACAAGGGGGTCAAAGGTACTATGCAAGGATAAAGGATATGAGTTGAAGGAGAAGAAAATATGACGGAACTATGGTGGGGGCGATATGTGTTGA
Source organism: Lupinus albus (assembly GCA_009771035.1). NCBI lineage: Eukaryota > Viridiplantae > Streptophyta > Magnoliopsida > Fabales > Fabaceae > Lupinus > Lupinus albus. The sequence continues at coordinate 11,230,528 of CM020001.1, read as the reverse complement.
TCCAGAAACCCAAAAGTTCATATACTGGATTAGGATCAAGGTGGAGACAAGGTCTCAGGTGTTGAGTTTGGCCCTGAGACAGATACTAACAATATCTCTCTAGATGTTGAGAGAATGATATCATTTGAGATGAGAAGTGGAATATCGTAATGGTGTATCTAAGACGTCATAGTGAATGATATTAATTGTTAGTAGATCCACAAAAGCATAGAGGCGCTGACTGACTTTGATGCAGGGTGTAACATGGGCATTGACTTTGATGCAAGGTGTAAAACAGTCATTGGTAGAGATGCAAGGTGTGACATGGACATTGGCTTGGATGCAAGGGTGTGGCACAGGCATTGGTTAGCATTACACAAGGTGCTTGTTGTTGTTATACTCCTTATGGTCGAGTATGATAGTTCTTTTGAACTGATTGTCGGACTAGACAATGGTGGTAGCAGTTGAGGCTTTCCATGGAAGCTCCAAGGTTCAGTTTGACCGAGTATTGAAGAGGACAGTTGTCGGTAAACTTTTGTGTAGAGGTTCCATATATCGAAAGACTTCCTAACAATAGATGGCTAAGCGGCGTGTTCTATTAGATGGCGGTACAGGAAGGTGCACTAATATTTTGGAGAGTTAGGCTCTTGGTAACATCATCAAGGATACTAAGAAGGTTTATGCTGAAGGAGAGCAATTTGTTAAAGAAAATTATACATTGAGCAAGGTGAAGTCAGATATTCGCTAAGGTGGAGAATCTTGTGTAGATTTCCTAAAGAGCGAAATATTCGTCTATTTCAATCAAGGTGGAGATTGTTGTGAATGCTTGAAATATGTTATTGCATTAGTCCCACATCATCTAGTATTGGAATAGGGTAGAGTAACCAATGTTATATATTGGACTCAGATCCCTTGTTGTAATGTGCACCACATATAAGCATCAAATAAAAACACCCAATGGGCACTTGGGCCTATGGATGTGCTAGGGTTTGTAATCCTTATTCTCTAAAAATATCTTGGTAGCCGCTTAACAACCTTTTATGATAATGTAATACCATAAGCGAGTACCTCACATTATGTTAAATAAAAACAAGTTCACACACATATATTTCCAGCAAACCAAACATCTAAGACTATATATATCGTCATGAAAAGATTAAGGACTCTTATATGGAAAACAAGTTCCCATGAGAGTTCCTAACCTACAAGACTCTCCGACTCTTCAGGAAATCAGAGAGAAGAACTTTAATGAAATACTCTAAGACCACAATGGTCTTCTCCCTTACTTGGGTTTACGTAAGCTCCTTGTCCAGCAAGAAAACCAGATCTCCTATCGTCTCCTTCAACTTTAGAATCTTTTCTTATACACATGCTAATAACAATGAAGACAACAAATCAAATTCTACTCTACCTAAAACTAACAACTAAACTAGCATTGGTCAATAATTTACACGTGTAAAAATAAAGCACATATTGTTTTGTTAATCTGTACACTATATATATATATATACACGCATGATCTTTAGGATTTTTTTTTTTTAAATTAAAGTTTCAAATATATAGATATATAAAAATTACAATACTTTCCATCTATCAATAAAAACATTGTCCAACCATAGATCAAAAGTAAAAGTTATTTCAATACTATAAATACAACAATCAATTTTAATGGGTTTCAAAAGGATTATTATTTAATGAACAAAATCAACCGTCATTTCTCCCAAATCGTTACTACACATGTTTATAACTAATAAATCTCTTTCAATAGCTTAAAACATATATTTCTAAAACCAATACTACAATACTTTATTAGACTAACAACTCAAAAATAATAAACTAAATCATATATATATATATAAACATGAGTATATTAGTTTATATGTACATTCATCAAATTCAAATAAGTTTTAACACACTTATGATATAAAAAGAAAGGAAAGTGACTTTTCATGTTATTAATTATTAAGTGATGAAGGCCGTATAATAAGCATCCTTGAAGAATGATACTAAATATATATACATGATGTATTTACTACTTTGAGAATGAAAAGTCTACAACAACGGTAAACAAATAAACAAATAATAGCGAATTGAATCTTATTCATTTGATATTATGAAAATATGATGAGAAAACAAAATGGTCTTGGAGAATGATTGAGTAACACACATCAATCTGCTACAAAATAAACCTTATCGAAACCATGTATTGGAGTTAGGTTTTTGGTGTGTGTGGCAAAGAAATAAATTGAACAATGAAATTTGGTTGGAGATGATGGGGTAGAGGTTATGTGAAAAATAGGATAATCGCAAAGAGAATTTTGTGGCTAAGAGATTTTTAGGGCCAAGAAGGAAGTCTTGTATTGATTTAGAAGTGTGTTTGTAAAGATCGTCGTCTTGATTTTCAGGATAAAGATCGTCGTCTTGATTTTCAGGATAAAGATCGTCGTCTTGATTTTCAGGATAAAGATCGTCGTCTTGATTTGGAACTACATCAAAATGGGAGACCTGAATGTAGTTTGCAAGTGGATCCGTAAACGAATCAGGATAAAGATCGTCGTCTTGATTCTCTCTATCTCTCATATCTTTAATTTCAGTCAATTTACGATTTATGTGGTTTAAGTGGTTTGCTTATTGAGTTTATTGCATGTTCTGATTCTGTTAACATTTAGGCATAAATCTTTAGGTGTATTGATTTTGTAATTGATTGATTTCATAGTTTCTTGTTTCACAAGTATTTTGTTTTCAAGAGTTCAAAGACTAAGGTTAATCGATTAAACATGGTGTTAATCGACTAAACATACTTAGAGTTAATCGATTAAGAGTAGTCATAAACGATTAAGTTGTTGATTTTTCAGAATATCTCATTAACCGGAAAAACAGTAGTTGAAGATCGTTACATCTATTCATCTCCTCTAGGTGTCTTTACTTCTGTGGTTACCCAACATGTAGGAGATGTAAGAGTAATTTCTTAAACAAAAAATGAAGATGAATATAATTAAGTTAAACAAAATGTGATATATTGTGAAGACAAATCCAAATAGTATAAGATTTGATGTCTGTTCATTATTTGTTAGTTACGATATAGATAAGAGTGACTTAAATACATCCTTAAAATTATTGATGTAGTTTGTAATGAACAAAAAATAATGAAAATACATTGACTCTTATACTAATTGAACTTGTCTTCACAATATACAATATTTTGGTTAACTTAATTTCACTTGTCACCATTTTTGTTTAATAAATTACATTATTTTTCTTACATGGGTAGTGATTTTTGTTTAATAAATATACAATATATATATATATAATTATAAATGATTTGTGTTTGTTTAAAAAAATAAATGAATGACTTGTATAATTTCACTAAAATTTTGAGGTATTAGTGTAATTTACTCTAATATATACTAGCATGTTAGTGTCTACTGACCCACATTTTTATTTTATTGTATTAACTATTCAATTTTTATATATTTTATTTTATACAATTAGAATGTTTTTGTATTAAAAGTACTTTATGTTAAAAAATGTACTTATTATAATTAAATTTAAGATGAGATATGTGGTTAATGTGCTAATGAGATAAGTGTACCAAAATCCGAATAATATATAAAGGAAAAAATAGAAAGAAACCATAACGTGTATTGAATTTGAAACAGTTGAAGAGAGAAAGAGACAGAGAAAAGGAGAATCGTTGGTGGATGATTGATTAGGTAAAGGGTGAAAGGAAGGAAGAAATAACATTCAAAATCAAAACCCTTTCTTCCTTCCAAAACATATCAAAACAAATTTCACCAAATCAAACATGTCTCCTAATATTCTTTCTTTGATCCTAACCCTCATTTTCTTCTTCTCTATCGCCACCGCATCATCACCGTCCAATTTAACCATATACGATCACCTACGTCATCAAGGCCTCCCCGTCGGTCTTCTTCCAACCGGAATCACGCGCTACACCGTCAACGCCACCACCGGCGAATTCCTGGTATCGATGGAAGAACCCTGCAACGCTAAATTCGAGAACGAAGTGCACTACGATACCAATATCACCGGAACCTTAAAATATGGCAGCATCGGAGGCTTATCCGGTGTTTCGGCACATGAACTGTTCCTTTGGTTTCCCGTTAAAGAGATTCGCGTTGATGTCCCTAGCTCTGGTCTTATTCACTTTGATGTTGGTGTTGCGGATAAGCAATTTTCACTTTCTCTGTTCGAGGATCCTCCTCGTTGCACTGCCGAATCGCGACACCGTTTACGAAACCAGGCCTGTGTTTTTTCTTTAATTGTTTCTTTCATTGATAATAGAATCTTGTGGGGAGAAAATCTAACGACAACAATCAAGCGTTTATCCACTATATCGGTTTGAATAGATGGATGGGTTGAATGATGATGTCATAATGCTCTATTATAAATCGTGTGCTGAGAAAATACATTGAAGGAAAATAGATCAAATGTTACCTGATGGAAATTTAGAGATAGATGGATTCGACGAAAAGAAAACCTATAGGCTAAACTATTAAAAGACAATAGCTTTAAATGGTTTGTCTTTGAACATGATTTACCATATGATTTTATGGCATCCTTTGTTCAATGTAGCGACCGGGTGGGAAAGGCTTGGTTGTTTTAGTAGTAGTAGTTATGATCTAGCAAAATGAATTTTATGATCTGTGCTGAGAATGTTTTGCTTCTAGTTGTCATATCCATGAAATTTGTTATTTTTTTTGCAATTTGGGAGGGAGTTGAATGGATTGGCGAAATTTAGAATGTTTGGATTACACTATAAACAAAATTTAGGTATAACCTTCAGGTGTTTGTGATGTTGTTCTTTTTAAAATATAACATGTGTAATAGCTCATCAATTGATAAATGAAAACATGATGTATGACATTTAGTGTGTGCCATATATATATATATCTATGTGTGTATTTTTATTGGAAAGCAATACCACAAGTACCCAAAGGGTGTAAGTAAGTTTTGTCCATAGATTATAATCTTTTTTCTTTTTTGTAATTTTTTATAAAATGTTTTGAATATAAAATAAGTTAATCGAAACACTTTTGTTATGCAATTTCAGGCTCATGCCGAAGATGCACTGCGGGCTGCTTCATAGAGGGATAGAAACCTCAGTTACCCTGTTGGTATTGTTTTGTTTGCTTTGGAAGGAATGTGCTTGCTTTTTCATGTGTACAGTCACTATAGTTTATTTTCTATCTGGGGGAGGGGTTAAATGCACAGGATTCCTCCAAATTATGGATTAATTGCAAGAAAACTTTCATGTTGTTTAAAGTTCAGCAACTCAATTCATTGAACTTATCAAACCATGAATATTGAGTCAGGATTTGGGTTTTTTGCATGTACATTTGCACGACCCTGCATGTTTTCTTTGGTAAGGTTAGGGAGTCAAGTTGCTGAATTTTGAATTGAAGGTTTTTTGTTGCCATTACTACCTATGGAGAGTTGTGTGCATTTTAGTCTTTTTCTATGTGCTTGGATTGTCACAATTTTCATAGAGTGTAACATTTATACACTAACAGTGTAATTTATACACTAGCAGTGTAATTTATACACTAGCAGTGTAATGATTTATACACAATCAATGCATCATCCACCTTCATTTATATTACTTTTATTTAAGAGTCAATGATGATTGAAAGTGAACGTTGAATATTGAAGTGGCAGTGTAAAAAATTCTTACAGGAAGATGGTGAACATTGCCCTATGCAGAGTAGCATTACCTAATTAAGTCAAAATCTGGCAGGGATGTCTGGTTGGTTTACTACTAATGATAATACCAAAATTTTCGATGTATCTTTTGGTCTTAGTCATTTTGGCATACAATCATTTTATTTTGAACCTTGTGTCCAGTTTATGTAATCCTACGAAGTTGCTTAGATATTATCACTATTCAGAGTATCTTTTCTTTTATAAATATGTAAAGCTAAAAATTGGTGGAAAATAAAGTCGACTATGAATGTGTCAAAGGACTAAGCTCGGCCAATGGATAAACACATCTAATGATTTAACTTGTCTAAGGACTAAACTTCATCAATGGCAAGTGTATCCAATGTATAAAGCACATCTAATGGATTGATAAAAATACGTTGCAAACAAAATATTAATTAAACACGTTACTAATAGATGAAAAAGTAATGTATCGTCTCTAACCATTCTTGCAATTATGTATATTTTGAAATCTCAGTTAAGGGATTGATTGAAATTACTATATCTTGAGGAATTTCGGGGCAAAAAAAGATGGGGGTTCACTTTTTGACATCTTCACAAAAGACTATAGTGTTAATAACATGTTGTTTTGCCTCTGATAAAAACGTGGCAAACTTTGTTGGTGGCAAAATAACAAGAAATTGGTTTCTTCATTGAGATTGGTAACAAGCTTTGCATTCAATCAGTGATAGGTCTTCCTGTGAAGCTTAGAACAAAGCATGTGGCTATTTTGGGAACCAAGATTCTCGGCCCCAAAAAATTAATGTCTCTGTGTTCCAAACTAATCAAATTCCACCAAATAATACATAAAATGTATTTTCTTTGTTTTATGATTTTATTGTAAGTATGAGACAACTTTTAATTAGACTGAGACACCATTAGAACATAAAAAATGGGACAGGTGATCTCCACTCATATTTTGGGTTAACCTATGGTGATAAAGTGAAGTTTTGTTTAACAACTTGAGGAAATGTGGAAGAAGCACTGTGAAAAAAGGAGTTAAGTAGTAACAGAGGAGATGATGGTCTTGGCTCCTCACTCATATTGTTATTTTCATTTCTCTCACTGCAACTATTGCAAAAATAGATTTAAGTGACATGGTAATGATTTTATCCATGAAAAAAACCATAGCCTCATAAGTTACATAATCCAAAGAGATCTTGAAGACACAATTATTTCCATTAAATAATTATTTCCATTAACATGCTCATTTGATACTCAACTTCTTAGTTTTATAGCTAAGAAAACATTAGGCTGTACTAGACCATGTGATATTATTCCCAAATAGTTCTTAGTTTTATTCACACACTCAAAATATGAAATGTAAGATGCAAGGTTTCTTTCTAAAAGATTTGACAATATAAATCTTGAAAAACTTCTCTAAAGATTCATAAAGTTTTCTCTTTATTTCCCTTTTTTCTCTTTTTCTAAAACACTCAGGAAAATCTATCTTTGTATATGAAAATGTATGAACTATGATTTTCGAATAACTCTATGTGTGACGACCCAAATTCGAATATAGTAAAATTTCTAGTTTTGCAAATATAACTTCAAATTATATTAACCCATGGCATAAAAAGATTTTCCAAAATCACTTAACAGTAACCATGCTATTCTTCAAAATGTATCCAATAGTCTAATACTTCCAAACATTAAATTCATGTTTCTAGAGTTAATATCGAAACTGACTTTCCTAAATTCAAATAACACATAATAGGATACCAATACAATGTCAAGTTTCAAAATGTAACCCCCTTAACACTTAGGGTACTATTTCCAGCAAAAGTCATAAAACTAAAACTTCATAAGCAACCCTACTACTTTAACACCTTCAAGTCTATCACCCCTCCACCTCACCACCTCAATTGTCAACGCATTCAAATCGCAATAATAATCAATGCTAAGTACCTTATACTCCAAGCGTATATACCATTTTCCTGTTACGTTTATATCATACCCTCAACCGATTATCACTCGAAACTTACCATGTCAGGGGATAATACTATGCCCGAAGGCAATACAATACATGATGGCGATACAATACCCAAAAGGGCAATTCAATACCTTAAAGGGCACTATAATACCTCAAGGCAATACAATACCTCAAAGAGCAATACAACCTCAAAGGGCAATACAATACCTCCAAGGGCAATACAATACCTCAAAGGGCAATACAATACCTTAAAGGGAAATACAATACCTCAAAGGGAAATACAATACCTCAAAGGGCAATACAATACCTCAAAGGGCAATACAATACCTCAATGGCAATACAATACCTCAAAGGGAAATACAATACCTCAAGGGCAATATAATACCTCAAAGGGCAATACAATACCTCAAAAGGCAATACAATACCTCAATGGACAATACAATACCTCAATGCACAATACAATACCTCAAAGGGCAATACAATACCTCTAAGGGCAATACAATACCTCAATGAGCAATTTCAATAAGGGTTCACAACAGTAGTCCAATAGACATTCATTCAACATACACGAATAACCAGAATCAACTATGACATTCCACAATACATATTTAGCCATTATCAATCATAATGACTTAATAACCATACCATGTCAAATAAGGGAAATTACCCCATCCTTATACCTACAATATTTTCAGTGAAGACATGAATATAAGGACTAAAATGATTAAACGAGGGAATCCATAACAATCAAGACAATTGACTCCTTTTTAATCATTTTAGACTAAGAAGACTCTCCAACTAGTGAGTATCGTTGGAGTCTCCAATGTTATGTTATGTTCTATTACCACTAGGTCTAATGCTTCTCCCTCACTTTAGTATATGTTAGTTCTTTCGTCCTGCAACTGCGCTAGGTCCTCCTTCGTCTCCTCCAACCGTAAGATCTTTTCTCATTCATATGTCAAAATAACAACAATTTATTCTTCACATCGCACCAACCAATAATCTTATACGAGTATTTGTCATTCATCAAATGAACAAGTCTAACATTACCATTTTCAAAGTTACAATCTACTTGTAGTTTAAAGCATTCGAAACTAATATTCGCTTTCCATTTCATAAAAACCATCACAATCCTACAAAAGGGATACTAGATGGAAAACAAACCACAACCAAAAAGGAAGGGTTATGAGGTTTTGCACATTTGAGAAGAGACCCATATACACAAGATGGTGATGCACAAGAATGATTGCTAGAACTAAAGGATTTACCTCTCCTCAAGCTTCTCTTTCGCCTCTACGCCTTTACGAGATCTTCTCGCTCAAGTGGGAAACACACAGAAAATAGACAATAATTCCAAGTTTCTAAAATATTTTGAAAAAGGAAAATTGTGGTGTTACACTCTGAATGATCTCAAATCTATGAATCTCTCTTATTTGGTTTAATATACAGTTCTATTTTCTCGTATATTTAATCGATTAACAGTCTACTTAATCGATTAATGATTCTTTAAAAATCAAGATTTCAGAAATTGTAACTATCATTAATCGATTAACCCCTAACTTAATCGATTATCGAGTTCTCATTTATGCATAGCTTAATTGATTAAGGATTTTATGAAAAAGATACTTTAATGCGATATGAACCTCCTACATGATTTGTAAAAGTATGATGCATGACTTTGAATGATGTATGATTTAAAACTTTATTTAATGCATCAAAATCATATATTTAAGCATGTGCATGTAAATCATGTACGTATGCATGTAAGTCTCATTTTAGTTATATCAATTTTAGGTTGTGAGACTTCTATTAAGGTTCATCTAGCCTAAACTTTACCCAATCAAACATCTTAAGACCTAATAGAATATATAAAAACTTAGCTTCTAGATCTTCTTGAATGCTTGAGCTTGAGTGAACTTGAGCCTTGACTGACTTTATTTTTTATTGATTTGTGTAAGGACCCAAATTCTACCCTTAAAAATGTTTCGTTTATTTAAAATCTTTTCTTACATACATTCATTATTTTATTGAAAAACCTCCATGAATCATTACTTGACACTAATTTTTTAACCTATTATATTATCATGCAATTCATGTTGCGAAAAAACGTAATTCATGCATTTAGTAATTACCACATACAACCAGTATGTGTTTCTAAGAGTTATAACCTCCATAACTACATATCTCATTATTGTCCTAATCAGATTTACATTCATCCCAAAATGTTATCAAATCAACTACAATGTTAAAGTAGCGATAAAGACAATCAAGTTAATAAACACATAAACTTCCTAAGTGAGCTTCCTCCTCAAATCCTTCATTTACCTACAATGGGATTATCATAAACAACACACAAAACAAGGGAGTAAGTCATTAGTTCAAAAACTAACATTACATGATAATCCACATTTCAAATACGATTAAGCTTTAATATAATTTATAACCACAAATACGTAATCGTAAACATTCATATCTTCTTCCTTTAATTTCCACACTTCTCATATTCATCCTATAGTATATATATCCCATAATATATATTCTATAGCATGCATATTACGTTCTTTCGAAACATCGTACTTCTCATTATTCATATCCACCCTATAGAACATATATCCCATAATATATCTCCTATAGCATGTATATTACTTTCATTCTTAACATCTTCCTTTTCATCATTCATATTCACCCTATATATCCCATAATATATATCCTATAGCATGCATATTACTTTTATTCTGACATTCTCATTTCTCATCCTTCATATTCACCCTTAATCGTATTCATCGATTTCATTTCCCATACCACATCGGGCAGGTCAAGTTTATCCCCATACCACATCGGGCAGGTCGAGTTATCCCCATACCACATCGGGTAGGTCGAGTTATTATCCATACCACATCGGGCATGTCGAGTTATTATCCATACCACATCGGGCAGGTCGAGTTATTATCCATACCACATCGGGCAGGTCGAGTTATTATCCATACCACATCGGGCAGGTCGGGTTATTATCCATACCACATCTGTAAGGACCCAAATTCTACCCTTGAAATTTTTTTCTCATTTTAATTCAATTCCATGCAATCACTCATAACTCACATTACCAATTTAATATCCTTACTTCAAACCTTATTTCCCTCCTCACACTCACGCATGAATCAATAATGACGTACATAATCATTTGACAGAAAACATAATTCGTATTAATGAATATTAGTAATCACCGCATATAACTAGCTATGGGTTTCCAAAATACCCATAGCTACACATATCCAGAGTTACACCCTCATATTAGCAAATATACATCCATATTTACATAATGTCTTAAACTATCAACTATGCACTCATATACAAGATAGTGCAATTTAATAAATCCAAAATATAATTATCTCTAAGCTCCCCAAAAATGAGTCCCCCTCTTGTCACCTGTTTATCTGCAATGGGATTATCAATGACAAATACACAAACATACAAAGGAGTAAGTCATCAATTCAATAAAATCATTATAAGTTAATCCACATTAGAAAAAGGTTAGTAATCCATTTTTGAAATTCATTTTTGAAATTCACATAACGATAATGTCAGTCATTTATTTCCAAATATCACATAAACAATTTATATTGCATCACTCAACCATACAAGATATTCATCATATTTTCAATGTTTATAAACTACTTTCATCATAAGTTTACAACCATCTAAAACATTCATATCCTTTCATATTTTAACATTGTAACTCAACTCATCTTCTACCTCTAGTATTTTACCCATCTTTCCTCTCCAACCTCATTTTCTCTCTCTAGGGTTTTGGGTTTTCATGAGTCCACTCACAAACCCCTTTCCATTCTTGGAACACTAACTTAAAACTAAGAGTTTACAAGGTAAGAATTACATAAAATGAAACATCACCCAAAAGGATGAGTTTCCATGGTTTTCTTCATTTTTGAGAAGAGATCCAACATACCCCAAAGTGAGTTTAAGAGAGAAAAAGAGAGTTAGAATTTAGAGTTTTACCTCTTCTCAAGCTCTTAGATGAGTATCCAAGCTTTTTGCCCTTGAAACACTCTCTTCTCTCACTCTTCTTCTTTTCTAAACCCTAAATTGTGTTTAGGGGTTTCTTATTAAATGCTGTCTCGTCGGGTTCTCTCTTAAGCGAGGGATTCTCGCTCAAGCGAGAAAATCCCACCCATTTTAAAAACTCAAATCTGACCCTCTCGCTCAAGCGAGAATCTCACAGTGGCAACAGCCCCAAAATGACATTTCTCGCCCAGGCGAGACATCTCTCGCTCAGGCGAGAATCCTCATGTATAGCCCAGGATTTCACCCTCCCAGGTGAACCTCTCTCGCTCAAGCGAGAATCTCTCGCTCAAGCGAGGATCCGAGGACTGATACTATAATTTGAAAGACTTAAAATTTGGGGTGTTACACCTAGTTTAGTATAAACACACCCATATATGTTTATACTAAATGCGTAATTCACAACTCAATCATTGCATAACCAGAAAATACACATTTTCTATTCCAAATGCACAATTAAAGACTTATCCTTACCTCGGTGAGTGTTGGGTTTGGTTCTTGGCAACTTCACAAGTTCCACCGACACCGCCGCCAACTCTAGGATCTTTTATCATTCCCACCATATAACACAATGTTAGTCATTTATTCCAAATATCACATAAACAACTTATATTGCATTATTTAACAATACAAGATATTTCATCATATTTTCAATGTTCTTAAACTACTGTCGTCATAAGCTTACAACCATCCAAAACATACATAATCATCTCCTACCTCTAGCATTTTACCCATTTCAACCACATTTTCTCTTTTAGGGTTTTGGGGTTTTCATGAATCAATCCATAACCCTCTCCATTCTTGAAATACTAACTCTAAACCAAGAGTTGTAAGAGAGAAACAACATAAAACGAACCATAACTCAAAAGGATGAGTTTCCATGGTTTCCTTCATTTTTTAGAAGAGATCCAACATACCAAAAATAGGTTTTAAAGAGAAGAAGAGAGTTAGAATCAAGAGTTTTACCTCTTCTTAAGCTCTTAGATGAGTATCCAAGCTTCTTGTCCTTGAAAAAACTCTTTTCTCTCACCCTTCTTCTTTTCTAAACCCTAGGTTGTGTTTGGGGGTTTCTCATTTAATACAACTCGTCGGGTTCTCGCTTAAGCGAGCCCTGTCTCGCTCAAGCGAAAAAATCCCGCCTATTTTTAAAACTCAGATCTGACCCTCTCGCTCAAGCGAGGGATTCTCGCTCAAGCGAGAATCTCACATTATCAATAGTCCCAAAATGCCATTTCTCGCCTAGGCGAGACAACTCTCGCTCAGGCGAGAATCCTCCAGTATAGCCCAAGATTTCACCCTCCCGAGTGAGCTTTTCTCGCCCAGGCGAGAATCTCTCGCTCAAGCGAGGATTCCAGGACTGATACTATAATTTTAAAGACTCAAATTTAGGGTGTTACAACATCGGGCAGGTCGAGTTATTATCCATACCACATCGGGCAGGTCGAGTTATTATCCTTACCACATCGGGCAGGTCGAGTTATTAGCCATACCATATCGTGTAGGTCGAGTTATTATCCATACCACATCGGGCAGGTCGAGTTATTATCCATACCACATCGGGCAGGTCGAGTTATTATCCATACCATATTGGGCAGGTCGAGTTATTATCCATACCACATCGGGCAGGTCGAGTTATTATCCATACCACATCGGGCAGGTCGAGTTATCCCCATACCACGTCGGGCAGGTCGAGTTCACAATAATCCACTACCACTCCGAGTAGGAAAGCCACAATAATCCACTACCACTCCGGGTAGGAAAGCCACAATATTCCACTACCACTCCGGGTAGGACAGCCACAACACTCCACTACCACTCCGGGTAGGATAACCACAATACTCCACTACCACTTCGGGTAGGATAACCACAATACTCCACTACCACTCCGGGTAGGATAACCACAATAATCCACTACCACTTCGGGTAGGGTATCAACCATAAACCGCTACCTCTTCGGGTAGGGTATCAATAATAAACCACTACCTCTTCGGGTAGGGTATCAACAATAAACTAGGGTATCAACAGCATTCTTACAAACACATTACCTCTTTCACATACCTCATTCACATCAGCGAGTATGATTTAGAGACACTTATCCCTTACCTTGGTGAGTGTTGGGGATCGGTTCCGAGTAACTTTAAAAGTCTCATCTGCGATTTCCTCCAACCTTAGGATCTTTCCTCATTTCCACCAATAACAACAATGTCAGTCATTCATTCAAAATAACACATAAACAACTCGTATTTCATCATCAAACATACAAGGGATTCACATATTTTCATGATTTCCAAAACTACTTCAATACAAGTTTCCAAACATCTAAACATACATGTTCATCTCATATATCAACATCAAAGCACAAACTCATCATCCACATCTAACATTTCATCTCTTTCTCTTTTTACTCATATTCTCATTTTGGGGGTTTTTGGGGTTTTCATGAATAACCCACAAAACCTTTCCATTCATCAAATACCAACTCTAAACCAAGAGTGTACAAGATAAAACAACTTAAAATGAACCATAACTCTAAAGGATGAGTTTCCATGGTTTCTCATGTTTTGAAAAGAGATCCAACTTACCCAAAACAAGTTAGAGAGGAAGAAGAAGAGTTAGAAACAAGAGGTTTACCTTTTCTCAAGCTCTAAGATGAGTCCTAAGGCTCTTTGCTCTTGAAAAGCTCTCCTCTCTCTCTTCTCTTCAAAGTTCTAACCCTAAAATATGTTTGGGGTTTCTATTTTAAAGAGGAGTCGTCGGGTTCTCGCTCAAGCGAGCCCATTCTCGCTCAGGCGAGAAAATCCCGCCTTTTTAAAATTTCACATCTGACACTCTCGCTCGAGCGAGGGATTCTCGCTCAAGCGAGAATCTCACAGTCTCAACAGGCTTCCTCTCACTCAAGTGACCCATTCTCGCTTGGGCGAGACTCCCAAAATTTCCAATTTCAAAGCACTGATCCTCTCGCTTGGGCGAGGTCCTGCTCAAGCGAGAATCTGGCAGTATGCCCCATTCCTCAGGACTGTTACCTAATTTCAAGGAGGATAAATTTGGGGTGTTACAATTTGTCCATGTCTTCAAGTTGTGTTGTCTTCAATCTTTGTCTTCATCAATTCAAGCTTGTCTTTAGAATTTTTCTTCATCAAAATCTATGTGGTTCATGCTTGCATTTACAATATACTCATGTGATGCATGTTTGAATTCACATCTACATATAAATAGTCCTTTTCCATAAGGATTTTCCATTATTTCCCATATAGCTTATAAGTTTTCAACACATCTTCACAAAAGCATTCTTTCACACATCAAGTCTCTTCAAACTCTAACTACTAAATATTATTTCTAGATCAAGCTTCTCCAAACTCTAAACTTAACCAAATATTATTTACTTACTAAATCTCTCTAGGATGTAATAACCGAGCAAAGTTTGATTGTTGTGTAACGGTATGAAAGATTAAGATCTCATTTGAGTACGATTCACTGAGATTAAGATCTCTCTAGGGTTAGTTGGTGTGTGGCTACTTAATACTCCATTCACAATATTCAATTCTAAGTCTCAAATTGTTATAACTTCCTTAACTCCGGATAATCAATTATCTTGATATTAAATTTCATTTATGCAATATTAATTTCAACTTAATTGATTAAAAACCAATTATAACATAAACCATAAAACTCAAATTGCTTCAAGATTGACTAATTGATTTAAAGATCTATCAAACTATTTGTAAAAATAGATTCTAAGTGATTCATATGAAATTCAATTGATTATCGAATTAAAACTTAGAAATTGAGAAGTATAGATAAATAAAGGATGACATCAGACATTTTATATTAGTTCAGGTCAAGAATTACACTATGTTCTGTCCCTTGGTTGATTTGAAGATTTTCACTAATTGAAGTTATTGTTTGATACAAAATAGATCAGCAAACACTTCCTCGTCTTTCTTCATAAGCTTGACCGTAGTTGATTTTTCACAACCTCCTTATAAGACTGAGATTGCAACTAAGAGGGGTGAATTAGTTGATTTAAAAGTATGGCCACTTTTTCTACAAAATTAAGAGTTATATTTTTATACTGGTTCACATTCTTGTCTACCGAAGGCTACATTCGGTACATTTGCAGCACAAAAGATTTTTTCACTAAATATTATGAGTTGTAATTACAATATCTCACCCCGAGACCTCTATGTACTTACACACTCACTAATACTTATTCACTCTTGGAAAACACCTTTCCAAGTAACTCTATCCCCTTTCTTTTCACACCCTTGTGAAAGAAAGAAATCTGCAATATTAATGAAGAATGTATAACAATGGCAAGATTGCCTTTACAAGTTTAGTATGTAATATAACTTGTAATCCAACAACTCTTTATATACTAAGTAATAATGCTCTTAGAAGTTTGTAAACTTTGAAACACTTTACTTCAAGCAACTCAGAAAAATTCACTTTGAAAGTTTAAGCACAAGTTGCCAAAAGTGAGGAATAATATTTCAGAATGTGAAAATTGTATGAGAGTTGTGTCAAAGTTGTGTGTTGAATCTGAGTTCCAATGCCTTTATATAGACTTTCCAATCAACCATAACACCTTTAGGAAAGAGTATAATTCGTTTGGAATGGAACCATTTCGTTTGGGATGAAAAACTGTTCATTTTGAAATCTGAAAACTGGTATAACAGCTCTCGGTAATCGATTATAGCATGTGGGTAATCGATTACCCAAACTTTCTATCCAACTAGGTTTTCAAAAATTATTTAGCGTAATCGATTACACACTTGAGTAATCGATTACCCAAACTTTCTTTCCAACTGGGTTATAAAAAATTATTTAGAGTAATCGATTACACACTTGAGTAATCGATTACCCAACTTTACTAAAACTGGTAATCTGTTACTCAGAGACAATAATGGATTACTCTGA
Source organism: Lupinus albus (assembly GCA_009771035.1). NCBI lineage: Eukaryota > Viridiplantae > Streptophyta > Magnoliopsida > Fabales > Fabaceae > Lupinus > Lupinus albus. The sequence goes on along the minus strand of CM020001.1, from coordinate 11,213,901 downwards.
TTAGTTTGATGTTGGATAACTCATTTCTCACACATGTAACCTGTTACTTAGATATAGTAACCCGTTACACACTATTTTTGAAAATTGTTTTGTCTTATACTTGAAGTGTTTCAATTTTCTTTAAAAAAATAGTTTGAGCATTACTACTGTTGTATATTTGAGAGTATATGATAGAAGTGCCTATTTAGACTTAGACTAATTTGTCTTGAAGCTTTATCTTCTTTGTTTTTATAAGTATTATTCTTTTCTTCTTTTTGGTGATGTTGATGTCTTCATCAAAATCGTGTCAAGGTCATGAGCAAAGATCTTCTTCACATTCCTAACTTCTATTATATTTTACAACGATCATAACCACCTAAATTTGATGATCCCCACTATAATCTACCTATTTCCTTTCCTTAATAAATTTCATAAAATCTTTTTATTTTGATAAACACCTTCTTCGGAAAATAAGAACGAAAATATCTATCAAAGAATACTCCAATCTTTTCTCTAATCTAATGACAAAACGAAGATCAAATAAACAATATGAAGAATTAGAGAAGATGTGAAGAATAATGAATATGCTTGAGCCTTTCTTTTTCTCCACGATTAAAAATTAGTTCTTCTTGAATTAAGAAGTGTAGCACTTGAATTGAATAAATTTTCTAAAAACTGAAAACTGGACTGAATGCGTTATATATATTGGGAGATTACATAAGACATTTATAATTATGTTTTTCATGTAGGAGAAAATAAATTAAGCCTTAGTCATAATTAATTATTTGTTTATTAAAACCTCTTAGATTATTGAAATAGGATTATCTGCATCTTAAAAGATTTTATGTTAAATTTCATTTCTTGCTTAATCAATTGTCTCAAGTTAAACTCAAATTTTTGGTCCAATCTTTATCTCTATCATCATATGTAATGATCCTCATTATAACCAATGACATGAGATGCATGAAATTTATTGGACTCTACCAATCATCACATCTTAGACCTAAAAGAAACCAAAATGAAATGTAAATTAAGATATCAACAAGAGTAGTCTTAAATTTCATGTTATGTCCTTTATATGTCTCACTATGTCGTCTTACACCTTTTGACTAAAACTTGTATAAATGTGAATTTTCAGTTAAGAAAACGTTTAATGCATGATTCCAATCTCACCATGAGTTTTAAGGTTGGAAAATTCAAGGACCATGTTGATTGAGGATGAATATGGGCTTAAGGAATGACAATCCGCCCAACCCAATGCAAGGGTGAAGAATTAAAGCTTACTGTCCGAATCACGCCTAGGATGTTTTGGAGAACGTTGGGTATTCTGACACTCAACAAACCCTCAAGAGAAGGAAAGAAGGGTTTCGGGTGCTCTGTAGAGGGCGTTAGACATCACTACACCCAGAGAAAATTCAAGCCTCAAGTGAGGGAAATAGGCCACTGAGCCTTGAAAATTCTGAAAGGAGCTTCCCCCTTTATCTACTTTGATTTCTATATACATATTTTTGTTTCTACGCTTTGATTTCAATTATATAATTTTTTGATTTACACTTATTTTAGAATGATAAACTAAAACATAAATTTTGATTTGATATTTTAAGTGGAAACTATTGTTTTAATCCGACCAAAGATTTATTATCTAATGAATTTAAGTTCTAGGAATTGGCTTAATTCATTTGTCTACCAACATCCAAGCTTAATATTACTTTTTTCTTAATTACTCAAGGGATTGATCGTTAGAAAGTTGATAATCCTTTTGATGAGGGAACTATAAAAGAGATAATAACTAATGTGATGAAGTCAAGCATAAGACTTGATTTATACATAGAATGAATGAGATGATAAAAACTTAAAAGGTAAAATCCAATTTCATTATTGTTCTCATGTTGCCTTAAGTCTTATTTCTAAATCTTGTTTCTTACATCCTTGTGAATACTAAAAACGACAACCAAATCTCTCTTGAACAAAACCCTATAATATATTATAATTGAGTCTGGAAAGGATTCGTAAAAATAATAAAGTGGAAAAATAAATTGAATGAATTAATCTTTAGTCAAAATGACGTTGTTGTCGTAGGAGAGTTGTCTCTATACAAAATCATTGCATTAGTTTTTATCATGAGCAATGGTAAATATTGTACATATTTTTCCTTTTTTTATTCAAGTTATCTTGTGACAAATCTTCTTCGTTAAATTGCACCATTTCATTGTTTATGTGAGGCAGGATTCCAGCTCATCAGCTCTTGTTCGATCTAGAAATAGAGAAAACTGTTTGGAAAAAAGAGAAATTAACTAAGTTGAGAAGGGAACAAGAAACATATTGTTGTAGCTAATTCCCCATCACAACCACAAATCTTGTAAGAACGTCAACTTGACAAATACAGACGAGGAGCTGAAAATCAAAACAATGAGGTGACAAGTGGTTTTATAAATTTTGTACCATGAAACATGATTAAAATTGGCAACCCAACTGACACTCAAAGGCCATCTGATCTTAAAAGATGGCACCAAGGAAAAGAAGAAAGAGCTAAGGGAAGAAGAGAAATTAATGCAGGAATTGAATAATACCTCTCTATCTATTTGTTATTGCTTTTCACACTTAAACAAGAAGAATAGTGTAAGTATTTATAAGAATGGAAAGAAAACTAAACTAACTACTTACTAAAAATAGATAACAAACTTTAACTAAAAGCTAAAAACAGAAAAGCCAACTAACAAAGTTAATAAATCTTGGACTTCTTTGGGCTCTCTTGTTCTTCTTCTTTTTGACGGTTCTTGGGCTTGAGAAGTGAGAGATGGGAAAGTTGAAGTTGATTTATCATCCCTGACAAGCTGGAATGTGCGTGTTGCTTATTCCAAGCTTGGAAATCAAATAATGGAAAGGAATATTGGGTAGAGCTTTGGTAAGGGAATCTGCAAGTTGATGTTTGGTAGATATAGGCATAAGATGAACAACTCCTTCTTGAACTCTTTCACGAATTGAGTGACAATCAATCTCAATGTGCTTGGTTCTCTCATGAAAGATTGGGTTTGCTGCAATATGGAGAACAGATTGATTATCACAATAGATGAGAATTGGTGCAGCATTGTTGATGTGTAAATCAGGAAGAAGAAAGCTCAACCACTTGGCTTCACATCCAGCTAAAGCCAAGGCACGATATTCAACTTCTGCAGATGATATTGAGATTGTCTTTTGCCTTTTAATCTTCCAAGAAATCAGGGAGTCTCCTATGAAGAAGCAAAATCCAGTGATGGATCTTCTAGTGTCAATGCATGACCCCCAATCTGAATCACTGAATCCATTGACTTTGATGATGTTTTGAAATGGAAAGAACAAACCTTTATCAGTGGCATTCTTGAGATATCTGATTACCCTTAATGCAGCTTGATGATGAATAACAATAGGGTTGGCTAGGAATTGGCTCAAATGTCCTACTGAAAAAGCAATGTCTGACCTTGTGTGATTAAGATAGATGAGCTTCCCAACTAACCTTCTATATTGAGCAACATTAGAGAGGGATTCTCCATTATTGGCAAATAGCTTAACACTAGGATCCATGGGAATTTTGGATGGCTTGGATCCAAGCAGACTTGCTTCATAGATGAGATCCAATGTGTATTTCCTTTGACATATGTTAATTCCTGAGGCTGATCTAGCAACTTCCATGCCAAGGAAGTACCTTAGTTCTCCTAGATCCTTGATGCTAAATTCCTTATGCAAGAGAGACTTCAGAAGATTGATCTCTTGCATGTTATTACCTGCCACAAGGAGATCATCAACATACACAAGCAATGCATTAAAAGTATTAGGTGTGGTTTCTGTAAATAAAGAGTAAGCAACGTTAGATTGAGAATACCCATATTGAGTGAGAATAGTAGTAAGCTTGACATTCCATTGTCTACTTGCTTGCTTCAATCCATAGTGGAGCATAGGGTCTTTGTGAACATTACAAGTGAAGATGAAGTGATCTTATCGTGTCTATATGTTGATGACTTGGTCATCACAGGGAGCAGTGAAGCTGGTATAATAAGCTGAAGGAAAAACTCAAATCTGATATATCAGATGAGGATGTGAATGCTAACTCAGGCGAGTAGAACCCCGAGCATCAAGTTGAGGCATCGAATATGTCTCAAGGACCATCTTTTAGGTTGGTTCACTTGGATGCCATGGAACAACGCCTAAATGAGCGTATTGATTCAATGAATGATAGAATCATGGTTGAGTTCCATCGACAAGAAAAGCTCTCCAAAAACCAGTTTGAGTAGCTTACTTCTATGTTGAGAAACATGGACGACTTTTCTCAACCACCTCCTGATGTGTAGTCTAGCTTAGGATATTTGTGTCATGTCCTAGTTAGGCTAGACTTAGGAGTATTTTGGTCTATGTATTTTGGTCAATGTATTGTATTTTCTGACTTGTACTTTGGATTGTAATAGTGTAGCATGCTTAATGCGAACTTATGCTTAATTTGAAATCGTGTACTTTGGTTATCTTAGACTTGTATTATGTTGATCAATGAATGTCTAATTGTTGCTGAATTATGTGCATTGATCTGACTATTGTAAATATGTTTATCATGCCTTGGATAAGCTTGTATAATGTAGTATGAAATTAGCATGTATTATGTTCTGATATCTGGAAAATCATTGAACTTAATCAATTAATAGCACACATAATCGATTAAGTCGAGTTTAAAAACTTCTGTCTGTGCAAAATATGAGATGCTTAATCGATTAACATGCATCCATAATTGATTAAGTTTACACTAAGGTTACTATTTCATTTTTTTAATCTCCTTAATCGATTAAGCAATTGGATAATCGATTAAACACTGTAAAATTTTAATTTTGTTATTTTCTTCTTCTTTCTTTTGGCTATATTCTTCATTTTATATCATTACTTTTTGATCATGCCAAAAGGGGGAAAAATGGTTGTTTGAGTTTTGCAGATTGTATATATATGCTACCCACCTAAATAACGGGTGAGAATGCAGAATCCTACACACTACCTCATCCAAGAATTGAGGGGGAATAAAGTAAGGGGGAGCATCGCCTCAAAATTTATATCAATCACAAAACTAGGTTGACTCTCATCAAGCTTTCAAACAATGATAAACACAAGTGTTTATCAATGATTTGTTATGGGTTGTCATCATCAAAAGGGGGAAGATTGAGGGAGATGAAAATGAAGCATGCATCATTATCTTGTTTTGATGGAGACAAAAAGAAGTCAAAGAGAAGATAATGATAAGAGAAAATCAAAACAAAGTTGATAAGCAAGCTTGAAGACATGTGCAACTCAACAAACAACAAGGTCAAGACTCAAGATCAATCTAGTAGACTTAGGCAAAGATTTTATATTTCTAGAAGTCTTAAGATGATTGATTGGGTAGAGTCTAGGCTAGGTGAACCTACAATGCAAGTATCAAAAAGTTTAAAATTGAATCTAACTAAAATAAGACTTGCATACATTCATACATGATTCACATGTTCATGCATTTTCATATGATAACATGATTTTAGTGCATCAAACTGAATTTATCACATATATCTTCAAAGTCAAGTATCAAGTATATACACATCGTATAGAAGGTTCATCATGCATCAAGAAAACACTTTTTAAGATAGTTAATTTATTACAACTTGTGTTAATCGATTAAATAAACATGAGAACCCATTAATCGATTAAGTAAACATGGGAACTCGTTAACCGATTAAGTATGGGATTAATCGATTAAATGGGTTACAGTAGCTGAAATCTTAGTTTTCTTAGGATCGTTAATCGATTAAGTCCAACTGGAAACAATTTTGTATAAAAGCTTATTTTTCCCACGGGCTCATAAGTTAGTTATATAGAAAATTTACTAGATTGTAGATTTCTCTAAACTTAACTTTCATATCATCTTAGAGAGTTTCTTGCTGTGAGAAAATGTCATTAGTGTTCTTGTTTCATAGAGAGAGATAGGATAGTTTAGAATTATCCTTTGTGCTTAAACTTTCACATTCATTTTGGAAAACCAAGTTTAATCACACATAGTTTCTTTTAATCTTTTTGAGATTTCTAGGCTCGGTTTTTAGCTCTTTTACTGTGTGTATATCCGCACATTTTAGGTGCATTCTAACTTGGATAGTTAGACAATTTTGTAGAAAATCCTAGTTGCGGTAAAGTTGTCGTCTTCACCTTTATAAAGGTCTTGGTTGGGAGTGATCATCGGATGGGGATGTACTGTGAGTAGGTGGGGATTATCCAAAAGAGGCAGGTTGAAGGTCAAACTGACATGAGAGACTCTAGGGCCAAGAAGGGAGTGTTTGTGAAGTTTATTTGAACGATTGTAGTAAAAATTTTATTCAAATAGTGAAGAAAATCTCTCATGATTAGATAGGGAGGCCTGAATGTAGTTTACAAGTGAACCCGCAAACGAACAAGGATAAAATATCCTCGTCTCAATTTTCTTGATCTCTTATCTCTTTACTTTTCAATTGTTTTATGCTTTACATGTTTTAGTTGATTTACTTACTGAGTTTAGTGCATGTTCTGTTTCTGTTAAACACATTGACATAAATTCATTAAGTTGATTGCTTTTGTTAATAATTGAAAATGTTGTATCTTTTCGTGCAAGAAAATTGTTTTTCCAAGATCGCAAGAATCAGGTTAATCGATTAAACCTGGTGTTAATCGATTAATCACAACACGAGTTAATCGATTAAATCACATCTATTCACCCCCTCTAGGTGTTATTTGTTCTGGTACACCCAACACATAAGACAAAAGGTCAAGTGCTTGATTCCTGTGAGTGACATTTATTGGAAGAGGCAGTCACGCATCCCGAAAGACTTTAGTTCCTTACCAATAAGGTTGGTTATACAAAAAAAAACTGACATAAATACAACTGAGAATACTATCTTCTCATCCAATTTTTCTTCTTTTTTTAGTTTAATATTTATACACATACCCACTAAAAGTTGTTATACAGACAGCCCATTTTCCATAAGATAATGTATCCACTTATTCCATATTTTAGCCATCAATTCTAGGAAATCTAATGGTTTATATCTACTTACTAATTCGAATCATGAGATTTCCCTATAATTGATGGTTAAGATATGAAGTAAATTTTTTAAACTTACTATTGCAGTAAATGGATCATCTCTCAGCTATTTAACTTAAGTAAAGACAGGATAAAAGTGTGCAAATGTAGAGTTGAGAGAGTTGACTTTGCAGGTATCATTGACCCAAACATCCAATTAGCAGAGTATTTATTCAAGTGAAAAGCAAACACAAATAAAGCCTATGTTTAAATTCCAATTGGAGCCAAAATGAGTACAAATCAGACAAATTAAATCTATTGAGCTCGAAAATTTAGATCATATTTTCAAAATGAGTACAAATCAGGACAAATTCAACCTATTGTGCTCGAACGGTTAGATAATATTTTCAAAGGTATGCACAATGAGCCAACATTGTTCCTCACTTTTTAAAACTACCAGTGTGCTTTTTAATTAATTCTACAAAACGTGAACCCATGTATAAACCCATGACAAACACAAGCAACCAACATAACAGATTCAACAAATTAAATACATCGACTATATTTGTATAGTGAACAATTCTCAGGAAATGATTGATGTCTATTCTGGTTTAGGAGATGGTGGATAGTTGATAGAACAGTTAGCCTTGCATAAATTGCGCTGATATGCCACCTTGGTAACTGTCTTGGCAAAGAATTTTCGGGTTTTATCGAGTCAGATCGTCTGTCAAAGGAAGAGGAGCTTTTCAAGAACTTAGATTATGTTATTGTCAGAATCAAATAAAGGGATGTGTCTTCTTCATTGTGTTGTTACACTCTTGGCAAGATTACGAGGCTGGTCAACATTAAATCCCCTCAGTACAGTGAGATGATAGGCCAACAACTGCATCACAAATAGATAAGCTGTAATGTATGACATTCCAAATCTTCCTTAGTAAATTAATACACAAGACAAGAAGAAGCAAGTTTTTTAAGATTTTAGGAAACACACAAGGAAATGGATCTGCAAGAAAAATCATTGGTGAAACAATTAAGAAAGACTTGGATGATAAATGCTATGTCAATGAAGAAGATTTATGATAGAGTATTATGACGTTGCTAAATCCATATAGCCGACCCTATGTGGTGGAAGAAAGGTTTGATTGTTGAAGTTGTAAGGATAGACAAAGCAGTAAAAAAATTTCAAAAGTGGTAATCAACATACCTGTAATGGAACTACATTAATTACAGGTTGAAGACAGTCCTCAACCTGTGGAACTTCAATTAACCTGCAAGATTCCCCGGCGCATACAGAAGCAGCATCCCCTTTTGAACACAAAACTATCAGGCGGCCTTTCCGGGCATGAAGTTGTTGAATAACAGACTGCTGTTTGCTGTCAAAGATGAAATAAAAGATGTCAGTCTCAAATTCTTAATTTCCGACTTCAAATGGTATAGCTACTCAAACAACCAACCTGAAGCAAGCATCGCGTGTAGCTATAACCACAATTGGAAGATTTTCATCCACTAATGCCAGAGGGCCATGCTTCATTTCACCAGCAAGTATCCCTTCACTATGCATCAGTGCCACTTCCTTCACTTTCAAAGCTCCCTCTAGAGCAGTTGCGTAGTTGTATGATCTCCCAAAGACAAGAAGAGACTGCTCAGCAATTAATAGCTGTGCTAGATCCTTCATCTCCTGGTCGAGCTTCAGAACCTCTCTGACTTTATCTACAACCCAACACAAAAATTAGATTTAGTTATAGAACTATACCCGAGTTGCTTTATGTGGTAATTGGTCCAAAATTGTGACAGATTCCTCATAAAAAGAGTTTTTAGATGACTGGCGATTGCATATAAATATGAACATTCTAAGTTAATTTTTTTTGGTAATATAAAGTTTATGAGGACGAAAAATTGGCCCCATTCCATGTAAGGTCAGGGCTTACCACAAGCCTTAATGATGGCTTAAAGATAGTAGTTAAGAGGCCTCTTAGTAACTGTTTTTAAGTCCTACCAATCGAGCCAAGCCACACTGGCAAAGATTATAATTTCGAAGAATCAGTTTCCATGAAATAACGAAAAGTCAGTTAAAAAACACCTTTTCTAGATTTCCACCTCATTATTCTCAACATGTAAGATACGTGGTTACCATTTGCCACCTCCACCAACATCATTCTTTTTGCAATATAGTTATTGCTACTATATGCATTCAGAGGGTGACTTTGGCGCAACGGTAAGGTTGTTGCTTAGTGACCATAAGATCACAGGTTCAAATCTTGGAAACAACTTCTCCATTGTGGGGTAAGACTACATACATCTATCCTCCCAGATCCCACTAAGTAGGAGCCTCATGCATTGGGCCGTCCTTTAGTTATTGCTACTATATGATAAATGTTAGTTTTATCAAATATTAACTCAATTTCTAGTGACATTATAATCATTGTTAGATCTGAGAATGATTAAGCTTGAAAAGGTCATTTGAATCCTACTGATCATTAGAGAACTGTACTAAGAATGTAATAAGGACATGCTGGATGCCATTTACCAAACTCCAAAAAAATGTACCCAATTCCTATAAGATGCTCAGCGAACAGAAACTTACTTGGCAGGTCATATAGACCATCTACAATAGCTTCTCTTCTTGCTTGGTTGGAAATTGTATCGCCTCCTATTGCAAGAGCCAACATGGCCATGACTACAATTTGACTCGTGTATGCCTATAGTAGTATAAATGTGAGTAAACCATTAGTTTAATGGATAACAAGACAATATAAAATTAAATGAAGAAAACAAAAATCCTTTAAATGCAACATTTACCTTGGTACTTGCCACACCTATCTCAGCACCAGCATTTATATGAATACCACAATGTGTTTTCCTTGCTATTGCACTGCCAACAGTGTTTGTTATCCCAACACATAATGCACCATTCTCTAAAGCGTATTCTAATGCAAGTAAAGTGTCTGCAGTTTCACCAGATTGACTAACAAAAACGGCTGTATCTTCTCTGTATATTGGTCCCTGCCTATCCAATAGATCACTGGCAATTTCCATACTAACAGGAATTCCTATAATTTATTATGTAGAATAAAACATTAAGAATGGGAAGAAAATTAATCTGTAAGATTTGCTAAAATATTAAAGTTATACAGAACTGACCAGAAAGTTCCTCCAAGATGGGCCTAGCTGCCAAAGCAGCATTATAACTTGTGCCACAACCAATGAAAACTATTCTTCTACTTCGCCTAATTGTTTTGAGGTGGTCCTTCAGTCCGCCCAACAGAACAGACTTGGATTTGCTAGATCCTCGACGTATAAGCCTTCCCCTCATTGTGGTTGTTAAAGACTCTGGTTGCTCATGAATTTCCTTCTGCATATAATGCTCATAATGTCCTTTATTTATTTGCTCAACCTCCATCTCAAGAATAGATAATGCACGTCGCACTGAAGCAACTCTGGAAAGAGGACCTACATGTTCTCCCTTGTCATTTTCAAACTTCAAAATAGAAACCCCACCATCCTGAAACAATCATTTCTAAGTAAGAACAATATATTATCTTGAAATGGACATGATTATAACCAACAAAGCAATTGGCACACAAATCCATCCATCACTTTCAACAGTGGAGTGAATGATATACGATATCATCCTGCGTGCTGGAAAAGAGTGTATGGAACTGATCAAGTGAATGACTGAGAAATCATGAAAAAATCTATGCAAAGATTTTACCGAAATACCTGGCAGTAAGAATACTAAACATTTTAGAGATAAGAAGTGAGATAAGTAACATTGTCTTGCATGTACAACACTAAAATAGAGGGTGCTGTTACCTTGAGATGGACTACTTCACCATCTTCAATAACTAGCACTTTCTTAGTATGCTCAACCACAGCATGAGCATCACTCGACAAAAACAATTCTTTGGGATGTCCGTCTTTTGACAGGAATGTGTTATCCTCAAATGCAGAACCATTTTCCTGATTTTCTCTCATTTCCTGAAATTGAGCAGTAATTTCTTTAGCCAATATCAATCTGAAAATCTTCAATTTCATACAATATCATTACACACAAAAAAATAATATTAAAAAGGTAAACTAAAAAAGGGCCTTTACGAATTTTGCCAGTACAAACTATTTATAGTTTGATTTTCAAATTTTGCTTCAAAGTGAAAGCTTAGTCAAGTTTAAATGACAAATTTGATTCATAAAGCAATACTTACATGTTATATAACCTGCATTTAAGAAGGGATGCCAATTAATCCAGCACATAGGTTATCACTGCCCTCTATTTAAAACATTCATTGCTTTGACTCATTCAGAGAAGCAACATAAAGTGAAGCTTAAGCTCAACCTAAGCATTATAAAACAAAAGTCTGACAGCATATTCTAGCTGGAGTAAAAGTATTGAGAAGGGACTATTTTTTAAAGATATTTTGACTCTCTCATTTGAAGCATCACCAATTAAGTCAATAAAAAAAGTAAACAATCATAACCAGAACAAGACCTTCCCGAATAACCAACCTTCATATAGACCATAATATCAAGAAGCTTATTCTCTATTAAATTGCAATCAACTTACTTTAACACCTAGGAGCAGTGGGCTACCACGCTTGCAAGCAATCAATTCATTAGGATAATGTCGACTTTTGAAGATAAGGGCATAGGCTCCTTCAAGATGCCTCATAACTTCCAGGACAACATGACTGAAGGTAACAACCTGATCACCTGTAACACGATTGGAAAAGTACTTCAATATAACAACACTAGTAATGGCATTCATGCCTCCTCATGAGAAGTGAAAAGGAGCTAAGCTATTCTAAAAACAATTGTGTTCTGTGTTAACACAAATATACGGCAAAACCAACAGACTCAATGCGGACCAATTTAAGCTTGAAAAACATGCAGGTCTATCATATTAGGAACCAAACACAAATATCATTTTTCAAAGGGATATATAAAAAGTTGCCTTGCAGCATTAAGATGGAAATTTTGTAATTCTTCACCATATTTCCTTCCTCTTCATAAATTTTAAAGATTTTAAATCACCAGAATATGACGAAGAGGATGTTCATTATGACGAAATCAATTTGGGAAAATCATACCAATAGTGTCAATGTTATCACGTTAGTTTTTGTTTTTTGTTTTAAATATCTATTAATTATAATTTAGCTGAGAAATAATCATATCAAGGGTGCCACATGTTGTCTCACGTACTTCGAGAACCATTTCAGGTGTACATAGCACTTTTCTATCATGAACTCAATCATGTTTAAGTCCATGCAGAATAACTGTAAGAGGGCCGATAACGGTCACGAAAACCGTCACCCTATGAATTTAATGTAATCCTTATTGGCTATCAAAACTAAATTCACAAATCTGATTATCATCTATGGTATATTTAGCTGAACTTACAAGGTGCAAGAACCAATCTCAGTTAAAGAAAGGCATTATGAATAACAACTTTGATAAGTATATAAAACATTAATGTCAAAATAAAGCATAAGCTTTATTGATCATAAAATCTACCTGCTGCTTCATTTGCTTTGTCATATACAAACTTTGCAAGCTTCGGAATAACTTCCGTGTCGGTTTCAGATTCAAAGGTGAAGCCATGTCGGACCAGTGTTTCCTTCAAAACCTAAATACACGACAATAAACATAAACGAAGCTCAGCATAGAAAAAGCAACATCTTTAAGTTAGCCACGTGTTAGAACAAGACCTAACATAACAACCACATTTTATGAATAGAATAGAACATAACACGGGGTCAAAAAGTGGACATTTTGCTTTCAATAAAAGAAGGTGAGCTTAGGTAGCGTATGACAGACATGTTTGAATTGGGCGAAAACATAACATATGGGTATATTTGGTGTATTTTACAAATAGAACATAACATGACATAAGGTTAAAAACTAAAACACATTAGTTGTCCTAAAAGGGATTATTGAAAAGGAACCAAAAAAGAGAACTTGTTCCATTCTATTATCAACACGCGCCAAATGCTAGACCGCGCGCCAAATACTCGAGAAAGGTGTACTAATGGAATGTGAGTGAGTGGTACCTCATAATTAGTGATAACACCATTGTGAACAACAAGGAAATCATCTCCCGGACCAGACGTCTGCGGATGACTGTTCCTAGGAGCAGGCTCTCCGTGAGTAGCCCATCGAGTATGCGCTATTCCCGCATGAATCGAAAATGATTCCTCCAAGTTCAGTTCCAATTCTGCCACTTCTGTTGTTTCATTTTTCAAATAAACTAAAAACTAATTAATTCAACTAAACTTGATTCCAAAAATAAATCTAGCTAGTAATTGTAGAAGCACATTATATTGAAATTTGAACAAGACATGTAATGATGTAAACAAATAAGAGAAATTTGAAAGTGGACCTTGGTAGACAGATTTAACAAGAGACTCGATATTTCCCTCTTGGCGAAATACGAGAGGGGGGGGAGTGAGTGTGGAATTGGAGAAGCAATTTGGATCGGCACAAATGGGCCGTGATCCTATCGGAGAGTCCAGTACTGGAGAGGAGCCCAATTCGGCAGAAGCAGAATCGATGGCAATTCCAGCAGAATCGTATCCGCGATACTCTAAACGTCTTAACCCATTAAACAGAACCTGCAATATGTATCTTCTTTCTCTGTTCACATTGTAATTCAGATACGCAAATATACCACACATTATTTCTCTCTTCTTCTTTTCTCTTGTTTTTGTTACTTCTCTTCTAGATTTCTTATTTAACTTCAAAGGGAGAAATGGCTAACTGAAAGTATTTATAACCATAAATTATAAACAATAAAAAAATGAGAAAAGATAATAAACAATTAATACTTTACACTATAGTAAAGATAATACACTAAAAGAATTAGATGAGATGAGAGGGATTTATTAATTTGATGCGCCCAAATGGGAGTAAGGGTATATTCGTCCTTTCGTTCTGCATCAGGCATATTGATGTGGAGTTTTCTGATTGGTTGGTGCAGTCAAATTCCCCAGTTTACAGGTAATACTGGATTGCTTCAACCACTGCATGTTTCCCACGCATAATAAGTAATTTACAACTCCCTCCGTTTTTATTTATAAGGTGCCTTTAGGAACTTTATAAGTAATATATTTAATGAAATAATAAACTAATAATACTTAATGAAATATTTTTAATGAAATATTTTTAATGAAATATTTTTTTAATGAAATATTTTTTTAATGAAATAAACACCTTCCTATATTGAAAATACGAAATACATTGGAAAGTTTCCTTTTTTTCAAAAAGTGGGGAGCATATTTATACCTATATATTAGAATGATAATTTTACATCCTTATTAGAACAATCTATCATTTTTTAATATGACTTTTATTTAGGGATAGCAAAACAACATAAAATTTGTATGTGCAAGTGACACATATAGTTACTCATCAATTTTAGAAATGGATTCTTCAAACTATCTACCATATATATATATATATGAGGATATAGATATAACTTATTCATACTTATAATAATCCGCAATATATGAAATTAGTTACCAGTCACACAATACAGATGGTGACACTGCAAATTGCAAAACCAACTCCATCGGCAACGAGCGAGTGTTCATGTAGTCCACGATTTTAGTATGGAACTCATGGGGCATGACCACCGTGTAACACCCTGATTTACAAACCCAAGAGGATTATACTAACTTTGTAATTAAAATGAGATTACTTGAAAATCCAAGTTAAATTAAAACTTGACCAACTAGTCCAGTATGCTTAAACACAAAACAAAACATTTCTAAGCCAAGGCATTACATCACACCTTTGTTTAAAATAAAACAACCGAACAATTTTCCTATAAAGGCAAAATAGTTCAACAATTTCAAAACTAGTAGATTCGTTCTGCAAATTATATCTCGTTGTGCGGGATTAACTAGTAGAGTAAAAATAATAAATTTATTTAATAAATACGGTACATAATTCTTTTAACTATCTAAACATAAATTTTTAATGATGAACATGTCATATATATATAAAGACTCTCTCAGGCTCTGCCCAAAATATAAAATGAAAATGTTAAAAATATAAAGATCTTAGTAGTTCAAAATATGTCATCCAACTCTGTTCGGGATACACAAAATAGAAATGCCAAAATGAAAAGAATCTTGATTTACAAAAGCTTTTATTTGGCTTTGTCCAAAACATAAAAGACGAAAAGCTAAAAATATATTTATCATTACATACAAAAGTTTCCCTTGGGTTCTGCCTGAATCACAAATATAAAACTAGAAAATAACATTTATAATTACCAAAGTAAAGTATAATAGAATATTATTAATTACGAAAGAACAATCAGTCAAACTGAAATATGTTTATCCTGATCAGAGCTTCAATCCAACATAGTCTGGATTCCTAGCTAGACTACAATCAAGACTTCATCCTATATTCCCAAAATGGACATCCATATTGTACATGTACTCAACCTTCATAACAACATATACCATACAAAACATATTTTTAATTCTAAACATATTGCAACCATCATTTTTGTGTTTAGTGCTCTAAATAAAAAAACCAAATTTCTCAAATCCTCAAAATCTAGTTTTTCAAAACTTCATTTTCATGACTTCTTTATCAAAGACCAATAAGCAACGTACCAATGTGTCCCAAATGAGGCAATCAAATTCCTTTCCGGCTAATCCTCCGAATTTTGGACACTTCTTGCAAACGAGGAACGACACAAAGTGTTCATGGAGCATTTTCTAAAGTGACCCATTTTGCTCCTAAGTTTGGTAAGTTTCACTCTTTTGAGTATGATGATTTCATTTTCCCCACACATCTTAGGCAACAAAACCTTTTTGATTTCTCTGAAGTACATTGTGCCTACTACCCTGAACTTGTGAGAGTATTTTAATGCAATTTGATTTTTAAGAAAAATAAAATCTTTCTTAAGTCAAGGGCAAGGAGATTGCCTTAGACTTACGAAATTTAAGTTCAATTTTCTGTAATATACCATTCACTGGAAAAATAGTTGAGGTTGGATTTCAATGTGATTTCGAAGGGTATGATAAAAAGGAATTCTACTACTCCATGTGTAGATTTTCTAATAGGGAATTTGAAATGCGTAAGCAAAGGGCCATAGGTGAAACTGTTAAAAGTTGAGATATCCTTCCTACTGGAAATCTCAACTTAGATGACTGTTTGCTTTATTAACTGCTAAGTTATATTATAGTTCCAAAATTTTCAAATCACTCACAAATTAGCGACATGGAACTAAAACTAATGCATGCTCTTAAGCATAACATTCCAATTAATTGGACTAGGATGGTAATGATACAAATGTGTACTTTTAGAGATGATCATTGACCCTTACCTTATGCCATCATCATAACTACCATTCTTGAGCATTGTGGTGTTTCAACTGTTGGGGAGTCCAAGATCTTACTTGATGCTAGGGACAATAACATTGATATGTATGTGATACACAAGATGAGATTCTTTCTAGCCCCTCTAATATGTTCTACAAGCATTAGAGTGATCATCAGACTACCCTTACTGAAAATCCTTCCGCTAATCCTCCTACTCAACAACCCTCTTCATTACATGTTGAGTCGTCTTTATCTTGCTCCATTCCCTTTAGTCAGATGATCATGGATGAGTTATTCTAACTTTGAGGCTACATCACTACTAGGATGGATGCTCTTGATGTTGCGAATCAACAAGTCCAAGTGAAACTTAGATGATTATCAAATTGATTGAATTACATGGATTTGGGCGATGAGAGTGATGAGCCAGAATCGTAGAATCGTAGAGTAGTTGGTTCTAGGATTTTCTTAGTGTGACTCTTTGATTATTTAGTTATTGAACTTGTTGAATTTAATTTTGCTTCGTAATACGTAACTTTCGTTTACTTTTTAACTTGTATGAACCTTTTTCGCTTTAATGTTTATGATGTTATGTTACTTTACTTGAGTATATTCTATTATAGCCTTTACGTTATATGGTTCATATTGCTTATTCTGACCTTGGCTTAGAAATAAGTCATGATCTTAACTTTTTGATGAAGTCAAAAGGGGGATAAAAGTTGGAGTTGTATTTTCCTAAAATCTTTCTGGGTGCATACTTAAAAACAAATGGGGAGTATACAAGATAGGGGAGCATACTCAAGTGAACCATGTCATATCTCATGAATTATGTTGATATCAGAAAACTCCACTTTAAAAAAAGATTTGGTTTTTATCATAAAAAAATGGGAGATTGTGAAGAAGATTTTGCTCCTGATCTTGGCACGATTTTTATGAAGACACCAAGATCACAAAAATAAGAAAAAGGAAGAATATTTTGAAGACAAAGAAGATCAAGATTCAAGATTAAATAGAGTGTAAGTCTTCAATTTGTACTTCTATCCTTAAGCTCTAAATTATGTTTAGTAGCAATGCTCAGAATATGTTAAAACTATATTGAAAATTATTGGAAAACTCATAGACAAATTAAAATAATTTTAAAAATGGTAAGTTATGGGTTACTTGACTTGAGTAACATGTTACTTGGACTGTGTGGCAGTTAGTAACATATTACTTGGACTGCATAATAGATTATCTGACTGAGTAACAAGTTATCCATAAAAAATAACACTGAGTAAAAAATTACTCAAACTTTGTAACATATTACTCAGTTGGACAATATATTTGGGTAATAGGTTATTGAGTGCAGTAATCGGTTACTGAGAGCTGTTGCACCAGATTTTCAAATCCAAACTGAACAACTTTCATAAAAAATGAACGGGTTTCATTCCAAATGTCTTGTACCTTTGTAATGAGGTATAATGGTTGGTTGGAAGCCTATTTATTGGCCTTGCAACACCATTTCGTGACACCAACAAAATACTTAATCATCCCAAACCTTTCATAACTTTGATACACAATTTTATGCACTTTCTTATGCAACTTTTATTCCAAACTTCCAGAATTTTATGAAGTTGCATTGAGTGTATGTTCTAAAGTTTTTCCAAACTCAAACACATATATGAGTATTGTATACTAAGTGTATTAAGAGCAAGAGGATTGTAAGTTATAGAAATTTCATATCTTGTAAGGTAATCATGTGAAGAGATCTTGCTCCTGACCTTGGCACGGTTTTGATGAAGACACCAATATCACAAAAAGAAGAAAGGAAGAAGACCTACAAAGACTATCGAAGACAAAGCTTCAAGATTTAGAGTCTAAGTCTTTAGGTACTTCTATCCTTACAAATCATATATTTACTTAGTCAATAATGCTCAAAAATGTTTTCAAGAAAAACAGAAAAATCTAAGTGTGAATAAAAACAATTTTCAAAAACCACATGTAACGGGTTACCATACTTGAGTAACAAGTTACATGAGTGAGAAAAGAGTTTTCAAACCTCTAACAGCTATGAGTAATCCATTACAGACTTTGGAGTAAAAGATTACCATTTTTAGAAAACAGGGTAATCGATTACTCAAAGTAGTGTAATCGATTACACTAAGGCAAATTCACAAAGCTGTCAAACAATGTTGTTGAGTAATCGATTACTCAAATCCAGTAATCGATTACACTGTGTGAATTTTCAAAAAGCTGTTAACAGGATTGTTGGGTAATCGATTACCCACTTGCATTAATCGATTACTATGAGTTGTTGTATCAGTTTTCAGATTTCAAGTGAAAGGGTTTCATTCCAAACTGATTGCTTTTCATTCCAAACGAAACCTACCATACCTAGGGGTATTATGGTTGATTGGAAGCCTATATAAAGGCATTGAAACAATCTCACAACATAACACAACATATACAAACAACTCAGATTTCAAACTCTCTTTAAAAGCTCTCACACTTTCTAATTTTTCTTACACTTTTCAAGCAACCTACTCTTAAACTTTCAAAGTTATTATGAAGTTGCTTTTAAGTGTTTTTCATACTGTTAAAGAGCATTATTATCTTAAGTATAAGAGTTGTTATTGGATTGCAAGTTCTATAAATTGTCATATACACTTGTAAGACAATCCAAGCCAAGCCAAATTGTACATTCTTCACTTTTGAAAAATTTACTTTCTTTCACGAGGGTGTGAAGATAAAGGGTGAGTGACTTGGTATAGTGTTTACCAAGGGTGTAACTTGGTATAGTGTTTACCAAGGGTGTGACTTGGAATAGAGTTTTCCAAGGGATTAGATATAATTGAGTGTGTAAGGTACAAGGAGATCTCGGGGTGAGATAATTGTAATTGCAACTCATTATATTTAATAAAGGAATCTCTTACGCGTCAAGAGTACTGGACGTAGCCTTCGGTGGACAAGAAGGTAAACCAGTATAAAACACCTGTGTACTCTCTTTCCATTCTCTTTGTTAATTTTCTATCCTTCCTAGTCAATATTTTTCTGCATAAATTTTCCGTTGCACATTAACTTTGATATTGCAGAAAAATTGGCCATACTTTTTGCAACAACTAATTCACCCCCTCTTTGTTGCAAATTCATTCTTTCAATTGGTACCGGAGCTATTTTTGAGAAAGTTACTCTCAAAATCTGATCCTACTACAACTTGGCCTCAAGATCATTCCTAGGAGAAGGATCCAACATAAACAGAACTCCAAGCTTTTTTGGCGAGTGTTACGACTTCTGAAAAATCAGAATGAAGATTTTCATAAAGTCGCAAGACTTGGATATCAGGAATACTATCGAGGAAGGACCATATGTGCCATTTACCATTGTGAATAGCATGAGAGAGACAAAGCCAAAATCTTCATGGAATGATGATGATAAGAAGAAAGTGCAATATGATTTGAAAGCAAAGAACATCCTCACATCGGCACTTGGAATATATGAGTTCTTTAGAGTGTCCAACTGCAAATTCGCTAAGGAAATGTGGGACACTTTGGAGACAACTACGAAGGTACCGAAGAGGTAAAGAGATCGAGACTCAACACTCTATCCCAGGAATACGAGATGTTTTGTATGAGACCTGGAGAGAAGATCTTGGATCTTCAAAAGAGATTTACTCATCTCACCAACCATCTTATTGCATTTGGCAATGTAATGTCAAATAGTGACTTGAACTTAAAAGTTCTAAGGTCACTAACAAGAACATGGCAACCAAAGGTAACGACTATTTCCGAAAAGAAAAGTCTTTCGAAAATGTCATTGACTGCTTTGTTTGGAAAGTTGCAGGAACATGAACTCGAATTGAGTCAACTTGATCAACAAGAGGAACTAGAGAAGAAGAAGAATAACATTTCTCTCAAGGAAAAAGTTGAGAAATATGAATCATTGGAAGATGAAGACGACAAGGATGAGACAGATGACATGAGCCTCTTCGTTAAAAAGTTCAGCAAGTTCCTAAGAAGGAACAAAGGCGGAAGAACCGGGCAAATAAAGAAGTTCTCCAAAAGCAATGAAGCCTCCACTTCAAACCAGAATTTTACATGCTTTGAGTGTGGCAAACCTGGCCACATGAAGATGGACTATCCAAACATCAAGAAGAGTTATTTCAAAGGAAAGAATGAATTAAAGAATAGACGAAGAGTCTACATCGCTTGGGAAGACAATGACACAAGTTCAGCCTCTGAACCAGAAAGCGAAGAGCAGACGCATCTCTCCCTAATGGCGTCTCATCATTCAGACGATGAAGATGTAAATGAATCTATCCCTTTTTCTTCTTCCGAATTGCAAACTGCTTTTAATGATCTACATGATGAATACATGAAATTGTCAAAAATGTTTCTAAAACAAAAATCTGAACTAGATTCTCTTAAAAACATACCTTCATCATCCTCATGTTTAAATTGCATTACTCCTGGCAACAAAGTTTCTACATTGAGTCTTGAACTCAACAAAATGAACAAGAGTAGCAAGAACTTGAGTAAGATCATTAATGATCAAAGACACTCTACGGACCAAATAGGTCTTGGCTATGGAAAAGGCCCTGCTCTTAAAAAACAAAGTAAGTCTATCATAACAGGCTTTCGGAAAACATGTATCCATGCATCTAAACATAGCAAACCTAAATCTAGGATACATATGCATCAACCTATTTGCTCTTATTGTAAAAACTTAACCTGTTTTGCAGGTAGATTTGAGCGCCGCCCGCAATTTATGGTACTTGGATAGCAGTTGCTCAAAGCATATGACGGGCGATAAAAGTAAGTTCTTTGTCCTCACTCCAAGGGACAAAGGCTATGTCACATATGGTGATAACAACAAGGGAAGAATTGTTGGAGTCGGTAGAATCGGCAAGCCACCTTCAACAACCATAGAAGGAGTGCTATATGTGGAAGGACTTAAGCACAATCTTCTAAGCATAAGTCAACTTTGCGACAAGGGCTTCCATGTATCATTCTACCCAGATAAGTGCATCATTGAAATGAATTTGGCAATATGATGCAATGATAATTTGAAATGTCTATGATGGGAAAGTTAAACTACTTTCTTGGACTCCAAATTAAGCAACTTAGCAATGGAATCTTTGTAATTCAGTCCAAATATTGCAAAGACTTGTTGAAAAGATTTGAGATGGATGACTGCAAGCCAATTGGTACTCCTATGGGATTAAGTACCTATATCGATGCTGATGACACTGGGAAATGTATTGAAATATCCAAGTATCGAGGTATGATCGGATCCCTTTTATATCTTACTGCTAGTAGACCTGATATTATGTTGCGCGATATCAATCTAAACCCAAAGAGTCACATATAGTTGTCGTTAAGAGAATCATGAAGTATCTCAAAGGCACAACCGATGTTGGACTGTGGTATCCCAAGGGAAGCGTATGCGAATTGGTTGACTTCTCGGATTCAGACTTTGCGGGATGCAAGTCTGAGAGAAAGAGTACAAGTGGTACTTGCAACATTCTAGGGAATGCTTTAATTTCTTGCTCTTGCAAGAAACAAGCTTGTGTTGCCTTAAGCACCGCTGAAGCATAATATATTGCGGCCGGTAGTTGTTGTGCACAAGTGTTGTGGCTCAAACAACAATTACGGGATTATGGCTTAAACTTAGGCTGTACACCCTTGAAGTGTGACAATACAAGTGCTATTAATCTCACCAAAAATCCGATTATGCACTCAAGAACCAAACACATTAATATTAGGCATCATTTCCTTAGGGACCATGTCCAAAAAAGGATGTGTTGGTAGAGTTCATTGATACTCATAACCAACTAGCGGACATATTCACTAAACCGTTAGCAAAAGAACCTTTCTATAAAATTAGACGAGAATTAGGCATTCTCGATGAAGCTTACTTGTCCTAACATGTTTAAATGTTTATGTGTATGCTTCATTATTTATATCCAATGCCTACTGGACCTTAAATTGTATGTTTTATACTTTAATATTCAAGTTTTTAGAGTCAAACATCATTTTTCGCATTAGTGGGGAAACAACATGTTACAGTAATCGATTACTGTAATGGTGTAATTGATTATAGAGAGACACTGTTTGAAAATTTTGAATTTCTAAAAGTGAGTAATCGATTACTCACTTAGTGTAATCGATTACTCTGTGCAGTTTTATATATGAAATGCTGCACTTTTTTAGAAAATCCTCCATTTTCTCTCTCCTATAACTCGAAGCTTCCTCTCTCTAAACCCTCTCAATCTCTAAAAACTTCATTTTAGCTCCGTTTTGATTGATTTTTGTTGCAAATCACATCCCATTTTTTATTCTAAACACTTCTACACCTTCTATTTCGTGATTTGTGGCCTCAATCAAAAACCCCCAAATTTCCAAAACAAAAACCCTAAACCTTCAAAACCAACAATGGTTTCTTCTTCAAAGAGACCACGCACCTCAAACTCTAAGTAAGGAGAATCAGCTTCCAAGTCCAACTCATTGAACTTGACGAGGCTTCTTGCAAATGACGCTCAAAGGAAGGTCTTCGAAGAAAACTTCCATGAACGCGCCATTTTCACTCCTAAATACGATAATATAGGAAACTTTGAGTTTGAAGATTTTCTTTTTCCTTATCTTTTGCGGCAACAAAAACTTTTCGACTTTTGCTGCGAAGAGAACAATATCTACCGTGAGCTTGTTCGTGTATTTTATTGCAACATGAACTTTAGGAAAAATCTTATGACTTCCAATGTTAAGGGAAAGGAAATAGTTTTGGATATGAAAACCTTTAGTTCTATTTGCTGTGATATATCGATGATAGGCGACATCACTAGGCTCGGCCTAGTATGTGATTGAGACGATTACGATCGCAAGAAATTCTACCTTTCTATTTGTAGAATTTCGAAAGAGGAAATAGAAAGGCGAAAGCAACAAAGCCTTGGTGAGACTATTAAGAACAAGGGATATCCTCTCTGCTGGATATCTCACGCTGGAAGATCGTTTGGTACATTATTTTCTTACCTATGTCATTTTGCCGAAATTTTCAAATCATTCGCAAATAAGTGACATAGAGCTCCAATTGATGTATGCTATCAAGTTTAACATCAAGATTAATTGGACTAAGGTGATAATGCAACAAATGTAACATGTTCGCGACTCCCAAAGTCCATTGCCCTACGCCATCTTCATTACCAAAATCCTTGAGCATTTCAGTGTATCCTTAGACGGTGAGACCAAAGTGGCCCTCAATCTTCGCGAAAGCAAGGTTGATATTGAGGTTGTCCACAAGATGGGATTCGTTATAGATCCTGTCACTCGTCGAACCTATAAACATCGTACCGACCGCCAACCTGTTCCTACCGATTAACCATAACCTACTGATGCACCTAACCAGCCTGAGTCTCATGCTCCATCTTCTTCATCTGCTGCAATGCCCACTAATCAGATGATTACGGATGAATTGGTTTCTCTTCGAGGCTACATCACCACAAGGATGGATGCTTTCGATACCCAGAGCCAACAAATTCATTATGAACTTCATCGTCTGTCATCGAGGCTGAGCAACATGGATGTTGAAGAAGATAGTTCTGAGCCCGAGTCTTAGAAATTCTCTCTAGGTTTCTGATTTTGTAATGACTATGGTTGTGCTTTCTCCATTTGCATTTGAAAATTGTTTGGATTTGTTTTATTTTATGCTATTTTGGTTTTTGTGTATGAAATACTGTATGCATGCTCTACAAATGTCTACTGTGCTACACTCTTGGCTTTTCTTCTTTTTGATGAAGTCAAAATGGGGAGAAAAGTTTGGAAGTAGTGTATTTTCTGTAATATTCTTTCAGGCACATAATTCCAATATAAAGGGGGAGCATACATGCGTACATATAGGGGGAGCATACTCAAAGACAAGTCCAGATATATAATCAAGTATGCTGCTCTCAGAAAACTACACTTTTAAGAAGACATTGGTTTGTCATTATCAAAAAGGGGGAGATTGTGAAGAAGATATTGCTCCAGACCTTGACACGGTTTTGATGAAGACACCAATATCACAAAAAGAAGAAAGGAAGAAGACCTACAAAGATTATCGAAGACAAAGCTTCAAGATTTAGAGTCTAAGTCTTTAGGTACTTCTATCCTTACAACTCATATATTTACTTAGTCAATAATGCTCAAAATTATTTTCAGGAAAAACAGAAAAATCTAAGTGTGAATAAAAATAATTTTCAAAAACCACATGTAACGGGTTACCATACTTGAGTAACAAGTTACATGAGTGAGAAAATAATTTTCAAACCTCTAACAGCTATAAGTAATCCATTACAGACTTTGGAGTAACAGATTACCATTTTTAGAAAACAGGGTAATCGATTACTCAAAGTAGTGTAATCGATTACACTAAGGCAAATTCACAAAGCTGTCAAACAGTGTTGTTGAGTAATCGATTACTCAAATCCAGTAATCGATTACACTGTGTGAATTTTCAAAAAGCTGTTAGCAGGATTGTTGGGTAATCGATTACCCACTTGCAGTAATCGATTACTATGAGTTGTTGTATCAGTTTTCATATTTCAAGTGAAAGGGTTTGACTCCAAACTGATTGATTTTCATTCCAAACAAAACCTACCATACCTAGGGGTATTATGGTTGATTGGAAGCCTATATAAAGGCATTGAAACACTCTCACAACATAACACAACATATACAAACAACTCAGATTTCAAACTCTCTTTAAAAGCTCTCACACTTTCTAATTTTTCTTACACTTTTCAAGCAACCTACTCTTAAACTTTCAAAGTTATTCTGAAGTTGCTTTTAAGTGTTTTTCATACTGTTAAAGAACATTATTATCTTAAGTTTAAGAGTTGTTATTGGATTGCAAGTTCTAGAAATTGTCATATACACTTATAAGGCAATCCAAGTCAAATTGTACATTCTTCACTTTTGCAAAGTTTACTTTCTTTCACGAGGGTGTGAAGATAAAGGGTGAGTGACTTGGTATAATGTTTACCAAGGGTGTAACTTGGTATATTTTTTACCAAGGGTGTAACTTGGTATAGTGTGTACCAAGGGTGTGACTTGGAATAGAGTTTTCCAAGGGGATTATATATAAGTGAGTGTGTAAGGTACAAGGAGATCTCAGAGTGAGATAATTGTAATTGCAACTCATTATATTTAATAAAGGAATCTCTTGTGCGTCAAGAGTACTGGACGTAGCCTTCGGTGGACAAGAAGGTGAACCAGTATATAACACCTGTGTACTCTGTAACACCCTAAATTTGAGTCTTCAAGATTATAGTAACAGTCCTGGAAGCCTCGCTTGAGCGAGAGTTGTCTCGCCTGGGCGAGAAATGGCGAATTTTGGGCTGTTGACACAGTGTAATCGATTACACACTCCTGGTAATCGATTACATGCTGATAAACTAATCAGACCTGTGCATCTGACACAGTGTAATCGATTACACACTCCTGGTAATCGATTACATCGTATTAAAAGCATCAGATATGTACATCTGACACAATGTAATCGATTACACCATGTTGGTAATCGATTACACACTTCTGGTAATCGATTACATCGTATTAATGTAATCGATTACACCATGTTGGTAATCGATTACATCGCGACGATGCCTCTGTAATTTACACAGTGTAATCGATTACACTATACTTGTAATCGATTACACTTATCGCAGTGTCTATAAAATAGAAACCCAAAACACATTTTAGGGTTAGAACTTTGAAGAGAAGAGAGAGAAGAGAGCTTTTCAAGAGCAAAGAGCCTTAGGACTCATCTTAGAGCTTGAGAAGAGGTAAACCTCTTCTTCCTAACTCTTTTTCTTCCTCTCTAACTTGTTTTGGGTATGTTGGATTTATTTTTAAAACATGAGAAACCATGGAAGCTCATCCTTTAGAGTTATGGTTCGTTTTATGTTGTTTTTATCTTGTAAACTCTTGGTTTAGAGTTGGTATTTGATGAATGGAAAGTTTTATGGGTTATTCATGAAAAACCCCCAAAAACCCCCAAAATGAGAATGAGTATAAAGAGAAAGAGATGAAATGTTAGATGTAGATAATGAGTAGTGCTTTGATGTTGTTATATGAGATGAACATGTATGCTTTGATATTTAGAAACTTGTATTGAAGTAGTTTTGGAAATATTGAAATATGAGATGTTATGCATGTTTTAGATGGTTGAATATTGATGATGAATATTTTGTATGATTAAATGATGCAAAATAAGTTGTTTATGTGATATTTGGAATAAATGACTAACATTGTTGTTATTGGTGGGAAATGAGGAAAGATCCTAAGGTTGGAGGAAATCGCGGAGGAGACTTTTAAAGTTACTCGGAACCGATCCCCAACACTCACCAAGGTAAGGGATAAGTGGCTCTAATTCATACTCACTGATATGAATGAGGTATGTGAAAGAGGTAAAAGTTTTGTAAGGGAGACGTGTTTCCATAGTTAATGATTTGATGGAAAAGGTAAATGTATTGGCATTATTGTTATGATAATAGAGTAAACTGGTTATAATTTGATATGTGGTATTGTGAATGACTTGGCCTATGTGGTATTGCGAATGACTTGCCCTATGTGGTATTGCGAATGACTTGCCCTATGTGGTATTGCGAATGACTTGCCCTGTGTGGTATTGCGAATGACTTGCCCTGTGTGGTATTGTGAATGACTTGCCCTATGTGGTATTGTGAATGACTTGCCCTATGTGGTATTGTGAATGACTTGCCCTATGTGGTATTGCGAATGACTTGCCCTATGTGGTATTGCGAATGACTTGCCCTATGTGGTATTGCGAATGACTTGCCCTATGTGGTATTGCGAATGACTTGCCCTATGTGGTATTGCGAATGACTTGCCCTAAGTGGTATTGCGAATGACTTGCCCTATGTGGTATTGCGAATGACTTGCCCTATGTGGTATTGTGAATGACTTGCCCTATGTGGTATTGTGAATGACTTGCCCTATGTGGTATTGCGAATGACTTGCCCTATGTGGTATTGCGAATGACTTGCCCTATGTGGTATTGTGTACGACTTGCCCTATGTGGTATATTGTGTACGACTTGCCCTATGTGGTATTGTGTATGACTTGCCCCAAGTGGTAATGGAAAGGTAAACGTGCAATTGGAATATGAATGATGGGAAATGAGAAGGTTGCAATGAAAGTCATATGCATGCTATAGAATATATAGTATGGGATATATATTCTATAGGGTGAATATGAGTGATAGAAAGGAAGATTATTAAGTATAAAAGTAATATACATGCTATAGGTTATATAGTATGGGATATATATACTATAGTGTGGATATGAAAAATGAGAAGAACGATGCTTCGAATGAACATAATATGCATGCTATAGAATATATATTATGAGATATGTATTCTATAGGATGAATATGGATAACGTGGAAATGAACAAAAAAAGAGATGAATGTTTGCATTTACGTAATTGCGTTTATATTTTATATTAAAGTTTAATCGTATTTGAAATGTGGATTATCTTGTGATGTTAGTTTTTAAACTAATGACTTACTCCCTTTTGTTTTGTGTGTTGTTTATGATAATCCCATTGTAGGTAAATGAAAGATTTTGAGGATGAAGCTCAATTAGGAAACTTTTGTATTTAATTATTCGGTTGTCTTTATTGTTATTTGATATGGTAGTTGATTTGATAACAATATGAGATGATTGTAAATCCGTTGAGATTAATATGAATATGTGTTGTTATGGGCTTTATAACTTAGGGAGACCCATAACTGGTTGTATGTGGTAAATGCTATTTGAATGAATTATGTTTTTCCGCAACATAACTTTATAGGATAATATAATGGGGTAAAGAGTGTTTTCGAAAATGATACTTGAGAGTTTTCAATGAAGGTGACGACTGTATGTAAGAAATGATTAAAATGAATGAAAAAGTTTCAAGGGTAGAAAATCGGGTCGTTACATACTCTCTTTCCATTCTCTTTGTTAATTTTTTATCCTTCCTAGTCAATATTTTTCTGCATAATTTTTCCGCTGCACATTAACTTTGATATTGCAGAAAAATTGGCCATACTTTTTGCAACAACTAATTCACCCCCCTCTTAGTTGCAAACTCATTCTTACAAGTCCTTTTCCTAGAAAGTTTTTCTTCAATCTTTGTTATAAAACCTTTCATCACAAGGGTATGGTAAGAAGGGGAAGAAATTACTTGCAAAAGGTTATTTTCCGAAAGTGTGAGGTATTAGTGAGTGAGTGATGTACAAGGAGTATCGGGAAGATAAATTGTAATTGTACTCATAATATCTAGTAAAGAAATCTCGTGTGCTGCAAGAGTAGTGGACGTAGCTTTCGGTGGACAAGAAGATCAACCAATATAAAAATACCCATGTACTTTCTTTCATCTCCTTACGCTTCATTTTTTATTGTTTTGTTTGGTTATTTTTCTGCAACATTTCTACTGCAACAAATTCTAATATTATAGCATAAAAATTGACCATATAACCCGGTTAACTCATTCATCCCCTCTTAGTTTCCATCTAATACTTACAACACACGTGTCCTTTCAAAAATTTCTAGGATAAATTTAAACCAAAACAGAATTTATTACCTATGGAGAGAACAACAAAAGAAAAATTATTTATACAGGTAAAGTGGTTAATCTCTGTATATTTATTGCATGATTATTTGGCATAGAAGAATTGCATACATTCACAAGGATCATTTGAATAAATTGATTACAAATTAACTAGTTGTTGGTTTTCCCAAAATAAAAATGTGATGCATGTCAAAAGGGCAAACGAATAAAAATGTCTTTTAAGCCTAAGCATATAATTTCTACTGATTGTCCATTTCAATTATTACACATCGACATATTTGGTCCTTCTAGGACTAAGAGTTTTGGAGGTAACTACTGTACTCTTGCAATAGTAGATGATTTTTCAAGATCTACATTGACATTATTCTTTATGCACAAAAATGAAATGTTTCATACTTTTCCCAAGTATGCAAAAATAGTCTAAAAAGAGAAGTCTTTGAAAATATATGCTATTAGAAGTGATTATGGGGGAGAATTTAAAAAATCCTTGTTTGAAGAGTTTTGTGATAAACATGGTATCACACATAACTTTTCAGCACCTAGAACACCATAACAAAATGGTGTTGTAGAAAATAAGAATAGGTCATTAGAGGAACTAACAATAACTATGTTGAATGAAACTAAACTTTTGGGCTGATGTAGTCAGTACTACTAGTTATGTCTCTAATAGAGTTTTGATTAGACATGTTCTCAAGAAAAACCCTATGAACTCTATAAATGTAGAAAACCTAACATAACTCATTTGTATGTCCTTGTACATAAATGTTTTGTTCTTAATAATGGGTAAGACAATCTTGGTAAATTTGATGTAAAATCGGATGAAGACATCTTTCTTGGTTATTCTCTAACTAGCAAATCATATAATATTCAATAAGAGAAGATTTACCATAAAAGAGTCCATGCAATTATCATTTAGTGAAACTAAACCCTCCAAAAAAGAAAAATTGTTGTTGATGATGATGATTTATCAAGCACTTCACAAAAATGAAGTTCCAATTATTGAAGAACACAATGACATGGAACAAATGAAATCAAAGGAAGATCTACCTCAAAATGAATAGCAAGTACATTCTTATCTTCCAAAATAATGGAGAACTCATAGAGATTATTTTATTGACAACATCATTGGCGACATAAACACTTGAGTTTCCATTAGACTCAATTTAAATAATGATTGTTTAGATATGGCATTCGTTTCTCAAATAGAACTATATAGAATAAATGACGCTATAAATGATAAGCATTGGATTCTTGTTCCTAGACCTAAGAATAGGCAAGTCAAATGAACTAGTTGGGTCTTTAGGAATAAATCGGATAAAAATGATATTATAGTTAGAAAAAAGCTAGGTCAGTATCCCTAGGTTATAACCAAGAGGAGGGAATTGATTTTAATGAAATATTTGCTCATGTGGCTAGACTTGAGGCTATAAGACTGCTATGAGCATATGTATGTTCATTGAATTTTCAATCATATGAAATGGATGTTAAGAGTTCTTTTCTAAATGTGTATATATAATAGGAGGTATATGTTGAACAACCTTTAGGTTTTTAGGACTACAAACATCCATTTTATGTATATAAACTGAAGAACACACTTTATGGCTTAAAGTAAGCTCCTAGAACTTAATATGATAGATTAACTAACTTTTTATGTGAAAAATGCTTTGAAAAGGGTAAGGTCGATACTAAACTATTAATTAATAAAATTAATCATCACACTTTACTTGTGCAAATATATGTTGATGATGCAAGGAAGTTTGAGATATCCATGATGGAAAAGTTGAACTAATTTCTTGGACTTCAAATCAATCAAACTAGAGATGGCATATTTTTGAATCAATCCAAATATTGCAAGGATCTCTTAAAACTATTCGAAATGGATGAATATAAAGTTATAGCCACTCCAATGGGTTCAAACACATACAAAAAATCTTAAATCAGTTTACAACCACAAATTCTATCTATTGTGCCCAAAATCAATTTCTTTGAGAAAACCTAGAACTTCCAACTTCAAAATCATGCTTCTTCTTCAAGAACCAACAAGTAACATACTAGGCATCTCAATCTGGTCAACCAGGGGCATAAGAGACCAATCCAGTGGATTTATCACAACTCCTGTCAAATGACCAACAATGGTAAACCTTCTAGAAATATTTATTAGGGAAGCAACTCATCCCTCAAAAGTATGGTATTATCAATTCCTTTGAATTTGATCAAATTAAATTTTCTGAACTCATTAGACAACAAAATAGTAGAGGATTACGTGTTGAAAAAAATGCCTATTTATCTGAACTTCTGTGTGTTTTACTATAATCCAACTTTAAAGAACAATATACTTCATTACTATGTTAAGAAAAAGGATGTTGTTCTTGACCTGAATGCCTTTGGCAATATTTGCATGAAAATACCCATCAATAGGAAGAGGTTCTGCAAATGAATGTGTAAATTCCCTCCAGAGGAGATTGTGAGCAAAAAGCAACGGGTAGTGGATGAGTCAGTTAAGAATTGTGATATCTTGTCCATAGGAAATCACAACCTATACGATTGCTTGTTGCGTTACTTTTTAAGTTACACCGTAAATAAATAAAAATATCAAATTATTCTCCAATCAATGATTTGGAATTACAATTGATGTATACCCCTAAAAATTTCAAACCTATAAATTGGGCATTCATCGATATGCAACACATGCATTATCTTAGGCATAGGTCAGACCCACTACCTTCTGTTATCATTGTACCTACCATGCTTGCGAAATTTGGGATATCGGCTGCTGGAGAATGCAAAATGGAATTGGACGCTTGGGATAGCAAAATTGACTTGGACGTAATCCATAAAAAGGAATTCTTTCAAGATCCACTGAGCCTACAGTTAAGGCATAAAAATAATCGTGTGGCTCAACTCCCACAACATCAATTTGATTTATCTTCGTCTTCTAACGAGCCAGCCAATCGCATGATTATGGATGAATTGGCTAGTCTTATAGGCTACATCACCACAAGGATGGATGTGTAACGACCGAAATACCACCCTTGAAATTTTTTCCTTATTCTATTCCTTTTACATGCATTTCCTTATTATCTCAAATTAATAAATCTAAGGACATTCTCCTAATTACTCAATTTTGGTCAGACTCTTGACAGAAAATCATAATTCATATAAATCATTCCTGGTAACTCACGCATACAACTAGTGATGGAATTCCCAAAATATCTATAGCTACTAATATCCAGAGTTATACCAATCAGGAGTTACAATTATCCAAATATCAAATAATTAGTTAAAATCCAAAAAGCAAAATAGAGAAAGTCTAGATTCAAGCTCCTAGACGTCGAACCGAGTATCCTCAATACATATGTCACCTGCAATGTGATTATCGATAACAGATACACGAAACATACAAGGGAGTAAGTCATTAATTTAAGAGTGATCGTCATATGATAATCCACATTTTAAAACACAATTTTATATTGAAGATAAGACATAATTCTTAATTACATAAACATATCCATTCATAACCTTCATCTCTTGTTTTCATAATGTCCATATTCACCTTATAGTACATATATATCCCATAATATACATGTTCTATAGTGTGCATATCTATACTTTTCATCTTTATCCGTATTCACCTTATAGTACATATATATCCCATAATATACATGTTCTATAATGTGCATATCTATTCTCCTCACTTTTATCCATATTCCATCCGTGTACACCACACAGATAATACAATACCACAAAGGGTAAGTCTACATCACAAAAGTGATCCTCTGCCATAACCGACAGTTCCACACCTCAAAGGTGATCCATTACCACTACGGGTAACACTTACACCACAAAGGTGATCCATTACCACTACGGGTAACACTTACACCACAAAGGTGATCCATTACCACTACGGGTAACACTTACACCACAAAGGTGATCCATTACCACTACGGGTAACACTTACACCACAAAGGTGATCCATTACCACTACGGGTAACACTTACACCACAACGGTGATCAATTACCACTACGGGTAACACTTACACCACTACGGGTAACACTTCAAACAACCAATCTTGAAGAATATCTTTTAAAGATTACAAAGATTTGTTGAAGATTCATAACAACAAATCTTGCTAATCATGAAAAAATATCTTTTAAATATGACAAAGATTTGTTGAAGATCCAAAAAAAAATATCTTCCTAAACTTGAAGAATATCTTTTAAAGATCATGTTGAATCAGCCAAGGATATTATCCCTAGGATTTGTATTGATATTATCAAATCTTTTTTAAGCCACATGGCATAATTAGGCTTAGACAATCTTTTTCTTTCGCAATTAATTTCCCTATATATAAGTGATGAAACACATGGAATAAAACAGTTTGAGTTTGAGTTTTTATTTGGATTAAATTCCTTGTTAGTGAGTATTCTCCTAGCTTCTTGGCTGAGCCAAGGTTTTGTTCTTATCAAGAATTCCATTCTTGTGGTGAACTTCGCAGGCTTATCAAACACATTGTGTTTGTGGCGCCACCACCCTTCATACCCCCGCCCATCTTCCTAAAAACACTTAACCAAATCATCAAACCACACACACTACAATTTCATACACGTCCCCCATACAAATTTCCCAAATATAGCCCACAATTTCGTTTTTGTTCAACACCAGGAATTCAACAATCAAGAACTCACAAGTAAAGCAAGAAACAAGTCAAAGAAAGGCAAAGCAAGCAATGAAGAGGCTTTCAAACAACAAGACACGATCCTTACAACAAATCAAACCAAAGTTTGATAACAAAAAGGCAACCACCCCTAGAGGTTGTCATCGGTTATTGTGTCCTACCCGGAGTGGTAGTGGACCGTTATTGTGTCATACCCGGAGTGGTAGTGGACTGTTATTGTGTCCTACCCGGAGTGGTAGCGGACCGTTATTGTGTTCTACCGGAAATGGTAGTGATTATTGTGAACTTGACCTGCCCGATGTGGTATGGGGTAAAATAACTCGACCTGCCCGATGTGGTATGGGGTAAAATAACTCGACCTGCCCGATGTGGTATGGGGTAAAATAACTCGACCTGCCCGATGTGGTATGGGGTAAAAGAACTCGACCTGCCCGATGTGGTATGGGGTAAAATAACTCGACCTGCCCGATGTGTTATGGGGTAAAATAACTCGACCTGCCCGATGTGGTATGGGGTAAAATAACTCGACCTGCCCGATGTGGTATGGGGTAAAATAACTCGACCTGCCCGATGTGGTATGTGAAATGAAATTGATGAATACGATTAAGGGTGAATATGAATGGTGTGAAATGTGGATATCACAATGAATGTCATATGCACGCTATAGGATATATATTATGGGATATATATTTTATAGGGTGAATATGAATGATGAGAAATATGGATGTCACAATGAATGTCGTATGCATTCTATAGGATATATATAATGGGATGTATATTCTATAGGGTGAATATGAATAATGAGAAAAGGGAATGTCACAAAGAGAGTCATATGCATGCTATAGAATATATAGTATAGGATATATATTCTATAGGGTGAATATGAGCGATAAAAAGGAAGATGTTGAGAATGATGGTAATATACATGCTATAGGATATATATTATGGGATATATATACTATAGGGTGGATATGAACAATGAGAAGGATGATGTTTCAAACGAACGTAATATGCATATTATAGAATATATATTGTGAGATATATATACTAAGGATGAATATGAGTAAAATGGAAATTAAAGGAAGAAGATATAAATGTTTATAATTACGCATGTGTGTTTACGAATTATATTAAAGGTTAATCGTATTTAAAATGTGGATTATCATGTGATGTTAGTTTTGGACTAATGACTTACTCCCTTTTGTTTTGTGTGTTATTTATGATAATCCGATTGTAGGTAAATGAAGGATTTTGAGAAGGAAGCTCACTTAGGAAGCTTTTGCGTTTATTAACTTGATTGTCTTTATTGCTACTTGACGTTGTATTTAAATTGATAACGTTATGGGATGACTGAAAATTTGATTAGGGCAATTACTGAGATTTGTAGTTATGGACGTTATAACTTTGGAAAATCCATAACTGGTTGTATGCGATAATTGCTAATCGGATGAATTATGTTTTTCCGCAACATAAATTTATATGATAAGATAATAGGGTCAAAAGTATTTTCAAAGAGTGATTCTTGAGAGTTTTAATTAAGGTGACGACTGTATGTAAGAAAAGAATAAAATAAATGAAAATTTTTCGAGTTATGAAAATCGGGTCGTTACAATATGGTATCAGAGCATAGTTAATTCTGCGGCCTAGGGTATGGCCTTACTTGCTTCTTTGTAACACGTTTATGATTTGACTAGTTGAGATTGTGTGTATTGAATGTTCAAAGCATGTAATTTTGGTAGGATGACATGTAACGTGCTATGAGACTAAGTGATAACTTGACTTGTGTGAGTTAAATTGTGTATTGACTACCAATGAGCGTAGGTTAAAACATGGCTAGAAGAGGAACGAGTCAGAACATTCAGAATGAATTGTTGGTTCAGATGGTGGTTACACTACAACAGATGAACGAGAACTTGCATAGTCTGAATCAGAACCCCGCACCAAGTCCGAGTTCGCAAAACGTAGTCCCACCCGGACCGGCAGAGTATCAAGGTCTGAATGAGTTTTGCAAGAGGAACCCTAGTCAGTTCCACGGAGGGTTTGCTCCATATGTTGCCCTCGAGTGGGTTCAGGGAATAGAGCGGATCTTCCGGGCCATGAACTGTTCGGAGGCTCAGAAATTGGCCTATGCGACTTACATGCTCGGGACGGAGGCCGAGAACTAGTGGGAGTTCACTAGACGCCAAATGGAGACGGAGGGGCAATTGATTTCCTGGAGTACTTTCAAGGCGAAATTCCTTTACAAATACTTCCCTGCTGATCTGAAAAGGCAGAAAGAAATGGAGTTCTTGAAGTTGGAACAAGGCAATATGTCGGTCGGGGAATATGCGGCTAAAATCGAGGAATTGGCCAGGTTTTGTCCCTACTCTGAGTTGGAGGTGGACGGACGATCCAAGTGCTCAAAATTCGAGTCGGGCTTAAGGTCCAAGCTGAAAAGGATGTTCAGACATCAAGAGATTGCCGACTTTGCTACTTTGGTCAACAAGTGCCTGATGTACGAGGATGATCTGAAGGTGGATGAGTTGGCGACTCCCGAAACAATTTCTCCCCGGAACTATGGAACTCAACGCAATCATATGCGGGAGAGAGGTAAAGGGAGAGTGGAAGATGACTGGAAACCTTATGCGGTAACTGGACATCGTGACCGGAGTTTCCAAAGGTCTAGCCCACCTATCGTTCCTACCGATGAAGCTTCTACTCCCATGTGCATCAAGTGCGGTAGACTTCATTATGGAAGTACGTGCCCGGGAAAAGGAAATGAATGTTTCCACTGTAAGGAGCTTGGGCATATTAAAAGGTTTTGTCCCAAGCTGGATCGGAGACTGAATGTCATTCATGCCGAGGAGACAAGGAACCACGGTCGAAGGGTTACCCCGAGGGTCGCAGGGACATTAGGTGTTGATGATCCGGCGAGAGGTAAATCGCATGGTGACAGGTATCCCTTTTAGTGTTGTCTAATTCGGGAGCGACACACTCCCTATAATTGCTGAATGTGTGAACCGATTGAGATGGTACACAAGTTGTTGTTTTCGACTTAGTTGTATCCACCCCACCCAGTGTACCGGTGGTGGGTAACGATGTGGTATCTTAGTGTACGATTGGGTAAATGGTAAAACCTTTACCATGGTGCTGATATGCGCAATGATGTCCCAATTGGATTTAATCCTGGAAATGGACTAGCGGTCAACAAATCGTGTTATGCTTAACTGTATGTAACTGTTAAAGTGTAGATTTAAAATCTTGTTGCAGTAATACATATGTGTATGCTAAGGGGTAAGACTTATACTGATAGTCGAGGAAAGAGACTAGTTAAGTTACTTACCCCGTCAATGTGATGAATACAATGGAATAGACGTGAAACTTTTGGTCTCGAATGATCGGTTCTTTTGTGGTAGGACATTGGCAAGGCACGATATAGTGGTGGTGTACTGCAAATATCTTCCTCGAATGTTGTGTCGGCAAAAGTTGTTTCTGTTTCGTGAATATCAGTAGTTGCGGTGTATGGGTGAGGCGTAACCATATGAGAGAAGAGTTTTGGGGTTGTGTGGAAATGAATGTGCAAACTTTGTTTCACGAAGTAGTTGCCATAAGTCGCGGATTCAAACCGCTTTTGGAAAATATTTGATGTAATTGGACAATTATTGGATAGTTTGATTGTGTACAATGGATGAGACACTAAGAGTCTTTTCGTGTAAGTATTTTGTTGATTGAGTGAAATGAAATTGTAGTAGATTCTTGAGTGGAGATGAAACTAGCTAGCGTATGATGGATGTTAAATGAGGCATTGGAGTGGATGAGGGATGAGGAGTTCCCCATTCGCTAAATTTCGGGAGTGTTATAGGGATTTTTTAACATAGATGAGGATTGTTAACTGGATCAGTACTAGATAACTATGGTTCCTGACGAATATAGGAAAAATCTTTAGTCGGAATTACGGTTTAGTTCTCATGGCATTCGAGTTATTAAAGACTGAGATCTTAATATTTGGACATTGATGAGTTAGTTCATGAATTGGTTTGGTGATATCACGGTTTAGTGGTGTATACCCTTAATGACCGATTAAGTAATCTTAATGGATTAGAGGATCGATTATGATTTTGGTTGAGTGTTCTTGTGCCTAAGGCCTAGGTGATGATATTATTATCCGATGTATGTTTAATTTTCGGGGACGAAAATTCCTATAAGAGGGGGAGGATTGTAACACCCTAAATTTGAGTCTTTAAAATTATTGTAACAGTCCTGGAAGTCTCGCTTGAGCGAGAGATTCTCGCCTGAGCGAGAAAGGATCCTCTGGGAGGGTGAAATCCTGGGCTATACTGGAGGATTCTCGCCTGAGCGAGAGTTGTCTCGCCTGAGCGAGAGTTGTCTCGCCTGGGCGAGAAATGGTAATTTGGGGTTGTGGACACTGTGAGATTCTCGCTTGAGCGAGAGGGTCAGATCTGAAATTTTAAAAAGGCGGGATTTTCTCGCCTGATCGAGAATGGGCTCGCTTGAGCGAGAACCAGACGACTGCTCTTTAAAATAGAAACCCCAAACACATTTTAGGGTTAGGACTTTGAAGAGAAGAGAGATAAGAGAGCTTTTCAAGAGCAAAGAGCCTTAGGACTCATCTTAGAGCTTGAGAAGAGGTAAACCTCTTGTTCCTAACTCTTATTCTTCCTCTCTAACTTGTTTTGGGTATGTGGGATCTATTTTCAAAACATGAGAAACCATGGAAACTCATTCTTTAGAGTTATGGTTCGTTTTATGTTGTTTTTCTCTTGTAAACTCTTGGTTTAGAGTTGATATTTGATGAATGGGAAGGTTTTGTGGGTTATTCATGAAAACCCCAAAAAACCCCAAAATGAGAATATGAGTAAAAAGAGAAATGGATGAAATGTTAAATGTGGATGATGAGTTTGTACTTTGATGTTGATATATGAGATAAACATGTATGTTTAGATGTTTGGAAACTTGTATTGAAGTAGTTTTGGAAATCTTGAATATATATGAATCCATTGTGTATTTGATGATGAAATACGAGTTATTTATGTGTTATTTTGAATAAATGATTGACATTGTTGTTATTGGTGGAAATGAGGAAAGATCCTAAGGTTGGAGGAAATCGCGGAGGAGACTTTTAAAGTTACTCGGAACCGATCCCCAAC
This sequence comes from Lupinus albus, assembly GCA_009771035.1. Taxonomy (NCBI): domain Eukaryota; kingdom Viridiplantae; phylum Streptophyta; class Magnoliopsida; order Fabales; family Fabaceae; genus Lupinus; species Lupinus albus. The sequence continues at coordinate 11,175,156 of CM020001.1, read as the reverse complement.
GCTCACCAAGGTAAGGGATATGTGTCTCTAATTCATACTCACTGATGTGAATGAGGTATGTGAAAGAGGTAATGTGTTGGTAAGTTTTGTTATTGTGCCCTACCCGAAGTGGTAGTGGACTGTTATTGTGTCCTACCCGGAGTGGCAGTGGACTGTTATTGTGTCCTACCCGGAGTGGTAGTGGACCATTATTGTGTCCTGCCCGGAGTGGTAGTGGACCGTTATTGTGTCCTGCCCGGAGTGGTAGTGGACTGTTATTGTGTCCTACCCGGAGTGGTAGCGGGCCGTTATTGTGTCCTACACGGAGTGGTAGTGGGCCGTTATTGTGTCCTACCCGGAGTGGTAGTAGACCATTATTGTGTCCTACCCAGAGTGGTAGTGGACTGTTATTGTGCCCTACCCGGAGTGGTAGTGGACTGTTATTGTGCCCTACCCGGAGTGGTAGTGGACTGTTATTGTGTCCTACCCGAAGTGGTAGTGGACCGTTATTGTGTCCTACCCGGAGTGGTAGTGGACCGTTATTGTGTCCTACCCGGAGTGGTAGTGGACTGTTATTGTGTCCTACCCGGAGTGGTAGCGGACCGTTATTGTGTCCTACCGGAAATGGTAGTGATTATTGTGAACTCGACCTGCCCGATGTGGTATGGGGTAAAATAACTCGACCTGCCCGACGTGGTATGAGGTAAAATAACTCGACCTGCCCGATGTGGTATGGGGTAAAATAACTTGACCTGCCCGATGTGGTATGGGGTAAAAGAACTCGACCTGCCCGATGAGGTATGGGGTAAAATAACTCGACCTGCCCGATGTGGTATGGGGAAAAATAACTCGACCTGCCCGATGTGGTATGGGGTAAAATAACTCGACCTGCCCGATGTGGTATAGGGTAATAACTCGACCTGCAAGATGTGGTATGGGGTAATAACTCGGCTTGCCCGATGTGGTATGGGAAATGAAATTGATGAATACGATTAAGGGTGAATATGAATGGTGTGAAATGTGGATGTCACAATGAATGTCATATGCATGCTATAGGATATATATTATGGGATATATATTCTATAGGGTGAATATGAATGATGAGAAATGTGGATGTCACAATGAATGTCGTATGCATGCTATAGGATATATATTATGGGATGTATATTCTATTGGGTGAATATGAATGATGAGAAAATGGAATGTCACAAAGAGAGTCATATGCATGCTATATAGAATATATAGTATGGGATATATATTCTATAGGGTGAATATGAGCGATAAAAAGGAAGGTGTTGAGAATGATGGTAATATACATGCTATAGGATATATATTATGAGATATATATACTATAGGGTGGATATGAACAATGAGAAGGATGATGTTTCAAACGAACGTAATATGCATACTATTGAATATATATTATGGGATATATATACTATAGGATGAATATGAGTAAAGTGGAAATTAAAGGAAGAAGATATAAATATTTATAATTACGCATGTGTGTTTACGAATTATATTAAAGGTTAATCGTATTTAAAATGTGGATTATCATGTGATGTTAGTTTTGGACTAATGACTTATTCCCTTTTGTTTTGTGTGTTGTTTAAGATAATCCCATTGTAGGTAAATGAAGGATTTTGAGAAGGAAGCTCACTTAGGAAGCTTTTGCGTTTATTAACTTGATTGTCTTTATTGCTACTTGACGTTGTAGTTAAATTGATAACGTTATGGGATGACTGTAAATTTGATTAGGGCAATTACGGAGATATGTAGTTATGGACGTTATAACTCTGGAATATCCATAACTGGTTGTATGCGATAATTGCTAATCGAATGAATTATGTTTTTCTGCAACATAAATTTATATGATAAGATAATAGGGTAAAAAGTATTTTCAAAGAGTGATTCTTGAGAGTTTTAATTAAGGTGACGACTGTATGTAAGAAAAGAAAAAAATAAATGAAAAAATTTCGATTTATGAAAATCGGGTTGTTACATACTCATATACCCATTAGTAACGAATTTGATTTTATACAGGATAACTAAATTATCTAGCAATTTAGCACAACACAACAACTCAAGTAAGCACAGTTAATCAAAGAAGCATTGTAAGGCCATATCCTAGGCCGCAGTGTTAACTATGCTCTGATACCATATTGTAACGACCGAAATACCATCCTTGAAATTTTTTCCTTATTCTATTCCTTTTACATGCATTTCCTTATTATCTCAAATTAATAAATCTAAGGACATTCTCCTAATTACTCAATTTTGGTCAGACTCTTGACAGAAAATCATAATTCATATAAATCATTCCTGGTAACCCACGCATACAACTAGCTATGGAATTCCCAAAATATCCATAGCTACTAATATCTAGAGTTATACCAATCAGGAGTTACAATTATCCAAATATCAAATAATTAGTTACAATCCAAAAAGCAAAATAGAGAAAGTCTAGATTCAAGCTCCTAGACGTCGAACCGAGTATCCTCAATACATATGTCACCTGCAATGTGATTATCGATAACAGATACACGAAACATACAAGGGAGTAAGTCATTAATTTAAGAGTGATAGTCATATGATAATCCACATTTTAAAACACAATTTAATATTGAAGATAAGACATAATTCTTAATTACATAAACATATCCATTCATAACCTTCATCTCTTTTTTTCATAATGTCCATATTCACCTTATAGTACATATATATCCCATAATATACATGTTCTATAGTGTGCATATCTATACTTTTCATCTTTATCCGTATTCACCTTATAGTACATATATATCCCATAATATACATGTTCTATAATGTGCATATCTATTCTCCTCACTTTTATCCATATTCCATCCGTGTACACCACACAGATAATACAATACCACAAAGGGTAAGTATACATCACAAAAGTGATCCTTTGCCATAACCGACAGTTCCACACCTCAAAGGTGATCCATTACCACTACGGGTAACACTTACACCACAAAGGTGATCCATTACCACTACGGGTAACACTTACACCACAAAGGTGATCCATTACCACTACGGTAACACTTACACCACAAAGGTGATCCATTACCACTACGGGTAACACTTACACCACAAAGGTGATCCATTACCACTACGGGTAACACTTACACCACAAAGGTGATCCATTATCACTACGGGTAACACTTACACCACAAAGGTGATCCATTACCACTACGGGTAACACTTACACCACAAAGGTGATCCATTACCACTACGGGTAACACTTACACCACAAAGGTGATTCATTACCACTATGGGTAACACTTACACCACAAAGGTGATCCATTACCACTACGGGTAACACTTACACCACAACGGTGATACATTATCACTACGGGTAACACTTACACCACAAAGGTGATTCATTTTGCAGTATATCACAACCACATCATTTTATAAGCATAACATAGTTACATCATCTCAAATAAAATGAATGTACTTATCCCTTACCTTGGTGAATGTTGGGTGGAGTTCTTGTTAACTTTACTAGTTCCTTCCGAACCGCCTCCAACCTTAGGATCTTTCATTATCCCAACAATACAATAAAAGTCAGTAATCTATCCACAATAATATCCATATAATTCATATAAAATTCATAAATATACAGGATATTCACTTATTTTCAATGTTTCCCCAAAACCATTTTCATTACAAGTTTCTAAACATTAAAACATACATACTCATCTTCTACCTCCAACATTTTACTCATTTTCTCCTTTTACCACATTTTCATTTTAGGTTTTTGGGGTTTTTATGACTCAACCCACCAACTGTTTCCATTTTTGAAATACTAACTCTAAACCAAGAGTTTACGAGAGAAAAACCACATAAAACGAACCATAACTCAAAAGAATGAGTTTCTATTGTTTCCCACATTTTGAGAAGAGATCCAACATACCCAAAATGAGTTTTAAAGAGAAGGAGAGAGTTAGAGTCAAGAGTTTTACCTCTTCTCAAGCTCTTGGATGAGTATCAAAGCTCCTTGCCCTTGGAAAATCTTTCTTCTCTCACCTCTCTTCAATTCTTAACCCTAAAATGTGTTTGGGGTTTCTCATTAAATGTTGTCTCGTCGGGATCTCGCTTAAGCGAGCATATTCTCACTCAAGATAGGAAATCCCGCCCATTTTAAAAAACTCAGATCTGACCCTCTCGCTCAAGCGAGAATCTCACAGTCTCAACAGCCCCAAAATGCCATTTCTCGCTCAGGCGAGACAATCTTCGCTTAGGCGAGAATCCTCCAGTATAGCCCAGTATTTCACCCTCTCAGGTGAGCCATTCTCGCTCAGGCGAGAATCCCTCGCTCAAGCAAGAATCCTAGGACTGATACTATAATTTTAAAGACTTAAATTTAGGGTGTTACAGGATGCTTTTGAAGCTCAGAACTACCAAGTTCACAATGACATCATGAAGATACCTAATCGATTGGATTACATGAATATTGATGATGATGAGTCAGATGCAGGGGTGTGTTGTAATTTTGGTTCTTTGGTTGTTTACATGTTTTGTATTTTGGTTGTTTATGGTTGTAACTTTATAACAATGGTTATTTTCTAGTTTGTATGAACAATTTCACTCTTGTACTTCAATGATGTGTTCTATTTGTTAATATCACACTTATCTTAGTATACATATATTGTTCATATAAAGTAACTTAGGTGGATATAAAATATTGTGTCCCTATATATTGCCCCTGGAACACTTGCCATTACCTTCTTTTTCATGAAGTCAAAAGGGGGAGAAAAGTTGGAGTTGTTTTCTTTCTTGATAAAACTTTCAGGGCAATCAAGTCTAAATAGAAAGGGGGAGCATACAAGACAAGGGAGCATGCAAGACCTGGAAGCATACACAAATAGAAATGTATGCAAATCAAGAAATTCAACTTCAAATGATATTGCTTTATGATTGAGGGCATACCTGATGCAAATAATATAACAATTAAAAGTGTAGTACTAGGAAGTGACTCCTTGGTTATCTCCCAAGGATTATCTTTTAGGAAAAAGGTTAAAATACCTTATACTCACGCACACAACCATGGGGTATTTGTTGTTGGTATGAATATAAAGCATAAACAGAGCAGAAATAATAATTAGTAGTAATGTAAAACGGCTAAACCCCTTTGGCTTCCTTACTCACAACTCAATCCTCGATTTCACATGATCAAACTCATATTCTAACCATTGAATTCCTAATTTTTTGAGAATCAATTAACTAAGCAATAATCAATTCACAACTCATTTGCCTAAACGTCAAACTAAGCAAAATCAGCACAAACAAAGAACCATTAACAAATTCACACGACTAAGTGTTCATGCACTAGAGAAATGATTGACTAAGCTAAAATCAGTTTACAAACATGTTTCTAAACCATGGAATTAAACAAACCACAATAAGAAATTGGATAGAAGAAATCAATACATAAGAAACCGAAAATGCATTAAGAACCAAACCTCAAGAGTTGTGATACATTACCAAAGGAGTTTAGTCCAGAAATTTAGTCTTCCATGGAAGGATTAAGCAAACCTAAATGGAGAAGAAAGGAATAAACTAAACCCTAACAAAACTAAAAGATGGAAAACGGGAAATTGTAATTGAATGTTATGGAATGTAATGTGTCCTAGTGTAAATCGGATTCCTATAATTAAAAGAGATTAAAATGAAATGGGCCCAAAACAATAGGCCCAAAACCTCAAAAACTAAATTCGAAATTACAAAACAAATCCTAAGGTAAAATACAATCTTTACTTTAGCACACATCCTCCACTTGTAATGTCCAAAATGTCTTTGGTGCTAAATATGACCTGGAAATGGAATTAGTTTTAATCAGGATATATATCCCAAATTAACTCATTTTAGGAATAATAGTCCAATAAAGTCTAAAACACTAAACCATGTCAAACAAAGTCAATTAGACACCAAGAATCATTAACAATGGTTAAATAAGGTTATGAATAGTGTGAAATATATGACTCATCACTTTGTCATCATTAAAAATAGGGAGATTTTGAAGAAGATGTGACTCCTTGACATTGGCTAGATTTTGATAAAGAAACCAACATCAACAAAAGAATAAAAATGATTGAAGACTTAGGCATAGAAAGCAAGCACCTCAAGTGGATAAAATCTTATAGCTTTCTAAGTTAAGCACTTCCTTACTAAGTTATTTACTTAAGTTATACATTAATGCTCTTAGGAATCTTTTTCAAAACATTTTTTAAATCCTTAACTTGGTTTAAAAATAAGTTCAAATTTTTTAATATAAACTTTAAGAAAAACGATAACTGATGACTTGAAATTGAGTAACATGTTACTTGAATAGAGTAATAGGTTACCCAAAAATCAGTAAAAGGTTACTAGATAAAAAAAATAGAGAGTAATTGATTACCCAATCGAGTAATCAATTACTTAATTGGATAGAATTTTTGCATAATCGATTATCTCGAGGTAGTAACCAATTACTCATTATTGTTGCAGTATTTTTCATTTTCAAACTCAAACAACTTTCCAAATGAACCAATACCACCTGAATCAATTCCTACCTCCTGTGAAGGGAATGATGGCTAGTTGGAACTCTATTTAAACCATTTTCAAATTTATAAAAAAAGACACAACTTTCATACACAATTCTTAACAAATTGAATCACAATTTCTGATTTTATATTCAAAGTTGTTGAAGTTTTTAAAATATTTTTCTGCAGTTTCATTGCATCTAAAAAACTTGAGAGCATTTTTTTTATACTTTAAGTTCTTGTCATACAAAGGATTGAGAGCAAAATTGATAGAATTTTAGCAATCCTAAGCCCTAGACATAAATTCTTCATTCTTCATACATGTAAATCACCATAGGGTATAGTGAGGAAAAAAATTTAAAACAAGAAGTGATAGACTTCTTTGTTGGGGATTTTGAGTGAGAATTTTGAAAGAAATATTGGTATGAGATTTGTAAAGATTGAACTAGGGATGGCAAAAATACATGTACCCGTGGGTACCCGTAAAAATACATGCAATGGGTACCTACAAAAATAGCTTATGGGTGGGAATGAGTATCACAATACCCGCTCCGCGGGTACCCGCGTATATATTTTAATTAAATATTTTATATTTAGTTATTGTTATTTTAACATTATATTTGTCTATTTTATTATTATTTCATAATAAAATTTAGTGATAAGACTATAATCAAAAAATTATGATATACATATCATATTATTTACGTAATAATTATTTTTATAGATTAATTATTGTAAAATATATAAAAATAGAATTAAAATTGGAAATCTGTTGGGTACCCGCGGAAACCCGCTATCTGCACGGGTACTCGCAAATAGTGCGGGTATGGGCATGGGTAGTACATACTTGTGCCCGCCCGTGCCCGTTGCAATCTCTAGATTGAACTCAAACATAGTGAAAATATCTTGTGTTTATCAAGAGGACTAGACGTAGTCTTTGGTAGATTAAAGGTGAATCAGTATACATCTGTTGTTATTTCTTCTTTCTCTACACTTTTACTTATGTTGCTTTATTTTATTCCATTAGTCTTTCGTTACTAATTTGATTTCTAACTTTAATAAAAAGCAAAAGTCTGCATAATTTACAGAAAAGTAATTCATTCCCCTTATTAGTTTGAATTCAGTGCTTGATACGTGGTTGGTTGAGAACTGACGACAAACTTTGATTTTTATGTTGCATGTCCAAGAAAGTGTTTTTCGCTCATCAATCAATGTTGTTGCATCGGTCTTTGTACCCACCATTAATTTCTAAATTCATGGAGGTAACGAGTGGTTGTGGTGCATTTACAAGTTGATTTGGGGTTAGTGGGTCATTTTGTGCTCATTTTCTCTATTTAGGCTTGTATAAATAGGGGGTCACCTCTTACTTCTGCCTCAGTTGTCTTTCATAGCAAACACCTTTAGGAGCATCTTTATCCTTTCTTTTATTCTTCCCAATTATGTGAGATGGTGAGGATAAAGCCATTGGAGGATGTTTACAATAGTGAGAGTTGTGTCAATGTCCTCTTTTTCTCTCATCATTCCTTTCCATTGATATCCCCTTACCCACAACGATCAAGGGTTGCATTTTCTCCTCCTAGATGTTGTGGGGTAGCCCACAACTATTCTTCTCTTGTGGTGTCTCGGTCGGCGAGAAGTTACTCCAATGAACTCCTTGTGAGTCTTGTCAGTTCCGATCTAGAGTGGGTGAATCAGGCAAACGAGGTGTTTGACTCTATTTCCCATCATAATGCCACCCAATCTCAGTGGATCTTGGTTGTTGGATGCATGATGTCTTTAGAGTCCTCTAATGATTCTTCCCGTGGTAAGTTCAAGATGGAAAGAAACTTCGAGTTCGGGGTTGATTTGTTTCTCTCCCCCTTGGAATTGGCTAAGAGGGGGATTCATATTATTGGCTTGATTGAGATGTTAGAGGGATGCCTAGCTTTAATTTGGATGAGTACTATGTCCTAGCTTCAAACACTAATGACCAAGTATGCTCGGACTGGATCTTTGAAGAATAAAGTTTATCTTTTATTCATGTATGTGAGCTACTTCCGAAAGATCGAGCTTCGACTTTCTCTCATGAGTAGTATGTGAGTATTCACGCCTATCTTCACGAAGTTCACTCTCAAATACACTTGAACTCATGGAGCTTCATGTGAGTGTTCGAGTTCTTCTGCATAGTGAGTCCACTGCCATGTTGTATTCATCTTTAATTTTAGTGGTTCATAGTCTTCCACAAAATGAACAAAGACGACAAGAATCTCGAGCGGCATGGATGGAAGTGCATACAGTCAAAGAACGGGTGAGGCCTTTTATCCCATTTGAAGGGTAATAAGTATAAAATTTACGCGCTATTTGGATATCATTTGCTAACATTTTTTACTAAATTGGTTATATTTGTAGTTATTTAACTCAATTTGAGTACAAATTGTTTATGCATGCAATTATCAATATCCCGTAGTTAATATTTTACTTTTAGGTACATTTTGGAAGGAAAAGAAAGGGTTTAAACTTGAGCAGTCCGAATAAAATTAAGATACTGCATTCTTTCCCCGGTGGATCGAGCCATATTTTGATATCATATTACTAAAGTGGGGAACTTCAACATCAAAGGTGGGTTCATTGAAATGTGCAACAAAACCCTCCTAGAGAGAGTCATAACTCGCTAATCGAAATGAGACACAACCATGGGCAGTCCTAGAAATATTGTGACATTGCATTCATTAACCATTAGATCAAGAGGATATTTAGATATGATATTCCTAACATATGGAACTTCAATATTAACGATTGGATTGATGTAATATGGAAAATCGCTTTCGCTAGCGAGTGGTAGCTCACTGAGTAAGAACTTGACATAATTTTTCGAAATTTTCGCTGAGCGATAACCCCTCTCGCTTAGCAAAAATGAGTGAGTTCCTGCAACTTTGAAAGTGAAAAGGACATGATTTTTTAATCCTAACTTTCCTCATTACTCATTTTTTTTTTATTTCTTAGGCTTAAGATTGCAGTTTTAGGGCTTTTGCAACCCATTGGAGAGAGAGACATGAAGATTGAAGTCATTACAACCTTGTGGAGCTCACATTGGTTATGTTCCATGGATGGTCTTCATCATCTCTTCTCTATTGTGTTGGTTTTCATGTATATGAGTAACTAATTCCTCTCTTGTTGAGATTAGATGTTGCTACTAACTTTCATGTATCTATTATGATTCATTTCAATATATTCATGTTTATGTATTGATTTATATTGTTTATTCTTGCAATTAATGCTTGTTTTGGTTTAACCGCCTAAAGCATGATTTTAGATGTTGAGTGTGTTGGTGGGAATCACATGTTTAAGTTTGAACTTGAATAAATCATCTAGTGGGTCTAATGTCTAGGAATAGAGTTAGATTGATTAGTCAAGATAACACTCAAGCTTATTAAAATGCACTTTTTTAATCACTAGATTAATTGTTGGTTAGGGAAATTAGTTGTTGATCTACTCATTAGAACACTAATGATAAATATATGACGTTGATGAAATCAAAGTATATATAGTTTTGTGAGTTAAATCATTTGGATAATGAAAGATTGAGTAGAGAAATCTAATCTCAATGCTTCTATCGCATTTATTTTCAATTTAGTTTCAAAAATCATAATCTTTTATATAAAACTCTTAGCTTAAGATTAGAATTATTTTTGAATGACTTGATATCGCTAGAGTCCTTATAAATATGATAACTCTTTATACTTGTTTGCGACAACCTGATTTAGTATTTCATTGACCGATTTCGATTAGCAAAGGGTCCTTCAAGAACTACAAGATTGGGTTCTTCAAGGAGGAGTTGAATCCCATAGTAGGTTTTTGGGTCGGTCGACATGCTCATGTTCTCGTTTTATTGGAATGAGGTGTTTGGTCACAAGTACCCTAATGCACATCGAGAGGGGGATGAATTGGTGTGTGGCGACTATGCTTCTTCAATTATTATTTTTCAATTTTATTTTGTCTTAATCGATTAAACATAGATACTAAGTTTCTATGAATACAAATAATCAATTATCTGCAATTATTGATCAATTAAGTAATGTTATTTGTTGATTAATCTATTAGTGACCAATTGTAGCATAAACAAAAAATACAATTGTCTTCAGGAAAGAAACACTTTTCTTAAATTGTATTAATAGATTTTTATTTTATTATTATATACAAATCAATTAGTTCTCAAATATGAATGTTGAATTTAAAAGCTTACATGAATAGAAGATTTGAAACCAAAGATATTTGTAATTGTTCAAAGCCAAGAATTCCGCTATGTTTAGTCACTCGATTGGTTTGAAGAATTTCAGTAATGGAAATATCATTTGATATAAACAAATCAACAAAGACACTGTTGGTCATGTTCGAGTTTCAAAATGATGAAGTAACAGACTTTAATTGGAAATAATCTTCACTTGGTCATGCCCATGCTTCACAAAGATGATGAAGCAATGAACTTCAACCAGAACGAATCTTTACTTCGTAAATTACAGAAACTTAAATTTTAATAAATCTTTTAGTGTACATGCTTTTTTAAACGTCTTTTGCCTAAGAGTGTTTAAAAGTATCTCTTGAACGTCCTTATCAGATATAGGGTCATGTGTTCAATGCATAATGATCAAAATTCTTGATCAAAATTTTTACGTTTGTCTTTGATCTGGTATGGTGGAAAGCCAGACAAGCGAGTGCGCATTTTTTAAAATGAATCGAAGTAAATAACATGTAATAGAATGACTATCGAGCTATCATTCATTATAAAACAATCTTCTTAAATTAAAAAAACATGAAACACAATGGCTTTCGAGCCTTTGTTTATTGTCGCTATAATTTAAAAATGAAAGCAGATTGCACACAATATCCTTTGTTAGGTCAACGTTTCTACATATCATTCATCTGGTGTGGGAAATTATGCTCCAGCTTCAAAACGTCGGCATTTACAAAACTTTACGAGAAAAACTTTCTAAGATTGGATGTATTCCATATCCATCGGGACTTTCTTCCATCCATGTTATCTAAGGAGTAAGCTCTTATTCAAGTTTCGGATGTCACCTTATATGGCCCTTTCCAATTTGGGGCCAACTTTCCCTTTGTTTTTCCATCATCTTCTCTTCTGAGGAAGAGGTCTCTGACTTCAAAGTTTTGGGAAATGACATTGGAGTTGTATTTGTTGGTCATTCTTTGTTTTACTTCTTCTTTTCGAATTCAGGTTGTTTTACTTCTTCTTCTTTGTTGGAGGAGATGATGATTCATTATGATAGGCGACTTGATGAGCGTCATGGTGGCTCTAGTGGCCAAGACCGACATGAGGAAGATAAAGATGATGAGTGGAGACATGATGATCACTCTAGTACCTATGAGGATGATAGGAGGAGAAGACCTAGAGGAGATAGACTTGAGGAACCTTTACATGGTGAAAGGAGGAATAGAGATCCCTAGGGAGTAAAGGTGAAAGTCCCTGTAACACCCCAAATTTATCCTCCTTGAAATTAGGTAACAGTCCTGAAGAATGAAGCATACTGTCAGATTCTCGCTTGAGCGAGAGGATCTCGCCCAAGCGAGAGGATCAGTGTTTTGAATTTGGAAATTCTGGGAGTCTCGCCCAAGCGAGGAATGGGTCGCTTGAGAGAGAGAAAGCCTAGGCAGGCTGTGAGATTCTCGCTTGAGCGAGAGAATCTCGCCCAGGCGAGAGAGCCCGTGTTTGGAACATTAAAATATCGTGGATTTCTCGCCCAAGCGAGATATTCTCGCCAGGGCGAGAGTGCCCAACTATAAAAGAAAAGAAAGGGTTTCACAAACCCTAATCTTCATTTTCTTTTCTCCCCTTTCACTCCCAACGACGGCTCCCCATAGATTCTGACTCATTCCTCCTCTAAACCTCAAAAACACATCAAAACCTCTTCCTCTTGCTCCTTAATGGAACATTGGAGAGCTTTGGAGAGGAAAAAACAACAATGGAGGTTGAAGGAGATGGAGGGAGATGTGGCTCTTTGCGGATCCATAGAGCTTACGCAATCTAAGGTGAGGGAGAAGACCATTGTGGTCTTAGAGTATTTCATTAGAGTCATCATCTCCGATTTCCCTCAAGAATCGGAGCACGTTAACGGATAGAAACTCTCTCAGGTGTTTGTGGTTCATATGAGAATCTTTATTTTATATGAGGATGTATTAGCCATAAATGTTGAGATATGTGTGCGAGTAAACTGTTTATTTAAGTAAAACGCAATATGCTCATTTATGGTAATACACCGTCATTAAAGATGGTTCTAACATTAATGTGTATATGGATAAAGAACCATATATGGTTCTAACATTTATGGATAACATTTATTTAAGTCTTATCTTGGTTGTTAGAACCATGATCATCAAGAGGGAAAGGATAAGGAACTCCTAAAAGGTAGTTGTGCAAACAACAAGGAAGTCAAGTAAGACTTGGCTTCTTCTCATGCTAGGAGAGTCTTTGTAAAGCAAACCAACTTGGACTTTGCTTCCTAGCTGATTTGAATGAAGGAAACTGTGTGGCCAAGTCCTACAAAAGTGCCAATCGTGTGGATGACAAACTATCTTGTTGGCTCATAGATAAAGTTGTTAATTGAATGCCAAAACTTGGTCATCAAGGAAATCGTGTGGATAATGCAATGGATCATGTATTCCTATTTTTAAGGAGAGGTTTGTGCAAGTGCAAATTGTGTGGTATAAGCTGAGTCATCCATGCATCAACTCATCATGTGCAAAGGAAAGCCAATGGGAATCCAATTGTGTGCTAATGCTCCTATTTTTTAGAGAATGATTTTTACAATCAAATCAAGGCTTAACCGTGTGAGGCCTTCAAGGAGAAGTCATGCACGAGAAGTCATCCATGCCAAAACTTGGTCATCAAGGAAATCGTGTGGATAATGCAATGGATCATGTATTCCTATTTTTAAGGAGAGGTTTGTGCAAGTGCAAATTGTGTGGTATAAGCTGAGTCATCCATGCATCAACTCATCATGTGCAAAGGAAAGCCAAAGGGAATCCAATTGTGTGCTAATGCTCCTATTTTTTAGAGAATGATTTTTACAATCAAATCAAGGCTTAACCGTGTGAGGCCTTCAAGGAGAAGTCATGCACGAGAAAGCCAAGTCAAAACCAACCATTTGCATTCAACATGTGACTTGGTGCACAAAACAGAACCAGCCACGGCCAGGCCATGGGCCAATATCCAGGGCCTTGCCTAGCAAACCATGTGACCATGGCATGCACGGCTCCAACAAAGTCTTGTCCAGCCTTGGTCTAGCCAAGCCAAATCGTGGGCCTTCCCCACTCAAATCCTAATCAAACATTACATGAGATTTTAGGTTTAGTTTAAATTAATTATTTTTAATTCATTTGCTATTTTTGTGGAGCCCTTTTTGGCCAGCCACCTTCTATATGTATTGAGTTGATTATGAATAAAAAGTTAAGTTAATTTTGAGTTTAAAACTTGTTTGTTGAGTTGAGAGTTTTCTCCTTGCATCCCTTGACCTAGCCAAGTTTTGAACTTATCAAGAACACTTGTTCTTGTGGCATTCTAAGGCTTATCGCCCTTGGGTGTGTCGCCTTACCTTAGCTTTTATCGAAGATCCTTCCTTGTGACAAGCATCCAGCTTGTGACAAGCATCCAGCTTGTGACAAGCATCCAGCTTGTGGCACCTCACATTTCATTTTTTTCCACCTTCCTTGCTAAACCGTGCCAACTAATCTAATCAAACACTTGACAATTCCAAAATTGTGGCCTAAGTCAAGCTAAACACTTGACCAAACCCTTAAACACCTAACCTAAATCAAAATCGTGTCAAGCCCTAAACAATTGACCATCCATAAGACAAGCCACGACCAAACACAAACCCTCACCCAATACTGAACCAAAAGCTAACTCACTCATAAAACTGTGAGTCACTCACACAAAAGTACAATTTCGCGAGTGAAAGTGCTTTCATTCAAGAACGGCCGGCATAAAACGCAACCACCCTCACGGAGGTTGTCATCACTCGAGAGGGAATGTGAGTTAAGAAATGATGTATGGTGGATTGATTCACACCCAAATAACTTGTATATACTAAATGTTGGAACTTAACTATTATTAAGAAACTTTACATTCATATGTCTAAATCAACCATTCCTCTCTTCAATTTGTACGTGTGTAGTTTTACATTCTCGTGCATATACTTAACATCTAAAACTAAAGCAAACAAACAAACCACGTGCTTTTTTTTTATGATTTAAAGAACTAAAGTATGCTTTAATGACAATCTTTGTGGTTTGACATAATCCTACACTATACTACAATTGAATCTTCAAAGAGATTTAAGAGTAACTATAGTAAAAGATTTTTATAAATTTTGTTTGTTAAAAACCGAAAACCACTTTTGAAGAATATACTCAAAGAGCTTATTTTTCCTTTCCACACATGCCTAAATACCGAAGGAGCACCTCTCCGAAGTCTAGTCGTATGTTGAACTGTCGTAGGTGCCCAAAGATTTCATGGATAATAAGAAGGCATATTTTGTTTGGTGGGATCTTGATGTTCATGTCCTCCATGTAGACCTCCATGATCTGGTCGTTCTGCCCATGAAACACCTGATTCATCATCCTTTGATAGGTTGCCTTTGCGTTCTTGAGTCTAGAAGGCATGACGGGGTAGACCGTAGAAGTGCACCACTTGGTCAGTGATGAAGGTCATTTTCCTGCTCCGGAGATACAAGTATCTGGAGGATTTTCCACCAAATGATTAATAATTGGCAACGGACATGGATCATTTGGGCAAACTTTATTAGATCACAATAGTCCACATACATCCTCCATTTCCCAAAGGAATTTTTGACTAACACCAAATTCGTCAACAATGTTGGTGTATGTTATTTCTCTAATAACCAACTTCTAGAAGCTCCTAAGTTTTTTCCTTTACATTCTCCTTTCTTTATGCACTCACCTTGTATTTTTCCGTGAAATTGGCTTAGCACTTAGGGAAGTGTTGAGGTGGTGACAAATATAGTTTGGGAAGATACCCTACATGTTAGCTATTGCCTAGGCGAAAAGGTCTTTGTTTCCCTAGAGGTAGCTAATCAACTCCTATTTTTTATTTTTGGGAGGGTGTTGCTAATGTACACCCACCAGTCTTCTTTGGTTCCAAGTTGTAGTGTCATATTTTCACCTTGTGCCTGCATACTGAATTTGCCTTCCTCTTCTTTGATACCCAATTGCACCTTGAGGACATTTTTGGAGTGCTTTGCTAGAGGCGGGCGGTGTCTAAGGCTTTTGTTGCTGTGTCAAGGTTGTGATGATAGTAGCTCCGAACACTTTGCTGATCTTGGGAAAGGAATTTCATGACCAAGTGTGGGGTGGATACCATGGCTTCTATTGCATTCAGGGTTGGGCGGCGAATTATTGGCATTGTAGGGAATTGGTCTTGATTGTCCTATATAGTAGTTGGTCGCCCATGACTAGCCAAATTTCAAAATATTCCTTGGTAGTAATACCTTCGTCGTTAAATCTGACGAGCTGTCTCTCGTATAGTAGCAAGTCTTTGTCATCTAGCCCAAGCATTTTTAAGAGGTCTTGAAACATAATATTAATTGAGTTTTCCCTGAACAATGAAGATCCTGCTAAGCATCTTGTTGTTTAGTCACCCAGTGACTACCAATTGGTCGTCTTGTCCTTAGATAATATTTTCATAATTTTTGTCGTTGAAGGAAATGGTTGGGGCTTATATATACTTGAATGAGTCATGTGGAGGTTGTTTCTGGTCTATGTGGATCTAGAGGTGCCCCTACTCTGAAGCCCCTAGATATTATGTTCATGTCAGTTGGGGTACGTGTTCTCCGATGATCAGAAATGTGTCTCTCATTACACCCTTGCAATTGTATTAAGGTAAAGAAAGAAGCCAGAAAATCAGCAACTTCATTACCATGACCAGAGTACAATCTTGAAGAAAATGTGAAAAAACAAGCAATTAAATAAGTAAGATAAAAAATGTGTCTCTCATTACGCCCTTGCAATTGTATTAAGGTAAAGAAAGAAGCCAAAAAATCAATGACTTCATTACCATGACCCGGGTACAATCCTGAAGAAAATGTGAAAAAAACAAGCAATTAAATAAGTGTCCTGTATGATAGTTCCATGGTGTTATATGTTGAGGACAACTCTTTTTGTATTAAGTATCCACAATCATCAAGCCATATTTATCTGGTGCAATATTATTTTAATATCAGTGTGCTAACACTTCATGATCAAGTTAATAAAGAAATAAACTTGTGCAACTATTCCCTAGCCATTGGGAATAATCAATTGCGGTTTATAACAAACAATCACATAATGAAAGCTTCATATTCCATTCAGCTTACAACTGTATCAAATTACATTAAATACTTACAAGGATGTCAAGCATAATACATTTTTTACATGGAAGGAATAGTCATATTCTTTAGCCTGATCGAACAGCATCTATGGCAACAACCAAATCATCAAATTTAGCTCCAGTAACTTCTTTTACAACCTTGTTGTCCTTCAGAATTTTGAAAGTGGGAACCACTCTAATTCCAAGCTCTTTTGCCAAGGGCTGCACACAACCATTAAGCACACAGTTATGCGTTAAAGAAAGTATTAAAAAGTTAACATTAAGTGTAAAAGGGGTAGTTCATCATAAAAAATAATACTTTCCACTATCAACTATTTAGCACACTAATACACACCTTGTTTTCTTGGTTGCAATCAAGCTTTAGAAAAACAACATCTAGATACTTTTCAGATAATTCTTGAAACCTCGGAGCCATCACTTTACACGGACCACACCTGCACGGTTCATAAATTCATATCTATTATACAAATATCCAGTTAGTATTTAGAGAATCTCCAACCCCAACAATGCATTATTCACTCCAAGTCTTCAACCATGAGCTCTTAGAAGCTCCTAAAAGTTAAAAAAATTAAAATGTATCTGGGTTTTGGTTGTGAAATCATTAATTAAGCCTTGGAGTCATACATATAATTGAGGGAACCATTTTACTATGGACAAATAGTTGCTTGGTTATGCAAGTATTCTGCAACTGTACAATTGGAGATGATCTTATGAAATAGTTGGACAAACACTGCAACTCTCATAGGAGATGCATTTAGCAGCAGGGATAATAATGCCATGGAGAAACAAATCAATATTCTTAAAACAAACATTCTTGCAGAACCTAAACTGAAAATAACTAAAATCAGTAAACTTCAAAGATCTGAAATTAACCTTCAGCGTACTAGCTCTGTTTTTATTATAACATATCCAACTGGTTACTACTGAAGAAGCTGTAGGATTAAGCACCTACCACTAAGCCAAAAGCAATAGCTGTTAGTTAGGGCACAACTTTATTTCCTTAAGGCATAGAAACGTTTGAGGGATTGAGATGTTAAGCGCCATGAGTTGGGATGTTAAGCCCACTCAAATCCTAAGAAATACCACTTGTAGGATCAAGCTCTTACCACTAGGCGTCTAGGCCAATAGCTATAGCTATTAGTCTAGGTTCAACCTTATTTCTTTAAGACATGGAGGCCTTTGAGGGACTGTGATGTTAAGCGCAATGAGTTGGGATGAGAAGCTCACACGAATCCTAAGGGTGACACTGGATATATTTAAATCAAGAAAAAACTTGCCTTGCGCTTGAATAACTAATGAGATGACGGGTGGATCATTATTTAGGTCACATGATACCTCCATGTAACTTCATGAATAAAATCCACTATGCATAGCCAAAAAGAAAACCAAGACTACTCTTAGGAAAGGTAATTAACTAAAGCAAGCACACAAATACACAATGATTAAATTGCAGACCACATCGCAAGATGCAGCCTCGACATCTCTGGTGTGAAGGTTGCTGCAACCACATCAGACCATAATTTTTTATCGTATTTCTACAATTGCCCAACATCAGCCTGCAGCAGCCACAACACAACTGTGACTGTAACGGCAATATTGAATTAATAGTTAGCCATCCAGCACAGGAGTACATCATGTAACTGCCCTTTGATCACTGTTGAAAAGCATAATGCTTAATTGTATGCCAATGGCCAACTTTGACGCTTTCCACCGATGTCCATCCGTAAACCATGAATGCTAAATTTTCCTCTTAATATTAGCAATTTCGAGTACTTTTCTCATCAAAATTTAATCTTACTTAGTTTCTAAGTTCCTTGCCTACATAACCAGCAAAATGCCTCCACATTCTTTTCCCCGGAGTACTATAATTCGACATAAGTTTCAACCCACTTTCATGTCATAGTAGTTGAAGTGTGCATTCCATTTTAGGCCACATATGTGTGTTTGTATCAAACAAACTGAGTGTAAAGTGATTTCATTTCACCTTTGTTTTCAACTAAAGTAGAAGAGAAAGAATTAGAGATTAGTGATATCAAAATTAAAAGGTAAACATAAATATTTTTAATTTTCACAATAAAACTTGCTCCTTCAACTACTATGACAAATTCAGAATAAAAGTAACCAGGTTAATCTCTCAAAGCTATGAAGAACTATTACATTTAAGGTACATACAACTTGCATAGGTGCCTTTATTTATACTAAACAAAGTGATATATAATTATTTTTCCTCCATTCTAATCCATCGTATATAACAATAATATAAATTATTTTCAGCATTGATGTGACGAGTTGATTTATGAATTAAAATTAGCCCATAGAAGACGGTTGTCCCATTGTAAATTGAACAAACGGTCCTAACAAATACCACCCCATGTGCCGGAGAAAAATATTAGTCCTTAATTTACTAAAAAAATCACAGAAGAAATTTTTTATGAAAAAAGAATATATAAACTTCCCGCATAAGTTTGATATCGTACCATTCATATTTTATTATCATTGAATCTTCAATGATATAAGCGATGTGAGACTTACTTACAATTACATTGACCCATAACTATAGCATCTTGGCTCATGACAACCGAAAAGAAGTTGGTCAAAATCAATTGGCAATCATTGTCGAGAAGTATAGTCTATGTAAGCCTTACTTGCCACTTTTGAACCGTAACACTTAATTGTAAAAAATTGAATATGAATAGAGATATTGTTACCATTGGGTGTACATGTCGAGGACGACGGTCTTATCCTCAGCAGCCTTAACAATGGGCCAGAAGGTATCCTTGTTTACTTCAGTAACCTGTCCCACCATCACTGTTGCCCCTGTGGTTTCCAAGTTGGATCTCACAGTAAAACATTCACTCTTCCTCATACTCACACTTCTGAAGCTGAGATTACTATTAATGTTACTACCATTCTTATAAACACAAGAACCATGTGATGATAGCTTCGCGGAAGAAGAAGAGGTATCAACCACCACCATTGAATGAGAGCCAAGGGATAGGTTTAGATTCAGAGCCATTGTGATTGATTTGCCAATGGTTTCAGTCTGTGGCAGGACAAACTGATATCATATGGTGGTGGACTGGGAAATTGGAGGTGAGGTTGAAAAGGCATGATTGCCCTTGTGATATGTGTGTGACGTTGTTGTTACCGTTAAAAATGAGGGTGGTCTTGGTAATTTGGATGAGAGAATGAGAGTGATTGAAGGGAGAAAAAACAAGAGTTTTAGCTATTTGTAATTACTCATGATCTCGAGAAAAGTTAAAATTAAGATAAATTGATCAATAGAGAGTATAGCATCTATGGATATTCCCGCATGTCTTTCCATTGGTTTTTAGAAGAGGTTGGGAACTTGGCATGGTTCAACATGTGAAAATGATATATTTTCCTATTAAATTCTCCTACAAATTCTCTTATCCATAAGAAAGTGATATGTGTCACTTGTAAACTAATCACTAATAAATAAAGTATATCATTTTTTGGTGGGTATAAGAATTTAGTAGGAGGATATAGCATTACTCAATGGGCTACTGGAGTAACTGATTCTCACGATACTAGAATGTTAGGAAAAGCATATATTAATCATTTTTTCAGTTAAAAATAATAGAAAATATGGATATTTAAAAAAAATAGTATTATATATCATAATTGGAATTTAGGATTGGACTATAGTTAGAATTTCATAATTTCTAATTAAGTTGGACATCATATATTTATACAATTATATCGGTTATTTTTTTCGAGGTTATAAAATAAGTGATATTATTACTGACAACTCTTTTGACTTCTAATATAAAGTGATAATGGATATGGGCTTAATGAGTGGATACCTAGAGTAGTTAACTCATAGGGAATAATGGGAACCCTATTAAGTTAACACATCAAGAAGGTTATTTTCCCCAATACACCAAAAAAAACATAGTTTTCATCTCTCCACATCAGAGAGAAAACGAAGGTCAAGGATTTGGTTGAAGAAGATCATCATACCAAAACCTCTCTACGAAGGCATACGCATAGGAACATATATGACAACATGGATTCAGGTATGACTTTGTATCATTGTTTTACATAATTCAATATTATATGATTGGTATTTCACCAATTAATAGAGAATTCTAACAAGTGGTATCAGAGTCGATGGTTCGGCTGAGACATTGTGGACTTAAGGGGAAGCGGACCGGAAAGTGTGTGGTACCCACACTTGAGGGGAGATTGTTGGGTTTATTCAAGTGTGAAGTCTCACGTTGGATATGCGGGGAAGAGTTAAAGAGTTTATAAGTAGAAAAGGTCCATAGAACTAATGCCTTAAGATGTTGGTTCAAAACGTGGTGCATCACTTGTAGCTCTCCACACTTCTCATACCTCGGTAACAATTGAACTCCCCGATGGTTGGAGGCTCTCTGGTCGCAGTCTGGTCCAACAAGTGGTATCAGAGCTCTAGGTTCTGAATTTTATGATTCTCTATTAAAGATTTTTTTCCCCAATTTTTATGAACCTAATTTTAAATTTGAGAGATTTCATGCAAGAAATTTCATGCTTCCGCTATATGAAAATTGGGTATCTATGAATAATGAGGATAACTCTTATATGCTTCCACTTATTTGAATCATGTGTAATTTGTATTATGAATCCTTGTAACATGTGTTGAAGTATATATTCAGATCTGTACATGGACATTGCATTAACTTTTATGACTCTGTTATGCAATATGTATATTATATGTGCACTAGCGCCTTACGGTTGGACATTGACTTTTGTCACTTCACAATTTTTGAAATTTGTTAAAGTATATTTTTAAAGGTATATATAGGTTAAGACGTGTTTTTTTTCCTTCTTTTATACATATACAAATTGGAATTTTTGTTTGAAATAACTCAATATTTGAGTTATAATTGTCAAAATCATATGGGATTGAAATTGCTGCTGTCAAACATTACGCTATGTTCAGCATATCATGCTCTCCTTGTTCCGCTACATTGTGCATATCGATTTCAATAATTTTGAATTTATTGAAGGATATATAAGGATTTGGTTATATATACAATTTGTACATTCCATATGAATTAATTTTTTGATGTTGTGTTTTTCGGCTGCAAAGTTGTTTAGCCTCAAGATATATATAATAATTGAAGATTATCTAACATTGTTGTTGAAGTTAGATGCGTTCATTGTATGCTAAATTCACAGTGCACTACATATGGTCTTCTTATATATGTGTTTGTGTCATATATATTGAGTTTGAAGCGATATATATATATATATACATACATGTTATACATTTGTATATTATGCAATTTGAATATGTGCATATGTTATATTTATAATTATGATTTGATCAAATATATATTGTATATGTTTTAAAATATGCATGAACATATTTGATTTGGAATTTCGGTAATATTTTGCATTTGATTATGATTGCATCTATTTTTAGGAATTGATATATATGTAATATATTTTTTGATTTGAAATTACATTACGGTATTAGATTTGTTAATCATAAAAGATATCAAATCTGAAAGTTTTAATTCCAAGATTATATTTTTTTTATAATAGACTCATAGTGTTTTGTTTTGTCTGGTAATTATTTGGAATCAATTGATGCAATATGTTGTCAAAGTAACCTCTGTTGTAGAATTTGATTAAAATTATACAGATGAGTATGATATTATTTATGCGAATTGTGTTCGGCCCAAAGGAAGATACAATTTGGCCAAATAATAACATACCTGTGATGATGAATGTGTAACAATTATAAAGATTTTTCATGTGAATAATAGTCGGTCCAAAGAAAGGCTATTGTTTGACAGAACTAATTGTCAATATTTGATCATTACACTGAGAGTATCACTTGCAAATTGATTTTCTCTGTCCAAAGACTAGAAATTGATGTTGTGCTAGGTATCTTGTGATGGGTCTATTATGTGAACATGTCTTGTTTTATATATATTACATGACTGTCTTTTTTTTGGATTATAAGATCGTTTGACCTTTTTTTTAAGTGAACTTATAGAAATAAGACGTCACCAAAGTGACATCTTTTGTGTAAATTGTTCATAATAAATGTCAAATGCAAGTGCGTATATATATTCATGCGAGTATTAATCGGCCCAAAGGAAGATTATTATTTGGCCGGATTATATATACACATATGATGGTAAACATATGATAATTATAAGGTTACAAAAGTGAATAATACACCAGTCCAAATAATGGTTTATTATTTGACATGCATTAGGATCAATGTTTGACCATTACAACAAGAATTCCATTATCAATGAATATGGAATATCAAGCTAATTGTATGTTTGCATTTTTATGCGAATAGTGATCTTCCCAAAGGAAGACTATTATTTGGCCAAAATTATAAACATACCTGTGGTAATGAATATGTGATAATCATATAGCTTCCCATGTGAATAGTAAGTCGGTCCAAAGAAAGACTTATAGTTTTACATGACTGATTATCAATATTTGATTACTACATTGAGTGTATCACTTACAAGTTAATATTTTTTGTTCAAAGACTGAATATTAATGTTGTGCTAGGTAACTCGTGATGTGTCCCATTGGATTTTAAGGGTTAAACTTGATGTGAGTTTATTGCAAGAATGATTGCAATTTATTTTGTTCTTTGTTCTACTTGATTCAATGTCTTTTACCGGTGTTGCAAATATTTCTGTTCAAATTAACAACATCCCATTACTGAACGGGACAAATTTTAAGGCCTGGAAGGAAGCCGTAGAGATTATTCTCGGCTGTATGGATTTAGATCTGACACTTCGTTTGGAGAAACCTATTTCTACTCCGGAAAACCTCGATGAGGTTAAAATTGAGAAATGGGAACACTCTAATCGAATGTGTCTAATGATCATGAAATAATATGTTCCAGAAGCGTTTCGGGGCTGGTCAAAATGCAAGGAAATTCCTTGAAGAAATAGAACAATACTTTGCCAAAAATAAAAGGCAGAGACGAGTAGCCTTTTGGCTAAACTCATCTCCATAAGGTATGAAGCAAAGGGAAAATAAGGGAGTACATTATGGAGATGTCTAATTTTGCATTGAAACTCAAGTAACTAAAGTTAGAGCTTGGTGAAGACTTGCTCGTGCACTTGGTTTTGATCTCACTTCCTGCACACTTTGGAAAATTCAAAGTGAGCTATAACACTCAAGAGGGAGAGAGTCTACAAAGAGATAAGACTGAAAGTGCTCATTTAGTTTTGACCTCTCAGAATAAGAAAATAAAGAACAATAAGGATGCTGTGAAAGAGCTATTTGCATTTTTTCCTAAAAGAAAATGGAATTGTTCTGCAATACACTATGCTAGACAAACATATCATGAATGGTGTTGCTGAGGGACTAAACTGAACTCTTAAGGATATGGTGAGAAGTATGATTAATCATTCTTCCTTACTAGAGTCTGTTTAGGGGAAACCTTAAAGATCACAGTTTACATCCTTAATAGGATGCCAACTAAAGCAGATAATAAAACTTCATATGAGCTTTGGACTTGTAAAATATCAAGCTTAAAGCACTTGCGCATTTGGGGTTGTCTAGTTGAGGTGCGGCCTTATAGGCCACATGAAAGAAAATTGGACTCAAGAACAGTTAGCTGTTACTTTGTTGACTATGCAGAACATTCGCGGGGCTATAAATTTTATGATCCTACAACAAGACCTTTTCTTTGAGACGGGAAATGTGAGATTTCTTGAGGAAGTTGATTTTGGGAAGGAAGAGAACATAAGGAATGTTGTCTTTGAGGAAGAACATGTCACTAATGGTGAACAAGTTCTTGTGCCTATTACCATTCAAGAAACAACTTCGGTAGTAGAACAAAATGTTCAGAATATTGTTCCTGACAATATTCCAGAGCAAGACAACAATGAGGTTCTCGCTGAAGTACCTTCGGAGCAAATTCAACAACCTCAAGAAGTAGAAGTTCCATTAAGGAGATCCACTAGAGATAGGAGAAATGCAATTTCAGATGATTATATTGTATTTCTTCAAGAACATGAGGATGACATCGGGTTAACAGATGATGATCCTTTGAACCTCTGTCAAGCCATGAAAGGTTCTAACTCTCAAAAGTGGATTGATGCCATGAAGGATGAGATAAAGTCTATGCTTGATAATGACGTTTGGGATCTTGTCGATTTACCTGAAGGTGCGAAACCTATTGGTTGCAAATGGATATTTAGAACCAAGAGGGATTCAAAAGGTAATATTGACAGATATAAAGCGCGTCTAGTTGCTAAAGGCTACACTCAGAAAGAAGGCATTGATTATAAAGAAACTTTCTCTTCAGTATCTTCGAAGGATTATTTTAGAATAATATTGACACTAGTAGCTCATTTTAATTTAGAGCTACATTAAATGGATGTTAAGACTGCGTTTCTAAATAGTGACATTAAAGAAACAATATATATGCTGCAACCAGAAAACTTTGAATCAATTGACTCAAAATCTATGGTGTGCAAATTAAAGAAATCCATCTATGGCCTTAAACAAGCCTCTCGTGAGTGGAATCACAAGTTTCATCATTACCTCGTATGGTTTTGAGGCAAATAAAGTTGAAGATTGTGTGTACCATAAGTTCAGTGGAAGTAAATTTATATTCCTAATATTATATGTCGATGATATACTACTTGCGAGCAGTGATATGAGACTATTGTATGAGACCAAGAGATTTCTAACGAAGAATTTCGAAATGAAAGATCTTGGGGAAGCTTCTTTTGTACTAGGCATTCAAATACTAAGAGATCGTTCTCAAGGTATCCTAAGGTTGTCACAAGAAAGCTATATTGATAAAGTCCTAAATATATTTGGCATGAAAGACAGTAAACCAGGAGATACCCCTATAGCTAAGGGAGACAAGTTTAGTCTCGAACAGTGCCCCAGAAATGACCTTGAAAGATACAAGATGCAAAAGACTCCTTATGCATCGACAGTAGGAAGTCTAATGTATGCTCAAGTTTGCACATGCCCCGACATAGCATTTGTCGTGGGAATTTTGGGAAGATATATGAGTAATCCTGTAATGCATCACTGGAAGGCAGTCAAACGTATTATGCATTACTTGAAGAGAACAAGGGAATACATGCTCACTTATCGGGGGTTTGAGAATTTAGATATCATTGGGTATTCAGACTTCGATTTTGTAGGGTGTCAAGACAGCAGACGCTCCACATCTGGTTATGTGCTGGCTAGAGGTGCTATCTCTTGGAAGTCTGCTAAACAGACACTCATAGCTCCTTCAACCAAGGCTGTGGAGTTTATGGCTTGTTTTGAGACATCAGACCATGACATCTGGTTGCGGAATTTTATCATTGGCTTACGTATGGTCGATGGTATTGAAAGACCACTGAGGATTTATTGTGACAACAAGTCCGCAGTTCTTTACTCCAATAATAATAGGGTTCTACAAAGTCAAAATTTATTGACATCAAGTTTCTAGTTGTTAAAGAAAGTATTCAAAATGGACAAATTTTTATAGAACATATAGGGACAAATTTTATGCTAGCTGATCCACTATCTAAGGGTCTGGTACCTAAAGTCTTTCACGAGCATGTTGCTCATATGGGTGTTGTTCCTTAAGATACCTCAGTTCAGTGGGAGTCTATATGTTTTATGATTTACTTTGGATGTTATATACATTTTTTATGCATAATAAAGTTGATGATTTGTTGTTCCATTTTGAATGTGTTTATTGTAATTGTTGTGTTGCAATTAAAGACATTTTGATTGATCTCACTAAAGATTAAAGAAGGATCGGTTGGAAATAGACATATTTGAGATCACATTGCATGAAATTTTCCATGTCACTCATCCATATTTGATCTATGTCATTAAGTATATTAATGTGGTGATCATCGTGGTCGAGTCACGCTTATATGTGATGAACATTGCGGTGGTTCCATAATTGATATATAAGATGAACCAAATAGTATTAAGGAGAAGTTTAAATATAAATAGCATATGGAAGCGCGCCTAAAGAATATGTGATATAATTGGTTCAAGAAAATATGAAGCCCAAGTGGGAGATTGTTAGAAATTCATAATTTCTAATTAAGGTGAGCATCATATATTTATACAATTATATCGGCTATATTTTTTTTGGGTTATAAAATAAGTGATCTTATTACTGACAACTCTTTTGACTTCTAATATAAAGTGATAATGGATATGGGCTTAATGAGTAGATACCTAGAGTAGTTAACTCATAGGGAATAATGAGAACCCTATTAAGTTAACACATCAAGAAGGTTATGGTCCCCAATACACCACAAAAAACATAGTTGTCATCTCTCCCCATTAGAGAAAACGAAGGTCCAAAGAGGAATCAATGATTTGGTTGAGGAAGATCATCATATCAAAACCTCTCTACGAAGGCATACGCATAGGAACATATATAACAACATGGATTCAGGTATGACTTTGTATCATTGTTTTACATAATGTGTGAGAATCATAAGATTCAAGATTCAAGATTTTATGATTGATATTTCACCAATTAATAGAGAATTCTAACACTATTCACTATTGTAGAACTTGCATTATCTCAATTTCAATTCAAACATGAGTTTGATTCACACTCTATGTTCTAAGAAATATTTACCATCCAAGAATAGGAAAAAAACAGAGTCATTGTCTAAAAAAAATAGAGGGAAGATGATCTCAACTTATTCGGCAAGATACTTTCATATGTTTGGACTAGGTATGACAACGGGGTTGTGCGGACACGGGTAGTGCATACATGTGCTATTTGTGGGTACTTGTGCAGATACTTAATTTTAATTATATTTTTATATATTTACAATAATTAATATATAAAAATAATTATTACTTAAATAATATGATATATATATATAATAATTTTATGATTTTAGTCTCATAACTATATTTTATTATGAAATAATAATAAAAAAGACAAATATAAAGTTAAATTAGTAATAATTAAGTATAAAATATTTAATTAAAATATATACGCGGGTACTCGTGGGGTGGGTATAACGATACTCGTTCTCACCCATGAATTATTTTTGTGGGTATCTATTATAAATATTTTGACGGGTACGGGTCCTAGTATTTTTATCAGCCCTAATTTAGACTTCAACTCAATTTAATCAAAATATGTAATATATGGTAAAATCATATCAACTCGATATGTTAATATAACAAATAATTTTGAAAATATGATACCTAAATCATAAAGTTAAAGAAGTAATTAACTAAAAGTGAAGTATGATTTACAATATATATTCGAAATAAATAACATCAATATAAATTAATAACATAATGATAATAACATGAGTATAGAATTCTCCCAACAAAAAGGAAAGCTATTTAAGATATTGTGATGGAGAAGATAGTATATTTGTTCTCCCACAAATTGTATTATTTCATGTGTCTTTAAAAAAATGCATTTAAGTTAAAAGTTTAATTATTAAATATTTTTCTTATCAATAACAGCTTATGAGACATTAAGGGTGCCTTTGGTTGAGGAGAAAGAGAAGGAGTGAAGAGAAGTTAGAGAGAAAGTGTGAATTTCCCCCCTTTAGCTAAGGATGAGGAATGAGAAGAAGAATAGGGACCAAAATCTTTAGCTAAGGATGAGGAACTGTGTCTCAAATCATGTCCCAGAGCAATGATATTGAAATAAAAAAATAAAAAATAATGAATATTATAATTTTTTTAATTGGCATGAATGTTTTCACCGATCCGGGACATGATTTGAAACATAATTTTGGATGATAAATTATTGTTCAGGGAATAGTGAGGAAGAAACACTCACTTCTTTCTATTTTTTTCTATACAATCAAACAACACTAAAATTCACTCTATTTCTTATCTCTTTCTCTCTTTTCATTTTCTTTCTCACAAATTTCTCTCTTCTTATTTTCTCCTTCCATCCAAATGAAGCCTAAGTGACACACATTGTGGGACAAAAGATGTACCCCCAACTGAAAAATCAATTTAGGAGAAGAGTTACATTTTAGAGAATGACAATGCTAATAACATAAGAAAGTACTCTTATTCTAATCTTGTGCTAGAATCTAACATATTTAGCAAAATATTCATACAATTAAATATAATCTTTCTTAATTTATTTGGAATACCAAAACTTAGAATATTAATATTTAGAATATATTCCACGTCTGTTAATAGTCATGTTATCAAGAGAAAAACATTGAGATGATAGAAGATTTGATTGATAAAAAGTGTAATATAACCAAACTCCAAATGTTAAGAAAATTGATCTTTCCTATTGGTTTTACCTCTCATTATCATAATTTATTTTCATCCTATTTTCTAATAAGAAATAAAATGTTAAAATAAGGTGGAAAAAAATTACATTGACTAATTACCAATCTCTCTCTATATACATAATTGGTTTATTTAAGCTCTCAACCCTCATAGTTCAAGGTGGATGTTTTGGGTTTAGTGAATAAAATGTCTTTAGCTCCCGGAAAAAATTGTATTCCTCCCTCCTTTAACTCGACTAACTTTTATCCTTATATCCTTATACAAGACGTAAATAGCGAGCAAACAACTACATTCTTATTTATAAAATCCTTTCTTTTTCTTCATATGGAAGATTCCTCCATCGACATGAGTATAATAAATAGCATTTTTAAGGCTTTATAGATAAAATAGAAAGAAATCACTTCTTATTTAATGTTAAAAGGTCTTTACTCGAAAACGGAGTCACTTCACTTACTTGGCCATTTCCTAGCTTGTTATAGCCTTTCAGCGGTTCAAGGTATGGCTTATTCGGAGCTACTAAGGACACAATCAATCAAATAATCAGTAAAACAAGTCTCCTTTGGTACAATCTCCTCAGTCGAGTATATCCCATACCATTGTTTTCAAAAAGTAGTGCAATAACATTCTATGAATGAATTCCTTCATAGCCCTCATAAATAAGGTAGAGAGAAATGAGAGAAAGCGGATTAGCCATGTTCTAAGTCTTCTCCATATGACTATCATAAGAGATTAAGAGTAATTCATCCTAGAATTGGGCCTATTTTTTCCTACCAGTTTCCTTTGTTGTCGATGTATAAGAGAATACATGTGTTATAACATAACATATGATCCTTTCAATTTTATAACACATTTCTTTCCTGTACTAGGATTTAATATTAAGGACTCATTTTTCTGTTTCGGTACTATCATAAGTCCCTATAACCAAGGACTTTGAGAGTTTAACTATAACCTAAACATAATCTTCAGAATCAGAAGTTGTTATCTCTCGTTATGCTTTTGAGTAGATTTGAGAGTGTGACATAGCTGGAAACTCCTAAATTTTAGGAAGGCTCTAACCTTAATGAAAAGGTAAGTTTGAAGAGAGATGTGGGAAAAGTTTTTGAGTGTGAACTCCTTTTGAAATGATCTTTCTACTTTTTACTTTCTTAATATGTATGTACATATTGGTTGTATCATTACTACCAACGAGCTAAGAGCTAACCCTTTTATTTTCCTATCGCCTTTTAATACTCACCCCTAAAGAAATATAGATAGAGAGAATCTATCATAAGGGCAGAAAGAAGAACTGGCTAAGACTTTCATGGCCTAAACTTCTACTTAGAAAAAGGGTGTAGTGAGTAAGGCAAAAGAAAAGGTGTGCGCTTAGACTATTGTCACTTTACTTGAAGATAAGATTTTTGCTTTGAGCAGCTCTCGGGCATTGATTGAGGAAGTAGTAGCCCAACCTTTTTCATCATACAAAGAAGAATTAATTCTAGTTCATTAGAGGAAAAGAATTTTTTTATGTGAATTTTTTGATTTTACTCTCTATGGTTATCAAATCTCCATTCACTACTAAGATGATTATATAGATATAAAAAATATTACTTTACAAGAAATTAATTCAGAATAATATAATTTTAGATGACTTTATTTTTATTATTGAAGATCAGTCTAATCAATTATTAATGATTCAATTCAAAATTGAGAAATTTATAAACATATTTGAAAGCAATCAGCTATAATCTATTGTGGCCGCTAGCTATAAATAAATTCAAAGTCATAAAAGAAGATCATTTTATTTTTAAATTTCATTCTATTTTAATATTTGGGCGAGGAGGGGATTCACTTTCATGTAAGAGTAAGTTTTTAAACCCATTCGATATTTTAACCATTAGTTATAGAGAAATTCAATAATTTAAATTAATAAATTAATATAAATCATTAGATTTTCCTAAAATTAATAGATAAAATGTGAAATAAATTTAAAAGAAAAGAAGAAAACATAACGATCAAACACAAAAGAACTAAAGAAGTAAAAGAAAAGAACGGAAGAAAAATAGGCAAATTTGTTTGATTTAGAAATTTTGTAAAACGTTCATTCATTTTAGTAGAAGACGCATCGTTTACCATTGAAATCGCGAAATTCCCTCTCTCTGTTTCTCTCTCCAATGTCCATATTTTCCAAACATGTTTATCATCCCTTTTCTCTTTGTTCCTTTCCTCTCCCATTTCCATTGCCTTTCCCTCTTCTTACTCTCTGGGTTAGGCAATGGAACAGTAAAATAAAACTTCAAATTTCCTTTATATATAATATTATATCTTTTATTCTTTGTGTATAATCCATTTCTCAATTATAATTGAATTGAATGAAATGGATTTCAATCTCAAAGGAATGTTGCTGCTTCTGTTTATTCTAACTGTGGAATTATGTTTCGGATCCAATGCAAATTTGGTGCTGCCCGTTGAGCGAAAATTTATTGGTCCTCATATAAGTTTGAGCCAAATCAAAGCTCATGATGCTCGTCGCCATGGAAGGTTTCTTTCTGGCATTGATATCGAACTTGGTGGCAATGGCCTCCCTTCTAAAACTGGGTTCGTTTTTTTTTATTTCAATCTCCAATTCTTATTATCAAATTCGTTTCAACCGCCAGGAAAGCATTGGTCTAGTGGTGTAACATCCTACTAGATCTCATGATGAGCAAAAGGTGAAGGTTCAATTCCTGAGAGCGGCACTCGTTGGGAGAGGAGAGAGTGAGATAATACCTTGGTAGAACAAAAAAATTCATTTCAACCATGCTAATGGTTCGATTTCTTATAACGATATTTGTTGAGAGGACAATCACACATCCCAAAAGCGATTACTTCCTTACCTATAGACCGAAGGATTCCCGAAAAACTTCATTTTAACCATACTCCTCAATTCATTGAATTTGGCATCAACATAAACACTCATTTATTGGATCATTTTTGTTTATTGATATGTAAACATTTTCTCTAAGGGTAGGGGAGATAGGGCACCATGAAGATTTGAATCCGAACACCAACATTTAATGTCTCCATGCTCTAGCAACTGAGCTTTACTTTGGAGACTAGCATTTATTAGGTGTCATTGGAAGTTATCCAAATCAGTTGTTTAAATAAAAATTTAATTTATATTTTGTACTTGATGTGTGTGTTTCTTACACTGGAAGAAAACTGTCACCGTTTTCATGAGAATGCTTAACTTTGTTAATTTTGTTTAGGTTATATTATACCAAAATCGGGCTTGGCTCCCCTGCAAAGGACTACTATGTGCAGGTTGACACCGGGAGTGATGTTCTCTGGGTAAATTGTGAAGGTTGCACAACATGTCCTAAGAAAAGCGGTCTTGGAGTACGTATTTTGATTTTTCCCGCCTTTGGTTGAACTGAAATGTGAATGTGGTTTTAAATTGCGGTTTAGGTTACACAACAATAGCATTCACTGCAGTTGCGAACAATTGTGAGAAAATGTGTGTTGTACATGACCGCAATTGCAGTTGCAATGCAGCTGTGGAGATTTACCGAAACTGTAATGTTGTGATTGTAGACTGTGATGTGAAACCATGACTGAGTATATTGGAGTTGTTATAATACCCTGATTTTTCCCTTGGGTTCGGGTAGTTCCAGACTTCCAGTATCATTGATCACTTATCTAAGTATTTATTGTTGGTGGTTCTCCAGATACATGTTTTATCTCCATAAACTATTACCAACAGCCATCAATTACTTGACAACTGAATAGGGTACCTATACTTAAGAAAAATAAGTTGAGTATTGGAGTAATCACCAAGCATATTACATTAATGCCATACTTTGAAATACTGAAAGTTATATTGCTTGACCACTTATTAATGCATTTTTGCTATGTCATTGTTATTATTTATTATGTTACAGATCGAATTGCACCTCTATAATTCAAAGGATTCGAATACTTCGGAAGTTGTCCCTTGCAATGGTGATTTTTGCCAGGCCACATATGGCGGTGAAATTTCGGATTGCAAAAAAGGAAAGTCCTGCCCATACAGCATAATTTATGGAGATGGAGGTCAAACTACTGGATCCTTTGTGAGGGATTTACTTACATTTAATCGAGTCAATGGTAATCTCCGCACTGGACCAGATAGTAGCAGCGTGATCTTTGGGTAAGTATAGTTTAATGCTTCAGATCATCTATACGCCCATACGCACTTACACTCGAGTAGGGAAGATAGATAGATAGCTTGATGAAGGATTGAGCCTTTGATATCATCATCATCACACCCTATTCTTAAAGACTGAGTCTGGTGCTAAATGAGCTGAAGCTCATTGGCACTCTATAGTGATAAATTTCAGGGATGAATAGGATCTGGTTCCAATATTTTTCTTACTTTTGCCTCTCAGGAAAGAATTCTTCATAAGCGAATATTATCAATCTCCTTCAAGTTAATTGTTTCTTGTAATGTGTATACTTTCTGTTATAATCATTTGTCTATTTTTACTGTATTTATCTTGAGGATCTTGTTTAGTGCCTTAAATACTTTTTAGGGTTGAAGGGGAGCCTTGGTACGACAGTTGGAGTTGTTGCAATGTGACTGTGTCACTTGTCTAAGTCATTGGATTATTCCCATTTTAAAAAAATTTGGCTTCTTTTTCTTGCTTGGTAGTCTCTGCGTTTTTACTCATTTATAATAAAATTCAAGTTGCTTGTTTCAGTGTTTTTTGTTTGTTTGTTTATGCCTGTATTTATTTTTTGTTATACGTCTTCCTGATTATTTTCTTACTGATAGGTGTGGTACTAATCAATCTGGAACATTGGGAAAGTCCGAAGATGATGCCCTTTGTGGAATAATGGGTTTTGGACAATCAAATTCTTCTGTGCTTTCACAACTTGCTGCATCTGGAAAGGTGAAAAAAGTATTTTCACACTGCCTTGACACTATTCAAGGAGGTGGAATATTTTCCATTGGTGAAGTGGTGCAACCAAAATTTAATAGAACTTCATTGGTACCAAAAATGTATGAGCTGAATCTTAGCCTTTTGTTCCTATGCCATGTTATTTGTTGTCAGTTTGTTTGATTTCTTTTGTTGTTTGATTGTAGTTATTTGACTGCTATTTAACTTCAGAACTCAGAAGAACCAAGATATGCTGGATTTTTTTAAATGTTATTTTACTGAAGAATTATCTGAGCTCTGTTATTGGGATTAGGTTGACTTAGGAGTTCTTTATTGTCTATTCAACTTTAGATAAGATCTTATGGATTATAAAAATGACCTGTGATGAAAATATCCTCATTTCGTGTTTGCAATATTTAAAAAATTGTGAAAGGAAATTAGGTATTTGAAATGTCAGCTGTTTTTCTTTCTGGAGTTTTAACCATTTATATGTAATGTAAGTCCTTTTATTATCTGTGGTCCACTTTGAAGGCAATTGAATCGCATAGGCAAGAGAATGTGGTCTTTCTGATTCTTATAATGTATTTTATCCAGTTCAGGTTTTGGGACTGGAATATTGTCATAACATTAACTTCACTATATTGACAATTTTAGGGCACACTACAATGTGGTTTTGAAGGATGTGGAGGTCGATGGGGATCTTCTAGAGCTTCCTTTAGATATATTTGACTCCGGAAATGGGAGGGGGACAATAATAGATAGTGGCACAACCTTGGCTTACCTTCCACCTATGATTCATAGCCAGATAGTGGCGAAGGTAAGTGTAATTTAAAGATTAAGTGAATCAACTTTTTCAACTCAAGTACTCATGATTTTTCTTTGTTGTAGGTTTTGGCTCGGCAGCCTACACTGAAATTATATCTTGTCGATGAAGAATTTACCTGTTTTCATTATAGTGACAAGTATGTCAGTTATTTGCATGATGTTATTTTACATCATATAGAGATGAATTGTTGCATTTCTCTTCAATTTTGGAATAGTATGGTTTCCCAATATTAGGATGTAATTGACTAAGTTTATATTACTGGTTTATCGGTGAGATAAAGGTTTATTATCTTGGGTGTTCAGTCTACAGGGTATGGTGATATGAGATTGTCATTTAAATGTATATTAAAAAAGACTAGCTATCACTGTTTTTGATGATATCATCAGTGATCCGATTTTCTGGAATTTGCTAAGGGGCAAAAGACTATGACAAAAGAAGCAGATTGATGAGACAGTATAAGTAGAGTTCACTTAATATAATAGTGGCTGCGTATTTGTGTTATCTTTTGAATTTGAGTAGAGACAGAACATCATAAATTGTTGAGTCTGAAATTACTGATTAGAGTCTTGATAAAGTGAAAGCATCCAGTAATGTCTGGATTGTGCAACATTTACATTGAATTCTGCATTAGAAACAATAATTTGTTCAAGATTGTCTTCTGAAATTGTACTGGGCTCAGAATGTTAGATTGATATTCTGATAATTAAAATGTATTTTACTTTTGGTGAGCTACGTTTCATTAGTTCAAGAAGGCAACAAGTGCACTTTCCAGTGCCTGGGATATGCAGCTCTTAACTATTTTTTGACTTTATTTTGTTTGTAACTTTGCAGGTTAGATGATGGATTTCCACTTGTCAAGTTTCACTTTGAGGGAATTTCTTTAATAGCTTATCCACACGACTACATGTTCTTCTATCATGTGAGTGGGAACTTGATCATTCATTGTTTATGTATCCAGCTTCTGATTTGAGAAGCTGTGTATGCTAGAGACTCATAGTCCAACAGCTAATAAGTTTATTCTTACATGAAAACTGTTGTCATATGTTTAGCCTTTACTGATTTGTCCCCCTCTCCAAAATTTATCACAACACTTGTTAAATGCAGTATAGTCATTGTGCACTTGAAGTTAAAGGGACTGATTATTTATCTCAGTTCATTGTTGACTACAATGGTCGTTTATTTTGCCATTTGGAGAGTTTTACAATAAGAATTTGTTTTTCTAGAATGCATGCAACATTTTCTGGGAAACCTCACCTGGACAGATTTGTTATGGGTTTTCAGTAATAGTGTTTCTTGATACTGTTTTGTCTTCACTGTCCCTCAGGGCGACATGTATTGTATTGGCTGGCAGAAAAGTTCGTCACAAACCAAGGATGGAAAGGACTTGATTCTTCTTGGAGGTAAAGTTTCTAATATTTTTTTGGGTGAAAAAATATCACTTATAATTTAATCATGTGAGGCAGTGACTTCTAACTTGGTTTAAGTTTCTAGGAGGCAAGGTTTGTTCATTTAGCTCCCTTAACTGTTTCTGATATATGTTAGCTATTTCTGCTGAATTAAGACTTTCATGTACTATCATAGCTATTAAGGTTCTGACATATGTTTGCTATTTGTGTTGAGAGTTAAGAACTTTCATATACCTGGGTTTGTACCATGTACCTTTAATCATATACTGTTCTGTTTATTAAACTGTGTTGTTTATTATATATGCATGAGGCTAATGCTAGTTGTAAGCCTTTTAACCATTTTGGAAATGAGTGCTACTTATGTTGGGATATCTATATCATTAACCTTGAATTGTTCTGAATTGCAGATTTGGTGTTGTCAAACAAATTAGTTGTATACGATCTTGAAAATATGGAAGTTGGATGGACAGATTTCAATTGTGAGTAATATATTGTTTCCTTCTTTGTTATATGGTTTAACTTAACCCCATTATTTATATGCTAATTGTATAACCCAAGGCTGCTCCAAGTTCATATATGACCTTGGATTCTTTCTTTCAGTACTTTTTAACTAGAATCATTTTTCATCCCTTCATGCTTGATTTTAATGTCTCTGGTAAATGCTTAGAATCATGAATTAAAATTCAGAGAGCTTGGCCAAAACAGGCTTCATTTGTTGTGTACTATAGAACGTTGTTGTTAAAACTGGATCATATAGGCCGGTTCACCCAGAGACTTTCGAACCGTTCTCATACCGGTACGATACAATAATTATAATAGTGATGCAATTATAACAGCCAAAACTGGCCAAAACCAGTCATACGTGCCGATTTTCAATTGAACCATACCTGTTATACTCGTCAGTTTCATTTAAAATTATATTTCAGTGAAAGTGATTTAATTTTTAACAAAATGTTGTTATAGAGATCACAAATACAATTATTACATTTTTCTAAAATATGATTTACCATAAACTCACACATTTTGTTTCAACATGGTGTAAATAAAACTAGTTATCATATTCTTTATTAATTTAAACCTTAATCTTAGTATAATATATATATATATAAATTTAATTAATGAACTACTTATTGAACAGATATACCACCATATCATTACCATAACCGGTTTGATAACCAGTACGGTATTGATATCACTTCTATCCATATGACTCTTCTATTAGGTTTTAGGGATAATTTCTTGATGTTTGTGTAATAGAGTGACCTTAAAGGCATTGTCTTGTTTGTTCAGGTTCTTCCAGCATTAAAGTGAAGGATGAAAAGACTAGATCTGTATATGCATTGGGTGCACATAAACTTTCATCAGCTTCTACAGTGTTAATTGGAAGAGTGTTGCCATTCTTTTTGTTGCTTATTGTCATGACAACAATTTAATTGATTAGTTTTATTATATATGAGGGATGCCATTCATTTAATTTTTTGTAAACGCAATGCAGTGAATGCTATGCCTGATGCATATATAACCATTTCTAGTGCAGCATATAGAAATGGAATTAAGAAAGGGGCAAATTTTAGTTCCTTCTTTTTGTTTTATTTTTAAAGAAGGAAGGAATATGATTAATTTTGTAGTGGATCCAATCTCTTGTGGTATAATGATAAGTTGTTGCAAAGTCAAGATTAGTTTTAAAAAACAATTTTATTGTGAAATGTCTTATCCAATAATTTTTTGCCAATTATATTTACATTAATCACAATCAACTTTTACAAGTTTTGGAGCCGCACTTTAAAAAATGTCCTCTTTTCTACTCATTCCCTCCTATTTCACACCCAAAACTAACCTCTACCTGACACAGAAACCGCACCTAAAGTTGTATAACACACCCAACTTTTCTATCATACATTGGACCAGCTTATCTCAAGTAACAAATTGCACAATTCATTTTTTTCATTCTAGAGTAATTATTCATTTCATTCCTAATAAATTTAACTTACCGTACTGATAAATAAAATTTTAAACTCTAAACTAGGTTTCTTCACCCCCAAATAATCGTAGTTATCCTTTAATTTATCTATTATACTTCTGTTTTCATAGAACAAATGGGGAACAAGAATTATACCTATGGTAGAATTGCCTAAGAAATCATTTTCCTATAGTCTTGCTTAAGCCTTAGCCCTAAAGAGATCTGGTCTCATTGTGAGGCTAACCATTCAACTTATCATAGATCCACCAGCTTCTCTGGAAGACAGCATCAATATACATAGCATGAAGGAAACTGATGACAGATTGTGTGTATTGGTTAAATGGTTGTGAGTGTTGGATCTAACCATGAGGTGAACATGACTTTAGAAACATTGTTGATTTCATCTAATACCACTGTGTTTATTTCTTAAGTACCTTAAAAAAGGAGGACTTTTTCTAACAAAGGCTTTAATCTATGAACATGAGTACAAAAATTGAGGATAAGAATCCTCATTACACAAATCAAAGATAACTCATTTGTTCAATCAAAATAAATTAAAAGATAAATTGCAATCAATATGGATGATTTAGGGGTGAAGAAACTTGGTTTAGGATTCAACACTTTGTTTACTAATAGAGACTAATTTGGCACTTACCAAACAAAAAAAACATTAGCGCGATATTGTCACGCGTTGCCGCATGTGCAGTTAATGTGCTGCGTCAATGATCCACTTAACGTTAAGAGACGACGAGAGATAACGGAGGAACTAACATGTACTTACGTTTTAAAAGTTGGAGTTAAATTTATTAGGGATTAAATTTTGCCCACGAAAAGTATGAGGGACCTAAATGCGTAATTACTCTTTATTTGTGTTTGAGTAAATTACACTAACACCCCATGAATTTTAGTGAAATTACATAAGTTACTGATTTTTTTGCACCTACACAAACTAACCTTAATTTATATACATACATTACACATATTACTCATGCAAGGAAGATAAGTGTAATATTTTTAAACAAGAAAGTGAATGATGAGTGTAATTTTAAGCTAAACTTCAAGGGGTGTTGGTGTAATTTACTCTCAACTAATTAGTTATGCATTAGCTAGGATAAACTAATCATTTGCATGTTTGCATATATAATTTGATTATGAAATTATTCTTCTCATTTATGTATTTAGACAACATCTCTTTATAAGTATTCATATATTTTGTAAAAAATAAAAATGAGTTTTTTTTACAATTTATTATGTTTTTATTTTCCTTTGTAGTGTGTGTCACTCATCATGTATGAAATGATTACGAGTTAAGTTTTAACACAAACTAGGTTTGTTAAGGATGTTATTATCATTTCTTACAACTTAATGAAGAAAGTGATATCCAATTTTCGTTGAACCAAACAAGTTATTCATCTATTTATTATTCACTTAAACATTTTCAAAACATACTAATCATACTAAATAAAAAATATTTGAATAATATCATAAGCTGAACTCTTCTATTGTTTTTAATAATGACATTTTAATATAAAAATACACAATTCTAACATATTTACAATACTGTCAGTTTTTATATAAAATATAATTTTTTTATTAGATCTTGAGTTGTTAGTAAATAATTTAAATAAAAATAGGGGATGTGATTGTAACTACAATCTTGTCCTGTACTTTGTTTTAGGCTCCTTGTTTTCCTTTCATTTCCTTGTTTTTTGTATGTGACATTTGTTTTTCCAACTTTTGAGTTACTGGAAAATCTTTTCGTTATATTTCTTGACCTTCCATAAAGATTCTTCTAAAACCTTTTCCAATTTTTTCTGCAACCCATTCCTAATTTCTGTAGGAATTCCATTCAACAGAAAATTATATTGTCAGATTAATTGTCCAAATATTGTTCAAATGGACTCTCTAAAATGCACGCTTGATATGAAAAAAAACTCAGTAAATAGATGGATAACATATAAATGAAAAGGAAAAGGGATGCGTGGAATCTAGAACAATAACAAATGAAGAAGAAGGAAGAGGGAGTGGAT
The DNA here is from genome assembly GCA_009771035.1 of Lupinus albus. NCBI lineage: Eukaryota > Viridiplantae > Streptophyta > Magnoliopsida > Fabales > Fabaceae > Lupinus > Lupinus albus. The sequence goes on along the minus strand of CM020001.1, from coordinate 11,134,894 downwards.
GTGAAAAATATGGTGTGGGTAAAATTAAAGTGGTAAAAGGGAAGGGAAAGACCAAAAGAGTATGAGTATTGGGTAAGGTAAAAAAAATGAGTATTGTGGGTGTAAGTAGTTATAGAATAAGTGTAAATAGAATTCTGAGTATTTTTTTGGGTCTTGCCCGAGTATCGTGTACTAAGCTGTGATGTGTGATAGAAATTTTACACAATTCAAATTTTTTAATTGATATTCACATTTTCACGTTATTAACGTGAGACAATTAGATAGAAAGTGAGTTCTAAGTGACATATGCATCAAGACTTTACCTTCTAAGTATTATAAAAATTGTTACAACTGATGGGAAATTCAACACAATAATAATGAAAATTCTAACAAAGTATATGTAACGAATAATAATTTCTCAAACTTGCTAGAATCTATGAGGAGCAATAACAAACAATAGTAGCAACTAAGATCATACAAGGGACAACAAATTTTTTAACGTGGAAACCTTCCCAAAAACTATGAACAATAAGGAATACGAGAGTGCCTAAAAAATACAACACAAATTGTGCTCAACAATAAGACATACAACAGAGCAACAAGCTTGAAAACGAGAACAAAAAGTAGAAGAAAAACAACCAGAAAACAATTGCTGTAATATCTCGTTTTCTACCACCTCAGATGACTTCTCATCGATCCAATGAATGAAGTGAAAGTGTGCATGTCAAGAGGAACACTTTGGAAAGCTCTTCTTATATGACTTGGTTTTGATGAGGACAACTTGTGCTAACATGAGCTTGAAGATCATCAACAAATCAACATGCTTAAGCCGTCCGATTGGTATCTTGCTTAGACTAGATTAGTTTAGGTTGAGTCCAAGGCTTAAGTCACCTAATACATATCTCAATTGCATAAATCTTTTAAATCTTTTTCATCTTGAGATATGTCATTCATAATATGTTCATGCATCATATAAATACATGTACATGTGCATTCTAGGCATAATCTAAGTATTAAACATGTATGAATTTAAGTGCATAACATATTTGAAGTTTTTACACATGAAAGAGTGCTGTTAATCGATTACCACTTGGCTTAATCGATTAATCTAACTGTTTGCACAGTGTAATCGATTACAACAAATGTCAATCGATTAATCTAACATTTTTGTGAAGCTTAATCGATTAAAGCTGTCGTTAATCGATTAACTGGGCTTTTATTTCAATTCTTTATAAACTGCATTTTCAGAATTGATCTCAGAAGTTGCATGTTAATTTTTTAGAGAGTTAGAGCATTTTTTCGTGTTAATTGTTGCATCTAGTTGTAAATGCATTTGTGAGCTTAGAAAAGAGAGAATTCTATGCTTTAGGATTGAGTGCTTTTCATGATACATTTCTCATCTTTTCTTGTCACATGTTCTTGCATTTTTTACATGATTCTTGATTAGATGTTTACATATTATGCATTCTGTTTTTCACTAATACATTTTTCATACTGCATGAGCTTGTATTAGGTGATTAGAGTAAAGCCTTATCTTGTTAGATATAAGTCTTGTTATAGCTTAAGTTTACTCTGTATTTCTTTGTTTGAAAAAGTGTTGTAATTGTGGGAATCTCAAGGTGTCATATCACCAAGAGATTGAGTGTGTCTTCACTGAGTGTTAGACTTAGGGATAAGTAAAGAACAAGGTTCTTGGCTGGGGCTACGCCGAAAGAAAGGTTTTCTTTGTCGGTAGGAAGGGAGTCAAACCATAGAATAGGTTTCTTTTTATCTTGTAAGTGTCTAATTGTTGTAATTGGATAGTGTGTATGTAATTAACATTCATTCAATTATAGTGAAGAAAAATCTCCCAAATCAGCCGGGAGGCCTGGATGTAGTTTGCGGTGGACAAGCAAACGAACCAGGATAAAATTCTTGTTGCAGGACTTTTTCTATCTCTTTCTCTTTATTGCATTTGATCGATTAATTTGTTAAGTAGATTTAATTGATAATCTGTGTCTATACTGTATTACTTGTACTCTGATAAAATTCTGTAAGCCTGGTATAATCGTTTCTTTATCAATTAATTGTCGAGCAAGAAACTGTACTTGCATTTGCTTACTGTCACGGTTTAATCGATTAAGTGTGGTGTGTTAATCGATTACTTCAGTCTGTTAATTGATTAAGTGGACTGTGTTGAAAGTGTTAATCGATTACCCTGTTTTGTTAATCGATTAATCAAGGTGTTTTTCAGCATTAAGTGTTGTTTTCGAAAAGCGGACATTCTAACCGCTACACCTATTCAACCCCCCCCTTCTAGGTGTATTGTAATCACTGATACCTAACAAGTGGTATCAGAGCTAGTGCGAAGTGCTAGCTCAACCGCGTATTCGTGATCCTTAGGGAAAAACGAATGGGTTCGTCAAACCCATTTGGTGGTGATGGTTCATCCATTAATCGACCACCTATATTCAGTGGTGAAGGGTATGCCTACTGGAAAGTCCGCATGCAAATTTTTATTGAAGCCATAGACTCGGATATTTGGGAATCCGTAGTCAACGGCCCTTTCGTTCCACAACATCTTGTGGACAATGAACCTAAAGACAAGCCTAAAAGTCTATGGACCGATGATGAGCGCAAAAAGGTGCAGCATAATCTACGCGCCAAAAATATCATCACATCGGCCCTATCCTATGATGAGTTCTTTAGAGTATCGCAGTGCCAAAATGCAAAACAAATGTGGGACACTTTACAAGTGACTCATGAAGGCACTAGCGAAGTCAAGCGCGCTAGATTAAATGCGCTTACTCATGAGTATGAGTTATTTCGCATGTTACCTAGTGAATCAATCTGTGATATGCAAAAGCGATTTACTCATATTGTTAATCATTTAGTTGCTCTAGATAAATCTTTTGCCAGAGGTGAACTAACTAATAAAGTTTTGCGTTGTCTTGACAGGAAATGGCAACCAAAAGTAACTGCAATTGTTGAATCCAAAGATTTGGACTCTATGCCTCTAGCTACTTTATTTGGAAAACTTCAAGAGCACGAAATGGAATTGGGGCGCTTGACTATGCACGAAGATTCAGATCGGAAAAAGAAAAACATCACATTAAAGGCCACGACCTCCAAATCAAAAGAAGATAAAGATGATGATGAATCTGACTCCGATCTAGATGATGAAACTATGAATCTCCTTGTTCGCAAATTTAGCAAATTCATCAAAAGAAAAGGAGGATTCAAGAAGTTTCAGAAGAAAGAAGCGAAAGAGTCAACCAACAAAGGCAAGAACAACAAAGATCGCTTCACTTGCCATGGTGGAAAAGCCGGACATATGAGATTTCAATGTCCTACCTATCTGAAAAAGGTTGATTCAGAGAAGAGCACTCCCAGGGAATTCAAATCCAAGAAAGCTTACATTGTATGGGATGTACCTGAGGAGGAAACAACATCAAGCACTTCTAGTGAGGAGGAGTCAGCGAAGTTGTGTCTGATGGTCAGATCTGACAACAATGGCAACTCAGACTCACACGAGGATAATGATGAGGTATATTCCGACACCTCATCCACTTCGGATGACTTACCCTCTTATGAAGTTTTATATAATGCTTATGTTGAGTTACATGAGGAATTAAAGAAATTGGCTAGAATAAATGTTGATAAGAAAAGGGAAATCCTTAGAAATGAAAAGAAACTAAGCCAATTACAAAAAGAATTAGATGAATTAAAATTAGAAAATGAAACTTTAGATCTCATCTATTCTTGTAACACATGTGACTGCTCTGCTGATAATTTATGTCAAAAGCCTGTATGTGAGACTTGCGAGATTTTGCAAGAAGACAATCTTAAACTAAAAGAAAAACTCGAACGTCTCACAAACAGTAAACAGCAATTAGACACTCTGCTCAGTCAAACAAGAAACGTTGGTGATCGTACTGGTCTAGGTTATACTCGCTCTGCTAAAAACAAGAGACCATATAGAAAACCTGTAGTTAATACTAAGGATAAAAATCGTAGGCGCTCTCCTACTTGCTTTTATTGTAATACGTATGGTCATACTTCTTACTCTTGTTACATTAGAAAATATGGTATACCTAGCGGGGCTTATGTATGGATAAAGAAGGGAGATAATTCCCTAATCACTAACAGAAAAGGACCCAACATAATTTGGGTACCTGAGAAAAGCAGGTGATCTATTTTGCAGGTATGTCTTCGAACACAAGGACAAAAATGGTACTTAGACAGTGGATGTTCGAGACATATGACAGGTGACAGATCAAATTTCCTGGATCTATCACTTAAAGGAAAAGGATACGTCACGTACGGAGACAACAATAAGGGAAAGATACTTGGCACCGGAACAGTTGGTAACTCATCTCATACTCAAATTGAAAATGTTCTGTATGTTGAAGGACTAGAACATAATCTTCTAAGTATAAGTCAACTCTGTGACAAAGGTAATCGAGTATCTTTTGATTCTGACTGTTGCATCATTCGTGACATTTTATCTAATAATGTTAAATTTGTTGGTCATCGTATAAATAATATTTACATGGTTAACTTGGATGATGTCACCACATTATTTTCAAAATGTTTCATTTCTAAAGAAGATGACATCTGGCTCTGGCACAGACGCGTTGCACACATCCATATAAAACATCTAGATAAATTGTCATCAAACCAACTAGTTGAAGGGCTACCAAAACTAAATTTCAAAACTAAAGAGATTTGTGACACTTGTCAAAAGTGTAAACAAACCAAAAACTCTTTTAAAAACAAAAATGTGATATCCACTTCAAGACCTTTGGAGTTACTCCATATGGACTTGTTTGGACCATCACAAATCATGAGTTTTGGTGGTAGCTACTATGCTTTAGTTATTGTTGATGATTTCTCTCGTTTTACATGGACATTATTTTTATCTGCTAAAAGCGACGCTTTCAACTCTTTTAAAAATCTTGCCAAGCAAATCCAAAACCAACTTAACCTGAAAATAGTATATATACGAAGTGATCACGGGGGAGAATTTGAGAACTTTCAGTTCGACAAATTCTGTGATAAGCATGGCATTATGCATCAGTTCTCTGCTCCTCGCACTCCACAACAAAATGGAGTTGTTGAAAGGAAAAATCGTGTGCTAGAAGAATTAGCGAGAACCATGCTTAATGAAAGTAATACCCCTAAATATTTCTGGGCAGATGCAGTTCATACTGCATGCTATGTTATAAATCGAGTATTGTTAAGGCCTAATTTGAATAAAACTCCTTATGAACTATTAAAAGGCCGTAAACCAAACATATCCCATCTTCACGCTTTCGGTTGCAAATGTTTTATATTAAATAATGGAAAGCGGGCTTTAGGAAAATTTGATTCAAAAGCCGATGAGGGAATATTTTTGGGATACTCGATTCATAGCAAAGCGTTCAGAATTTTTAATAAGTATTCTATGCAAGTTGAAGAGTCTATCCATGTACAGTTTGATGAATCTTCTCCAAAAGAGAAGAGAAAGGTTGTATCTGATGATGTTGCAGGTGCTTTGGAAGAAGCATACTCAAAGAACATGGATAATGTAGAAGCAACCGATGAAGAATGTCAAAACAAATCTCAGGAGCATTCAGATATGCCAGTTGTGTGGAAAACCAAGAAAGCTCACCCGATCGACAAAGTAATAGGTGACATATCTACGGGAGTGGTAACCCGTAGTTCCTTACGAAACTTCTGTAATTTCGTAGCTTTTGTATCTCAAATTGAGCCTAAGACCATTGATGAGGCCATTGAGGATGTGCACTGGGGTATAGCTATGCAAGAAGAGCTAAACCAGTTCGAACGCAATAATGTTTGGGACTTGGTCCCTAAACCTAAAGATCATCCTGTGATTGGTACTCGATGGGTCTTCAGAAACAAGCTTGATGAATCAGGCTTGATCATTCGAAATAAAGCACGCTTGGTGGCCCAAGGCTACAACCAGGAGGAAGGTATCGATTATGACGAAACCTATGCCCCTGTAGCCAGATTAGAGGCCATCAGGATGCTACTTTCCTTTGCATCGATTATGAACTTCAAATTATTTCAGATGGACGTAAAAAGCGCCTTCTTGAATGGCTATATTCAAGAAGAAGTTTATGTTAACCAACCGCCTGGTTTTGAAAATTTTAAATATCCGAACCATGTTTATAAACTTAAAAAGGCACTCTATGGTCTCAAACAAGCTCCTAGAGCTTGGTATGATAGACTCAGTACCTTTCTTTTAGAAAAAGGGTTCGAAAGAGGCTTGGTTGACACAACGCTTTTTATTCGTAAATCAGAAAACTCTGTATTACTTGTGCAAATCTATGTAGATGACATAATTTTTGGATCTACTAATGATATTTTGTGTAAGGATTTTTCTGAGATGATGCAGGGGGAGTTCGAAATGTCTATGATGGGAGAACTTACGTTCTTTCTAGGACTTCAGATAAAGCAACTAGAAAGTGGTATTTTCATCTATCAGACAAAATATTGCAAAGAACTGTTCAAGAAATTTGAGATGAACAATTGTAAGGAAGCTTCCACTCCTATGGCATCTGCTTGCTACCTAGATAAGGACGAAAAAGGAAAAACTATAGAGGTAACAAAGTATCGAGGAATTATTGGGTCTTTACTTTACTTAACTGCAAGTAGGCCTGATATCATGTTTAGTGTATGCATGTGTGCTAGATTTCAATCATCTCCTAAAGAATCACATCTTACAACTGTTAAAAGAATCATGAGATACTTAAAAGGAACAACTAACATGGGATTATGGTATCCTCGGGATGCCTCATTATCCTTGGTAGGTTATTCCGATTCCGATTTCGCCGGATGTAAATTGGATCGGAAAAGCACTAGTGGTACTTGTCACTTGTTGGGGAGTTCATTAGTAGCATGGCACAGCAAAAAGCAAGCTTGTGTTGCTTTGTCCACCGCCGAAGCGGAATACATTGCCGCTGGTGTGTGTTGCGCTCAAATCCTCTGGATGAAGCAGCAACTCAAGGACTATGGTCTTAATATTGAAAAGATCCCTATTAAATGCGATAACACAAGTGCCATAAACCTTTCCAAGAATCCCGTCTTGCATTCTAGAACTAAGCATATAGAAATTAGACATCATTTTCTGCGTGATCATGTACAAAAAGGTGACTGCGTTCTTGAATTTGTTGAAACTTCTAAACAATTAGCTGATATTTTCACCAAGCCCCTTCCCAGGGATACTTTCTTTGTTCTAAGGAGAGAACTTGGAATTCTTGATGAACAATATCTTGATTAAAATTGTTTAGGTGTTTACATTATCGTCTAGTTTCTCTATGTCTTTGTTTCTTTAGCTGTTCGATATTTGTTTTATTGCAAAGGTATATCTCTTGATTATTATTTTTTTTTGTGATTCTGAATGTTTAAATAAATCTGTCACATTGCATGCCAAAGCCTTAAGAAGTTGAAACCATTTTACTGCCTGAAAATTTTTTTTTACTATGCGTAATCGATTAAATATTCAATTAATCGATTACCTGGGCATCAGTTGCTTGAAAATTCGAAATTCTACTATAAGTAATCGATTACATTTTCACTTAATCGATTACCTGGGCATCAGTTCTTTCAAAAAATTCGAAATTTCACACTGATTAATCGATTAACCCTGCCCGTTAATCGATTAAAACCAGTTTTATAAAGGCAAACAGTAGCTCGGTTTCACACTTTTTCTGGCTTTCTCACTTTCTCTTTTCTGCTTTGAGATTCTAAATCTATAACACAACTAATCCAAAGTGCATCAAAAGTAGAAACACCTATTCCTAATCCTCTTAAAACCATCAAGGAATCATCTCTTTTCATCCTCATTATATCACATCTCCAAGGTTCCACTAAACATAACCTAGGTTAGGTTTGCCTACACCCATATTTGACCTCTCACTGCCATTTCGGTTTCTGCCACATTATGGAGCAAAGTCGTCCTAAAAGGGTCAAAACATCAGCCACTCGTGTACGAAGACGAGAGGTCGGTTCGCCTTCCGCTCGGGACCGTGGTGACCCCTACTATTCACTCATTCTGCAAGAAACCCGTATGGCGAAATTCCAAGGTCGGAAACCTACATATATACGGTATGTTGACTTAACTTGGTTAGCGGAACAAAACTTTAGCTTCTCGCATGACATGGAAGCTCAGGGAACTATTCAGTTCATGGAATTAAAGGGACAAGTCTACCCTGCTCTTGTTAGGGAATTCTATGCTAATTTTAGATATAAGGATGGAAAATATTGGTCAATGATTTCTGGCAATTTGTTTGAACTCAACGATGAAATTTTCATGAATGTCGGTGGTTTATCTTCTTCTGGATATAGTATAGGAGATTGTTCCTGGGTAAAGGAAAATTTTGATCCTACTGAAGTCTATAAGTCTTTTCTAAGAGGCCCTCATTTATACATTCAGGGTCAACTGACCAAAGCTGGGTCACTTTCTGTTGAGAACAGGCTGCTACACTACATTATTGCTTACATCTTAGTACAGAGGAACACAAATCACGCACAGCCTACTGTGAATGATTTACGTTTCATGTATGCAGTGAAGAATAATGTGATGATTAATTGGCCTGAGGAGATCTTGAAAATTATGAACAGTGTATCTTTATCTCAGTCGAAGCTGCTTCCCTACAGTATCTTCATCTCACGCATCGTTGACTATTTGCGCATTGACGTTTCCGATACTATCATTGTTGAATATACCGACAAGGATCATCTGGTTGGTGAAAGCCTCATACATAAGATGGGTATATACAAGTATGGTAGTACTTGGCAATACCAAGAGGACTACACCACTTTTGGTCTGGATTTATCTGATGATGATAATCAGGATGGCACAGATAATCAGCATGCTACAGCTCAGGGGGAGCCTTCTGGATCAGCACCTCAGAACTCTGCTTTTGGATTCGATCAGTTGGAAGCTATGGAGCAACGGCTTAACAACCGTATGGATCTTCACTTCCAAGGACTAAAAGACTCATACTTTGCTGGTATGGAACAGTATGAGGAGCGACAAACTGCGTATTCGGACAACCAATTTCGGGAGTTGAGGAATCTGATTCAATCTACCGCTGAAGCTCAGAATGCCTTGTTTTGTTCAGAATTTCAGAAGCTATCTGTGCTTATCAGGGGAGATCAGAACATTGTCACTTCTGCTGATCACACTGACGATCCTCATCCTCCACCTCAACCTTAGTTTAGAAGACTTTAGACCTAGGATATCTTACCTTAGGTTTATTTCTTCTTTTTGGCACTCTTTGGATTTAGATACTGTTATGGATTCTAGTATTTCTGTTGCGTGCCTCTTTTATGTTGTTAATTGACGTTTTCTGGTTTATCTGGCTGCTAAACATTGTTACTCTTTATGCTATTTTATAATTATGTCGAATAGCCTACTATGTTTATGTGTATGGTTCTTGATCGTATGAGATTTTCTGCCTTGATATGGTTCATCTCGTATGCCGTTCCTTTACTTGTTTGGCTATTTCTGTTGTATAAACTTGCACACTTGTTTAATCCTCTTTAATGTAAAACAGGTTAATTGTTATATCCCAATATTAACTCATTAACTGTGTTTTATGCATTACTCATATCTCTGCCTCTTCTTTGACCTGAGTTATCTTTTTGATAATGTCAAAAGGGGGAGAAAGGTTGTTTTGTTGTTTTCTGATTGTGCAGGTTGATCGTAATAACAGCTTCCGGTATTTGCGCATCATATCAACCTTGCCAACACAATCTTCAAGCTATTTACATTTAATGTGGACTTTGTCATCATCAAAAAGGGGGAGATTGAAAGTGTGCATGTCAAGAGGAACACTTTGGAAAGCTCTTCTTATATGACTTGGTTTTGATGAGGACAACTTGTGCTAACATGAGCTTGAAGATCATCAACAAATCAACATGCTTAAGCCTTCCGATTGGTATCTTGCTTAGACTAGATTAGTTTAGGTTGAGTCCAAGGCTTAAGTCACCTAATACATATCTCAATTGCATAAATCTTTTAAATCTTTTTCATCTTGAGATATGTCATTCATAATATGTTCATGCATCATATAAATACATGTACATGTGCATTCTAGGCATAATCTTAAGTATTAAACATGTATGAATTTAAGTGCATAACATATTTGAAGTTTTTACACATGAAAGAGTGCTGTTAATCGATTACCACTTGGCTTAATCGATTAATCTAACTGTTTGCACAGTGTAATCGATTACAACAAATGTCAATCGATTAATCTAACATTTTTGTGAAGCTTAATCGATTAAAGCTGTCGTTAATCGATTAACTGGGCTTTTATTTCAATTCTTTATAAACTGCATTTTCAGAATTGATCTCAGAAGTTGCATGTTAATTTTTTAGAGAGTTAGAGCATTTTTTCGTGTTAATTGTTGCATCTAGTTGTAAATGCATTTGTGAGCTTAGAAAAGAGAGAATTCTATGCTTTAGGATTGAGTGATTTTCATGATACATTTCTCATCTTTTCTTGTCACATGTTCTTGCATTTTTTACATGATTCTTGATTAGATGTTTACATATTATGCATTCTGTTTTTCACTAATACATTTTTCATACTGCATGAGCTTGTATTAGGTGATTAGAGTAAAGCCTTATCTTGTTAGATATAAGTCTTGTTATAGCTTAAGTTTACTCTGTATTTCTTTGTTTGAAAAAGTGTTGTAATTGTGGGAATCTCAAGGTGTCATATCACCAAGAGATTGAGTGTGTCTTCACTGAGTGTTAGACTTAGGGATAAGTAAAGAACAAGGTTCTTGGCTGGGGCTACGCCGAAAGAAAGGTTTTCTTTGTCGGTAGGAAGGGAGTCAAACCATAGAATAGGTTTCTTTTTATCTTGTAAGTGTCTAATTGTTGTAATTGGATAGTGTGTATGTAATTAACATTCATTCAATTATAGTGAAGAAAAATCTCCCAAATCAGCCGGGAGGCCTGGATGTAGTTTGCGGTGGACAAGCAAACGAACCAGGATAAAATTCTTGTTGCAGGACTTTTTCTATCTCTTTCTCTTTATTGCATTTGATCGATTAATTTGTTAAGTAGATTTAATTGATAATCTGTGTCTATACTGTATTACTTGTACTCTGATAAAATTCTGTAAGCCTGGTATAATCGTTTCTTTATCAATTAACTGTCGAGCAAGAAACTGTACTTGCATTTGCTTACTGTCACGGTTTAATCGATTAAGTGTGGTGTGTTAATCGATTACTTCAGTCTGTTAATCGATTAAGTGGACTGTGTTGAAAGTGTTAATCGATTACCCTGTTTTGTTAATCGATTAATCAAGGTGTTTTTCAGCATTAAGTGTTGTTTTCGAAAAGCGGACATTCTAACCGCTACACCTATTCAACCCCCCCCCTTCTAGGTGTATTGTAATCACTGATACCTAACATGAAGTACTAGAAGCTATGAACCTGCTATCTAAATTTCAGCCCGATCCAACGGTGAACGAAGACGCAAATTCCCCACATCTACTATGAGTTTCCGCGAGTTGAGTTCTTTTCTCGTATCTCTCAATTTTCTATTGCCTCCTTTTGCCTAAACTGATTACACACTTTTGCCTCATTTGATTCCTCTCCACTAGGTTAAGTGGGACAAGTGGTCTTTGACCAATTGTGTCTTTCTCCACATTGCAAGGGATCTTAAACCCAACAAATCTTTCCCTCACAACTATGTGGAGATAACTACCAAACCAACGGTCTCACAACAAATTTCAAACTTCCAACTTGATAAAGTCTTAGTCATCATATCAACACCATTATCATCTGTTTGAACCTTAGCCAATTCCAACAACCTAGCATCCAAAGCATCACGTATCTAATGATACCTCACATCATTGTGTTTGGACTTAGAATGAAAAGTTGAATTCTTCACAAGATGAATTGCACATTGTCTATCACAAAATAGCAAGTATTTGACATGGACAAAACCAAGCTCCTGCAAGAGTTTCTTCAACCAAAATAACTCCTTGCATGCCTCATTAATGAACAATGCAACACACTTTTGCAACCTAGATTTCCATGCCGCAACCCCACTGCAAATTTAATCAAGTAGCTTGAAGTGGACTTTCTATAATCAATGTCTTCAGCCATATCAGAATCAGTATACCCCAAAAGAGTAGGTTTACTACCTCCAAAACAAAGCCTCAAACTAACAGTACCACAAAGATACCTGAAAATCCACTTCACAACATTTTAATGCTCTCTACTTGAATTTGACAAAAATATACTAAATGTACCAACGACATGTACAATATATGGTATTGTACACACTATTGCATGCATCAAACTGCCCAAAACAGATGCATAAGGAACCCGTTGGATATCTAGTTTTTCATCTTCATTTGAAGGACTCTATTTAGCACTTAACTTAAAATGAGTAGCAAGACGAATGCTTATCACCTTAGCATTTTGCATTTGAAACTTCTCTTAATATAGTGTTCCTATGACAGCCAAAGTTTCTTTTATTGCCTATCTCGTATGACTCTTATACCAAGAATCTTCTTAGCATCTCCCATGTATTTCATGGAAAATGAATCGCCTAATTGCTTCTTTAACGTGTCAATTATGAAAATATTTTTCCCAACAATAAGCATATTATCAATATACAATAGCATGATGATGAAATCACCATCATCAAACTTTCTAATGAAGACACAATGATCAGAATTAGTCTTCTTGTAGCCTTGCTCACACGTAACAAACGCAAAATTCTTGTACCATTATCATGGAGCCTGCTTCAAACCATATAGGTTCTTTGTCAGCCTACACACATAGTCTTTTCTCCCTTCAACAAGAAAACCATCAGATTGTTTCATATAAATGTCTTGCATTACATCCAACCACTTATTATTTTCTTCATTCTTCATGTCAACATGATAATATTCAGGGTCTCCTTCATCTATGATAGTAACATAGTCATCAGAATATTACATGGTAGATGGTTTTTCTGCCTATATCACCAACATTCTCATCTTGTGACATCTCATGTTCATTTTTACAAATATCAATGGGAACATCTAACTCATCTCCAAGCAGAGCTGATCACCAACATAATCATGTTGTTCATCATTTTTAATGTTATTCTCAGCTTTATCCAAATCTTGTACAAGCATCCAAACTGGATTGATATTAGACAATCTATTATCTTCCTCGGGTGTAATCTTCTTCATCTTATCAATGTTTTCAATGGTTCGGTATTTCATGAACTTCACATCACGACTACTAACAATCTTTTTCTTAAAAGGATCATACAACCTGTAGCCAAATTCATGTTCACCATAACCGATAAAGATGCGCTGCCTTGTCTTCACATCCAACTTGGACCTTTCATCCTTTGTAACGTGCACAAATGTCTTGCAACAGAAGACTCGCAAATGATCATACCTGACATTCTTGTCAAACCAAATATTTTATGGCACCTCATTATTCAAAGCAACTACAAGACTAAGATTAGTAACATGCAATGTCATGTACAAAGCTTCACCCCGTTTAGGAAATTTTGCTTTAGAAATCACACACCTAGATTTTTCAATCAAGTTCATCCTCTCTACTAAGCCATTGCCAGTACGGATGCATTTCAACTTCTTGTGATAAATATCAAAATGTCCACAATACTTACCATTATTACCAGTACGAATGCATTTCAACTTCTTCCTTGAATGTCTCTCAACTAAAACATGGAATTGTTTGAACTTTTGTAGCACTTGGTCCTTTGTCTACAAAGCATAGTCCCAAAGCTTCCTGAATAATCATCAATAAAAGTAACAAGGTAAAGTACACCACCAAATGACTTTACCTTCAATGGACCATAAACATCATAATGCAACAATTAAAACATCTGACTTTCTTGAGGGAATAGGCTTCTAAAGGATACTATGGTTTGCTTATTAGCCATGGAATGCGAACATTTCTCTAACTCTACACTCTTCAATCCCAGAAGCACATATATTTTAGCTAAACAATTCAACCATTTTCACTGATATGACTAAGCATGCGGTGCCACAAAGAAGCCTCTATATCCATGGAATTCACACTTTATTTAGCAACCAACGTTTTTGTCCAATACAATTTAGAAATTTTCTCCCCGCTGGCCATAACCAAGTTACTTCTGATGAGTTTCCATTTTCCAGAACAAATGTGATTATCATAACCACCACCACCAAGCATCTGCACATAGATCAAATTGAAATGAACATTTGGAGCATGTTTAACTCCTCTCAGCAACAACAACACTCCCATGTTGGTATGCAAACAAACATCACCAATACCAACTACCTTTGACACCCTCATTACTCATTTTCAACACTCCAAAATCACCAAAAGTGTAGGATATTAAGAACTGCTTCCTTGGTGTAACATGAAGTGTAGCATCACCATCAATTGTTCACATCCTCTCATCTGATACAAGGTTAATCGAATCACGGTCACAGAGTGACATTGCAAGTGGAGGTCAAACCACACACCAGGTTCTTAACTTTCCTCCGAGTGTCTCGGCATAGGAAAGATAATTTTCAAACCTTTTATAATGCATTAATCAACAATTAACTATCACTTGTCGGAGTAGGTTGTCACATCCTACTTCAGATTCATTAACGTTGATTAGCCTTGAATACAAGTTGCTTAAAATAGATGCTAGTGTGGCAAGTGAACTAAGATGTATGTTCTACTTTTTAGTTCACTTGTCAACACTTTAAGAAGAAGAATTTTCGATCTATAAATCAAGTTTTAGGTGATCAAGCTAAAAACACATTAATAATTTCTTAAAGAATCAATATAATCAAAGTAATAACTTGTATAAATGAGTTAAAGAAGATTCAAAAGAGTAGAAGTTACATCATAGTCCAAACCGCTTCAGTAGCATTAGCCATCCAAAGATTGGATGCTTTTGGTTCTAAATGATGTTACAAAATCAAGTTTTTGTACATCATTTTCCAACTCCATTCCCTCCGAATTTATATGAAAGAAAACTCTAAAAATAGCCTAAGAAAGTGAAGAACCGAAAATGATACATAATGTATGAAAAATGATATTTTAATGGTGTAACAAAGCCTCCTACTTATAGGAAAAGTGGACAGCCCTTTGCCCTTCATTTTGGACGTGTAAAATGAGGAAACCCCCCTAGGTGGGTTTGGTTCCATACGCCATAAGTTGCTGCCCAGCTGCTTGCCACCCCTAGCCTATGCCTAGCCTTGCTTTGTCATGCTTTCTAGCCTTTGGCATGGTGGGATATGGTGGGCTATGATTTCTAGACACTGCTGGACTTTGCTTCACGCTTCTTCAAGGCAAAGTAATGTTTTCTAGCTGACGAGGCGCTGAGCACATAGTTAGCCACGCTCAGCACCGGGTTGAGCATTTTGACTGGTTGAATTGGCCTGGTGCTTGGTGTTTGGTTGAACATCTTGGTGATTGGATGGATAGCTTGTTGAGCACCTTTGTAACACCCTAAATTTAAGTCTTTAAAATTATAGTATCAGTCCTAGAAGTCTCGCTTGAGCGAGAGATTCTCGTTTGGGCAAGAAAGGCTCACCTAGGAGGGTGAAATCCTGGGCTATACTAGAGGATTCTCGCCTGAGCGAGAGTTGTCTCGCCTGGGCGAGAAATGGCATTTTGGGACTATTGAGACTGTGAGATTCTCGCTTGAGCGAGAATCCCTTGCTTGAGCGAGAGGGTCAGATCTGAGTTTTTAAAATAGGCGGGATTTTCTCGCTTGAGTGAGAAAGGGCTCGCTTAAGCGAGAACCCGACACTGTTACATTTAATAGGGGACCCCAAACACATTTATGGGGGTTAACCTAGAGAGAAGTGAGAAAAGGGAGCATTTTCAAGAGCAAGAAGACTTGTGAGTCATTTGGAAGCTCGAGAAGAGGTAAATCTCTTGATTCTAACTCTCTTTCTCTCTTTCAAACTCATTGTGGAGTGTAAAGGATCTCTTCTCCAAAGGTGAAAAACCATGAAAACTCATCCTTTTGAGTTATGGTTCGTTTTATGTTGTTTCTCTCTTGTAACTCTTGGTTTAGAGTTGGTATTTCAAGAATAGAATGGATTTGTGGGTTGATTCATAAAAACCTCAAAACCCTAAAGTGAAAATGTGGTAAAAGGGGAAAATGAGTAAAATGCTAGAGGTATAAGATGAGTTTACTTTCTAATGTTGAAATAAGAGACGAATATGTATGTTTTAGAGGTTGTAAACTTTGATGAAAGTAGTTTAGCAAAATGGAACATATGTTAAATATCTCGTGTGGTTAAATAATGCAATATGAGTTGTTTATGTGATATTTGGAATAAATGACTAACATTGTGTTGTATGGTGGGAATGGGAAAGATCCTAGAGTTGGCGGTGGTGTCGGTGGAACTAGTGCAGTTACCAAGAACCCAACCCAATACTCACCAAGGTAAGGAGGAGTCTTTAATTAGCATATGGAAATGGATAATATGTGGATTTTTCTTATTGTGTATAATGATAAAGTGATAAATCTCTTAGTTATGGTAAACATATATGGGTATGTTTATGATAATGGAACGCGTTGATTTACTGTTTACGGATTGATGATGTATCAATAAAAAGAAAATATGTTTTTAGCCGACCATAATTGCTTAGCGACTTTGGCTCAAGTTATGTAGCAAAACTTTGGCTCAAGTTATGTAGATATGCTTTGGCTCAAGCTATGTAGCGATACTTTGGCTCAAGTTATGTAGCGATACTTTGGCTCAAGTTATGTAGCAAAACTTTGGCTCAAGTTATGTAGCGATACTTTGGCTCAAGTTATGTAGCGATACTTTGACTCAAGTTATGTAGCAAAACTTTGGCTCAAGTTATGTAGCAAAACTTTGGCTCAAGTTATGTAGCAATGCTTTGGCTCAAGCTATGTAGCAAAACTTTGGCTCAGGTTATGTAGCGATGCTTTGGCTCAAGCTATGTAGCAAAACTTTGGCTCAAGTTATGTAGCGATACTTTGGCTCAAGTTATGTAGCAATGCTTTAGCTCAAGCTATGTAGCAAAAAGTGAATTTATAAAACAAATGGTTTACTAACCCCTTTGAAATGTGGATTATCTTATAATGGTATTTATTGTTTTGATGACTTACTCCTTATATGTTGTGTGTATTTGCCATTGATAATCCCATTGCAGGTAAACAGGGTAGTTGAGGATGCTTGGTTCGAGGCTTTAGGAGCTTAGGACTTGGATCTTCTATTTTTGCTTTTTGTGTTGTAAAATTGCTATTTGGATGATTGTATTCGTAACCATTTAACTTACTAACATTTTTGAGTAATGCTGGATATTAGTAACTATGGGTATTTTGGAAACTCATGGTTTAACATATGCGGTAATTACCGACGAAAGTTATATATGAATTATGTTTTCCGCAATATGAGATATATGTTAACATCATATACTGTAAAGGTAGTTTTACGAATAGATTATGGGGGAAAATTAGGGTAAGATGTGGAATGTTTGTATAAAAGGATTAAAATAAAGGAAAAATTTTCAATGGTAGAATTTGGGTACTTACAATATGGTATCAAAACATAGTTAATTCTGCGGCCTAGGGTATGGTCTTACATGCTTCTTTGTTATCTGTATGTGCTTGAATTGCTTAGTTGACTGTTGTGTGTTTATGTGACACTTACCTTATTGGAAAAGTGTTTACTGACTAGTACTTGAGTACAGGTACCTATGGCAGGAAGAGAAAGAGGACTGAGTCAGAATATTCCGAACGACCTGTTGACACAGATGGTGGCGGAATTACAACATGTTAACGAGAACTTGCACAATCTGAACCAGAACCCCGCGTCAAGTCCTAGCTCACAACCTTTAGTTCCACCGGGGCCGGCCGAGTACCGTGGGTTGAGTGAGTTCCACAAGCAGAATCCTAGCCATTTCCAAGGTGGGTTCGCTCCTGATGCGGCGAACGAGTGGATTCAAGACTTGGAATGCATATTCCGAGCCATGGGTTGTAGTGACGTTCAAAAGGTGACGTATGCTTCTTATATGTTGATGAATGAGGCTGAAAATTGGTGGGAATTTAATCGGCGTCAGATGGAGACGAAAGGGCGAGTGATTACATGGAATACCTTCAAGGAGAAATTCCTTCAGAAATATTTTCCTGCTGATCTGAAGAGGAAGAAGGAAATGGAGTTTCTGAGGTTGGAGCAGGGTAACATGTCTGTGGGAGAGTCTGCGGCCAAGTTTGAGGAATTGGCCCGGTTTTGTCCATATGTTGAGTTGGAAGTAGACGGAAGGTCCAAATGTTCTAAGTTTGAATCGGGCCTGAAGCCCAAGCTAAAAAAGATGTTCAGGCATCAAGAAATCGCAGATTTTGCCACCCTAGTAAACAAGTGCAGGATGTTTGAGTACGACTTGACTAAAGATGAAGTGGTGACTCCTCGAACCAATCCTCCGAAACACTTTGGGCCTCAAAGGAGTTATGGAAAAGGTAAGGGTCAGGTTTTCCGAGAGGAACAAAAACCATATTTCCTTACTGCTGGGAATCGGGGAAATAGTTCGCATAGGTCGAGGCCACATGTTAAGGCGGGAGGATCACAAGTTCAATCTCCGTCCTTTTGCAACAAGTGCGACAAGAATCATATTGGTGAGTTGTGCCCTGGGACGACACTTAGCTGCTTCCACTGCAAGGAAGCTGGGCACATCAAACGATATTGTCCTAAGCTACTGCAAGGCGTGAATGATGTGAGGGCTGAACGACCTAGAACCACTGGTAGAGTGTTCACCATGAGTGGTGCATAGACATCTGGAGTAGATGGTCTGCTAAAAGGTAATTGCATGGTGGTAGGTATCCCTCTTTTAGTGTTGTTTGATTCGGGAGCGACACACTCCTTTGTATCTATTGAATGCGTGGATAGACTAAAATTGCAAACTGAGTCGTTGCCTTTCGACTTGGTCGTATCCACCCCGACTACCGTGCCTGTGGTTGTGTCGACAGTTGTGTCTCGATGTCCGTTAGTGGTAAACGGTAGGACATTTACCGTGGACTTGATCTGCTTACCACTGTCTCAGTTAGAACTAATTCTGGGAATGGACTGGTTGTCGGCGAATCATGTGGTGCTTAATTGTGCTTATAAGACCGTGGTATTCGGAGATCCAGCTGGGATTTCAGATGAGGTTAATTATATGAAGCCGTTGTCGGCAAAGGAAGTCAGGACTTCCAGTAAAGAGGGAGGAGCCGTATTTATGTTGTTGGTGTCCTTGGAGGGTATTGAGAAACCCAAGGTTGAGGATGTTCCGATAGTTCGTGAGTTCCCTAAGGTATTTCCTAGTGATATTCCGGAATTGCCTTCAGTGAGAGAAGTTGAATTCTCTATTGACTTGATACCTGGAATGGGACCCATCTCTATAGCTCCTTATAGGATGGCACCGTTAGAATTGACTGAGTTGAAAAAGCAGGTTGATGACTTATTGGTCAAGAAGTTTATTCGTCCTAGTGTCTCGCCATGGGGTGTGCTTGTTTTGTTGGTTAAGAAGAAAGATGGTAGTATGCGGTTGTGTACTGACTACAGGCAATTGAACAAGGTTACTATCAAGAATAAGTATCCATTGCCTAGAATTGATGACTTAATGGATCAGTTGAGAGGAGCGGTGTTGTTTTCAACGATTGACCTTCGGTCGAGTTACCACCAACTTCGTGTGAAGGCAGAAGACATTCCTAAAACTGCTTTTAGGACAAGGTATGTACATTTTGAATATTTGGTCATGCCTTTTGACATAACGAATGCCCCAACAATATTTACCGACTACATGAATCGGATTTTTCATTCGTATTTGGATTCATTCGTAGTGGTATTTATTGATGACATTCTAGTTTACTCCAAAAGCCGAGAGGAACATGCAGAGAGCACTTGAGGATTGTTCTAGAACTCTTAAGTAAGAACTAGTTGTATGCTAAATTGTCTAAATGTGATTTCTGGTTGGAATCGGCGAACTTTCTTGGACATGTAATATCCAAGGAAGGGGTGGTTGTCGATCCTTCAAAGGTTGAAGCAGTTATGGAATGGGAAGTGCCCAAGTCGGTTACTGAAATCCGGAGTTTTTTGGGTTTGGCTGGTTATTATCGGAAATTCATTAAGGGATTTTCGAAGTTGGCACTGCCATTGACAAAGCTCACTAGAAAAGGGGAACCGTATGTGTGGACGCTTCGATGTGAAAAAAGTTTTCAAGAGTTGAAACGGAGGTTGACTACGACGCCAGTTTTGGTTCTTCCTTGTACTAATCGAGATTTCAGTGTTTATTGTGATGCATCCAAGCAAGTTTTGGGTTGTGTGTTGATGCAATAATGGAAGGTTGTTGCCTATGCTTCTCGATAGTTGAGGACGCACGAGCAAAACTACCCTACCCATGACTTGGAATTAGCTGCAGTGGTCTTTGCCTTAAAAATCTGGAGACACCACCTTTATGGCGTGAGATTTGAGGTATACAGCGACCACAAGAGTTTGAAGTACCTATTTGATCAAAAGGAATTGAATATGAGACAGAGACGGTGGATGGAATTCCTTAAGGATTATGATTTTGGGCTGCAGTACCATCTGGGAAAGGCCAATGTGGTGGCCGATGCTCTAAGTCGGAAATCTTTACATATGTCGGCGTTGATGGTTCGAGAAGGGAAACTGATTGAAGAGTTCAGGGATATGAACTTGGAAGTTCAGATAAAGCCTCAAAGTATGATTCTAGGAATGCTTAAAGTCACAAATGAACTGTTCGATCAAATCCGGGTAATGCAAGTGGAGGATATTGAGCTAATAGCTAAACGGGATTTGATGCTAAGTGGTAAGGAAACTGATTTCGCATCAGACCCTAGTGGACTGTTGCGTTACAAAGGGAGAGTTTGTGTACCTCGTGATGTGGAGTTGCGAAAGGGTATTTTAGAGGAGTCACACAAGAGTAAAATGAGTTTTCACCCGAGACTACCAAGATGTACCAAGATTTGAAAAAGCTGTTTTGGTGGTCTGGGTTGAAAAGGGACGTGGCTTTGTATGTCTCGAGTTGTCTTGTCTGTCAGAAAGCCAAGATTGAGCATCAACGACCAGCGGGAGAACTGTAATCCCTAGAAATTCCTGTTTGGAATTGGGATAGTATCTCCATGGATTTTGTATCGGGTTTTCCAAGGACTCAGAACAGCTATGATTTGATATGGGTGATAGTGGATCGGTTAACTAAATCTACACACTTTCTGCCTATAAACATGATATACTCTTTGGAGCGATCGGCAGAACTGTATATCCGAGAAATAGTTCGGTTGCATGGGATACCGTCGAGCATTATATCGGACAGGGATCCCCGTTTCACTTCCAACTTTTGGACTAGTTCGCAATCCGCATTGGGAACTAAGTTGAAGTTGAGTTCAGCTTATCATCCACAAACGGATGGTCAATAGGAAAGAACAATACAATCATTGGAGGATATTCTGAGGGCTTGCGTCTTGGAACAACCAGGGAGTTAGGATGGCATGTTACCTCTGATTGAATTTACTTACAACAATAGCTTCCATTCGAGTATTGGAATGGCACCTTATGAGGCGTTGTATGGTAGGAAATGCCAAACTCCAGTGAGATGGTTTGAGACTGGGGAGAACTTGATATTGGGGCCCGAGCTGGTCCAAGAGACTACGAATAAGATCAAGAAAATCCGGGAGAACATGAGGATCGGCCAGAGTCGGCGGAAAAGCTATTAAGATAAGAGGCGGAAACCTCTTGAGTTTAATGAGGGAGATCATGTGTTCATGAGAGTAGTTCCGACTACTGAAATTGGTGGGGTGTTGAAGTCTCGCAAGCTGACTCCGAGATTTATTGGACTGTATCAAGTATTGAAAAGGATTGGGCCGATAGCATATCGAATTGCTTTGCCTCCGTTGTTGTCGAACCTTCATAATGTGTTTCATGTGTCTCAATTAAGGAAGTATGTTGGAGATCCATCTCATGTGGTAGAATCTGATCAGATAGAGCTGAAGGATAACTTGACCTTTTCGACATTGACCGTGAGGATAATGGATACTAATATCAAGAGACTAAGAGGAAAGGAGATTCCGTTGGTGAAAGTATTGTGGAGCCAAGTAGACGAAGGGGATGCTACTTGGGAGATGAAACGTGACATGAGGGAGGATTACCCTCATTTGTTCGGATCGAGGTATGTTTAATTTTCGGGGACGAAAATTCTTATAAGAGGGGGAGAATTGTAATACCCTAAATTTAAGTCTTTAAAATTATAGTATCAGTCCTGGAAGTCTCACCTGAGAGGGTAAAATCCTGGGCTATATTGGAGGATTCTCGCCTGAGCGAGAGTTGTCTCGCCTGGGCGAGAAATGGCATTTTGGGACTTTTGAGACTATGAGATTCTCGCTTGAGCGAGAATCCCTCGCTTGAGCGAGAATCCCTCGCTTGAGCGAGATGGTCAGATCTGAGTTTTTAAAATAGGCGGGATTTTCTCGCTTGAGCGAGAAAGGGCTCGCTTAAGCGAGAACCCGACGCTGTTACATTAAATAGGGTACCCAAACACATTTATGGGGGTTAACCTAGAGAGAAGTGAGAAAAAGGAGCATTTTCAAGAGCAAGAAGGCTTGTGAGTCATTTGGAAGCTCGAGAAGAGGTAAATCTCTTGATTCTAACTCTCTTTCTCTCTTTCAAACTCATTGTGGAGTGTAAAGGATCTCTTCTACAAAGGTGAAAAACCATGGAAACTCATCCTTTTGAGTTATGGTTCGTTTTATGTTGTTTCTCTCTTGTAACTCTTGGTTTAGAGTTGGTATTTCAAGAATATAATGGATTTGTGGGTTGATTCATAAAAACCCCAAAACCCTAAAGTGAAAATGTGGTAAAAGGGGAAAATGAGTAAAATGCTAGAGGTAGAAGATGAGTTTACATTCTAATGTTGAAATAGGAGATGAATATGTATGTTTTAGAGGTTGTAAACTTTGATGAAAGTAGTTTAGCAACATGGAACATATGTTAAATATCTTGTGTGATTAAATAATGCAATATGAGTTGTTTATGTGATATTTGGAATAAATGACTAACATTGTGTTGTATGGTGGGAATGGGAAAGATCCTAGAGTTGGCGACGGTGTCGGTGGAACTAGTGCAGTTACCAAGAACCCAACCCAATACTCACCAAGGTAAGGAGGAATCTTTAATTAGCATATGGAAATGGATAATATGTGGATTTTTCTTATTGTGTATAATGATAAAGTGATGAATCGCTTAGTTATGGTAAACATATATGGGTATGTTTATGATAATGGAACGCGCGGATTTACTGTTTACGGATTGATGATGTATCAATGAAAAAAAATATGTTTTTAGCCGACCATAATTAGTTAGCGACTTTGGCTCAAGTTATGTAGCAAAACTTTGGCTCAAGTTATGTAGCGATGCTTTGACTCAAGCTATGTAGCGATACTTTGGCTCAAGTTATGTAGCGATACTTTGGCTCAAGTTATGTAGCAAAACTTTGGCTCAAGTTATGTAGCGATACTTTGGCTCAAGTTATGTAGCGATACTTTGGCTCAAGTTATGTAGCAAAACTTTGGCTCAAGTTATGTAGCAATGCTTTGGCTCAAGCTATGTAGCAAAACTTTGGCTCAAGCTATGTAGCAAAACTTTGGCTCAAATTATGTAGCGATGCTTTGGCTCAAGCTATGTTGCAAAACTTTGGCTCAAGTAATGTAGCGATACTTTGGCTCAAGTTATCTAGCAATGCTTTGGCTCAAGCTATGTAGCAAAAATGAATTTACAAAACGAATGGTTTACTAACCCATTTGAAATGTGAATTATCTTATAATGGTATTTATTGTTTTGATGACTTACTCCTTGTATGTTGTGTGTATTTGCCATTGATAATCCCATTGCAGGTAAACAGGGTAGTTGAGGATGATTGGTTCGAGGCTTTAGGAGCTTAGGACTTGGATCTTCTATTTTTTCTTTTTGTGTTGTAAAATTGCTATTTGGATGATTGTATTCGTAACCATTTAACTTACTAACATTTTTGAGTAATGCTGGATATTAGTAACTATGAGTATTTTGGAAACTCATAGTTAAACATATGCAGTAATTACCGACGAAAGTTATATATGAATTATGTTTTCCGCAATATGAGATATATGTTAACATCATATACTGTAAAGGTAGTTTTACGAATAGATTATGGGGGAAAATTAGGGTAAGATGTGGAATGTTTGTATAAAAGGATTAAAATAAAGGAAAAATTTTCAAGGGTAGAATTTGGGTACTTACAACCTTGGCCCATGTCTTCCATGTGCTATTTTGCCATGCATGCACCAACTTGCTTGACACCTCAAGCTTAGCTTGTGACTTGCCATGTATAGCTCCTTATTGAGCAGCTTCATGTGATTTTCAACCAAGATCAAGTTGCTTTGTCATGCTTGAGCCTAAGCATATAGCTTTCCATTCTTAGCTAAAGCAAGCATGTTCCATGTTTTTTGACTTGATTTGTTTGGATGAATTCCTTCAAGGTGAAGTAAGTTTTCTTTCCTCAAGTTGAAACAATCTTTTTCAACAAACAAGTTAAGTACATACATGCCACACTTGGCCTATTTTTTTTTATCAATTACTTTTTGTGATTTGTCTTGTGATAAAAAAATATTTTATTTAAACACAAAATTTACCTGAAAGTGAGTAATAGGTTGGGTTTTAAGCATGATTAATTAAGATAAGTGTCATGAAAAGTGATACAAAAGTGGTACATGAAGAATAGGTGCTTGTGTGATTAAATTTGTTGAAAGTAGGCATCATTTTTTAAAAGTGCTCATGTTAAAAAAGGTGATTGTATGATTGAATTTGTTGACACTTCAAAGCAACTAGCCGATATCTTCACTACGCCTCTTCCTACATATGTTTTCTTCATATTAAGAAGAGAACTAAGAATTCAAGATGAATCATATATTTTTTAGTTGTATCTGAGTTTTCTTTAAAAAATTCAATGATTTCATTTTATCTATATTCATTGCCTATATTGTTTGCTTGAATGCATGTCGTAATTGCTTTCTTTGTTCTTATATGACTAGGTACCCTTTTCTATGATTGATCAGTGTATCGGATATGTTTTGTTTAGTTAGATTTTAGCATTCCCTAAGCAAAGTTAGAAATGTGTTAAATGTTGTGAAAGAACAAATTTTAATCGATTATCCCCTTAGTTAATGGATTAACTAGGCTTATTTTCAAGTATCTTAATTGATTAAATAACCCTTAATCTATTACTTGGGAATATTTTTAAATTTTGTTGGTCGATTAAACTATCCCTTAATCGCTTATCTATGAAAAAAACTCAATTCGTTAATTGATTAACAATGCATTTAATTGATTAAACAAAATTGCATTGAATGTTATATATGAATTTCAAACCCTAAAACTTCAATATTTCTCTAGAAATCTTCTCCAACCTCAAATCTTATGTGTTTTATGTCAAATTGAAAACACATTTACCTAATTTCATATTCTCAGTACCTATTATCCTCGTACTCTAGCAATTTCTCCTCCAAAATTCTTTAACCTAGAATCTTCCCTATTTTGAAACCCTAACCCCAAATCTGTCAATCGATTAACAATTAATTAAATTACCAAAATGAGTGATATGAGACCAAAGAGAGTGATGCATACTACTTGTTGTAACGACCCTAATTCCTTACTAGTTATTTTACCATTTAAATATAATATACATTTCTTGTAACTACAAAATTTCGTTTTTAAAATTAGAATTCTAAAGATATATATACATGTGAGTCTACGAATAATTACTTCATTACCACACGTCTTCATATTTGTCAATGATTTAATGCCCACATGCATCTAAGTTCTATCACTACTAAGGTAGTTACTATTACAATCCATTTAACAAAGAACCAAGGATTAACTTAGTTCTATACTCAATATATTAGTCTTGGAAATTACAATCATTGTTTTCAAAAGAACATTAATAATAGGAAAGCAAAGCTATGACAACCACGATCTACTCCGCTTCTACTCTACCTGCAATCCAATTATCACCAATAGAAGAACCACTAGTAAAGGAATAAGACATTTGTACTTAAAAACAGTTAGGGTGACAATTGGATATTTATAATTAATACAAGAAATATGACAAAGAAAATCAACGAAATAATCGGTTTAAGACATCATCTCATACTACCTCGATCGTCATTTCTTTCAACCATGCTCACATGTACCAACATTATTACCATACTCACCTTGCCTCTTCTCAGACAGTACTTTACCTTAACGTCCACATTTCCACAATACATACGAGTACATATATATAATACAATACCACATAGGGTAAGTCAGACCTCGCCACATAAGGCTATACAATACAACATAGGGCAAGTCAGACATCGCCACATAAGGCTTTGCAATACCACATAGGGCAAGTCAGACATCACCACATAAGACTATACAATACCACATATGGCAAGTCAGCGTCTTTATACTCTCAATCACTACTTCATCATAATATTTCACATGAAAACACCTCATTATGGTTCTTAAAAATAAATACAATGCTTATCCCATACCTGGATAGAAGCTAGCATTTTAGTTCTTCAACTTTGTTGGATTGTCCTCGCCTCCTCCAAACTTTGGATCTTTTACATATCCCCATGACAACAACAATGAGTATCTAAATTATTAGTCATGTCATGCACATAACAAACTTCACAACAACACATAACATTCATTAATAAAATAAGTTCATATCACCATTCATACCTAACCATAGCTCTAATGTACATAAAACATTAAAATAAGGTATATGTTTTCTTTCAAGAAACCTCATACATCTTAAATCCCTTTTAGCTTCATTCACCATTTCCTTTCAACACTATTTCGTTTTTAACCGAATGGTTCTCAAAACCAACCCTATGTTAACCCATTTTCGAAAATAGCTTCAAAACACATGTTTTCGAGAGTAAAAACTAAACACAACCGAAATATAACTCAAAGAAAGGATTAAACGATTTTCTACCATGAGAGAAGAGACCCTTATGGACATTAATAGGTTCCCATGCAAGAGAGAGAGTTAAAATCAAGGGATTTACCTCTTCTCAAGCTTTTTCCTTCTCTTCTACACGAATGGGGTTAGGGAGTCGTCTTCTCACTTTCTATTTTGCTCAAAAGTGTCCCAAATGTCATTTGGGACTTCTATTTTAAGGTTCAGATTATCGGGCTCTCGTTCAGGCGAGAATGGCTCGCTTGGGCGAGAAGCCCGCCTTTTAAAATTTCAAACACTAATGCTCTCGCTCAAGCAAGGATCCCTTGCTCAAGCGAGAATTGTCCAGATCCTTCAGCCATTCCCCCGCTTGGGCGACAACACCCTCGCCCAGGCGAGAATCATACAGTTCACTAAGCTATCTCTCGCTTAAGCGAGTACGCCCTCGCTTGGGCGAGAATCCTAGAAAAACCCTGGAGAAACTATGGGCCTCTCACTTGGGCGAGACCCTCTCGCTCAAGCGAGAAACACCCAGTAACACTAAAAATTTATGAATTTCTCTACACTCAGTAAAAGTAAAAATTTCTTTTACATTTCAGTCCATTTACGCTTACCATACTTAGATTACATTGCTTACTAAGTATGTTGTGTATTTTGAATCAATGATCATATAGGCATAAATTCATTAGGTAGCTTGCATCTAAGATAGGTAGATATCTGTAATTTTCTGTGCAAAGAAAACTGTTTTTCAAGAAAACAAGAATCAGATTAATCGATTAAACTTGGTATTAATTATTTAAATGCATTTTCCGTCAATCAATTACGAGTAGACATAATCGATTAAACTGTGTGAATTTTCAAAATATGTCATTAACCGGAAAAACGAGAATTGTGATCCGCTACAATGCGCTCAATGTTGGGCCTCTTTTGGGTTACATCACACCTTAATGAGCGCAATGATAATAGAATGCAACAATGGAAGATATGCATGAGGCTGAGTTTCAGAGATAAGAATCAGCAAACAATGCTAATTTTGAAATCATTCGCTTCTTGTTTAGGACTCTGGGTGGTTTCTCCCAACCACCTCCTAGTAGCTAGTCTAGTTAGGACGATAATAAATAATCCTAGTTGGTTTAGTCCTAGGGTGTGTGTTTTAATTTGTCATTATTGTTTACGTACATTTTGACTCTGTGAATTTCAATTTCTATTTTTCCTATGGTGTTTGGCATATGTTATCTTTGTTGTATTGCTTTTGATATTTTAAATGTATGAAATATATGTGTTGATACATTTCCATTATTTTGTTTCTTACTGTTTCTTCCACACGAGTTATATAATTGTTGAATATTACATGTGACCCAAGGAAAAATCATGAAATTTTCATTGAATTGCTGAAATATACATAATTTAATCAATTAAATATAGGTATGATCAATTAACAGCAGCAAAAATTTGCAATTTCAATGAACTCATAACCTGCTTAATCGATTAAGACAAGAGAATAATTGGTTTACCTATTTACTTTTGGCTTATTTTTATCTATAACAATGTTTTTTTGAACATGCTAAAAGGAGGAGAAAGGTTGTTGTCTGTTTTGCATATTTGATGGATTTCAAGTTTCCGCAAAATAAAAAAATATCAAATACACAAAATAAGGTGGAGCTAATTTTCAAGCTCAAATTAAATCTCACAACAAGTTGATTGTCATTCAAGATAGAAGCAAGATATGCAAGATTGGCTTGTCATCATAAAAAATGAGGAGATTATGAATGTAAGTATGCAAGGACATAATTTTGATGAAGACAAAACTTAAAGACTATATAGACAAGGAAAAATCAACTACAACAACATGAAGACTCAAGTTCAAGCTTCATAAGGATGAACAAAGCTAGAGTAATCTTTTTATTTTAGGTCCTAAGATGATTTGAATGAGTAGAGTCTAAGTTGAATGAACCTAATGATAAATCTCACATATTAGAGTATGAACATAATGTATATGAGATTTTCATCCATAAAATGAATTAGGTGCATTTAGAATATATAAATGATTTTGATACATTTAACTAAGTTGTACTTATATCATTTTCAAAATCATGTATCATGGCATCAATCACTCATATTAGAGGTTTATGGAAAATTAATTAAGTATTTTCAGAAAATCGTTTATCAATTAAGATTACAGTTAATCAATTAAGCCTTTCCAAATGGGAAACCTGGTAATCGATTAAGGACATGATTAATCGATTAAGTTAGTTTCTGTTTTGGACTCTTTGACATTTTAAAGAAAGGTTAATGGATTAAGAAGTTAAATAATCGATTAACCCCAACATAAAATATTTTGAAACTGATGGGTATTTTCCCATCCTTTCCCATATGCAAAAGTAACGATTTTTTATGCAAGATTGATGATACAAAGAATACACGAATTTTCAAGAGTTTTTTCTTCTTCTGAAAAGTGTGATAGAAACTTTTATATGAAAAGAGAGTTTGAAGGAGCTTTAGTTTTCAAGCATTCATAATTATCAAATATTTTTTCCTTTTGTGTCTCATAATCATTCATATTCATCTATAAGATTGTGAGATTCATCAAAGGGTTATTGGTTCTGAATTTTAGTGTATGATTAGCACATCAAGGTGTAAATAATTTTGTACACGTTTTACCGATCGATTTGTAAATTTGTCTCTTTGGGGTATTAGGCATCACCTTGGAAGAAAATAGAAATTTAGGATAAATCCTAGGCTGATGTCAGTTCCAAGAAGAGGTCTCTTTGGGTATACTTAGTTAGAAGTGGTTTGGATCAATTAGAAGGTAGGTCTAATAGAATTTTTGATGGAAGAAATGGTTATAATAAACATTCGATCGATTAACTCAAACTTTTTGTTAATTGATTAAGCAATCATTTAATCTATTAAAGCCAGTAGTTTTTTGATATTATCGTTTGTATCAAAATTGTTTCTAATTTTTACTTGAGCCACCTATTCACCCCCACTCCCTAGGTGAAGTTAAAACTCTTGTTAACCAACAGAGGTAAAAGCTTTATATCATCACTAGTTTTATCCCAAATGAGTTATTACAAAGTAAATTAGGCTATATGGCTATTTGAGCCATATTTACCAGGTTCTCATAACTAGACTTACCCAATAATAGGTAAACTCAAAACTTGGACAGCTTAGCGTTTCAAACCAATCATGCCTATATTTTTTATCCTAAGCTTATGTCTAAGCTTGATTCTATATTTAGAACTAATCTATGAAGTTCTTCAACAAAACTTACGCTTTACACCCCTCAATTTGAAAAGTTCATATATATAGGTTGTTTATTATTATGTATATAACATTTATGTCCTTATATCATCAATAAAAGAAAAATAACTCAAACAAATATTCATACACATAATACCGATACATATATCTACCTAAGTAGAGAGCTGAAAGGAGGAATGTTAAAATCTATTTTTTTTGTCATTTGCACAAGAAGTTGTTTATCAAAACAACAAGATTTTCTGAGTTTTACAAAGGAAAGGAAATTAGATTATAGGCAGGGATCCTCAAATCTAGGAGATGGTGATCGTTGCACGATACAATTTAAGCTAGAAGGTTGTGGGGAATCAACGAGGGCCAAGCTTGTGAAGAAAGACAAGGAAGTCTTTGCTGATATGTTTTGTATCAAACAATAACTTCAATTTGTGAAAATCTTCAAATAAACCGAGCGATTGAACATAGCTTCATTCTTGGCGTGAACCAATATAAAATCTCTTGTGTCATCTCATTTTTCTCTATACTCTTTAGTTTCAACATTAACATATGAAGCAATTGGTTTGACCGATCTTGAAATTAATTAGTCAATCTTGAAGCAATTTATGTTTTCTGGTTTCTGTTATAATTGGTTAGTAATCGATTAAGTTGAAATTTAGATTGAATAATTAGAACTTAATTGCACAATAATTAGTTATATGGAGTTCCATAAGTTAAAATAATTTGTCTAATGAAGTAATTGACTAAGAGGCTTAAAATTGAAATTTATGATTTAGACAATGAAGTAACCACATAACAATTCACTTGTCCTTCTTGGTTGACAGAGAGCCCTTGCATACGAACAGTTGTACTAACTATAGTTGGAAAAAAAAATCAGCAAAGTTGACTCTTGAACATAAATTTCAGAACCATGAGATGGAAAAGTTACCTCACAACATGGACCTTATAAGTTGGTAATCCATTTGTAATTCTAGAAAGTGATAAAAAGGATGAGTCATTTAATGAAAACTTGTTGGAAATGTTTTTAGTTTGTTGTCTGCTTTTTTTTTTAATCTAGTCTTTTAGCTGCAAGAATTGTTTAGCAACAAGTGCTTCTACCTCTTTCAAATATTTTGTCACAACTTATTTATTAAGTTATTAGAGTATTTTATTGAACAAAAATTAAACTGAGCTTATAACTTTTAAATATAGAACTTATAACATTTGAAAAGCTAGATTTTAAAAAGTTGTCTTAAGTAGTTTTCCAAAAACTATAAGAGCCTTTAAATACTCATTGATTAATTTTACCCTTTTGAAAATTTACTAAATTACATTAAAAATAAAACACATATTAATCCTTCATCTCATCAGATTAAATTACATTAATTTCCTAAACTAGAACACATTAATCATTCATCTCATATGGTTGGAATTTTGTATAAGATTAATGTTACAGTGACATTAATCTTGCATAAAACTAATTATTTTTTAGAGTGAATACTCATTTTGCCCCTTATAAATTTGTGTATCAATTTGATCTAAAAAAAGTAAAAATTCAAACTAATAACCAAATATTACGAATGTGAGTCAGAGTAATCATAAAAAATACTAAAAGTGAATAAGTTAACTCATATTTAATATTTTTTGAGATTATTTTAGGTTTTTTAACTTTCCACGAAACAAATTCATATATGCAAACATTTTCTGGAGTTATCATGAATTTGTGAGCACACATGTGTAAATAATACATAGTTAAATTTAATGGAAAATAAATATTAAATTACAATAGATAAAATTGACTTTTAATTGTTTATGTTTTTAATAACTATAAAAACTAAATAAACAAATATTGTATGTCCAGTTTTAGTCATTTAAATTTTTTTAGTCAAGTTCTAAAGTTCATTCTAACTAATAACTCTATTTCAATAAACCATCTTTACAGCCATAAGCTACAATTCAAAACTAGAAACTGGTTAAGATAGAGAATTTAAGCAATAGAGTGAAGGAGGTCGTAGATTCAAGTCTCACCCGTAGAAAATTTAAAAAAAAAT
The DNA here is from genome assembly GCA_009771035.1 of Lupinus albus. Lineage (NCBI taxonomy): Eukaryota > Viridiplantae > Streptophyta > Magnoliopsida > Fabales > Fabaceae > Lupinus > Lupinus albus. Next base: position 11,102,660 of record CM020001.1, on the reverse strand, counting down.
GTTATAAGGTGGTTTGATGATTAAGGAGAAATAGTGAAGTGAATGAGGTTGAGGGTTCGAGTCTCGTTCACAATAAATACTAACAACTAATATTTGCCAATAAAAAAAACTAATTTTTCCAAGTTAGAATGTATTTTTTCAAGTTACTATTAAGTCACTAGGAGCGTCTGCAAATCAGGTAAATGAGATATATGGTCTTGAGTTGGTTCTCTATTCATACAAACAGAAATCCATGAACTAGTACCATTCCAACAAGGAACGATGCTCCTAGAAATGTATCTAACTTATGTTTTGTTGATTTTTACAATTTCAGATAATATTATATTTGTACTATATTTAACAGTAATTCAAAAATCTCACTGATAGTGATAAAAGCTTTATGTTTTTTCTGGAGAAAAGTCTTTACAATTTGATGATTTGTCAATTAAAAACAATTATTTTATTCTGTAAATGTGAACAAGCAGTTAAATTCAACCAGTAACTGACAATTAAATTTCCACCGCGAGTTTCACCACTGAGTAAAAGTAACTTTGTGAGTTGTAACAAAATATCACATCCCAAATACTTGTTTATTTTATAATACACCAATCAAATACTCATTTGTGGTATCATATCAAGCATAGTAGTTAGTCACAAGTAAGAAAATATTTGCATATTTCTGACAAAACATAATTAGAATTTTAATGAAATGTATGTTCAGATTGTAACAAAGACACACAATGTTCACAAAGTTGTCCTCAGAAATTGCACTATCAAATAAAGAACTGCAAGGAGTAGCGCAATCTGGTATGCATCTTGTTGAAACCCATCGTCCCTCTGAAAGAACTGGAAAAAAAGACAACCACAATCATCAATTCCAGGTCTATGTGCTTAGATGATACCCATAGTGTAAGGGTGTGGCTACATGTCATGCATAATAGTTTTTCGGTATAACCAAGGGTATTCTCTTACCCTACGGAAAAGGAACTAATCTTCTTCGGAGTGTGTGACTGTCCCTTCTAATAAGTGTACCTTTCATGAATCGAACATTTAACCTTTTGGCCTATTTAGGAATTCAGTAGAGCATTACACTACCAAACCAACACCTTGTTGGTAATAGTTCGTCAATCAAAATATAACATGTTAAACATCTGTTTGTTACTCAGTGTTTTGTTCTTAGAGTTTTGTTATCCTCAGTCCTTAGGGCTGAGAAACTCAAAAATGAATATGATGCATTGGGATATGATGTATTTAAGTAAAAGATTTATGCACTTTGTTTTTTAATGCAACATGTCCTTTTGGGTTTCTTAACCTCAGCCCTATTATCTACCACCACCAAAGACACCTAAAGAATAATACCTAAATTTTGTACTGAAATAAAACCCAACCAAGATGAGCAATCAGTATACCGAAACTAACCATTTAGGATTGATCCACAAAAAAGAACTCACCTTGGTTGGATCACCAGAAGGATCTGGATATATCTCCAAGTTCTCTTCTTTGGTAGAAAAATTACTACTCAAATTCTTAGCACTATCAGCCAAGTCTTTTACCGATTCCGAAGTACTAAACAGAAAACGCGATGCCCAGAAAAATGCCTTAGTACTAGCAGATGAAGCTGATAAATCCCAGAATTCTTCATGCTGAATGACTTGACCGCTAATTTGGTTAAGAGTAAATTGAGAAGTAACTCGAAGAATCAGATCTCCTATCCCAGCAATAAAAGATTTAGGCTTTCCTCTTATTGTCCACTTGATTCTTAAAACACTGGTTGACAGCATGATCATTTCCTGCACAGTCTGTCACGAAACAATGATGTTGAAGACTCCCATTTGAAATACGAAAGCCGAGTGGCTAAAGATAGACACTAGTAAAGCTATGTTTGGGAACCCATTCATGACCTCCAAACCATGGTTTTTGAAAGATTAAAACTGTGTTTCAACTTTCTTTAAAATATGCTTGGTAAAATCAATTGTCAGTTATCTTTAATGGGGTTTGGTACCCTTTGAAAAAGAAGTAAAAAGATATCACATCTCCGCTAATGAAAACTTAGTTACGTGTTCCAAACGAATGGAGCCTTCATTTCCCCATCCCTTTCAACATCAATTTGGCAATTACAGATCTGAATGTCATTTTGATTAATAATATCCAAACAATATTCATTCTACCTAAACTACTTTCAAGAATAAAGTATTCTAATGCAGTTCAGGTTCGAGCAAAGTACAATCCAGAAACACAATAAATAGCTTATCTTTTGTATTTCTAGCCCTCCAAAAATGGAAAAGACTAATGCAGTTCAGGTTTGAGCAGTTGATGTGTACAATACATTGCATACTATGATAACAAATCACAGATTTCTCATATCATGGATTGCTTCTTTAGGGAGTAGGAATCCAGAAAACTCACCACAGATGGCTTGTTAAGTGTAGTAGTTGCCCATAGTAGTCTTTTGTACTTCTCACGGCCAGTAAAACTCCTCACAGGATCCTGCAAACAGAGAGTATCATAAATATAACATAAAAGAGAAAAAATGAACGAGGAAAACAAACTGATTTGCTAAATTACAAAGGAAAACTGTAAGTGTGTGTTTAGACAAAGGATTTTGAGGAAATAAGTTACTTTCGGAAGAAGATTACAACCACAACCAAACATCAGTCTCACTCAGTGATTTAAATTGTGGACCGCATCACCTGATGCGGCCACAATATTGCGATTGCGGTGGCCTCCGAATCACAATGATGCGGCCATATCAGACCGCAACGCAATCGCATTTGGACTGCATCAAGCTGCAACGGACCGCATCAGGCCATATCGGGTTCAAAAATATTGTTTTAATCACAAAATAATTCACACCACAACAACCGCAATCCGCATCGCAACGGCCGCAATGACCGCAATCGCAATAACCGCAACCGTTACCGCAATCGCGACCACAACCGTAATTTAAAACACTGGTCCCACTAGGTAGGATCGGCTACATCGATCAAAGAACGCTATCATAAATCGTGTAATCATAAACTGCATATTTGTGATTGAAGATATAAATAGCCGGACCTAAGCCTTGATAAAAGTTGAGGGTTGTGTTAGGTAGTCGATAGTCAACGTGAAACTTTGTTAAATCTCTTTGGCATGGATCAACAATGTGATTTTCAAAGAAAATTCTTGAGAATAAAATGCTTTGTTTGCTTTTCAAATAGAAACATTTAAAAAAATTCTAAGGAATTTAATATGGCACTATTCAACAATAAAGAATATAAAGCTCCTCCTCAACAGATAGAGTTTGGAAACCACTGATTCATTGTTTATGAAACCTACACTAAGTATTGAAGAAGAACCTACCTTGTATCTAACAGTAACAGCAAAAGTCCCAAGAGCTCGATTTCCCTCCCGAAGCTCAAGTATATCGCGCACAAGTTGTCTCGCAGTGGATTCTACTAAGGGGCTACTGATGCACTCAAACTCATTGCAAAGCTCACCAAAGTCCATATTATCTACAATCTTATCAACCTCAGAATATGATGTTTCCTTTGTAGGATCAGATGACAGTTCATTCCTATCAGCATCATTTGCAACTGCATAAAACTTGACACTTAGCATATCAACTTATTCGTAACAAATAAAAACTCAATAAACTGCAAGGGAAACATTGGTATCAATGATTTTTCATCATATATACATGTTTAGTAATATATATACATATATTGTTTTATATGTTAAATTACATATTCACAATAATAAATAATATTGGGAAAACTTTATCTAAAATTAGTATACATTATATTTAATCGGGTCTAGGGTCGGGTTTAAAGGCTGGCCCAATGAATATTTAGGGTTGGGTTAGTTTCGAGTCCGGATTCAAAAAATGATCCGACCAACATTTAGTGCCGAGTAAGGACAAGCCTTAACCTGGCACACGCTGATCCCAAGGTATCAGCTTATTATATTCTCAGTAATTTTTTACACCATGTTAATGTAACCATTGAATAACCTGTTCAGTATCCAACAATTAGTCTGAGATCACTAAACTGTGAGTTTTTACATCAGTAACCAGTTATAGAAGTGGTGAAAAAAAAACATTTAAAAAAAGACGTGAGAAAAACAGTATGAGATCATAATTTTTATTTAATTTGAAACAAAAACTTGTCTTGACATGCTAGTAATAAGTTATGCTATGAATACCCATTATGATCCTCCTGTATCAATTTGATCCCGAAAAATAAAAATTATATGTCAAAATAGTTCTTGTTAAAAAAATAATATAACCCATATAATAATAGAAAAATAATTCTTTACTCTAAATTATACTCATATTGAATGTTGATATCAGTAACTTTGTGAAGCATGCATAGGGAGAAGATAAGAAGTGAAAACAAACCTCGCAGTAAAAAAGAGTGGCTTCGGCGTTTGTGGAAGGTGGAAAAGTTGATGCCATAGGAATGGGTCTTAGAGGCGGAGATGCATTGATTCCGGTGGCGGATTCCGGTGGTTGCGGCGGAAAGAGAAGCATTGACGAGAGAACAATAAAGAGCGACAGTCATAGTCATGTCTCCCCATTCCGTTGCAAAAGGTGTGCTGTTCAGAATACAAATTAGATAATGCAGAAAAATAAGAGCCTCTTCTTTTATTTTTATTTTCATTTTTAATCAATTTTCTTCCATCTCAAATTAACTTGTGGATCAGGTGGGTCTCTCACTTATCGTAACATCTTTAATGTACAAATGGTATTATTTAACTGGTTAGTAAAATAGTTACATGAATTTCCACTGGCCAAATGCTTTTTAGTTCACCAAGATTTTTACAAGAATTATTCAAGTGTCATCACACACTCCATACATATTAACCACCTAAATGTTGGCATCACTTGATCTCAATGTATTGTATTATGTTAATATATGGTGAAATATCTGGGAATAATATTTGTTGTGAGAAACCATTACAAATCTCATAATGAATTATTTCCTTAGCTAGAGTGATGGGATAGTATTAGTTTTAATTTGATGATTTTTACTAATGTTACTCTTTAATTATAGTTTGTGGGTAGGAATGCAACGGGCATACCCATGCGGGTAGCGGGTATCCAATGAATTTCCAATTTTAATTATATTTTTATATATTTTACAATAATTTAATCTATATAAATAATTATTACTTAAATAATATGATATGTATATGATAATTTTATGATTATAGTCTCATTACTAAATTTTATTATGAAATAATACTAAAATAGACAAATATAATGATAAATTATTAATAACTAAATATAAAATATCTAATTAAAATATATATGCAAGTATTCGCAGGGCGAGTTCATGATACCCATTCTCACTCATGAGCTATTTTTGCAAGTATCTGTTGCGGATATTTTAACGGATACCTACATGTCTGAGTATTTTTTTTATCTCTAGTTGCGGGACAATATAAAAATTTAGTCTTTACTAAAGAGGAGTCGATGAAGTGATGTTATTCCCCACCTCATCCCTAAGTACAAGATTAATGTTCGTTCCTTGGAAACGTTATTTATTGCAATGAGCTAAAGTTGACACAAACAAACATAAGAAGTAGATTGAACTGTATTTATTAAGTTTTAAAAATAATTTTTTATTAAAACTTTTTCCACAAGTAATTATATTGTAATGACAAATATAAATTGTCTAAGAAATATCAACTTACAACAAGTTCAAGTTCTTAGAGTTAGAAATAATTGTGAAGAAAATCTTGCTCTTCACATTGACTAAGTTTTTATGAAGACATTAACATCAACAAAAGAAGAAGAAAAATTGAATACTTAAAGACTTGAAAGCATACACATCAAGTGGACAAGATTAAGATTATATTCTAAGTACTTCTAATTCTAAGTCATTTACTTGAGTTATATATAAATGCTTTTAAGAATGTTTTTCAAATTGATTTAAAAACTTTAACTTGGTTTAAATATGATTTCAAAATGTTTAAAACAAATATCCAAGAAACTCATTAACATGTTACTTGAAACTGAGTAACAGGTTACTGAGATAAAGTAATCGGTTACCCAAAAGTGAGTAACAATTACCAGACAAAAACAAGGCAAAATAATCAATTATCCAATCAAGTAATCGATTACTCATTGGACAAAAGTTGAGCGTAATCGATTAGCCCGCATGAGTAACTGATTACTTAGCGATGTTGCAGTACTTTTCAAATTCAAACTGAAACAACTTCTTCCCAAGCGAACCAATGCCTCTCCAATTGACTTCTACATCTTGGAATGAATATGATAGTTGGTTGGAAACCTATTTAAATCACTCAATGATTCAAATTCAAAACATACAATTTACATGCAACTTTCATACACAAATTTATGATTTCATAAAGTTGTTGAAGTGTTTTTTCAAAAAAGTTTTACACTATATTTGGTTCTGAAAAATACTAGAACAATAGTGTTATACTCATTGTAATTGTATTTCCAATGATTGAATGCATAAGTATGAGAATTCATAACAATTCGTAAGACCTAGATAGAGTTCTTCATTTCTTTATACATTTTGATCACCAAAGGTTGTGGTGAGGGAAAAGATTTTAATCCAAGAAGTGGTGTTCTTCTTTTGAGGGATTAGTGAGTTAGAATATTGAGAGAAATCTTGGTTTAAGATTTGTAATATTGAAACTCAGTCGTGGTGAAATATCTTCTGATTTGCAAGAGGACTAGATGTAGCCTTCGGTAGATTGTAGGTGAATCAGGATATATCTGGAGTTATCTCTCTTACGTGTACTCTTTTACTTTCTGCAATTTTGTTTTTTGCTTAATTTAAGTATTTCGTTGCTAATCTAAATTTCATCTAAAAGAAGAAGCAAAAATCTGCATAAGTTGAAGAAAACTAATTCACCCCTCTTACTTTTCTATTTGTACTTACAACGAGAATAAGGTTTGGGTAAACTATTCCCTAGATCCTATCTTTCTAGATGGCCTCTAAGTCTTTCCTAGGAGAAGGTCCAACATCAATCACCCTCCAAGCTTTGTTGGAGAGTGCTATGATTTCTGAAAAATAAGAATGAGAATCTTCATAGAATCTCAAGACTTAGACATGTGGAATGCAATAGAGGAAGATCCATATATTCCTAGTTTAGTTATAAATGGAGTCAAAAAAGCCAAACTAAAAGGTGTATGGAACGATGATGACAAGAAGAAAGTCCAATGTGATATTAAAACCAAAAACATATTGACCTATGCATTAGGCATATATAAGTTCTTCAGAGTATCTAATTGCAAATTCACAAAGAAAATTTGGGATACTCTTGATACTACTCATGAGGGTAGTAAAGAAGTCAAGACTCAATACTCTTTCATAAGAGTATGAGATATTTAGAACGAAACCAGGTGATAACATTCTTGATCTCCAAAAGAGATTCACTCATCTAATAAACCACCTTATTTCTCTTTAGAAAAGTCCTAACCAATAATGAACTTAATCTTAAAGTCCTTAGGTCATTAACTAGTTCATGGCAAGCAATAGTGATAGTCATTTTTTAAAAGAAAAGTTTGTCAAAAATGTCATTGGATTTTTGGAAAATTGCAGGAACATGAGTTGGAATTAAGCCAACTAAAGCAACATAAAGAACATAGAAGAAAAACAAAACCATGTCCTTAAAGGAAAAAAGTAGATTTGTGTGATACATCTAGAGAAGAGTCTGACGAGGATGACATTGTTAGGGTATTGCAGGTCAGAGTTAACACCTAGCGGGGAGTGAATAGATGTGCGCGAATAAATATGCCCGCTTTTTTCGATGTGATATGTGAGATATTGTAGATGGCAAATTTAATCGATTTAATCAATTAACAATTGATTAAAGACAACAAATATGACCGATTAAGCACAGATATAATCGATTATGTCAATTAGAAAAATTCAGAACACAACTATTATCAAGTTTCTTGAACAACAAGCAATCACAACTTCAAACAATAGTGTATCAAGAATTGCTATAATATGTAATAAGCAGATTCACATAGCCACTATGTAAACAACTATCAATTAAGTAAGTTCTTGAATCAAATTGATATAACAAAAATATGCTTAAAATGTAAAAGTTAAGGGATGAGAGAAATTGAGATATGCGATTTTATCCTGGTTCGTTTGCTTGTCCACGTGTAAAATACATCCAGGCCTCCCATTCTGAACTTGGGAGATTTGATTCACTAGAATTGAAAGAATGTTTTGATACAAGCACACGTCCAATACAAGAGCCTTTCCTACTTGATCCACGATCTAACTAGCCAAGCTTTTGACAATTTCCTTCGTTCCTATGGTCTATCTACCAATTCTAACGGCTTCCAATCTTGCTACTCGACTCGCTCTCAAGATACTCACATGAAGTCTATATCCGACTAACCGTAGCTATTTGATATTATGCACCTTATCTCTAAACTTATAGAACTCAACAATCTAACAAAATATACAAAATCTTGAAAACAAGACTTCTAACACAAAAGCTCACTTCTCATAAGAGCCTCCTACAAACCTAAAGATTGAATATCTCACACAAACTAGAAAGTTATGTATGAGTATGTAAAGGTTTGTGAAAAATATTTTGATGCACTTGAATTGCACAAATATAACTTTTTCTCTCAAAAAGTATGCAAGAAACTTTCACATATGCTTTTCTAACTAATGCAAATTTCGCTCTGAGAATCTTTTAGAATCTAAAATTTTGCAATCAAAGTTATGAGCTGAAATGCAGGAAAAAAAAAATTTATAGTTAACTGTTTTCAACAGCACATAATCAATTAAATGAAAGCTTAATCGACTAACAAATTTAAAATTAACAGTCCATTGTTGAACTTAATCGATTAATAAGACCCATAAACGATTAAAGCCATCAAGAAACTCAAGATGGTAGCTACTGGAACTCTCATTAATCGATTAACCAAATGCTTAATCGATTAACATGTTTACACAACTACTTAATCGATTAATGAACTACTTAATCAATTAACAGTTAAACTAAAAGTTTCTTGGTTAACAAGTAACCCTTCCAAAAGAAGTAACTTGATGCAATGAATGAGTTTTCATGAAAAAATACCCTTTTAATGCAACCTACTCAAATGTGGATGAATGATGACTCTCAAAAATATTTTAGACAATTCTAAGATTATGCGAGATATTCATCATTGGGTTAAACTACCTAGACTCAATCTAAGCAATCATCTTAGGACTTCTAGAAAAGTAAAATTGACTTCCCTAAAGTCTTCAAAAGTCTTGAGTCTTGGTTCGTTGTTTGTTGTCAAGTCAAGTCAAGTCTTCATGCTTTTCCATAGCGACTTTGTCTTCATCGAAACATGATGGAAGATATATGTTGCAACCTTGCTTGTTGACTCCTCTTGCAATCTCAGACATGGAAGACATGAATCTTCTTGTCAAGAAGTTCAGCAAATTTCTTATGAGAATCAAAGGCACCAAGGCTGACCAAAGTAAAAGATTCACCAAGAGTAATGAAGCATCAACATCAGATAGAACTTCTCCTGCTTCGATTGCGGAAAACCTGAATACATCAAGGTGGATTTCCCTACTCTAGAAAATAAAAATCCCTTCATGGGAAAAGCAGGAGAGCCTACATAGCATGGTAGAATAATGACACAAGTTCAAGCTCAAAAAAAGAAAATGAGGAACAAACACATCTATCCTTGATGGGCATCTCACATTTTTGATGATGATGAGTTAAGTGATTTTGAAAACATAGATAGACCTACTTATGATGAATTACAAACTGCACTTAACGAACCTCATAGAGAATACATGAAACTTTCCTAACTTTTGTCAAAAAATAAAATTATCATAGATGTTTTGGAAAGTCACAAGTTAGAGAATACACTCTTGAAGCAAAAGTTGCCTCATTAAGTGAAGAACTTAATGGTTTGAAAAAGAGTAGTCACAAGTTCGACAACATCTTAAATAATCAAAGGCATATTAATGACCAAAGAGGTCTAGGCAAAACTAATAGCTAACAAGCAAATTGTATGTTTCAAAATGCTTTTATAAAACAAATAAGGTTAGCATGCAACATTTTCAAAATGAAAGTATTCATAAAAATCCTTTATTCAAATCCAAACGAAGGATACATCAAAACCAACCTACATGCTTTTACTGTAAAAATGTAAGCCACACACCTAATTCATTGGCCAATATATTTGGACTGAGAAAGATGTTAACCCTGTTTTTTTTTACCTGGGTGATACTATAGCTCAAAGTCATAGTCCTTCATGAATTCAACCCATCTACGTTGTCTCATATTTAACTCCTTTTGATTAAACAAGTATTTTAAACTCTTATGGTGACTGAATACTTCAAATCTCGATTCTAATAGATGATCTCTCCATATTTTTAAAGCAAATATCACCATAGCCAGTTCTATGTCATGAGTGGGATAATTCTCTACACGGGGTCTTAGTTGGGGAGACGCGTAAGCCACTACCTTTTAGTTTTGCATAAAAACACAACCCAAACTCTATTTGTAGGCATCATAGTATACTTCGAATACACCGTTTGGATCTAGAAATATTAACATTTGAGAAAGGCAAACACAATCTTAGAAAAACCTTCGACAAATATTCCATAGTAGTATGCTAATCCGAAAAAACTGCTATTCTCAATGACCGTTCAGAGTCTATCTCGTTGCAAAACTGCCTCTACTTCGAAGGGCATCACTATATATTCTTAATGTCCATATCGAGTACGAAAACCAGTCATAGTTACGTCTTCCTTCTTAACTCGAATTTGATGATATCCCAACCGTAAGTCAATCTTAGAGAAGATTGTTGCTCCTCTTAATTGATCCATCAGGTCATCAATTCAGGGAAGTGAATACTTGTTCTTGATGGTTACTTTGTTCAATTGTCTTTAGTCTACACACAACCTCATACTCCCACCGTTTTTCTTCACAAATAATACTTGAGTACCCCAAGGTGATACACTTGGTCTAATGAATTCTTTACTCATCAAATCTTCTAGTTCCTTTATGAGTTCCAGTAATTCTATGGAGGCCATTCTATAGGGAGCCATAGAGATTGGTCTGGTTCCAAGGACTAGGTCTATTGAGAATTCTACTTATCTTTCGGGTGGTAATCCATTAATACTTTCAGGGAGTACTTCCAGAAATTCCTCGACTACTGGTATCCTTTGGGTTTCTACCCCTTTTTCAGTCTTTAAAGAGGATAAGATAATGAATAATTTAGTCCCTACCCGAATCTTTGCTAAGATTTCTTTAGCATTTATAGACTCCTTGTCCTCTTAATTGAAACACTCTTCAAAAGCTCCTAGGAATTCTATTGTTTTAATTCTATCTCTTTCTTATGACGAACGTCTTCAGTAAAGAAATTTTCAAGAAACTTCTATGGAAATACCATCCACGTAATTTCCTATTGTTCTACTTATATATGTAACCTAACTTAATTCCACCAATGTTAAGCCTCTTGACCAACATATGTGGAGCTAGAGTTATCTTTTGATTCTCGGTGCTCTTCACGATTCTGAAGATTCTCTCTCTTGATTCCACTGATATGCACCGCCTAGATTAAATCTTCCTTTAAACTTAGGTGGATGGCTCTTCAAAAACCTCTGCAAGAATCAATAACCAATGATTCCTTGATCCACTATTTTATTCATTACCGTCAATAATCGTTGCCATCCGATCCAACAGCTTATGGAAAACAGTTTCATTCCTCCTTATCATACTTTTCAACCTACATTATGTATTGAAATATAGTCAAAGACAGACAATTAGAAGTGTGTGAGACCTATCACAGGCTAACAAGACTACCTACTCTAATAACACTAAAGTGTAATACCCAATATCCTATCGTAAAATTAATATTACATACAAGACTGTCAGGCACGTTCTTGGTTATTATAACTTATGTGTGGAAAATAGCATATATTATTTTATTTTAACGAACATAATGTCTTCACTATCATATCACTTCTATATTGTATTATAAAAACTACCTACCCAACGACATGTAAAGCATATACTCATACAACAATGTCATTGTCTAGGTCTTAAGTAAATGATTCAAATGTCGAAAATATAATTAACTATGCACCAATACAAATAGGGTGAATATATACATATATATACACACAATACAAAAAGGCCCTATGGCTGGGTGTGCACTAGGACTACCATCATCAACAAAGCACTAAATGTATAGCCATACATCAACACGGTCGTTATAGTAATGACAAGGTCTCCACCTCCTACACTAACCTCATTTGAGTCTTCTTCCTATTCCTCCTCATCACTGGGAATATAGATAATGCTATCTCTAACATTGGGCCCGATAGGTGGGGAATATGTCGGAGAGAGGGGATAATTGGGTCTTTTTTTCCTGGATCTGCACATAAGCCTTGCCACTAGGAGTCCGCCCTCGTACTCTGTGGGAAGGAGACCCTCGTGAGTACTCATGGATAGTCCTCACCAGAAAGTGGAGAGGGCTATGCTTATTGAAAAGTGAGGATGAAGATATTCATAGAGGCCATAAGCACAAACATATGGGAGGTCGTGCAAAATGGACCTCATATACCACTATATTTAGTGGATGGTGAAACAAAAGAAAAACCTAAACGTTTGTGGATGGATGATGAAAAAATAAAAGTGCAACACAATTTAAAAGGTAAAAACATAATCACATATGTAATTTCTTATGATGAATTCTTTAGAGTTTCACAATGCAAAAGTGCTAAAAAAATGTGGGATACTTTTCAAGTAACCCATGGAAGCACAAGTGAAGTTAAGCGTGCTAGGTTAAATGCATTGACTCATGAATACGAACTATTTCATATGTTTCCAAATGAATCTATAAATAACATGCAAAAATGTTTTACTCGTATTGTTAAATATCTTGTTGCTTTAGGTAAAGTGTTTGCAAATGGATAGCTTAATGACTTGATAGGGCATGCCAACCAAAAGTGACCACAATTATGGAATCCAAGGATTTAGACTCAATGTCAATTTCAACTCCTTTTGGAAAGCTACCAGAGCATGAGATGGAGCTTGAACACTTAACTCTACATAAAGAATCAGATAAGAAAAAGAAAGGAATTTCCCTCAAGGCTACATCTTCAAGTATATAACTACAAGAGGAGAAATCAAATGACGAATAATCTGATTCGTCTGATTATGATGATTAGACTATGATGATCCCAGTGAACAAATTCAACAAATTTCTAAAGAAGAAATGAGGATTCAAAAGTCTCAAAGAAGAGATACACAGAACTCAACCAAAAGGAGCAAGAACTCAAAAGACAAAATCACTTGCCATGAATGCGATAGGGTAGGACACATAAAATTCACATGTCCTACCTATCTTAAAAGAGTTAAGAATGATATGAAAGACTCAATGAACATTAAGACCAAGAAAGCCTATATTGTATGGGATGTGCCCAAAGAAGAAGTAACATCAAACACATCGGATGATGAAGAATCAACCAAACTCTACCTAATGACTTAAAATCACAATTCATGCAAAACCAGTTAGCAAGGTGACTTAAGTGAGGTAAGTAATTTCGATTCCGATAATTTCCCCACATGTGACATATTATATGGTGCTTTTGTTAAATTGCACGAAGAACTCAAGAAATTAGCTAAAATTTGTTGATGAGCTCAGACTAAAATTAACCTACGTGGTATTGATACCCCCTCGTGGCATAGACTTGCCCTACGTGGTATTGAATAAATTGTTATTAAATGTGGTTGAGAAATTGTAGTAAGATAGTTTATTTGATTTGATTGTTGATTTATGTTGAACTTATATTGATATATATTTGCAATATTATTATTCTATGTTGATTTATAAACACTGATTATCTTGAATTTGATGTCTTACTCATTTGTATTTCCTGTTGGTTGCTTTGATGATAATCGGTGTACAGGTAAAGCAAAGGACTAGTAGATCCGGGTGATGTCGTAGTTTAGATTTTGACTGTTGATGTAATAGAGATATTAATGTGTTGTTTTTTATTATGCACATATATGTACTTATTAACTGAACTAATTGATATATATTATCGTATTAGTGAACTAATGTATGATTGACATGTATGCAAGGACGAAGTCCTCTTTTGAAATTAAAAAGCGAAGTTATGGGTTATGATCCCCAAATTATTTTGGTGTATTAATTAGTCTTTATCGCATTTGAAGCGTAACTATATCGTGAATGTTAAAATGAAAATAGGTTGTGAGAAACCAGTTCCTAAGATTTGCATGTCTTAAAAATATACGGACAAACTTTTCTAGTGTATAATTTGGGTCCTTACAATATGGTATTAGAGCATGAGGTAATTTTGTGACCTAGAGTATGACCTTACATGCTTCTTTGTGAAATTTATGTGAGTTCCCTACTTGATCTATGTGATTTGATGTATTATTACACAATATACTATGAGACTATATGATAAACTGATTGTGTGAATTTGACTTTGTGTACTAATAACAAATGAGTACATGTTACAAAGGTGGCTGGAAGAGGACGAGGATCAGGTCAGAATGATCTATTTGCTCAGATAGCAACCGTACTGCAAAACATGAACGAAAACCTGCAACATCTGAACCAGAATGTAGCGCTGAGTCCAAACCCACACCCCCTGGCACCTCAAGGACTGGTAGAGTACCGGGGATTGGATGAGTTTTGTAGGCGCAATCCCACCCAATTCGAAGGCGGGTTCGCTCCCGATGCGGCCAATGAGTGGGTCCAAAACTTGGAGCGGATATGCAGAACTATGGGTTGTTCTTATGCCTAGAAGGTGACATGTGCATCTTATGTACTGGTAAAGGATGCTGAGAACTGGTGGGAGTATGGTCGGAGGCAGATGGAAGCAGAAGGACAAGCCATCACTTGGGAAGCCTTCAAATGGAAGTTTCTCCAGAAATACTTCCCCGCTGATTTGAATAGGAAGAAGGAGATTGAGTTCCTACGGTTAGAGAAAGGGAATCTATCAGTGAGAGAGTATGCGGCCAAGTTTGAAGAGTTGGCCCGATATTGTCCTTATTATGAGCTGGAGTTGGACGGACTGTCCAAATGTGTTAAGTTCGAATCAGGTTTGAAGCCCAAGCTGAAGATGATTTTTGGATATTAGGAGATTTCTGACTTTCCTACCTTAGTCAACAAGTGTAGGATGTTTGAGGATGATATGAAGGCGGATGAGGTGGTGGCTCACAAAATGAATTCTTCGAAGAACTTTGGGCCTCAAAGAACTATGTGCAAGGGAAGGGAAAAGGTAAGGCGTTTCAAGAGGAATGAAAACTTTACTCTCCACCCATGGGAAATCGAGGGTATAGTTCGCACGGGCCAAGGACTCATGTCAATGCTGGAGGGTCACAATTAAACTCTCCTCCCTTGTGTGACAAATGTGGTAGGCTTCATTTTGGAAGTGTATGCCCCGGATCCGGGAATGGATGTTTCAATTGCAAGGAGCCGGGATATATAAAGAAGTTTTGCCCTAATTTGGACTAGCGTGCGAATAACTTGAATGCGAGAAGGCCTAGGAACACTGGTAGGGTGTTTACTATGAGTGGTGTAGAGGCATCGAATGTTGATTGTCTGATCAAAGGTAATTGTATGGTGGTAGATATTCCTCTTACTGTGTTGTTTGATTCGGGAGCAACACATTCTTTTATGTCTATAGAATGTGTGAAACAACTGAGGTTTCAAACTAAGTCGCTGCCTTTCGACTTAGTCATGTCCACCCCTATTAGTGCACCTGTGGTGGTATCAATGTTTGTCCCTCAGTGTCCGGTAGTGGTAAATGGTAGGGCATTTACCGTAGATTTAATCTGCTTACCGTTGTCCCAGTTAGATCTAATTCTGGGGATGGACTAGTTGTCAGCAAATCGAGTGATGCTTAATTATGCTGATAAGACTGTAGTATTTGGAGATCTGTATGAGAATTTTGAACAGTCTAGGTGTCTAGAGCCAGTGTCGGCTAAGGAGGTTAGGACTTCTCTTAAGGAAGGGGGAGCAATGTTTATGTTGTTGGCATCACTGTAGGGTAATGAGAAACCCAAAGTTGAGGAAATACTGGTGGTAGGTGAATTCCCTAAGGTATTTCCGGGAGATATTCCAGATTTGCCTCAAGTGCGAGAAGTTGAATTCTCTATTGATTTAGTATCAGGGACGAGACCCATTTCTATAGTCCCTTATAGAATGACACCCTTAGAACTGGTCGAGCTGAAAAAGCAGATTGAGGATTTGTTGGCGAAGAAGTTTATTTGTCCCAGTGTTTCGCCGTGGGGTGCACCGGTGCTGTTGGTTAAGAAGAAAGATGTATTTCGGATTTGCCACTAGTTCGAGAAGTTGAATTCTCTATTGATTTATTGTCAGGGACGAGACCCATTTCTATAGCCCCTTATAGAATGGCACCCTTAGAACTAGTCGAGCTAAAAAAGCAGATTGAGGATTTGTAGGTGAAGAAGTTTATTCGTCTTAGTGTTTCGTCGTGGGGTGCACCGGTGCTGTTGGTTAAGAAGAAAGATGGGTGTATGAGGTTGTGCACCGGCTACAGACAACTGAACAAGGTCACAATTAAGAATAAGAATCCATTGCCTAGGATCAACGACTTGATGGATCAGTTAAGAGGAGCAATAATGTTTTCTAAGATTGATCTCGGATCGGGTTATCATCAATTCAGAGAAAAGTCTTAGGATATTCCTAAGACTGCGTTCAGGACGAGGTATGGACATTTCGAATATTTGGTAATGGCCATTGGAGTGACGAATGCCCCAGCAATATTTACCGACTACATGAATCAGATTTTTCAGCCATACTTGGATTCATTCGTAGTGATATTTATTAATGACATTTTGGTCTACTCTAAGAGCCGAGAGGAACATGCGGAGCATCTGAGAGTTGTTCTTGGAATCTTAAATGATAATTTGTTGTATGCAAAACTTTCAAAATTCGACTTTTGGTTAGAATTCGTGAACTTCCTTGGGCAAGTGATATCCAGAGAGGGAGTGGCAGTAGATCCTTCTAAAGTTGAAGCAATAATGGAATGGGTAGTACCTAAGTCCGTCATAGAGATCAGAAGCTTTCTGGGATTGGCGGGTTATTACTGGAAGTTTATAGAAGGATTTTCGAAGTTAGCATTACCACTAACCAAGTTAACCAGAAAAGGAGAACTATATGTCTGGACGACCCGCTATGAGGAAAGTTTCCAAGAATTGAAGCGGATGTTGACTATGGCACCAGTGTTGGTTCTTCTGTGTACCGATCGTGATTTTAGTGTATATTGCGATGCTTCCAAGCAAGGTTTGGGTTGTGTTTTAATGTAGGACAGGAAAGTTGTTGCTTATGCTTCGCAGAAGTGAGGTCGCATGAGCAAAACTACCCTACTCACGATTTGGAGTTAGCTGTTGTGGTCTTTGCACTAAATATTTGGAGACACCATCTTTATGTGTGAGGTTTGAAGTTTTCAATGACCACAAGAGTTTGAAATATCTGTTCTTTTAGAAGGAACTGAACATGAGGCAAAGAAGGTGGATGGAGTTTCTTAAGGACTATGATTTTGGTCTGCAGTACCACCTTGGAAAGGCCAATGTGGTGGTAGATGCTCTAAGTCGGAAGTCACTACATGTGTCCGCGTTGATGATTCATGAGGAAAGGTTAATTGAGGAGTTCAGGGATATGAACTTGGAAGTGCGAGTCAAATCCCATAGTATGATTTTGGGGATGCTCAAAGTTACGAATGAGTTGTTGGACTAGATCAAGATAATGCAAGTTGAGGATCAAGAACTAAGAGTCAAATGAGATTTGATGACTAATGGGAGAGAAAAAGATTTTGAGTTAGATGTTAGTGGGATGTTGAGGTACAGAGGAAGAGTGTGTGTACCTCGCAATGTGGAATTGCGGAAGAGTATTCTCGAGGAATCTCACAAGAGTAAGATGAGCTTCCACTCGGGGACCACAAAAATATATTAGGGTTTAAAGAAGTTGTTTTGGTGCTCCGGGATGAAAAAGGATCTGGCATTGTATGTATTGAGTTGCTTGGTTTGCCAGAAAGCTGAGATTGAACACTAGAGACCGGCAGGAGTACTACAATCTCTGGAAATTCCTGTGTGGAAGTGGGATAGCATCTCGATAGACTTTGTGTCGGGTTTTCCAAAGACTCAAAAAGGGTACGATTCGATATGGGTAATAGTGGATCGGTTGACTAAGTCTGCTCACTTTTTACCTATGAACATGAAATATTCTTTAGAACATTTGGCAGAGTTGCACATCCGAGAGATAGTTCGATTGCATGGGATATCATCGATTATTGTATCGGACAGGGATCCCCGTTTCACTTGGAACTTTTGGACTAGTCTGCAATCTGCTTTAGGAACCAAGTTGAAATTGAGTTCCGCTTATAACCCACAAATAGATGGTCAATCTGAGAGGACTATACAATCGTTGGAAGATCTTTTGAGGGCATGTATTTTGGAACAACCTGGAAGTTGGGATAGTATGCTACCCTTGATTGAGTTCACTTACAACAATAGTTTCCATTCAAGTATCAGGATGGCACCCTATGAAGCCTTGTATGGACGGAAATGTAAAACTCCAGTCAATTGGTTTGAGACTGGAGAGAACTTGGTATTAGGACCCGAGGTGGTTCGAGAAACGACTGAAAAGATTAAGAAAATAAGAGAGAATATGAAGATATCTCAGAGTCGACAAAAGAGCTATTATGACAAGAGGCGGAAACCTCTTGAGTTCAATGAAGAAGATCATGTGTTCATGAGAGTAGTTCCGACTACTGGAATTGGGATAGTCTTGAAATCCCGTAAGCTTACTCTAAGGTTCATTGGACCATATCAGATCTTGAAGAAGATTAGACCGGTAGCATATCGGGTTGCCTTACCCCCATTGTTGTCGAATCTCCACAATGTGTTTCATGTGTCTCAGTTGAGGAAGTATGTTGGAGATCCATCCCATGTGGTTCAGTCTGATAAGATAGAACCGAAGGATAACCTGACATTTAAGACTGTGCCCGTGAGAATCATGGATAAGTGTCAAGAAATTGAGGGGAAAGGAAATCCCTTTGGTGAAGGTACTATGGAGCCAAGTAGATGAAGGGGATGCAGCTTGGGAAGTGGAACGTGACATGGTGGAGGATTACCCTCATTTGTTCGGATAGAGATGTATGTTTAATTTCCGGGGACGAAAATTCTTATAAGAGGTGGAGGATTGTAACACCCTAAGTTTCATTTTCCTAAAGTTTTGTAAAAGTCAAAAATCTGGGATATACTGAAGGATTCTCGCTTGAGCAAGAGGAGCCTCGCCCAAGCGAGGGATGTCAGTATTTCTCCCAGGATTTTCCCTTGAATTCTCGCCTGAGCGAGAGTTGGCTCGCTTGGGCGAGAGAGACACTCTGGAGGCTAGTGGATCCTCGCTTGAGCGAGAATCCCTCGCTTGAGAGAGAGCATCATAGTTTGAAACTTTAAAAGGCGGGGATTTTTCACCTGGGCGACGTGTTCTCGCTTGGGCGAGAATCTAAAAGTCTGAACCCTAAAATAGAACCCCAAACACGAAAAGCGGGTAGGTTTTTGGGAGAAGAGAGAAGAGGAGGCTATTTTCTTGGCAAGAGCTCGTGTAGAGGCTAAGAGAAGCTAGAGAAGAGGTAAACCTCTTGATTTTAACACTCCTTCTCGTTTTGAAACTCATTTTGGGTATTTGGGTCTCTTCTCTTTACATGGAAAACCACATAACCCTCTCTTTTGAGTTGTAGTTCATTTTATTTAACTTTCCTCTTGAAACCTTGTAGTGTAGAGTTTGTATTTGGAAATGGTGTTCGTAAAATGTTGATTTTAGGAAACCCCAAAACCTAGAAACGAAATGGTGAAGGAAAGGGGTGAAATGTTGAGTTGGAATGTGGTTTATGAGTTGTAATGTGGAATGAGGGGTTAAATGTTTACGAATTACATACTTGAAGTTCCTAATGGAGATGACTTTGAAAATCATTGTAATATGAGCTATTTTGTAGTTGAAATGTGCAATATGAGTTGTTATATGATATTATGAATATATTATTGATTATGGTTATTGTGTGTGGTGTGAATGAGGAAAGACCCTAAGGTTGGAGGAGGCGGAGTAGAGGCTAACAAGTTACCAAACACCAACGCCAACGCACACCAAGGTAAGGGAGAAGCATTTCCATTATTAGTGATATAATGTGGAAGGTAAGCTTATTGAGTATGGTATTATGAGAATAGAGTTATTAATATCATTGCATGAAAGTTGTATTGTTTCGCCTTTGTGGCATAGACTTACCCTACGTGGTAATGATTCGCCTTTATGGCATAAACTTGCCCTATGTGGTATTGATTCGCCTTTACGGTGTAGACTTGCCCTACGTGGTATTGATTCGCCTTTGTGGCATAGACTTACCCTATGCGGTATTGAATCGCCCTTGTGGCATAGAATTGCCCTACGTGGTATTGATATGCCCTCGTGGCATAGACTTGCCCTACGTGGTATTGAATAAATTGTTATTATATGTGGTTGAGAAATTGTTGTAAGATAGTTTATTTGATTTGATTTGATTGTTGATTTATGTTGAACTTATATTGATATATATTTGCAATATTATTATTCTATGTTGATTTATAAACACTGATTATCTTGAATTTGATGTCTTACTCCTTTGTATTTCTTGTTGTTTGCTTTGATGATAATCGGTGTACAGGTAAAGCAAAGGACTAGTAGATCCGGGCGATGTCGTAGTTTAGATTTTCGACTGTTGATGTAATAGAGATATTAATGTGTTGTTTTGTGTTATGCACATATCTGTACTTATTAACTGAACTAATTGATATGTATTCCCGTACTAGTGAACTAATGTATGATTGACATCTATGCGAGGACGGAGTCCTCTTTTGAAATTAAAATGCGAAGTTATGGGTTATGAACCCCAAATTATTTTGGTGTATTAATTAGTCTTTATCGCATTTGAAGCGTAAATATATTGTAAATGTGAGAAACCAATTCCTAAGATTTGCATGTCTTAAAAATATTGGACAAAATTTTCTAGTGTATAATTTGGGTCCTTACAAAGACTACATCCAGTATTATTGTAGCACAAGAGATTATTTACTAGATATTATGAGTAGCAATTAAAATTCTCTCCCTGAGACTCCTTGTACATCATTCATTCACTAATACCTTACATCCTTGGGAAACCTTTCCAAGTACTCTCTTCCCCTTGTCAACTCACCATTGTGATGAAAGGCTTACAACAATGGTTGAAGAAAACTTTTCTAGGGCAAGGATTGCCTTACCAGATATAAAATTTCTATAAATTACAATTTTCTTGCTCTCAATACACTTAGTATACAATACTCTTAAATGTGTTTATGTTTGGAAAAACTTTAGAACATGCACTTAATGCAAATTCTGAACATTTTGAATTTTGGGACAAAAGTTGCATAAGAAAGTGCAGAAAATTGTATAACAATATTATGAAAGTTTTTGAATGATTAAGTGTTGTGAAATGGGTGTTCCAAGGTCTTTAAATAGACATCCATTCAGCCAATCTATTCTCACACGAAGATGGGACACTATTGGAATGAAACTCATTCAGTTTGAATGAAAATATGTTCAGTTTGAAATTGAAAACTAATTATAATAGCTCTGTGTAACCGGGTACTGTATGATATAATCGATTATCCAAACTTTATGTCTAGTAACCTGTTAGTTAGTGTTACACAGTCCAAGTAACCTATTATGTAGGTCTAGTAACCTGTTACTCAGGTCAAGTAACTCATTACTTAGCATTTTAAAAATTCTTTTAATTTGTCTAAAAGTTTTCCAATAATTTTCAAAATAGTTTTCCCACATTTTGAGCATTGCTACTAAACATACTTAAAACTTTAAGGATAGAAATACCTATGGAAGACTTAGACTCTATTTTGACTTGAAGCTTGATCGCCTGTGTCTTCAAAGTCTCCTTCTTTTTTCTTATTTTTATGTGATCTTGGTTTCTTCATCAAAATTGTGTCAAGGTCAGGAGCAAGATCTTCTTCACAATCTCCCTTTTTTTGATGATGAAAAACCAACATATTTTTGAAAGTAGAGTTTTTCGAGATAAGCAAATTTCATGAGTTTTGATATGGTTGACTTTAGTATGATCTCCCAATCTTGTATGCTCCCACATTGTTTTTGAGTATGTGCCTGGAATATTATAGAAAACAAGTTCCAACTTTTCTCTCCCTTTTGACTTCATCAAAAAGAAGGATAAGTCGGATTTCCAGCACAATATAGATATATATACACCGCAAAAAGGGTAACAATATAAGATCATGACTTATTACTAAGCCAAAGGTAAGAATAAATGATTTGAACCATATTATGTAAATGTTATAAGATGATATAGGCAAATTAAACAACATAGCATAATAGTCATTAGAAGCAAAGTGGTTCATACAATCATAGAGTAAACAAAAGTTATGTATTACATCGATAATCGACTATCATGTGTGATAATCAATTAAATAGAACATAGGAACCCAATTATTGATTATTTATGGGAATAATCGATTATATAAGTTCCACTAACTAAGGTCTTGGATTTCTCGGTTTCCATAATCGATTAGTTCCAACAGAAAACCATATGTTAGTAGGTCGATAATCGATCACTTGTTAAGATAATTGATTAGACCTAACAAAAAATAGTTTTGTATAACAATTGATTTTCCACCCATGTGCTCATAATAGTTATAGATTTCCAAAATTCACTTTCATATCAATTTTTAGTGAAATTATTGTTATTGGAAAAGTTCTTAGTTTCTTTGAATCTTAAGAGTGAAAATGATAAAATTTTAGCATTCTTTTCAGTTGTACGTATTGTTACACATTTACATATAAATCTTGCATTGATCACACTTAACCTGTAGAGTTTTTGTGAGATTTTTGTTTTAGGTTTGTAGCTGAGTTTTAGTGTTCATATTAGCACACTTTAAGTGCACACAACTCAGAACCAAATTTAAACAACAAGGTTAGATTCTCTAGGTGTGTTGTTGACCAAAAAAAAAAGATTCTCTAGGTGTGTTGAGTATCACCATTAGTAGAGAATTGAGTGAAAATCCTAGTTGCGGTTAGTTGGTGTCTTCACGATTTACAAGGGTCTTGGTTGGGAGGAAGAAGTAGTTGGGGCTGGACCACGAGAAAGGTGTGGGTATCCTTTAGAGACGGGTAGAATGTCAAACCATCTTTGAGAGAGTATTGGGCCGAGAAGGAAGTCTTGTAAATTCTTGGAAGTGTGTTTGTAAAATACATTTGATTCCATTAGTGAAGAAAAATCTTCCAACATCAAAATGGGAGGTCTGAATGTAGTTTCAAGTGGACAAACAAACAAACCAATATAAAATTTGTTGTCTCACTCTTTCTATATCTCAATTCCTTTACAATTCATTCTTTTACGTGGTTTATTTATTTATTTGTTTTGCTTATTGATCTTAGTGTTTGCCTACATTATGTGTATAATTTGGCATCATTTCTTTAAATGAATTGCTTATGTTTTCGATTGAATTTGGAGTTACGTGTTGTGCAATAAACTGTTTTTCCAATATTTCAAGAATCAGAATAATTGGTTATTGCTAACAGTAATTGATTATTTCTAATAATAGTAATTGATTGTTTGTTGTGATAATCGATTATCCTGAACTGATTTTTCAATATTCTCATTGACCGGAAAAGCGACATTAGTGATCCGCTGCACCTATTCACCCCTCTGGATATCTTTTAACATGTGTTTACCCAACAGTTTGTTGGAATGTATTTTTAGGTGTGATAGAATATATATTTTTCTTTTACATACAGAAAGGAGCATGTTAAAATATATTGTCTTACGGTAGATTATGAGTTGGATTTTGAAAGTGAAAGATAAGATTCATGATACATTTCACAATGTTTCAAAACCCACCTCCCACAAATGCTTGACTGATTAACTACCTAAGATGTGTTTCAAAGTTTGATTGTAATTGTTGAGGTTGAGTATTTGCTTGATTATGAGGTATGACTGGGACTTTGCCTCAGCAACCCCTTTCCCTGTTGTAGTTCTTTGGGCCTCTAGCCCCGGACAGTCGGACGAAAAAGGTTTGGGTCCATAACCGGATTGAAACATAAAAGGTTTGGGTCCATAACCGGATTGAAACATAAATCAAAATCTCCAAGAGTACTCATTTTTGGATTCTCCAACAGCAAAAACAGTAACAGGCATAAAACTATGGTAACAAATGGATTCATCTATGGTTATATGTTGCAAACAAACAATTTTTGTAGATGTAACAAAAGCATAATTATTCTTTGTTAAAAAATTCTATAAACCTATAGTAGGGGTCTCACTTGATGACGTCTCCCCAAGAAACTCTGATCTCAGTTTCATCAACAGTCGGCCGAGATGATTTAACCCTTCTCCATCCCGACCTCCACCCCAGAATAGATCATGCGGTGAAGCCTCGACAAGAACGGAACCTGCGGTTGAAAGCAGCATAGAATTCAAATGTGGGTAGATTGAGAACTTGCATTTCAGTGCCTTGTACATGACTTCAATCTTTATGTTGTCCCAGTCAGACCTTATCTGTGTATTCATTCAATCAAATATAGAATCAGTCATAATCAGTCACCAGTCAAGAGAACAAGCATATGTAATTATGCAATAATAAGAACTAAGTAAAGTATTAAAACTAATACACTCAACAAGCGGTATATACATGGAGACAAATATCATTGGCACAATGTCAGAAAGTAACAACGAGAGAAAGGCATCTTTTAGGGTCAATAGTCCTCAGCTGCAAATTGTATAACCACTAACCCAAGAGTAGGAAATTATACATAGCTATAAAATACATGCAAAGTTAGAAACAGATTTTCGTTAGAAAATCATTATTCCACATGTAAGTGACTTCTGTCTTAGGGCTAAAATCATGCCTATAGAGAAAACAGACAAACAAATACAAGGTACAAGGGAAATAATAGATGACAACCATGTCCCTTAGCCAGAATGTTAAGAAACATTATAAGAGTTTGAGACTAGTTTGAAAAACCATTTGGGACAATACCAGATCAGGTCGCTGCCTTTGCATTGACCTTCCTATTCTTGCAGCTTCTTCGGGACTTTTAACAGATTTAATCGTTTCAACACAATTTTGTGCAAATGTATCATCCACCCCAACAAACTTGTGTGCCTACACTTCAAAATATATTTATAAGCAACACAACAAAGCTGCAAAGGAAAAAAAGAATTTATGCTATAAAGCAAGGACCTGGTAGTAATGCTCCACACTCAACCAAGTCACATAATCACCATTTTCATCAGGCATTTGAATGGGATGAGGAGAGAAATTTGAAAATGCACCATAAGGATCCCATGCTTTATAAAAAAAAATTATGCTTGGCTCATATGGTGAGATAGTAGGATCAACAGTGACCGTTTCATCCAGTGATGGGATAATAGGTACCATGTCTGGCATGGGCTGAAGAAATCCACTAATGAGCATGTCAGGCCCGACCTGCATTACAGTTGCCAGCAACACGACCCCATCAACGAACAGCAAAGGCATTATAATGCTAGACACATCGGAAATTACTTCAACTAAAATATACAATGCTAAACACGTCATGTTGAAAATGTGTATATAGGTATATTTGTCCAGATTCATTGTATAGGCTAACCAACAAATAACTGTAATCTTCATGTTTTTTACATTAGCTCTATATAATCAAGTCAACAGATTGTAAACGGGTGAACTTGTTTGTGTCATTGTGACAGTAAGGTTTGATTGCATATTGCCTCTAATCCTCTTTTTTATAAGAGGACCACACATATTGAGGTATATTGTTACTTTTCCAGAGAAAAGGTCTAATCTGGCTACATCAAAACTAGTTTTGTCAATTCAAATTTCCAAATGGCGTATGTTCTCACTGAATCTTTGAGAGGTTCTCCAATAAATTATTCTTTTAAAAGCTTAGTGGATATGACCTGTATACTCCAACTTGTGGGGGTGTTAGAATCATGTATATTTGGTGGAATAAATGGCTAAAGGATAGCCCAACACAAGAGGCTCCCACCTAGTGTGGTTTGGGGAGGGTAAATGTATGCAGTCTTACCCTCACAAGTGAAGAGATTGTTCCCATGAATCATGTATATTAGGTGGAATAAATGGCTAAAGGGTGGCCCACTGCAAGAGGCTCCCACCTAGTGTGGTCTGGGGTGGGTAGAGGTATGCAGCTTTACCCTCGCAATCGAAGAGACTGTTTCCATGAATCATGCATATTAGGTATATGAATAAAACTTACATATGCACAGAGCCTATTAGGTTCATCCAATATTCAAATGCTTTGACATTATTAAAAAGAATTGTTATAAGGGTCTTGTTGTCTTTTTCAAATGTGATTTTAATAAAGTGGAAGTATTGATTGATAGTGCCTAATAGGCACATGCCTATTCAAGTGTTCCTCTAGGTATATTTGCCTAGATTCATTGTGTAGGCTGACCGGATCATAACTGTAATCTTTGTATTTATCACACTGGCTCTATATTATCAAATCACAAATGTATAGTTTTAGAATATGCATCTCTACTCTTTTCCTCTCTCTACAGATTATAACTTTTTCCTTAGACGCATGTGATACATTCAGCAATGAGTATCCGGATCAGATGTGTATTTTTTGAAAAGGTGAAAATCTTAGTACTTCTAAGGAAAAAGCTGATTGACTACCTGCTCATAGCAAACATCAATTAGGTTTAAAGCCTGTGACATCTCAACCATCCCAAGCTCACCAACAGGAGATGGTGCATTCTTTCCACCAATAATTTTAGGAGCAACAAATGCAAAAACCTGCACATCAATACCATCAGCAAATCAGTAAAAAAATAAAATGAAAACAAGATAAAGCCAAACTAACTCTATATGGGATTTACTTTTTATTTACAAAGGCGGCCCAACGCACGAGGTTCCCGGCAAGTGGGGACTGGGGAGGACAAATGTACATAGTTTAGTGGAGAGACTTTTTCTAAGATTTAAACTCATGACTTCCAGGTCACAAGGCAGCAAACTCACTGTTGCACTTAGACTCATCCTCTACTTATTTATTTTATTAAAGAAAATTTGTAGTAAGATGAAGACAACGAATTGCATAGAGTTAGGCAGAAGGATAAGGGATCCTCCTAAGAAACGACAAACAGAAAAATATGAAAAAAGGAGAAAACCGATGTAACACAGCTTCCTAATCCCTTGACATATCGGTTAGGGAGCCCCATTAAAAAAGCTACGAGATTTGCAGCATAAAAGACACAAACCCCCTAATTTTATCCCAAATCAACTCATGTGCCATAGATACTTCCTTCAAAATGCAAGAATTCTTCTCCAACCAAATTTAACGTATTGTGGCATAGATTTAAAGCAAGTAGCAAAACACCAACAATTAACACATATAAGGGGAAAGAGCCTTATCTTTTTTTTATAAGCTTAGTTTATCCTACAAGCCCGCAACATATCATTAGTACTATTTTTATTATGAACTGTAGTCCAAATAAAAGCCTTGACCTTAAAGGGAACTTTGGACTCGATAAGGGTTTCTCAAGAAGAGAAGTATCCCTAATCAAGGAATGAGTTAGAACTGAAAAAAGATTACCATGATAAATACTTAGAAATATCAAGGGACCAAATCCTCTGGGCAAGAGGACAAATGAATAGAGTCAAGAAGATCCAAGAGGAATCCATCTTAGAATATTCCTTATTATTAAATTAGGAAAAAAGTTGTAGAAGTTCCATGAAAAAACAGAAACTGACAGTATAAGAGTTGTCGAAAATATTTAGAGAAGAAAGATGATAAAGACAAGTTAACAGAGATAAGTAAAACTACTCAAACAAACAGCATTTTGTAAGGATAGTCTCTTCACCAACAAAATCCCCTCCCCCAACCAAAACAACAGCCATCATGGAGAATAGAAAACAAGTAAATTCAGACATAATTGAAGGGGAATCACCCCGAATCAAAGATCGTTTTCTTTCTTGTCTGTTTTTCCGATAGAACTTATTTTCTGCCAATTACAATAAACACAAGAACATCAAGTAATCATTATCAAGTTAAACTTATATCAAACATCCACTTAGCTCAATGGTTTTCTTATGACCAGTTTCAAAAGGCCTAGAAATGTGGCACTATTGTTATACGCTTAGGCAGATGATCAAAATATAGAGAAACATCCAGCAAATTATTAGCATATAATCTATCACCTTTTATCAGTAATTAGCTACAACAACAGAAAATTATCCTGAGTCCTAACTATCCAATAACAAGTGGAAGTTCATTTATGTTTCTACCAGGGAAAAGGAAAAGTGAAACGGATAAACAAAACCTTGTGAATTATTCCTGATGAAATAGCAGAGGCAGCCAAAGTTCCTCCACATTCCCATAAAATTGAAAGGTAGCCACGATCATGAAAATACTCCATAACATCTCGGGGATTTAGCATGTCAAACTCCACAACTTCAACTCCTTTAGATGCTAGCAGCTTCTGGAAACTCCTCCTAGCACCCCTCTGTGTTACAACTATGGTGGAAACCTCGGACATGTCCCAAAGATTTGCTTCCTCTGGAAGATTGAGACTCTGAGTCATTACAATCCGAATTGGCATATGCCCACCTCCATGTCTGGCTGTCAGTCTTGGATCTAAATGAAATGTCAAAAGATAAGGATACGAAAATTCAAATCCTGAGAAAGTTTTAGAAAAATAATGACAATTACTCACTGTCCCTTCGTACTGTATTTCCTCCCACAATAACAGCATCACTTCTACCGCGTAGCTCAAAAACTAGATTTCTAGATTGCTTGCTGCTTATCCATGAGGCATGACCACTGCTAGCAGCAATTTTTCCTGTGGCGGCAAAATAAATTTAATAAGACAGACACAACCCTGTGTAATGTATGTTTGAGACCCTACACTCTGTACTAACCAATAATTAGTTTAGTCACACCAAGTCAATTAACAAGGGGGAAGCTCACCATCAAGGGTCATAGCATACTTGAGGACAGAAAAGGGAACACGTGACGCAGCTCTACAAATCAAAGGGGCATTGACAAGAAGACAAGCTTTCTGGGCATCCTGCAACAAAAAGGAAATTGATAATGTATGCATGTGAAAGTAAATAAATCAATTTTTTAATAAAAAAATTAACACATGACTTCTTCGTTAGAAACCAGACACAGCCGTGTCTGCATCATTAGTCTCATAGCAATATCTATGGGCATACCCAGTAAAAGACCAAAAAACCAACTTCCATTTCAAAAAACCATATTTACATTTCACTAAAAACATTTAGAATGCTAAATCATGACAACACGCAAATAAACCATTGTAAAGTTTTGTTTTTCTTCAATTGAAAAGAAGAAACTAAAAAAACAAACAACTTTCAAGGTTATGATTGAAGCATTGCATACCTCTATGTCTATACTGGTGAGATCCTCTCCGAGAAGATCAACATGCAGTCCTTGAGTTCTGAATGCGCGTATAGCATTGCCACGTAGATGTTGCAGAGGGTGTCTCATTCCAATAACAACCCTTTGAATCCCTCCCTAGTTGGTTTTACACACAGGATCATTCTCATTCATTCATTTATCAACACTACAACCAGAAACTAACTAAAGTCAAAAAAACAACAGAATAAACACACATAAAAAACTTTAAGATAGGATGGAATGGGATAGAACCAAATGGATCTATACAGTGATTTAAATTGCGGACCGCATTAACTGATGTGTCCACAACATTGCGGACTGCATTAACTGATGTGGCCACAATATTATATTGCGGTTGCATCATACTGCAATTGCGGTGTGACTCCGAATCAAAATGATGTGGTCGCATCGGACCGCAACACACCCGCATCGGACCGCATTTGGACCGCATCAGGCCACATCGGACCGCATCGGTTTCAAAAATATTGTTTTAATCACAAAATAATTCACACCGCAACAGCCGCAATCCAAATCGCGATGGCCGCAATCCACATCGCCATGGCCACAATGACCACAATTGCATTAAACGCAACCGTTACCGCAATTTAAAACAATGGATCTATACTATTCCATCCAATACCACAATATTTTATTCTTCCCTCCTAATTTGATGTATTAGATGGAATGAGAAGTACAAACTTTGTCCAATTTATAGCAATATAAAATATCCAGTGGGATAACTTTATTCCATTCATTCATCATTAAATAACCAACCACAACATTTATACACAACAACAATAACAACGACAACATTGTACACAGACACTTGAGACTTGTGACAGATTTATGAGAAAATAGAACCTGAACAAGAGCAGATACAGCAGTGTGGTCACCGTGACAATCACCAGGTTCCATGTTGAGGTAAGCGGTGGCGCCGCAGCACCGTTCGCCGGCGGCCTCCACAGCCTGAACCTCAGCAGGCGCGGTGCCCTGGGCATAGAGAAAACCCTCGCCGGCGATTTGACCGGAGGGTGCGGTGATGACGCAGCCGAAGTTAGGGTGGGGAGAAGTGAGACCGGCAGATTTGTCAGCAAGGTCGGCAGCGCGTCGGATGTAGGAGGCGTCGAGCGCGTGGGGTCCGTTGTGGTTTCGTAAGTCAATGGATGATGATGCGTTGCATTTGCAAATGATAGAAGGGTTGAGAGTGGGAAACAACAACGACATTATCAACACTTCAATGTTTGTACACTGTAGTGTTCCGGTTAACTTGTCTTTTCTTTATCATTCGAGTTGTGGAAGTACTATTAGGCATTAGTGAAGAAATAATGTTACATAAGTACTTCCAGACCGATCCCTAATTAATTGTAAAAATATATTTATGTTAAAAATTTAATAATTACGTTATTTTCTTATTAAATATAGGTAATTACATGTAGAGTGACACACTTATTTGCATGTAATTGATTATCTATCGGTATAATCGATTATGAACTTTCGTGAAAGAATTATCAATTATTACATAAGCTTAATTGATTATCTAGTACTCTGAAATATAAAATATCAGCCTTATTTGATCTTTCAAGATTCATAGGGTGATTTATTCATTTTACTGCTAAGTTTTCAAACCAATAAAAACTCATGGGAATTTTAGAGATAACCATAGCTCATCGTGTTCTTTTTTAATTGCTCTTTTTCTCATCTTATCTAACCATCATGTTCTAATGGAATATATTTTTTCAAATTGATTAGAGATTAGAATGAGATCTTTTATATCTAGATTATTGTTGTTAATTATCTATACAAAAAAGTGTTCATCCAACAACAAAAGTTCACTTTTGACTTGTGAAATGAAAGAAAGGTAATAAATTAGGGGTGATGGATCCGATATCTAGGAGAGTGAGTTCGTTTTATTTGATACATATAATCTAGGAGGTTGTGGGGATCTAACTAGGCCAAGTTTGTGAAGGACGACAATAGTGTATTTGTTGATTTGTGTGTATCAAAATAACATCTTCATTCATGAAATTCCTAAAACCAAGTGAGGGATGAGAAATAGTGTCATTCTTGATGTGAACCAATATAAAAATCTTTGGTGTCAAATTTTCTATCCCTGCACTATTTTAATTTCAACATTCATTTTGTGAATTAATTAATTTGTATATGATAAGGATAAGCTCTGATAATACAATTTAAGAAAATCGTACTTGAAGAAGAAAATTTGTTCTTCAAGATAGTTATGTTTTCTGATTTCTATTATAAATGATCAATAAAATTGATTAACCAAAAAATAACATTACTTAATTGATCATTAATGGCATGATGATGAGTTATCTAACTTTACAAAAACTTAATTCATCTGAATAATCGATTAAGACAGCATAAATTGAAAAATAATTAAGCAGCAAAGTAGTCACACATCAGTTCACCATTCGATGTTGATTAGTGCCAAAATGTACCTAATTGATAACACTTTTTATGACACTTATCTTGTCTAAACATGCTTAAAAACCAACTTATAACTCACTTTTTGAATAAAATATGTTTTGTATCTAACCACACCTTTTGTCTAAAAACCACTTGAATTTCAGGGATTAAAATGCTTACAAATGTTTAAAGAATGAGACAATGCTAAGTCACAAGCCAACAAGCACAAAGAGACAAAATATGACCAAACAAGCATAGACAAAATATGACCAAACAAGCATAGATCCGCTAGGCATGGCCAAGACTATGCGCCAAGCGTGTATGTGATGATAAGATGCTTGAGCTTGAATAAAAGTTTACTCTCTTGAATAATCCATGTTGGGAGTGTTCACACTTCAACCAAGCTTAGATTAGGACTCAAAGAAGGCTAAATTTTCTAAACAAATTCTCATGGATTGACAAAACCCTATACTATACTACAATTGAATCTTGAAAGGGATTTAAGAGTTAATATAGTAAAAGACTTTTTATAAATTTTGTTTTCTGAAACGTGAAATTGAATCGGCACTCCTTAAATCACCAAGAACCTTTCAAAAAAATGGCACTGTTGTCACGGAATTGTTATAAAAAACATGCTTATTTTTTAATCATTTACAAGTCTAATTGTGTACATATTGTAAAAATTATTTTCGATTTGTTGTAGATATGTTTCTAACTTGTAAGTTCAATCTTTTTCTTGTATATATTTCTTCATGAACTAATCCTATGTGCAAGATAGCAAAAAAAATATTTTTAGGATTAGATATGGACAATGAAAAACAGAAGATCAAATATCCGGACAATGAAATTCAGTTTGAAAATTCAGTTTGAAATGTTGAAGGGCCATAAGAAAACCCAAGTGGCTGATAATTGGGAAATGGCTTCACTTGTCATGTACTTTGAGTACATAGAAGGAGCATGATGAAGAAATTGAAAAATTGATACAAGACCCATATGCTCCAAAGAAAATGAAGCACAATGAATAAACTTCTTTGAAGTTATTCTTTCTCTCTTTTCTTGAATAAGAGAAAATGAAAGTTTTTCACATAACAAGAAATTTCACTCAAATAATATGAAAATTGAACTAAAGAATTATCAAGATTAGAATGAGCACATGAGGAAAAATCAGTTTTTATACAAAATTATTTTATGTTGAACTTAATCAATTAATGACCCCAAGAAATCCAAGATTGCAACTACTATAACTCTAGTTAATCGATTAATCACATAATTTAGTCAATTAACGGGTTCCCATGTTTATTTAATCGATTAACACAAGTGGTAATCAATTAACTGTGTTGAAAAACATTTCCTTGATGCATGTTGAACCTTCTACATGATGTGTATGTACACGATTCATGATTTTGAAAGATGTAAGTTATAAACCAAGTTTAGTGCACCAAAATCATGTTACCATATGTAAATGTATGAGCATGTTAATAATGTATGAATGCATGCAAGTCACATTTTAAGTTGATTCAAATTTAGGATTGTGAGACTTTCATTCAAGGTTCACCTTGCCTAGACTCTACCCAATCAATCATTTAAAGACTCTAGAAATATAAAAACTTAATCAACGTCTTTTTTTTATTGAACTTGAGTCTTGCATTTGTTGTTTGTTGAGTTGTCCTTGTCTTCAAGCTTGCTTATTATCTTTGTCTTCTGTAACACTCCAGTCCTGACATGCGACATCTCCCTCTCACGGGCCCATGAATCCACCGAGCGTGTTAACCCACCAGCTTAAATACCCCTGCAGTATTTTATTCCCCCAAAGGGGAGCCTCCCGCGACTCAAACCCATGACCTCAGGGATAAATAGTCACTATTTCAATGAGTCACTATTTCGCAAGAGGCTCCTCTTTGGGGGAATAAAATATTGCAGGGGGTATTTAAGTTGGTGGGTTAACACGTTCAGTGAATTTATGGGTCCAGGAGAGAAAGAGGCCGCATGTCAAGATTAAGGTGTTACATCTTCATCAAAACGTTGTGATGATGCATACTTTAAATCTCAAATTTAATCATGAATTATAACAAGTTATACTTATTAAAGATTACTTATGCGATAAATTATGCATTCCAAATTTAATTCTTTGTTAATCATCAAAATATCGAGAAAAATATGAGATTAATAAATTGGTTCCACTAAAATAGTTTTCACTTTAAAATATAAAACTACTGCCACAAACCTAATAAAACTTCTCCCTCTCTTATTACAAGAAGATTCTTCACTTCTCAATTTCACTATCTTTAACTAACAAAAAGATATTGACCTTGTTTGTACACAAATTACACCTTGTATATAGCAATTACAATAATGATTATAGATTAAAAAAACTCTAATAACTTGAATCTAAAGATAAAAAAGATGATGAAGATTAGAGATATATGCAGTGAATTTCAAATTGAAAATCAATCAACTTGAAGGATGAGCTTCTCTCAAAAATGGATTCTTGAAAACTTAATTTTTTAAAAAGTTGAATGGATACTAATTTTGCGTTCTTTTATGTGAGACTTACAACTCTTAAAAATGATTTTTTTTAGTTTCAGTCACGAAGTAATCAATTAACATTAACTCATAATTGATTATCTGTTTTCAACCACTCACAATCAATTATCTATCGTAAAATCATTTTCACATCAACATTGGTTCAAATAACTAAATGTATAATTGATTATTCTTCATAAGTGATACATAATCGATTATCCATAGAGTAAATCACTTTTAAGGAAGCATCTCAATCCAAAAAAAATCATATTAAATAATTGATAGGAGTGTTTTAAACACTTAGGACTCTACCTCATTCATCTTAGACCTATGAAATACAAAATGCAATATAAAACACAATCTAAGATAATGTAGAGTACATCATATCTTTCTTATTGTCATGTAGTCTTGCTTTAACTTTACCTTTAACTTTATCTTC
This sequence comes from Lupinus albus, assembly GCA_009771035.1. Taxonomy (NCBI): domain Eukaryota; kingdom Viridiplantae; phylum Streptophyta; class Magnoliopsida; order Fabales; family Fabaceae; genus Lupinus; species Lupinus albus. The sequence continues at coordinate 11,067,828 of CM020001.1, read as the reverse complement.
ATCAAAACATGTATTGCACATATTCTTCAATTTTGCTTTCATTTATAGGTTCTCATATGTTTGTATTATAATTGATTTAAAATTTACAAACTTATTACCAATGCAAATCTTCCATCTGCACTACACAATGTGTAATATACAATAATCCTAGGTAAAGATTGCCTAATCAACTGCTTCAAGTTAATGAAGGATGTACACTGTAGTGCATAAAGAGAGTTTGTTATTCACTAAGTCTTCCCAGACTTTGAAGATGAAGAGTGATAACTTTGAAGATGAAGAGTGATAACTTTGTTGTGGAATACTTAGTTATTTTATAGTTTTCAATCATCTTACTAGCCCTTAGAGATATTCCTTTAACTTTGGCTTCTCTTATCGGCTTGGGTAATTGCAATGAAGTCATTGGTTGATCACTAATGTGCTTGAAGAGTGCTTTAATTCTATGCTATTATGGCCAAAAATAGATTTGTAGACTTTCTTTTACATTTGCAAGAGCACAAAATTGGATAACAAAATTGCTTTTGGAGATTTGACCTTCTAACCTTTTGATATCCATGTAAGTGAGATAGATATCCGAGAATATTAACTCTAGGGGACAACACATAAATATAAGATTAAATATTTTAATGCAATGTTTAAACTAAATATTTTAATGCAATGTTTAAACTCGAGCCGGATATTAAGCCGGAAGAGCTTCCGTACTAGGTCTAACCGGAAATAACATCTCTCTATCTTTTTTATAATTATATTAAATGTAAAATTTTATATAACTATATTGAAGTAACATTTCTCTATTTTTTTTGGACCGAAATAAAACAAAACATTAGAGTAACGTTCCATTTTTTTAAATTTTAACTGAACCGTCCGGTTCACTTCCCGGATTATTCTGGTTTAACCGGATTTAGCACGGTCAAACCGGAATTTCTCTGATTCAAAGCAGTCCAACTACTCATTCTATTAAGACTACAAACCGGAACCGTTTTCAAATCCGTTCAACAATCGAACCAGTCAGACCGTCCGGTCCGATTATCACAACACTGTTTTAATGTGAGTAGCTTGTCCTAATTTAAATTCTTAAAAGCTCCACAATACTCAAATTTAATTCTCTATAATTCCATATCCCTTTCTCACTTAAACCCCATAATCGTGTTTAAACCACATACATTTTCGAACTAGACCTTCCATGTCTTCGTTCGAGGTTAACTCCTTTAAACTACATTTTGCTTTCATTAAACATGATAAATGATTATACTCAAGTAATGAATTAATACATAAAGTTTTGCGCATTATTAGACTTTAACATAAAGGGTACTCCATTACGAAACCTCTTTTCATCAACACTGTTATTTGTACAACTATTACCATAATCTCACTTTCTTGTTTTTCTTTCCTATATTGTACAATTTCTTGTTTTTCAATAATAAACCCATGGAAGTTCAAACCAAAAGGAACTTTCGGTTTACAAGACTGGTAGGCCAGGTTGGCTCTAGCATAAGGAGTCAACTCACAAAACATAACGTAAAGAAAGCGTTTTGCGGGACTCACAGAGCATAGTAGAGATGCCTGAGAGGTATCCGTAATCGCTGCAGCGACTAGGACATTGGCTTAACAGGCCACCTTAGCCTTAGGGCAACCAAATCGAAAACCTTCAAGACAAGGCCTTAAAACTTTACCCACTTCATTCTTAAATTCGTTTTATTTGATCCATATTTCTTGTCTTCCTTTCTCTACCTTTAACAAACCCATAAATACTTGAATAACCATGGTACCAAAGACGAATATAACCTAGGACCTTCTTCATATCTAACTATATCACCAAGATAGGAGTAAATCCATTACTGAAAAGACACTTTAAATAAAATACAGTTATACATCAAACATAAACCACCGTGGCGTGAAGAAAACACGCAAGCACTGCAATTTGTAAGGAGGGCACGATGGTGGCTAGAACAATGTGAAATAGAAACTTAAATAGATATCATAAGTGCTGCGAATCAAACTTAAGAGAATCCAAGTGAAAGCAGATACCTAATGGTACAAGTGCTAAAGACCGCATAATATCTTCAGCATTGGACTTCCGCCGCACTTATTCTTCCTCTTCTGCCTCCTCCAGCCAATTAACAAAGGGTTCGAGTGCCTTAATAAAATTTTGTCTGTACCAGTTACAAAGAAAGCGATTGTGAGTAATAAGTTTAAGAGTAATGTCGAATATTACATGCATTGTGAAGGAAATGAGATTTTAAGAGCAAGAGAATGTCCAGAAAAAATACAGACCTGCCCTTAGTGATTGTTCCTTTACGGAACCAGTGAAGAATGGTATCCTCGGCCAGCACATCCGCCTCATAAAGCGATCTAACAATCTCGGGGAACAGCTTCATCAATTTGGCATCCTCATAGCATTGCATCTGTACTTTGTACATCAGTTCCAGCTCAAGCTTCCCAGTGGTGCAGAATGTATTCAACAGCTCGGACCAAGTTTTTAACTTCATCATAAACACAGCAGTCTTAATCAAAAACTTCGAGAATTACATGATAATAAACTGATTCAATCCTATCACTAAAAATGATACAATCTTCAAAACAAGTCAGAGTGAGCAAGTGTTGACACCATATCAGATCACCTAATCCACGGCCACTAAAAACTTGTTAAGCAGTATTCAGATAGCTCTATAAAATATGAACTACAAGAGTAATGAGCACTTGAGCTCTTCTTTCTAGATGCATGCAAATTGAAATTCAACATGCTGAGAGAAAATCAAGAAATCCGAACCATTAAAAAAAAGTTAAAACCAACAAGCATTGAAGAATGTTCAAGTCATGGGCATTGGCAAAACTTATAAAAGTTAACTCGGATCATAAAACATGAGTCTTCAAAACTCACTACTTGAATCTGTTTTCTGTTCAATAAGAAACTTATTAGGTATCAGTGGTTACAATACACCTAGAAGGGGGTTGAATAGGTGTAGCGGTTAGAATATCCGCTTTTCGAAAAACAACACTTAATGCTGAAATACACATAATTAATCGATTAACAGAACAGGGATAATCGATTAACACAATCAACACAATCGACTTAATCGATTAACAGAATGAGTATAATCGATTAACAAACTTGACTTAATCGATTAAACAGAAACAGTAAGCTTAGGCAGATACGATTACTTGTACGACAATTAATCGATAACAAAACGAATTTACAGAGCTTACAGATTTATCAGAGTATTAACAGTATAGCACAGAAACATATTAGCCATTAAATCCACTATACAAGTTAACCGATTAAATGCAATAAAGAGAGAGAGAAAAATCCTGCAACACGAATTTTTATCCTGTTTCGTTTGCTTGTCCACCGCAAACTACATCCAGGCCTCCCGGCTGATTTGGGAGATTTTATTCACTATAATCGAATCAATGTTATTACATACACATCATCCAATTACAACACTTAGACAATACAAGATAATAAAGACTCTTATTCTATGGTTTGACTCCCTTCTTACCGACAAAGAAAACCTTTCTTTCGGCGTAGCCCTAGCCAAGAACCTCTGTTCTTTCCTTATCTCTAAGTCTAAACACAATGAAGATACACTCAATCTCTTCGGCGATACGACACCTCGAGATTCCCAATGTTACAACAATTTCTCAATCAAAAAGAAAATAGAGTAAACTTAAGCTATTACAAAGTGTCATAAAGAACTTGAATCCATAACAACAACTGAATCCAGAAAGTGCCATAAAGAAGAAATAAACCTAATGGTGAGATATCCTAGGTCTAAAGTCTTCTAAGCTATGGTTGAGGTGGAGGTGGAGGATCGTCAATGTGATCAACAGGAATGACAATGTTCTGGTCTCCCCTGATAAGCACAGATAACTTCTGAAATTCTGAACAAAACATAGCATTCCGAGCTTCAGCAGTAGATTGAATCATATTCCTCAACTCCTGAAATTGGTTGTCTGAATAAGCAGGTTGACGCTCTTCATACTGTTCCATACCTGCAAAGTATGAGTCTTTCAATCCTTAGAAGTGAAGATCCATATGGTTGTTAAGCCGTTGCTCCATGGCTTCCAACTGATCTAAACCAAAAACAGAGTTATGAGTTGCTGTTCCAGAAGGCTCCCCCTGAGTTGTAGCGTGCTGATCACCCATGCCACCCTGATTATCATCATCGGACAAATCCAGACCAATAGTAGTGTAGTCCTCTTGGTATTGGCAAGTAGTACCATACTTGTATATACCCATTTTATGAATGAGGCTTTCACCAACCAGATAATCCTTATCAGTGTACTCAACAATGATGGTATCAGAGACATCAATGTGCAGATAATCAACAATGCGTGAAATGAAAATACTATAGGGAAGCAGCTTCGACTGAGACAGAGACACACTGTTCATTATTTTCAAAATCTCCTCAGGCCAGTTGATCATTACATTATTCTTTACAACATACATGAAACGCAAATCATTCACAATAGGCTGTGCGTGATTCGTGTTCCTCTGCACCAAAATGTAAGCAATAATATAATGCAACAGTCTGTTCTCAACAGATAATGACCCAGCTTTGGTCAGTTGACCCTGAATGTATAAGTGAGGGCCTCTAAGAAATGACTTATAAACCTCCGCAGGATCAAAGTTCTCCTTAACCCAGGAACAATCTCCTATTCCATAACCAGAAGATGATAAACCACCGACATTCATAAACATATCATCATTAAGTTCAAACAGATTACCAAAAATCATAGACCAGTACTTTCCATCCTTGTATCTAAAATTTGCATAAAATTCTCTAACTAGAGCAGGGTAAACTTGTCCCTTTAATTCCAAAAATTGAACGGTTCCCTGAGCTTCCATATCATGCGGGAAACTAAAATTTTGTTCCGCCAACCAGGTTAAATCAACATACCTTATGTACGTGGGTTTGCGACCTTGAAATTTTGCCAAACGGGTTTCTTGCAAGATAAGTGAGTAATAGGGGTCACCGCGGTCCCGAGTGGAAGGTGAACCGACTTCCCTTCTTCGTACACGAGTAGCTGAGGTCTTGACCCTTTTTGTGCGACCTTGCTCCATTATATAGTTGAATCCGAAATAACGTTGAATGAGCAGAGAAAGATTTAGGCAAACCTAACCTAGGGTTTTGTTTGGTGGAAAATTGGAAATGAGGTGAAATGAGGATGTGAAAGTGTGATTTCTTGATGGTTTGGGAGGGTTAGGATGAGGTTTTTCTACTTTAGTGCACTTGGATTAGTTGTGCTACTGATTCAGAAACTCAAAGTATAAGAGAGGTTGAGAAAATGCCAAAAAAAGTGTAAAACCGAATTGCTGTCTGCCTTTAAAATGCTGGTTTTAATCGATTAACGGGCAGGTTTAACCTACGCGCCAAAAATATCATCACATCGGCCCTATCCTATGATGAGTTCTTTAGAGTCTCGCAGTGCCAAAATGCAAAAGAAATGTGGGAAACTTTACAAGTGACTCACGAAGGCACTAGCGAAGTCAAGCGCGCTAGATTAAATGCGTTGACCCACGAATATGAGTTATTTCGCATGTTACCTAGTGAATCAATCAGTGATATGCAAAATCGATTTACTCATATTGTTAATCATTTAGTTGCTCTAGATAAATCATTTGCCAGAGGTGAACTAACTAATAAAGTTTTGCGTTGTCTTGACAGAAAATGGCAACCAAAGGTAACTGCAATTGTTGAATCCAAAGACTTAGACTCTATGCCTCTAGCTACACTATTTGGAAAGCTTCAAGAGCACGAAATGGAATTGGGTCGCTTGACTATGCACGAAGATTCAGACCGGAAGAAGAAAAACATCACATTGAAGGCTACGACTTCCAAATCAAAAGAAGAAAAAGATGATGATGAATCTGAATCCGATCTAGATGATGAAACTATGAGTCTCCTTGTTCAAAAATTTAGCAAATTCATTAAAAGAAAAGGTGGACTCAAAAAGTTTCAAAAGAAAGAAGCAAGAGAATCAACCAACAAAGGCAAGAACAACAAAGATCGCTTCACTTGCCATGAGTGTGGAAAAGCAGGACACATGAAATTTCAATGTCCTACCTATCTGAAAAAGGTTGATTCAGAGAAGAGCACTCCCAGGGAATTCAAGTCCAAGAAAGCTTACATTGTATGGGATGTACCTGAGGAGGAAACGACATCAAGCACCTCTAGTGAGGAGGAGTCAGCGAAGCTATGTCTGATGGCTAGATCTGACAACGATGGGAACTCAGACTCACACGAGGATAATAATGAGGTATATTCTGACACCTCATCCACTTCGGATGACTTACCCTCTTATGATGTTTTATATGATGCTTATGTTGAGTTGCATGAGGAACTAAAGAAATTGGCAAGGATAAACATTGATAAGAAAAGGGTAATCCTTAAAAATGAAAAAAAAATAAGCCAACTACAAAAAGAATTAGATGAATTAAAATTAGAAAATGAAACTTTAGATCTCATCTATTCTTGTAGCACATGTATCTGCTCTGCTAATAATTTATGTCAAAAACCTGTATGTGAGACTTGCGAGACATTGCAAGAAGACAATTTTAAACTAAAAGAAAAACTCGAATGTCTCACAAACAGTAAACAACAATTAGACACTCTGCTTAGTCAAACAAGAAACGTTGATGATCGTACTGGTCTAGGTTATACTCGCTCGGCTAAAAATAAAAGACCATATAGAAAACCTATAGCTCATACTAAAAATAAAGATCATAAGCATTCACCTACATGTTTTTATTGTAATATATATGATCATACTTCTTATTCATGTTATATTAGAAAGTATGGTATACCTAGCGGAGTTTATGTATGGATAAAGAAGGGAGATAATTCCCTAATCACTAACAGAAAAGGACCCAACATAAATTGGGTACCTGAGAAAAGCAGGTGATCTGTTTTGCAGGTATGTCTTCGAACACAAAGACAAAAATGGTATTTAGACAGTGGGTGTTCGAAACATATGACAGGTGACAGATCAAATTTCCTGGATCTCTCACTTAAACGAAAAGGATACGTCATGTACGGAGACAACAACAAGGGAAATATACTTGGCACTGGAACAGTTGGTAACTCATCTCAAACTCAAATTGAAAATGTCCTTTATGTTGAAGGACTAGAACATAATCTTCTGAGTATAAGCCAACTCTGTGACAAAGGTAATCGTGTATCTTTCGATTCTGACTGTTGCATCATTCGTGACATTTTATCTAATAATGTTAAATTTGTTGGTCATCGTATAAATAATATTTACATGGTTAACTAAAGAGATTTGTGACACTTGTCAAAAGTGTAAACAAACCAAACATTCTTTTAAAAACAAAAATGTGATATCCACTTCAAGACCTTTGGAGTTACTCCATATGGACTTGTTTGGACCATCACAAATCATGAGTTTTGGTGGTAGCTACTATGCTCTAGTTATTGTTGATGATTTCTCTCGATTTACATGGACATTATTTTTATCTGCGAAAAGCGACGCCTTCAAGTCTTTTAAAAATCTTGCCAAGCAAATTCAAAACCAACTTAACCTGAAAATAGTATATATACGAAGTGATCACGGGGGAGAATTTGAGAACTTTCAGTTCGACAAATTCTGTGATAAGCATGGCATTGTGCATCAGTTCTCTGCTCCTCGCACTCCACAACAAAATGGAGTTGTCGAGAGGAAAAATCGCGTGTTAGAAGAATTAGCGAGAACCATGCTTAATGAAAGTAATACCCCCAAATACTTCTGAGCAGATGCAATTCATACTGCATGTTATGTTATAAATCGAGTACTTTTAAGGCCTGAATAAAACTCCTTATGAACTATTAAAAGGCCGTAAACCAAACATATCCCATCTTCACGCTTTCGGTTGCAAATGTTTTATATTAAATAATGGAAAGCGGGCTTTAGGAAAATTCGATTCAAAAGCCGATGAGGGAATATTTTTGGGATACTCGATTCATAGCAAAGCGTTCAGAATTTTTAATAAATATTCAATGCAAGTTGAAGAGTCTATCCATGTACAATTTGACGAATCTTCTCCAAAAGAGAAGAGAAAGGTCGTATCTGATGATGTTGCAGGTGCTTTGGAGGAAGCATACTCAAAGAACATGGATAATGAAGAAGCAACTAATGAAGAATGTCAAACCAAATCTCGGAAGCATTCAGATATGCCAGTTGTGTGGAAAACCAAGAAAGCTCACCCGATCGACAAAGTAATAGGTGACATATCTACGGGAGTGGTAACCCGTAGTTCCTTACGAAACTTTTGTAATTTTGTAGCTTTTGTATCTCAAATTGAGCCTAAGACCATTGATGAGGCCATTAAGGATGTGCACTGGGCTATAGCTATGCAAGAAGAGCTGAACCAGTTCGAGCGTAATAATGTTTGGAACTTGGTCCCTAAACCTAAAGATCATCCAGTGATTGGTACTCGATGGGTCTTCAGAAATAAGCTTGATGAATCAGGCTTAATCATTCGAAATAAGGCACGCTTGGTGGCCAAAGGCTACAACCAGGAGGAGGGTATCGATTATGACGAAACCTATGCCCCTATAGCCAGATTAGAGGCCATCAGGATGCTACTTTCCTTTGCATCTATTATGAACTTCAAACTATTTCAAATGGACGTAAAAAGCGCATTCCTGAATGGATACATTCAAGAAGAAGTTTATGTTGACCAACCGCCTGGTTTTGAAAATTTAAAAATATCCGAACCACGTTTATAAACTTAAAAAGGCACTCTATGGTCTCAAACAAGCTCCTAGAGCTTGGTATGATAGACTTAGTACCTTTCTTTTAGAAAAAGGGTTCGAAAGAGGCTTGGTTGACACAACGCTTTTTATTTGTAAATCAGAAAATCATGTATTATTTGTACAAATCTATGTGGATGACATAATATTTGGATCTACTAATGATTTTTTGTGTAAAGAATTTTCTGAGATGATGCAGGTTCGAAATGTCTATGATGGGAGAACTCACATTCTTTCTAGGACTTCAGATAAAGCAACTAGAAAGTGGGATATTCATCCATCAGGCAAAATATTGCAAAGAGCTGCTCAAGAAATTTGAAATGGACAATTGTAAGGAAGCTTCCACTCCTATGGCATCTGCTTGCTACCTAGATAAGGGCGAAAAAGGAAAAGCAATAGAGGTAACAAAGTATCGAGGAATAATTGGGTCATTACTTTACTTAACTGCAAGTCGACCTGATATCATGTTTAGTGTATGTATGTGTGCGAGATTTCAATCATCACCTAGAGAATCACATCTTAAAATTGTTAAAAGAATCATGAGATATTTAAAAGGAACAACTAACATGAGATTATGGTATCCTCGGGATGCCTCACTATCCTTGGTAGGTTATTCCGATTCCGATTTCGCCAGATGTAAATTGGATCGGAAAAGCACTAGTGGTACTTGTCACTTGTTGGGCAGTTCATTAGTAGCATGGCACAGCAAAAAGCAAGCCTGTGTTGCTTTGTCCACCGCCGAAGCGGAATACATTGCCGCTGGTGTGTGTTGCGCTCAAATCCTTTGGATGAAGCAGCAACTCAAGGACTATGGTCTTAAACTTTAAAAGATCCCTATTAAATGCGATAATACAAGTGCCATAAACCTATCCAAGAATCCCGTTTTGCAATCTAGAACTAAGCATATAGAAATTAGACATCATTTTTTGCGTGATCATGTACAAAAAGGTGACTGCGTTCTTGAATTTGTTGAAACTTCTAAACAGTTAGCTGATATTTTCACCAAGCCCCTTCCTAGGGATACTTTCTTTGTTCTAAGGAGAGAACTTCGAATTCTTGATGAACAATATCTCGATTGAAATTGTTTAGTTGTTTGCATTATCGTCTTGCCTCTATATGCCTATGTGTCTTTTGTTTAAATGATATATGTTAAAATGCAAAAATATGTCTCTTGATTAACTCTTTCTGTGATTATGAATGTCTCGATTAATCCGTCACAATGCATGCATGAGCCCTAAAAAGTTGAAACCATTCTACTGCCTAAAAATCAATTTTTACTATGATTAATCGATTAAACACTTGCTGTTAATCGATTACCTGGGCATCAGTTTTTTTTTTAAAATTCGAATTTTACATTGGTTTAATCGATTAAACCTGCCCATTAATCGATTAAAACCAGCATTTTAAAGGCAGACAGCAATTCGGTTTTACACTTTTTTTGACATTTTCTCAACCTCTCTTATACTTTGAGTTTCTGAATCAGTAGCACAACTAATCCAAGTGCACTAAAGTAGAAAAACCTCATCCTAACCTTCTCAAACCATCAAGAAATCACACTTTCACATCTTCATTTCACCCCATTTCCAATTTTCCACCAAACAAAACCCTAGGTTAGGTTTGCCTAAATCCTTCTCTGCTCATTCAACGTTATTTCGGGTTCAACTATATAATGGAGCAAGGTCGCACAAAAAGGGTCAAGACCTCAGCTACTCGTGTACGAAGAAGGGAAGTTGGTTCACCTTCCACTCGGGACCGCGGTGACCCCTATTACTCACTTATCTTGCAAGAAACCCGTTTGGAAAATTTCAAGGTCGCAAACCCACGTACATAAGGTATGTTGATTTAACCTGGTTGGCGGAACAAAATTTTAGTTTCCCGCATGATATGGAAGCTCAGGGAACCGTTCAATTTTTGGAATTAAAGGGACAAGTTTACCCTGCTCTAGTTAGGGAATTTTATGCAAATTTTAGATAAAAGAATGGAAAGTACTGGTCTATGATTTCTGGTAATCTGTTTGAACTTAATGATGATATGTTTATGAATGTCGGTGGTTTATCATCTTCTGGTTATGGAATAGGAGATTGTTCCTGGGTTAAGGAGAACTTTGATCCTGCGGAGGTTTATAAGTCATTTCTTAGAGGCCCTCACTTATACATTCAGGGTCAACTGACCAAAGTTGGGTCATTATCTGTTGAGAACAGACTGTTGCATTATATTATTGCTTACATTTTGGTGCAGAGGAACACGAATCACGCACAGCCTATTGTGAATGATTTGCGTTTCATGTATGTTGTAAAGAATAATGTAATGATCAACTGGCCTGAGGAGATTTTGAAAATAATGAACAGTGTGTCTCTGTCTCAGTCGAAGCTGCTTCCCTATAGTATTTTCATTTCACGCATTGTTGATTATCTGCACATTGATGTCTCTGATACCATCATTGTTGAGTACACTGATAAGGATCATCTGGTTGGTGAAAGCCTCATTCATAAAATGGGTATATACAAGTATGGTACTACTTGGCAATACCAAGAGGACTACACTACTATTGGTCTGGATTTGTCCGATGATGATAATCAGGGTGGCATGGGTGATCAGCACGCTACAACTCAGGGGGAGCCTTCTGGAACAGCACCTCATAACTCTGTTTTTGGTTTAGATCAGTTGGAAGCCATGGAGCAACGGCTTAACAACCGTATGGATCTTCACTTCTAAGGATTGAAAGACTCATACTTTGCAGGTATGGAACAGTATGAAGAGCGTCAACCTGCTTATTCAGACAACCAATTTCAGGAGTTGAGGAATATGATTCAATCTACTGCTGAAGCTCAGAATGCTATGTTTTGTTCAGAATTTCAGAAGTTATCTGTGCTTATCAGGGGAGACCAGAACAGTGTCATTCCTGTTGATCACATTGACGATCCTCCACCTCCACCTCAACCATAGCTTAGAAGACTTTAGACCTAGGATATCTCACCATTAGGTTTATTTCTTCTTTATGGCACTTTCTGGATTCAGTTGTTGTTATGGATTCAAGTTTTTCTTGTGTGTGCCTCTTTTATGTTCTTGATTGACATTTCGTGGTTTGTATGGTTGCTGAATACTTTTACTCTTTATGCTATTGTTATTTTGATTATGTCGAATAGCTTATTTTGATTACGTGAATGGTTCTTGATCATATGAGATTTTCTGCTTATTGTGATTTGATATGGTAAATCTTGTATGCCGTTCATTTTACCAAATTGGCTATTTCTTTTGTATAAACTAGCGCATTTGTTCAATTTTCTACAAAATAAAACAGGTTAATTGTTAAATCCCAAATTAAGTCATTGACTTTGTTTTATGCATAACTCATATCTCTGCCTTATTTTTGACCTGGGTTATCTTTTTGATAATGTCAAAAGGGGGAGAAAGGTTGTTTTGTTGTTTTCTGATTGTGCAGGTTGATCGTAATAACAGCTTCCGAAATATTTGCGCATCATATCAACCATGCCAACACAATCTTCAAGCTATTTCATCACAGTTGATATATTTGATGTAGTGTTTGTCATCATCAAAAAGGGGGAGATTGAAAGTGTGCATGTCAAGAGGAACACTCTGGAAAGCTCTCTTTATGTGTCATGGTTTTGATGAGGACAACTTGTGCAACTTGTGCGAATAAGAGCTTGAAGATCATCAACAAATCAACGTGCTTAAGTCTTCTGATTGGTACTAAGCTTAGACTAGAGATTAGTTTAAGTTGAGTCTAAGGCTTAAGTCACCTAATACATGTCTCATATGCATAAATCGTTTAAATCATTTTCATTTTGAGATATGTCATTCATAATATGTTCATGCATCACATAAATACATGTATATGTGCATTCTAGGCATAAACTAAGTGTTAAACATGTATGAATTAAGTGCATAACGTATTTGAGTTTTTTACACATGAAAATATGCTGTTAATCGATTAAGGCATAGGTTAATCGATTAATTTAACTGTTTGAACAATTTAATCGATTAAGACATTCGTTAATCGATTAACTGGGTTTCAGAATTAATTCTTTATAAACTGCGTTTTTCAGAATTAATCTTAGAAGTTGCATGTTGCATTTTTAGAAAGTTAGAGCATTTTTCGTGATAATTGTTGCATCTAATTGATAATGCATTTGTGAGTTTAGAAAAGTGAGAATTCTATGCTTTAGGATTGAGTGCATTACATGATATATTTCTCATCTTTTCATATCACATGTTCATGCATATTATTGATGCTTCTTGATTAGATTTTTACATTCTATGCATTCTGTTTTCAAACTAATACATCTTCATATTGCATGAGTTTGTATTAGGTGATTAGAGTAAAGTGTTTTCTTGTTAGATATAAGCTTTGTAATAGCTTAAGTTTACTCTATTTTTCTTTTTGATTGAGAAATTGTTGTAACATTGGGAATCTCGAGGTGTCGTATCGCCGAAGAGATTGAGTGTATCTTCATTGTGTTTAGACTCAGAGATAAGGAAAGAACAGAGGTTCTTGGCTGGGGCTACGCCGAAAGAAAGGTTTTCTTTGTCGGTAGGAAGGGAGTCAAACCATAGAATAAGAGTCTTTATTATCTTGTATTGTCTAAGTGTTGTAATTGGATGATGTGTATGTAATAACATTGATTCGATTATAGTGAAGAAAATCTCCCAAATCAGCCGGGAGGCCTGGATGTAGTTTGCGGTGGACAAGCAAACGAACCAGGATAAAAATTCGTGTTGCAGGATTTTTCTCTCTCTCTCTTTATTGCATTTAATCGGTTAACTTGTATAGTGGATTTAATGGCTAATATGTTTCTGTGCTATACTGTTAATACTCTGCTAAATCTGTAAGCTCTGTAAATTCGTTTTGTTATCGATTAATTGTCGTGCAAGTAATCATATCTGCCTAAGCTTACTGTTTCTGTTTAATCGATTAAGTCAAGTTTGTTAATCGATTATACTCATTCTGTTAATCGATTAAGTCGATTGTGTTGATTGTGTTAATCGATTATCCCTGTTCTGTTAATCGATTAATTAGGTGTATTTCAGCATTAAGTGTTGTTTTTCGAAAAGCGGATATTCTAACCGCTACACCTATTCAACCCCCCCTTCTAGGTGTATTGTAACCATTGATACCTAACAGATTGTTTTCTGTTCAATAAGAAACCAACTACACAAGGTCAAAGTTATCAAAGGCAAAAGTTCCTAAGCAAGCAAATACAAAAAAGCATATATGCAAAATATCTAAAACATACCTGGCGCATGGCTGCATTTGCATTCTGTTGCTGATTTTTCCCAGACCACTGAACAGCATCCATTAAAACATCCCACAATACTCGTACAACCTCTGTATCCGGCAATTTAGCATCTCTAATTTGCAGTTTCACAGTTTCAATGACTTCAGATATATCAGCCTCCTCTGTTATCTGTGTTGTTAAGGCAGACTTCATTTCCTTAAGTTTCACCTCAAATATTTTCTTTTCATTATACTCAACCAAGGTCACCAGTCCTTCCTTGCTAACAAATAGACAATGAATAGACATCTATAAGTTCCAACATAATGAACAAAAAATAGGGAACGATAAAGATTAGAGTCTAGTATAATTTTCACATCTAACAATGGGAGACAAGCATTAATTGGATGAAAATTAAATAAGATTAAATCACTCCAAGAAAGATATACTTAATTATGCCCATTTTGATGATCAATTAACAAATGTCTAGTTGATACAGTAGATTCAGAACAAGCTTCATATACCAGGAAATTGGTACTTGCATTTCAAGGTATGGTTCCAAGCTGCAGTTCAAGCCTTGTTAAGCCTATTCAATTTAATTTCTTTGCCATAAAAAAAATACGAATCGGTGTCCTACGCTGACGCTAAAATGTTTAGCAAATTCCAAGCAGCATAATAATTGTGAATTGCATTTCTAATTTTTTGAAGCAATGGCTTACACAAATATAATCAAACATCAACCATGCTCTAAAAGGCAACAATGTAAAGCATTCTATATAAAAAGGTGTCCTTATCAATAATAAGTAAGACTTACGTGAAATGTTCCGAGAAAGACTCATTAGATCTTTTTGCCGGGGGGAAAATATCCAAAAGATTACCCTCAACTTTTCCCCGTTTCAGAATTGAAATAAGATCATCAAGGCTGTTGTCAATCAGGTACTCCTTAAAGAAGTCCGTCATAAATGAAAGAACTAGCCCTTTGGCCACAAGGTTATCCTTAAGAAGTGGTTGGAACACTGTTTCTGGCGGAAGACCAGACAGCTTCTGGGAGAATGCAAGTGCTGTAAATATTGCCAACTTTTTCCTCTCATTTTCCTCGAAAAGTTCCAAGGACTGAAGGAATTTTCGCATGACATTTTCAAGGTTCTTGATGAGAAATGGCCTTCGCCGCAAAATCTTCTGTAGGTAGATTACAGATGGTAATATGAATTCATGCTTGGGCTCACACTCTATTATGGAGTAAGGATGGCGTTCCCCCTCGTCAGGCTTAGTAGTTCCAGGTTGTGTGCGACACCCAATGAAAACAACCTATACTAATGCAAAATTGAGATGAAAATCTATGCCAGAGACATCAGCTGACAGTAAAAGGTTAAAAGACTATTGAGAACACTAAAATTAGAGGACCTGATATGCTTTTGGAAATGGAATAAGAAAGCCAATAAAAAGATATTATTCAATGTCTTCAACTATATTCAAATTCTGTAACAATGATAACTGATCAGATGTTTATTTCACTCAAAAGATCTCTGCAGTGAAGGAAGAAAAATGGCCCTTTACTGCTGAAGAATGGGAATCACATTTAGGGTGACTAAGGTGTCTCTGCAGTTGACTGCAGTTGTTTCTCGAACACAGATTTATAAAATCTTGATAAAACAGATACCATCTAAGCATGGCACACAACAATAGTTATGAAAACCATCAAATCATGAATGTGAATAATACTATAAATATGCTTCTAATTGTCTCTACCAACAATGAAATACAAAATCAAAGATTTTCAACAGATAAAAAATGTCATCCACTGGTATAGAAAGCTTGCCTCAAAAAAGGTGTCACCGTATCTTGAGAAATTGCTTGCCTTTTTTCGACTTCTAGTGGCTCCTCACCACTTGTAATGGACGAACCAACCACTTCTAACTTCTCCTACCAAGAATTTATTGGGGTACCACATGATATAGCAACATCTAGAGGGGGTTGAAAAGGTGTAGCGGACCACTATGACCGCTTTTTCTGATGTACAATGAAAGTTGGAAAAATAAAATGTTTATCGATTAATCAGAGTGGTAATCGATTATTGACAGAGACAGTTAGTCGATTAACTACAGGTTTAATCGATTATCCTGTACAGAAAAACTTACAATAAAAAACAATTGTTTCTTGATTTACAAGTAAAGCAGAATCTGGTAATCAATATTGCCAAAATTGATAACTGAGATTTGTCAATGATATACACAAAACAACAAGTAATTACAGTATATGTTGAACAATTTTGTTAAGCACACAAAGTATACTAAATGACTAAATTGTAAAGAGATATAGATAAGAAGATTAAGAGTCTGAGATTTTATCCTGGTTCGTTTGCTTGTCCACGTGCAAACTACATCCAGACCTCCTCTTCTGATCTCAGGATATTTGCTTCACTGAATGGAAAAATGTCTTACAAACAAACTTCCAAATGTCTTTCTCTCTTGGAACTCAAGTCTCTAAGATAAGCTTGAATATTTTCCTCCGCTTCTAATGGCAATCAACTCACTTCTCACCCGCAGTCAAGATACTTGCAAATGAAGAATATACCAACTAACCGCAGCTAGTGATATTCTCACACTTTCTCTAATCCTAGATAAACAAATTCTTCTTACAAAAGAAACAAAATCTTAAACTTAAAGCACCTAAAACAATATGTTTACCTCACAAATATGGTTCCTACAAACCCAAGATTGAATCCCTCACACAACCCAACAATATGCAAAAACGTTAAGATTTAAGGGATAACATGAATGAGACGATGGCTTTTATCTTGGTTCGTTTGCTGGGCCACGTGCAAACTACATCCAGCATTCCCCTTCTGATCTTGGGAGATTTTCTTCACTATGGAATCAATGTTTTATAAACACACTTCCAGCAAGACAATGTTGGACTCAAGCTTCTAATGGCTTGACTTTATCGACTTCTAGTGGCTCCTCACCACTAGTAATGGACGAACCAACCACTTCTAACTTCTCCTACCAAGACTTTATTGGGGTACCACAGGATATAGCAACATCTAGAGGGGGTTGAATAGGTGTAGCGGACCACTATGACCGCTTTTTCCGATGTACAATGAAAGTTGGAAAAATAAAATGTTTATCGATTAATCAGAGTGGTAATCGATTATTGATAGAGACAATTAATCGATAAACTACAGGTGTAATCGATTATCCTGTACAGAAAAACATAGAACAAAAAACAATTGTTTCTTGATTTACAAGTAAAGCAGAATCCAATAATCAATGTACCCAAAATTGATAACTGAGATTTGTCAATGATATAGACAAAACAACAAGTAATTACAATATATGTTGAACAATTTTGTTAAGCACACAAAGTATACTAAATGACCGAATTGTAAAGAGATATGGATAAGAAGATTGCGAGTCTAAGATTTTATCCTGGTTCGTTTGCTTGTCCACGTGCAAACTACATCCAGACCTCCTCTTCTGATCTCGGGATATTTGCGAGTCTAAGATTTTATCCTGGTTCGTTTGCTTGTCCACGTGAAAACTACATCCAGACCTCCTCTTCTGATCTCAGGATATTTGCTTCACTGAATGGAAAAATGTCTTACAAACAAACTTCCAAATGTCTTTCTCTCTTGGAACTCAAGTCTCTAAGATAAGCTTGAATATTTTCCTCCGCTTCTAATGGCTATCCTCACCACTTCGAATGGCAATCAACTCACTTCTCACTCGCAGTCAAGATACTTGCAAATGAAGAATATACCAACTAACCGTAGCTAGTGATATTCTCACACTTTCACTAATCCTAGATAAGCAAATTCTTCTTACAAAAGAAATAAAATCTTAAACTTAAAGCACCTAAAACAATATGTCTACCTCACAAATATGGTTCCTACAAACCCAAGATTGAATCCCTCACACAACCCAACAATATGCAAAAACGTTAAGATTTAATGGATAACATGAATGAGACGATGGCTTTTATCCTGGTTCGTTTGCTGGGCCACGTGCAAACTATATCCAGCATTCCCCTTCTGATCTTGGGAGATTTTCTTCTCTATGGAATCAATGTTTTATAAACACACTTCCAGCAAGACAATCTTGGACTCAAGCTTCTAATGGCTTGCCGTTTTTTCGACTTCTAGTGGCTCCTCACCACTTGTAATGGACGAACCAACCACTTCTAACTTCTCCTACCAAGACTTTATTGGGGTACCACATGATATAGCAATATCTAGAGGGGGTTGAATAGGTGTAGCGGACCACTATGACCGCTTTTTCCGATGTACAATGAAAGTTGGAAAAATAAAATGTTTATCGATTAATCAGAGTGGTAATTGATTATTGACAGAGACAATTAATCGATAAACTACAGGTGTAATTGATTATCCTGTACAGAAAAACTTAGAACAAAAAACAATTGTTTCTTGATTTACAAGTAAAGCAGAATCCAATAATCAATATACCCAAAATTGATAACTGAGATTTGTCAATGATATACACAAAACAACAAGTAATTACAGTATATGTTGAACAATTTTGTTAAGCACACAAAGTATACTAAATGACCGAATTGTAAAGAGATATGGATAAGAAGATTGCGAGTCTAAGATTTTATCCTGGTTCGTTTTCTTGTCCACGTGCAAACTACATCTAGACCTCCCATTCTGATCTTAGGATATTTTCTTCACTTAATTGAAAAATGTCTTACAAACAAACTTCCAAATGTCTTTCTCTCTTGGAACTCAAGTCTCTAAGATAAGCTTGACTATTTTCCTCCGCTTCTAATGGTTATCCTCACCACTTCTAATGGCAATCAACTCACTTCTCACTCGCTGCCAAGATACTTGCAAATGAAGAATATACCAACTAACCGCAGCTAGTGACATTCTCACACTTTCTCCAATCCTAGAGAAACAATTTCTTCTTACAAAAGAAACAAAATCTTAAACTTAAAGCACCTAAAACAATATGCTTACCTCACAGATATGGTTCCTACAAACCCAAGATTGAATCCCTCACACAACCTAAAGACCAAGTGAGTGAGTATGATATGGTTTGTAAAAGCAAGATTTAATAACAGACTTCCGTCGAACTTAATCGATTAACAAGAACCTTAATTGATTAGTGTCACCATGAAATTTAAGATGTTTAGTTATTGGAACTTCATTAATTGATTAAACCTATACTTAATCGATTAATGATGTCAGAAATTTCAAGATGGTAGCTATTGGAACTCCCATTAATCGATTAACCAAGAGCTTAATCGATTTCCAGGCTTCAATAACTACTTAATCGATTAATGAAACATATAATCACTTAAAAGTTAAGCATAAAATAGTTTCTTTGTTTTAAAGTAACCCTCCTATATGATGTAAGTTGGTGCAATGAATGATTTTGAAAAACCTATCATTTTAATGAAACCTATCATTTTAAAGTAACCCTCCCAATACTCATATAAACTTTCTCCATGTTGTTGCCTAATCCCAAAAATATCTTTTCTGATTGCAGTGGTCTTGGAGGCAGGGAAAAATTTACCAAGGAATGTCCTCTTCAGGCCACCCCAACTTGTGATGGATCCAGGAGCCAAATAGTACAACCAGTCTTTTGCAGAGCCTTCAAGTGAATGAGGGAATGCCTTCAAACAGATGTGATCCTCTTGGACATCATGAGGTTTCATGGTTGAACAGACAATATGGAACTCCTTAAGATGCTTATGAGGATCCTCACCTGCAAGTCCATTAAACTTTGGCAACAAATGGATTAGTCCAGTTTTAAGAACATATGGCACATCCTCATTGGGATACTGGATGCACAAGCTATCATAAGTGAAATCAGGTGCAACCAGCTCCCTTAATGTCCTCTCACGAGGACCAGGAGGAGTAGGTGGTTGAGCCATATTTTCAGAGTGCACAGAATTTTCAGAATGCTCAGAATCAGATAATGCAACAGAATGCACAAAATCAGTATATTGCACAGAATGCGCAGAAACAGGAATAGAATCAGAAATAGAATCAGGTACACTATGAAAAGGTAAATTTCTACTCTGTCTAACTAACCTATGATATGTTCTATCAATTTCAGGATTTATTGGATGCAAATGGCTTGTATTTCCCCTAATCATGCAATACAATCAACAATATGAAGAAAGTAAGGCAAAAGTAATGGAAATGAATGTTATAATTGTAGAATCAACCAAGTATTTGCATCAATAACATCCTAAAATCATATAGAACATGTAAAAAAACCTTGAAAAATAAAAAATAAACCTTAAAAAATAAAAAAGAAATAGTAAAAAGGGTTTCTTTACATTCTCCTTGTTTGAATAATATTTCTAAAGCCAAAACTTCATGATCAATAACTCCAATAAAACATATCCATTTACATGTTCACAGAAATCTTTTAAATTACTCTTCAAGCTATTACCAAAATAGTTAACATACTATTTCCAGAATTTCACGCATCAAGGAACCATCTACCAAACATTAGCAATTAATCTCAAAGAGATATTTCATCATTGTCATACAAAACAGGTCACCCACAAATTCCTCATTTCATTCAACTTTCTAAACTTTCATGGATTGCAAGCAAACTTGTATGCAGGAATAAGTCAAGATGTACATGTTCATTTCCAAGCAAAACAAACAAATACATGTTAGTGGACTTTTACAAGGTAAACGACTTGGTTACATGCCATGAAATAAAATGTTGATATTTAGCCACAGAGTCTAATAATCGGTTAATCACTACATCATGCGTATTTGTTTTACTCTTGAGTAATGACAAGATAATTAACAACATACATTAACCAGGAATATGTAGGAAATCACATAACATAACATACAACTTTTCATGTTATAGATTTATCCTACTATTAGCAAAAGCTCACATTCTCCTTATTATCAAAAACCATCCATCAAATAAAAAAAAATCCAATTTAATCATTCCTTTTCAATTATCTCAATCTTAGTGCTAAAAGAAAATTCACATCAAGAGGTTGACCAAAGCTCAAACAAGAGATCCACCACTAGGAACTCTCAACAAATAAATCTCACACCAAGAAATCCAACCGGAAAATCACAATCACAAACTCCCCATAAACAATTCCAAGAAGAGTTTTACAACAAGAAATCCTCTACGAAATTCACAACAAGGAATTTTCAACAAGCACTTCATCAATAACTCACAACAAGATAACCAACGATAAGTTCACAACCAGACGCTTACCGCAAAGAATTTAACAATCATCTTTTACATAAGCAGTTATCACATAGTTAACAAACTATCAGCATAAATAAATCAGTTAACTCACACAAATTTCACAAAGAAGCACGTAAGGCCATACCCTAGGCCGTAGAGTTGACATATGCTCTGATACCATATTGTAACGACCCGATTCTCATAACTCGAAAATTCTCTTTTAAAATCCTTATTCGTGAAAGTGCAGTGATTACTTTTGAAAGACATTACTCGAAAAGTTTGGAAACTTGAGTGAATATGTTTATAAATTTACAAGGCGAAAATATTCCAAACACCTTTCATTTCAAAAGCACGTCATTACACTTCCGTTCAAATACATCCTTAATACAATTACCCTTTTTCAAAAGTACCTTAAATACAAATATTAGATCCACTTCATTATACACTTACAAGAAAGTTGTTTATACATGAATCCACTTTAACATGTTCTTCATATTACAAATATTTATCATATAACATATCAATTACATATTATCCACTACTCTATCATGTACTCTTCTCCGCAAGCGTCCAATGCGCTACCTCCACAACCTGAACCCAAATATACAACACATACAAGGAAAGACAGAGGGAGTAAGAACCAACTACGGCGACCGTATCGTGGATTTACATGGAGTAATAACATTAAATTATTAAAACCACACACATCTAACATCAATCATGATAAACATATACCAATCAACACATATTATCCATATTCACCCTATAGTACACATATATCCCATACTATATGTGTTCTATAGTGTGCATATTTATTCATCATATATTATCCATATTCACCCTATAGTACACATACATCCCATAATATATATGTGCTATAGTGTGCATATTTATTCATCCAAATCACTTTCCTTTTCAAAATATCCATATTCACCCTATAGTATATATATCTCATAATATATATTCTATAGCATGCTTATCAATTGTAAGGTAGTCCCATTCTTTTTTTTTAAGTAACCGTGCTACATAACTTGAGCTAAAGTCGCTAACCCATCCTGGTCGGCTAAAACGAGTTTTATTTCCATTGGCACTCCACCAATACATAAACGGTAAATACACCCGACATCATTACAAACATATCCATATATGCTTATAACTACAAAGTGATTTACGATTCATTTCATTATTCTGAGTTTTATTTTCATTGGCACTCCACCAATACATAAACGGTAAATGCACCCGACATCATTACAAACATATCCATATATGCTTATAAGTACAAAGTGATCTACAATTCATTGCTTTATTCCGAGTTTTATTTCGATTGGCACTCCACCAATACATAAACGGTAAATGCACCCGATCATTACAAACATATCGTATATGCTTGTAACTACAAAGTGACTTACAATTTATTGTTTTATTCCGAGTTTTATTTCCATTGGCACTCCACCAATACATAGACAATAAATGCACCCGACATCATTACAACATATCATATATGCTTGTAACTACAAAGTGACTTACAATTTATTGTTTTATTCCGAGTTTTATTTCCATTGGCACTCCACCAATACATAGACAATAAATGCACCCGACATCATTACAACATATCGTATATGCTTGTAACTACAAAGTGACTTACAATTTATTGTTTTATTCCGAGTTTTATTCTCATTGGCACTCCACCAATACATTAAATGGTAAATACACCCGACATCATTACAAACACATCCACGTATGCTTGTAACTACAAAGTGATTTACAATTCATTATTTATTTCGAGTTTTATTTCCATTGGCACTCCACCAATACCTAAACCGTAAATCCACTCCTCATCATTATCAACATACCCATATATGCTCATAATGACTAAGTGATTCACATTTCATTTCATTATCCACATCAGAAAATCCACGCATTTTCTAACACCATACATAAGTTAAAGTCTCATCCTTACATCTCATTTCATACAACAACACAAAATATCACATCAATGTCATACACACGATAAACACAACATATCTCATTGTTTCCTCATCGTAAAATAATCCACAACACCTTCATTGTCACAAACACACTCATATAAGTTCATAACAATAAAGCAACTCTCAACTTAGTCATTTTCATAAACATACTCATCCCCACTCTTAACAAATGAACACCTCATCACACAATCATTGTTACAAACACACCCATATATGTTTATAACAATGAATAACTCACACATAATCATTATCACACAACATAACCATTTCTACTTTTTACCATTAAACAACACATCTCACAATCTTTGTTACAAACATACCCATGTATGTTCATAACAAATCAAACATCCATACCACACCATTATCATAAACAAACTACACACCACATATTCTTCATCATATAACACATTAACGTTAGAACCATCTTTCATGACGGTGTATTACCATAAATGAGCATATGGCGTTTTAATTAAATAAATGGTTTTCCCACACATATATCTCCACTTTTATGGCTAATACAACCTCATGTAAAATAAAGACTCTCACGTGTGTAACACCCCGAATTTTAGTCTTTAAAATTATAGTATTAGTCCTGGAAGTCTCGCTTGAGTGAGAGATTCCCGCCTGAGCGAGAAAGGATCACATGGGAGGGTGAAATCCTGGGCTATACTGGAAGATTCTCGCCTGAGCGAGAGTTTCCTCGCCTGAGCGAGAGTTTCCTCGCCTGGGCGAGAAATGGCAAACTGGGACTGTTGACACTGTGAGATTCTCGCCTGAGCGAGAATCCCTCGCTTGAGCGAGAGGGGCAGATCTGAGTTTTTAAAATAGGCGGGATTTTCTCGCCTGAGCGAGAAAGGGCTCGCTTGAGCGAGAACCCGACGACTGCTAATTAAAAATAGAAACCCAAAACATATTTTAGGGTTAGAACTTTGAAGAGAAGAGAGAGAAGAGAACTTTCAAGAGCAAAGGGCCTTAGGACTCATCTTAAAGCTTGAGAAGAGGTAAACCTCTTGTTTCTAACTCTTCTTCTTCCTCTCTAACTTGTTTTGGGTATGTTGGATCTATTTTCAAAACATGAGAAACCATGGAAACTCACCCTTTAGAGTTATGGTTCATTTTATGATGTTTTTCTCTTACGAACTCTTGATTTAGAGTTGATAGTTTATGAATGGAAAGGTTTTGTGGGTTATTCATGAAAACCCCAAAAACCCCCAAAAACCCCCAAAATTAGAATATGGGTATAAAGAGAAAGAGATGAAATGTTAGATGTGGATGATGAGTTTGTGCTTGAATGTTGATGTATGAGATGAACATGTATGTTTTAATATTTAGAAACTTGTATTGAAGTAGTTTTGGAAATATTGAAAATATGTGAATCCCTTGTATGTTTGATGATGAAATACGAGTTATTTATGTGTTATTTTGAATAAATGACTCACATTGTTGTTATTGGTGGAAATGAGAAGAGAGATCCTAAGGTTGGAGGAAATCGCAGAGGAGACTTTTAAAGTTACCCGGAACCGATCCCCAACACTCACCAAGGTAAGGGATAAGTGTCTCTAAATCATACTTGCTGATATGAATGAGGTATGTGAAAGAGGTAATGGTTTAAAATGATACGTCTGTAATTTATGCATTATGTTGAAAATGCGTGACTTTTCTGTTATGGAAAATGAAATCAATATTATTGGGGGAGTACCAATGGAAATATGACTCAAATGAAATCAATATTATTGGGGGAGTACCAATGGAAATATGACTCAAATGAAATCAATATTATTGGGGGAGTACCAATGGAAATATGACTCAAATGAAATCAATATTATTGGGGGAGTACCAATGGAAATATGACTCAAATGAAATCAATATTATTGGGGGAGTACCAATAGAAATATGACTCAAATGAAATCAATATTATTAGGAGAGTACCAATGGAAATATGACTCAAATGAAATCAATATTATTGGGGGAGTACCAATGGAAATATGACTCAAATGAAATCAATATTATTGGGGGAGTACCAATGGAAATATGACTCAAATGAAATCAATATTATTGGGGGAGTACCAATGGAAATATGACTCAAATGAAATCAATATTATTGGGGGAGTACCAATGGAAATATGACTCAAATGAAATCAATATTATTGGGGGAGTACCAATAGAAATATGACTCAAATGAAATCAATATTATTAGGAGAGTACCAATGGAAATATGACTCAAATGAAATCAATATTATTGGGGGAGTACCAATGGAAATATGACTCAAATGAAATCAATATTATTGGGGGAGTACCAATGGAAATATGACTCAAATGAAATCAATATTATTGGGGGAGTACCAATGGAAATATGACTCAAATGAAATCAATATTATTAGGAGAGTACCAATGGAAATATGACTCAAATGAAATCAATATTATTGGGGGAGTACCAATGGAAATATGACTCAAATGAAATCAATATTATTGGGGGAGTACCAATAGAAATATGACTCAAATGAAATCAATATTATTGGGGGAGTACCAATGGAAATATGACTCAAAGTGAAATCAATATTTATTGGGGAGTCCCAATGGAAATAAGACTCGGAATAAAATAATAATTGTAAGTCACCATGTAGTTACAGGCATATACACTATGAGGTAATGATGTCAGGTGCATTTATTGACTATTTATTGGGGGAGTACCAATGGAAATAAGACTCAGAGTAATGAAAGTCATATGCATGCTATAGGATATATAGTATGAGATATATATTCTATAGGGTGAATATGAATGATGAGAAATGTGAATGTCACATGAATGTCGTATGCATGCTATAGGATATATAGTATGGGATATATATTCTATAGGGTGAATATGAATGATGAGAAATGTGAATGTCACATGAATGTCGTATGCATGCTATAGGATATATAGTATGGGATATATACTCTATAGGGTGAATATGACCGATAAAAAGGAAGATGTTGAGAAAGAAAGTAATATACATGCTACAGGATATATATTATGGGATATATATGTTATAGGGTTGATACGAGTAACGAGACATATGATGTTTCAAACGAACGTAATATGCATATTATAGAAATATATTATGGGATATATATACTATAGGATGAATATGAGTAAAGTGGAAATTAAAGGAAGATGATTTGAATGTTTACAATTCCGTATGTGTGTTGACAAATTATATTAAAGCTTAATCGTATTTGAATGTGGATTATCATGTGATGTTAGTTTTGAACTAATGACTTACTCCCTTTTGTTTTGTGAGTTGTTTATGATAATCCCATTGTAGGTAAATGAAGGATTTTGAGGATGAAGCTCAATTAGGAAGCTTTTGTGTTTATTTACTCGATTGTCTTTATTGCTATTTGACATTGTAGTTGATTTGATAGTATTTTGGGATAAATGTAATCTGATTAGGATAATATGGTGACATGTAGTTATGGGCGTTATAACCCTGGAAAACCCATAACTGGATGTATGTGGTAAATGCTATCTGAATGAATTATGTTTTTCCGCAACATAAATTTGTATGATAATATGATAGGGTAAAGAGCATTTTCAAAGAGAGATACTTGACAGTTTTTAATGAAGGTGACGACTGTATGTAAAAAGGATAAAAATAAATGAAAAATTTTCAAGGCTAGAATTTGGGTCGTTACAACATGGACCACAAACACTCAAATGAGTTTCTATCCGTTAACATGCTCCGATTCTTGAGGGTAATCGGAGAAGATGACTCTAATGAAATACTCTAAGACCACAATGGTCTTCTCCCTCACCTTAGGTTGCGTAAGCTCCGTTGCTCCGCAAAAGAGCCACATCTCCCTTCATCTCCTCCAACCTCCATTGTTGCTTTTCACCTCCAAGCTTTTCCAAATGTGCACCATGAAGCAAGAGGAAGGTTTTGATGAGTTTTGAGGCTTAGTGGAGGGGAAAATGATCCATTTGGGTGGAGCCACCGTTGGGAGAGAAAGGGGGAGAAAGAAAATGAAGATTAGGGTTTCTAGATCCCCCTTTTCACTTTTATAGCTCTAACGCTCTCGCCCGGGCGAGAACGGCTCGCTTGGGCGAGAATTTCGCGACGTTTTCAAGTTTCACACTAGAATGCTCTCTCCCGGGAGCGGATTTCTCGCTCGGGCGAGAATCGGGCAGTATGCTAAGGCCTCTCTCTAGCCTGGGCGAAAATTCTAGCTCGAGCTAGAATTTGACAGCTTTTCCAGATTTCACTTTCGCTCAAACGACCACTTCTTCGCTTGGGCGAGGTTCATATACTTCTCAAACTTAAAACGTTGAGTCCCTCGCTTAGGCGAGACCCTCTTGTCCAAGAGAGAATGGTCAAGCATGCACCTCAACACCCTAAGTTTTCCAATCAATCCGAAAACAAAAATTGAGGTGTTACAGCTGCTACCCCTCACTTTGTTCTCCCCATCAATCCATGCACGAGGTATGTATAGGGTAGCTTGTAAGTACCCAAATCCTACCCTTGAAATTTTTTCTTTTATTTTAATCCTCATACTTGATTTCCCATGTTACATCATACATACATTTCCTTTAATCTTTTAAATCATCCCTTTCTTTAATTATCTCGTAACTCTAATCATACAATTTCAGTTTTATACCATGTTATCCTTAATTGCAGAAAAACATAATTCATATTACTATCTCCCGGTAACTACCGTATACAACTAGCTATGAGTTTCCAAAATAACCATAGCTACAAATATCCAGAGTTACAAACATCCAGAGTTACAATTATCCAAAGTAGCATTTAGTTAGTCAAAATACAAAAATGGCAAAATAAAGGAATCCAGGTTTTAAGCTTCTAGGCATCAAACCAAACATCCTCAACAAACATGTTTACCTGCAATGGGATTATCAACGAAAACTGCACAACATACAAATGAGTAAGTCATTAATTCAATAAATATCATTATAAGATAATCCACATTTTCAACGGGGTTAGTAAACCATTTTAAAAAATCATTTTCGCTACATCGCTTGAGCCAAAGCTTGCTACATAATTTGAGCCAAAGTTTCGCTACATCGCTTGAGCCAAAGCTAGCTACATAACTTGAGCCAAAGTTTCGCTACATAACTTGAGCCAAAGTTTGCTACATCGCTTGAGCCAAAGCTTGCTACATAACTTGAGCTAAAGTTCGCTACATAACTTGAGCCAAAGTTGATAACCAATCATGCTCGGCTAAAAATATGTTTTCTTTTCATTGATACACCATCAATTCATAAACATCAATTCCACGCATTCTCTCAATACGATATTCTAATTAAAGACTTATCCTTACCTTGGTGAGTGTTGGGTTTGGTCCTTGGTAACTTTGCAAGTTCCACCGACACCGCCTCCAACCTTAGGATCTTTCCTCATTCCCACCACATAACAACAATGTCAGTCATTTATTCGAAATAACACATAAACAACTCACATTTCAACTTTAAACATACAAGAGATTCATACATTTTCAATGTTCCCAAAATTACCTTTATTAAGGGTTTCCAAACATCTAAACCATGCATAATCATCTTATATTCAACATTAGAACATACATTCATCCTTTTCATCTAGCATTTAACCCATTTCCTCTTTTGACCACATTTTCATTTTGGGGTTTTAGGGTTTTCATGAATCAACCCTTAAATCACTCTCATCTTCGAATAATAACTCTAAACCAAGAGTTTTCAAGAGAGAAACTAAACAAAACGAACCACAACTCAAAAGGAAGAGTTTCCACGGTTTCTCACATTTTAGAAGAGATCCCATACACCCAAAACGAGTTTGAAAGGGAGAAGGAGAGTTAGAATCAAGAGATTTACCTCTTCTCAAGCTTCTAGATGATTCCCACGAGTCCTTGCTCCCAAAATCACCTCCTTCTCTCTTCTCTCTCAAGTTCTAACCCTAAATGTGTTTGAGGGTTTCTATTTTAAAGTGAAATCGTCGGGTTCTCGCCTAAGCGAGAAAATCCCGCCTATTTTAAAAACTCAGATCTGGCACTCTCGCTCAAGCGAGGATCCTTCAGTGTCAACACCCTCACTCTCGCCCAGGCGAGCCAAATCTCGCATAGGCGAGAATCCCAGGAAATCCTGGGAGCAGATACTGGGCATCTCGCTTGGGCGAGGCCCTCTCGCTCAAGCGAGAATCACCCAGTATACCCCAGATTCCCAGAATTTTTCACAACACTTAGGAAAATAAAATTAGGGTGTTACATAGCTTCTGATTTGGTTACGATAGCATATATTCTGCAAACTCAAACAACATTTTCTCCCCCTTTTGGCATGATAAAAAAGCAAAGATAGAATATGAAAGAAATAGCCAAAAGTAAGGAAAGATTTTTAAATATGTTTGTTGTCTTAATCAAGTTATAATGTATATTTTTTATTAAGCAGTTTCAAGAAAATTGAACAAGTGCACAATTTGTAGCAAATAATCGATTATCACATTCAAGTAATTGATTACTCTATTGTATAAACAGAAAAAGACAATAGCTTAAAGTACTTGCTTGTAATGATACACTATCCAAAATGAATACTCATATATAAGTAATAAATTAACCAATGCAAAGTATTTAACTATACAATAGCATTCATTAAAAAACATATGGATAGTATTCCAAATATGGTCCAATTAAAGTATATCAACAACTATGAGAGAATGAAAGTTATACATAATAAGAGTCAAAATATAAAAAAATACAAACATTGATACCACACACCTACACACTAACCTAACTAGGAAAAACTAGACAACCCTAAGCTAGACTACTAAGTAGGTGGTCATGGTGGTGTGATTCCACCTATGGTTCTAATGATGAAGATAATCTACTCGATTTTCTCTCTGGTTGTATCTTCCTGCCTTTAGACCTCTACTGAAACCCTATCATACAACGATGCTAGTCCATAGTCAATCCAATCATTCAAGGATTAGAATCTACAATCAATATGCTCGTTCAACCATTTTTCTGTGGCGTCCAAGTGAGCTAACGCAAACGGTGGTTCTTGAGGCATGTTAGAAGCCTCAACAAGTGGTTATTCAGGGTGTTTCTCTACTTGATTTGCATCATCCTCCTCATCAGTTAGTTCTAGATCAATAATGGTCTTATGATCCTCTTGATACATTCATTGAGCTCCATACTTGTATATATTGGGGTAACCGAAGGATATAGAACATCTAAAACGGAGGGGGTGAATAGGTTTAGCGGTCCACTATTACCATTTTTCCGAAATAAAGCAAAGACAAAAAATGCACTCCTTAA
The DNA here is from genome assembly GCA_009771035.1 of Lupinus albus. Lineage (NCBI taxonomy): Eukaryota > Viridiplantae > Streptophyta > Magnoliopsida > Fabales > Fabaceae > Lupinus > Lupinus albus. Next base: position 11,037,382 of record CM020001.1, on the reverse strand, counting down.
TCGATTACCAGAGTACCTAATCGATTAACACCATAAGCTAATAATCGATTATCAACAAGTTTAATCGATTATATTGTATCAGAAAACTATTAACCTAATCAGTTTTTTGAAACGCAAGTAATACAAAACTCAATGATTTACATTATCAAATTACATACTAAAACTACTAAATAATATGACCATAATGCAACATAATCAAATATGAATGGATGATATGACTCATTTTAGATAAAATAATTTTTAATGCTTTTGTGAGAATTTCATCCTAAGGTTTACCTAACCTAGACTCAACTAAACAATCATCTTAAGACTTCTAAAAGAATAGAAAATAACATTTCCTAAGTCTAAGACAACCTTGAGTCTTAGTATGTTGTTTGTAGACTTGTCGTTGACTTTAAGCTTTTCCTTAGTGCTTTTGTCTTCATCAAAACCATATAAGAAGATCTCCTTTGCAACCATGCACTTTGATCTCCCTTTTGATTATGACCAACTTTGAATTGATAAATCACGTGATAAGCTTGATGATAATCTGATTTAGATTTGCAATGGTTGTAAAGACATTTTTGCGCGACTCCCCCTCACTTTATTCTCCCCTCAATCCATGCATGAGGAAGTACGTAGGGTAGCTCAACTCATTCTCCCCCTTGAATTAGGTGGATGTGGAAGCATTTACAACCTACAAAACTTCAAACAACACTTTCTCCCCCTTTTGGCATGATCAAAAAGCCATGGTAGCAACAAAATAGGCAAAAGACAAAAAGTAAAACAATTTATGTCTCTCTTAATTGATTAAAGGAGTGGATAATTAATTAAAAAAGTTTAGAGAATTGAACAAATGCACAGAGTTTAATAATTAATCGATTAAATGTATATGTTGATCGATTAACCTGATTAGAAGATCAGAACATGGAGATTTTACTTGCAATTGAACTATACATTTTGCATATTAAACAATGAAGTGCTGAATAGGTAATGAATAGGGAGAATATGAAAACATTAAGAACCAAACATTAGTTATCAATACTACAAAATGAACCATAGTCAATTACAAACTTAATTTAAAAAAATGCGAGATAGCAAATAGTTCAGAATTACAAATACAAATACTAATGCCCATATGAAGTTCAAAATACAACAAAACCAAAACACACACGCACACACAGACACACCTAGACCCTAAAATACCTAGGACAAATCAATAGAGCCCTAAACTAGTCTACTAAGAGGGTGGAGGTGCGAAGCTGCCCACAATTTGGATTACAAAGGTGATGCAATCAATCTATGGTCCTTTCAGCTTATCGTTGAACATCAACTGATACTCTATCATACAATGATCATAGTCCAGAATATATCCTCTCATTCAAGGATTGGAATCTAGAATCAATTCTTTCATTCAGCCACTGTTCCATAGCATCCAGATCAACTAACCCAAACAAAGGTTCCTGAGGCACATGAGAAGCCTCAGCTTGTTGTTGGTCGGGGTTCTGCTAAGGTTTGTTGCCATTTCCCTCCTCATCAGACAACTCAAGATCTACAGTAGTGTTGTAGTCTTCTTGATACATTCACAAATCTCCATATTTGTAAATACTTATCTTATGTATCAAGTTGTCACTGACCAGATGCTCACGGGTGTTAGTAACAATGAATTACACCTCAGATGTATCAATCTCCGAATGATCGATAATCCTTGATATAAATATACATAAGCAAGAAATCTAGACGATGATGATGCCAAACATGGACATAAGGATATCAATAGGCAGTTTACCAAAATCCCATCTCGTATGGAAAAAATCAGCTTCAAATCATAAATTTTAGGTTGCGCGTGATTTGTATTACGTTGAACTAGAATGTAGGAAATCAAGTAATGTAGAAGGCGATTCTTAACTGTGAGTGGCCCAACTTTGGTCAATTCGCCTTGCACAGAGATATTTGGTCCACACAAACAAGATGTGATACATCTCAATAGGATCAAATGAGTTCCACAACTCATTCTCACAATCACCAAGAGGAGACCCAGTGCTCGATAGACCTCCAACATCCAAAAACAAATTCTCGTCTAATGTTATCATCTTTCTACAAACTAACGAAATAACCCCCTTCCTTATACTGAAAGTTACTATTGAACTCATTAACTAAAGCTGGATATATCTTACCATTCATCTCCAAGAAGGTGCTGGCAGCTTGCACTTCTAGTTGATGAGGGAACTCAAAGCCGAGTTCAACCATCTAGAACATGTTAGCATACCTGATATAGGTCTACTTCTTGCCTTGGAACTAAGCAAACCAAGAGGCTTGAAGGGTAGGAGAGAAGTCGGGATCTCTGCCAAGGAAGAACCACCAGCTTCCATATTATGCGGTCTCTTAGTTGTGGTCTTAACCCTTCGATGTCTTGGTTCACTCATTATTTCAGAAAGGAGATGGAATAATCGATTGAGGAGATGTATAACTTAGGGTTCAAAAGAGGGAAAACTGAAATTCATGATTTTCAGAAGAAATTTGGATCTTTTGGTGTAAGAATGACACGTAGAAACACACATTACCATGAAGGTAACACATACATTGCACAAATAGCCATTACCACGAAGGTAACTCATACATTGCTATGAATATCCATTACCACGAAGGTAACTCGTACATTGCTACGAATAGCCATTACTATAAAACTCAACACTGACGCTCTCGCCTGGGCGAGCCATCTCTCGCTCAGGCGAGCCAACTCTCGCTTAAGAGAGCCCATTCTCGCTCAGGCGAGAATTTCACAGCCTCTAGAGTGCAACTTCTCGCCCAGGCGAGCCAACTCTCGCTCAGGCGAGACTCTCAAGTAAAATCATTGGAGTAATTCTGATCCTCTCGCTTGGGCGAGACCCCCTCGCTTTGTAAGGACCCAAATTCTACCCTTGAAAATTTTTCCTTTATTTTAATCCTTTTATACCTACAGTCAACATCTTACTCTAATTCCCCCATAATCACTTCATAACACTACCTTTATAATATATTATGTTAACATACATCTCATGTTGCGGAAAACATAATTCAAATATAACTTTCATCGGTAATTGTCGCATATGTTTAACTATGGGTTTCCAAAACACCCATAGTTACTAATATCCAGCATTACACAAAAATGTAGTGAGTTAAACGGTTACGAATACAATCATACAAATAAAAATTTACGACACAAAAAGCAAAATAGAGGATCCAAGTCCTAAGCTCCTACAGCCTCAAACCAAGCATCCTCAGCTACCCTGTTACCTGCAATGGGATTATCAATGGCAAATACACACAACATCCAAAGGAGTAAGTCCTCAAAGCAATAAATACCATTATAAGATAATCCACATTTTAAAGGGGTTAGGAAACCATTTGTTTTATAAATTTATTTTGTGCTACATTACTTGAGCCAAAGTTTTGCTACATAGCTTGAGCCAAAGCGTTACTATATAACTTGAGCCAAAGTATCGCTATATAACTTGAGCCAAAGTATCGCTACATAACTTGAGCCAAAGTATCGCTACATAACTTGAGCCAAAGTATCGCTACATAACTTGAGCCAAAGTATCGCTACATAACTTGAGCTAAAATATCGCTACATAACTTGAGCCAAAGTCACTAACCAATTATGGTCGGCTAAAAACATATTTTCTTTTCATTGATACATCATCAATCCGTAAACAGTAAATCCACGCGTTCCATTATCATAAACATACCCATATATGTTTACAATAACTAAGCGATTCATCACTTTAACATTATACACAATCAGAAAATCCACATATTATCCATTTCAATATGCTATTTAAAAACTCCTCCTTACCTTGGTGAGGGTTGGGTTTGGTTCTTAGCAACTTCGCAAGTTCCGCAGACACCTCCTCCAACTTTAGGATATTTCCTCATTCCCACCATATAGCACAATGTTAGTCATTTATTCCAATATCACATAATTAACTCATATTGCATTATTTAACCATACAATATATTTAACATATTTTCAATGTTTATAAACTACTTTCATCATAAGTTTACAAACATCTAAAACATACATATTCATCTCCTATTTCAACATTAGAATGCTTAGTCATCTTCTACCTCTAGCAATTTACTCTTTTTCCTCTTCAACCCCATTTTCACTTTAGGGTTTTGGGGTTTTCATGAATCAACCCCCAAACCCTTTCCATTCTTGAAATACTAACTCTAAACCAAGAAATTACAAGATAGAAACAAACATAAAACGAACCATAACTCAAAAGGATGAGTTTCCATGGTTTCTCTCATTTTGAGAAGAGATCCAACCTACCCAAAATAAGTTTCAAAGGGAAGGAGAGAGTTAGAATCAAGAGTTTTACCTCTTCTCAAGATTCTAAATGACTCATAAGCCTTCTTGCTCTTGAAAAATCCCTCTTCTCTCACTTCTATCTAGGTTAACCCTCATAAATGTGTTTGGGGTTCCCTATTTAATGTAACAGCGTCGGGTCCTCGCTTAAGCGAGCCCTTTCTCGCTCAAGAGAGAAAATCTCACCTATTTTAAAAACTCAGATCTGACCATCTCGCTCAAGCGAGGATCCTCTCGCTCAAGCGAGAATCTTACAGCCTCGATAAGTCCAAAACATCACTTTTCTCGCCTAGGCGAGCCAACCCTTGCTCAGGCGAGAATCCTCCCGTGTAGCCCAGGATTTCACCCTTCCAGTTGAGCCTTTCTCGCTCAAGCGAGCCAACTCTCGCTCAGGCGAGAATCCTCCAGTATAGCCCAGGATTTCACCCTCCCAGGTGAGCTTTTCTCGCCCAGGCGAGAATACCTCGCTCAAGCGAGAATCCCAGGATTGATACTATAATTTTAAATACTTAAATTTAGGGTGTTACACGCTCAAGCGAGAATATGGCAGTATGCCCCATTCTTCAGGACTGTTACCACATTTTAAGAAGGATAAATTCAGGGTGTTACACCACGTAGGGCGATACAATACCACATATGGCAAGACATTCACACCACATTGGGCGATACAATACCACATAGGGAAAGACATTCAACACCACATAGGGCGATAAAATACCACATAGGGCAAGACGTTCAACACCACATAGAGCGATACAATACCACATAAGGCAAGACATTCAATACCACATAGGGCAAGACATTCAACACCACATAGGGCGATACAATACCACATACGGCAATACATTCAACATTATTTTCTCAACAATTTATTCTCAATATTCGTCCACATGATAACACATCATTATGTTTCATCAATGATAAATACAATGCTTATCCCTTACCTGAATGCGAGTTAGTGCTTTGATTCAGCAACTTTGTTAGATATTCCATCGTCTCCTCCAACCTTAGGATCTTTCCTCATTTCATATGACACAACAACAATAATTAATCATTTGTTCACATCATACAAATAAACTACTTCAACAACATATGTCATTCATTAATGAAAATAACTCATATTTTAATGATTCCACATCACTAACTCTTCAAAGTTCAAACATTCAAGTAGTAAGTATTTTCCTTTTCACTAAAACACCAATAACCCTCAAACCCCATTTCTAACCACATATTTCATCCTCATTCACAACTATTTCGTTTTGGTCCAAGGTTCCCTAAATCAATACCATTTTCAAAAATGAACCATCAACTACAAGTTTCAAAGGAAAAACTACGTAGAAAACGAATCACAACTCAAAAAGAAGGTTATGAGGTTTCCACATTAAGAGAAGAGATCCATAAACATAATAAGGGTTTTCACAATAAGGGTGGGTGTTAGAATCAAGAGGTTTTACCTCTTCTCAGGCCTTCTTGCACTTCTACACGAGCTAGGGTAGGGAAAAACGCTTCTCCTCTTTCTTTCTCTCGCAAAAAGTGTCCCCCTTTTCGTTTGGGGTTCTATTTTAGGTTTCAAGATTTTGGATTCTCGCTCAAGCAACGGGGTCTCGCTCGGGCGAGAAGTCCTCGACGTTTCAGATTTTTAAAATCTGATGCTCTCGCTCAAGCGACAGATCCTCGCTCAAGCGGGAATCATCCAGGGTGCTCAACTCTCCCTCGCTTGAGCGACAACTCCCTCGCTCAGGCGAGAATCTCAGGAAAAATCCTGGTAGAAATTCTGAGCCTCTCGCTTGGGTGAGACCCTATCGCTCAAGCGAGAAACACCCAGTTTCACTCTCAAAATTCTGAGTTTCTCTACACTTAGAAAAAGGTAAAATCAAGGTGTTAGAAGAAGAATGCGACAACATATTTTATCCTTGTTCATTTGCTTGTCCACGTGCAAACTACATTCGGGCATCACCTTCTAATCTTGGGAGATTTTTCTTCACTATTAGAATCAATGAGTTTTACAAACACACTTTCTAGAATTTGTAAGACTTCCTTCTCGGCCTAGAGTCTCTCAAAGATGGTATGACCTTCTACCCGTCTCTAAAGGATACCCACACCTTTCTCACGGTCCAGCATCAACCACTTCTTCCTCCCAACCAAGACCCTTGTAAATTGTGAAGACATCACCTAACCGCATCTAGGATTTTCTATCTATTCTCTACTCACTCAACACACCTAGAGAATCTAAATTGTTGTCTAAGAAATTATTCTGAGTTATGTGCACCTAAAATGTGCTAATATGAAAACTAAAACCCAACTACAAACCTAAAGCAAAAACCTCACAAGATCTCTAAAGGTTAAGTGTGATTAATGTACAGATTTGTGTAAACAAGATGCACAATTGAAAAGAATGCTAAACTCTATTATTTTCACTCTTAAACTTAAAGAAACTAAGAACATTTTCAACATCAAGAATATCGCTCTAGAATGATATGAAAATGAATTCTTGAAATCTATGGATGTTATGAACACATGAGTAAAAAATTAGTTTTAATACAAAACTGTTTTCAGTTAGATATAATCGATTATCTCATGGAAAAATTGATTATAGTCCTGCAAAAAATCAGGTTTTTTGCTGGAAATAATCGATTACCTATAGGATAATCGATTATTAAAAATTTAAAACCAAGAAATCGAAAACCTTAACTATTGGAACTCTGAATAATCGATTATTCACATACCTAATCGATTACTGCTTTCCCATGTTCGATCTAATTGATTATCATATCTGATAATCTATTATTGGTGTTGAAAACTTGTTTCTTTAATGCATGATGAGCCTTCTACATAATATATGAGTATATGATACATGACTTTAAGTATGTAGCACCGTAACACAATAAAATCAAGCTTATGAATATATATGCATGAACATATCTATCATATATGAATGAATTCTATATATCATTTTAAAATTGATTTACTTTTTAAGCTTTGTGAGACTTCCATCATAGGTTCACCTAACTTAAACTTTACCCAATCAATCATCTTAGGACTTCTATAAAATATAAAAGACTTTCCTAAGTTTAGAAAGACCTTGAGCCTTGTTATTTTTTGAGTTGTTTTTGTTTTTATACATTCCTTAAAGTCTTTGTCTTCTTCAAAACTTCATGAGTTAAGCACATTTGCAATATTGACCTCCACTTGTCAATATTATGAATTGGACAATTATTTTTTGACAATATAATTTGGAACTTAATTATTAGAAATGTAATTTACATTTTAAGTTTTAATAGTAAGATTTTGATTTATATTTTTATTATGCATTTTATGAGAAAATAATATGTTTAAATTGTGTTCAATGAGTATTCTTGAAGAAGTGTGAGAGCATGTACATTGGCCGTGTTCTTACTGTGCAAGAATATGTGCTTGTTGAAAAGATGGGACTACTTTGTGGAGATAGAATCACTTCTTAATTTAGAAAAGTATTGGATAAATAAATTGTTCACAAATTAAAAATAAATGATGATTAGTAAAAGATAGTTGATATTCTTAAAAGTAAGTATTAGAAATTATATTAATAAATAAAAAACATATTTTCTTAAAAGAGTAAATTAATATTTTTTTTTACAAACAAAGCTATTCCCTTCTCTTATGAATTAATGAACTAATCATTTTATAGTATGTGACTATCTCTATAACAAATATTGTTCTACAAGTTTTTAATTACAATTTAATTACAATCGATGAAGTCATGAACATTAAGATGTAATGGGACCAATTGACGAAGGCATCGTTGGTTAGTATTTGAAAAGCAAGCACAACATTCCTAACATACCATTTCCTAGTACAAAATAACTATCTTTATTTCCTTAAATAATGTTAAACCCATTAATATTCCTCCGTAAAAGATCAACTTTATTATTATTATTATTATTACAGAAGAAAATAAATGTGAAAGTGCAAGTATTGTACAACCTGACCCCTGTTCTCTTGTACTGAGCCTGAGATTAGATATAGAGTGAGAGGTCAGAGACATTTGTGTTATTAATTCCATTTAGCATTTCCTTTCACATTTGCATTGCAGTAAGGTGAGAGAAAATAATATAACTATCTCAATTCTCAACTCTATAGTTTCCAACTCTCTTTCATTTCAGATCTATTTCTTCTTCATCGGTAAGTCTCTCTGTTCTTCTCTTCAATGTTCCGATTCCCATAATTTCTATTTCAATTTTCACTCTTTTTAACTATCAACAATCTAAATCTCAATGTTCAGATCGGTCGCCTAATTCCCGTTTCGTCTTTATTTATATCTGCAAATTATATTATCCTTTTATTTTTTTATTCACCATGTGGTTTCATCATATTTGTTATAGTTTCGTCACATCTTGATTATAACTAATTAAATAGTTTCTCAGTTTGGTAGGAGGTATAGCTTAATTTAATTCAATACTAGTCTCTTTTGAAAATCTAAGCTCGTGTAATTTAAGTCGATGTGAGAGTCAGTTTGATGGTTAAGATGATTGAAATCGTGAGTTCGAATCTCACCCATAACAATTAAAAAAGAAAAAAATTATAAGCTGTTATAAGGGTGGAGAGAAGGAGGTTGGGGTTCGAGTATCGTTTCACAACAAAATACTAACATACTAACATTTGCCGATAAAAAAAAATTTAAGTCGATGTAAGTGTAGCTTTCCAAACAAGAGGCATGGCTTATTTATTGTTATTGATTTTATTAACTATTTGGCCTTATGTTCTTGAGCAAGAAGATTCATTTAGTGCAGTATTAATCCCAAATAATGAAAATAAATTTTTACCTTTCTCTTTGTTATATATATATTTTTCTTTCTAAACAACATGTATTCTCAGTGGCCCCTTCATCACATCACTTTCATTAACTGAATACCAATTTGATTTTAATAACAATATATTTTTTGTACAGCACTTAACTACTTATAATTAATCATGGTTCCTATCACTTTTCACAAACCCTTCGTTAATTATATGTAGATTGTTGGCGAAATAATTTTGATGTGTAAAGAAATATGAGTTGATATGAAGTGTGATATGCACCAAGCCCAGATCATAAGTTCATGCTAGATTTGCAATCTTTGTTGTTGTTATTTTATCATCTCTTAAAAGGATATACATGGTGGTGTGAGCTCCAGAATAAACACTATGCCATCAATTAAAGATACCACAAACTTTTGAAAAAATACAGTTCTCATATTAAAAACTGTGAGAAGAATAAATATGAGTCTTACAACATGGTTAGGATTAAAAGTTGGTTATTGGTCACATGATCACTGAAAAAAATCATGTGCATGTATATTTTAATTTTGACCGTTCAAATATGATCCAATGGTCTTGATTAACTGTTCTCATTTCTCATAATAACAATAATTTTCACTTCAGTCACTTCATATATACACATTCAACTATGGTACATGCTTAAAGACATTGGCATCCACTTGACACCAAAATGTTAGAGTCTTCAATTCATTTGTAAACCAGAATCAATTTTTTATTCTCTAGTTTAAATATGTTTGATGTTTGTCCAACCTAGGTGTTCAAAGTAAATGGCTTTGGTCACCACTGCTGAAGTATGTGATGCAAACCCACAGTTGATTATGAGTGGGGAGCTTCGTGCTCTTCAGCCAACTTTTCAAATTTATGGTCGTCGACAGGTCTTTTCTGGGCCAATTGTTACCCTAAAGGTATTTGAAGACAACGTTTTGGTTCGGGAGTTCCTTGAGGAGAAAGGCAATGGAAGAGTGCTTGTGGTTGACGGGGGTGCGAGTTTGCGCTGCGCAATATTGGGTGGCAACCCGGTTGTACAAGCACAAAACAATGGATGGGCAGGTATTGTGGTGAATGGGTGTATAAGAGATGTTGATGAGATCAATGGTTGTGATATTGGGGTAAGAGCTCTAGCCTCCCATCCAATGAAAGCCAATAAGAAAGGCATGGGAGAAAAGCATGTTCCCATAAATATTGCTGGGACAAGGATCTGTGATGGGGAATGGCTTTATGCAGACACAGATGGAATTCTGATCTCTCGAACAGAGCTGTCAGTTTGATTCCGATTCACGAATACTCTATATAAGGTGAGCTTGAGTGTAAAGTGAATTAGTAAAGATGATTTCGATTCATCTTGTCCCATAAATATTGCTGGGACAAGATGAATCCGTCCTTGGTTAGTGTTAAAGTGGGTTGAGATCTTGATGCTCTTTAGCTAATCAATGATAAATGCACATTTGCTTGCTCACTTTACACTTTAACACACATTATAAGTGTTCTTTTTTAATCATAAAGATGCATGCCCTGATGTACTGCTTTCTGCACTTGTGTTCTTGATCTGGTTTCCTAGTTTCCACAAAATTGTAACTTTATTAATCGATTCCATAATGAAAGTAGATTGGAGTGATTGACCATCTTATAGTAACTTTATCTCAGTTGGACTTTGTCACAAGAACTTGTTTTTTCCTTGCATAATTAAGTTAATTGTTATGTTTGTTATTTAATATTATGGTTTGAGCATGGAGGACACTCATAGAGGCCCAGTAAGTAGGGTAGAAGATCACATGGAAATTACTCTAGTTTCTAAAGAATAGAGACAAAAAAGAATCATAAGTGAAACAATTACTAAAATTTATATGTCAATGCTTTATCTATAAAAATGATTTATGAATGATATAACATATAACATTGTTAAATCTATGTTGTTGATTTTACCCTGGGATTAAGGCTGGTTGTTGGTGTATCTATTACTATGGAGGGTTCCTAATACATACATCCGTATTTTGATAAATGATTTTGTGTTCCTTTATTTGTTGCTTGCCATAAAACTTTTATGAGTCTTTAATGATTCATAAGAACTTTTTAATTAGGATATTGGCATTATGACTTCGCATATGGTAAAAGAAGATATTAAAGAATACTTGGTTCTATTTCGGTTACCCTTTCTGGTGCACTTTCTGGTTTCCTTTGTTTTCACCTCACTGTATTCCCTTTATGCATTCTTTGATGATTAGGGACTCATTTTTCTTCCTTCTCTATATAGCGTTCTCTATATAGCGCTGCACTTCCTTACTCAACCACTAATGCTTCTCTAATACTCACTTTGTATTTATACTCATAAGATAGCAAAGAATGACATGCTTTTTCCAATGCATAAGTTCTCTATTAATAGAATGATTTAGGAGGAGTTATTGGAGAAAATAACTCATCCGCTATCATGGAAACTACATATGAAGTGAGAGGGGAGAGTTGACAAAGTGATACTTTATTTATTAATGATTGGTTTACAAGTGACATATGTCATTTTCTTGTGGGTAGAAATATTAGTAGGAGGATATAACCTTACTCTTAAATTAATCTAACAATCTCCTACTTGGTCCATGTGATGACTTGAAAATTCATAAAATAACTTTGATTGGACACTTTCATTGAACTTTACGGATCACCATCCTTAATTGAAATTATTCAATCATGGACAAAGTTTAAAGACAAGTTTGAAGACATGGACAAGCACACTTTCATCCTGACCCCTTCCATGTGTCACCATCAACTCAACTCAACTAACTTTAATTTGAGTCTTAATTTTGTAAATGCAAGCATCCATCACATGATTTTGATGAAGACAAAGTTTAAAGACAAGTTTGAAGACATGGACAAATCAACAAACAACAAAGCCAAAGCTCAAAGTTCAAGCATTTAATAAGATATAGAAGGCTAAGTATTTTCTATCATCTTAGGTCTTAAGATGTTTGAATGAACCTTAATGGAAGTCTCACAACCTAAAATATGATCATAACTAATAATGAGACTTACATGCATACATATATACATACATACATGATGTACATGCACATGCATAAATACATAATCACATGATTTTAGTGCATTAAACCAAGGTTAAATCATACATCATTCCAAATTATGCATCATACTTTTATAAATCATGCAGGGGGTTAATAACACATCAAAGTAACATTTTTAGAAAACCCTTAATCGATTAAGGTTGAGTTAATCGATTAAACCGTGCAAAATGGAAACTCGTTAATCGATTAAGTTAAGAGTTAATCGATTAAGGGAAGTTATAGTTTCTGAAATCTTGGATTTTTAAGGAATGCTAATCGATTAAGTAGTCTGTTTAATCAATAAACTACAACAGAAAAAAAAAATGTATTTTAACTAATTTTTCCCATTTGCTAGGAAACAATTATTGATTGAGATTTTCATTTTTACATTCTAAGATCGATTTTTCCAATTGTTTATGAAAAGAGAGAAAAGTACTTTGATACACAAAAGAGATAGGAGAATACTTCATGAATCATTGAAGAAGTATTACAAGATTTTCAAGTCATATCAAGTTTACAAAACCTTGCATCTCACATATTCATATTTTGGATTGTGTGAGACTTTTTGGGAAGGTGTTGGATTCTGGCAGTTTGTGTATATTCAACACATTAAGGTGCATCATTCTTTGTTCACATTTAGACGATTGTATTAACAATTTTTATTTGGTGTGTGGTATCACCAAGAAGAAGAGGAAAGGTTGGAGAAACCCTAGTTAGAAATGGTGAGGAGCCATTACAAGCTAGGTTCACTGTTCAAGTATTCTTGGTAGAGAAGATAGAAGTGATGGGGCCATCCATTAGAAGTGGTGAAGGCAAGTCACTAGAAGTGGTGAAGGCAAACCATTAAAAGTGGTGAAGGAAAGCCATTAGAAGCTTAGTCCAAGTTGTAAAACATTATTCCACAATGAAGAAAATCTCCCATATCTGAAGGATATGCCTAGGTGTAGATTGCATGTGGATCAGCAATTGAACCAAGATAAAATTCATCGTCTCATTTCTCTTATCTCTTACTCTTTACGTTTTCGCAATATTTGATTTACTTTACTTGGTATTCAAATCATTCTAAGTTTATTGCATGTTCTTTTGTGTGTAATTAACTACATAAGTTCATCTGGTAGAGTGCATACAAGATTAGGTAGACCATTGCATCTTAGTGTATCAAGAAAACAAGTTTTTCACGAAACAAGAACTGGTTAATCAATTAAGCTTTGAAGTTAATCGATTAAAATTAGAAGCATTTAATCGATTAAGACAACCTTTAATCGATTAAACAGAGAGGACAATCATTGAATATCTCTCTAACCAAAAAACGATAATTGAGTATCGATCCACCTATTCACCTCCTCCAGGTGATTTTAGAGCTCTTGCTAACCCACAAGTGCATAAGAGCAAGTTCGAGCAATACTAGCTTAATCACAAATTCGTGAGATCCTAGGGATGTTCACAATGGACTCTACATATCATTTCGGTGATGAAGTATTCTCTATTAATCACCCTCCTGTATTTTGTGAGATTTATATTTTAGGTTTGTAGCTGAGTTTTAGTGTTCATATTAGCACATTTTAGGTGTACACAACTCAAAACCAATTTTAGACAACGATATTAGATTCTATAAGTGTGTTGAGTATCACCATTAGTAGAGAATTGAGTGGGAATCCTAGTTGCGGTTAGGTGATGTCTTCATGATTTACAAGGGTCTTGGTTGGGAGGAAGAAGTGGTTGGGGCTGGACTATGAGAAAGGTGTGGGTATCCTTTAGAGACGGTAGAAGGTTAAACCATATTTGAGAAGGAAGTCTTGTAAATTCATGGAAGTGTGTTTATAAAATATATTTGATTCCATTAATAAATAAAAAACTTCTAAGATCAGATGGGGAGACATGGATGTAGTTTACAAATGAACCAGGATATAATTTGTTGTCGCACTATTTCTATCCCTTAACTCCTTTATAATCCAGTCTTTTACGCGCTCTATTGATTCAGTTTATCAGAAAGGGAGGCATGGATGTAGTTTGCAAGTAGACAAGCAAACGAACTAGGATATAATTTGTTGTCGCACTATTTCTATCCCTTAACTCCTTTACAATTCAATCTTTTACGCGCTCTATTGATTCAATTGATTTGCTTATTGATCTTAGTGTTTGACTATGTTCTGTGTATAATTTGGCATCATTTATTTAAGTGAGTTGCTTCTGTTTTTGATTGAATTTGGAGTTACTTGTTATTTAAGAAATTTTTTATCCAAGATTTCAAGAATTAGAATAATTGATCAGTGATGTTAGTAATTGATTATTTTTGTTGATAGTAATCGATTGTTTGTATTGATAATCAATTATCCTAAATAGATTTTTCAATATTCTCATTAACCGGAAAAGTGGCATTAGTGATCCGCTACACCTATTCTTCCACCCCCTAGATTCCTTTTAACCTATGTTTACCCAACAAGTGGTATCAGAGATAGTGCAAAAATGCAAGCTTAACTGCTTAGATCGTTGATCCTAGGCAAAATCACTATGGGCTCTACTAACTCTTTTGGCGGTGATGGCGCATGTAAGGACCCAAATTCTACCCTTGAAATTTTTTCCTTAATTAAAACAATTTCCCTTCATCATATCATTTCGAACATCCAAAGAGTTATTTTCAAACACCCATTAGTTATTTTTTTTCCATATACTATACATAAATCAGTACCACACATGTTCGCGATGCAGAAAAACATAATTCGATTAAGTAACTCTCCGCGAGAGTAAAATATCATTAGTTATGGTTCCACTTAACGGGATTCGCATAATTACACAACTAAAAACTAACACCTTAGCCATGATTACAAGAATTCAAATTTACAGGTAATTAGTTACAAAACCACAAGCACAACAAGAGAAATCCAGCTATAAAGCTCCTAAGTTCCACAAACGAGCATCCTCAATTTACCTGTTTATCTGCAATGGGATTATTGATAACAAATACACAAAACACACAAAGGAGTAAATAATTAATTCAATAACCATCATTCTTAGATAATCCACATTTTAAATACAATATAAACATTAGAGTGAAACACATATTACAAGTACAAGAAGATAACCATTCATATCTACTTTCCTTTCTTTCCATATTATCCATATTCATCCTATAGCATATATATATCCCATGATATAGATACTCTATAGCATGCATATTAATCTATCCCAAATCACTTTCTCTTCCTTATCTTTCATATTCACCCTATAGTATATATATATATATATCCCATAATATATATTCTATAGCATGCATATTCACCTTTTCCAAATCACTTTCATTTCCAAAAACACCTTATTCATCCTATAGTATATATATCTCATAATATATATTCTATAGCATGCATATTCACCTTTTCCAAATCACTTTCATTTCCAAAAACACCTTAATCATCCTATAGTATATATATCTCATAATATATATTCTATAGCATGCATATTCATTCTTTCCAAATCACTTTCATTTCCGAAAATCCATAGTCATCCTATAGTATATATATCCCATAATATATATTCTATAGCATGTATATTCATCGTAAGACCGTACCATTATTTCACAAACATAACCGTGCTACATAACTTGAGCCGAATTGTCGCTACATAACAAGAGCCCATAGTATCGCCTCATTAACCCGAGCCAAGGTGTCGCTACATAACTGGAGCCACAATATCGTCTCCTTAACCCGAGCCAGGGTGTCGCTACATAACTTGAGCCCAAAGTTGCTAACCATCCGTGGTGGGCTAAAAACATGTTTTCTTTTCGTTGACACATCAACAATTTATAATTTGCAATTTCACACATTCCTTTATTATAAACATACTCATGCATTGATCGAGGCCGTACTCGATACAAATAATATAACAATTAAGTATAGTACTAGGAAGTGACTCCTAGATTGTTTCCCAAAGATTATCTTTCACACAATGGTTCAAACACCTTACACGCACACACACAATGGGGGGTTTTAGTGGTTGTTATGCTATGAAATTAAGCTAAAACAGAATAGTAAGGAGGTAAACCCCTTTGGTTTCCTTGTTCACAATTCAATCATCGGTTTCAGTATATCAAAATCAGATTCTCAGTGTTCCTTTGTTGAGAGTCGATTAACTAAGCGATGATCAACTCACAGTTAAATTGCTAAACCTCTAACTAAGCGAAATTGACATAAGCAAGAAACGGTTAACAAAGTCACACGAATCAAAGCATCAATTTCATATTCTAAACATTGAATTCCTAATATGTTCTTAACTCTAATGTTTAAGCTTCAAACGAAGCGAAATCAACATGAACATAAAGCATTTACAGATTCACATAAACTAAACGATTATGTGCTAGAGAACTAATTCAGTAAGCGAAAATCAGTTCACAAACCTACAACAAAACCATAGAATTAAGCAAACCACAATCTGAAATATGATAGAAGATTCAAACATAAAGAAACCGAAATTGCATTAAACGAATAAAGAGAAACCGAAATGCATTAAGCACTAAACCTCAAGAGTGTTATACATTACCAAAGGAATTTAGCACTAAACCTCTAGCCTTCCATGGAGGAAGAAGCAAAACCGAAAATGCAAGAGGAAGAAGAAGAAGAAAACTCTAAAACAGCCCCAAAAAGGGGGAAAACGAAAATGTCATTCTCCAAAGCTGAAAAGTAAAGTGTGTAATGAAAAATTATGAGTGGAAACGAAATCCTAAGCTTATATAAGGTTAAAACCGAAATGGGCCTTAAACAATGGGTCCAAAATCTAAAACGGAATTAAAAATCCTATAACTAAATACAATCTTCACTTTAGCACACATCTTCCACTTGTAATGCCCAAAAAATGTCCTTGGTGCCAAATATGTCATGAAAATGGAATTAGATTTAATTAGGCTAAATAATCCCAAATTAACTCATTTTAGGAATAATAGTCCAATAAAGCCTAAAACACTAAACAATGCCAAATAAAGTCAATTAGACACCAATAATCATTAACAATGGTAAAATAAGGTTATTAATAGTGTGTAATATATGATTCATCATGCATGTTTATAATAAATAAATGACTTGCATTTCAACCACTTTCACAACCAGAAAATCCGTACACTTTCCATTACGAAGTACATTTAAAGACTTATCCTTACCTTGGTGAACGTTGTGGTCGGTTTTGAGTAACTTTACCAATCTCCTCCTCGACTTCCTCCAACCTTCGGATCTTTCCTCATTCCCACCGCATCACACAAATGTTAGTCATTTATCCCAAATAACACATAAATAACTCATTTTGCATCATTAACCACATAAGAGATTTAACACATTTTCAATGTTTCTAAACTACTTTCATTATAAGTTTACAAACATCTAAAACATACATATTCATCTAATATTCAACATTAGAACACATCTTCATCTCCTACCTCTATCATTTCATCTATTTCCCTTTTTACTCATATCCTCATTTTGGGGGTTTTGGGGTTTTCATAAACCAACCCACTAAACCTTTTCATTTATCCAATACCAACTCTAAACCGAGAGCTTTCAAGAGAAAAACAACATAAAAAAAAACCATAACTCTAAGGGATGAGTTTCCATGGTTTCCATCATTTTGAGAAGAGATCCATACACCCAAAAACGAGTTTGAAAGGGAGAAAGAGAGTTAGAATCAAGAGATTTACCTCTTCTCAAGCTTCTAGATGATTTTCACGAGTTCTTGCTCTTAATTTCTAACCATAAAATGTGTTTTGGGGTTTCTATTATAAAGTAAACTCGTCGGGTTCTCGCTCAAGCGAACCCTTTCCCACTCAGGCGAGAAAATTCCGCCTTTTTAAAATTTCAGATCCGACGCTCTCGCTCAAGCGAGGGATTTCTTGCTCAAGCGAGGCAGCTCTCGCTCAAGCGAGGATCCTCTCGCTCAAGCGAGGATCCTCTCGCTCAAGCGAGGATCTTAGAGCCTTGATAGTCCCAGAATGCCACATCTCGCCCAGGCGACACAACTCTCGCTCAGGCGAGACCACTCTCGCTCAAGCGAGGATCCTCTCGCTCAAGCGAGAATCCTTCAGTATAGCATAGTATTTCATTCACCCAGGTGAGCCACTCTCGCCCAGGCGACACCTTTCTCGCTCAAGCGAGATTCCCAGGACTAATACTATAATTTAATGGCTTTAAATTCGGGGTGTCACAATCCTTCCCCCCTAAAATAAATTTCGTCCTCGAAATTTTATTAGGTTACTCTCAGGAAGACTCTATCATTGCCTAGATAGTAGGCACACAATGCATTCAACCAAACTTAGATGTAACCGGGACAAGGATTCCCAAGTACTCATTACAACCCTAGATCCCCCGATCTCTCTAGACATCTATTGTTGAAACGATCCCCTCGTACAACGAGATTCACAACAATATCTTCGAATTCGAAAGACATTAGGATTTCCGTACTTATCATTTACCACACTGCATCATTTAACATCCAATATGACACGTAGCCACAATTTTTCTCAAAATTTTACCATAGCATTTTCACATTGTATTCCCCACCACAAAGAAACAAAGTAGTCATTCACAAAAGCATCTAAATAAATAAGACTTTTAGAGACCCTCCTCGGGTACACAATGAAACCATCAAGTAATTATCCATTACATTAAACATTTCTACCACTACACAATACAGTAGAAGGGAATTACCAACTCTTAGCCTCGATTGGACACATGAAACCATTGATTCACTAATCTTACCGCATGGGGTCAATCAAACACTCAATACAATTAGTCAATACCACGAAGGGAAAGTCAGTCGTTGCTCCAAGAGTCAATACCACAAGGGCAAGTCAGGCACTATACCATGAAGGGTAAGTCAGGCACTATATCACAAAGGGCAAGTCAGTCACTATACCACGAAGGGCAAGCAAGTCACTATACCACGAAGGGTAAGTCAGTCACTATACCACGAAGGGCAAGTCAGTCACTATACCATGAAGGGCAAGTCAGACACTATACCATGAAGGGAAAGTCAGACACTATACCACGAAGGGCAAGTAAGGCACTATACCATGAAGGGCAAGTCAGGCACTATACCACGAAGGGCAAGTCAGGCACTATACCACGAAGGGCAAGTCAGGCACTATACCACGAAGGGCAAGTCAGGCACTATACCACGAAGGGCAAGTCAGGCACTATACCATGAAGGGAAAGTCAGGCACTATACCACGAAGGGCAAGTCAATCACTATACCACGAAGGGTAAGTCAGTCACTATTTCGCCATCAACTCATAGACAGCAAATCTACACAATCATTATCGTAAACATACCCATATACGTTTATAATAAATAAGCGATTCACAACTTGATCATAATGCACAATTAAACACTTCTCCTTATCTTAAGGGAAGTTCTGACTCCTTTAGACGTCACTGGCCCCATACAAATGACCTGGTCAGAAGTCTCACACCGATTTCTCAAACACCACAACCTTGTCAGCATAACATGATTTGCTGACTATTACTCTATTCCCATCATTTAAATCTAATGGGGACAACGACCAATAGATTGAATCTATGGTAAAGGTTCTACCATTTACTACTACCGGACACCACAACATAAACGTCGATACCACCACCATTATCCGAGTTGGGGGCGGGTACGACTACGTCAAAATACAACGACTTCGTCCGTAAAAATTTCAATCTGTCTACATATTCCATAAACACAAAGGAGTGTGTCGCTCCTGAGTCAAACAACACTAAAGGGAAATACTTGTCACTATAAATTTACCTTGGTTCAAACCATCAACGTTAGATGTCTTCATGTCACTCGCAGTGAACACCCGACCTGTGTAACACCCTAAATTTTAAGCCTTTAAAATTATGGTATCAGTCTTGAGATCCTCGCTTGAGCGAGAGAGTCTCGCTTGGGCGAGAGAGATGCTCACCTAGGAGGGTGAAATACTAGGCCCTACTAGAGGATCCTCGCTTCAGCGAGAAATTCTCGCCTAGACGAGAGAGGCTTACCTGGGAGGGTGAAATCCTGGAGTATACTGGAAGATTCTCGCCTGGGCGAGAAATATCATTTTGGGGCTGTTGGCACTGTGAGATTCTCGTTTGAGCGAGAGGGTCAGTTTTGAGTTTTTAAAAATAGGCGGGATTTTTTCGCTTGAGCGAGAATCCCTCGCTTAAGCGAGAACCCGACGAGACAACATTTAATGAGAAAACCCTAAACACAATCTAGGGTTTAGAAAAGAAGAAGAGTGAGAGAAGAGAGCTTTTAAAGGACAAGAAGCTTGGATACTCATCTAAGAGCTTGAGAAGAGGTAAAACTCTAGATTCTAACTCTCTTTTTCTCTTTTAAACTCACTTTGGGGATGTTGGATCTCTTCTCAAAAATGAAGGAAACCATGGAAAACTCATCCTTTTGAGTGATGATTCATTTTATGTCATTCTTACCTTGACTCTTGGTTTAGAGATGGTATCTCAAGAATGGAAAGGGTTGTGGGTTGGTTCATGAAAACCCCAAAAACCCTAAAAGTGAAAATGTGGTAAAATGAGAGAATGAGTAAAATGCTAGAGGTAGAAGATGAGTTTACCTCCAAATATGGGAATATGAGATGATTATGCATGTTTTAGATGGTTGGATACTTATGATGAATATTTTGTATGATTAAATGATGCAATATAAGTTATTTATGTGATATTTGGAATAAATGACTAACATTGTGTTATGTGGTGGGATGAGGAAAGATCCTAAGGTTGGAGGCGGTATCGGTGGAACTTGAGAAGTTGCCAAGAACCAAACCCAACACTCACCAAGGTAAGGATAAGTCTTTAATTGTGCATTTGAAATCGAAAAGGTGTATTTTCTGATTATTCAATGATTGAGTTGTAAAGTACGCATTTAGTATAAACATATATGGGTGTGTTTATATTAAAGTAGGCGTAGGTTTACGGAAAAGAAAGATGTGTACTTCTGGTTATGTGATGATTGAGTTGTGAATCACGTAATTAGTATAAACATATATGGGTGTGCTTATACTAATGTGGGCGTGGATTTACCGGAATTGTTTTATGGTGAAATTAATGAAAAGGAAATATATTTTTAGCCGACCATGAATGATTAGCGACTCTGGCTTGAGTATATAAGCAAAACTCTGGCTTGAGTATATAAGCAAAACTCTGGCTTGAGTATATAAGCAAAACTCTGGCTTGAGTATATAAGCTAAACTATGGCTTGGGTATATAAGCAAAACTCTGGCTTGAGTATATAAGAAAAACTCTGGCTTGAGTATATAAGAAAAACTCTGGCTTGAGTATATAAGCACGTTTTATTTAAAAAGGAAATGAGAATCTGCTTTTAGCTAACCCATGCAATGTATACGTTTTTTTGTATTTTCATGAAATGTGTATAATACAAACTATTTATGCAACTTTTGATGTTTAAGCAATCTTTTTTGTTTCCATGCAACATACTTAATTTATTTATTTGTTTAGGCAAAATTTAATGTTGGTGAGGAACACAAGGGATACATCCTCAAAACTGTCAACAAGGCTCTCTGACAATTCAAAACCGATGTTGGGAAATGTCTCAGAGATCTTGAAAGGAAAGTCAACCTCAAGCTTCCAGCCGAATATGCAAATCTCATTGATGAGGCGGATTGGACCAAATTGTAAGAATAAGAATGCAACTAAGAGGAGGGGTGAATTAGTTGTTGCAATACTATGGCCAATTTTTCTGCAAAATCAAAGTTTAAGTGCAGCGGAAAAAGTATGTAGAAAAATAACGACTTTGAAAGTAGAAAGAAAAGGAGAAGAGAGTACACAGGTGTTTTAACGCGCAAGAGATTCCTTTATTAAATATAATGAGTTGCAATTACAAATACTCACCCCGAGATCTCCTCGTACCTTACACACTCACTTAAACTTAAAACCCTTGGAAAACCCTATTCCAAGTAACACCCTTGGGTGAATATGAAAGATAAGGAAGAGAAAGTGAATTGGGATAGATTAATATGCATGCTATATAATATCTATATCATGGGATATATATATATATGTTGTAGGATGAATATGGATAATATGGAAAGAAAAGAAAGCAGATATGAATGGTTATCTTCTTGTACTTGTAATATGTGTCTCACTCTAATGTTTATATTGTATTTAAAATGTGGATTATCTAAGAATGATGATTATTGAATTAATTAATTACTCCTTTGTGCTTTTTGTGTATTTGTTATCAATAATCCCCTTGCAGATAAACAGGTAAATTGAGGATGCTCATTTGGGAACTTAGGAACTTTATAGCTGGATTTCTCTTGTTGTGCTTGTGGTTTTGTAACTAATTACCTGTGGATTTGAATTCTTGTAATCATGGCTAAGGTGTTAGTTTTTAGTTATGTAATTATGGAAATCCCGTTAAGTGGAACCATAACTATTGATATTTTACTCTCGCAGAGAGTTACTTAATCGAATTATGTTTTTCTGCATCGCGAACACGTGTGTTACTGATTCATGTATAGTATCGGGAAAAATAACTAATTGGTGTTTGAAAATAACTCTTTGGATGTTCGAAATGATATGATGAAGGAAAATTGTTTTTAATTAAGAAAATTTTTTCAAGGGTAGAATTTGGGTCCTTACAACTATCATGTCCAACATCATTTTCGAATTTTACACAATATAAACGATTACTGTAATTGAGTAATCGATTACTCAAGTGTTATGTTTCACAAAAATGAAATATGCCTAAGTATAATCGATTACAGCTCTTTGAGTAATAGATTACCCTCTTTACTCAAAATGGTAATTTGTTACTTCAAAGACAGTAATGGATTACTCTTAGCCGTTGGAGGATGGATAACTTTTTTCTCACTCGTGTAACTTGTTACTCAAGTACAGTAACTCATTACATATTTTTGAAAATTATTTTTATTCACACTTAGAATTTTCCAATTTTCTTTAAAACATTTTTTAGCATTATTAACTAAGGTAATAAATGAATTTTAGGATAGAAGTACCTAAAAGACTTAGACTCTAAATCTTTGAAGCTTTGTCTTCTTTAGTCTTGATAAGTCTTCTTTGTTTCTTCTTTTTGTGATGTTGGTGTCTTCATAAAAACTGTGCCAAGGTCAGGAGCAAGATCTTCTTCACAAAAATTTGTCACTCTTAGCACACTAGACGACACTTTTTTTGGTAATATAATATTTCTTTATTTTGACTTTATTATTATATATGATTTTTTGTATATATCATTGTTGATGTTAATGTTGTTTTTTTTGCAGAAAGTAAGTGAGGAAAACCACAAAAGAGAATCTAAACCATTGTATCCATATAAAGCTTTTCGAATGAGATATAGAGGAGTTGAGGAAAACATTGTAAGAATTGTTAATTTCTATGTAATTAAGTACATTATTAATTGCTTAAGTTTTGTATAATTCATATCTAATAATTATATTAGTATTGATTATGTATTGGCAACTTGAACAAAGCGAGATATCTTCGAGTGTCGTAGACCTCGATGTTTTGTGGATGGATGCTCGTAAGAACAAGCAAGGTGTTATCGACAACAAACAAGTTCAAGAAGTAGCAAATCGTGTTGTAAGTTCTTATCATTTAATTAAATTTTATTTCCATACTTTCTTTATCAATGTGATTATTTAATATTATGTATTTTCTTGATGTGTCAGGTTACCCTAAAAGAAAGGGCAAGTTTGCAGATCCCAGATAGTCAGGAGGTACTTGAAAAGGCATTAGGACTGCATCAGTACCCTGGCCGTATCCGGGGTGCTGAATTTGGGGTTAGAAAACGTACAATAAAATCCCTTGAAAAGTGTGCAAACAAAACTATTGTACTTGATTTAAAGAACAAATACGAGGACCTCGCTGAACGGTTCCTTTTAATGGAACGTATGTTGAGAAGTAAAGATGTTGAGGGGCCTCAAGCTTTTACCATTAATTCAAGTTTCACACATCCTAGACACCACATTCCCATTCCAGAAGTAATTTAGTAAACTAATTTTAAGTTATTTGCTCTTTAGTTTTTTTATATTGCTAAACTAATTATATGTTTTAACTATCATTTAGGGAATCAATAATTGCAAACTCTTTCTGGATATCCCATGTACGCGTGCAGTGGGTATTGGCACGATGCACAACACATGGGATGCCATGCTGCATAATGCACAAATCCCATCCCATCATGTGAGAATCTCAATTTATATGGTAATTGAAGATGATGCATTGCTGCCAATTCCTCTTGATGAGAATATCATCACATTGGGAGGGGCTTTAGGATCTTTTGTGGCTTGGCCAGTACATCTTCTAAATGTAGTTCCTAGTAAAGTATGATTTTCACCTTATGCTCATTCATATTATATAGTTATTTTGATCTGTAATTAATATATTTTGTATTGAATATTTCAGGAAAATGTGATAGTTGAACAAAGTGCAACATCCCCTCCTAGAGTTGAACCTGCATCTAAAAAGACCAAAGTTGTGAAGTCCAAGCATAAAGAAAATAAGCCACAGTCTAAGTCATCCTCAGGGGAGGTGGTCTCCAAGAAAACCAACTTTTGTGCACTACTCATGAAGCATGTTCAAAAATTACCTTCCGATTATATTTTTGTGACATCAATTCCCTCACCCATCTTCGAGTTTGTCGCCAACGAATACATCGGTATCACATAAGTGAAGGATGTATACGATCATAATTGGATCGGTGCATCTGCTATATATGTATATATAAGGTAAAATATATTTTATTAACTTCTCATTTTCGCATTTAATCATTGGTGTGTTATAATTAACTAACGTTTGTGTTATATGTTAGGTACTTGTATGACAACCTTATTTCCAAAAGTAATAAGAAGGTGATGTTCTTGTCCCCTCATTATACCACTATGGTTACGACTTCCAAAGACAAAAGGAAGAATGAGCAGGCAGACTCTATTGTAGACATTCTCGATAAACATGAAGAAGATACTGACTTATTCATTCCACCCTTTAACACCTGGTGACCATCATTTTTTAATTGTTTTTAAGTATGTTTTTTCTTAACATTTCCTAACCATATGCATGCGTTTTCTTAGACAACATTGGGTTTTGGTTGTCATTAATCAGACCAGTAAACAATTGTGCTATTTTGATTCATTGAAACATGGTGATCGGAACAAGTACACCATTATGAAAAAAAATTAATAAGTAAGTGAACTACTCATTTAAACTTTCTGATATTTGGTTCACTTTCATACCTGTTTTGTTATCATGTATAGTATTTTCTATTGTTTAGGGCACTTGATATATATAAAGCCCAAAATATTCGTACTAAATCTGCATCAAACATCGGATGGACTCATGTAAAGGTATTGACACTACTCATCTCATCAAACAATTATATGTAATTTGTAATTCAATTATGTATGATTATACTTATGTTCATGTGCTTTTATTTGTAGACCCCTTGTCAAACCAATGACAAAGGTTGCAGCTATTATGTGATGATCTTCATGAAGGAGGACATTAGGCAATGGCCAAATCAAGTCCAGTTTAATTTAGATTCATTTACAGAAGACCAAATCAATCATATTAGGGATGTTTGGTCAAAATATGTACCTTCTTTTAAAGATGTGTAATGATTATGTTAAATATATATAGATGTTTTGGTTCAATTTGTGCCTATTTTGTTTAATGCATTTTATGCTCTGGTGTTGATATATTTTTGTTGTTGTTGTTCAATGCATTTTATGTTCTGGTGTTGTTGATGGTTCTGTTGTTCAATGCATTTTCTGTGCACAATGTTTTGATGATTTGATGTATGCTTGTGTGGTGTCTACTTAACTGTTTAGATTTAGGAAACATGAACTTCAATAGCGCGTATTCAACAATTCACTGTGGGATAGAACATATAAAACAATGCACATTTCCATATCCGATGTTGAAGTGAAAATGGAAGATGTTCAAAAGCGCTTGTTCCCACATGCGCTATTGTATATGTTCTATTCCACAGCGCATGTGGAAAGGTGTGTTGTTGAATAGAACATATACAACAGCGCACCTTCTAACATTCGCTGTGGAGCAGAACATATACAATATCACACCTTCTAACATTCGTTGTGGAATAGAACATATATAACAGCGCATCTCCTAACAATCGTTGTGGAATTGAAGAGCATTTCCACCACATGTTTATGGATATGTTTTACAACGCACCTTTCCACATGTGTTGTTGTATATTTTCCATACAACTACGCATATTTTAACATTCGCTATGGAATTTAAATCTTCAACAACGTCATCTCAATAGTGCGATGTTAAAGGCTTATCATAGAAAACTTAAAACTTATCTCATATTCAAAAACCTCTTTACTCTAAAACTCTTTTACTCAGCAGCAGCGAAACTCAAAACCTCACAAAATCTTTCACCCTTTCAGTCAATCTCAAAATCATTCACGCATTGAACCTCAAAACCATTCACACATTCAACATCGAAAATCATTCACACATTGAACCTCAAAATCATTCAATCAAAATCTCTTTCTCATTTTTGTACCGAAAGTTCGCTCATTCTGCACCGAATTGAAAGTGAGTTTTCCTTATAAATATTTGTTTTTATTGTGTTAGATTTCATCTTATTACATGAGTTATTATGTATGCCCGAATTTAAAGTTCAATCATACACTCATTTAGCTTGTAGTTAGTTAGGATTCATCATTTAGCTTGTATTACATTAGTTAGGATTTTTCCTAATACTATATTTGCTTGCTATGTGAACTAAATTCAATCTTTTAGGGATTTATGTTTCCCCGAATTGAAAGTTCAATCACACACCAATTTAGTTTATATTGAGTTAGGGTTCCTCACTTAGCTTGTATTACATGAGTTAGGTTATTCCATAATAATGTATTTGCTTGTAAGGTGAGCGTCGACTCAATTTTTTAGGGATTTATGATCCCAAATTTAAAGTTCAATTATTAACTCAATATTTTTTGACAATTTATTTCTAGAAAATGGATGAAATAATTGATCGAAAATGGATGAGTGCCAACCGAGTGATTGTCGCGC
This sequence comes from Lupinus albus, assembly GCA_009771035.1. Classification (NCBI taxonomy): domain Eukaryota; kingdom Viridiplantae; phylum Streptophyta; class Magnoliopsida; order Fabales; family Fabaceae; genus Lupinus; species Lupinus albus. Next base: position 11,010,159 of record CM020001.1, on the reverse strand, counting down.
CCTGATTTTCTGTTAGAAGACCGGTCCTGCAACTTAGGGAGAGGCGAACTCGATTTTTACCTCTTCCATTTGTTTTGGAGTCGCCACTACGTTTTTACGGATAAAACGTAGAAAACTCTAAACATGCCCAATTTGGTAAATTTGGTCTTTTAAACAGAGATTTTGAGCTCGGTAGTCGATTACGGATCGGGGAAGGTATTAGCACCCCGTCCGCCCATAATAAAACGGTACCCTTGCTAATAACATGGACTTTTATACCTTTAAAAATTATTTATTAAAAAGGGCGAAATGTTTTATTTTTTATTGTTGTGTCTGACAAGAGTTTATCTTGCTCCTACGTATCCCTAGGTGCAATAGGGTAATCAAGGCTACGTAGTTCTGGTTTGAAAAGTAATTAAGTTGGTTTGAGTAGTTTTAAAATATGTTGAAGTAGTTAAGTCATTATTTTTCTAAAATATTTTTGATAAGGAATTAATAGTTTAGAGTCTGTGTTGGTCGCTCACCTTCTTCCTATTTTCGGAGAAGTCAGAGTCAACTCGAACCATAACCTTACTATAAAAATTCCATTAAAATTCGTTTAAGTAATAAGGTAGTTTTTATTTAAAATTTTTTTTGCAGGGAATTAATAGTTTAGAGTCGGTGTTGGTCGATCACCTTCTTCCCATTTTCGGAGAAGTCAGAGTCATCTCGAACTGTAACCTTACTATGAAAATTCCATTAAAATTCATTTAAATAATAAGGTAATTTTTATTTAAAACATTTTTGGCATGGAATTAATAGTTTAGATTCGGTGTTGGCCGTTCACCTTCTTCCCATTTTCAGAGAAGTTAGAGTCAACTCGAACCGTAACCTTACAAAATAATGAACTCTACCAATTTTAATGGGATTTTTATAGAAAATAAACTCTACCAATTAATTTTAACATGAAGGTTAATACAAAATAATGAAACAAACAAATATATAAATAAAAAGAATTAAAAACATTTAAGAATAAATTAGGCAAAGGGGGTAATACCCCTTATTTCACGTCTAACAAGGGAAATAATCCCTAAACTCACATTTCCTTCTCCATTTCTTTACTTCCATCTTCCTCTCTTCTCCTTCGATTCTAAGGGCAGCGATTATGGAGGAGCACTCGTGTCGGCAGAGGAAGAAACCATTGAAGACGACGACACCAAGGCTAATGGTCACGACTCACAGGGGAGACATGGTAAGGTCTTCTCCTTCTTTCCCTGTGTTGTATGGAATTTTGCATATGTATATAACAAATACCAATGTATGTATATCTCTGGTTTGTATATGTTTGTATATGTTTGTGTATGAGGTATTTTTGTAGTGGTTACGCTATGAAGAGGGTAATGGTTGAGTTATAGGTGGTGATTGAGATATAATGAGGTTGAGGCGGTGGATAGAGAAAGATGACGGTGTGTGGTATCTGGATTTGGGTGGAAAAAACGAGTGTGTGTTTTCTATGTGTGTGTAGACAATGAAAGAAGGAATTTTCTGGGAGTGTGTTGTGGTGGATATTGAAAGTAAGGATTATTTGGAAGTGTGTTATCAGGTTCGGTTTGTTCTGGGTATGTAGCATGTAACATCCCAAAATTTACAATTCCGAATATAGTGGATATCAGGAAGTCTGGGAGCTACTGGGTGATTCTCGCTTGAGCGAGAGGATCTCGCCCAAGCGAGGGACTCAGTGTTATTCCCAGGTACTTTCCTGGAATTCTCGCTTGAGCGAGATGGAGCTCGCTTAAGCGAGGGAGAGGCGTGGCTACTGGAAGAATCTCGCCTGAGCGAGAGGGAGCTCGCTCAAGCAAGAGAGTGGTGTTGCCACTGGACAAATCTCGTCTGAGCGAGAAATTGTCGCCCAAGCGAGAGCATCAGTTCTTGAATGATGCCAAGGGTCGTGGGTCCTCGCCCAAGCGAGCCTACCCTCGCTTAAGCGAGAGTCTAAAATCTGATAACCTAAAATAGACGTCCCAAGTGTGGATAAGGGATTATTTTTCGAAAAACAAGAGAAGAGGAACGGTTTGAGGAGTTTTGCACCCTTAGAGTCAAAGAGGAGACCGGAGAAGAGGTAAATCGCTTAACCTAGCCTCTCTTAAGGTTGATTGTCATCATTATGAATGGGGTTTCTTCTCCATGTTTTGGGGTACAACCCCATAAACCCTCTCTTTGCATTTTGGTCCGTTTTGCTTTGGAAAACCTTGTAAAACTCATAGATGATGAGTTGTTTTTCGAAATGGGTGTGTGGGAAGTTGTTTTCAAAACCGTAGAGTCATGGCAACATTAGGGAAACCTCTATGTTGAATATGAAATGAATGGATAATGTTTTCTGGTGTTGTAGGATTATTGGTTAGTATTATTAGTATTTTGATGTGTAAATTGATATGTTGTAATTGTGTTGTATTGGGTTGAAAGACCCTAAGGTTGGAGGAGACGGCGGAGAACGCAACTGAGCTTTAGTGCAAGCATTAGCGACTACTCAGGTGAGGGAGCAACATTAAAACTTTGTGGTATTAGAATTTTGACATTGGAAACTCCAACGACACTCACTAGTTGGAGGTTTCAGTGGATTAACACGATTAAACGGGAAATATCATGAGTTTCCTATTTAACCGCGTTAGTTCTATGGTTGCGGATAATATGTTGATTATGGATTTTGACCTGCCTTCGTGGTTTGGATTTTGACCTGCCTTCGTGGTACGGATTTTGACCTGCCTTCGTGGTATGGATTTTGACCTGCCTTCGTGGTATGGACTTTGACCTGCCTTCGTGGTATGGTGATCGAGGCCGTACTCGATACAAATAATATAACAATAAAGTATAGTACTAGGAAGTGACTCCTAGGTCGTTTCCCAAAGATTATCTTTCACACAATGGTTCAAACACCTTACACGCACACACACAATGGGGGGGTTTTAGTGGTTGTTATGCTATGAAATTAAGCTAAAATAGAACACAAACAGAAAACAGAATAGTAAAGAGGCTAAATCCCTTTGGTTTCCTTGTTCACAACTCAATCCTCGGTTTCAATATATCAAAATCAGATTCTCAGTGTTCCTTTGTTGAGAGTCGATTAACTAAGCGATGATCAACTCACAGTTAAATTGCTAAACCTCTAACTAAGCGAAATTGGCATAAGCAACAAACAGTTAACAATGTCACACGAATCAAAGCATCAATTTCAGATTCTACACATTGAATTCCTAATCTGTTCATAACTCTAATGTTAAGCTTCAACTAAGCGAATTCAACATAAACATAGAGCATTTACAGATTCACATAAACTAAGCGATTATGTGCTAGAGAACTAATTAACTAAGCGAAAATCAGTTCACAAACCTAAAACAACATCATGGAATTAAGCAAACCATAACATGAAATAGGATAGAAGCTTCAACAACATAAAACCGAAAATTGCATTAACAACAACATAGAAACCGAAAATGCATTAAGCACTAAACCTCAAGAGTGTGATACATTACCAAAGGAATTTAGCACTAAACTTCTAGCCTTCCATGGAGGAAGAAGCAAAACCGAATTTGGAGGAGGAAGAAGATGGAAAACGAAAACCTAAAGGAACCCCAAAAGGGAGAAACGAAAATGTAATGTAGAGTTGTGTTTGAAAACGAAATTCTAAGCTTATTAAAGGGTAAAACCGAAATGGGCCCTAAACAATGGGCCCAAAACCTAAAACGGAATTAAAAATCCTATAACTAAATACAATCTTCACTTTAGCACACATCTTCCACTTGTAATGCCCAAAATGTCATTGGTGCCAAATATGTCCTGAAAATGGAATTAGATTTAATTAGGCTAAATAATCCCAAATTAACTCATTTCAGGAATAATAGTCCAATAAAGCCTAAAACACTAAACAATGCCAAATAAAGTCAATTAGACACCAAGAATCATTAATAATGGTAAAATAAGGTTATTAATAGTGTGTAATATTTGACTCATCATATGGATTTTGACCTGCCTTCGTGGTTTGGATTTTGACCTGCCTTCGTGGTATGGATTTTGATATACACTTGTTGTATGGATTTTGATTTGTGGATTGACAGTTGAGAGTTGATTGTATTATGGATGGGTGGTATAGTTATGAGTAATGATTTATTGAATCTCATGGATGTGCTTGTGCTGTAACGATGAATAGTTCCTACTTGTAATGTTCTAATGTTATTATTCTATTTAAAACCACCATGTTATATATTGCATGTATTTAATGACTGACTCTCTCTATGTTGTCTTGTTTACTCAATCCGTGGTAATCGGATTGTAGGTGGAGCGCAGGATTAAGATACTGCAGAGTCATGAAGTAATTGCATGGCGTGTGGATTTAGTGTGTGTCTTCTAGTCAGTCTAGGGATTTGTAATTGTTGACATTGTACCACTTTTATGGGAATTTTATCCATGTTTTGTTGTTTAGTTAATTCGACTAATGATGGAATTATTGTATTGTTTTCCTACTATCGCTCTATCTTTATTATATGGAGTATTTTCTTGTTAAAGTGAAGGTTTTAAATGATATGAAATTTCATTATGTTAGAAAAGATTTGAATTTTTCCGTGTTAGTAATTTGAGGCGTTACATAGCATGTAGGTATTTTCTGTATATTTTTGAACCATCTGATTACCTTTTATAATGGTTGAGGTTCATGAGAACCTCCTGTATTTCTGATATGTATCTCCTCATTCACTACATATCTGATTATTCATTTTTTATATTGATTGTCAATCATGGTTTTAATTTTTTTCAATCATGGTTTTAATGTTCTTTATTGTCTTAGCTTTCTTTTGGATCTCTAGTTGCCTTATTGATATCACTATTTGATGCTCTATTTATAATTGGTGATTATCACATTAATGATAATTATTATTGTTGTCTGATTCTGCTTAACTTATCAAGATCCTTAATCTGCATATCTTTGGTGTCATCCTTTTTTGGAAATATGTTGATTGATGAGTGTTGATTCCTTGTATTAAATGTATTTATTTAATGTTATTTTTTTGGAATCCTTGTTACTGATTTGATTTCTTTTCTTGATTCGATTTCTTCTCCTTTTCAGGGATTGAGTGTGGAGGTGTATAATTTGGGAGGATCTTCCCATTAAGCCACCTGAAGAAATTAATGGGGAAGGGGGATTTCATTTCCTTTTAAGTGAATGTATCATACTCTTTTTTAGAATCAAATATTGTCTATTTAAAACATTTTTTTAAACATTATAAATTACAAATTGTATATCCTTACTATCTATTATTAGTTTTTTTTGGAATGTATTTTGGGCCAGACAAAATTGAGTGTTCACATTGATGAAGGAGTATGTTATACAACAGCGTCCGCAGAAGCACAATCAATGTATACCATATAGTACTGCGGTCAAAATAGAAAGTGTAGGAAAGCGTTGTTATAGGCCAAAAATAAGTGTTGTTGTATGACGTATCTGGCGTAGTGAATTGATTATTTCTGTTAGTAATTGATTATTTCTGTTAATAATAATCGATTGTTTGTATTGATAATCTATTATCGTGAACTGATTTTTCAATATTGTCATTAACTAGAAAAGCGACATTAGTGATCTACTACACATATTCACCATGTTGGACCAGACTGCGACCGGGGAGCCTCCAACCAACGGGGAGTTTCATTGTTACTGGGGTATGGTAAGAGTGGAGAGCCATAAGTGATGCACCATGTCTTGAACAAAAACCTTAAGGCGTTAGTTCCACGAGCCTTTTCTACTTATAAACTCTTTTACTCCTCCTCACATATCCAATGTGGGACTTCACACTTGAATAAACCCAACAATCTCCTTCTGAAGTGTGGGTACCACACACTTTCCGGTCTGCTCCTCCTTAAGTCCACCATGTCCCAGCCGAACCATCGGCTGTGATACCACTTGTTGGACCAGAATGCGAACGGGGAGCCTCCAACCACCGAGGAGTTCCACTGTTACTAGGGTATGGCAAGAGTGTTGAGCCAAAAGTGATGCACCACGTCTTGAACCAAAAACTTAAGGCGTTAGTTCCATGAGCCTTTGCTACATATAAACTCTTTTACTCCTCCCGCATATCCAATGTGAGACTTCACACTTGAATAAACCCAACACACCCCCTCTAGGTGTATTTTAACCTGTGTTTACCCAACATATAATATATCATATGTGAGGGAATTATCGGAATCACAATCATAATTGGAATTTCTTACCTCGCTTGAGTCACTTTGCTCATTTTGCTCACTGTTTTCACATGAATTATGATTTTGAGCCATTAAGCAAAGTTTGGTTGATTCATCATCATACGAAGTGCTTAATGTTGCTTCTTCTTCGGGAACATCCCATACAATATAGTCTTTCTTAGCCTTGATATCCTTGTGTCCTTCTTATCATTCTCAACTCTTTTGACATAGGTAGGACATGTGAAGTTTATGTCTCCTAACTTCCCGCATTCATGGCAAGTGATTTTGTCTTTTGGGTACTTGCTCATTTTTTTTAAATCTTTTGTGTCTCTTCTTTGAAACTTTTTGAACTCTCCTTTCTTGTTTATAAATTTGCTGAATTTGTTCACTAGGAGTGTCATAGTTTCATCATCAATGTCGGACGAAACAAGTTCTTCTTCATTTGATTTCTCCTTTGTACTTTTGTATTTGAAGTTGTAGCTTTAAGGGAAATTCCTTTCTTTTTCTTATCTGATTCTTCATATAGAGTTAAGCGTCCAAGCTCCATCTCATGCTCTCTTTGTTTTCCAAAATAGTTGCAAGTGACATAATGTCTAAATCCTTTGATTCCACAATTGCGGCCACCTTTTGTTGTCATGCCCTATCAAAATATCTTAAAACTTTGTTCGTAATCTCACCATTTTCAAACATTTAACTAAAGAAACAATATGAGTAAAACATTTTTGTGTATCATTTATAGACTCATTTAGAAACATACGAAATAGATCATATTCATGAGTTAATACATTTAGCCTAGCACATTTAACCTCATTTGTGCCTTCATGGGTTACTTATAAAGTGTCTCACAATTCTTTGGCACTTTTGCATTGTGAAACTCTACAAAAATCATCATAAGAGTGTAGATGTGATGATGTTTTTTGCTTTCAAATTATGTTGTACCTCTCTTTTTTCATCATCCGTCCACAAACTCTTAAGTTTTTCTTTAGTTTCACCATCCACTAAATGTAGTGGTACATGAGGTCCATTCTGCATGATTTCCCAAATGTTCATGTCAATGGCCTCTACGAATATCCTTATCCTCACTTTCCAATAAACATAGTTCTCTTTACTAAACACGGGAGGGCGATTGATTGAGGAACCTTCGCCACCAAATAGATTTGTAAAGCCCATATTTGCTATTCCTAGGATCACACGAATTTAGCGATTAAGCTAGCACTAATTTAAAATAGCTCTGATGTCACGGATAACAAGGGCTCTAACACACCTAGAGATGGGTGAATAGGTGTATTGATGTATCATTCAAACTTTTCGGTTTTTGGAAGATATTCGCATATTTTCCCTGATTTAATCGATTAATAACTTACTTAATCAATTAACGAATTTCTTCAGTTATCGATTAACTTGTGGCTTAATCGATTAACTCGATCTATTTCTTGAAAATCATTAGTTCTTTGACACAACAATATGTAATGATCAATTTGTTCTTTCATGCACTTTAACAATTCAATTTATACTATCAATCATGCAGAGACAATTATTTAACAATAGAATTATGAATTCAATGTTAGATAATGGAAATTGATAATTGCTTAAATGTAAAAGATTAGATATTAGATAATTTAAGACATTCAATTTTATCCTGGTTAGATTGCCAACCATTGTAATCTATATCCAGTCTTCCCCTTATTATCTAAGAGATTTGCTTTCACTATTAAGAATTGAAATGTTCTTACAAACAATCTTCCACCAAGAACCTCTTCGATCTAGCTTCTAAAGGATAGCCTCACCGCTTCTAGCTTAGGACTTCTCTGAACTCTTCTCTCCTTCTATAGTGATACCTCACAACTTGAGACATGAATTATAAATCAAATGTTCCTCTTGTGTACAATGATTTTGCACCTTTTCTTGTGCCTGTATACACTCAATTCAGAATATCTAAGCCTTCTTGATATCTAACAATCTTAGAATCTGATGATGTATGATCATCAGATACAAAGGTTCATGAAAAACCTTGATTTTATATGAATTGTTGAATGTCTCTTTCAACAATTCATGAAAATATCTTTTGTTGTGTTTCAAAGTATCTAACTCTTTTTTTTCAAGAAACTTTATTGTTTTATCTTGAAAAACGTGTCAATTACTCATATGAGAATTGTTTGTTATAATAACTTTCAATTTCAACAAGTTTTCTGTTAGTTTAATCGATTATGTTGATGCTTAATCGATTAATGTTCTTTAAAGAATCCAAGATTTTAAAACTGTAACACCCCGAATTTTAATCTTTAAAATTATAGTATCAGTCCTGGAAGTCTCGCCTGAGAGAGAGTTGTCTCGCCTGGGCAAGAAATGACAATTTTGGGCACTCTGAAATAATGTAATCGATTACACAATACTGGTAATCGATTACATGCTGATAAACTAATCAGATCTGTGTATTTTACATGATGTAATCGATTACACTATACTCGTAATCGATTACAACATATTAAAAGCATCAGATATGTGCATTTTTCACATTGTAATCGATTACAACATGTTTGGTAATCGATTACGTCGAGTCGTTGAGTTCGTATTTTAAATTTTTAACTGATGTAATCGATTACATCATATGGTAATCGATTACACTCATCATTGTGACTATAAAAGTGAAAAAGGGGACCTAGAAACCCTAATCTTCATTTTCTTTCTTCCCCTTTCTCTCCCAACGGTAGCTCCACCCAAATGGACCATTTTTCCCTCCACTAAGCCTCAAAACTCATCAAAACCTTCCTCTTGCTTCATGGTGACACATTTGGAAAAGCTTGGAGGTGAAAAAGCAACAATGGAGGTTGGAGGAGATGAAGGGAGATGTGGCTCTTTTGCGGAGCAACGGAGCTTACGCAACCTAAGGTGAGGGAGAAGACCATTGTGGTCTTAGAGTATTTCATTAGAGTCGTCATCTCCGATTTCCCTCAAGAATCGGAGCATATTAACGGATAGAAACTCTCTTGGGAGTTTGTGATCCATGTGAGAGTCTTTATCTTACATGAGGATGTATTAGCCATAAAAGTGGAGATATATGTGTGGGGAAAACCGTTTATTTGAATAAAACTCTATATGCTCATTTATGGTAATACACCGTCATTAAAGATGGTTCTAACGTTAATGTGTATATGATGAAGAATATGTTATGCGTGGTTTGTTTATGATAATGGTTATGTTGTGTGATAATGATGGTGTGTGAGATATTTATGGTCATAAGCATAAATGAGTATGTTGTAAGTGGTTGATTGTTATAAACATGTCTGGGTGTGTTGTAACAATGAATGTGTGATGAGTTGTGAATGTGTTAAAATGGAATGAGTATGTTTATTAAAATGAGTATGTTGTGAGTAGTTGATTATTATAAACATGTATGGGTGTGTTGTAACAATGAATGTGTGATGAGCTGTGAATGTGTTAAAATGGATAAAGGTATGTTTCTGACAATGAAGATGTTGTATGTTATTTATGGTGATAAAATAATGAGATGCCTTGTGTTGACTGTGTATGACATGGATGTGAGTGTAATGTGGAAACTCGACCTGCCCGAGGTGGTATGGGGATTACTCGACCTGCCCGATGGGGTATGGTGATTATTTGTACTGTGTAGAATTGTTGAATGAGATCAAGGGTAAATTATTATTGAATGTGAAGGATGTGAAAAGTGTATACTCGGAATGAAAATCATATGCATGCCATAGGATATATATTATGAGATATATATCCCATAGGGTGAATATAGATAATACGCGATAAGTAAATATGCACACTATAGAACACATATAGTATGGGATGTATGTGTACTATAGGGTGAATATGGATAAAATACGATGAATAAGTATGCACACTATAGAACACATATAGTATGGGATGTATGTGTACTATAGGGTGAATATGGATAAAATGCGATGAATAAGTATGCACACTATAGAACACATATAGTATGGGATATATGTGTACTATAGGGTGATTATGGATAATATGTGTTGATTGATATATACATATCATGATTGATGTTAGATGTGTGTGGTTTTAATACTTTAATGTCATTACTCCATGTAAATCCACGCTACGGTCGCCGTAGTTGGTTCTTACTCCCTCTGTCTTTTCTTGTATGCGTTGTATATTTAGGTTCAGGTTGTGGAGGTAGCGCATTGGACGCTTGCGGAGAAGAGTACATGATAGAGTAGTGGATAATATGTAATTGATATGTTATATGATAAATATTTGTATTATGAAGAACATGTTGAAGTGAAATTCATGTATAAACAACTTTCTTGTAAGTGTATAATAAAGTGGATCAAATGTTTGTATTAAAGGTAAATTTTGAGAAAGTGTAATTGTATAAAGAATGTATTTGAACGGAAGTGTAATGACATGATTTTGAAATGAAGGGTGTTTGGAATATTTCCGCCTTGCAAATTTATAAACGTATTCACTCAAGTTTCCAAACTGTTCGAGTAATGTCTTTCAAAAGTAATCACTTCACTTTCACGAATAAGGATTATAAAAGAGAATTTTTGAGTTATGAAAATCGGGTCCTTACAAAAACTAACACTCAATTGATTAATTATGCACTTAATAGATTAACGGGTTTCCCATTTTGCAAAAACTTAATCGATTAACTATCAACTTAATCGATTAACTATCAACTTAATCGATTAACTATCAACTTAATCGATTAACTCTGTTCTGAAAAATACCTAATTAATATGCTATGAACCTCTAACATTATATAATACAATATGATGCATGATTATGAAATGACATAAGTTTCATCTTGTTTAATGCATCAAAATCATGAAGTTGATTATGAACGTTAATGCATCTAAATCATGAAGTCATGTATGAATGTTAATCTCATATGAATCATAATCATTATTCTAATTTGTAAGATTTTCATTTGGTTCATCTTTCCTAGACTCTACCAATTCAAATCATCTTAGGACCTAAGGAAATGAAAATTAATTTTAAAATTTTGTTTATTCTCTCGTTGCTGAACTTAAGTCTCCAATGTTGTTATTGGTTTAACTTTGTCTATATCTTCATGTTTTGTATTCATCAAATTTATGCAATGCACATTTACATTCACAAATCTATTTCCTAGAAAAATTTTGATGCCCCATTCTAGATATGGTAGTGATTGATAGTCATTTATACTTTTTTCCATTTGATTTCAATATGTTATCAATGTCTAACAAAGTTAGATCTTACAATTTTAGTCTACAAAGTTGTAAATTTGAATAAATAAATGTCTCTAAATAAGCATTGGCATATATTTATTGTGACAAATATATATATGATTTACATTTCAAAATAAATAAGCAAATATTATGTGTATCTTGTGCAAATTTTTAAAAAAAGAGTTAAAAATGTGGATTGATGATTAAATAGAAGGGGTGAAGTAAAAGAAGTTGAGAGTTCGAGTCTTGTCCACAACAAATACTAACAACTAACATTTGCCGATAAAAAAAAATTATGTGTATCGTGTATGTGTGCTATTTTTCTTTGCTTATAAAGAATGTCATCTGCAAAAAAATACCATGTTTGTTCCCACACACAATTTGGATAACTAATGCTATTTGAAGTAAGCATTGTGTCAAATAACTTTCTCAAATAATGACATCATCCAAAGTATTATTTGGCTTCTTAATAGCTTCAATATATTATCTATCGTCTTCAAGAAAAACTTGGATAAATGAAATTAGCTATAGTTCTCATGTCTTCACAACTACATGGTCCTTTTATAATAAATAACATCATTCTCAAATAAAAAAGCTCCCAATACTTGCACGAACCTAAATGAACCTCCCAATTGTATAGCCATGCTTTCTTGGTTTCCAACACATCTTGCCATTAACATAAACAATATGTTTGTTTGCTTGCATCCAAGATGTAAATATTGATTTTTAACGGCTGGCCTAGAAAGAATGTCATTAATGGGCTCATAATTATTAAATATAACATATTGTTCATTTTCAAGATGGAAGCATGAATTGAAAAATAAAAAATTCTCCAACATGCATGCCTCACATGGTGAGATATACATGCAGTCTACATATTTTTTGATTTCATCACTAGTTTTAATTTGAGATATTGATTCATTTCTTTGTAAGAACAATAGCAACAATTATTTTATCATAGCCTTGTGAATGTACTTGATTGAAGTAGTCTAATTATACAAGTCCATGTTAATATGCTCTTTCATGACCCATGGCCCCAGTGTGTAACTTGGTTAGCATTTCTAGAACAAATTAAGTAGGGTTGGTTTTTCGATAGGGAAAAAGGGGAGTTAGTTGGCTGTAGTTGAGACACGTTTTTCGGGTGGACGATATGGATTTTTTCGAGATGGTTAACCACTTTTTTAACCGTCAGAGGGAGGTCATTCAGAACCCGCTGACTCCAGTCCATAATCGGAACAGGAATCGGAAGAGGAATCGGAAGAGGAACCGGTGGAAGTTCCCCACGCCGATCCCCAACGTGAGGCACTTCGAAGTGCCATTCACACTTTGATTCTTGAGCAAGTTCTGGTGTATCAACTTTGGATTATATGAGATAAAGGCACATCATTCTTGTCAATGGTGTATCCATTGTCTCCTCTTCTATAAACAGGATAACCATCTTAGTCGACAATTGTTGTGTTCTGGTATTTCTTGGGGTAATACATAGAGACTTTCCATTCTACATGCGTAGTGATTTCAGATTTGCGGATCCATAGGGACCGCATGAGAATTTATTAACTCATACAATTTTAGTTCTTCTACTGGATTTGGTACTTCGGGTAAAATTATCTTGTCAACATATTCAGCATTAGGATACTTGGAAAGATGAAGGTAAAAAAAATAAGAATGTGGACATGTGACAATTTTTTTTTTTTAATTCTCTTGGGTACATCTTTATTATGTATATCTAGTATATTTTTAAGGAGTCAGACTTCTCTCCAGCATTAGAGATGATAATTAATAAAACTCTAATAGACGTCTTACTTAAGAAAACATATAGTTTAAACAATAAAACTTCCCAATTCTATTCACTCATGTACCAATGTAAATAATTTGTCCCATTTTTTGCGTGTTTCATTTATATTTCAGTTCAATTAAAAAGTGTCATCTGAAAATCATAAAACTAAAAAATAATTTTTTATTTTCTTTTTGTGGAATTTGATTAGCTTGAGAGATAAAAATATTTTTTTTTAGAGGCATGTTTCATGTTAGTCCATTTAACCAACAACTTAGAACATATAGTTTAAATAATAAAAGTTAACGAGGTATGCAAACTGAACAAATATCTAGTGTCTCCGATCACATTCTCAAACATGTCATGAATCAACCAATTAAAATATATTACGTCAGTTAAAAAATTAAATATTCATAATTTTTGCTTAGGACACCATATCTTTGTCCAGGAAAAGTAGATTAAGCTAATCCATTATTTATCTAATTGGTTGAGCTTCTCCATAATCCAATATCAAATTTGAATGTTTAAACTTCAAATAACGGAAATGTGGTATGTAAAACCAAGTTTGTCTTTCAGTGTTTCTCTTCTCACGCAGATTGCCACGACACTATCTTCTTCTCACATGCAGAAGACACGTATGCTGCCACACCATGTAACATTGCCTTGCTGCATTTCTGTCTCATCCTCATTCTTCTTAAATCCCAAATTTTGTATTATAACTTGTTCCCAAAATTTTGTGTCATACGTTGGTACAAAAATAACAATATCAATACGTTCTTAATCAATTGGTATAAGATTCTGCTAGATTCTTAGAAAAATCAAAATGTAAAAGTTAGATTCACAAAAGCAAAAATCATATAACCATTACCAAATGTGAAAAGATATCATTAATAAAAAAAATAACAATAATAATAAACATTAAATCTTTTTAGTGAGGAAAATGTATGGAATTGGGTCATACAATAAATCTTTGTTATTTCCTCTTTCCCTCCCAAGTCCCTAGCACCGTTTTATAATCTCTGTCTATGAAACTGCATTCTGCTACGTACCCATGGAGGTAGAAGACCAAAATCACTTCCTTGTTTTCCCTAAACCATCCAATTGGTTAGGAAAACTCTTATCCTTCCAAGTTGATTTCATCTACAATTCCCTTGTTTCTATCTTTTCACCAATTTACTCTCTTTTCACTTTGACCTTCGAGTCCTACCATCATACAGAAGAAAGCAAAGAAAATGTTCAATCAGAAGTAGAACAAGCTCCTTATAGTTCCAAGGTGTTGCTAAAGAAACTGGGACTTGGCTTTTTGAGTGCTGCATATGTATGCATGGTCCTGGTTTTGGTTCTGGTTGTGGCTTCTGTGGTGGGTGTTTGTTTGGTTCGGTTATGGGTGGAAGAGCCTGTGTTTGTAAAGGAAAATGTGTATTTTGATTACACTGATGCTAACCCTACAGCTATGTTTTTGTTTGATGGTGGAGTTAGTGGTCACATCAAGAAAAAGCAGATAAGTGTTCCAGTTGGCCACACATTTGATGTTTCTTTGAGTCTTGTGATGCCTGAATCTGACTTCAATAGGGATCTTGGCGTGTTTCAGGTATGTTTTTGTCTCTGATATTATTGGATTATGTATATACACCAACAATTAAGTATTTTCCTTATCAGATTTGTTTGATTACATGAATCAAATATAGACAGTACTTAAAAAACGATAATTTGAATTATAAATATAATTTGCTTTTTTTTTTTTTTTTGGATGAGAGGAGAATGCAGTTTTAAGATGTATGGATAATTGGGTATGATTTAAGAGAATAGAGTATCTTTGATAAATTATTTCTTGACCTCATTAAAATTATTACATGTGCATTTTTTTTAGTTTTTAGATATATTTTCTGTAGAGGATAGTTAAATATGACGCATATTATAATTTTAATAGCACTCGGAGGAGATAAGAAATACTTTATTTTCATGATTTAAAGTTGTCTGATTCTGAAGGTTTACCTGCTTTAGTGCAATTTATTTCATTAACTGAAACTTTTGACTAATTAATTCCTATTTTATGAATACTAATAGGAATTCATCTTAGCTCTCCTGGCTAAAAGCTTTAGGAGCGATATTATGATTCTCAGACTGTAGCCATTTATTAGAAAATTATCCTTTCTTTACTAACTGTGTCATAACTTGTATTTTAGTAGTTTTTAGTGTTTTAAATTGTGGATTGAATCACCTAATGTGACCGAAATATTGCGGTTGCGGTGGCCACCGCAACTGCATCACACTGTAATTATGGTGTGACTCCGAATCACAATGATGCGGATGCATCATACTGCAATGCAACTGCATCGGACCACGTTTGGATCGCATCGGACCGTATTAGGCCGCATCAGATTCAAAAATATTGTTTTAATCGCAAAATAATTCACACGGTAATAACCACAATCCGCATCGCAACGGCCGCAATGACTGCAATTGCAATAACGCAACTGTTACCACAATCGCGACCGCAACCATAATTTAAAACTGGTAGTGGTGGTTTGTATTCTGTTTCATTTTGTAGGGTAAAAAAAACTTGATTAGTAATAAGGAGTAGGCCTCTAGCTTATGGCATTACCTTAAATGTTAAAAGGCTTATCATCATATCATTGTACACAATTCAACCATCATGTTCCTTTCTGCATTTATTGCTTCTGTTCATATTACTTTGCTATGTAATTTTAGTTCATTCGATATAGGATTGGGTATTTTTCCTTTGAATGCTGTAATGATTTTAACCGTTTGTCCCTCCTTGTTGGGTAGTTAAGTTAGTTACTTCACATTGCTTGTTTAGTAACCAATCTGATTTTCTTTTTCCTTGGCTATTTAGCTTGCCTTTGTTATGAATCTTATGATGCAATACACAATAATAATATCAATACAATCACTATGTTTTTCTTCTTAAATTCTCTTCCTCTTCTCCTTCCTTCTTTCTCGAGTTGTTAAGATGGTATCAAAGCCACAAAGGCTCTGATTCGTCTTCCTCTTTTCTTATTTCTTCAAGCATGTGATCCTGCTGCTACTAAATTCTACCTTATCTTCTTGATCAAAATCTCCTTTTAAACTCTTCTTCTGGTTTCATTCCAAAATTATGGTGAATCAGAGCTTCATGGATTTTAACATAAAACACGTATATTTTATTGATGACCCAATTCATTTAGGAGTTAATTGGAATAGTTTCACAAGTCAACACTTAATTTGATCGATCAAGATAATCTGAGTTTACCAATTTGGTCCTTTTTAGGACAAATTTTAGAGACTAGTTAGACCCAACTTGAGATCTCTAAGGACTAACTTGAGCTTTTAATTCTGAGTGACAAAATTGGTGCATGCAAATATCTAATATCTCGAGAGGACCAAATTCAGTATGTACATGTTTCACAAGTATGTGCCGAAATCCTTAAAGTAATTGAAAATGTGATAGCTCTGTTAGATTTGTGGAGTGACATCTTTCAATGCCAAATTTAATTAAAGCATGTTATTATGATTTGGTTATATTAACTGTTGTTAAGCACAGACTCATAACAGTTTTGTATAAGGATTACCATAACTGTAATTTTACAGCTTAATGCAGAACTCCTATCAGTAAACGGAAATGTGATAATGAAATCTAGCCAGCCATGCATGTTGCGGTTTAGAAGCTCCCCAGTTCGATTAGCCCGGACCGTTTTGATGGGCGTGCCTCTGGTACTAGGAATCTCGGGAGAGACCCAAAAAATTAATGTAGAAATAGTGAGGCACAAGGAAGACCATAGAAGAACAAATGCTATTAGAGTAACTCTTCATCCAAGAGCAGGAACATCATCTCTGCCACAAATATATGAAGCTGAAATTGTGATGAACACTCAATTACCTTGGTCTAAGGAATTGGTTCGCCATTGGAAATGGACCTTTTATGTTTGGGTGTCATTATATGTGTACATTGTGTTACTTATGTTTCTACTATGTTTCTATAGGCCCCTGATCTTTCTTGTAACGCCGGAGTATTTCAGTCCCGATAGGGTGAGTGAAGTGACAAGTGGAGAACATAGAGAATTACAAGTCAGGGAAGGAGATGAAAGTGAGGTTTCTGAGTTGTTGAATAAATGGCGAAGCCAGAGAAAGAGAAAAGCAATCACAGCTCATGGTGGTGGTAATGACCGTGTTGGTGAAACCATTGGCTCATCGGCTTCCAGCGTTAGCAAGACTACTAGAGAAGATGTAACCAGTGTCGCGGTCGAAGATGATGTTGAGGACTCTGAATCAGTTTGCCTTGGTTAGAAGTTTAATTACAGTTAAAGCTGTTTGAAATGGTTGAGAAATTGATTTCATACTTATATAAATGCACTGTTACAATTATGTTTGTGAACTTTGTAAGCTGTGACTGCATGCATGTTCTAATGGTATGAAGAAGCAAAGTCTTGCACTATATATCTTGTCACCATATTCACACTCTTCGGCAAATGTTATAAATGTAGTTATGAGCAATATAGTTATGAGCATGGTTAATCTTGTCACCCTATTTATATAAACTCACCAATGATTGATTCACATATAAAACATTCAACTACTTCTTGATGTAATTAAATGACTATATTTTTGTTGTTTTCGTTATTAAAATCATATATTATATGGATCTAACTTCCTCTTTTAGTATACATAATTTAAAGATGGTTCTAAATACACACCTTATCCATTGCTTAGCTAAAGATGCTTAAATATAATGTATATTTTTATGACGGGAATGCCAAATATATAATCATTACTAAAAGCAGGAACATAAATGTCATTTTGCTTACAAAATAATGTAAGAATTTTCAACAAATTTTTTCAACCATCGTTTCTCAATTTTTGAATCAATGCTTTTATAAAGTGAATTAGCACAATATTAATTTTTGAATCCATGCTTTTGTCATAAAGCTTAGGGATGACAATGAAAACCGAACATGTGGTACTCGTTCAAACTTAACCCGACTTTAATGAGAAATTTCATTGTGAATGGGTTCGGGTAAAACGCAATCCCAATTTTCAGATTCAGGTTCAGATATGATATAATTGGTACACTACCCTGAACTAATCTTGAACCTATTAGATACTATGCATTTCTTATGATTTCATTTATTATAATGCAGTACAACTTTAAGAAGTACTGTGCATTTCCTTGAAGGAAAGAAAATAATAGATTTATTTTGTGTTAAAATTTACATACCAGGTAACACTGAGGCAAAAAACTTATAAAAAATACAATTGTGACGGCTTCAGAAAACTTCTCCTTCAAAAATATGAAGGTCCTACACGTGTATCCACACCAAGACTGATTATTGTTGTATCAACACTTGATTTGTTGAACAAATTTAGCCAATTTATACTCTAAAATAATAAACAAAGTGGAGAAGAACAATTCTCTTTTTCTCTACACACTATACTCCAGATGACTTTTTCCACACTTCTATTTAGTTAGGTTATGGTTTTGTGGCATTTATTTACAAAATAAAATAATCACACAATCTCATATTGATTCTATCACATAGTAATTACTACCTTATTTTTCTCTTTTTTTGGTTTTTTTTTTTAATTTTATTTTTTAAACGTTTAAATCAATCACGGATCTTATCAGATTTATTAATTTAAACATAGGTTTGAAAATATATTAATTAAGTCTCACTTAATTATATTACAGATGGCTGAATAATATCATTTGTATTTTGGTGCTAGCATAAAATACAATAACATTTCACTTAAAAGAAAACTTATTAAATTAAACTATTTAATTTAATCCATAACATTTTCTCGTCCAACAAAAAAACAGAACACTCGTTAGTGTGTGACCTCGTAGATTCATTACTAAACCGATAGTAAATTAACTAATTAATTTACTAATCAAGGTTGCGTCTAGCAACACTCATTAACGACCGAATAGAAATGAAGTAACATCTTTTACTTTTAGAACCATTAGAAGATTAATATAATATTTCATCTTTACAACTCTATGTTAACTCTAGAATATGGTGTATTTGTCAAATTCCAATAAGTTAACGCATAGTGAATGACTTAAGAAACTCATTTCTTCATTCATTCAATTCCCATTGGCCAAGATCTTTATTTCTATAGAGCTCAAACTCATTACCATGATTTGATGGATTCTTTCTTGATTAATGATCAATCCTACAAGAATTTGTTTATACCCAATAATCATTCAACTAACATCATAAGACATTAGGTGTTCGATATCAAAATATAACAAATAACTTGTTAATTACTATGATAATCTTAAGTCTAAGGAAAATATATATTTCTTCATAAGAATTTCTTATTGACAATTCAACAGTAATATATTAACCATTAGGAATTCTCTTTTGAGTCAGTTCAATGGTCATATCTCTATATGGATAATTTATATTTGTAATTTAATAAATGAGATATATTAATTTTTTTCTAATAAAGACCACTACACATATATTGATCTATCTGGATTAATAATGTCCTAAGCTTAATAAGTCTATGAACAAGAACAATTTAGATTAAAATTATAAATTATTTATTTCTCATTATTATAATCTCTATTATAATAATAACTCTCTAATTTTAATCAAAGACCTTTCATATTAATTATTTCAACAAACAATGAATATGATAGCAATATAATAATAAATACAACTTTATTATTATAAACATGGTAGATTAGTTCTTGGGCATACCTTATATCCTAACAATCTCCCACTTGCACTAGAGTCAATCAATCATGTATCTCATTCCCAGCTCCCATTTGTGCTTATCAAACTCTTTTATGCTAAGTGCCTTGGTGAATGGGTCTGCAACATTCTCTTTGTCATCGATCTTTTCTAGCTTAACATCACCACGTCCAATGATTTCTCTAATCAGGTGATATTTTCGCAAAACATGCTTATTCTTTTGGTGCGATCTATGCTCCTGTCCTTGAGAAATAGCACCATTATTGTCACACAATAATGTAACTGGTTCTTCCACTGAAGGAACTACACCAAGTTCTGTTAAGAAGTTCTTCCAAGCTGCTTCTTTAGCAGCTTCGCTTCCTACTATATACTCTACTTCAGTAGTTGAATCAACTAGTGTCTGTTGTTTGGAACTTTTCCAACTTATTGCGCCTCCATTCAAAGTGAAGACATAACCAGAAACTGATTTGGAATCATCCTTATTTGACTGAAAACTTGCATCAGCATAACCCTTTAACTTGAGTTCAGAATCTCCATATATGAGGAATTGGTCTTTAGTCCTTCTTAAGTACTTAAGAATGGTCTTAACCACTTTCCAATGTTCCTCACTTGGATCTGCTTGATATCGACTAGTTACACCCAGTGCATAGGTGATATCAGGTCGTGTACAAGTCATGATGCACATAATAGCTCCCACTACACTCGTATATGGTATCCTATTCATGCATTCTCTTTCTTCAACAGTCTTAGGACAATCCCACCTGCTGAGAGTAACTCCAGATCCTATAGGTAAGTAGCCTCTTTTGGAGTTGTCCATGTTATACCTCTTCAAGATGGTATCAATGTACAAAGATTGGGAGAGTCCAAGTAGTCTTCTAGATCTATCTCTATAGATCTTTATTCCTAGAATAAAAGCTGCTTCTCTCAGATCCTTCATAGAGAACTGTTTTGATAGCAAAATCTTTGTAGATTGCAATGCTGGAATATCATTTCCTATGAGCA
The DNA here is from genome assembly GCA_009771035.1 of Lupinus albus. Lineage (NCBI taxonomy): Eukaryota > Viridiplantae > Streptophyta > Magnoliopsida > Fabales > Fabaceae > Lupinus > Lupinus albus. Next base: position 10,989,298 of record CM020001.1, on the reverse strand, counting down.
ATATGTCATCAACATATAGCAATAGGAAGATGATCATGCTCCCACTAACCTTTTTGTAAACACAAGGTTTGTGACACCCTAATTTTATTTGCCTAAGTGTAGTGAAATTATGGGGTATACTGGGTGATTCTCACTTGAGCGAGAGGGCCTCGTCCAAGCGAGAGGCTCAGTATCTGCTCCCAGGATTTCCTAGGATTCTCGCTTGGGCAAGAATGGCTCGCCTGGGCGAGGGAGGGTGGAGTGACACTAAAGGATCCTCACTTGAGCGAAAATCCCTCGCTTGAGCGAGAGCACCAGATCTGAGTTTTTAAAATAGGCGGGATCTTCTCGCTTAAGCGAGAATGGGCTTGCTTGAGCGAGAATCCGACGCTGTTACATTAAAAAGGAACCCCAAACACTTTTAGGGTTAATATTTGGAGAGAATAGAGAGAAGAGAGCATTTTCAAGAGCGAGGATACTTGGGAATCATCTAGAGGCTCGAGAAGAGGTAAATCTCTTGATTCTAACTCTCCTTCTTCCCTTTTAAACTTGATTTGGGTAAGTGGAATCTCTTCTCAAAATGTGAGAAACCATGAAAACTCATCATTTTGAGTTATGGTTCGTTTTATGTTGTTTTTCTCTTGAAAACTCTTTGGTTTAGAGTTGGTATTTGATGAATGGAAAAGTTTTTGTGGGTGGATTCATGAAAACCCCAAAACCACCAAAATGAGAATATGAGTAAAGGGGGAAATGGGTGAAATGTTAGATGTAGAAGATGAGTATATGTTCTAATGTTGAATATGAGATTAATATGTATGTTTTAGATGTTTGGAAACCCTTAATGAAGGTAGTTTTGGAAACATTGAAAATGTATGAATCTCTTGTATGGTTAAAGATGAAATATGAGTTGTTTTTGTGTTATTTTGAATAAATGACTAACATTGTTGTTATGTGGTGGGAATGAGGAAAGATCCTAAAGTTGGAGGCGGTGTCGGAGGAACTTGCAAAGTTATCAAGGACCAAACCCAACACTCACCAAGGTAAGGATAAGTCTTTAACTAGCATATAGTATTGAGAGAATGCGTGGAATTGCTGTTTATGAATTGATGGTGTATCAATGAAAAGAAAACATATTTTTAGCCGACCGTGATTGGTTAGCGACTTTGGCTCAAGTTAGGTAGCGAAACTTTGGCTCAAATTATGTAGCGATACTTTGGATCAAGTTATGTAGCGATACTTTGGCTCAAGTTATGTAGCGATACTTTGGCTCAAGTTATGTAGCGAAACTTTGGCTCAAGTTGTGTAGCGATACTTTGGCTCAAGTTATGTAGCGAAACTTTGGCTCAAGTTATGTAGCAAGCTTTGGCTCAAGCGATGTAGCGGAAATGAATTTTTAAAATGGTTTATACCCCGTTGAAAATGTGGATTATCTTATAATGATATTTATTGAATTAATGACTTACTCCTTTGTATGTTTTGTATTTGTCGTTGATAATCCCATTGCAGGTAAACAGGTTTGTTGAGGATGCTTGGTTTGATGCCTTGGGAGCTTAAAACCTGGATTCCTTTGTTTTTCCGTTTTTGTATTATGACTGACTAAATGCTATTTTGGATAATTGTAAGTCTGAATATTTGTAGCTATGGGTATTTTGGAAACCCATAGTTAGTTGTATGCGGTAGTTATTGGGAGATAGTAATATGAATTATGTTTTTCTACAATTAAGGGTAGCATGGTATGAAACTGAAATTGTATGATTAAAGTTATTAGATAATTAAAGAAATGGATGATTTAAAAGTTATTAGATAATTGTATGTATGATGTAACATGGGAATTCAAGCATAAAGGATTAAAATAAAAGAAAATTTTTCAAATGTTGAAATTGGGTCCTTACAAGGTTCTTCTTCACATCTAACAAAACCAAATATTTTGGTTGTGATGTTAAAGTGAATATTCCAACTTCTAGAAGCTTGCTTTAATCCATAAATGGATCTTTGTAGCTTGCAAACCTTATTATGATCAGAATATGTGTGAAACCTTCAGGTTGTGTCATGTACACATCCTCTTTTAACTCTCCATTTAGAGAAGTTGTTTTCACGTCCATCTACCATATTTCATAATCATGGTATGCTGCTATAACAAGTAGAATCCGAATAGATTTGAGAATTGCCACGAGAGAATAAGTCTCGTCGTAATCTATTCCTTCTTTTTTACGATATCCCTTGGCAACAAGGCGAGCTTTATAAGTCTCAACCTTTCCATCTGCTCCAATATTTTTCTTGTAAACCCATTTACAACCAATTGGTTTTATATCCTTTGAAGCCTCAACTAAAGTCCATACTTTGTTGGTCTTCATGGATTCCATTTCAGATTCCATGGATACATGCCATTTCTCATGGTCCAAGCTTTTCATGGCATCTTCATAACATTTGGGATCATCATCAATATGACAATCCTCATTTGCTATAGTATCTAGCACCATCAAGTTTAATATTTCTGGTGCATGATGTGATCTCGTAGATCTTCTAAGAGGCACTTGTGCATCTCAATTCCTTTGTTATGGGTTCATTTATTGTTCCATTTGTTCCTGAACTGGTTTAGTAACATGTTCTTGAACTGGTTGAGTAACCTATTCCTGAACTGCAACCGGATATTGAACCATAACAATTGAAGTTGATAACCTTTGTGTTGAACTTAAAACATCTAAGCAAGGTTTCTCAAGTTCCATATTGTAACACCCCAAATTTATCCTCCTTGAAATTAGGTAACAGTCTTGAAGAATGGGGCATACTGCCAGATTCTCGCTTGAGCGAGAGGATCAGTGTTTTGAATTTGGAAATTCTGGGAGTCTCGCCCAAGCGAGGAATGGGTCGCTTGAGCGAGAGAAAGCCTGGGCAGGCTGTGAGGTTCTCGCTTGAGCGAGAGAGCCCGTGTCTAGAACATTAAAATATCGTGGATTTCTCGCCCAAGCGAGATATTCTCGCTCGGGCGAGAGTGCCCAACTATAAAAGAAAAGAAAGGGTTTCACAAACCCTAATCTTCATTTTATTTTCTCCCCTTTCACTCCCAACAGCGGCTCCCCATAGATTCCGACTCATTCCTCCTCTAAACCTCAAAAACACATCAAAACCTATTCCTCTTGCTTCTTAATGGAACATTGGAGAGATTTGGAGAGGAAAAAGCAACAATGGAGGTTGAAGGAGATGGAGGGACATGGAGCTCTTTGCAGATCCATGGAGCTTATGCAACCTAAGGTGAGGGAGAAGACCATTGTGGTCTTAGAGTATTTCATTAGAGTCGTCATCTCCGATTTCCCTCAAGAATCGAAGCATATTAACGGATAGAAACTCTCTTGGGAGTTTGTGATCCATGTGAGAGTCTTTATTTTACATGAGGATGTATTAGCCATAAAAGTGGAGATATATGTGTGGGGAAAACCGTTTATTTGAGTAAAACGCTATATGCTCATTTGTGGTAATACACCGTCATTAAAGATGGTTCTAACGTTAATGTGTATATGATGAAGAATATGTTATGTGTGGTTTGTTTATGATAATGGTTATGTTGTGTGATAGTGAGGGTGTGTGAGTTATTTATGGTCATAAACATAAATGAGTATGTTGTGAGTGGTTGATTGTTATAAACATATATGGGTGTGTTGGTAACAATGAATGTTTGGATGAGTTGTTAATGTGTTAAAATGGATATGAGTATGTTTATCAAAATGAGTATGTTGTGGGTTGTTGATTGTTATAAACATATATGAGTGTGTTTGTAACAATGAATGTATGATGAGTTATTAATGGGTTAAAATGAGATGGGTATGTTGGTAATAAGAATTGTCTGAATGAGTTGTTGATTTGTAAAGTTGGAGATGAGTATGTTTATCGAAGTGAATATGTTGTGAATCGCTTTATTGTTATAAATATGTATGGTTATGTTGTGATAATGAAGGTGTTGTGTGTGATTCCATGATGTTGGAATGATGTGATGCCTTGTGTTTATTGGTGTATGACATTGAGTTGATATTTTGTGCTATGACGAATATGTGGTATGGGGAATTACTCGACCTGCCCGATGTGGTATGGAGATTACTCGACCTGCCCGATGTGGTATGAGAAATTACTCGACCTGCCCGATGTGGTATTGGGATTACTCGACCTTCCCGATGTGGTGTGAGGATTATTCGTACAGTGCAGAATTGTTGAAAGAGATAAAGGGTAAATTACTACGGAATGTGAATGATGTGAAAAGTGTCTACTCGGAATGAAAATCATATGCATGCCATATGATATATATTATGGGATATATATCTTACAGGGTGAATATGAATGATGAGAAATGAGTATGTTTGGATGAATAAAATATGCACACTATAGAACACATATAGTATGAGACATATGTGTACTATAGGGTAAATATGGATAATATGTGATGAATAAATATGCACACTATAGAACACATATAGTATGGGACATATGTGTACTACAGGGTAAATATGGATAATATGTGATGAATAAATATGCACACTATAGAACACATATAGTATGAGATGTATGTGTACTATAGGGTGAATATGGATAATATGTGATGAATAAATATGTACGTTATAGAACACATATAGTATGGGATGTATGTGTACTATAAGGTGAATATGGATAATATGTGATGAATAAATATGCACATTATAGAACACATATAGTATGGGATATATGTGTACTATAGGGTGAATATGGATAATATGTGTTGTAACGACCCGATTTTTTACCCTTGAAATTTTTTCATTCATTTTAATCATTTCTTACATACAGTCGTCACCTTCATTGAAAACTCTCAAGTATCATTTTCGAAAACACTCTTTACCCCATTATATTATCATACAAAGTTATGTTGCGGAAAAACATAATTCATTCAAATAGCATTTACCACATACAACCAGTTATGGGTCTCCCCAAGTTATAAAGCCCATAACTACACATATCCATATTATTCTGAACGGATTTACAATCATCCCATATTGTTATCAAATCAACTACCATATCAAATAACAATAAAGACAATCGAGTAAATGAACACAAAAGCTTCCTAATCAATCGTCATCCTCAAAATCCTTCATTTACCTACAATGGGGTTATCATAAACAACACACAAAACAAAAGGGAGTAAGTCATTAGTTCAAAACTATCATCACGTGATAACCCACATTCAAATACAATTAAGCTTTAATATAATTCATAAACACACATACGGAATTGAAAACATTCAAACTATTTTCCTTTAATTTCCAATTTACTCATATTCATCCTATAGTATATATATCCCATAATATATATTCTATAGTATGCATATTACGTTCGTTTGGAACATCTTCTGTCCCGTTATTCATATCCACCCTATAACATATATATATATATATATATATATATATATATATATATATATATATATATATATCCCATAATATATATATATCATATAGCATGTATATTACTTTCTTTCTCCACATCTTCTTTTTTTATCGCTCATATTCACCTTATAGAACATATATCCCATACTATATATTCTATAGCATGCATATGACTTTCATTGCAACCTTCTCATTTCTCATCATTCATATTCCAATTGCACGTTTACCTTCTCATTACCACTTGGGGCAAGTCATATACAATACTACATAAGGCAAGTCGTACACAATACCACATAGGGCAAGTCATGCACAATACCACATAGGGCAAGTCATGCGCAATACCACATAGGGCAAGTCATGCGCAATACCACATAGGGCAAGTCATGCGCAATACCACATAGGGCAAGTCATGCGCAATACCACATAGGGCAAGTCATACGCAATACCACATAGGGCAAGTCATACGCAATACCACATAGGGCAAGTCATACGCAATACCACATAGGGCAAGTCATACGCAATACCACATAGGGCAAGTCATACGCAATACCACATAGGGCAAGTCATACGCAATACCACATAGGGCAAGTCATACACAATACCACATAGGGCAAGTCATACACAATACCACATAGGGCAAGTCATACACAATACCACATAGGGCAAGTCACACACAATACCACATAGGGCAAGTCATACATAATACCACATAGGGCAAGTCATACGCAATACCACATAGGGCAAGTCAACGCCACGAAGGCTATCCAATACCACATAGGGCAAGTCAACGCCACGAAGGCTATCCAATACCACGTAGGGCAAGTCAACGCCACGAAGGCTATCCAATACCACATAGGGCAAGTCAACGCCACGAAGGCTATCCAATACCACGTAGGGCAAGTCAACGCCACGAAGGCTATCCAATACCACATAGGGCAAGTCAATGCCACGAAGGCTATCCAATACCACATATCAAATGATAACTAGTTTACTCTATTATCATAACAATAATGCCAATACATTTACCTTTTCCATCAAATCATTAACTATGGAAACACGTATCCCTTACAAACCTTTTACCTCTTTCACATACCTCATTCATATCAGTGAGTATGAATTAGAGCCACTTATCCCTTACCTTGGTGAGTGTTGGGGATCGGTTCCGAGTAACTTTAAAAGTCTCCTCCGCGATTTCCTCCAACCTTAGGATCTTTCCTCATTTCCCACCAATAACAACAATGTTAGTCATTTATTCCAAATATCACATAAACAACTTATTTTGCATCATTTAATCATACAAAATATTCATCATCAATATTCAACCATCTAAAACATGCATAACATCTCATATTTCAATATTTCCAAAACTACTTCAATACAAGTTTCTAAATATCAAACCATACATGTTCATCTCATATAATAACATCAAAGCACTACTCATTATCCACATCTAACATTTCATCTCTTTCTCTTTATACTCATATTCTCATTTTGGGGGTTTTTGGGGGTTTTTCATGAATAACCCATAAAACTTTCCATTCATCAAATACCAACTCTAAACCAAGAGTTTACAAGATAAAAACAACATAAAACGAACCATAACTCTAAAGGATGAGTTTCCATGGTTTCTCATGTTTTGAAAATGAATCCAACATACCCAAAACAAGTTAGAGAGGAAGAAGAAGAGTTAGGAACAAGAGGTTTACCTCTTCTCAAGCTCTAAGATGAGTCCTAAGGCTCGTTGCTCTTGAAAAGCTCTTTTCTCTCTCTTCTCTTCAAAGTTCTAACCCTAAAATGTGTTTTGGGTTTCTATTTTATAGACACTGCGATAAGTGTAATCGATTACAAGTATAGTGTAATCGATTACACTGTGTAAATTACAGAGGCATCGTCGCGATGTAATCGATTACCAACATGGTGTAATCGATTACATTAATACGATGTAATCGATTACCAGAAGTGTGTAATCGATTACACAGTGTAAATTACAGAGGCATCGTCGCGATGTAATCGATTACCAACATGGTGTAATCGATTACATTGTGTCAGATGTACATATATGATGCTTTTAATCATCATGTAATCGATTACCAGGACTGTGTAATCGATTACATTACCCAAAATTGCCAAGTATAGCCCAGGATTTCACCCTCCCAGGTGAACCTTTCTCGCTCAAGCGAGTACCTCTCGCTCAAGCGAGGATCCGAGGACTGATACTATAATTTTAAAGACTTAAAATTTGGGGTGTTACATGTGTTGATTGATATATGTTTATTATGATTGACGTTAGATGCGTGTGGTTTTAATACTTTAATGTTATTACTCCATGTAAATCCACGCTACGGTCGCCGTAGTTGGTTATTACTCCCTCTGTCTTTCCTTGTATGTGTTATGTATTTGAGTTCAGGTCGTGGCGGTAGCACATTGGATGCTTGCGGAGGAGAGTACATGTTTGAGTAGTTGCTTTATGTTCTCAATGTTGTAATTGAATAATGCATGTAATATGGAGAGTATGTTAAATGGGATTTATGTATGAATGACTCTCTCCTAAATGTATAGTTAGGATATTAAACGATGTAACAATGGAAGTTTTATTGAGAATGGATAATGGTATTTAAATTGTGTAATTAAAAGGAAGTGAAATGACATGTTTCTAATGAAGTGAACGATTGATTGTTTCCGCACCTGAAAGAGGAATTGAACTTATATATACTCAATCAGGTTTTCCAAATCGTTCGAGTAATGTCTTTTAAAAGTAATCACTTCGTTTTCTTGAACAAGGTTTTAAAAAGAATTTTTGGATTACAAAAATCGGGTCCTTACACATATCATGTTCTTAAGCATTAAATGTTTCATTGGTTTGTTGATCTTCATCAAGCACTATTTCTTTACCGTGAATTCCTTCTGTAAGAAATTCCCTTTCTAAAAAGGTTTCTCCTCTTGCCAGAAACACTTTATGGTCAGAAGGGGGTAGAAATAATATACCATTGTTTCCTTAGGATACCCAATGAATCTACACTTGTCAGATCTTGCTTCATGTTTATCCGTTTGTAATCTCTTAACGTAGACTGGGTAACCCTAAACTTTAATGTGCTTAAGGCTTGGTTTTTTCCCTTTTCATATCTCATATAGCGTTGTAGAGATAGATTTTGTGGGAACTTTATTTAACAAATAATTTGCCGCTTCCAAAGCATATCCCCATAAGCTTATTGGAAGATCAGTGAACCTCGTCATGGATCTTACCATATCTAATAAGGTTCGATTCCTTATTTCAGATACACCATTATATTGTGGCGTACCTAGAGGTATCCATTGTGAGATAATTCCATTCTCTTTCAAAGAATCAAGAAAATCAGCATTAAGATATTCTCGTCCTCTATCGGATATTAGCATCTTGATACTTTTACTAGTTTACTTTTCCACTTCACTTTGAAATCTTTTGAACATTCCAAATGATTCAGATTTATGTTTCATGAGATATAAAAAAACCATATCGCGAAACATCATCAATGAATGTGATAAAATAAGAATATCCTCCTCTGGCTTGAATTCTAATGGGCCCATAAACATCCGTATGAATTAGTCCCAACAATTCAGAGGCTCTTTCTCCATTTCCACTAAATGGAGATTTGGTCGTTTTGCCTTTGGGACAAGATTCACAAGTCGTGTATGATTCATAATCATAATTGTCAAGGTAACTTTCCTTGTGCAACTTTGTGATTATTTTCTCACCAATATGACCAAGTCTATAATGTCAAAGATCTTTCTCTTTTAAGACTAGAAACATCCATAACCGATTTAAAACACACTTTAGGTAAGACATAAATGTCATGTTGGATATAACCATTCACATAAAAGATGTCATTATTATAAATTGAAGAAACACCTTTATTAAAAATAAAGCAACCATGAGTATCCAACATAGAAATTGAAATAATGTTCGGAAAAAAATTAGGAATATAATAACATTTTTCTAAGACTAGTACATTGTCAGTCAACATTATTAAAGAGACTATTCCTATAGTTTTGGTTGCAACATTTGTTCCATTTCCCACTTGGAGATTGATTTCTCCCTTCTTCAACCATTTAGTTATTTGTAGTCCATGCAATAAATTGCAGATGTTAAAACTATATCCAGTATCTAATACCCATATTGAAGAATCAGTAACAGTTAAGGAAATCATGAAAACATTTTTCATTGATGCCTCACCTTGTTTCTTTACTTTTAAAGATTCAATATATTTGCGGCAATTCTTTTTCTAATGTCCCTTCTCCTTACAGAAGAGACATTCAACATTGCTTTTGTAAGGACCCAAATTCTACCTTGAAATTTTTTCCTTATTTTAATCCAATTTCATGCATTCTCCTGTATCTTACATTTACAAATTGAATAACCTTATTTAAAATCTCACTTTCCCCTTCACACTCAACCTATGAACCAATAACGATATACACATTCGTTTGACAGAAAAACATATTTCATATTAATGCAGCTCAGTAACTACCGCATACAACTAGCTATGGGTTTTCCAAAATACCCAAAGCTACAAATATCCAGAGTTACCATTATCCATGGTCCCTAACATGTACACAAATCATGCCCAATGATTACAAATAGTCAGTTCAGAATACAATTAGTTAGATTACAAAAGAATGGAAATAAGGACTTCAAAAATAAAAGCCTCTAAGCTCCACAATCAAAACATCCTTACATCTTCCACCTACGTGCAATGGGATTAACATTGACCATACACAGAAAACATAAGGGAGTAAGTTGTTAACTCAATAAATGTCAATGTACGTTAATCCACATTTTAATAAGGTTAAGTAAACAATTTAAAGCCAAATATACTTAAAACCATTTTCATCGTTTACACTTTTGAAAACCATGCTATATAACTTGAGCCAAAGTTTGCTACATCGCTTGAGCCAAAGCTTGCTACATCGCTTGAGCCAAAGCTTGCTACATCGCTTGAGCCAAAGCTTGCTACATCGCTTGAGCCAAAGCTTGCTACATCGCTTGAGCCAAAGCTTGCTACATCACTTGAGCCAAAGCTTGTTATATCGCTTGAGACAAAGCTTGCTACATCGCTTGAGCCAAAGCTTGTTACATCACTTGAGCCAAAGCTTGCTACATCGCTTGAGCCAAAGCTTGCTACATCGCTTGAGCCAAAGCTTGCTACATTACTTGAGCCAAAGTCGCTAACCAATCATGGTCGGCTAAAATCGAGTTTTCTTTTCATTGACACTCTATCAATTTATAAACAGTAAATCCACGACATCATTATTACAAACTTACCCATATATGCTTATAATAAATAAGTGGTTCACAACTTGATTCATTATCCACAACTAGAAAATCCACGCATTTTCTAACACAATGCATAAGTTAAAGACTTATCCTTATCTTGGTGTGTGTTGGGTTTGGTTCTTGGTAACTTCGCAAGTTCCACCGACACCGCCTCCAATAAACATTGACAATTCACAGAAAACACAAAAGAGTAAGTCGTTAACCCAATAAATGGCAACATACATTAATCCACATTTTAATACAGTTAAGTAAACAATTTAGAGTTAAATACACTTAAAATCATTTTCATCTTTTATACTCTTAATAAATCATGCTACATAACTTGAGCCAAAGCTTGCTACATGACTTGAGCCAAAGCTTGCTACATGACTTGAGCCAAAGTTTGCTACATAACTTGAGCCAAAGCTTGCTATATCGCTTGAGCCAAAGCTTGCTACATCGCTTGAGCCAAAGCTTGCTACATCGCTTGAGCCAAAGCTTGCTACATCCCTTGAGCCAAAGCTTGCTACATCCCTTGAGCCAAAGCTTGCTACATCGCTTGAGCCAAAGCTTGCTACATCGCTTGAGCCAAAGCTTGCTACATCGCTTGAGCCAAAGCTTGCTACATCGCTTGAGCCAAAGCTTGCTACATCGCTTGAGCCAAAGCTTGCTACATCGCTTGAGCCAAAGCTTGCTACATCGCTTGAGCCAAAGCTTGCTACATCGCTTGAGCCAAAGCTTGCTACATCGCTTGAGCCAAAGCTTGCTACATCGCTTGAGCCAAAGCTTGCTACATCGCTTGAGCCAAAGCTTGCTACATCGCTTGAGCCAAAGTTTGCTACATCAGTTGAGCCAAAGTCGCTAACCAATCATGGTCGGCTAAAACGAGTTTTATTTTCATTGATAATCATCAATTCATAAACAGTAAATCCACGCAATCCTTATTACAAACATACTCATATATGTTTATAATAAATAAGTGGTTCACAACTTGATAATTATCTACAACCAGAAAATCCACACATTTTCTATTGCAATGTACAAGTTAAAGATTTATCCTTACCTCGGTGAGTGTTGGGTTTGTTCTTGGTAACTTCACAAGTTCCACCGACACCGCCTCCAACTTTAGGATCTTTCCTCATTCCCACCATGTAACACAATGTTAGTCATTTATTCCAAATAACACATAAACAACTTATATTGCATCTTTAACCATACAAGAGATTTAAAAGATTTTCAATGTTTCTAAACTTCTTTCATTATAAGTTTTCAAACACCTAAAACATACATATTCATCTCATATTTCAACATTGAAGTGCATACTTATCTTCTACATCTAACATTTTACCCATTTCCCTCTTTAACCACATTTTCATTTTAGGGTTTTGGGGTTTTCATGAATCAACCCACAAATCTGAAAGTGTGCATGTCAAGAGGAACACTTTGGAAAGCTCTCCTTATATGTCTTGGTTTTGATGAGGACAACTTGTGCTAATAAGAGCTTGAAGATCATCAACAAATCAACATGCTTAAGCCTTCCGATCGGTACATTGCTTAGACTAGATTAGTTTAGGTTGAGTCCAAGGCTTAAGTCACCTAATACATATCTCAATTGCATAAATCTTTTAAATCTTTTTCATCTTGAGATATGTCATTCATAATATGTTCATGCATCATATAAATACATGTACATGTGCATTCTAGGCATAATCTAAGTATTAAACATGTATAAATTTAAGTGCATATCATATTTGAAGTTTTTACACATGAAAGAATGCTGTTAATCGATTACCACTTAGGTTAATCGATTAATCTAACTGTTTGCACGGTGTAATCGATTACAACAAAGGTTAATCGATTAATCTAACATTTTTGTGAAGCTTAATCGATTAAAGCTGTCGTTAATCGATTAACTGGGCTTTAAAATCAATTCTTTATAAACTGCATTTTCAGAATTGATCTCATAAGTTGCATGTTAAATTTTTAGAGAGTTAGAGCTTTTTTTCGTGTTAATTGTTGCATCTAGTTGTAAATGCATTTGTGAGCTTAGAAAAGAGAGAATTCTATGCTTTAGGATTGAGTGCTTTTCATGATACATTTCTCATCTTTTCTTGTCACATGTTCTTGCATTTTTACATGATTCTTGATTAGATGTTTACATATTATGCATTCTGTTTTTCACTAATACATTTTTCATACTGCATGAGCTTGTATTAGGTGATTAGAGTAAAGCCTTATCTTGTTAGATATAAGTCTTGTTATAGCTTAAGTTTACTCTGTATTGCTTTGTTTGAAAAAGTGTTGTAATTGTGGGAATCTCAAGGTGTCATATCACCAAGAGATTGAGTGTGTCTTCACTGAGTGTTAGACTTAGGGATAAGTAAAGAACAAGGTTCTTGGCTGGGGCTACGCCGAAAGAAAGGTTTTCTTTGTCGGTAGGAAGGGAGTCAAACCATAGAATAGGTTTCTTTTTATCTTGTAAGTGTCTAATTGTTGTAATTGGATAGTGTGTATGTAATTAACATTCATTCAATTATAGTGAAGAAAAATCTCCCAAATCAGCCGGGAGGCCTGGATGTAGTTTGCGGTGGACAAGCAAACGAGCCAGGATAAAATTCTTGTTGCAGGACTTTTTCTATCCCTCTCTCTTTATTGCATTTGATCGATTAATTTGTTTAGTAGATTTAATTGATAATCTGTTTCTGTACTGTATTGTTTTTACTCTGATAAATTCTGTAAGCTTGGCATAATCGTTTCGTTATCAATTAACTGTCGCGCAAGAAATTGTACTTGCATCAGCTTACTGTCACGGTTTAATCGATTAAGTGTGGTGTGTTAATCGATTACTTCAGCTTGTTAATCGATTAAGTGGACTGTGTTGAAAGTGTTAATCGATTACCCTGTTTCGTTAATCGATTAATCAAGGTGTTTTTCAGCATTAAGTGTTGTTTTTGAAAAGCGGACATTCTAACCGCTACACCTATTCAACCCCCCCTTCTAGGTGTATTGTAACCACTGATACCTAACAAGTGGTATCAGAGCTAGTGCGAAGTGCTAGCTCAACCGCGTATTCGTGATCCTTAGGGAAAAAGGAATGGGTTCGTCAAACCCATTTGGTGGTGATGGTTCATCCATTAATCGACCACCTATATTCAGTGGTGAAGGGTATGCCTACTGGAAAGTCCGCATGCAAATTTTTATTGAAGCCATAGACTCGGATATTTGGGAATCCGTAGTCAACGGCCCTTTCGTTCCACAGCATCTTGTGGACAATGAACCTAAAGACAAGCCTAAAAGTCTATGGACCAATGATGAGCGCAAAAAGGTGCAGCATAACCTACACGCCAAAAATATCATCTCATCGGCCCTATCCTATGATGAGTTCTTTAGAGTATCGCAGTGCCAAAATGCAAAAGAAATGTGGGACACTTTACAAGTGACTCATGAAGGCACTAGCGAAGTCAAGCGCGCTAGATTAAATGCGCTTACCCATGAGTATGAGTTATTTCGCATGTTACCTAGTGAATCAATCTGTGATATGCAAAAGCGATTTACTCATATTGTTAATCATTTAGTTGCTCTAGATAAATCTTTTGCCAGAGGTGAACTAACTAATAAAGTTTTGCGTTGTCTTGACAGGAAATGGCAACCAAAAGTAACTGCAATTGTTGAATCCAAAGACTTGGATTCTATGCCTCTAGCTACATTATTTGGAAAACTTCAAGAGCACGAAATGGAATTGGGGCGCTTGACTATGCACGAAGATTCAGATCGGAAAAAGAAAAACATCACATTGAAGGCCACGACCTCCAAATCAAAAGAAGATAAAGATGATGATGAATCTGACTCCGATCTAGATGATGAAACTATGAATCTCCTTGTTCGTAAATTTAGCAAATTCATCAAAAGAAAAGGAGGATTCAAGAAGTTTCAGAAGAAAGAAGCGAAAGAGTCAACCAACAAAGGCAAGAACAACAAAGATCGCTTCACTTGCCATGAGTGTGGAAAAGCCGGACATATGAGATTTCAATGTCCTACCTATCTGAAAAAGGTTGATTCAGAGAAGAGCACTCCCAGGGAATTCAAATCCAAGAAAGCTTACATTGTATGGGATGTACCTGAGGAGGAAACAACATCAAGCACTTCTAGTGAGGAGGAGTCAGCGAAGCTGTGTCTGATGGTCAGATCTGACAACAATGGCAACTCAGACTCACACGAGGATAATGATGAGGTATATTCTGACACCTCATCCACTTCGGATGACTTACCCTCTTATGAAGTTTTATATAATGCTTATGTTGAGTTACATGAGGAACTAAAGAAATTGGCTAGAATAAATGTTGATAAGAAAAGGGAAATCCTTAGAAATGAAAAGAAATTAAGCCAATTACAAAAAGAATTAGATGAATTAAAATTAGAAAATGAAACTTTAGATCTCATCTATTCTTGTAACACATGTGTCTGCTCTGCTAATAATTTATGTCAAAAGCCTGTATGTGAGACTTGCGAGATTTTGCAAGAAGACAATCTTAAACTAAAAGAAAAACTCGAACGTCTCACAAACAGTAAACAGCAATTAGACACTCTGCTCAGTCAAACAAGAAACGTTCGTGATCGTACTGGTCTAGGTTATACTCGCTCTGCTAAGAACAAGAGACCATATAGAAAACCTGTAGTTCATACTAAGAATAAAAATCATAAGCGCTCTCCTACATGTTTTTATTGTAATACGTATGGTCATACTTCTTACTCTTGTTACATTAGAAAATATGGTATACCTAGCGGAGCTTATGTATGGATAAAGAAGGGAGATAATTCCCTAATCACTAACAGAAAAGGACCCAACATAATTTGGGTACCTGAGAAAAGCAGGTGATCTATTTTGCAGGTATGTCTTCGAACACAAGGACAAAAATGGTATTTAGACAGTGGATGTTCGAGACATATGACAGGTGACAGATCAAATTTCCTGGATCTATCACTTAAAGGAAAAGGATACGTCACGTACGGAGACAACAACAAGGGAAAGATACTTGGCACCGGAACAGTTGGTAACTCATCTCATACTCAAATTGAAAATGTTCTGTATGTTGAAGGACTAGAACATAATCTTCTGAGTATAAGTCAACTCTGTGACAAAGGTAATCGAGTATCTTTCGATTCTGACTATTGCATCATTCGTGACATTTTATCTAATAATGTTAAATTTGTTGGTCATCGTATAAATAATATTTACATGGTTAACTTGGATGATGTCACCACATTATTTTCAAAATGTTTTATTTCTAAAGAAGATGACATCTGGCTTTGGCACAGACACGTTGCACACATCCATATAAAACATCTAGATAAATTATCATCAAACCAACTAGTTCAGGGGCTACCAAAACTAAATTTTAAAACTAAAGAGATTTGTGACACTTGTCAAAAGTGTAAACAAACCAAAAACTCTTTCAAAAACAAAAATGTGATATCCACTTCAAGACCTTTGGAGTTACTCCATATGGACTTGTTTGGACCATCACAAATCATGAGTTTTGGTGGTAGCTACTATGCTCTAGTTATTGTTGATGATTTCTCTCGTTTTACATGGACATTATTTTTATCTGCTAAAAGCGACGCTTTCAACTCTTTTAAAAATCTTGCCAAGCAAATCCAAAATCAACTTAACCTGAAAATAGTATATATACGAAGTGATCACGGGGGAGAATTTGAGAACTTTCAGTTCGACAAATTCTGTGATAAGCATGGCATTATGCATCAGTTCTCTGCTCCTCGCACTCCACAACAAAATGGAGTTGTTGAAAGGAAAAATCGTGTGCTAGAAGAATTAGCGAGAACCATGCTCAATGAAAGTAATACCCCCAAATATTTCTGGGCAGATGCAGTTCATACTGCATGTTATGTTATAAATCGAGTACTGTTAAGGCCTAATTTGAATAAAACTCCTTATGAACTATTAAAAGGCCGTAAACCAAACATATCCCATCTTCACGCTTTCGGTTGCAAATGTTTTATATTAAATAATGGAAAGCGGGCTTTAGGAAAATTTGATTCAAAAGCCGATGAGGGAATATTTTTGGGATACTCGATTCATAGCAAAGCGTTCAGAATCTTTAATAAGTATTCTATGCAAGTTGAAGAGTCTATCCATGTACAGTTTGATGAATCTTCTCCAAAAGAGAAGAGAAAGGTTGTATCTGATGATGTTGCAGGTGCTTTGGAAGAAGCATACTCAAAGAACATGGATAATGTAGAAGCAACCAATGGAGAATGTCAAAACAAATCTCAGGAGCATTCAGATATGCCAGTTGTATGGAAAACCAAGAAAGCTCACCCGATCGACAAAGTAATAGGTGACATATCTACGGGAGTGGTAACCCGTAGTTCCTTACGAAACTTTTGTAACTTTGTAGCTTTTGTATCTCAAATTGAGCCTAAGACCATTGATGAGGCCATTGAGGATGTGCACTGGGGTATAGCTATGCAAGAAGAGCTAAACCAGTTCGAACGTAATAATGTTTGGGACTTGGTCCCTAAACCTAAAGATCATCCTGTGATTGGTACTCGATGGGTCTTCAGAAACAAGCTTGATGAATCAGGCTTGATCATTCGAAATAAAGCACGCTTGGTGGCCAAAGGCTACAACCAGGAGGAAGGTATCGATTATGACGAAACCTATGCCCCTGTAGCCAGATTAGAGGCCATCAGGATGCTACTTTCCTTTGCATCGATTATGAACTTCAAATTATTTCAAATGGACGTAAAAAGCGCCTTCTTGAATGGCTATATTCAAGAAGAAGTTTATGTTAATCAACCGCCTGGTTTTGAAAATTTTAAATATCCGAACCATGTTTATAAACTTAAAAAGGCACTCATGGTCTCAAACAAGCTCCTAGAGCTTGGTATGATAGACTTAGTACCTTTCTTTTAGAAAAAGGGTTCGAAAGAGGCTTGGTTGACACAACGCTTTTTATTCGTAAATCAGAAAACTCTGTATTACTTGTGCAAATCTATGTAGATGACATAATTTTCGGATCTACTAATGATATTTTGTGTAAAGATTTTTCTGAGATGATGCAGGGGGAGTTCGAAATGTCTATGATGGGAGAACTTACGTTCTTTCTAGGACTTCAGATAAAGCAACTAGAAAGTGGGATTTTCATCCATCAGACAAAATATTGCAAAGAGCTGCTCAAGAAATTTGAGATGAACAATTGTAAGGAAGCTTCCACTCCTATGGCATCTGCTTGCTACCTAGATAAGGACGAAAAAGGAAAAACAATAGAGGTAACAAAGTATCGAGGAATTATTGGGTCTTTACTTTACTTAACTGCAAGTCGACCTGATATCATGTTTAGCGTATGCATGTGTGCGAGATTTCAATCATCTCCTAGAGAATCACATCTTAAAACCGTTAAAAGAATCATGAGATACTTAAAAGGAACAACTAACATGGGATTATGGTATCCTCGGGATGCCTCATTATCCTTGGTAGGTTATTCCGATTCCGATTTCGCCGGATGTAAATTGGATCGGAAAAGCACTAGTGGTACCTGTCACTTGTTGGGGAGTTCATTAGTAGCATGGCACAGCAAAAAGCAAGCTTGTGTTGCTTTGTCCACCGCCGAAGCGGAATACATTGCCGCTGGTGTGTGTTGCGCTCAAATCCTTTGGATGAAGCAGCAACTCAAGGACTATGGTCTTAAAATTGAAAAGATCCCTATTTAATGCGATAATACAAGTGCCATAAACCTTTCCAAGAATCCCGTCTTGCATTCTAGAACTAAGCATATAGAAATTAGACATCATTTTCTGCATGATCATGTACAAAAAGGTGACTGCGTTCTTGAATTTGTTGAAACTTCTAAACAATTAGCCGATATTTTCACCAAGCCCCTTCCCAGGGATACTTTCTTTGTTCTAAGGAGAGAACTTGGAATTCTTGATGAACAATATCTTGATTAAAATTGTTTAGTTGTTTACATCATCGTCTAGTTTCTCTATGTCTTTGTATCTTTAGCTTTTCGATATTTGTTATAATGCAAAAGTATGTCTCTTGATTATTTTTTTGTGATTCTGAATGTTTCAATAAATTTGTCACAATGCATACAAAAGCCTTAAGAGGTTGAAACCATTTTACTGCCTGAAAACCTTTTTTTTTACCATGAGTAATCGATTACATCTTCAATTAATCGATTACCTGGGCATCAGTTGCTTGAAAATTCGAAATATTACTATGAGTAATCGATTACATCTTCACTTAATCGATTACCTGGGCATCAGTTTTTTCAAAAAAATTCGAAATTTTACACTGGTTAATCGATTAACCCTGCCCGTTAATCGATTAAAACCAGTTTTATAAAGGCAAACAGTAGCTCGGTTTCACACTTTCTTTGGCTTTTTCACTTTCTCGTTTATGCTTTGAGTTTCTAAATCTATAACACAACTAATCCAAAGTGCATCAAAAGTAGAAACACCTATTCCTAACCCTCTTAAACCATCAAGGAATCATACTTCTTCATCCTCATTATATCCCATCTCCAAGGTTCCACCAAGCATAACCTAGGTTAGGTTTGCCTACATCCATATCTGACCATTCACTGCTATTTCGGTTTCTGCCACATTATGGAGCAAAGTCGTCCTAAAAGGGTCAAGATATCAGCCACTCGTGTACGAAGACGAGAGGTCGGTTCGCCTTCCACTCGGGACCGTGGTGACCCCTACTATTCACTCATCCTGCAAGAAACCCGTATGGCGAAATTTCAAGGTCGGAAACCTACATATATACGGTATGTTGAGTTAACTTGGTTAGCGGAACAGAACTTTAGCTTCCCGCATGATATGGAAGCTCAGGGAACTATTCAGTTCATGGAATTAAAGGGACAAGTCTACCCTGCTCTTGTTAGGGAATTCTATGCTAATTTTAGATATAAGGATGGAAAATATTGGTCAATGATTTCTGGCAATTTGTTTGAACTCAACGATGAAATTTTCATGAATGTCGGTGGTTTATCTTCTTCTGGATATAGTATAGGAGATTGTTCCTGGGTGAAGGAAAATTTTGATCCTACTGAAGTCTATAAGTCTTTTCTAAGAGGCCCTCATTTATATATTCAGGGTCAACTGACCAAAGCTGGGTCACTATCTGTTGAGAACAGGCTGCTACACTACATTATTGCTTACATCTTAGTACAGAGGAACACAAATCACGCACAACCTACTATGAATGATTTACGTTTCATGTATGCAGTAAAGAATAATGTAATGATTAATTGGCCTGAGGAGATCTTGAAAATTATGAACAGTGTATCTTTATCTCAGTCGAAGCTGCTTCCCTACAGTATCTTCATCTCACGCATTGTTGACTATTTGCGCATTGACGTTTCCAATACTATCATTGTTGAATATACTGACAAGGATCATCTGGTTGGTGAAAGCCTCATACATAAGATGGGTATATACAAGTATGGTAGTACTTGGCAATACCAAGAGGACTACACCACTATTGGTCTGGATTTATCTGATGATGATAATCAGGATGGCACAGATAATCAGCATGCTACAACTCAGGGGGAGCCTTCTGGATCAGCACCTCAGAACTCTGCTTTTGGCTTCGATCAGTTGGAAGCTATGGAGCAACGGCTTAACAACCGTATGGATCTTCACTTCCAAGGACTAAAAGACTCATACTTTGCTGGTATGGAACAGTATGAGGAGCGACAAACTGCGTATTCGGACAACCAATTTCGGGAGTTGAGGAATCTGATTCAATCTACCGCTGAAGCTCAGAATGCCTTGTTTTGTTCAGAATTTCAGAAGTTATCTGTGCTTATCAAGGGAGATCAGAACATTGTCATTTCTGCTGATCACACTGACGATCCTCATCCTCCACCTCAACCTTAGTTTTGAAGACTTTAGACCTAGGATATCTTACCTTAGGTTTATTTCTTCTTTTTGGCACTCTTTGGATTTAGATGTTGTTATGGATTCTAGTCTCTCTGTTGTGTGCCTCTTTCATGTTTTTAATTGACGTTTTCTGGTTATATGGCTGCTAAACATTGTTACTCTTTATGCTACTTTTTATAATTATGTCGAATAGCCTACTCTGTTTATGTGTATGGTTCTTGATCGTATGAGATTTTCTGCTTTGATATGGTTAATCTCGTATGCCGTTCACTTTACTTGTTTGGCTATTTCTGTTGTATAAACTTGCGCATTTGTTTAATCCTCTTTAACGTAAAACAGGTTAATTGTTAAATCCCAAATTAACTCATTAACTGTGTTTTATGCATTACTCATATCTCTGCCTCTTCTTTGACCTGAGTTATCTTTTTGATAATGTCAAAAGGGGGAGAAAGGTTGTTTTTGTTGTTTTCTGATTGTGCAGGTTGATCGTAATAACAGCTTCCGATATTTGCGCATCATATCAACCTTGCCAACACAATCTTCAAGCTATTTTCATCACAGCTGTTACATTTGATGTGGTGTTTGTCATCATCAAAAAGGGGGAGATTGAAAGTGTGCATGTCAAGAGGAACACTTTGGAAAGCTCTCCTTATATGTCTTGGTTTTGATGAGGACAACTTGTGCTAATAAGAGCTTGAAGATCATCAACAAATCAATATGCTTAAGCCTTTCGATTGGTACCTTGCTTAGACTAGACTAGTTTAGTTTGAGTCCAAGGCTTAAGTCACCTAATACATATCTCAATGGCATAAATCTTTTAAATCTTTTTCATCTTGAGATATGTCATTCATAATATGTTCATGCATCATATAAATACAATGTACATGTGCATTCTAGGCATAATCTAAGTATTAAACATGTATGAATTTAAGTGCATAACATATTTGAAGTTTTTACACATGAAAGAATGCTGTTAATCGATTACCACTTAGTTTAATCGATTAATCTAACTGTTTGCACAGTGTAATCGATTACAACAAAGGTTAATCGATTAATCTAACATTTTTGTGAAGCTTAATCGATTAAAGCTGTCGTTAATCGATTAACTGGGCATTAAAATCAATTCTTTATAAACTGCATTTTCAGAATTGATCTCATAAGTTGCATGTTAAATTTTTAGAGAGTTAGAGCATTTTTTCGTGTTAATTGTTGCATCTAGTTGTAAATGCATTTGTGAGCTTAGAAAAGAGAGAATTCTATGCTTTAGGATTGAGTGCTTTTCATGATACATTTCTCATCCTTTCTTGTCACATGTTCTTGCATTTTCACATGATTCTTGATTAGATGTTACATATTATGCATTCTGTTTTTTTCACTAATACATTTTTCATATTGCATGAGCTTGTATTAGGTGATTAGAGTAAAGCCTTATCTTGTTAGATATAAGTCTTGTTATAGCTTAAGTTTACTCTGTATTGCTTTGTTTGAAAAAGTGTTGTAATTGTGGGAATCTCAAGGTGTCATATCACCAAGAGATTGAGTGTGTCTTCACTGAGTGTTAGACTTAGGGATAAGTAAAGAACAAGGTTCTTGGCTGGGGCTACGCCGAAAGAAAGGTTTTCTTTGTCGGTAGGAAGGGAGTCAAACCATAGAATAGGTTTCTTTTTATCTTGTAGGTGTCTAATTGTTGTAATTGGATAGTGTGTATGTAATTAACATTCATTCAATTATAGTGAAGAAAAATCTCCCAAATCAGCCGGGAGGCCTGGATGTAGTTTGCAGTGGACAAGCAAACGAACCAGGATAAAATTCTTGTTGCAGGACTTTTTCTATCCCTCTCTCTTTATTGCATTTGATCGATTAATTTGTTTAGTAGATTTAATTGATAATCTGTTTCTGTACTGTATTGGTTTTACTCTGATAAATTCTGTAAGCTTGGCATAATCGTTTCGTTATCAATTAACTGTCGCGCAAGAAATTGTACTTGCATCTGCTTACTGTCACGGTTTAATCGATTAAGTGTGGTGTGTTAATCGATTACTTCAGTCTGTTAATCGATTAAGTGGACTGTGTTGAAAGTGTTAATCGATTACCCTGTTTCGTTAATCGATTAATCAAGGTGTTTTTCAGCATTAAGTGTTGTTTTCGAAAAGCGGACATTCTAACCGCTACACCTATTCAACCCCCCCTTCTAGGTGTATTGTAACCACTGATACCTAACAAGATGAGGTAGTATGAAATGGAGATATTATGTACTGACTTTATGTTGAAATATTTAAACTGTTTATCTAACTCTGTTTACAATGTGGATTATCTCATAATAATATTTATTGAATTAATGACTTACTTCTTTGTATGTTTTCGTATGTTGTCATTGATAATACCATTGTAGGTAAACTGATGATTTGAGGCTGCTTGATTTGGAGCATTAGGAGCTTTTAAATCAAGAATTTATGTTACCTTCTTTTGTAATCATAACTGACTAAATGTTGATTTGGATGATTGTAACTATGGGTAGTATTATTTTGGAAACCCATGACGCGTAGTATGTAGTAATCATGTGGAGATATTAATATGAATTATGTTTTTTCTGCATGATGAATGTTTGTACAAATAGGGTATGTGATAATAATTACGAATTTGAAAGAATGACTAAGATGAAATCATTTAGGCTTACAATTTTAAATTATAGAAGAAAATACATGAGGAAATAAATCAAATTAAGGAAAAAAATTCAAGGGTAGAATTTGGGTCTTTACAACTGACGGAAATCCAAATGGACATTTCCAATCATTCGATCAAAGAATGGTGGCTACAGGGTATCGATAAACATTGAAACACTTTCCTCATCAGACAATTTGGGCTTCACATGAGTAGCCAACCCTGCCCATCTTTGGACATACTCCATGAAGGTCTCATTATTCCTCTAGGATAATTGCTTGAGTAGCATTATATCAGGATCATGATCAATATTATAGTTGTATTGTTTAAGGAAAGTGTTGCACAAATCCTTAAAACAATTTATATGAGAACACTGGAGACGCGTGTACCAAGTGATGGCAGCTCCCATAAGGCTAGCATGGAAGGCATGGATTAGCAAGTTGTCATCCTCAATATAGGGAGTCATTTTCCTCACATACATGGTGAGGTCATCCTTGGGATAAGAGGTTCCTTGGTATTTTTCAAATTCAGGCATCTTGAACTTCGGTGGCAATGTCACACTCGGGACCAAGCACAAGCTCGTGACGTCCTTCAGACCATAGGAACTTGCTTCCTCGATAGGTTTAATTCTTGCTTCGATCGCCTTAATTTTCTCCCAATCTTGAGGATTTGTAACATTGTTGGGAGTAGAGGAGTGACTGGGATTATCATGGACAACTGGGGTCTACATATATAGGAAATATTGCGGACTTGGTCCTGAGATTGGAATGCCACTCTGGGCACTAAGCTTGTTGTTTGTAGTCTCAGTTGCAGGAGAGTACTCTATGATAACAAGATTTTTCCTCTTTCTGAAGTGGTTTCAGCCGAGTCCTTTAAAACCAATTTAAAGCACATGAGTGTGCAAAATGATTTATATTTTGGATGTATGCATGCAATCTCAAAGAAGTTTTTTTCGTTTGTTTTGGAAGGATGGTTTTATACTAGTTCTTTTCATTGAGAAATGTTGGTATATTAAGACACTCATCCCTCATTTGATTACTATGAGGCATACCACAATAGCTTCTCTTGCGTTGATGACAATCTAAGGAAACACAAGGCCCCAGACCAAGATTGCATCTAGATCGTTTCTTAGCATTGCCCAATAAAAATCTTGTCCTGCATTTGGTGCCTTGGGAGCGTACCCCACTAGGCCGTCTGTAGTTGATGACAATTTTAGAGGAAACACAAGGTTTCAGACCTAGATTGCGTCTATTAAATAAAGATGTTTTTTACTTTTTTCAAGTTAGTTTGGGTAGCAAGGCATTGTCATAATGCTAAGAACTCATGTATATATCTTTACCAAATTTCCCTCAGGAAAGGAATTTTATCATGAATTTTTTATTTGTGGATGAATGGTATGCATAGTGTATGAGATGAGACTTTTTATGCATGTGATGCATGAAAGAAAAAAAAGTCAAAACACTTATCTTTTTTTTTGCATGCATATGAAGTGCATGAATTGACTTATTTTTATTTTTTTATGGTAATGCATGAAATGCATGGCATGCTATGCAATGTTTGAATGATTTTTTTTATGCATTGTAGATGAATGTATGATGATATATCTTTCTTTTTTTGTGGTTAGATGAAGGTTTCATTGATGAATTTTTTTTTCCGTTTTTTGAATGCATGTATGAATATGTGAATGATATTTTTTATTATTTTTTATTCATTATATTATTTTTTATGAATGTCGGGATGATGATTTTTCTTTCTTTTTTCGATGAATGTTTGAATGATGTATGAATGAATGATATGCATGAACATGATGCAATAATGTTAATGTATTCTGTACGCCTGTAGTGTGAATAAGATCTTGCTCCTAACCTTGGCACGGTTTTGATGAAGACACCAACATCACAAAAAGAAGAAAGGAAGAAGACCTATCAAGACTATCGAAGACAAAGCTTCAAGATTTAGAGTCTAAGTCTTTAGGTACTTCTATCCTTACAACTACTTTATTACCTTAGCTAATAATGCTCAAAAATTGTTTTCAAGAAAATCAGAAAATTCTAAGTGAGAATAAAAAGAATTTTCAAAAACAACATGTAACGGGGTACCATACTTGAGTAACAAGTTACATGAGTGAGAAAAGAGTTAACCATCCTCCAATAGCTATAAGTAATCCATTACTGACTTTGAAGTAAAAGATTACCATTTTGAGAAAACAGGGTAATCGATTACTCAAAGAGCTGTAATCGATTACACTAAGGCAATTTCACAAAGCTGTTGGACAGTAACTTTGAGTAATCAATTACTCAATTCCAGTAATCGATTACACTGTGTGAAATTCGAAATAGCTTTTAATAGGATTGTTGGGTAATCGGTTACCCACTTACACTAATCTATTACTTACACTTACAGTAATCGATTACCCACTTAAAGTAATCGATTACCCACTTACACAAATAAATTACTTACACTTTGCTAGAGGTGTTATGGTTGATTGGAAAGCCTATATAAAGGCATTGAAACACTCTTAACAACAACACAACTCAGATTACAACTTTCATTAAAACTCTCAAAACCTCTCACACTTTCTGAATTTTCTGCACTTTTAAGCAACATACTCTTAAACTTTCTAAGTTATTTCAGAGTTGCTTCTAAGTTTATTCTAAACCTTCTCAAAGTAAAAGAGCATTATTCTCTATCACATAAAGAGTTGTTTTTGGATTGCAAGTTTAGAATTGTCATATACACTTGTAAAGGCAATCCAAGACATAGTGTACATTCTTCACTTTTGCTAAGTACACTTTCTTTCACAAGGGTGTGAAGAGAAAGGGGTTGAGTGACTTGGAATAGTGTTTTCCAAGGGTGTTACTTGGAATAGGGTTTTCCAAGGGATTAAGTATAAGTGAGTGTGTAAGGTACAAGGAGATCTCGGGGTGAGATATTTGTAATTGCAACTCATTATATTTAATAAAGGAATCTATTGCGAGTCAAGAGTACATGACGTAGCCTTTGGTGGACAAGAAGGTGAACCAATATAAAACACATGTGTACTCTCTTCTCCTTATCTTTCTATCTTTTAAAGTCATTATTTTTCTGCATACTATTTCCGATGCACTTTAACTTTGATATTGCAGAAAAATTGGGCATATTTTTGAAACAACTAATTCACCCCCCCCCCCCCCCCCCCCCCCCCCTCTTAGTTGCATTCTCATTCTTACAATTGGCACTAGAGCTATTTTTGAGAAAGTTACTCTCAAAATCTGATCCTACTTCAAGATGGCCTCAAGATCATTCCTAGGAGAAGGTTCCAACATAAATAGACCTCCAAGTTTTGTTGGAGAGTGCTATGACTTCTGGAAAATCAGAATGAGGATTTTCATAGAGTCACAAAACTTAGATATATGGAATGCGATTGAGGAAGGACCATATGTGCCATTCACCGTGATCAACAGCACAAGGGAGACAAAGCCAAAATCTTCATGGAATGATGAAGATAAGAAGAAAGGGCAATATGATTTGAAGGCAAAGAACATCCTCACTTCGGCGCTTGGAATCGACGAATTCTTTAGAGTATCCAACTGCAAATCCGCTAAGGAAATGTGGGATACTTTGGAGACTACACATAAACGTACCGAAGAGGTAAAGAGATCGAAAACTGAACACTCTTTCCCAGGAATACGAAATGTTTCGTATGAGACCTTGAGAGAAGATCTTGGATCTTCAAAAAGTGATTCACTCATCTCACCAACCATCTTATTGCACTTGACAAAGTGCTGTCAAACAGTGACTTAAACCTAAAAGTTCTAAGATCACTAACAAGAACATGGCAACCAAATGTAATGACCATTTTTTATAAGAAAAGTCTTTCAAAAATGTCTTTGGTTGCTTTGTTTGGAAATTTGCAGGAACATGAACTCGAATTGAGTCGACTTGATCAACACGAAGAACAAGAGAATAAGAAGAAGAACATTTCTCTCAAAGCAAAAATTGAGAAATATGATTCATCAGAAGATGAAGACGACAAGGAAAAGACCGATGACATGAGCTTCTTCGTTAAGAAGTTCAGCAAGTTCCTTAGAAGGAACAAAGGTGCAAGAATCGGCCAAATGAAGAAATTCTCCAAAAGCAATGAGGCCTCCACTTCAAACTAGAATTTTACATGCTTTGAGTGGGGCAAGCCTGGCCACATGAAGATGGATTGTCCAAACATCAAGAAAAGTTCTTTCAAAGGAAAGAACGAATTAAAGAATAGCAGAAGAGCCTACATTGCTTGGGAAGACAACGACATGAGTTCAGCCTCTGAACCAGAAAGCGAAGAGCATGCACATCTTTCCCTAACGGCGTCTCATCATTCAGATTATGAAGAGGTAAATGAGTCTATCCCTTTTTCTTCTTCTGAACTACAAACAACTTTTAATGATCTACATGATAAAACAAAAATCTGAGCTAGATTCTTTTAGAAGCAAACCATCATCACCTTCATGTCTAAATTGCATTACTCTTGGCGAAAAAGTTTCAACATTGAGTCTTGAACTCAATAAAATGAACAAGAGAAGCAAAATCTTGAGTAAGATCATTAATGATCAAAGACACTCTACGGACCGAAGAGGTCTTGGCTATGCTAAAAGCCTTGCTCCTAAAAAGCAAAGTAAGTCTACCATGGGGGAGAATTTCAAAATGCTTCTTCTGAGAAATTTTGTGATGATCTCGGGATTAATCACAACTTTTCTACTCCTAGAACACCACAACAAAATGGTGTTGTAGAGAGAAAGAATCGGTCTTTAGAAGAACTTGCTCGCACAATGTTAAATGAAACTAACATCCCAAAGTACTTTTGGGCTGATGTAGGTATTACTATGTGTTATTTTTCAAATCGAGTTCTCATAAGACCTATTCTAAAGAAAACCCCCTATGAACTCTTCAAAGGAAGAAAACCAAACATTTCACACTTGCATGTATTTGGCTGTAAATGTTTCGTTTTAAATAATGGCAAGGAAAACTTAGGCAAGTTTGATGCAAAGGCTGATGAATGAATTTTCCTAGACTACTCTCTCACGAGTAAAGCTTATAGAGACTTTAACAAAAGAACTTTAGCCATGGAAGAATCCGTTCACATCTCTTTTGATGAAACCAATCCCTTAAAGAAGGAAAGGGTAACTCTTGATGAAGAGGACTTGCCAAGTTCCACTTTTAATGAAAATGCTATTATTGAAACTACACCTAATGCAGCATGTGGAAGTGGATGATAATCCATCCTTTCAAGAAGAGCATATTCACTCTGATTTACCTAAAGAGTGGAGAACTCATCGAGATCACCCTATAGACAACATCATCGGCGACATAAGTAAGGGTATCACTATCCGCTTAATGTTGGAATATGCATGTCTAAATATGGCCTTCGTCTCTCAAATAGAACCCTCCAAAATTGATGAAGAAATCGAGGATGAACACTTGATTCTTGCTATGCAAGAAGAACTTAACCAGTTTAAGAGAAACGAAGTTTGAGAACTTGTTCCTAGACCTAAAAATATGCATGTAATAGGAACTCGTTGGGTGTTCCGAAATAAATCAGATGAAAATGACATCATCATTAGGAACAAGGCTAGGATAGTAGCCCAAGGATACAACCAAGAGGAAGGTATAGATTTTGATGAAACCTTCGCTCTGGTTGCTAGACTTGAAGCTATTAGATTACTGCTTGATATGCATGTTCTTTGAACTTTCAACTTTACCAAATGGACGTAAAGAGTGCATTCCTTAACGGGTATATACAAGAGGAATTATTTGTAGAACAACCTCCTGGTTTTGAGGACTACAAACATCCCTCTCATGTATACAAGTTAAAGACATCCCTCTATGGCTTAAAGCTCCACGTGCCTGGTATGATTGCCTAACAAACTTTTTAACAGAAAAAGGATTTTCTAAAGGCAAGGTCGACACTACACTTTTTATTAAGAAAATAAATCATCACACTTTACTTGTTCAAATCTATGTAGATGACATTATTTTCGGTTCTACTAACGAAAGTTTGTGTAGTGAATTTGGCTATATGATGCAAGGAGAATTTGAGATGTCTATGATGGGAAAGTTAAACTACTTCCTTGGACTCCAAATTAAACAACTTAGCGATGGCATCTTTGTAAGTCAGTCCAAATATTGCAAAGATTTGTTGAAGATATTTGAGAAGGATGATTGCAAGCCAATTGCTACTCATATGGGATCAAGTAACTATATCGATGCTGATGACTTTGAGTAATCGATTACTCAATTCCGGTAATCAATTACAATGTGTGAAATTCGAAATAGTTGTTAACAGGATTGTTGGGTAATCGATTACCCACTTACAGTAATCGATTACTGAGAGTTGTTGTATCAGTTTTCAGATTTCAAAGTGAAAAGGTTTCACTCAAAACTGTTTTGTTTCTTTCCAAACGAAACCTACACTTCCCTAGAGGTGTTATGGTTGATTGGAAAGCCTATATAAAGGCATTGAACACTTTTAACAACTACACAACTCAGATTCCAACTTTCATTAAAACTCTCAAGAGCTCTCACACTTTCTGAATTTTCTGCACTTTTAAGCAACATACTCTTAAACTTTCTAAGTTATTTCAGAGTTACTTCTAAGTGTATTCTAAAACTTCTCAAAGTAAAAGAGCATTATTATCTATCACATAAAGAGTTGTGTTTGGATTTCAAGTCTAGAATTGTCATATACACTTGTAAAGGCAATCCAAGCCATATTGTACATTCTTCACTTTTACTAAGTACACTTTCTTTCACAAGGGTGTGAAGAGAAAGGGGTTGAGTGACTTGGAATAGTGTTTTCCAAGGGTGTTACTTGGAATAGAGCTTTCCAACGGATTTAGTATAAGTGAGTGTGTAAGGTACAAGGAGATCTCGAGGTGAGATATTTGTAATTGCAACTCATTATATTTAATAAAGGAATCTCTTGTGCGTCAAGAGTAATGGACGTAGCCTTCGGTGGACAAGAAGGTGAACCAGTATAAAATACCTATGTACTCTCTTCTTCTTATCTTTCTATCTTTTAAAGTCATTATTTTTCTGCATATTATTTCCGCTGTACTTTAACATTGATATTGCAGAAAAATTGGCATTCATTTTGAAACAACTAATCCCCCCCCCCCCCCCTCTTAGTTGCATTCTCATTCTTACATGTAGGGCGTGATGGACCCTAATTATGGGAATGTAGCCTTAATTTACAATATTGTTAAATGTCATGGTGGATTTGACATTTATTATATTGTTAAGGCTTGCTCATTGTTAAACGGTAAAACCCCGAGTTTATTGAGATATAAGAAAATTGATCCCTAAGGCGCCTAGCCCATGGTAGGGAAGGAAAAATTACCCCTAGAGCGCTTAGCCCATGGTAGGGAATAGAAAGTTATCCCTAGGGTGGTTAGCCTTGGTAGGGAATGGAAATTATCCCTTGGGCGTCTAGCCCATGGTAGGGAATTGAAGTTATCCCTAGGGCACTTAGCCCATGGTAAGGAATGAAAATTATCCCTAAGGCACTTTGCCCATGGTAGGGAATAGAAATGTCCCTAGGGCACTTAGCCTATGGTAGGGAATAGAAATATCCCTACGGCGCCTAGCCCATGGTAGGGAATGAAAATTATCCCTTAGGGCGCCTAACCCATGGTAGAGAATGAAAATTATCCCTTAGGGCGCCTAGCCCATGGTAGGGAATATAAATTATTTAGCCGTCCTCGTGAAACAAGGACGTCAAAGTTCAATGACATCCTTATAACACTCAAGCATGAATATTTTTATGTGTGACAAAAGTCCCAGATTATGAATGATGATGGGTAAAATTTAGGTTATACTTCTCGTGTCCTAATCAAGGTACACTTACCAGGTTTTGGATCATCTATAAGTTACAACCCTATGGTGAGGTACTAGATGTCAATTAAAGTGGACTCGATGAAAAGCATTTTAGATTTATACGTCGCCAGATTGCATCCAGTTTCGAAAGAGAGGAAAACCGAATATTACGAGTTAGAAACGAAAGGAGACGAGCTCCCTAAGCCACTAACTCATAATATCGAGAACAATTTGGGTGGTTCATCAGACCAATGTAAGATTTGACACGAGGCCAACACCGACAAGGCGGATGTCCTTTTTTTCAAAAAACCTAATCTCTAATACCCGGGTATAGGGCATATGTGTGTGTAACTCGAGTATATTGTGTTCGTGTGTTGGGAAGCGTGTAAAACCTTTTTCTGGAAATAAATTCCCACCCCACAAAATGCAATAATTATCACAGAAATTAAAAGATAAATAAGCAAGAAATTATAGCAAATTATAAAAAAATAAACACATAAATAAATAAATAAAACAAAAAGGGTATATAAGTCCATGTCATTAACGGCTCTGGGCCTAACTCTCTTATGGGTTGTCCCCAACAGATTCGCCAAATGTCGCAACCCAATTTTTGGTTGGAAGACCGACCCTGCGACTTAGGGAGTCGATTACAGATCGAGGAAGGTATTAGCACCCCGTCCGCACGTATTAAAATATTCATCATAAATTCACAAAGTAAAACAATAACAATGCAAAAACGAATAAATATTGTTACCTACAATGTGAGCTGAAGCATGGAAGGTTGGGGATATAAGGTCGGTAGCTTGTTTTGCTATACATGCCATACATATTGAAAATAGAACACTTTCATGTCTAGTCTCCAAGAAAACCCACAAAGAACATTCTCTTATATAAAATATGGCTAATCATCTCAAGTCATCTAATCAACCAGACCAATAAGTATAGCACACAACTATATGGCAAATTGTTTATTTTGTTGAAATTTCAATCCTTTCTTTTTGTTCAACAAACCAGCACATAGGACAGGGAGACCAACTCTAAGGTCAAATCCAATATGGACTTGAGTTGGAGCAAACTCTATAAGTGTATTTGAGAATTTTTAGTGACTACAATGGCAAGAGGCGTGTAAAACCGTTGTATGTGTTGAGTTATATATTGAAATTTTGAAGCTACTAGCTAATGAACTTTTGTGTAATATAGTGCACCAAGCTAAAGTAGAAAAGTATAACAAGAAGAGGAATAAGATAGGAAGCAACATGAGAACAAAACAAAGCTAGCTTGGCAGTGGCTTACAACTTGCTCTTATTCATAGCATGAGTAATGAGTAATTGTAGATAGATATAGTATTTATGCGTGAAGGTGGGGGTAGTGTTATGAGAGGGAGAGAAGGGAGGATTATGGTGTGAAAAGAGAGGTTGAAGATAGGCATTTTTGGTACATATTAGGTTTCCAATGCTTCATGATGAAACCATAAACCTCCCCTTTTGTAAACATTGTTTTGTTCTTCTATATGTTGGAATTAAAATCAGAAAGATGGGAAAGGGTTATCCATATGAAGTAGAAGAGGTGCTCACTGTTTTTACAAAGAAAACGTACCTATGGATATTAGGGAAGTGTTGTAATAATTGTATAATGATATGATGTAAATGCCAAAAATAAGTTACCATAGATGGTTGTAACTGTCATCAAAATATTTCAACCATTTCTCTCCCCTTTTACAAATTATTTCACTTTTGAACCTTTCCAATTCTCTTTGTTGCCAACTGTTCCTCCTCTTCTTCCTCTCTCAATAATTACAATAAAACATTAGCATAAAGGAAAGGTGACTTTTGAATTATTTGGATAATAACAATCATGACCATTCTATCTATGTTACATGCTTTCTTTAAAAAAGAATATGGAGCCACAAATTAGCTTTAAAGCAGTTTATGCAATATAATTTTGTCAATAACATAGGTTTCATAAGTGTTTAGTCATAGGAATGAATAATTGAAGGTGATATAGTTGGTTTTGGGTTATATGAAAAATATGAGCTTTTTAACACGAAATTCTTGAGTTTGGAACTACTGCATATAGACCGGACAAAATTGGGTGTTCACAACGTGCATAAGGGTGATTGTGTTATTCAATTTTTGGAAACCTCAAAGCAACTAGGCGATATATTCACCAAGCTCCTTCCTAAGGATGCATTCTTTGTTTTATGCAAAGAACTTCAAGAATCATATCCAAACTAGTTGGTTTTCGGTTATTGAATATGTCTTTGCTTTGATCTACATATATGCTTCTATGATATCTTACTTGAATGCATGTTCATTGTGCCTATTTAAAATCATGATTTATTTGCTTGTGTGATAGTGTGTCTTAAGTTATTAGGTTAGGTTTCTTCTAGTCATATCTTAGAACCCCGACGAACTACTCAAAGTGTACTCAAATCTATGATTTTACAGCAATTAATCGATTGTTTTGTATTCTAATCGATTACCACTTCACTAATCTATTACCCAGGATAAATTTTTCCAAATTGAGCAAATTTTTCTTATCGATAATCGATTAGATCTACAAATAATCGATTACCAATAGTAATATTACAGATTTAAGTTCATATTCTAGCTAAATTCATCTAAGCCTTAAATCCTCGTAAGATTTGTCCCTTTCTACAATTTCTTCAAATTGATTATTCCAAACCTCAATTAGAGCAACCCAAATCTAATCTCTTTTACCTCTACACTTCATTCACTACAAGAGATGACAGAACCACTGCAAAGGAGTAATCCCTACTATTCGACTGTTATGAATTTTGCTACGTACTACTTGCACTCTCTAGTTATTTTGGCATACTTGTATTTGGATTATATTTGGCTTACTATCCTTATGTTTTTTTATCAATGAATGCTAATATGTGAATATACACTTTGGATAGTGTAAATCTTAAGCTTGAATCATTACGTGCAAGTACTTTAAGCCATTTTTCTATTTATACATTAGAATAATTGATTATTTGCATATAATAATCGATTATTTGCAGCAAACAATGCACTTGTTCAATTTTCTTTAAACTTTTTAAGGACAGTAAACATGTTTTAAAATCTTTACTTACTTTTGGCTATTTCTTTCATATTCTATCATTGTTTTTTTATCATGCCAAAAGGAGGAGAAAGTGTTGTTTGAGTTTGTAGGTTGTATGTTTCCGCAACCAAATCACAAGAATAATGAGATATCCTACACATACCTCATGCATGGATTGAGGGGGAGAATAAAGTGAGAGGGAGCAGTCATAGAAAACCCAAGTTGATAGTCATCAAGCTAATAAATCAAATATGCATACAAAGCTTTTCATCATAAAAAGGGGAGATTGATATTGTAAGTAGAGATTGAGATTGAAAATGTGCTTAACTCATATAGTTTTGGTTAAGACAAAGACTTTAAGGAATGCTTGAAGACAAGGACAACTCAACAAACAACAAGCCAAGGCTCAAGGTCTCTCTAGACTTAGGAAAATCTTTTATATTTTATAGATGTCCAAAGATGATTGATTGAGTAGAGAGTAGGTTATGTGAACCTAGGATGGAAGTCTCACAAAGCTTAAAAAGTAAATCAACTTAAAATGAGGCATAACATCCATTCATACATGATAGATATGTTCATGCATATACATTTCACAAACAAGATTTTATTGCATTAAAGTGTGAAGATGGTGATCTTTCCCAACCTATGACTAAGGTTTTGATGATGCTCACTATGTCATCAAATGCAAAAAGAAGACTAGCAAATCAAAAGTCAAAGAAGCTCATATGTGTAGTCTAAGTCTTCTAGGTAAAACGATACTTAAACTTAAAATCTCTTAACTATACGATAAAGGCTAAATTATGAAAAACTCATGCATAAAACTAAGATCATTTGCACTAAAGCATAAGTGTTCTGTTTTTAAACAGTGTAATCGGTTACACTATTCTGGTAATCGATTACAGATTGATAAACTCATCAGTCCTGTACATTTTCCATGATGTAATCGATTACACTATCCTAGTAATCGATTACAGGTTGATAAACTCATCAGACCTGTGCATTTTCCATGATGTAATCGATTACACCATACTCGTAATTGTTACAACATAATAAAAGCATCATATATGTGCATTTTTTACATTGTAATCGATTACATCATGTTTGGTAATCGATTACATCAAGCCGTTGAGTTTGTATTTTAAATTTTTAACTGGTGTAATCGATTACACAATATGGTAATCGATTACACTTAT
Source organism: Lupinus albus (assembly GCA_009771035.1). Taxonomy (NCBI): domain Eukaryota; kingdom Viridiplantae; phylum Streptophyta; class Magnoliopsida; order Fabales; family Fabaceae; genus Lupinus; species Lupinus albus. Next base: position 10,953,959 of record CM020001.1, on the reverse strand, counting down.
CAGAACAGTAGTTCTGTTTTGATTGAACTATTGTAGCTCTTAACTTTTCACAAACTCATATTGGTTCATGTGCACGAATTAAACACTATAAATAGGTGTTTTATGACTTGTTTTTCAACAACAAATCTGAATGCAACTTTCATACTCACAAAGTCACAAAGTTCTCATAATTTCTCTCATTCATTCATAAGTGTTAAGACTTTGATATCAATTTTCATATCTTTCCAATTCTGGAAATTATTCAAAGTCTTAAGCACAAACAAAAGCCTTTATCCAAGTTATTTGATTTCAAATTTAAGTTATCATTCAGTTAGTGATTCAAATCCATAAAGTAAAAATTACTATTAGAGAATCACTTATTCAAAAGCCTTGTACAAACCATCTTAAGAATACAAAATAGAGTCTTTTAAACATTTCACCAAGTGTGGTGAAGTGCAGTATATTGTGAAAGAACGGTGTTAGCCTAGTGCCTAGTGGAATAGGTGAGTAGTCTTGGAAGAAGACGAAGAAGGTGTATCATTGGTTCTTGCAATAGTGGAAAAATCTTCTTGGTAACAAGAAGGACTGGACGTAGCCTTCAAATTGAAGGTGAACCAGTATACATCTTGGTGTGATCTTCTCTTCCCTTAACTTTTTATATTTTGAATTATCTTCTACTTCTATTCAAATACTCTGTTCACTACTTCCGCTCATAAACACTCTCTTTAACTTGCAAAGTTCTATAATAAAAGTAGAAAAATTCGGTATAAGTCTCTACACCTAATTCACCCCCTCTTAGGTGGCCATATATCCTAACATAAAGTGCTACATACTTAAAGTCAAACATCATATAAACATAAATGATGTAAAAGGTTCATCATACATCAAAGAAGCAAGTTTTCAACATCGATAATCGATTAGAATATGTGATAATCAATTAAATAGAACATGGGAACCTAATAATCGCTTAAATATTAGAATAATCAATAATATAAGTCCTAGTAGCTAAGTTCTTAGATTTCTTGGTTTCAATAATTGATTATTCTATATGCAATCGATTATTTCCAACAATAAACTAGATTTTAGTAGGTCGATCATCGATTACTTGTTGAGATAATCGATTAGACCTAATAGAAAACAGTTTTGCAAAAAAAAACTGATATTCAAGCCATGTGCTCATAGTAATCATAGATTGTCAAAATTCACTTTTATATCATTTTTTAGAGAATTTCTTTGAATCTTAAGAGTGAAAAGGATAGAATTTGTGCATTCTATTGAATTGTGCATCTTGTTACACATTTACATACAAATATTGCATTGATCACACTTAGCCTTTAGAGTTTTTGTGAGATTTCTGTTTTAGGTTTGTATCTGATCGAGTTTCAGTGTTCATATTAGCACACTTTATGTGCACACAACTCAAAACCAATTTTAGAAAACGCGATTAGATTCTCTAGGTGAGTTGAGTATCACCATTAGTAGAGAATTGAGTGAAAATCCTAGCTATGATTAGGTGATTTCTTCACGATTTACAAGGGTCTTGGTTGGGAGGAAGAAGTAGTTGGGACTTGACCGTAAGAAAGGTGTGGGTAAACCTTTAGAGACGGGTAGAATGTTAAACCATCTTTGAGAGACTCTAGGTCCAAGAAAGAAGTCTTATATATCCTTGAAAGTGTATTTGTAAAATACATTTGATTCCATTAGTGAAGAAATATCTCTCAAGATCAGAACGAGAGGCCTGAATGTAGTTTACAAGTGAACAAGTAAACGAACATGGATAAAATTTGTTGTCGCACTCTTTCTATCCCTTAAATCCTTTACAATTCAGTCTTTTATGCGCTTTATCGATTCAATTGATTTGCTTATTGATCTTAATGTTGCCCTACATTCTGTGTATAATTTGGCATCATTTCTTTAAGTGAAGTGTTTCTTTTTTCGATTGAAATTGGAGTTACTTGTTGTACAAGAAACTGTTTTTCCAAGATTTCAAGAATAAGAATAATTGATTATTGTTATGTGTAATTGATTATTTATGTTGATAGTAATCAATTTTTTTCGTGATAATCTATTATCCTAAACTGATTTTTCCATATTCTCATTAATCGGAAAAGCGACATCACTGATCCGCTATACTTATTCAACCCCAAGGTGTCTTTTAACCTGTGTGTGCCCAACAATTGTTGGTGCAGGATTGGAGATAGGTATATCCTTATGAAAGTAAGTGAGGCATTTGATTTCACAAGTAGTGATTGTCATGGCTCTATTCCCATCTTTACAAGAATTCCTTGAAACAATTCTATGCTTCTTTGACTTATATGAAATGAGAGAATTACCCAAGTAGATGAAATAACATGTTATACTTCTATTGTGTCTGGGAAGGCTGCCCAGTGGCTGTCATTATATGCTTTGAGATGAATTGGAGAGGTAGATGTGAAGAATAGTTTTGAAGCAGGTGTGCCTTGAATGTATCTTGAGTTAGATTTTCCATAATGATCCAATTGATGAACAAATAAAGAATGGGGGTAGAAGATGGTTTGCAGGCCACTAGCCATGTATCTAAGATAATTTCTAGTGCATGTCTTTTTTTTATTATAGTCCTTGCTATTTCCAATCCAAGAAAGTGTTTGAAGATTTTCAAAGTCCTTTATTTTGAGAGCCTTGTCTAAAATGGACTTGATGTGATCAATTTCTTTAATGTTATTACCTTACATTATTATGTCATCAACATAATCTAGAATGAAGGTGATGGATACAACTTCACATTGCTTGACAATCAGAGAGTTATCATTATTAGATTTCTCATATCTTTTCTTTTCCACAAGGTGTGATACCTTTGCAAACCATTATCTACTGGTTTATTTGAGTCTATATAGAGATTTTTAAAGTTTACACACTTGATTGGATGCTTTGGACTCCATCCCAAGTGGTTTAACCATGTAGACTTCTTGTATTAAATCACCATGGAGAAAGACATTATTCACATAAAATTGTTTGACAAACCAATAGTGGTTAGATGCAAATGCAGTTAAAAGTATCACAACTGTTATTTTTGCCACGTGTGAGAAATTATTTAGATAGTTCACTCCTTCAACTTAAGTGTATCCCTTTCTACAAATCTTGCCTTGAAATGTGTGCAAAATTTGCTAATTTACATTCTTACTCCGGGCTCCTTTGATATTAGAAGTTCCAAAACCTATACCAATGATTCTAGATGCTCATCTACCTATACCATAGTTTCTTCCTGAAAAACCTCTTCTTCTATGACTAGTACCAACAACTAAAGTCTATGCTTTTGAATCATGCCATTATAATTATCTTTTTTATTGAACAACCAAAGAGAAGACTCTTCATTTAGGTAAAGGCTCAATCAAAATGGTTTGGGATCTAACTGTGGGATATACATCATTCAATCATTTCAAGAATATAATCACATTGTCCTCTAATCTATATATCTTTAGATCTACTAGAGCACTACAAGTGTATTTCACTTTACAACTATACTTAGGAAGGGGTATGAAATTTTCAAGCTAATCCCATAGAATCCTTAATTCACTTAAGTAGTTTGTTACATTCAAGTCTCCATGCTTGAAATTTGCTATTGATTCCTGCAACTCATCAATTTTAAAAGGATCCCTTGTGAAAATTTCTCCCTAAGTTCTTCCCAAATATCACTAGCCTTGTCTGTCCGAAGAATACTTTGTGCTGTTAAAGGGGAAACTGACCAGAATATCCAAGATATCACCAAGTTGCTTGCCCTCTCCCATGATGGAAATACAAAATCGGTTTTAGAAGGCATTTAAATATACCCATCAATAATGGAGACACCAATGCCAATACTGGAGTTTATGAAGGATGGACATATTAGGGTGAGTGCTGATCTTTTGTTGGATCCATATGTTAAGAAGATGATGGAGTATTTGCCATTAATGAATGTATCATAAAGAGTTCTCAGACCATGTAAAAAGAAGAAGATGGATGAGCTATGCAAGCTCAAGAAGGAGAGAAAACATGAGAAAAGAAGAGAACATAATTGAAATTGATGAATTGTGAATGAATTAATGAATACAACACAATATATAGGTGATAGAATTACAAACTAACTATCCTCTAAATATTAACTAACTTACTTTCTATGTAAGCAAATCTAACCAACTAATTGATTTCTCCAAAAACCTATTCTCGTTGAGCGATGGAATCTCGCTCTAAAAGGTCTTATGAGCGAGAATTTACAAATCTTTTGTCTATATCTCGTTGAGCGAGGTTGAGTTTGCTCAATGAAAATATATGGCTCACTGAGCGGTCTCATGGCTCGATGAGTGAGTATTACAAAACTTCATGTTGTAGACTTGCTGAGTGAATCCCTAATCTCTCCCAGTGAGTGCAATTCTCGTGTTTGTAATACCCTTAATTTAGCCCTTTAATGTTATAATATTAGTCCTGGAATTCTCCCTTAAGCGAGGGATTCTCGCCTGGGCGAGAAAGACTCACCTGGGAGGGTGAAATCCTGGGCTATACTGAAGGATTCTCGCCTGAGCGAGAGTTGGCTCGCTTGAGCGAGAGTGGTCGCGCCTGAGCGAGAGTTGGCTCGCCTGGGCGAGAAAAGTGACATTTTGGACTTGTCGAGGCTGTAAGATCCTCGTTTGAGCGAGAGGACCCTCGCTTGAGCGAGAGATGCCTCGCTTGGGCAAGAGTTCCCTCGCTTGAGCGAGAGATGCCTCGCTTGGGCAAGAGTTCCCTCGCTTGGGTGAGAGGGTTAGATTTGAGTTTTCAAAATGGGTTTAGGGTTAAGACTTGAAGAGAGGTGAGAGAAGAGAGCTTTTCTAAGGGCAAAAGGCTTTGATTCTCATCTAAGAGCTTGAGAAGAGGTAAAACTCTTGATTCTAACTCTCTTATTCCCTTTGAAACTCATTTTGGGTATGTTGGATCTCTTCTCAAAATGTGGGAAACCATGGAAACTCACCCTTTTGAGTTATGGTTCGTTTTATGTTGTTTTTCTCTTGTAAACTCATGGTTTAGAGTTAGTATTTCAAGAATGGAAAATGTTTGTGGGTTGATTCATGAAAACCTTCATTTACCTACAATGGGATTATCATAAACAACACACAAAACAAAAGGGAGTAAGTCATTAGTTTAAAAAAACTAACATCACATGATAATCCACATTTCAAATACGATTAAACTTTAATATAAATTATAAACGCAATTACGTAAATGCAAACATTCATCTCTTCTTTCGTTCATTTCCACGTTATCCATATTCATCCTATAGAATACATATCCCATAATATATATTCTATAGCATGCATATTATGTTCATTCGAAGCATCGTTCTTCTCATTATTCATATCCACACTATAGTATATATATCACATACTATATATTCTATAGCACGTATATTACTTTTATCCTTAACGTCTTCATTTCCAACATTCATATTCACCTTATAGTATATATATCCCATGATATATATCCTATAGCATGCATATGACTTTTGCTCTTAACGTCCTCGTTTCTGATATGTCGTATTCATCCTTAATCGTATTCACCGAGTTCTTTCACAACTATAATCTCCTACCACATCGGTAGATCTAATTACATCTCCATACCACATCGGGTAGGTCTAGTTCACCATCCATACCACATCGGGCAGGTCTAGTTCATCCTCCATACCACATCGGGCAGGTCTAGTTCATCATCCATACCACATCGGGCAGGTCTAGTTCATCCTCCATACCACATCGGGCAGGTCTAGTTCATCATCCATACCACATCGGGCAGGTCTAGTTCATCATCCATACCACATCGGGCAGGTCTACTGTTATAATCCATACCACATCAGGTAGGTCTACTATTATACTCCATACCACATCGGGTAGGTCTAGTTATAATCCTTACCACATCGGGTAGGTCTAGTGTTATACTCCATACCACATCGGGTAGGTCTAGTGTTATACTCCATACCACATCGGGTAGGTCTAGTGTTATGCTTCATACCACATCGGGTAGGTCTATACTCCATACCACATCAGGTAGGTCTAATGTTATACTCCATACCACATCAGGTAGGTCTAATGTTATACTCCATACCACATCGGGTAGGTCTAGTTCACAATACTTCACTACCATTCCCGGTAGGATAACAATAACAGCCCGCTACCATTTCAGACAGGACACGATAATAGTCCGCTACCATTTCAGGTAGGACACAATAACAGTCCGCTACCATTTCAGGTAGGACACACTAACAGTCTATTACCACTTCGAGTAGGACACAATAAACAGTTTAATACCACTCCGGGTAGGGTAATAACAATAAATCACTACCTATTCGGGTAGGGTAACAACAATCAAACTTACAACACATTACCTCTTTCACATACATCATTCATATCAGTGAGTATGAATTAGAGTGACTTATCCCTTACCTTGGTGAGCGTTGGGGATCGGTTTCGAGTAACTTTAAAAGTCTCCTCCGCGATTTCCTCCAACCTTAGGATCTTTCCTCATTTCCACCAATAACAACAATGTCAGTCATTTATTCAAAATAACACATAAATAACTCGTATTTCATCATCAAACGTACAAGAGATTCACATATATTCTAGATTTCCAAAACTACTTCAATACAAGTTTCCGAACATCTAAACATACATGTTTATCTCATATATCAACATCAAAGAACAAATCATCATCCACATCTAACATTTCATCTCTTTCTCTTTATACTCATATTCTCATTTTGGGGGTTTTAGGGGTTTTCATGAATAACCCACAAAACCTTTCCATTCATCAAATATCAACTCTAAATCAAGAGTTTACAAGAGAAAAACATCATAAAATGAACCATAACTCTAAAGGGTGAGTTTCCATGGTTTCTCATGTTTTGAAAATAGATCCAACATACCCAAAACAAGTTAGAGAGGAAGAAGAAGAGTTAGAAGCAAGAGGTTTACCTCTTCTCAAGCTCTAAGATGAGTCCTAAGGCTCCTTGCTCTTGAAAAGCTCTCTTCTATCTCTTCTCTTCAAAGTTCTAACCCTAAAATGTGTTTGGGGTTTCTATTTTAAAGAGCAGTCATCGGGTTCTCGCTCAAGCGAGCCCATTCTCGCTCAGGCGAGAAAATCCCGCCTATTTTAAAAACTCAGATCTGACCCTCTCGCTCAAGCGAGAATCTCACAGTCCCAACAGGCTTCCTCTCGCTCAAGCGAGGGATTCTCGCTCAAGCGAGAATCTCATAGTGTCAACAGCCCCATTTTGCCATTTCTCGCCCAAGCGAGGCAACTCTCGCTCAGGCGAGAATCTTCCAGTATAGCCCAGGATTTCACCATTTCAGGTGATCCTTTCTCGCTCAGGCGAGAATATCACGCTCAAGCGAGACTTCCAGGACTGATACTTTAATTTCAAAGACTAAAATCCAGGGTGTTACAGCTACTTGTATGCGGTAGTTACAAAGCTGGCATTAATATGAATTATGGTTTTCTGTCAAACGAATGTGCATGTTGTTATTGGTTCATGGATTGAGTATGATGGGGAGAGTAAGATTTTAAAGTAAGGTTATTTTATTGGTAAATGTACTTTATAGAAAAATGCATGAAAGTGGATTAAAATAAGGAAAAATTTTCCAGGGTAGAATTTGGGTCTTTACAATATGGTATCAGAGCATAGTTAATCTTGCGGCCTAGGATGGCCTTGCATGCTTCATTGTAATCTTTATGTGCTGAAATTGTTTGATTTGTACTAATAAGTGGTTATGTGGACTTCGTTTAGACAAAATTTAATTACTGACAAGTGAGTGAGTACAGGTACCCATGGCAGGAAGAGGAAGAGGAAGAGGGGCAAGTCAGAATGTCCCGAACGATTTGTTGCCTCAGATGGTGGCGGCATTGCAGCAAGTCAATGAGAACTTGCATAACCTGAACCAGAATCCGACACCAAGTCCGAGTTCACAACCACTAGTTCCACCTGGACCGGCAGAATACCGAGGTTTAGATGAGTTCTACAGGAGGAACCCTAGGCAGTTCCACGGGGGATTTGCTCTTGATGCTGCCATTGAGTGGATCCAAGGGGTGGAGAGGATCTTCAGGGCCATGAACTGTTCGGAGGCTCAGAAGTTGGCGTATGCCACTTATATGCTAGTGACGGAGGCCGAGAACTGGTGGGAATTTACTCGGCGCCAAATGGAAGCGGAAGGACAACTGATCTCCTGGGGTATATTCAAGGAGAAATTCCTTCACAAGTACTTTCTTGCTGACTTGAAGAGTGTGAGTACCCAATTTTGTCCGGCCCAAAATATCTTCTCAAATAAATAAACAATAACATCAAATATTTATGCATCAATTACACAAGTTTAAAAAATTGGTTTTGTTACTACTTTGGTCTTATGCTAAAATTAAGAATATTAATTAATTGTATAACATTTCGTAATAAAGTACATCCAAATTTACAATATGCAATAACAAACTGCAATAAAGCAAATCAATGCAAATTAAGGCAGTAACAATACTGCAATAATGCAAATCAATGCAAATTAAGGCAATAACAATACTGCAATAATGCAAATCAATACAATTAAGACACTAATAACACTAATCAATACGATTAAGACAGTAATAACACTGCAATAATGCAAATCAATTCAAAGGAATGTCATAATAATACTACAATATGCCTAATTTCAGCCATAACTTTTTATGTGCTACAACTATGCTTCATTTGGCCTTGAATGAGACCACATTCAGCTTTTGAAAAAGGAAAAGAAATCATCTCCCCCTTTTCTTCAGCTAATACTTTAATGGGAGGATTCTCTCATTAGTGTGCATGTGCCTTGCTTTTCTTACTACAAGTACAGCATTCAGTCACTGAAAGAAAGAGACAGTTCAGAGAACACAACATAGAGCAATAGCCAGAACATGACACATACACATGCATATTCGCATCTAACAATCTCTCCAATAATCATTTCATTTCCTTCATAACATTTTACCCATCAACACATATCATACAAAACAAAGCAAAATCGACCGAGAGTATTACTAACTAGGGGAAAAGAAAAAAGATACAAAAGAGAAGAACCACCCTCATATCCCTCAGGCCGCCGCTGGGAGAGGGAAGCTACGGCTGGAGAAGAATTCACTCTCCTCGCCGCCCGCCACCGTGCTTGTGTCACCACTGCTGGAAATGGAAAAGAGATGGTGGCCATGAGATTTCATCGTCACCACATTCCCTAGACCGGTTTGGTTTCACCCGTGGGTGGTCCTCTTTGCGCATCACTACCGCCTCTTCTTCATTGAGTTCCCGCCGGTGAGAAGGAAGAAAGAAGAAGACGTTGGGGAGAAGAGAAAGGAATTAGGGATTGCTTTTCCCCTTTTTCTTTTGGCCATACGTGAATAATGGGGTAACTCCCCTTCAGGACATTTTCCATGGTTTGCTCTTTTACCACTCTACCCTTCTCATTTAATCCCACCTCCTTTATTTTTGTTATTGTTTAGTTCCTTTTTGTGCAACTTTACTGAGTTAATTTATTATGGTTCAACTTCATTTGTATGGAATCTTAATAAAGCTAATTAGTGAGAGTGGCCAATATCCTATAAACCATGGGCTATTGATTAAATACTCTATCAACACTCGTTTTAGTAAAAATGTGATCCCGTCAAAATTTTAACTGTGTCTTGAAATACTTTTAAAAAATCTCTTCAAAGATTTGATGCGGTGCGGAAATTAGTTTCTGCTGCTTCATCTATCCTAAAGATAATTAAAATTTCAACTATATTTCAATTATTCAAAAATCTCTTTCAGATTTGATGCGATGAGTCTCTGCTGCTTCATCTTTTCTTAAAGCGGATAAAATATTAATTAAGCTAAACTAATCGCTACCAATTAATTATTATAACCAGAACTACGTAGTCTTGATTTCCCTATTACACCTAGGGATACGTAGGAGCAAGATAATATTTTGTCAGACGCAAAAATAGAAAATAAAATATTTTGTTCAAAACATTAAATGTTTAAATAACTTTTAAGAGTATAAAAAATTTATGTTATTAACGAGGGTACCATTTTAATACAGGCGGACGGGGTGCTAATACCTTCTGTTTAAAAAGACCATTTTTATCCAATTTGGGCTCAAATTGAGTTTTCCATGTTTCAACCGCAAAAACATGGTGGCGACTCCTCAAGAGGTCGCGTGGGCGACCTAGGAAAAGGAGAGCGGTACTAAGTCGAAAACCTGAAAAGGTGATTTAGTATCATTACAAAAGAGAGAATTCCCGACAGATACCTACATTAGGTATTCTGGGCAAAAATTAGGGAAAGTAAATGAATACCCTTATGGAAATGCTCATTCTAGTTTAAGCAAACTGGGGCAATACAATTATTTTCTCCGAAGAAAAAATCAATCACACTCCCATATCTCGAGGGTGAAGTTCCAAACAACTTATATTGGGGCAGTATCATTGGAATTAATTGTTCCTCTCAATACAACACTGGTGGAATGAAATCATCAACAGATTATCTTTGTCAAAACAAATGGGTTCATTTTAGTCAAGCTCAAGAAGTTAATATATCAAAGACAATTCATGAGCGCACTAGAACATTTGACGCATAATCTCCACCTTTCATTTCATTAAAATTACATTTGCAACTCATGCATGGCATTATTACATACATCACACATAACATACTTTCAAACACTCACTTATTACTTTAAATTCATCAAAATTCAAACTTTTCGGGTCTTGTACCTCGACGTGAAACTAAACTTTACGAGTCTTGTACCTCGACGTGAAACTAAATTTTTCGGGTCCTGTACCCTGACGTGAAACTAAACTTTCCAAGTCCTGTACCTCGATGTGAAACTAAATTTTCCGTGTCCTGTACCCCGACGTGAAACTAAACTTTCCAAGTCATGTACCTCGATGTGAAACTAAACTTTCCGGGTCCTGTACCTCAACGTGAAACTAAACTTCCAGGCCCAGTGCCTAGCTATTTTATAAAATCCATAATTTTGAGGGGCCTGTGCTTGACAACCTCAAAATTATAAGATTGAGGACTCCCGTGCTTGACGACCTCAATCAGTGCCTTCGAGGGCCCCGCGCTTGACGACTTCGAAGTCATTATTTCCAGGCCCAACGCCTAACTATTTTATAAAATCTATAATTTTGAGGACTCATGTGCTTGACGACCTCAAAATTATAGGATTGAGGACCCCCGTGCTTGACGACCTCAATCTATGCCTTCGAGGTCCTCGTGCTTGACGACCTCGAAGTCATTATTTATAGGCCTAGTGCTTGACTATTTTATAAAATCTATAATTTTGAGGACCCCCTTGCTTGACGACCTCAAAATTATAAGATTGAGGACCCCCGTGCTTGACAACCTCAATCTATGCCTCTGAGGGCCCCGTGCTTGATGACCTCGAAGTCATTATTTACAGGCCTAGTGCTTGACTATTTTATAAAATCTATAATTTTGAGGACCCCAGTGCTTGACGACCTCAAAATTATAAGATTGAGGACCCCCGTGCTTGACGACCTCAATCTATTACTTCGAGGGCCCCATAATTGACGACCTCGAAGTCATTATTTTCAGGCCTAGTGCATGACTATTTTATAAAATCTATAATTTTGAGGACCCTCGTGTTTGACGACCTCAATCAATGCCTTCGAGGTCCCCGTGCTTGACGACCTCAAAGTCATTATTTACAGGCCTAATGCCTGACTATTTTATAAAATCCATAATTTTGAGGACCCTCGTGCTTGACGACCCCAAAATTATAAGATTGAGGACCCCGTGCTTGACGACCTCAATCTATGCCTTCGAGGGCCCCGTGCTTGACGACCTCGAAGTCATTATTTACAGGCCTAATGCTTGACTATTTTATAAAATCTATAATTTTGAGGACCCCCGTGCTTGACGACCTCAATCTATGCCTTCGAGGGCCCCGTGCTTGACGACCTCGAAGTCATTATTTACAAGCATAGTGCCTGACTATTTTATAAAATCCATAATTTTGAGGACCCCCATGCTTGACGACCTCAAAATTATAAGATTGAGGACCCCCGTGCTTGACGACCTCAATCTATGCCTCCGAAGGCCCCGTCCTTGACGACCTCGAAGTCATTATTTCCAGACCTAGTGCCTGACTATTTTATAAAATCTATAATTTTGAGGACCCTCTTGTTTGACGGCCTCAAAATTATATGGTTGAGGACTCCCGTGCTTGACGACCTCAATCTATGCCTTCGAGGGTCTCATGCTGGACGAACTCGAAGTCATTATTTACGGGTCCGGTACCTCGCTATTTTAGAAATAAATAAATAAGAGCTTTTTAGTGTTGAGGGCCATGTGATGAGCACCCTCAAACAAAAAGATGGTGGTACCTAATCCTCACATCTTCAATATAAAGGTTTTTTTGTGCCTCGTCAAAATTGGCACTCTTTTCTTTACTAGTTGTTTATTGCAACAAGACTCAAACCCTAGTTTGTATATTGTCACATAAACAACAAGTAAAGAGGGGCAGCTGTGAGTACCCAGTTTTGTCCGGCCAAAAATATATATTCCCAAATAAATAAGTAACGATATCAATGTATTTCTCCCCCAATTACGCAAGTTTAAAAATTAGTTTTGTTACAGCTTTTGATATATAGAATTAAAGAAATCAGTTGATAATACAATAATTTAAACCAATACAATAATTACTGCAATGATGCAAATCAATCCATTAATTCACACGATTAACATTATGCCAAATTCAAGCAATAAATTATAGCATGCTTTAGCTAATTGGTACACCTTTTGGCCATAAAAATATATATTAAGCACTAAAGGAGAAAGCAAAAATTTTCTCTTAACTACACCTAACTATTTTAGTAAGAAGATTCTCCCATACTGCACATGCATCACCTCTCTTGGCTTAAATATAGACTGCATTCAATCTCTGAAAGAGAAAGAAAAGCAAGTCAACAAACTAAATAAGGCAATAAATAAACAATGCTAATGAAATACATTTAATACAATGACTAGTGGCATTCCGAAAAGGGTAATAAGTAAATACAGACTAGAATTATGGTAATCCAATAACCAGCAATTATGAGCATCCTTAAGTGAATAATCAGCATTAGTGGGCAATAATCATAAGCATAAAAAGAGGATATCAATAAGTAAATTAGAATGAAAGTGGAAATAAAATCATAGCATAAAGGAGGGACATTAAAGTATTGATTGGCAATTAAGAAAAGAAATTGCAAATATGGAAAGGATCCAAAAAATGAGGAAATTGAAAAGGGAAATATTGACAACATTATAATCTATATGTAGAGCAAGAATAACTTAGAGATACACATAGAAATTAACACACAACAACCAACCAAAGAGAACACGAGAAAGATATACTGAAAAAAGAGAAAGAGGCACACAATTCTTTTTCTCTATTTTTTGTAAGCAATTGTTCTTTCAAAAGGTAAGAACAATTGAGGAAGCAACATAAAGGGTATTGGAAGCTACAACAGGGATAAGCTTGAAAGGTAAGTACACATTGTCATATTATGTAGGATCATATGCTGCATATTCTGTTAAAAACTCAAATATTTGATAAACATCTAGTAAAAATTGCATTTGTGTGTATTACATCATATTCTATGCTATCTTATTTTAAGTAATACAAATGACATATAGAACATATTGATATAAGCATATGAAATCTTATGATATGTCTTCTTCATAAGCTTCAAATCCATTGCATTCTTCATATTCACTGCATAAACAAAAAATACATATGACATTCATTTTATTCACTGCTGCAACATAAAACCAATATTCAGGTTTTGGCCAATTAACTAAGACCCATACCAACTCTTTAATCCTAAATCAAAATCATACCATGTATTATGTATTATTTGATATTGGTTTTGTTAACAACAATATCATGCTATGATGTGCTATTTGTTTTATGTTATAGGAACTAATTGATAGCTATATGGACACTGTAATGCTATAAATATTTCTTTTAAAAATAATAACCATAAATAATATTTAAAAATTAAATATTTGAAATATTCTTAATAACTCATTTTAAAAATGTAATAATAAGAGTATGATTGGTGTAATATCTTACTTCGAGTCGAGACTCGGTCGCGGTTACTTGTACTACTTCTTCTATTTATCGAAGTAAGAAAATAATTAATGTTAACAAAAATTCTCTTTAAAAATATTTAAGCTATTTTTAAAAATAAAAATGTTTTTGGGATTCAATAGCGAGGTTACAACTCGTATTGCATAGTTCTTCTCACTTCGAGCCGAGAACTGGTCACAGTCACTTGTTATGTTTTTGTTATTTATCGAAGTGAGAAGAGGGTAAGCAATCAATGTTGACTCGTCATCTATTAGTCTTACTTCGATTAATTTCAAACAAATCTTTAACAAATTTTAAATCAAACAAAACTCTAAATAACTTCTATAATCAAACCAACAAACAAACAATTTTCTAAAGAACTACGTAGTATTGATTTCCCTATTGCACCTAGGGATACGTAGGAGCAAGATAAACTCTTGTCAGATACAAAAATAAAAAAATAAACATTTTGTTTTAATCAATTTAATTTTAATAAATAAGGGTAAATTAAAAACATGCAATTAGTTAGGGTACCGTTTAATAACGGGCGAACAGGGTGCTAATACCTTCCCCGATTCGTAATCAACTCCCGAACTCACGATTCTAGTTTAAAATACCAATTTTATCCAATTCGGGCATAATTCGAGTTTTCCACGTTTTAACCGCAAAAGACGTGGTGGCGACTCATCAAGAGGTCGCGTGGCCAAAAATTCGGGTGCGACAAAGTGGATGAAAGAGATGGAGTTTTTGAGGCTGTAGCAGGGGAACATGTCAGTGGGGATGGACGGAAGGTCCAAGTGCGTCAAGTTTGAATCGGGTTTGAAGCCAGAGTTGAAGAGCATGTTTGGGCAACAAGAGATTGTTGACTTCCCTACCTTAGTGAACAAATGTAGGGTGTATGAGGATGACTTGGCAGCCGATGAAGCGGCGGCATCTAAGGTGATTCCTCCCAAACACTTTGGGCCTCAACGGAACTTCTCGCACGGAAAAGGGAAGGGCAAGGCGTTTCAAGAGGAACGAAAGCCTTACTCTCCTCCGACGGGAAGTCAGGGTTATACTTCGCATGGGCCGAGGACTCATGTCAATGCCGGAGGGTCACGGTTGAACTCTCCATCTTTGTGCAGCAAATGTGGTCGGACTCACGTCGGTGACTCGTGCTCCGGAACGGCACTTACCTGCTTCCACTGCAAGGAGATTGGGAATGTCAGAAGATATTGTCCTAAGTTACAGCAGAGTATGAATGTTGTGAGGCCCGAGCGACCTCGATCCACTAGCAGAGTGTTCACCATGAGTGGTGCAGAGGCATCAGGTGTAGATGGCTTGATAAAAGGTAATTGCATGGTGGCAGGTATTCCTCTTTTAGTGTTATTTGATTCGGGAGTGACACACTCCTTTATATCTATTGAATGTGTGGATAGACTGAATTTGCAAACTGAGTCGTTGCCTTTCGACTTGGTCGTATCCACCCCAACAGATGTGTCTGTGGTGGTGTCGACAATTGTGTCTCGATGTCCGGTAGTGGTAAACGGTAGGGCATTTACCGTGTATTTAATTTTCTTATCACTATCCCAGTTAGATCTAATTTTGGGAATGGACTGGTTGTCGGCGAATCATGTGGTGCTTAATTGTGCTGATAAGACTGTGGTATTCGGAAATCCATATGAGATTTCTGATGAGGTTAGTTATACAAAGCCATTGTCGGCAAAGGAAGTCAGTACTTCCTGTAAGGAGGGAGGAGTCGTGTTTATGTTGTTGGCATCCCTGGAGGATATTGAGAAACCTAAAGTTGAGGACATTCCGATAGTTCGTGAGTTTCCTGAGGTTTTTCCTGGTGATATTCCGGAATTGCCTCCAGTGAGAGAAGTTGAATTCTATATTGATTTGGTACTTGGAACAGGACCCATATTTATAGCTCCTTATAGGATGGCACCGTTAGAGTTGGCTGAGTTAAAAAAGCAGGTTGAAGACTTGTTGGAAAAGAAGTTATTTCGTCCTAGTGTCTCAACGTGGGGTGCGCCTATTTTGTTGGTTAAGAAGAAAGATGACAGTATGCGGTTGTGTACCAACTACAGGCAGTTGAACAAGGTTACTATTAAGAACAAGTATATGTTGCCTCAGATTGTTGACTTGATGAATCAGTTGAGAGGAGCGGTAGTGTTTTCAAAGATTGATCTTCGGTCAAGTTACCACCAACTTCGTGTGAAGTTGGAAGACATTCATAAAACTGCTTTTAGGACAAGGTATGGACATTTTAAGTATTCGGTTATGCCTTTTGGTGTAACGAATGTCCTAGCAATATTTACCGACTACATGAATCATATTTTTCATATGTATTTGGATTCCTTCATAGTGGTATTTATTGATGACATTCTGGTTTACTCCAAAAGCCGAGAGGAACATGCTGAGCACCTGAGGATTGTTCTAGAACTTCTTAGTAAGAATCAGTTGTATGCGAAGCTGTCCAAATGTGATTTCTGGTTGGAATCGGTAAACTTTCTTGGACACGTAATATCCAAGGAAGGAGTAGCATTAGACCCTTCCAAGGTTGAAGCGGTTATGGAATGGGCAGTACCCAAGTCAGTCACTGAGATCAAGAGTTTTCTGGGATTGGCTGGTTATTATCGGAAATTCATTGAGGGATTTTCGGAGTTAGCACTACCATTGACTAAGCTCCCTAGGAAAGGGGAACCGTATGTGTGGACAATTCGTTGTGAAGAAAGCTTTCAAGAGTTGAAACGAAGGTTGACTACTGAACCTGTGTTGGTTCTTCCTTGTACTGATCGGCACTTCAGTGTTTATTGTGATGCTTCTAAGGTTTGGGTTGTGTTCTGATGCAAGAGGGGAAATTTGTTGCCTATGCTTCTCGAAAATTAAGAACGCATGAGCAAAACTATCCTACGCATGATTTAGAATTAGCTGTAGTGGTCTTTGCATTGAAAATCTGAAGACACCATCTGTATGGCGTAAGATATGAGGTGTACAGCGACCACAAGAGTTTGAAGTATCTGTTTGATCAAAAGGAACTGAACTTGAGGCAGAGAAGGTGGATGGAGTTTCTTAAGGACTACGATTTTGGGTTGCAATACCATCTGGGAAAGGCCAATGTAGTGGTCGATGCTCTCAGTCGGAAGTCTTTACACATGTCGGCTTTGATGGTTAGGGAAGGAAAACTAATTGAGGAGTTCAGAGACATGAACATGGAAGTTCAGATAAGGCCTCATAGTATGATGGTAGGAATGCTTAAGGTCACAAATGAACTGTTTGATCAAATTCGGGTAATGCAAGTTGAGGATAGTGAGCTAATGGCTAAACGGGATTTAATGCTAGATAGTAAGGACATTGATTTCGCATCGGACCCTAGTAGAATGTTGCATTACAAAGGGAGAGTGTGTGCCTCGTGATGTAGAATTGCGGAAGAGTATTTTAGAGGAGTCCCATAAGAGCAAGATGAGTTTTCACCCGGGAACTACAAAGATGTACCAAGATTTGAAGAAGTTATTTTGGTAGTCTGGGTTGAAGAGCGATGTGGCTTTGTATGTCTCGAGTTGTTTGGTATGTTAGAAAGCCAAGATTGAGCATCAACGACCAACAGGAGATTCAATCCCTAGAAATTCCCGTTTAGAAGTGGGATAGTATCTCCATGGATTTTGTATCGGGTTTTCAGAAGACTCAGAAAGGGTATGATTCGATATGGGTGATAGTGGATCGGTTAACTAAATCTACACATTTTCTGCCTATGACCATGAGGTATTCTTTGGAGCGATTGGCAGAACTGTATATCCGGGAAATAGTTCGTTTGCATGGGATACCATCGAGCATTGTATCGGATAGGGATTCCCGTTTCACTTCGAACTTTTGGACTATTTTGCAGTCCGCATTGGGAACTAAGTTGAAGTTGAGTTCAGCTTATCATCCACAAACGGATGGTTAATCGGAAAGGACTATACAGTCATTGGAGGATCTTTTGAGGGCTTGTGTCTTGGAACAACCGGGGAGTTGGGATGGCATGTTGCCTTTGATTAAATTTACCTACAACAATAGTTTTCATTCGAGTATTGGAATGGCACCTTATGAGCCATTGTATGGTAGGAAATGCCGAACTCTAGTGAGTTGGTTTGAGACTGGGGAGAACTTGATATTGGGACCCGAGCTGGTCCAAGAGACGACGAAAAAGATCAAGAAGATTTGGGAGAATATGAGAATCGCCCAATGTCGGCATAAGAGCTATTACGATAAGAGGCGAAAACCTCTTGAGTTTAACGATGGAGATCATGTTTTCATGAGGGTAGTCCCGACTATCGGGATTGGTAGAGTGCTAATGTCTCGTAAGCTTACTCCGCGATTTATTGGGCTGTATCAAGTATTGAAGAGGATTGGGCCGGTAGCATATCGGATTGCTTTACCTCCGTTATAGTCGAATCTCCACAATGTGTTTCATGTGTCTCAGTTGAGGAAATATGTTGGGGATCCATCTCATGTGGTTGAGTCTGATCATATAAAGTTGAAGGATAACTTGACTTTTACTACGTTGCCCGTGAGAATTATGGATACCAGTGTCAAAAGACGAAGAGGCAAAGAGATTTAACCCTTTAAAGTTATAGTATCAGTCCTGGAATTCTCACTTGAGCGAGGGATTCTCGCCTGGGCGAGAAAGACTCACCTGGGAGGGTGAAATCCTGGGCTATACTGAAAGATTCTCGCCTGAGCGAGAGTTGGCTCGCTAGAGCGAGAGTGGTCTCGCCTGAGCGAGAGTTGGCTCACCTGGGCGAGAAAAGTGACATTTTGGACCTGTCGAGGCTGTAAAATCCTCGCTTGAGCGAGAGGATCCTAACTTGAGCGAGAGATGCCTCGCCTGGGCGAGAGTGTCAGATCTGAGTTTTAAAAATGGGCGGGATTCATTAAATGAGAAACCCCCAAACACATTTTAGGGTTAAGAATTGAAGAGATGTGAGAGAAGAGAGTTTTTCCAATGGCAAGGAGCTTTGATTCTCATCTAAGAGCTTGAGAAGAGGTAAAACTCTTGATTCTAACTCTCTTCTTCCCTTTGAAACTCATTTTTGGTATGTTGGATCTCTTCTCAAAATGTGGGAAACCTTGGAAACTCACCCTTTTGAGTTATGGTTCGTTTTATGTTGTTTTTATCTTGTAAACTCTTGGTTTAGAGTTAGTATTTCAAGAATGGAAAGGGTTTGTGGGTTGATTCATGAAAACCCCAAAAACCCTAAAGTGAAAATGTGGTTAAAGTGGAAAATGGGTAAAATGCTAGAGGTAGAAGATGAGTATGCATTCTAATGTTGAAATATGAGATGAATATGTATGTTTTAGATGTTGTAAACTTATGATGAAAGTAGTTTAGAAACAATGAAAATATGTTAAATATCTTATATGGTTAAATAATGCAATATAAGTTGTTTATGTGATATTTGGAATAAATGACTAACATTGTGTTATATGATGGGAATGAGGAAAGTTCCTAAAGTTGGAGGCGGTGTCGGTGGAACTTGCGAAGTTGCCAAGAACCAAACCCAACACTCACCGAGGTAAGGATAAGTCTTAACTTATGCATTGTGATAAAAAATGCGTGGATCTTCTGGTTGTGGATAATGAATTGAGTTGTGAACCACTTAATTATTATAAGCATATATGGGTATGTTTGAAATAATGATGGTGTGGATTTACTGTTTATGAATTAATGGAGCGTCAATGAAAAGAAAACTCGTTTTTAGCCGACCATGATTGGTTAGCGACTTTGGCTCAAGTAATGTAGCAAGCTTTGGCTCAAGCGATGTAGCAAGCTTTGGCTCAAGCGATGTAGCACGCTTTGGCTCAAGCGATGTAGCACACTTTGGCTCAAGCGATGTAGCACGCTTTGGCTCAAGCGATGTAGCACGCTTTGGCTCAAGCGATGTAGCAAGCTTTGGCTCAAGCGATGTAGCTGTTAGGATATATGGCCACCTAAGAGGGGGGGTGAATTAGGTGTTGAGACTTAAACTGAATTTTTCTACTTTTATTATAAAACTTTGCAAGTTAAAGAGAGTGTTTATGAGCGGAAGTATTAAACAAAAATAGTTGAGTAAAAGTAGAAGATAATGCAAAATGTAAAAAGTTAAGGAAGAGAAGATCACACCAAGATGTATACTGGTTCACCTTCAATCTGAAGGCTACGTCCAGTCCTTCTTGTTACCAAGAAGATTTTTCCACTATTGCAAGAACCAATGTTACACCTTCTTCGTCTTCTTCCGAGACTACTCACCTATTCCACTAGGCACTAGGCTAACACCGTTCTTCACAATATACTGCACTTCACCACACTTAGTGAAATGTTTACAAGACACTAACTTGTATTCTTAAGATGGTTTTTTACAAGGCTTTTGAATGAGTGACTCTCTAATAGTAATTGAAACTTTAAGGATTGAATCACTCACTAAATGATCACTTAATTTAGAATCAAATAACTTGGATAAAGGCTTTTGTTTGTGCTTAAGACTTTGAATAATTTCCAGAATTGGAAAGATATGAAAATTGATATCAAAGTCTTAACACTTAAGAATGAATGACAAAAATTATGAGAACTTTGTGACTTTGTGATTCTGAAAGTTGTATTCAGAATTATCTTGAAAAGCAAGTCATAGAACACCTATTTATAGTGTTTAATTCGTGCACATGAACCAGTATGAGTTTGTGAAAAGTTAAGAGCTACATCAGTTCATTCAAAACAGAACCAATATACTGTTCTGGTATGTGTAATCGATTACCATATGGTGTAATCGATTACACCAGTTAAAAATTTCAAAAACAAACTCAACGGATTGATGTAATCGATTACCAAACATTGTGTAATCGATTACAATGTGAAAAAGTGCACGTATCTGATGCTTTTAATATGTTGTAATCGATTACAAGTATATGTAATCGATTACATCATGTAAAAATTTAAAATACAAAACTCAACGGATTTATGTAATCGATTACCAAACATGGTGTAATCGATTACAATGTGTAAAACGTACATATCTGGTACTTTTAATATGTTGTAATCGATTACGGTTATGGTGTAATCGATTACATCATAGAAAATGCACAGGTCTGATGAGTTTATCAACCTGTAATCGATTACCAGAGTAGTGTAATCGATTACATCATGGAAAATGTACATGACTGATGAGTTTATCAATATGTAATCGATTACCAGAGTAGTGTAATCGATTACACTGTTTAAAAACAGAACACCTATGCTTTAGTGCAAATGATCTTGGTTTTATGCATGAGTTTTTCAGAATTTAGCCTTTATCGTATAGTTAAGAGATTTTAAGATTAAGTATCATTTTACCTAGAAGACTTAGACTACACATATGAGCTTCTTTGACTTTTGATTTGCTAGTCTTCTTTTTGCATTTGATGACATAGTGAGCATCATCAAAACCTTAGCCATAGGTTAGGAAAGATCACCATCTTCACAATCTCCCCCTTTTTGATGATGGCAAACTATGTCTTGACAGTTGATTCATGTTTAGCGGTTCTCCCCCTGTCTTTAGATCTTATTGCATATCTTTGTGAAAATATTTTATGCCTGAAATAAATTTGAACAAACGAAACATACCCTTTTCTCCCCCTTTTGACATTATCAAAAAGGAGACTAGGAATAGCAGATTAAGCATAATAATGAAAGGATAATATGCAGAAAATCATTCATAATTTAACTTAATTCTTTTTCAGCCAAAATACCAAGCTCTTTCCTAATTTTGAAGAAGGGTTCTTTTCCTAAAGGCTTTGTGAAAATGTCAGCCATTTGTGCATGTGTGTCAACAAACTTAAGTTCAACATCCTGCTTAAGAACATGGTCTCTTAGAAAGTGATGTCTAATGTCTATATGTTTTGTTCTAGAGTGCATTATAGGATTCTTAGAGATATTAATGGCACTTGTATTGTCACACAAAATGGGAATGCAGCCTATGTCAATACCATAGTCACACAGTTGTTGTTTTAGCCACAAAACTTGGGCACAACAACTACCGGCAGCAATGTATTCTGCCTCAGCGGTACTTAAGGCTACACTAGCTTGTTTCTTACAGGACCAAGCAATTAATGCATTGCCAAAAATGTGACAAGTACCACTAGTACTTTTTCTTTCGGTTTTGCAACCGGCAAAGTCAGAATCAGTATATCCAATTAAATTACATAGACTGCCTTTTGGATACCATAAACTAACATCCAAAGTTCCTTTTAAGTATTTTAAGATTCTTTTTACGGCAGTCAAATGCGACTCTTTTGGACAGGATTGATATCTAGCGCATAGACACACACTAAACATAATATCAGGCCTACTAGCAGTAAGATACAGCAAAGAGCCAATCATGCCTCGATATTTTGTTATATCTATGGGGTTACCTGATAAATCCTGATCTAGATATGTGTTAGTACCCATAGGTGTGGCTATCTCTTTACAACTGTCCATTTCATATTTCTTTAAAAGCTCTTTGCAATATTTAGTTTGACTGATAAAGATTCCACTACTCCTTTGTTTAATTTGCAAACCGAGGAAGAAGTTTAATTTGCCCATCATGGACATTTCAAACTCTCTCTGCATCATGTTTGCAAATTCACTACATAAAGATTCATTTGTGGAACCAAAAATGATATCGTCAACATAAATTTGCACAAGCAGAGTATGATCATCAAGTCTTTTGATAAAAAGAGTGGTATCGACTTTTCCTTTTGAAAAGCCTTTGTTACACAAAAAAGTGCTTAAACGATCATACCATGCTCTTGGGGCTTGTTTTAGCCCATAAAGAGCCTTTTTCAACTTATAAACATGAGTGGGATGATGATGGTCTTCAAAACCAGGGGGTTGACTGACATACACTTCTTCTTCTATATATCCATTTAAGAAGGCACTCTTAACATCCATTTGGTAAAGTTGGAAGTCTAATGAGCATGCATAGGCTAAGAGCAATCTAATGGCTTCTAGTCTAGCCATAGGAGCAAAGGTTTCTTCATAATCTATTCCTTCTTCTTGATTATAACCTTGTGCTACCAACCTAGCTTTGTTTCTAACTATTATGCCATTTTCATCTAATTTATTTCTAAAGATCCATTTGGTTCCTATGATTTGCTTGTTACTAGGTCTAGGGACTAGTTCCCATACTTGGTTTCTTTTAAATTGATTTAACTCTTCATGCATAGCAATCATCCAATGTTCATCATCAATAGCATCATTTATCTTAGAAGGTTCTATTTGAGAAACAAAATCCATGTTAAGACATGCATCTCTAAGACTAAGTCGAGTAGTTACCCCTTTATTGATGTCACCAATGATGTTGTCAATTGGATGATCTCGGTGTGTTCTCCATTCTTGAGGAAGGCCATCGTGTTCTCGAGTAGAGATATGAGGTAGTTTTTCTTCTTTCATCATTTGCTCTAGGTTGAGTTGTTCCATTGACTTTGTGACTTCATTTTGAGAGGTGCTTGGTAAATCACTGTCATGATCATCACAAACAACTTTTTCTTCCATAGAAGGGTTAGATTCATCAAAAGAAACATGTATAGATTCTTCGATGGTTAAAGTTCTTTTATTAAAAATTCTATAGGCTTTGCTTGTGAGTGAATAACCAAGGAAGATTCCTTCGTCAGCTTTAGCATCAAATTTACCAAGTTTACTCTTTCCATTGTTAAGAACAAAACATTTACACCCAAAAATATGCAAATGAGAGATATTTGGCTTTCTACCTTTATATAGTTCATAATGGGTCCTTTTCAAAAGAGGTCTTATTAGCACTCTATTGGACACGTAGCAAGCAGTATTAATAGCATCAGCCCAAAAGTATTTGGGCAGATTGGTTTCATTTATCATGTTTCTTGCTAGTTCTACTAAAAGCTTATTTTTGTGTTCCGCAACACCATTTTGTTGTGGAGTCCTTGGTGCAGAAAAATTGTGTGAAATTCCATGTTCATCACAATATTCTTCAAATAAAGCATTTTGAAATTCCCCACCATGATCACTCCTTATAGAAGTAATTTTCATGGATTTTTCATTTTGAACACGACTGGCATACTTTCTAAAAACATGAAAAGCTTCATTTTTATGAACTAACAAGAATGTCCAAGTATATCTAGAAAAGTCATCAACTAGAACAAAACCATAGTAATTTCCTCCAAAGCTTTTGATGCTAGAGGGGCCAAATAGATCCATATGAATTAATTCTAATGGCCTATTAGTAGAAACTATATGCTTAGGTTTAAAAGAAGTTTTCTTTAATTTACTCTTTTGGCATGCAACACATAATTTATTACTAGAATATTTCTTTTTAGGCAAGCCAATGACTAAGGCATGTTTTACTAATTTGTTTAAATGATTCATGTGAATGTGAGCAAATCTCCTATGCCATAACCATGCATCAACATTATTGATAGATAAACACTTGATTTTTAATGATTGGTCACTTAAGGAAATCATAAATATGTTATTTGTTCTTTTTTCGAAAAGTTTAGTCTTATGAGTCTTGCTATCTTCTATAGCACATAAAGATGACATTTAAGCCTTTATCACATAGTTGACTTATGCTAAGAATATTATGTTTTAAGCCATCAACATATAAGACATTTTCTATAGTAACATGTGGAGGTTTACCAATTCTTCCAATTCCTAAAATTTTACCTCTATTGTAATCGCCATATGTGACAAATCCATCTTTTGGTAGAATAAAGCTGAACTTTGATTTGTCACCAGTCATATGCCTTGAGCAGCCACTGTCTAGGTACCATAGATCGTTTTCTGCTCCAAAACATACCTACAAAATAAATTTATATTTTAGATTTAGGTACCCAAAGTGATTTGGGTCCTTTTATGTTAGTGCCTTTCTCAACCCATACAAATTTACCTTTTGGTACTCCATAATTTTTAACATAACAGTTGTTAGGAGTATGACCATGATGATTACAATAATTACATGTATACTTATAGGTCAATTTATTACTTTTGAAATTATTGGGGGAAGTGTAGAAATCTGAGTTCTTAAATTTTAGTACAGCCCTTTCATTGACATAAGGAAGTTTACTAACACTTTCTTTTATAAAGACAGTTTTGTTTTGGCCACTATTATTATTAGGAGAATAACCAATCCCTCTTTTGTTATTTGAAGGGCGTTGATTCAACAAGATTTTGTCCAAGTTTTTAGTGCTCCTATTTAAAGTGTTTATTTCATTTGTTAATACATGTATTTTGGATTCTTTTTCTATACATTTATTACAACTAGTGAGTTTGTTTTGAGAGTTGACTTTACCTTCTAATTCTACAATGGTTTTCTTTTGTTTAGAACATATTTTAGAAAGCTTTAGAAATTCATCATGCAATTCATTAAAAGCTTCTTGTAACTCATCATAACTATGTAATTCAAAAGAGTTACTAACCTCATCAAGTTCATCTTCTGATTGGTGTGAAGCCATTAGTGCTATTTAAGCATTCTCTTCATTGTCGGAGTCAGATGATGAGCTTATATCATTGTCATCCCAAACTATATAAGCCTTCTTTGTTTTATTTTTGTAATTGTTGACTTTGTTGTTGTTGAAGTTCTTGCTATAGTTGTCCATCTTTTTAAGAGTAGGACAATCTGCTTTTATGTGGCCACTTTTGCCGCATTCAAAGCAAGTGATGTTTTGAGAGGAGAAATTTTCATTTTTTCTTGAAAATTTGTTATTCTTGAAGTTTTTGCTTTTCTTCAAGAATTTATTAAATCTTTTGGCTAGAAGAATCATGTCCTCATCGTCATCAATATCACTATTTCTATCTTTAGTGACAGTATTTAGAGCAATTGATTTGTGTTTCTTTTCTATTTCTTCATTTTGCTCTAATCTCCCTAATTCTAATTCATGTTCTTGCAATTTACCAAAGAGGGTTGCAAGAGACATTTTAGATAGACTCTTCTTTTCTGATATGGCAGTAACTTTGGGTTGCCAATTTCTATTTAGGGACCTAAGAACTTTTAAGTTTAAGTCATTAGTAGATAGGTCTTTTCCTAAGGCAATGAGGTGGTTAGTAAGGTGGGTAAATCTTTTCTACAGGTCTTGTATTTTCTCACCAGGAAGCATTCTAAAGAGTTCATACTCTTGTGACAGAGTATTGAGTCTTGAACGCTTAACTTCATCTGTTCCTTCGTGGGTGGTCTCTAAGGTTTCCCACATCTCTTTTGCAGTTTTGCAATTTGAGATTCTAAAGAATTCATCCATTCCCAAAGCCGAAGTTATAATGTTCTTGGCTTTTAGATCATATTGAACTTTTATTTTATCTTCATTATGCACTTCTTGGTTTTGTTTCTACTATACCACAACTAAGATGACTTGGAATAAAGGGACCGTTTTCAATGGCGTCCCAAATTTCTAAGTCTTGAGACTCAATGAAGATTCTCATCCTAATTTTCCAGAAATCGTAATGTTCACCATTAAAGTTAGGTGGACGGTTTATATTGGATCCCTCTCCTAGATATTGTTTTGAGGCCATAGTTAGGATCTTAGGAGAAAATTACCTAAACTTAAGCTCTGATGCCAATTGTTAGGATATATGGCCACCTAAGAGGGGAGGTGAATTAGGTGTAGAGACTTAAACTGAATTTTTCTACTTTTATTATAAAACTTTGCAAGTTAAAGAGAGTGTTTATGAGCGGAAGTATTAAACAAAAATAGTTGAGTAAAAGTAGAAGATAATGCAAAATGTAAAAAGTTAAGGAAGAGAAGATCACACCAAGATGTATACTGGTTCACCTTCAATCTGAAGGCTACGTCTAGTCCTTCTTGTTACCAAGAAGATTTTTCCACTATTGCAAGAACCAATGTTACACCTTCTTCGTCTTCTTCCAAGACTACTCACCTATTCCACTAGGCACTAGGCTAACACTGTTCTTCACAATATACTGCACTTCACCACACTTGGTGAAATGTTTACAAGACACTAACTTGTATTCTTAAGATGGTTTTTTACAAGGCTTTTGAATGAGTGACTCTCTAATAGTAATTGAAACTTTAAGGATTGAATCACTCACTAAATGATCACTTAATTTAGAATCAAATAACTTGGATAAAGGCTTTTGTTTGTGCTTATGACTTTGAATAATTTCCAGAATTGGAAAGATATGAAAATTGATATCAAAGTCTTAACACTTAAGAATGAATGACAAAAATTATGAGAACTTTGTGACTTTGTGATTATGAAAGTTGTATTCAGAATTATCTTGAAAAGCAAGTCATAGAACACCTATTTATAGTGTTTAATTCGTGCACATGAACCAGTATGAGTTTGTGAAAAGTTAAGAGCTACATCAGTTCATTCAAAACAGAACCAATATACTGTTCTGGTATGTGTAATCGATTACCATATGGTGTAATCGATTACCATATGGTGTAATCGATTACACCAGTTAAAAATTTCAAAAACAAACTCAACGGATTGATGTAATCGATTACCAAACATTGTGTAATCGATTACAATGTGAAAAAATGCACGTATCTGATGCTTTTAATATGTTGTAATCGATTACAAGTATATGTAATCGATTACATCATGTAAAAATTTAAAATACAAAACTCAACGGATTTATGTAATCGATTACCAAACATGGTGTAATCGATTACAATGTGTAAAACGTACATATCTGGTACTTTTAATATGTTGTAATCGATTACGGTTATGGTGTAATCGACTACATCATAGAAAAATGCACAGGTCTGATGAGTTTATCAACCTGTAATCGATTACCAGAATAGTGTAATCGATTACATCATGGAAAATGTACATGACTGATGAGTTTATCAATATGTAATCGATTACCAGAGTAGTGTAATCGATTACACTGTTTAAAAACAGAACATCTATGCTTTAGTGCAAATGATCTTGGTTTTATGCATGAGTTTTTCAGAATTTAGCCTTTATCGTATAGTTAAGAGATTTTAAGATTAAGTATCGTTTTACCTAGAAGACTTAGACTACACATATGAGCTTCTTTGACTTTTGATTTGCTAGTCTTCTTTTTGCATTTGATGACATAGTGAGCATCATCAAAACCTTAGCCATAGCTAGTCTTGTGATAGAAAATGCGTGGATCTTCTGGTTGTGGATAATGAATTGAGTTGTGAACCACTTAATTATTATAAGCATATATGGGTATGTTTGAAATAATGATGGTGTGGATTTACTGTTTATGAATTAATGGAGTGTCAATGAAAAGAAAACTCGTTTTTAGCCGACCATGATCGGTTAGCGACTTTGGCTCAAGTAATGTAGCAAGCTTTGGCTCAAGCGATGTAGCAAGCTTTGGCTCAAGCGATGTAGCACACTTTGGCTCAAGGATGTAGCACGCTTTGGCTCAAGCGATGTAGCACGCTTTGGCTCAAGCGATGTAGCAAGCTTTGGCTCAAGCGATGTAGCAAGCTTTGGCTCAAGCGATGTAGCAAGCTTTGGCTCAAGCGATGTAGCAAGCTTTGGCTCAAGCGATGTAACAAGCTTTGGCTCAAGCGATGTAGCAAGCTTTAGCTCAAGCGATGTAGCAAGCTTTGGCTCAAGCGATGTAGCAAGGTTTGGCTCAAGTTATGTAGCATGGTTTTCAAAAGTATAAACGATGAAAATGGTTTTAAGTATATTTGATTTTAAATTGTTTACTTAACCTTATTAAAATGTGGATTAATGTACATTGACAATTATTACGTTAACGACTTACTCCTTTGTGTTTTCTGTGTATGGTCAATGTTAATCCCATTGCAGGTAGGTGAGAGGAGAAAGGATGTTTTGATTAGCAGCTTAGAGGCTTTTGTTTTTTAATCCCTATTGTCCATTCTTTTTGTAATTTAATTGATTGTATTCTGAAACTGACTATTTGTAACCATGGGCATGATTTTTGTACATGGATAATGGTGACTTTGGATATTTGTAGCTATGAGTGTTTTGGAAACCCATAGCTAATTGTATGCGGTAGTTACTGAGCGGCATTAATATGAATCATGTTTTTCTATCAAACC
Organism: Lupinus albus; assembly: GCA_009771035.1. Lineage (NCBI taxonomy): Eukaryota > Viridiplantae > Streptophyta > Magnoliopsida > Fabales > Fabaceae > Lupinus > Lupinus albus. The sequence goes on along the minus strand of CM020001.1, from coordinate 10,924,875 downwards.
AATGTGCATGTTGTTATTGGTTCATGGATTGAGTATGATGGGGAAAGTAGGATTTTAAAGTAAGGTTATTTTATTGGTAAATATATTTTATAGAAAATGCATGAAAGTAGATTAAAATAAGGAAAAAAATTTCATGGTAGAATTTGGGTCTTTACCGTGTTTGTGCCAATAGAACAATTCAAGCCTATGTCATTGGCGCGATTCTGGCCCATGTCTAATAGTCCTTAACATGTATTATATAAAAAGTCATGTACACGTTCAATTTTATCTACAGACTTCAAAATTATAGTCATTTACTTCTTTTGTGATTCATCACATGATTCATAGAATCCCAAATTATCTTCTCAACTTACTAGATATCCTATACAAGATATCCTTTTTGTTCAGAATAAAAGTTATAAGTGTCGCCGCCCAATTTTAAGTTGAGAACATGCAATGTGACGTAGGAAGAAATAGAACACAATTTCGCCCTCTCTTAAATAATTTTGATTCGGCGTAATGGTCATTGTACATGTCTAAGCTCGAGAGTTGATTAGGATCGGAGAAGGTATTAGCACCATCTCCACTCATATTAAAATGATACCCTTACTAATTGTATGAACATTTTTTACCCTAGATTTATTTTAATGAAAATTTAAATATCTAGACAAAATTTTTTTTTTTTATTTTTTGTGTCTCACAAGAGTTCATTTTACTCCTACATATCTCTAGGTTCAATATAGAAATCAAGACTACGTAGTTATTGTTTTAAAACGGATTAATTTGATTTGTTTGAAAATGTAATTGCTCAATTACTACATTTATCCATTTTAAGAGAGTGAAGTAGTATAAACTAATGTTTGCACAGCTTCTCATCTTAAAGAGATATTTTTAAAAGAAATAATTAAAACTTATCCAATAGGGATGGAGCAATGGAAACTAATGTTCACATCAGGAGAAACTTTAAAAAAGACGAAATAGGAGAAGCTAATGTTCACATCGTATCTCATCTCAAAGAGATATTTTATCATATTTAAATTTATCTAATTTAATATTGGTGAAGAAGTAAAAACTAATTATGGACCACATCCCATATCAAAGAGATATTTTAAGATAATTAAATATACACTATTGTTTGCACCGAACCTCATCTCTAAGAGATATTTTAAAATAATTAAATTTGTCCAAACGGTGAAGCATTAGAAACTAATGTTTGTACCACATCCTATCTTAGAGAGGCATTTTTAAAATAAATTAGTGCAATTTTTATTTTAATTAGTTTGAATGGGTCATATAATAAATAAATAATTAGTTATAAAATGGTTTTTGGACATCTAAAAATGCTTTTTGCGATAAAAATAACCTGATAATTTTTATAAAGCCTCAAAATTATGTTAATATGATAAACGAATAAAAATTTATTATATGTATTATGAAAATTACAAGTTGTTGGAAAACTTTATTTGGACATAAATTCATGGGATAAAAATCCTAAAAATTATTATATTACCCATAAATAAGTAAAAATAATTATGTGACTTTTATAAAATCAGAAAGAAATGACTTGTGCGCATATTTTATTTTTATTTAATTGAAATTTAAGAGGTAAATTATAAAAGTGATTTTTAAAATTGTAATATTTCCATAATTATGCTAATAGGTGGCCATTAAATCACTTTAAATTTTTTTAAATTTTATTTGAAATTGAAAAATGATAATTGAGTGACTTTTGGATATTATTGAATAAATAATTATCCATTAAACATTTTAACACATTTTTATTTATATATTTTGGGAAAACAAATATTTGTGGGAAAATTATTTGAAATTGAATTCCTTTATTAATGAGCTAATTAAGTGTTCTTTTGTGATTATATTTTAAATAAAAAATAAAAATTGAAGGAAAAATTACTGAGAATGGTATCTCATTATTATTGATTCCATAACTGCTCAACTAAATTTTTTTATCATTATTTTTATTTTATTCAAATGAAAAACGAAAATGGGGGAAGTTATTTGAAATGACTTCCCAAAACTATTGAGTCATTAATGATCAATTAAAACATGTATTATTATTATAATAAAAATGTGACATATGAATTAATATTAAGTTTCCTCATTTTTATTTATTTATTTGAAAAGAAATATTTTTGGGCCGAAAAGTTCACAACAAACAACTTGTTAAGCCTTGGTACATTAAATTTTTTGATATACTAGTCCCATGAAGATCCCATAAATGGCTAAACATAACACAAGGAAGATAGAGAAATCTTGTTTTAGTCCTTCACTTTTGTAGTGAGTCTCAACTTAGTGAAAACCTTTTATTTTTATTTCAAGATTGTCCTTTTATAGTTCGACTAATTAGTTTGTTAGATGCTAATATTAGGGTAGCACAAGATGTTTAGTTAAAATATAGTCTAACCAAATAAATTTAATTGGATGGTGATGGTTCTCTTGATGTGTAGGATTGTTGTAGGACATTATAGGGATCAAGACACACACAAATGGAGTCTCTTGAGATGATGAACAAAAAAACTCTTTGATGCATAGAAATGGGGTTAACAAGAAAAACTCTTATTTTTAATTTGTTTCTTAATTGGTTGTGTTTGGAACGAAAGAATGTAAATGGTTATAAAAGGTTTTTAATGGTAAATTATTTGGGTATGATGGACTAATTCGTTTGACCTAAATGAAGCTAGTAGAAATATAATTGTAAAGTTGAAATACATGATTATATGAGGATTTGGATATGGAAATGATTGGTATGGATATGGAAGACAAATAACAAAATGGAGTATAATCAAAATAGAATAAGAAAAAGGGATCGACATCATGTTACTCGTACAGTGGTTCAACCAGTGATTTACTAATTAAATCGTATTCCATTTAAGTTATATATTATAATAAATATAATATTATTATGAATATAAATATTATTATTTACAACATATAACTCAATCATAATAATATTTCAATGACTAACTATATTACAAACATCTATTGAGTTTAAGATTTGAATCCTTATTGTGTTGAAAATATTAAATTTGTCATTTACAAACTAGTTTTGACCTTTACGATACAGTTTTACTTATTTTGTCCGGTATTTTCTGATATCGACCAATTTAATTATATGTTATATATAATTATAATATCATATCAACATCATAATCGTTCAATATAAAATAGGTTGAACGATATGATACTGTTTTAATAACGGTGCTTACTCCCACAAAAAGAAAATTACATATAAGAACGTCCAACACTTACAATTACGAACTGTATATGAAGATATGAAGATAGTCTATATTTTCTCTTGAACACATAATATTGAGGTGTAAAGTCTTCAGAAACTCTTACAACCTAGAGTCAAATAACTCATCATGATAGAGATATAAACATCCCATGATACACATAGTAGCATATACATTAATCAACATCATGATTATCATAGTCACGAGTCATGAAAAGAATGTTAAGAACAATGTAACATTCCCTATCCCAAGTCAATAAGAATGTTTCGTTTTGTTTTAAAAAATTTCTTTTATTCATGTGGTAATATGTTATTAGTCCGTGATCGGGAATGAGACATCGTTCGGGTTAACTAATCCCTATCCGTTTTGTCCCCATCCTATCCATATATTTTATCCCTATACATTGGTGCAAAAATGTCACTTACTAATTCACCTATGTCCATGTATTGGCGGATTGAGATCCCTTGCTTTCCATGCTGGCTGGCTTCCTGCTGGCCACATGTCCACTTGTTGTTTCCTAGATCAGACCGTCTGTTGCACGCGCGCTAGTGTCTACTATAGGTAAGTTTTTTTAATTCCTTTTATTTTATTTATTTATTATTTACTCTTTTAGAATTATAATTATTTAAATAATTTTGTTTTTAATAAATTATAATTATTTAAATAATTTTGTTTTTAATAAATTATAATTATAAATATTTCATTCTATAATAATAGTTACATAAAATATTAAAATACATAATAATTAATGTATTGTTGTGATAGTTTCCGAATACCATTATTAATAATAAGTAACAAATAGTAGCTAAGAATAATAAAATTGATGTCTTTAAGACATTTGACTAATAAATATGGAATAAAGCAATATCTTCTATTAAAAATAGTAGATATTTGAGACTCATCATAAGTTGATTATGAATACCATTTTACAACAAACACCTAATCAAACAAGTGATAAATAATTTTCTTAAATTATATTAATGGTAGAGGAAAGATTATAAGTATTTATTTCTTTTTAAAGCATTAACCTTTGAACGGTCGTATTCTATCATTTATATTCGGAAAATATATTTCAATGATCAATAATAGTAAAAAATAAATATTAACCATTTCTTATTATGATAATAATGTAAAAATATCTTTTAATAAATAAAGATGAGAAAAAATCTCAATTCAAATAAATAATAAATATTTTTTCAAATAAATTATATTAAAGGTGGATAAAGGGTCGTGATAACTCACTTTTGTAATATTTTTATTATTTAAAAGATATATAAAAATAATGAATTATATTATGCATGAAGGAGAGGTCGTGAAGAGTCGCTTCCTTTCTTCGTACCATCTCTCAAACGGTCGTGATGCGTTACTTCTTTTGTTTAAAATTATTTTCTACAAAAAATATAAAAATAATAATTACATAAGGCGGCTGAAGGAGGGATTATATTGTGTCGCTTATGTTTTTCAAATCAATTAAAATACACCAAACCAGTCAAATTAGTTTCCTATCTTAAGACTACGTAATCTTGATTTACCTATAATACTTGGGAATACGTAGAATCAAAATAAATTATTGTGAGACACAAAAATATATTCTTTTGTCGTCTATAAATAAAAATAATAATTAAAATAAGTAGAAAACAATTTTAGGTATATTGGTTCATGCAATTAAAAATGGTATAGTAATTGAGTTTTGATTCATAATTGAGTTTTGAACTTCATAAATCTTACTCTTAGGTCTACATATTCTAAAATTGGGCATAAAAATAGTTTTTTTTTTATATTTTATCCACAAAAATATAGTGATGATTCAATTTATGTTGAAGATATCATCTTCACCCATCAGTCGGAGAAATAGGGCCACGACACTATGGAGTCATCCATTATATGCACCAACGTGTTGATATGTACTCTCATGTCTGTCAATCCGCTTTCTTATTGTGTGTAATGTGTATTCTATCTGCTATAAATGTTCATAATGATATTAATGTGAATCTGCCTTAAGCGAGTGTATAATTTTTAATATAATAGAAATTAAAAAAATATCAAGGGATAAATAGAGAATTAGAAATTAGTTTATGGTGGTAGTTACAACATATTTTTCCTTTATATATAAATCAATAGATGTTCAATTTAATGTGAGAAAAATAGTTAATATGTTGTTGGTTACATATAAATACATGGTTTTTTTGTAAAAATTAAAAAGTGTCAAAGGCAAAACATCAAATTAAAATTACACCATAATATAAGTTATATCATATTGTAAAAAATTCAACACATTATGTACAAACTAGAAAAAAATATTATAATTATAGCAATTAGTGTGAAATTTTTTACATTTTTATCACAATTATTTTCATCATCTTCCAATGTTGCGTAATGTATTTGAAAGATTTGTGGTGCCTTTGAGGTTAGAATATACAAAACAATGTCTTTTAATATTATAGTAAAATATGATATTGTTATAATATTTAACATGTGTTGGGTCATGTACTTAAGCCCAAATCTAAACAATTAAATATTCAATTATTAAATAACCTAATCTTTAAGTCCAAGTTGATTTACATAAAAAATTTATTATTTAGTTTTTTTGTACATGTTATAAAAATAGTTTATAAATATATAATAACATTACATAGGTCGACCTGTTAGACATAATAGGCTTTTTAAAAGGTATGGACCTGACCTATTTCGATTAAATAGGTTTTTGAAGAAGCATAAGTCTGACCTGTTTAGTACAAAGGTATGGTCTGACCTGACCTGTTATAGGTCAGGTAATAGGCCCATGATAGGCGGCATGACCTGTTTTCACCCTTAATGTCAGCTAATATATCACCTATTATAAGAAAGTTTTGATGCTTCCAAAACTAATTATAGAGTTTTGGAAGAACATTATGGTTGTTGGACCAGACTGCGATCGGGAAGCCTCAAACCATCAGGGAGTTCCATTATTACCAGGGTATGAGAAGAGTGAAGAGCCACAAGTGAGACACCATGTCTTGAACCAAAACCTCAAGGCATTAGTTCCATGAGCATTTTCTACTTATAAACTCTTTTACTCCTCCCTGCATATCCAATGTGGGACTTCACACTTGAATAAACCCAACAATCTCCCCCTCAAGTGTGGGTACCACACACTTTCTAGTCCGCTCCCCCTTAAGTCCACAATGTCCTAGCCGAACCATCGGCTCTAATACCACTTGTTGGACCAGACTGCGACCGGGAAGACTCCAACCACTGGGGAGTTCCACTTTTACCAGGGTATGGGAAGCGTGTAGAGCCATAAGTGATACACCACGTTTTGAACCAAAGCCTTAAGCATTAGTTCCATGAACCTTTTCTACTTATAAACTCTTTTACTTCTCCCCCCCCCCCCCCCCATATCCAATGTGGGACTTCACACTTAAATAAACCCAACAATGGTTTCTTCGAAAAATGTTGTTAGAGAAGTGTGGAGAAAGAAAATACTAGTCTTGGAAAAGACCATTTCTGAAGCTATCTTCTGTCCCCGGGAAGGGCTAGTAATGAAGGAGAATTGGGAATCTGAAATTGAAGGTTCAAAAGTCATCTTCTTTTGGAATCAAAGATAAATTTCCCTCGTATCCTCCTCTCAAGATTGATTGAGTATGTAATTCATCAAGAGACACTACACCAATATTCGCATTTAACAACGGTCCTTTAACAACGCTTCCTAGATCTACGCTATTAAATACGAGGCGAAGGAAAATAAACAGCGTCTGCTGAAGCAAGCACTGCTAATATTGATGAGCGGATATAACATCAACAACGCGTCCATGAATGAGCGTTTTTGAATAAGCGCTGACTTGAATTAGTTCTATTTAATAGAGCTCCTTTTGGCAGCGCTATAAATTGGAATCTATTCAATAGTGCATTTTGTTGTGTGCGTTGTTTACAATGCTTTCTTCAATGAGCGCTGTTGATTGGATATCGTATGCAACGCTTTCTTCAATGAGCATTATACACAGTTACTTAATCGATTATTTCACTATTTAATCAATTATTAGTCAAACCATTTGCTTCTTGGTGAAGAGGTTCCAAGATATGTAGGTTAATGCAATGAATGATTTTGTATAAAAACTACCATTTGATGCAACCTACTAAAATGTATGGATGAATGATGATACTCAAAAATGATTTTATGCAATCTTAAGAATATGTGAGATACTCATCATTTGGGTTATCCTACCTAAACTCAAACTAAGCACACATCTTAGGACTTCTAGAAAAGCAAAAATAATCTTCCCTAAAACCTGATTTTTGGTACTTTTGTTTGTTGTCGATTCAAGACTTCAAGCTTTTCAGATCGACTTTGTCTTCATCGAAACCATACCGGAAGATGATGTTGCAATCTCGCTTGTTGACTTCTCTTGCAATCTCATTTCATTCCTAGTAATCCCTTCACTAAATGTTCTTTTTGCATACCGAAGCTTTAGAATGCCTTTGAAATCACCATCTTCAAGGTATCCGGTACAAAAATCAAGAGTTTCTTCAACAATAAATCGCTCAACAATACAACCCTTCAGTCTTGATCGATTCTTAATATGTGAAAATGAGTGTTGTTGTATATGTTCAATTCAACAACTCTCCTTTCCACATGTGTTGTTGTATATGTTCAATTCAACAACTCATGTGGAAAGGAGCGTTGTTGAACATATCCCAGTTTCCATTCCACAACATATATGGAAACAAATGTTGTTGTATATGTTCAATTCAACAACGCATGTGTGAATGAGCGCTGTTGAATGACATGATTCCTAAATCTAAACAATTAAGCACACACAACACAAGCATATATCAAAACATCAAAACATAAAAACTGCATTGAACAACAACAAAAATACATCAACAACACCAAAACACGTTGAACAAAATAGACACATTGGCACATTCCAAAAGAGATATATATATACATGTTGGTGCATCGGAAGCGATCGTTCAGCAGCGTTGGTCACAAGCAATCAAATATGCATAGAATAAATAGAAGAGAAGAAACAAAGAATTTAGTAACGAGGTTCGGCGAATTCTGCCTATGTCCCTGGGAGCGCTAAGCGGCTACAAAGATATTATTAGAGAATAAGGATTACAAACCCTAGCACACCCATGGGCCCAAGTGCCCATGGGGTGTTTTGTGACATCCTAAGTTTTAAAGTCATTAAATTATAGTGTCAGTCATGGGAGTCTCACTTGAGCGAGAAAAGTGTCGCCTGGGCGAGAGAGGCTCACCTGAGTGAGTGAAATACTGGGCAATACTGAAGGATTCTCGCTTGAGCGAGAGGATCCTCGCTTGAGCGAGAGCTGTCACGCCTGAGCGAGAGTTTTCTCGCCTGGGCGAGAAATAGCATTCTGGACTTGTAGAGGCTGTGAGATCCTCGCTTGAGCGAGAGGACCCTCGCTTGAGCGAGAACCCGACGCTGTTACATTAAATAGGGAACCCCAAACACATTTTTGGGGGATAACCTAGAGAGAAGTGAGAGAAGGGAGCATTTTCAAGAGGAAGGAGTCTTGTGAATCATCAAGGAGCTTGAGAAGAGGTAAAACTCTTAATTCTAACTCTCTTCTTCCATTTGAAACTTGTTTTGGGTATGTTGGATCTCTTCTCAAAATGTGAGAAACCTTGGAAACTCATCCTTTTGTACTTGGAACTGGACCCATCTCTATAGCTCCTTATAGAATGGCACCGTTAGAGTTGACTGAGTTGAAAAAGCAGGTTGAGGACTTGTTGGCAAAGAAATTTATTCGTCCTAGTGTCTCACCGTAGGGTGCACCTATTTTGCTGGTTAAGAAGAAAGATTGGAGTATGAGGTTGAACACCGATTATAGGCAGTTGAACAAGGTCACCATCAACAACAAATATCATTTGCCTAGGATTGATGACTTGATGGATCAGTTGAGAGGAGCAGTTGTATTTTTGAAGATAGACCTTCGGTCGGGTTACCATCAACTTCGAGTGAAATCGGAAGATATTCCTAAAACTGCTTTTAGGACGAGGTATGGGCATTTTGAGTATTTGGTGAAGTCCTTTGGTGTAACGAATGCCCCAACAATATTTACCGACTACATGAATCAGATTTTTCATCCGTATTTGGATTCATTCGTAGTAGTATTTATTGATGACATTCTGGTTTACACCAAGAGCCGAGGGGAACATGTGGAACACCTGAGAGTTGTTCTAGATCTTCTGAGTAAGAATCGGTTGTATGCTAAATTGTCCAAATGTGATTTCTGGTTGGAATCGGTAAACTTTCTTGGACATGTAATATCCAAGGAAGGGGTAGCAATAGACCCTTCTAAGGTCGAAGCGGTTATGGAATGTGTAGTACCAAAGTCAGTTACTGAGATCAGGAGTTTTCTAGGTTTAGCTGGTTACTACAGAAAGTTCATGGATGGGTTTTCCAAGTTGGCATTTTCCCTAACTAAGCTTACCAGAAAAGGAGAACCGTATGTGTGGACAATTCGTTGTGAATAAATTTTTCAAGAGTTGAAGCGAAGGTTGACTACGACACCAGCGTTGGTTCTTCCTTGTACTGATCGTGATTTCAGTGTTTATTGTGATGCTTCCAAGCAAAGTTTGGGTTGTGTTTTGATGCAAGAAGGGAAGGTTGTTGCATATGCTTCTCGGCAGTTGAGAACGCACGAGCAAAACTACCCTACACATGACTTGGAACTAGCCGCGGTGGTCTTTGCATTGAAAATCTGGAGACACCATCTTTATGGTGTAAGATTTGAGGTGTACAGCGACCACAAGAGCTTGAAGTATCTGTTTGGTCAAAAGGAACTGAACATGAGACAGAGAAGGTGGATAGAATTCCTTAAGGACTATGATTTTGGATTGCAATACCATCCGGGAAAGGCCAATGTGGTGGTCGATGCTTTAAGTCAGAAGTCTTTACACATGTCAGCTTTGATGGTTCGAGAAGGGAAACTGATTAAGGAGTTCAGGGATATGAACTTCGAAGTTCAAATAAGACCTCATAGTATGATGTTAAGAATGCTTAAGGTAACAAATGAACTGTTTGATCAAATACGAGTAATGCAAGTGGAGGATAGTGAGCTAATGGTGAAGCGAGATTTGATGATGAGTGGGAAGGAGACCGATTTCGCATCGGACCCTAGTGGGATGTTTCATTACAAAGGGAGAGTGTGTGTGCCTCGTGATGTGGAGTTGCGAAAGAGTATTCTAGAGGAGTCACAAAAGAGTAAAATGAGTTTTCACCCTAGAACTACAAAGATGTACCAAAATTTGAAAAAGCTGTTTTGGTGGTCTGGGTTGAAAAAGGATGTGGCTTTGTATGTCTCGAGTTGTCTTGTCTGTCAAAAAGCCAAGATTGAGCATCAGCGGCCAGCGAGAGAGTTACAGTCACTGGAGATTCCCGTTTGGAAGTGAGATAGTATCTCCATGGATTTTGTGTCGGGTTTTCCAAAGACTCAGAAAGGGTATGATTCGATATGGGTAATAGTGGATCGGTTGACTAAGTCTGCTCATTTCTTGCCGATGAACATGAAATACTCCCTGGAACGATTAGTTGAGTTGTATATCAAGGAGATTGTTCGGTTACATGGGATACCGTCGAATATTGTGTCGGATAGAGACCCTCGTTTCACTTCAAACTTTTGGACGAGTTTGAAGTCCGCTTTGGGAACTAAGTTGAAACTGAGTTCGACTTATCACCCACAAACGGATAGTCAATTAGAAAGGACCATACAATCATTGGAGGATCTTTTGAGGGCTTGTGTTTTGGAACAGCCTGGGAGTTGGGATAGTATGTTGCCGTTGATTGAGTTCACCTACAACAACATTTATCATACTAGTATCGGGATGACCCCTTACGAAGCTTTGTATGGGAGGAAGTGTAGAACTCCAGTGAATTTGTTTGAAACTAGGGAGAACTTGGTATTGGGACTCGAGTTGGTCCGAGAGACGATGGAAAAGATCAAGAAGATTCGGGAGAATATGAGAATAGCACAGAGTCGGCAGAAAAACTATTACAATAAGAGGCGGAAAGCTCTTGAGTTTAAGGAAAGAGATCATGTATTCATGAGAGTAGTCCCGACTACCGGGATTGGTAGAGTGTTGAAGTCTCGTAAGCTTACTCCGAGATTTATTGGACCGTATCAAATATTGCAAAGGGTTGGGCTGGTAGCATATCGGATTGCTTTACCCGCATTGTTGTCGAATCTTCACAATGTGTTTCATGTGTCTCAGTTGAGGAAATATGTCCGAGATAGAGTTGAAGGATAAATTGACTTTTACGACATTGCTTGTGAGAATCATGGATACCAGTATCAAAAGATTGAGAGGCAAAGAGATTTTCTTTGGTGAGGGTATTGTGGAGCCAAGTTGATGAAGGAGACGCTACTTGGGAAGTTGAGCGTGATATTAGGGAGGATTACCCTCATTTGTTCGAATTGAGGTATGTTTAATTTTTGAGGACGAAAATTCTTATAAGAGGGGGAGGATTGTGACACCCTAAGTTTTAAACTCATTAAATTATAGTGTCAGTCCTGGGAGTCTAGCTAGAGCGAGAAAAGTGTTGCTTGGGCGAGAGAGGCTCACTCGGGTGAGTGAAATATTGGGCTATACTGAAGAATTCTCGCTTGAGCGAGAGGATCCTCGCTTGAGTGAGAGTTGTATCGCCTGAGCGAGAGTTTTCTCGCTTGGGCGAGAAGTGACATTCTAGACCTGTAGAGCCTATAAGATCCTCGCTTGAGCGAGAGGACCCTCGCTTGAGCGGGAGGGTCAGATCTGAGTGTTTAAAATTGGTGGGATTTTCTCGCTTGAGCGAGAACCCGACGCTGTTACATTAACTAGGGAACCCCAAACACATTTTTGGGGGATAACCTAGAGATAAGTGAGAGAAGAGACAAGAGCAAGGAGTCTTGTGAATCATCAAGGAGCTTGAGAAGAGGTAAAACACTTGATTCTAAATCTCTTCTTCCCTTTGAAACTTGTTTTGGGTATGTTGGATCTCTTCTCAAAATGTGAGAAATCATGGAAACTCATCCTTTTGAGTTATGTTTCGTTTTATGTTGTTTTCTTCTTGTAAACTCTTGGTTTAGAGTTGGTATTTCAAGAATGGAAAGGGTTTGTGGGTTGATTCATGAAAACCCTAAAATGAAAATGTGGTTAAAGATGAAAATGGGTGAAATATTAGATGTAGAAGATGAGTATGCACTCCAATGTTGAAATATGAGATGAATATGTATGTTTTAGATGTTTGTAAACTTATAATGAAAGTAGTTTAGAAACATTGAAAATGTGTTAAATCTCTTGTATGGTTAAAGATGCAATATGAGTTGTTTATGTGCTATTTGGAATAAATGATTAACATTGTGTTATATGGTGGGAACGAGGAAAGATCCTAAAGTTGGAGGCGGTGTCGGTGGAACTTGCGAAGTTACCAAGAACTAAACCCAACACTCACCAAGGTAAGGATAAGTCTTTAACTTGCGTATTGTAATGGAAAATGTGTGGATTTTCTGGTTGTGGATAATGATCAAGTTGTGAATCACTTATTTATTATAAACATATATGAGTATGTTTGTAATAATGATTGCGTGGATTTATCGTTTATGAATTGATGGTGTATCAATGAAAAGAGAACTCGTTTTTAGTCGATCATGATTGGTTAGCGACTTTGGCTCAAGTGATGTGGCAAACTTTGGCTCAAGCGATGTAGCAAACTTTGGCTCAAGCAATGTACCAAGCTTTGGCTCAAGCGATGTAGCAAGCTTTGGCTCAAGCAATCTAGCAAGCTTTGGCTCAAGCAATGTAGCAAGATTTGGCTCAAGCAATGTAGCAAGATTTGACTCAAGCGACGTAGCAAGCTTTGGCTCAAGTGATGTAGCACACTTTGGCTCAAGCATTGCAGGTAGGTGGAAGGTTTAAGGATGTCTTGGTTAGGAGCTTAGAGGCTTTTAGTTTTCGAAGTCCTTAACTTCATTGTTTTGTAATCTAACTGATTATATTTTGAACTGAATATTTGTAATCATGTGCACGATATTTGTACATGTTGGTAGTCATGAACAATTTGTAACTCTAGATATTTGTAGCTATGGGTATTTTGGAATCCCATAGGTAGTTGTATGCGGTAGTTACTTGGATGCATTAATATGAATTATGTTTTCCTGTTAAACAAATGTGTATGTTGATATTGACTTACGAATTGAGTGTGAAGAGGAAAGTGAGATTTAAAATGAGGTTGTTGAATTTGCAACCATATGTTATAGGAAAATGCATGAAAAAGGAAAAAAATAAGGAAACAATTTCAAGGGTAGAATTTGGGTCATTACATGTTTTTATTTGGTGCTTATATCTGGTGCACATTACAACAAGGGACTTGAGTCTAATATATAACATTGGTTACTCTACTCTATTCCAATACTAGATGATGTGTGACTAATGTAATAACATATTTCAAGCATCCACAACAATCTCCACCTTGATTGAAATAGTCAAATATCTCGTTCGAGAGGAAATCTACACAAGATTCTCCACCTTAGCGAATATCTGACTCCACCTTGCTCAATGTATAATTCTCTTTAACAAGAGCCTAACTCTCTACCTTTGAATAAACCTTCTGAGTATCCTTGACGATGTTACCAAGAGCCTAGCTCTCTAAACTTATAGTGCAGCTTTCCGTACCGCCATCAAATGGAACACGCCGCTTAGCCACCTATTGCTAGGAAGTCTTTCGATATATGGAACCTTTACACAAAAGTTCACCAACAACCATCCTCTTCAATACTCTGTCAAACTGAATCTTGGAACTTCCTTGGAAAGTCTCAACCGCTACCACCATTGTCTAGTCCAACAATCATAGTTCAAAGGAACTATCACACTCCACCATAAGGAGTATAACCACAACGCACACCTTGCATAATGCTAACCAATGCTCGTGTCACACCCTTGCATCCAATCCAATCCAATGCCCATGTCACACCCTGCATCTCTACCAATGCTCGTGTTACACTTTTTATCAAAGCCAATGCCCATGTTACACCCGACATCAAAGTCAGTCAGCGCTTCTGTGCTTTTGTGGATCTACTAACAATTAATATCCTTCACTATGACATACCAGACACACCATTAAGATATTCCACTTCTCATCTCAAATGAGATCATTCTCTCAACATCTAAAGAGATATTGTTAGCACCTATCTCAGGGCCAAACTCAACACCTGAGTCCTTATCTCCACATTGATCCTAATCCTGTATATGAACTTCTGGAATTATGGATCAACATATATCACCCCTACCATAGTTCCGCTATATTTTCTTCTTATTCAACTCATCTCCTTTATCCTTGCATCGTACCTTTGACGCACATTGTCTAACCAACATGCTTTCACCCTCTTTTGCCTTTATCTAGCACCTAGGTTAAGAGCCATCAACCAATTGGCTATGATACCAATTGTTGGTGCAAAGGAAGCGATCGTTGTGCAACGTTGGTCATAAGCAATCAAATAAAGTGCATAGAATAAATAGAAAAGAAGAAACAAAGAATTTGTTAACGAGGTTCGACCAATTGTGCCTATGTCTCCGAGAGCGTTGAGCGGCTACCAAGATATTATTAGAGAATAAGGATTACAAACCCTAGCACACCCATGGGCCCAAGTTCCCATGGGGTGTTTCTATTAGGTGCTTATATCTGGTGCACATTACAACAAGGGACCTGAGTTCAATATATAACATTGGTTACTCTACTCTATTCCAATACTAGGTGATTTGAGACTAACGTAATAACATATTTCAAGCATTCACAACAATATATATACGTATAAGTATCTATTATTTTCTTAAATAATAGAGTTGTTTGAAATCCTTTTGTCCTGTATAAAGGATTATTTGAGATTAGTAGCGAGAGGAGCTAGACAATGAATTGTGAATGATGGAATTTGTAAGGACCCAAATTCTACCCTTGAAAATTTTCCGTTTATTTAAAATCCTCCCTTACATACATTCATCATTTTACTTAAAAATCTTCATGAATCATTCCTTGAAACTAATCTTTTAACCTATTATATTATCATACAATTCATATTGCAGAAAAACATAATTCATTCAATTAGTAATTACCACATACAACCAGTTATGAGTTTCCAAGAGTTATAACATCCATAATTACATATCTCCAGTATTATCCTAATCAGATTTACATTCATCCCAAAATATTATCTAATCAACTACAATGTCAAAGTAACGATAAAGACATTCAAGTTAATAAACATATAAGATTCCTAAGTGAGCTCCCTCCTCAAACCCTTCATTTACCTACAAGGGGATTATCATAAACAACACACAAAAACAAGGGAGTAAGTCATTAGTTCAAAAACTAACATTACATGATAATCCACATTTCAAATACGATTAAGCATTAATATAATTTATAACCACAAATACGTAAATGTAAACATTCATATCTTCCTTCTTTCATTTCCACGTTATTCATATTCATCCTATAGTATATATATCCCATAATATATATTCTATAGCATGCATATTACGTTCATTCGAAACATCGTCCTTCTCATTATTCATATCCACCCTATAGAACATATATCCCATAATATATATCCTATAACATGTATATTACTTTCATTCAAACATCCTCATTTCCCATCCTTCATATCCACCCTATATCCCATAATATATATCCTATAGCATGTATATTACTTTCATTATGACATCCTCATTTCTCATTCTTCATATCCACCCTATAGTATATATATCCCATAATATCTATCCTGTATGTTGCATATTACTTTCATTCTTACATCCTCATTTCTCATCCTTCATATTCATCCTTTATCATATTCATCGAGTTCATTTCCCATACCACATCGGGTAGGTCGAGTTCATTTCCCATACCACATCAGGAAGGTCGAGTTTATTCCCCACACCACATCGGGCAGGTCGAGTTTATTCCCCAGACCACATCGGGCAGGTCGAGTTTATTCCCCATGCCACATCGGGCAGGTCAAGTTTATTCCCTATGCCACATCGGGCAGGTCGAGTTTATTCCTCATGCCATATCGGGCAGGTCGAGTTTATTCCTCATGCCACATCGGGCAGGTCGAGTTTATTCCCAATACCACATCGGGCAGGTCGAGTTTATTCCCAATACCACATCGGGCAGGTCGAGTTTATTCCCCATACCACATCGGGAAGGTCGAGTTCATTCCCCAAACCACATCGGGCAGGTCGAGTTCATTCCCCATACCACATCGGGCAGGTCGAGTTCATTCTCCATACCACATTGGGCAGGTCGAGTTCATTCCCCATACCACATCGGGCAGGTCGAGTTTATTCCCCATACCACATCGGGCAGGTCGAGTTTATTCCCCATACCACATCGGGCAGGTCGATTTTATTCAGCATACCTAATCGGGAAGGTCGAGTTCATTCCCCATACCACATCGGGCAGGTCGAGTTTATTCCCCATTTCCACATAACACAACCATTCCTGTTAGGGCATCAAAAATACTCCACTACCATTTCGGGTAGGGTAACAACAATAAAACACTACTACCTCGAGTAGAGTCACAATAACAATCCACTACCACTTCGGGTAGGATAACAACAGTATTCTTATAAATACATTACCTCTTTCACATACCTCATTCACATCATCTAATATGATTTAGATACACTTATCCCTTACCTTGGTGAGTATTGGGGATCGGTTCCGAGTAACTTTAAAAGTCTCCTCCGCGATTTCCTCCAACCTTAGGATCTTTCCTCATTTCCACCAATAACAACAATGTCAGTCATTTATTCAAAATAACACATAAATAACTTGTATTTCATCATCAAACATACAAGGGATTCACATATATTCAAGATTTCCAAACATCTAAACATACATGTTCATCTCATATAACAACATCAAAGCACAAACTCATCATCCACATTTAACATTTCATCTCTTTCTCTTTATACCCATATTCTCATTTTGGGGGTTTTTGGGGTTTTCATGAATACCCTACAAAACCTTTCCATTCATCAAATATCAACTCTAAACCAAGAGTTTACAAGAGAAAGACAACATAAAACGAACCATAATTCTAAATGGTGAGTTTCCATGGTTTCTCATGTTTTGAAAATAGATCCAACATACCCAAAACAAGTTAGAGAGGAAGAAGAAGAGTTAGGAACAAGAGGTTTACCTCTTCTCAAGCTCTAAGATGAGTCATAAGGCTCTTTGCTCTTGAAAAGCTCTATTCTCTCTCTTCTCTTCAAAGTTCTAACCCTATAATGTGTTTGGGGTTTCTATTTTAAAGTGGAATCGTCGGGTTCTCGCTCAGGCGAGAAAATCCCGCCTTTTTAAAATTTCAGATCTAACGCTCTCGCTCAAGCAACCCATTCCTCGCTTGGGCGAGACTCCCAGAATTTACAATTTCAAAACACTGATCCTCTCGCTTGGGCGAGGTCCTCTCGCTCAAGCGAGAATCTGGCAGTATGCCTCATTCCTCAAGACTCTTAACTAATTTTTAAGGAGGATAAATTTGGGGTGTTACAGAATTTCATTAGAAAAATTCATTATTTGGTTTTTAACATATATTAGAGTTATATCATGAGATTAGACTTGAAAAAATGTGCAACAGAAACTTAGTTGAAAGTTTTGCACATTTTGGGATTTATCGGTTATTGGGTAAGTCTATCATCACAGGACCTCATTTGAAATGTCCTGAGAGGCCTTATGATTAGTATAAATTAATACTATGTTATTAGTGTTGAGTTTTTAAAGACTTATTGAGCAATTATTCGAGTTATAAGTTTAAAATATAACTCTGACAATTTCCTGAAAATTGTCAATGATCCTCTTGACAGCTTTGCCTGCAAGTACCTTAAAACTTGTCTGTTAATCCTCTAAGGGTATATAGACTATCAACTATACTCATATCGGCAATTTTTAAAATTTTCCTAAGGTATCTTAAAATAAAAGAAACTCATCTATATAGCACATAAAGTATCAACCATGCATGACAGTAACTTAGGAACCAAGTAATTACATTCCAAGTAATTAACGGTCATTAACCCTTGATTACAGAATTTCGGCCTTGCCCATCAATACACTACCTCCCCACTATTATAAATAGAGCTATGGCTGAGTGGAAGGGACAAAAGACTCATTTGGAGTCAAAACAACTCGGCCATCTCCTTCCTCCTCAATTGCCATGGGCAACAAATTCCTAGAGTGGTGGGAGCTCATTTTGTTCCATTTTATTTTGTGGAAGAGGTGTTCTAACCAAATTCAGGTATGTTGAATCCAATTCTGAATTTAGATCATGTAAATTCCTTCATTTTAATTGCCTAAACTATGTTTCAAATGTCTAGAATCTTAGGTGGTGCGGTCTAGCTTATTAGTGTAGTTGCATGAGTTTCCTTCCATCAAGTTTTGTGGTTGTTGAACCCCCAGCTTTGGTTTTGAGTTTAAATGTTGGTGATATTCTGTTTTCTGGGTCAAGGTTTCATTTGGGTGATCATAGACTAATGAAACCAGTTCTGAAGTTTTGATCCTCTACTGATCTCTAGCAAAATCTACAACCTAGGTTTTACTATCATTTGTTGTCTCTTTAGGACTAAGTTTCATTGCATGCGTGTGTTTTAACCTGTAAAATTTGAAATGCACGCTTAATCCCTTTTGTTTTATGAGTTAGGGTTTTGTTTCTTTTGGTGAATGAGTCCATGAACTTAGCCCCCAAATCCTTGTGGTTTCATTAAACTCCAACTTGTGGTTTAGGTGGTAGTTTGAGTTTCAAGCCATCAAATTGAATGAGGTTAGTGTCTGTGACCTAAACTCTTGAATTTCATGTTGATTTCATTTTTTTTATTGATGAATTAAACCCATTTTCTGAAAGTGTTGGTGGTCAATAGGTTCAACCTCTTAATCTTGTACCCCATGTAAACACATCTTGCTTGATGTCCAAGCATGTTCTGTCCTATTCTTTCACAAATATTATGGATCACTGAGGATATGATTAATAAAATACAAAAGGATAGTGTTTTACCCTTTTAATTAGCTTCATGTTGATATGAGATTTGTGATGTTTGGATAAGTAAGGAGTAATATGAGATTTGTGATGTTTGGATAAGTAAGGAGTAAGTTATGCCATATTTACTAAACAAGTTTCTATTGTCTCCAAAACTGTGATCAGTTATAGAGATCACTTTTCAAATATTACTTCAATTCATAATATTAGAACTTATAAGTACAAATCATTTTACTTATCAAACAAGCTTTCCAAATTGATAAAGTTCTCTCAAAACCATTGAGCCATGTGAGACTTATGCTTGTTTTACCAAAATAGATTATGTCTTGAAAGAAGTTATAGTGATCTATAAAGATGCATTCAAACGTATGTCCTAAAAATCCTAAACCCAAAACCTTGAAATACCTATATTTTTCCTTGTTTAATTAGATTTCCAAATTGTCCCAAGATTACCTGTTTTAATTTATCCATATGAGAGTTATGCTCTCTACACTAAAATAATGCCTTGCTGCCTTGTAGCATAAAGTCATGGTTGGATATTACTTGATGATAAACCCATAACTCCAAGCATGAATGTCCAATTCTATTCAAAATAATTTCATATGAAACAAATTGGACAGAGATTTCATTATGTGAAAGTATCATATAATTCCTACATAGGAGTCAAACCCTATGAGTCATTCTTTGGAGCTGTTCAACTTATGTGGGAAGCATATGTCTTTGGAATTGAAATGATTAGAACTTGAGTTATAGTGACTCTTTTCTAATGATTCCAAATGATATGGAAATTCTTTTCAACCTAGTTTTAGTTTAAAAATCTTGAGATCTCAGATTAATTGTACTATTTTTGGTACACTTTCAAAATCCTATTATTAGGAAGAGTTCATCTCTAAGTCCAACCAATTCTAGTCAAGATTGGCTAAGTAATGCTAATGAAACTTGTATCGTGCCTAGAAAAAATGTCATACATTCCAATGAGATGTTTGTGTATTCTAATATCGAGAATCACATTAAGAAAATTGTAGTTAATTTCTAATAAAGCTATAAGGTTCATAGTGTAACAGATTTGAATACTATCACGTACTCATGACACGGGCAGGCTATGACTGGATTTTATTGAGTTGGATAAAAGTACACGTATGGAGAGAAGTGCTTTCATGTGTGAGTTTAGAAATGATGCCAAAGATAATTGTGCATCTCTAAGATAGGCATGAGGCATATATAGTTCAATACTATTTTTGTGGCTGTGATTAAGGTATTGAGGCCCTTTGACTCGTAAATAATGATTTGAGATTGAATGGATTTTATTTAGTATATAACTTTATGCTGGATCTGTGATCTTGTTTGGATAGGCATGATTATCTATTTGTCTTCAGAATTGAAATGGCTAGTACAGTTGATGTTATTGTGATGGAATGATTGTGTGATGGTTAAAAGTAATGTGAATAAACTATATGCTTGATATGAAATCTCAATCCTGATAATGAAATCGTAATTGATATGACTAATTGACGAAATTATATTGTTGTTGAATGAGTATTTCCAGAATGGATTGATTATTCAAAATGTTGAATTAACTATTGCATCATGATAGAATTGTCATCGTGCATTCTGATGACATGGCATATAAGTATTCCTGTAGGAATGAAATTTGAAAATACACTATTTCTAAGAAGAATGGAAC
This sequence comes from Lupinus albus, assembly GCA_009771035.1. Classification (NCBI taxonomy): domain Eukaryota; kingdom Viridiplantae; phylum Streptophyta; class Magnoliopsida; order Fabales; family Fabaceae; genus Lupinus; species Lupinus albus. Next base: position 10,903,950 of record CM020001.1, on the reverse strand, counting down.
GAAGGAAAGGAAACTGTTTTACCAAGTTTTCGCCAGCTAAGCTCTTTCAAAAAAGTGCTTGATCATATTTTACTAGAAAGATGGTAAAGCGTTATTTTGGAAAAATGTGTCAACATGTGATTTTTAACAAAATGTTGATCTTCTAAATCAAAAGATACCAATTTGAGAAACTGTATTTCTAAGGTTGTTTTTCCAAAGTATCAGGTTAGTATAATTTGTCTTGATTTACCATAAAATGATTCTTTTGGTCAAAATTATGTTTACTAAAGTTGTAATCATTACTCTGATAAGTTTCCTTTCATTCTTTTTTAAGAAATTGAAGCCATGTTTGGTGTGGATCAGAAGATCAATTTCACAATGTCTACTTTCGGTAGCATAGTCTACTGGAAGATACGACACTGTAGATTTGTGTTGAGAACTCACAGAGGTAACCTGTATGTGTGACTCGGTTCAGGGGACACTATAGATGGGGATTGATCTATCAGGAATAGTGTAGCTTCCTTATGCCAACATAACTCCTCATATAATTGATATGATCTCTGACATCCCCTTGAAGATATCGTGTCCATGGTGATACAATGGATACCTTTGCTGACCGGTGGGTAGTTCGACGTTACATAGTGCACATTAGTTTTCCTATGAGTTACCAATGTTTGGAACAACATTGTATCTATCATGTTCGCTTCCTAAGAACAACATAGGACTGGTCGGGCTCGACCAAGGTCAGTACCATTGCTATTAATGATGTGTTAGGGTCCCTATTATGAGTTATTTTCTCATGCACTCATTAAGAGAGTTGATAGTTGTGTCAAGATAGACACTATAAACATTCATATATCCTGATATTGACATTCCATATTTGATTATATCGATGTGATAATTATTATATGACAAATGCTATGTGAATATGATATTGTATATGTTGTTTATATACCATATGTTGAAGTACTTATTCTCCTAACATTTTAGGGAATACGTGACTAGATGAAGAATGATCGTGTCATCGTCCGAAGGAAAGGAAAGACAACCCTTATAAATAAGTACCCTTAAGAAATAGGAGGCGTGGGTGTGACACCCTGAATTTAAGGTTTTAAATTATAGTTTCAGTCGTGGGAGTCTCGCTTGAGCGAGAAAAGTGTCGCTTGGGCGAGAGAGGCTCACCTGGGTGAGTGGAATTCTGGGCTATACTGAAGGATTCTCGTATGAGCGAGAGTTGTCTCGCCTAATCGAGAGTTGTCTCGCCTGAGCGAGAGTTGTCTCACCTGAGCGAGAAGTGGCACTCTGGGGCTGTAGAGGCTGTAAGATCCTCGCTTAAGCGAGAGGGTCAGATCTGAATTTTTAAAATGGGCGGGATTTTCTCGCTTGAGCGAGAACCCGACGTTGTTACATTAAATAGGGAACCCCAAACACATTTTTGGGTGATAACCTAGAGAGAAGTGAGAGAATAGAGTATTTTCAAGAGCAAAGAGTCTTGAGAATCATCTAGAAGCTTGAGAAGAGGTAAAACTCTTGATTCTAACTCTCTTCTTCCCATTGAAACTTGTTTTGGGTATGATGGATCTCTTCTCAAAAGGTGGGAAACCATGGAAACTCATCCTTTTGAGTTATGGTTCGTTATATGTTGTTTTTCTCTTGAAAACTCTTGGTTTAGAGTTGGTAATTCAAGAATGGAAAGGGTTTGTGGGTTGATTCATGAAAACCCCAAAACCCTAAAATTAAAATGTGGTTAAAGATGAAAATGGGTACAGTGTTAGATGTAGAAGATGAGTATGCACTCTAGTGTTGAAATATGAGATGAAAATGCATGTTTTAGATGTTTGTAAACTTATAATGAAAGTAGTTTAGAAACATTGAAAATGTGTTAAATCTCTTGTATGGTTAAAGATGCAATATGAGTTGTTTATGTGTTATTTGGAATAAATGACTAACATTGTGTTATATTGTGGGAAGGAGGAAAGATCCTAAAGTTGGAGGCGGTGTCGGTGGAACTTGCGAAGTTACCAAGGACCAAACCCAACACTCACCAAGGTAAGGATAAGTCTTTAACTAGCATGTCGTATTGAGAAAATGCGTGGAATTGCTGTGTATGAATTGATGGTGTATCAATGAAAAGAAAATGAGTTTTTAGCCGACTATGATTGGTTAGCGACTTTGGCTCAAGTTATGTAGCAAACTTTGACTCAAGTTATGTAGCAAACTTTGGCTCAAGTTATGTAGCAAGCTTTGGCTCAAGCGATGTAGCAAGCTTTGGCTCAAGTGATGTAGCAAGCTTTGGTTCAAGCGATGTAGCAAGCTTTGGCTCAAGCGATGTACTAGTTATGTAGCAAGCTTTGGCTCAAGCGATGTAGCAAACTTTGGTTGAAGTTATGTGTGACACCCTTAATTTAAGTCTTTAAAATTATAGTATCAGTCCTGGGATTCTCGCTTGAGCGAGAGTATTCTCGCCTGAGCGAGGGTTGTCTCGCCTGGGCGAGAAAGATGATATTTTGGACTTGTCGAGGCTGTAAGATCCTCGCTTGAGCAAGAGATGCCTCGCCTGAAGCGAAAGTTCCCTCGCCTGGGCGAGAGGGTCAGATCTGAGTTTTTAAAATGAGCGAGAATGGGCTCGCTTAAGCGAGAACCCGACGAGTTTGCATTAAATGAGAAACCCCAAACACAGGGTTAGAAATTGAAGAGAGGTGAGAGAAGAGAGCTTTTCCAAGGGCAAGGAACTTTGATACTCATCTAAAAGCTTGAGAAGAGGTAAAACTCTTGATTCTAACTTTCTTCTTCCCTTTGAAACTTGTTTTGGGTATGTTGGATCTCTTCTCAAAATGTGAGAAACCATGGAAACTCACCCTTTTGAGTTATGGTTCGTTTTATGTTGTTTTTTCTTGTAAACTCTTGGTTTAGAGTTGGTATTTCAAGAATGGAAATGGTTTGTGGGTTGATTAATGGAAACCCCAAAACCCTAAAGAGAAAATGTGGTTAAAGGGGAAAATGGATAAAATGCTAGAGCTAGAAGATGAATATGTATGTTTTATATGTTTGTAAACTTATGATGAAAGTAGTTTAGAAACATTGAAAATATGTTAAATATCTTGTATGATTAAATAATGCAATATAAGTTTTTTATGTGATATTTGGAATAAATAACTATCATTGTGTTATATGGTGGGAATGAGTAAAGATCCTAAAGTTGGCGGTGGTGTCGGTGGAACTTGCGAATTTACCAAGAACCAAACCCAACACTCACCAAGTTTAGGATAAGTCTTTAACTTATGCACTGTGTTAGAAAATGCGTGGATTTTCTTGTTGTGAATAATGAATCAAGTTGTGAACCACTTATTTATTATAAACATATATGGGTATGTTTGTAATGACGATGGCGTGAATTTACTGTTTATGAGTTGATGGAGTGTCAATGAAAAAAAAACTCGTTTTTAGCCGACCATGATTGGTTAGCGACTTTGGCTCAAGTGATGTAGCAAACTTTGGCTCAAGTGATGTAGCAAGCTTTGGCTCAAGCAATGTAGCGAACTTTGGCTCAAGTTATGTAGCATGATTTTCAAAAAGAAAGTATATTTTAGCTAACCGAAAGGGTATAGCAACTTTGGCTCAAGTTATGTAGCAAGATTTGGCTCAAGCGATGTAGCAAGCTTTGGCTCAAGCGATGTAGCAAGCTTTGGCTCAAGCGATGTAGCAAGCTTTGACTCAAGCGATGTAGTAAACTTTGGCTCAAGCGATGTAGCAAGCTTTGGCTCAAGCGATGTAGCAATGCTTTGGCTCAAGCGATGTAGCAAGCTTTGGCTCAAGCGATGAAGCAAGCTTTGGCTCAAGCGATGTAGCAAGTTTTGGCTCAAGTGATGTAGCAAGCTTTGGCTCAAGCGATGTAGCAAACTTTGGCTCAAGTTATGTAGCATGGTTTTCAAAAGTGTAAACGATGAAAATGGTTTTAAGTACATTTGACTTTAAATTGTTATTTAACCTTATTAAAATGTGGATTAACGTACATTGTCATTTATTGAGTTAACGACTTATTCCTTTGTGTTTTTTGTGTATGGTCTATGTTATTCCCATTGCAGGTAGGTGGAAGATGTAAGGATGTTTTGATTTTGGAGCTTAGAGGCTTTTATTTTTGAAGTCCTTATTTCCATTATTTTGTAACCTAACTGATTGTATTATGAACTGACTATTTGTAATCATGGACCTGATTTTTGTATATGTTAGGGACCATGGATAATGGTAACTCTGGATATTAGTAGCTATGGGTATTTTGGAAACCCATAGCTAGTTGTATGCGGTAGTTACTGAGCAGCATTAATACGAATTATGTTTTTCTGTCAAACGAATGTGTATGACGTTATTGGTTCATAGATTGAGTGTGAAGTGGAAAATGAGATTTTAAGGTTATGCAATTTGGAAATGTAAGTTACAGGAAATTGCATGAAATTGGATTAAAATAAGGAAAAAATTTCAAGGGTAGAATTTGGGTCCTTACATTATGTAGCATGATTTTCAAAAGTATAAACGATGGAAATTGTAACGACCCGATTTTCTACCATTGAAAATTTTTCTCATTTTAATTCAATTCCATTCAATCACTCATAACTCAATTTACCATTTTAATATCCTTACTTCAAAATCTTGTTTCCCCTCCTCACACTCAATCCATGAATCAATCACCACATGCATAATCATTTTACCTAGAACTTCTCATGAATCATTCCTGGAACTAATCTTATAACCTATTATATTATCATACAATTAATCTTGTAGAAAAACATAATTCATTCATATCATTCCCTATGAGTACTAAGACCTCAAAGGTTCTGATCCTCCAAAATAACATTACGCACGGTTACAAATATCCAAATAATGGTTAGTCATGATTACAATCATTTAAATCCGCAGGTAATCATTTAGAATACGAAAAACATAAATAGTGAATCCAAAGTCTACAGCTCCTAAAGCTCCCGACCTGACATACTTCATTCGTCTATTTACTTGCAATGGGATTATCAATGACAAAAGTACAAAACACATAAAGGAGTAAGTCATTAATTCAATAAACGTCATTATAAGATAATCCACATTAGAAAAATGAGTTAATAAACCATTTGTTTTATAAATTCATTTTGTGCTACATTACTTGAGCCAAAGTTTTGCTACATAGCTTGAGCCAAAGAGTTGCTACATAACTTGAGCCAAAGTATTGCTACATAACTTGAGCCAAAGTTTTGCTACATAGCTTGAGCCAAAGCATTGCTACATAACTTGAGCCAAAGTTTTGCTACATAACTTGAGCCAAAGTGTTGCTACATAACTTGAGCCAAAGTGTTGCTACATAGCTTGAGCCAAAGCATTGCTACATAACTTGAGCCAAAGTTTTGCTACATAACTTGAGCCAAAGTGTTGCTACATAACTTGAGCCAAAGTGTTGCTACATAGCTTGAGCCAAAGCATTGCTACATAACTTGAGCCAAAGTATTGCTTCATAACTTGAGCCGAAGTGTTGCTACATAGCTTGAGCCAAAGCATTGCTACATAACTTGAGCCAAAGTTTTGCTACATAACTTGAGCCAAAGTGTTGCTACATAACTTGAGTCAAAGTGTTGCTACATAACTTGAGCCAAAGTGTTGCTACATAGCTTGAGCCAAAGCATTGCTACATAACTTGAGCCAAAGTATTGCTTCATAACTTGAGCCAAAGTGTTGCTACATAGCTTGAGCCAAAGCATTGCTACATAACTTGAGCCAAAGTATTGCTTCATAACTTGAGCCAAAGTGTTGCTACATAACTTGAGCCAAAGTATTGCTACATAACTTGAGCCAAAGTATTGCTACATAACTTGAGCCAAAGTTTTGCTTCATAACTTGAGCCAAAGTATTGCTTCATAACTTGAGCCAAAGTGTTGCTACATAGCTTGAGCCAAAGTATTAGTACATAACTTGAGCCAAAGTATTGCTACATAACTTGAGCCAAAGTTTTGCTTCATAACTTGAGCCAAAGTATTGCTTCATAACTTGAGCCAAAGTATTGTTACATAACTTGAGCCAAAGTTTTGCTACATAACTTGAGCCAAAGTTTTGCTAACCAATAATGGTCGGCTAAAATCATATTTTCTTTTCATTGATACAACATAAATCCGTAAACAGTAAATCCACGCATACCATTATCATAGACAAACCCATATATGTTTACCATAACTAAGCGATTCATCACTTTTTCGTACTCACACTCAGAAAATACACACATTATCCATTACCATATACCATTTAAAGACTCCTCCTTACCTTGGTGAGTATTGGGATTCAGTTCTTGGCAACTTCTCGAATTCTACCAACACCACCTCCAACCTTAGGATCTCTCTTCTCATCCCACCACATAACACAATGTTAGTTATTTATTCCAAATATTACATAAACAACTTATTTTGCATCATTTAATCATACAAAATATTCATCATCAATATTCAACCATCTAAAACATGCATAACATCTCATATTTCAATATTTGGGGTAAACTCATCTTCTACCTCTAACATTTTACTCATTCTCTCCTTTTACCACATTTTCACTTTTAGGGTTTTTGGGGTTTTCATGAATCAACCCACAACCTTTTCCATTCTTGAGATACTATCTCTAAACCAAGAGTTTACAAGATAAAAACAACATAATACGAACCATAACTCTAACGGATGAGTTTCCATGATTTCTCATGTTATGAAAATAAATCCAACATACCCAAAACAAGTTAGAGAGGAAGAAGAAGAGTTAGGAACAAGAGGTTTACCTCTTCGCAAGCTCTAAAATGAGTCCTAAGGCTCCTTGCTCTTGAAAAGCTCCCTTCTCTCTCTTCTCTTCAAGTTCTAACCCTAAAATGTGTTTGGGGTTTCTATTTTTAAAGAGCAGTCGTCGGGTTCTCGCTCAAGTGAGCCCATTCTCGCTCAGGCGAGAATCTCACAGTAGCAATTTTCGCTTAACGCATATATGTAATCGATTACATGGATTGTGTAATCGATTACATCGTGTAAAATGCACATATCTGATGCTTTTATCTGCATGTAATCGATTACATGTATTGTGTAATCGATTACATCATGTAAAATGCACATATGTGATGCTTTTATCTGCATGTAATCGATTACATGTATTGTGTAATCGATTACATCATGTAAAATGCACATATGTGATGCTTTTATCTGCATGTAATCGATTACATGTATTGTGTAATCGATTACATCATGTAAAATACACATATCTGATGCTTTTTATATGCATGTAATCGATTACATGGACTGTGTAATCGATTACACTGCCCAAAATTGCCATTTCTCGCTCGGGTGATACAACTCTCGCTCAGGCGAGAATCCTCCAGTATAGCCCAAGATTTCACCCTCCCAGATGCACCTCTCTCGCTCAAGCGAGAATCTCTGGATCAAGCGAGGCTTCCAGAACTGATACTCTAATTTTTAAAGACTAAAATTCGGGGTGTTACAATCCTCCCCCTCTTATAAGAATTTTCGTCCCCGAAAATTAAACATACCTCGGAAATCAAAATCATCACCTAAACCTTAGGCACAAGGATACTCCACCAAAATCATAATCGATTCCCTAATCCATTAAGATTACTTAATCAGTCACTAAGGGCATACACCACTAAACCGTGACATCACCCACCAATTCATGAACTAACTCATAAATGTCCAAATATTAAGGTTTCAGCCTTTAATATCCCGAATGCCCTGAGAATTAAACCGTAATTTAGACTAAAGATCTTTCCTACATTCGTCAAGAACCATAGGTATCTAGCACCTATCCATCTATCAATCCTAACATACGTTAAGAATTTCGATAACATTCTCGAACTTTAGCGAATGGGGAACTCCTTATCTCATATCTATCTAAATGCGTCTTTTAACCTCCATCATACACTAGCTAGTTTCATCTCCACTCAAGAATCTAGCACAATTCCATTTCACTCAATCAACAAAGTACTTACACAATAGGACTCTTAGTGTCTCATCCATCGTACACAATTCAACTATCCAATAATTGTCTAATTACATCAAATATTTCTACCATCAAATCTTATCGTCTAAAGAAATTACCAATTTCTAGCCTCCACTGAAACCATAAAACCATTTATTCACACCAAAACTAGGTATTACGTTACCAATCGGCAAGCATAAGTCGACCAACACTCGACCTACAACTTGCGTTCGGTTTGGTCACTCCAATTCCGTCAACAAAATAAACTTATTAACCCACTCGCATTATGCCCAGAAATACATGGGCGTCTTTTATCAATAAATTTTCTTAACAACTTCATACTTATCCCGAGATGGTTGCTAAAATTTCAGAATTCTCCAACATAAGACCAAATCATTTCTTAGCCACAGACTATGTTTCACCCAAAGAAAAGGATTTTCGAAAACGGTTTGAATCCAAGACTTATGAAACAAAGTTTACATAATCAGTTCAACACAACCCAAAACTCCTTCTCTCATATGGCTACATCACACTCATACACCGTCATTACTGACGTTCACGAAACAGCAACAACTTTCGCTGGTACAACATTCAATGCAGACCACTTAGGTACACCACCACTATTTCATGCATTGCCAATGTCCTACCGCAAAAGAACCGGTCATTCGAGACCAAAAGTTTCACGTCTAATAAAATGTATTCATCACATCAACGGGGTAAACAACTCGACTAGCCTCTTTCCTCGATTATCAGCATAAGTCTTACCCCTTTAGCATACAAATACATATCAATGCATACCAGATTTAAATCTTCACCTCAACAATTTCACATAGTTAAACATAACACGATTTGCAGACCGCTAGTCCATTTCCAGGATTAAATCCAGCTAGGACGTCATTGCACATATCAACACTATGGTAAAGGTTCTACCATTTACCCCAACCGTACACTGAGATACTCCCGATCCAAAATAAGTTTTTGAGGTTCAACATCCCCGCACATAATTTGGTGTTCACTACCAATATATATTTGTTACGGCGAGTACTCCTCTTTTAAAAAAAAAAATTCATAGACCAGAAGCTTCATACACAAGAATCAAAAATAACTTTTTCATACTTAATTGATTTTGGGTACCAACCATAGGTCACCTCAAAATGATAATACATCTGATTAGTCAACGTCCATGTAAACACATTAGTCGCAAGGACCTTTAGGTAATTTATCCAACCTCTATTTCCTTTTCGAAATATGAGTTTCACCTCTTAGCGTACGCATACACACTAAGGCCAACAAAGGGAATTAACCTTTAACAACTCATAAGAGAAAACAAGCATCCCCGACTTAACAATTTTTCTTGTCAGTATACTTATTATAAAAGTCAATCATTCATAGACGAAAATCCACTTTCCAAGACAAAATAAATAGTTCTTTCAAATCTTAACATCTCGAAATACTAACGAGTTCTTAAATACCCTCTTGTGACATTTACTGAATGAATATCGATCCCTTTTTCGAAGGAGGGTCCTGACTTTCTTAGCCGACATTGGCCCTATACCACTGGCCTGGTCAGAGACCTTGCACAGATCCCCAACCACTACAACCCTGTCAGCGCTATTCAATCATAACATGATTTGCCGACAATCAGTCCATCCCCAGAATTATATCTAACTGGGATAACGACAAGCAGACTGAGTCTATGGTAAATATCACACCTTTTACCACAACCGGACTCTAGAACATAAACGTCGACACCACCACCAGCACAAAGATTGGGGTCGACGCGACCAAGTCAGAAGTAATGACTCAGTTTACAATCTCAGCCGGTTTTCACATTTAACATATATGAGGGAGTGTGTCGCTCCCGAATCAACATCACTAAACAAGGAATACCTGTCACCATGCGTTTAGCTCTTGCCGGATCATCAACACCCGATGTCCCTGCGCCACTTGGGGTAACCATCCGACCGTGGTCCCTTGCCTCCCCAGCATGCATGACATTAGGTCTCCGATCCAGCTTGGGACAATACCTTTTAATATGCCCAAACTCCTTGCAGTGGAAACATCCATTCCCTTTTCCCGGGCACGTACTTCCATAGTGAAGTCTACCGCACTTGTTACACTAGTCAGCAAGCTAATTTTAATTCACTCAAGTCAGGAAATCACATAGTCTCATAACAAGTCGCATGTCATCATACCAAAGCCACATGCTTTAAACATTCAATACACACAATCTCAACTAGTCAAATTTTTACACATGTTACAAAGAAGCAAGTAAGGCCATGCCCTAGGTCGCAGAATTAACTATGCTCTGATACCATATTGTAAAGACCCGATTTTCTACCCTTGAAAATTTTTCTCATTTTAATTCAATTCCATTCAATCACTCATAACTCAATTTACCATTTTAATATCCTTACTTCAAAATCTTGTTTCCCCTCCTCACACTCAATCCATGAATCAATCACCACATGCATAATCATTTTACCTAGAACTTCTCATGAATCATTCCTGGAACTAATCTTATAACCTATTATATTATCATACAATTAATCTTGTAGAAAAACATAATTCATTCATATCATTCCCTATGAGTACTAAGACCTCAAAGGTTCTGATCCTCCAAAATAACATTACGCATGGTTACAAATATCCAAATAATGGTTAGTCATGATTACAATCATTTAAATCCGCAGGTAATCATTTAGAATACGAAAAACATAAATAGTGAATCCAAAGTCTAAAGCTCCTAAAGCTCCCGACCTGGCATACTTCATTCGTCTATTTACCTGCAATGGGATTATCAATGACAAAAGTACAAAACACATAAAGGAGTAAGTCATTAATTCAATAAACGTCATTATAAGATAATCCACATTAGAAAAATGAGTTAATAAACCATTTGTTTTATAAATTCATTTTGTGCTACATTACTTGAGCCAAAGTTTTGCTACATAGCTTGAGCCAAAGCGTTGCTACATAACTTGAGCCAAAGTATTGCTACATAGCTTGAGCCAAAGCATTGCTACATAACTTGAGCCAAAGTGTTGCTACATAACTTGAGCCAAAGTGTTGCTACATAGCTTGAGCCAAAGCATTGCTACATAACTTGAGCCAAAGTTTTGCTACATAACTTGAGCCAAAGTGTTGCTACATAACTTGAGCCAAAGTGTTGCTACATAACTTGTGCCAAAGTGTTGCTACATAGCTTGAGCCAAAGCATTGCTACATAACTTGAGCCAAAGTATTGCTTCATAACTTGAGCCAAAGTGTTGCTACATAGCTTGAGCCAAAGCATTGCTACATAACTTGAGCCAAAGTATTGCTTCATAACTTGAGCCAAAGTGTTGCTACATAACTTGAGCCAAAGTATTGCTACATAACTTGAGCCAAAGTATTGCTACATAACTTGAGCCAAAGTTTTGCTTCATAACTTGAGCCAAAGTATTGCTTCATAACTTGAGCCAAAGTGTTGCTACATAGCTTGAGCCAAAGTATTGGTACATAACTTGAGCCAAAGTTTTGCTTCATAACTTGAGCCAAAGTATTGCTTCATAACTTGAGCCAAAGTATTGTTACATAACTTGAGCCAAAGTTTTGCTACATAACTTGAGCCAAAGTTTTGCTAACCAATAATGGTCGGCTAAAATCATATTTTCTTTTCATTGATACAACATAAATCCGTAAACAGTAAATCCACGCATACCATTATCATAGACACACCCATATATGTTTACCATAACTAAGCGATTCATCACTTTATCGTACTCACACTCAGAAAATACACACATTATCCATTACCATATACCATTTAAAGACTCCTCCTTACCTTGGTGAGTATTGGGGTTCGGTTCTTGGCAACTTCTCGAATTCTACCAACACCACCTCCAACCTTAGGATCTCTCTTCTCATCCCACCACATAACACAATGTTAGTTATTTATTCCAAATATTACATAAACAACTTATTTTGCATCATTTAATCATACAAAATATTCATCATCAATATTCAACCATCTAAAACATGTATAACATCTCATATTTCAATATTTGGGGTAAACTCATCTTCTACCTCTAACATTTTACTCATTCTCTCCTTTTACCACATTTTCACTTTTAGGGTTTTTGGGGTTTTCATGAATCAACCCACAACCTTTTCCATTCTTGAGATACTATCTCTAAACCAAGAGTTTACAAGATAAAAACAACATAAAACGAACCATAACTCTAACGGATGAGTTTCCATGATTTCTCATGTTATGAAAATAAATCCAACATACCCAAAACAAGTTAGAGAGGAAGAAGAAGAGTTAGGAACAAGAGGTTTACCTCTTCGCAAGCTCTAAAATGAGTCCTAAGGCTCCTTGCTCTTGAAAAGCTCCCTTCTCTCTCTTCTCTCTCTTCTCTTCAAGTTCTAACCCTAAAATGTGTTTGGGGTTTCTATTTTTAAAGAGCAGTCGTCGGGTTCTCGCTCAAGCAAGCCCATTCTCGCTCAGGCGAGAATCTCACAGTAGCAATTTTCGCTTAACGCATATATGTAATCGATTACATGGATTGTGTAATCGATTACATCGTGTAAAATGCACATATCTGATGCTTTTATCTGCATGTAATCGATTACATGTATTGTGTAATCGATTACATCATGTAAAATGCACATATCTGATGCTTTTATCTGCATGTAATCGATTACATGTATTGTGTAATCGATTACATCATGTAAAATGCACATATCTGATGCTTTTATCTGCATGTAATCGATTACATGTATTGTGTAATCGATTACATCATGTAAAATACACATATCTGATGCTTTTTATCTGCATCTAATCGATTACATGGACTGTGTAATCGATTACACTGCCCAAAATTGCCATTTCTCACTCGGGTGATACAACTCTCGCTCAGGCGAGAATCCTCCAGTATAGCCCAAGATTTCACCCTCCCAGATGCACCTCTCTCGCTCAAGCGAGAATCTGTGGATCAAGCGAGGCTTCCAGAACTGATACTCTAATTTTTAAAGACTAAAATTCGGGGTGTTACAGAAATGGTTTTAAGTATATTTAGCTCTAAATTGTTTACTTAACCTTATTAAAATGTGGATTAATGTACATTGGTATCTATTGAGTTAACGACTTACTCCTTTGTGTTTTCTGTGTATTGTCAATGTTAATCCCATTGCAGGTAGGTGGAAGATTTAAGGATGTCTCGATTTAAAGCTTAGAGGCTTTTAGTTTTCGAAGTCCTTATCTTCGTTGTTTTGTAATCTAACTTATTATGTTTTGAATGGAATATTTGTAATTATGGGCATGATATTTTTACATGTTGGTAGTCATGGATAATTGTAACTCTGGATATTTGTAGCTATGGGTATTTTGGAAACTCATAGCTAGTTGTATACGGTAGTTACCGGGATACATTAATATGAATTATGATTTTCAGTTGGATGAACGTGTATGTGAATATTGCATATGGAATGAGTATGAACGGGAAAGTGGGATTTTAAATAAGGTTGTTGAATTTGTGATTATAAGTTAAAGGAAAATGTATGTAAAAGGAATAAAATAAGGAAAAAATTTCAAGAGTAGAATTTGGGTCCTTACAATATGGTATCAGAGCATAGTTAATCATGTGGCCTAGGATATAGCCTTACATGCTTCTTTGTGACCTTTATGTGCTTGAATTTTTTGGTTTGTACAAATTGCTAAGTGATCCTTGTTTAGATAAATTCGGTTACTTACAAGTGAATTAGTGCAGGTACACATGGCAGGAAGAGGAGCAAGTCAGAATGTTCTTAATGATCTGTTGGCTCAGATGGTGGCTGCATTGCAACAAGATAATGAGAACTTGCATAGCCTGAACCAGAACACTGCACTAAGTCCGAGATCGCAACCCCTAGTTCCACCCGGACCAGCAGAGTACTGAGGTTTGGATGAATTCTGCAGGAGGAACCCCAGTCAGTTCCACAGGGGATTTGCTCCTGATGTTACCATTGAGTAGATCCAAGGAGTGGAGCGGATCTTCAGGGCCATGAGTTGTTTGGAGGCTCAGAAGTTGGCGTATGCCACTTATATGCTAGTGAAGGAGGCCAGAAAGTGGTGGGAATTTACTCGACACCAAATGGAAGCGGAGGGGCATTTGATCTCCTGGGGTACATTCAAGGAGAAAATCCTTCATAAGTACTTTCTTGCTGATCTGAAGAGGAAAAAGGATATGGAGTTTTTGAAGTTGGAGCAGGGAAACATGTCGGTGGGAGATTATGTGGCCAAGTTTGAAGAATTGGCCCGGTTTTGTCCCTATTCTGAATTAGAGGTGGACGGGAGGTCCAAGTGCTCTAAGTTTGAATCGGGTTTGAAGCCCAAGTTGAAAAGCATGTTTGGGCACCAAGAGATTGCTGATTTTCCTACCTTGGTGAACAAGTGTAGGATTTATGAGGATGACCTGGCAGTCGATGAGGCGACGACACCTAAAGTAATTCCTCCCAAGAACTTTGGGCCTCAACGAAATTTTTCGCACGGAAAATGGAAGGGCAAGGTGTTCCTAGAGGAACGAAAACCTTACTCACCACCAACTAGTAGTCGGGGATATACTTCGCAAGGGCCGAGGACTCATGTAAATACGGGAGGGTCACAGTTGAACTCTCCATCTTTATGCAACAAATGTGGTCGACTTCATGTTGGTGATGTGTGCCCCGCAACGGCACTTAGCTGCTTTCACTACAAGGAGGTTGGGCATATCAAAAGGTATTGCCCTAAGTTACGGCAGAGTGTGAATGTTGTGAGGGCTGAACGACCTCGATCCACCATCCGAGTGTTTACCATGAGTGGTGCAGAGGCATCGGATGTGGATGGCCTGATAAAAGGTAATTGCTTGGTGGCAGGTATTCCTCTTTTAGTGTTGTTTGATTCGGGAGCGACACACTCCTTTGTATCTATTGAATGTGTGAAACGCCTGAAATTGCACACGGAGTCGTTGCCTTACGACTTGGTCGTATCCACCCCAACTAGTGTGCCTTTGGTGGTGTCAATGTTTGTGTCTCGATGTCTGGTGGTGGTAGACGGTAGAAAGTTTACCGTGGATTTAATCTGCTTACCATTGTCCCAGTTAGATCTAATTCTGGGAATGGACTGGTTGTCAGCGACTCATGTGATGCTTATTTGTGTCGATAAGACCGTTGTGTTTGGAGATCTGAGTGAGATTTCTGATGAGGCTTGTGATATGAAGCCGTTGTCGGCAAAGGAAGTCAAGAATTCCTTTAAGGAGGGAGGGCCCGTGTTTGTTTTGTTGGCATCCCTGGAGGGTATTGAGAAACCCAGAGTTGAGGATATTCCGATAGTTCGTGAATTCCCCGAGGTATTTCCTGGTGATATTCCAGAATTGCCTTCAGTCATAGAAGTTGAATTCTCTATTGATTTGGTACCTGGAACGGGACCCATCTCTATAGCTCCTTATAGGATGGCACCGTTAGAACTGGTTGAGTTGAAAAAGCAGGTTGAAGACTTGTTGACGAAGAAGTTCATTCGTCCTAGTGTTTCACCGTGGGGTGCACCGATCCTATTGGTCAAGAAGAAAGATGGGAGTGTGAGGTTGTGCACCGATTATAGACAGTTGAACAAAGTCACCATCAAGAACAAGTATCCATTGCCTAGATTTGGTGACTTGATGGATCAACTAAGATGAGCGGTGTTGTTTTCAAAGATTGACCTCCGGTCAGGTTATCATCAACTTCGAGTAAAATCGGAGGATATTCCTAAAAGTGCTTTTAGAACGAGGTATGGGCATTTTGAGTATTTGGTTATGCCTTTTGGTGTAACGAATGCCCCATCAATATTAACCAGCTACATGAATCGGATTTTTTCATCCGTATTTGGATTCATTCGTAGTGGTATTTATTGATGACATTCTGGTTTACTCCAAGAGCCGAGAGGAACATGCGGAACACCTAAGAATTGTTCTAGATCTTTTGAGTAAGAATCAGTTGTATGCAAAGTTGTCAAAATGTGATTTCTGGTTGGAATCAGTGAACTTCCTTGGACATGTGATATCCCATGAAGGAGTGGCAGTAGACCCTTCTAAGGTCGAGGCAGTGATGGAATGGGCGGTTCCCAAGTTAGTTACTGATATCAGGAGTTTTCTGGGTTTGGTTGGTTACTATAGAAAGTTCATAGAGGGGTTTTCCAAGTTGGCATTACCCCTAACCAAACTTACCAGGAAAGGGGAACCATATGTGTGGACGATCTGTTGTGAAGAAAGTTTTCAAGAGTTGAAGCGGAGGTTGACTACCGCACCAGTATTGTTTCTTCCTTATACCGATCGGGATTTCAGTGTTTGTTGTGATGCTTCCAAGCAAGGTTTGGGTTGTATTTTGATGCATGAAGGGAAGGTTGTTGCCTATGCTTCCCGGCAGTTGAGAACGCACGAGCAGAACTACCCTACACATGGCTTGGAACTAGCTGCGCTGGTCTTTGCATTGAAAATTTGGAGACACCATCTTTATGGTGTAAGATTTGAGGTGTACAGTGATCACAAGAGTTTGAAATATATGTTTGTTCAAAAGGAACTGAACTTGAGACAGAGAAGGTGGATGGAGTTCCTTAAGGACTATGATTTTGGATTGCAGTATCATCCGGGAAAAGCCAATGTGGTAGCCTATGCTTTAAGTCGGAAGTCCTTACATATGTCGGCTCTGATGGTTCGTGAGGAGAAACTAATTGAGGAGTTCAGGGATATAAACTTGGCAGTTCAAGTGGGACCCTAAAGCATGATCTTGGGAATGCTTAAGGTAACCAATGAATTGTTTGACCAGATCCGAATGATGCAAGTTGAGGATCAAGAATTGAAGGTAAAACGAGATTTGACGACTTGTGGGAAGGGGACAGATTTTGAATTGGACTCTAGTGGAATGTTGCGATACAAGGGAAGGGTGTGTCCCTCTTGATGTTGAATTGCGAAAGAGTATTCGGGAAGAGTCACACAAAAGTAAAATGAGTTTTCACCCGGGAACTACAAAGATGTACCAAGATCTGAAAAGGAATGTGGCTTTGTATGTCTCGAGTTGTCTCGTCTGTCAGAAAGCCAAGATTGAACATCAACGACCAGCGGGAGAGTTATAGTCACTAGAGATTCCCGTTTGGAAATGGGATAGTATCTCCATGGATTTCTATCGGGTTTTCCAAAGACTCAGAAAGGGTATGATTCGATATGGGTGATAGTAGATCGGTTGACTAAGTCTGCACACTTTCTACCTATGAACATGAGATATTCTTTGGAAAGATTGGCAGAACTGTATAAACGGGATATAGTTCGTTTGCATGGGATACGGTCGAACATTATATGGGATAGGGATCCTCGTTTCACTTTAAAATTTTGGAATAGCTTGCAGTCTGTAACACCCTAAATTTGAGTCTTTAAAATTATAGTATCAGTCCTGGAAGTATCGCTTGAGCGAGAGATTCTCGCATGAGCGAGAAAGGATCACCTGGGAGGGTGAAATCCTGGGCTATATTGGAGGATTCTCGCCTGAGCGAGAGTTGTCTCGCCTGGGAGAGAACTGGAAATTTGGGGCTGTTGACACTCTGAGATTCTCGCTTGAGCGAGAGGGTCGGATCTAAAATTTTAAAAAGGCGGGATTTTCTCGCCTGAGCGAGAATGGACTCGCTTGAGCGAGAACACGACGACTGCTCTTTAAAATAGAAAGCCCAAACACATTTTAGGGTTAGAACTTTGAAGAGAAGAGAGAGAGGTGAGCTTTTCAAGAGCAAAGAGCCTTAGGACTCATCTTAGAGCTTGAGAAGAGGTAAACCTCTTATTCCTAACTCTCCTTCTTCCTCTCTAACTTGTTTTGGGTATGTTGGATCTATTTTCAAAACATGAGAAACCATTGAAACTCATCCTTTAGAGTTATGGTTCGTTTTATGTTGTTTTTCTCTTGTAAACTCTTGGTTTAGAGTTGATATTTGATGAATGGAAAGGTTTTGTGGGTTATTCATGAAAACCCCAAAAAAAAAACCCCAAAAATGAGAATATGGGTATAAAGAGAAAGAGATGAAATGTTAGATGTGGATGATGAGTTTGTGCTTTGATGTTGATATATGAGATGAACATGTATGTTTAGATGTTTGGAAACTTGTATTGAAGTAGTTTTGGAAATCTTGAATATATGTAAATCCCTTGTATGTTTGATGATGAAATACAAGTTATTTTTGTGTTATTTTGAATAAATGACTGACATTGTTGTTATTGGTGGAAATGAGGAAAGATCCTAAGGTTGGAGGAAATCGCGGAGGAGACTTTTAAAGTTACTCGAAACTGATCCCCAACACTCACCAAGGTAAGGGATAAGTGTCTCTAAATCATACTCGCTGATGTGAAAGAGGTATGTGGAAGAGGTAATGTGTTTATAAGAATGTTGTTGATACCCTACTCGAAGAGATAGTGGTTTATTGTGGATACCCTACCCGAAGTGGTAGCGGTTTGTTATTGTGTCCTACCCAGAGTGGTAGTGGACTGTTATTGTGTCCTACCCTGAGTGGTAGTGGACTGTTATTGTGTCCTACCCGGAGTGGTAGTGGTCTGTTATTGTGTCCTACCCGGAGTGGTAGTGGACTGTTATTGTTATCCTACCGGGAATGGTAGTGAATTATTGTGAACTCGACCTGCCCGATGTGGTATGGGGTAATAACTCGACCTGCCCGATGTGGTATGGGGTAATAACTCGACCTACCCGATTTGGTATGCGGTAATAACTCGACCTGCCCGATGTGGTATGGGGTAATAACTCGCCCAACCCAAGGTGGTATGGGGTAATAACTCGACCTGCCCGATGTGGTATGGGGTAATAACTCGACCTGCCCGATGTGGTATGGGGTAATAACTCGACCTGCCCGATGTCGTATGGGGTAATAACTCGACCTGCCCAATGTGGTATGGGGTAATAACTTGACCTGCCCGATGTGCTATGGAAAATGAAATTGATGAATACGATCAAGTGTGAATATGAATGATGAGAAATGTGGATGTCACAATGAATGTCCAATGCATGCTATAGGATATATATTATGGGATATATATTCTATAGGGTGAATATGAATGATGAGAAAAGAGAATGTCACAAAGAGAGTCGTATGCATGCTATAGGATATATAGTATGAGATATATATTCTATAGGGTGAATATGGATGATGAGAAAAGGGAATGTCACAAAGAGAGTCATATGCATGCTATAGGATATATAGTATATGATATATATTCTATAGAGTGAATATGAGCGATAAAAAGGAAGATGTTGAGAAGGAAAGTAATATACATGCTATAGGATATATATTATGGGATATATATACTATAGGGTGGATATGAATAATGAGAATGATGATGTTTCGAACGAACGAAATATGCATACTATAGAATATATATTATGGGATATATATACTATAGGATGAATATGAGTAAAGTGGAAATTAAAGGAAGATAATATGAATGTTTACAATTACGCATGTTTGTTTACGAATTATATTAAAGATTAATCGTATTTGAAATGTGGATTATCATGTGATGTTAGTTTTTCAACTAATGACTTACTCCCTTTTATTTTGTGTGTTATTTATGATAATCCCATTGTAGGTAAATGAAGGATTTTGAGAAGGAAGCTCACTTAAGAAGCTTTTGTGTTTATTAACTTGATTGTCTTTGTGGGATGACTGTAAATTTGATTAGAGCAATACGGAGATATGTAGTTATGGACGTTATAACTCTGGAATGTCCATAACTGGTTGTATGTGATAATTGCTAATTGAATGAATTATGTTTTTCCGCAACATAAATTTGTATGATAATATAATAGTGTTAAGAGTATTTTCAAAGAGTGATTCTTGAGAGTTTTTAATTAAGGTGACGACTGTATGTAAGAAAGGAATAAAATAAATGAAAAAATTTTAAGTGTAGAATTTGGGTCCTTACACAGTCCGCGTTGGGAACTAAGTTGAAATTGAGTTCAACTTATCATCCACAAACGGATAGTCAACCGGAAAGAATCATACAGTCGTTGGAGGATCTTCTGAAGGCTTGTGTTTTGGAATAACCAGGGAGTTGGGATAGCATGTTGCCTCTGATTGAATTTACCTACAACAATAGCTTCTATTCGAGTATTAGGATGGCACCCTATGAGGCATTGTATGGTAGGAAGTGCCGAACTCTAGTGAGTTGGTTTGAAACTGGAGAGAACTTAGTATTGGGACCCGAGTTGGTCCTAGAAACGACGGAAAAGATCAAGAAGATCCGGGAGAATATGAGAATAGCACATAGTCGGAAGAAAAGTTATTACGATAAGAAGCGGAAATATCTTGAGTTTATGGAGGGGGATCATGTATTCATGAGAGTAGTCTCGACTACCGGAATTGGTAGAGTGTTGAAGTCTCGTAAGCTTACTCCGAGATTTATTGGACCATATCAGATATTGAAGAGGATTGGGCCGGTAGTATATCGGATTACTTTACCTCCATTATTGTCGAATCTCCACAATGTGTTTCATGTGTCTCAATTGCGGAAATATGTGGGGGACCCTTCTCATGTGGTTGAATCGGACCAAATAAATTGAAAGATAACTTGACTTTTGCTACCTTGCCCGTGAGAATCATGGATACCAGTATCAAAAGATTGAGAGGCAAATAGATTGCCTTGGTGAAGGTACTGTGGAGCCAAGTGGACGAAGGAGACGCTACTTGGGAGGTGGAGCGTGATATGAGGGAGGATTACCCTCATTTGTTCGAATCGAGGTATGTTTAATTTATGCTTTAACTCTATCTGATCAGACTCAACCACATGAGATGGATCCCCAATATATTTCCTCAACTGAGGTACATGAAACACATTGTGGAGATTCGACAATAATGGAGGTAAAACAATCTGATATGCTACCGTCCCAATCCTCTTCAATATCTGATATGGTCCAATAAATCTCGGAGTAAGCTTTCGTGACTTCATCACCCTACCAATCCCAGTATTCGGGACTACTCTCATGAAAACATGATCTCCCTCCTTAAATTCAAGCGGTTTCCACCTCTTATCGTAATAGCTTTTCTGTAGACTCTGTGCTATTCTCATATTCTCTCGGATCTTCTTAATCTTTTCCGTCGTCTCTCGGACCAACTCAGGTCCCAATACTAAGTTCTCCCCAGTCTCAAACTAACTCACTGGAGTTCTGCATTTCCTACCATACAATGCCTCATAGGGTGTCATCCCAATACTCGAATGGAAACTATTGTTGTAGGTAAATTCAATCAAAGGCAACATGCTATCCCAACTTCCCGGTTGTTCCAAAACACAAGCCCTCAAAAGATCCTCCAATGATTGTATAGTTCTTTCCGACTGACCGTCCGTTTGTGGGTGATAAGCTGAACTCAATTTCAAATTAGTTCCCAATGCGGACTGTAAACTAGTCCAAAAGTTTAAAGTGAAACGGGAATCCCTATCCGAAACAATGCTCGACGGTATTCCATGCAACCGAACAATCTCCTTGATGTACAGTTCTGCCAATAGCTCCAAGGAGTATCTCATGTTCATTGGTAAAAAGTGTGCAGACTTAGTCAACCGATCCACTATTACCCATATTGAATCATACCCTTTCTGAGTCTTTGGAAAATCCGATACAAAATCCATGGAAATACTATCTCATTTCCAAACGGGAATTTCTAGGGGTTGTAACTCTCCCACTGGTCGCTGATGTTCAATCTTGGCTTTCTGACAGACAAGACAACTCGAGACACACAAAGCCACATCCTTTTTCAACCCAGACCACCAAAACAGCTTTTTTCAAATTTTGGTACATCTTTGTAGTTCCCGGGGAAAAACTCATTTTACTCTTTTGTGACTCTTCTAGAATACTCTTTCGCAATTCCACATTATGAGGCACGCACACTCTCCCTTTTTAACGCAACATTCCACTAGAATCCGATGCGAAATCGGTCTCCTTCCCACTCTTCATCAAATCTCTCTTAACCATTAGCTCACTATCCTCAACTTGCATTACTCGGATTTGATCAAACAGTTCATTTGTGACCTTAAGGATCCCTAACATCATATTACGGGGTCTTATTTGAACTTCCAAGTTCATATCCCTAAACTCCTCAATCAGTTTTCCTTCTCTAACCATCAAAGCCGACATGTGTAAAGACTTCCGACTTAAAGCATCGGTCACCACATTGGCTTTTCCCGGATGGTACTGCAATCCAAAATCATAGTCCTTAAGGAACTTCATCCACCTTCTTTGTCTCATATTCATTTCCTTCTGATCAAACAAATATTTCAAACTCTTGTGATCGTTGTACACCTCAAACCTTACGCCATAAAGATGATGTTTCCATATTTTTAGGGCAAAGACTACTGCAGCTAATTCTAAATCATGTGTAGGGTAGTTTCGCTCATGCGTTCTCAACTGTCGCAAAGCATAAGCAACCACCTTTCCATCCTGCATCAACACACAACCCAAACCTTGCTTAGAAGCATCGCAATACACACTGAAATCACGATCCCTACAAGGAAGAACCAACACCGGTGACGTAGTCAACCTTCGTTTCAACTCTTGAAAACTTTCCTCACAACGGATCGTCCACACATACGATTCTCCTTTTCTGGTAAGCTTACTCAGAGGTAGTGCCAACTTCGAAAATCCTTCTATGAACTTCCGATAATAACCGGTCAATCCCAAAAAGCTCCTGATCTCGATAACCGACTTGGGTACTGCCCATTTTATAACCGCTTCGACCTTAGAAGGATCTACTGCCACTCCTTCCTTGAATATTACATGCCCAAGAAAATTTACCGATTCCAACCATAAATCACATTTGGACAATTTAGCATACAACCGATTCTTACTTAGAAGATCTAAAACAATTCTCAGGTGTCCCACATGTTCCTCTCGGCTTTTGGAGTAAACTAGAATGTCATCAATAAATACCACTACGAATGAATCCAAATACGGGTGAAAAATTCGATTCATGTAGTCGGTAAATATTGTTGGGGCATTCGTTACACCAAAGGGCATCACTAAATACTCAAAATGCCCATACCTCGTCCTAAAAGCAGTAGGTCAATCTTTGAAAATACAAATGCTCCTTTCAACTGATCCATTAAGTCATCAATCCTTGGCAAAGGATATAGTTCTTAATGGTGACCTTTTTCAACTGCCTATAATCGGTGCACAACCTCAAACTCCCATCTTTCTTCTTAACCAACAAAACAGGTGCACCCCACGATGAGACACTAGGACGAATAAATTTCTTTGCCAACAAGTTCTCAACCTGCTTTTTCAACTTAGCCAACTCTAACGGTGCCATTCTATAAGGAGCTATAGATATGGGTCCCGTTCCCGGTACCAAGTCAATGGAGAATTCAACTTCTCTAACTAGAGGCAATTCCGGTATATCACTAGGAAATACCTCCGGAAACTCACAAACTATCGGAATATCCTCAACTCTGGGTTTCTCAATACCCTCCAAGGATGCCAACAAAACAAACACGGCTCCTCCCTCCTTAAAGGAAGTTCTAACTCCTTTAGCCGACGACGGCTTCATCAAGTAATCCTCATCAGACATCTCACTCAGATCTCCAAACACTGTGAAGATGGTGATCTTTCCCAACCTATGGCTAAGGTTTTAATGATGCTCACTATCTCATCAAATGAAAAAAGAAGACTAGCAAATCAAAAGTCAAAGAAGCTCATATGTGTAGTCTAAGTCTTTTAGGTAAAACGATACTTGAACTTAAAATCTCTTAACTATACGATAAAGGCTGATCTTTGAAAAACTCATGCATGAAACTAAGATCATTTGCACTAAAGCACAAGTGTTCTGTTTTTTAAACAGTGTAATCGATTACACAATCCTG
Source organism: Lupinus albus (assembly GCA_009771035.1). Taxonomy (NCBI): domain Eukaryota; kingdom Viridiplantae; phylum Streptophyta; class Magnoliopsida; order Fabales; family Fabaceae; genus Lupinus; species Lupinus albus. The sequence continues at coordinate 10,880,101 of CM020001.1, read as the reverse complement.
GTAATCGATTACATGATGATAAACTAATTAGACCTGTGCATTTTACATGATGTAATCGATTACACTATACTCGTAATTGATTACAACATATTAAAAGCATCAGATATGTGTATTTTTCACATTGTAATCGATTACACCATGTTTGGTAATCGATTACATAAAGCCGTTGAGTTTGTAATTTGAATTTTTAACTGGTGTAATCGATTACACCATATGGTAATCGATTACACTTATCAGAACAGTATACTGGTTCTGTTTTGATTGAACTGTTGTAGCTCTTAACTTTTCACAAACTCATATTGGTTCATGTGCACGAATTAAACACTATAAATAGGTGTTCCATGACTTGTAATACAACTTTCATGATCAAATACTCACAAAGCTCTTAAATTTTCACTCTTTCATTCTTAAGCACAAACAAAAGCCTTTGTCCAAGTTATTTGATTTCTAATTTAAGTTATCATTTAGTGAGTGATTCAATCCTTAAAGTTTCAATTACTATTAGAGAGTCACTTATTAAAAAGCCTTGTAAAAACCATCTTAAGAATACAAGTTAGTGTCTTGTAAACATTTCACCAAGTGTGGTGAAGTGCAGTATATTCTGAAAGAACGGTGTTAGCCTAGTGCCTAGTGGAATAGGTGAGTAGTCATGGAAGAAGACGAAGAAGGTGTATCATTGGTTTTTGCAATAGTGGAAAAATCTTCTTGGTAACAAGAAGGACTGGACGTAGCCTTCAAATTGAAGGTGAACCAGTATACATCTTGGTGTGATCTTCTCTTCCCTTAACCTTTTACATTTTGCAATTATCTTCTACTTCTATTCAAATATTCTGTTCACTACTTCCGCTTATAAACACTCTCTTTAACTTGCAAAGTTTTATAATAAAAGTAGAAAAATTCAGTTGAAGTCTCTACACCTAATTCACCCCCCTCTTAGGTGGCCATATATCCTAACAAACACAACGATTTTATCAGCACAATTAAGCATTACATTATTTGCCGATAGCTAGTCCATCCCCAGAATTAGATCCAGCTGGGACATTGGTGAGCAGATTAAATCCACGGTAAATGTTCTACCGTTTACCACTACCGGACATCGAGAAACAATTGTCGACACCACCACAGGCACACAGGTTGGGGTGGATACAACCAAGTCGTAAGGCAACGACTCCGTGTGCAATTTCAGGCGGTTCAACATTCAATAGATACAAAGGAGTGTGTCGCTCCCGAATCAAATAACACTAAAAGAGGAATACCTGCCACCATGCAATTACCTTTTATCAAGCCATCCGCATCCAATGCCTCTGCACCACTCATGGTAAACACTCGGCCGGTGGACCGAGGCCGTTCAGCCCTCACAACATTCATACCCTGCCGCAACTTAGGACAATATCTTCTGATATGCCCAACCTCCTCGCAGTGAAAGCAGATAAGTGTCGTCCCGGGGCACACATCACCAACATGAAGTCGGTCACATTTGTTGCATAAAGATGGAGAATTCAACTATGACCCTCCCACATTCACACGAGTCCTCGGCCCATGCGAAGTATACCCCCGACTACCAGTTGGTGGAGAGTAAGGTTTTCGTTCCTCTTGGAACACCTTGCCCTTCCCTTTTCCGTGCGAGAAATTCCGTTGGGGCCCAAAGTGCTTAGGAGGAATTACTTTAGGCGTTGTCGCCTCATCGGCTGCCAGGTCATCCTCATACATCCTACACTTGTTCACCATGGTAGGAAAATCAGCAATTTCTTGGTGCCCAAACATGCTCTTCAACTTGGGCCTCAAACCCGATTCATGTAAGGACCCAAATTCTACCCTTGAAAATTTTTCTTTTATTTTAATCCTCCCTTACATTAATTCATAATCTTACTTAAAACCCTCATGAATCATTCTTAGAAAATACTCTTTACACCTATTATATTATCATACAATTTATATTGCGAAAAAACATAATTCATTCAATGAGTAATTACCACATACAACCCGTTATGGGTTTCCCAGAGTTATAACGTCCATAACTACATATCTCCAGTATTATCCTAATCAGATATACATTCATCCCAAAATATTATCTAATCAACTACAATGTCAAAGTAACGATAAAGACATTCAAGTTAATAAACACATAAGATTCCTAAGTGAGCTCCCTCCTCAAATCCTTCATTTACCTACAATGGGATTATCATAAACAACACACAAAAACAAGGGAGTAAGTCATTAGTTCAAAACTATCATTACATGATAATCCACATTTCAAATACGATTAAGCATTAATATAAATGATAACCATAAATACGTAAATGTAAACATTCATATCTTCTTTCGTTCATTTCCACGTTATTCATATTCATCCTATAGCATATATATCCCATAATATATATTCTATAGCATGCATATTACATTCATTCGAAACATCGTTCTTCTCATTATTCATATCCACCCTATAGAACATATATCCCATAATATATACCCTATAGCATGTATATTACTTTCATTCTCAACATCTTCATTTTCATCGTTCATATTCACCCTATAGTATATATATCCCATAATATATATCCTATAGCATGCATATTACTTTTATTCTTAACATCCTCATTTCTCATCTGTCGTATTCACCATTAATCGTATTCACCGAGTTCTTTCACAAAGATAATCATCTACCACATCGGGAAGGTCTAGTTACTTCTCCATACCACGTCGGGCAGGTCTAGTTTATCCTCCATACCACATCGTGCAGGTCTAATTCATTCACCATACCACATTAGGGAGGTCTGGTTAATTATCCATACCACATCGGGCAAGTCTAGTTTATCCTCCATACCACATTGGGTAGGTCTAGTTCATTCCCCATACCACATCGGGCAGGTCTAGTTTATCCTCCATACCACATCGGGTAGGTCTAGTTCATTCCCTATACCATATCGGGCAGGTCTAGTTAATTATCCATACCACATCGGACAAGTCTAGTTTATCCTCCATACCACATCGGGTAGGTCTAGTTCATTCCCCATACCACATCTGGCAGGTCTAGTTAATTATCCATACCATATCGGGCAGGTCTAGTTTATCCTACATACCACATCGGGTAGGTCTAGTTCACAATAATCCACTACCACTTCAGGTAGGACAACAACAATAATCCACTACCACTCCGGGTAGGACAACAATATTAATCCACTACCACTCCGGGAGGACAACGACATTAATCCACTACCACTACGGGTAGAATAACAACAATATTCTTACAAACCTAATACCTCTTTCACATCAGCGAGTATGATTTAGAGACACTTATCCCTTACCTTGGTGAGTGTTGGGGATCGGTTCCGAGTAACTTTAAAAGTCTTCTCCGCGATTTCCTCCAACCTTAGGATCTTTCCTCATTTCCACCAATAACAACAATGTCAATCATTTATTCAAAATAACACATAAACAACTCGTATTTCATCATCAAACATACATGTTCATCTCATATATCAACATCAAAGCACAAACTCATCATCCACATTTAACATTTCATCCATTTCTCTTTTTACTCATATTCTCATTTTGGGGTTTTTTGGGGTTTTCATGAATAACCCACAAAACCTTTCCATTCATCAAATACCAACTCTAAACCAAGAGTTTACAAGAGAAAAACAACATAAAACGAACCATAACTCTAAAGGATGAGTTTCCATGGTTTCTCATGTTTTAAAAAGAGATCCAACATACCCAAAACATGTTAGAGAGGAAGAAGAAGAGTTAGAAACAAGAGGTTTCCCTCTTCTCAAGCTCTAAGATGATTCATAAGGCTCTTTGCTCTTGAAAAGCTCTCATCTCTCTCTTCTCTTCAAAGTTCTAACCTTAAAATGTGTTTGAGGTTACTATTTTAAAGTGGAATCGTCGGGTTCTCGCTCAGGCGAGAAAATCCCGCCTTTTTAAAATTTCAGATCTGACGCTCTCGCTCAAGCGAGGTTCCTCCCGCTCAGGCGAGAATCTCACAGCCTCGACAGGCTTCCTCTCGCTCAAGCGAGGTTCCTCTCACTCAGGCGAGAATCTCACAGCCTCGACAGGCTTCCTCTCGCTCAAGCGATCCATTCCTCACTTGGGCGAAACTTCCAGAATTTCCAATTTCAAAACACTGATCCTCTCGCTTGGGCGAGGTCCTCTCGCTCAAGCGAGAATCTAGAAGTACGCCCCATTCCTCAGGACTGTTACCTAATTTCAAGGAGGATAAATTTGAGTGTTACAATTCAAACTTAGAGCACTTGGACCTCCCGTCCACCTCCAATTCGGAGTAGGGACAAAGCCGAGCCCATTCTTCAAACTTGGTCGCATAATCCCCCACTGACATGTTTCCCTGCTCCAACTTCAAAAATTTCATCTCCTTCTTCCTCTTCAGATCAGCAGGAAAGTACTTATAAAGGAATTTCTCCTTGAATGTACCCTAGGAGATCAATTGTCCTTCCGCTTCCATTTGGCACCGAGTAAATTCTCACCAGTTTTCGGCCTCCTTCACCAGCATATAAGTGGCATATTGCAACTTCTGAGCCTCCGAACAGTTCATGGCCCGGAAGATCCGCTCCACTCCTTGGATTCACTCAATGGCAACATCAGGAGCAAATCCCCCGTGGATCTGACTAGGGTTCCTCCTACAGAATTCATCTAAACCTCGGTACTCTGCCGGTCCGGGTGGAACTAGTGGTTGGGAACTCGGACTAGGTGTCGGATTCTGGTTCAGTTTATGCAAGTTCTCATTGACTTGTTGCAATGCCGCCACCATCTAAGGCAACAAATCGTTCGGAACATTTTGACTCGCTCATCTTCCTCTTCCTCTTCCTCTTCCTACCATGGGTACCTGTACTCACTCACTTGTCAGTAATCGAATTTTGCCTAAACAAGGATCACATAACCACTTAGCAATTAGTACAAATCGAACAATTTAAGAACATAAAAGTCACAAAGAAGCATGCAAGCCCACAACCAGAAAATCCACACATTTTATATTACAATGCACAAGTTAAAGACTTATCCTTACCTTGGTGAGTGTTGGGTTTGGTTCTTGGAAACTTCGCAAGTTCCACCGATACCACCTCCAACTTTAGGATATTTCCTCATTCCCACCATATAACACAATGTTAGTCATTTATTCCAAATAACATCTAAACAACTCATATTGCATCTTTAACCATACAAGAGATTTATCACATTTTCAATGTTTCTAAACAACTTTCAACATAAGTTTACAAACATCTAAATATACATATTCATCTCATATTTCAACATTAGAGTGCATACTCGTCTTCTACATTTAACATTTTACCCATTTCCCTCTTTAACCACATTTTCATTTTAGGGTTTTGGGGTTTTCATGAATCAACTCACAAATCATTTCCATTCTTAAAATACAAAATATAAACCAAGAGTTTACAAGAGAAAAACAACATAAAACGAACCATAACTCAAAAGGATGAGTTTCCATGGTTTCTCACATTTTGAGAAGAGATCCACCATACCCAAAACAAAATTCAAAGGGAAGAATAGAGTTAGAATCAAGAGTTTTACCTCTTCTCAAGCTCTTAGATGATTCCCAAGACTCCTTGCTCTTGAAAAGTCTCTCTTCCTTCACTTCTCTCTAGGTTATCCCCCAAAAATGTGTTTGGGGGTCCCTAATAAATGCAATAGCGTCGGGTTCTCGCTCAAGGAGCCTATTATCGCTCAAGAGAGAAAATCCTGCCCATTTAAAAAACACAGATCTAACCATCTCGCTCAAGCGAGAATCTCACAGCCTCGACAGGTTCCAAAATGTCATTTCTCTCTCAGGCGAGACCACTCTCGCTCAAGCGAGACAATTCTCGCTCAGGCGAGAATCCTTCAATATAGCCCAGGATTTCACCCTCTCAAGTGAGCCTCTCTCGCCCAGATAACACTTTGATTTCTGATAAGGAAGAGAATGCAAATCCAGTTGAGCAAAACCAAGCACCACAACCTGATGAGATTCCTAACATGCCTCAAGAACCATCTTTTGGTTTGGTTCACTTGGAAGCCATTGAACAATGTCTTAATAAGCTCATTGATAATAGGATGCAAGTAATGGAAGATAAGCTCCGACTGAGTTTCAGAGACAAGAATTGAAAACCAAGGCTAATTTTGATCACCTTCACATCTTGTTTACAACTTTTGGCAGCTTTTCACAACCACCTGCTAGTAGCTAGTATAGTTAGGGCGATAGTAAGTACTCCAAGTTAGTTTAGTTGTTGGTTTTGTGTTTTGTTGGTCATTGTTAGTTTAGTTAGGGCGATAACAAGTGCAAGTGACCGTCAAGTCCAATGACTATCTCTCTTTATTCTATTAAGTATATATGTTCTTTACACATCCAATCATTTGAATTAATATCAAATAAGAGAATGTTTGTTGTTTCAATTATTATTCTTATATCTCTCAAACAATGGAATAATCAAAAAAACAAATTTTGAATTGTGCAATAAGACATTTCTTTATTTCTGAATTAATAATGGAGGAGAACATCATGAAGAAGTAATCATATATACTGAATACAACATAATAATTGCATATCTGAACTTAGTTCAAGATACAACAGATTCCTTGCATTACATGATTCTCGATACGAGACTCAACAAAGCGCACTAGAATAACTTTTATTTGTAAATGGGTAATAGGTTGAAGGCCTTTGATACTTTTGTAAAGACCTAGAGCATCATTTGTACAAGAAGATTGCTTCTGAAGATTGAATTTAGTCATCTCAAGTTATTACAAGTGATATAGAGTTATTCTAAGGATAAAAGTGCTTAAGTGAATATTTTATGATCTTGTATAGAAGTTATCTCTAAGCAAAAATAAAAAGAAAATACTCTTGAGTTATATTTTAAATATTAGGATATTTTGGTGAGTTTTAGACTAGTGATCTTCAACCTTCATATCTTGATCCACAATGATTTCTAAATGAACACTAAAAATATCATTTTGAGAGACCGGAGAGATTTGGCTTGAAAAATACTTCGTTAAGTACAATTGGCAATTAAATATCAAATGTGTAATTAATACATATTTAATTTAACATTTTAAAATGTTTTTTCAAATTTTGTAACGGCTCTAATAAAAGATGTATTAGCCATAAAATTCACATTCCATATAAATAAATGTTTCAACTGAAAAACATTCAGCAATTTTTTCCCCAAATTCCCACTCTACTTCTCCATTTCATCTTCTAAAGGTAACAATTTTGTATTATTTATTTTTTCTGAATCTATAAAACCTCTCTATATCATGGATTTTTAGTTTCCTGATTGATTTGTGATTTTATATGACTTATTTATATTTTACCTCATCTACAATCTTAACATTGGTACATTGCAATAAATCATTGCTTATGGAGTAGGAGATTAGATATGTTGCATTGAAAATAATATCAAAGGATTATAAAAATATAGTTTTTTTTTGTTACTAAAAAGACCAATTAATTGAAATATTTGAAAATAACAATAATCTACGAAAATTATATGCTAGTCATGAACTTTTATTTCCATATATATCTTCTAATTGAAAATATTTGGTGCAAATATTTATTACTCTTTTAATAGTGTGATTAGTCTTTCTTAGTTAGTTTCTTATATCCATTGTTTAAACATACATCATTAAATTGTTTTTACTATTACTCTAACTTTGATCGTTCTGAATCTTGAATATTGGATTATTAGTTCAATGATGGTTCACAATTTAATTTTTCAGAGTTAAATTTTTCACGAACTCATAGGTAAGACTTTTCTAACATTTTTTTTCTCTATAGTCACCCATTTTACTCTTTGTCACAAATTAACATTTTGTATACTTTCTTCACAATTTCTCTATGTTTAATTTTTTACGAACTCAGGGTAAGATATTTCTAACATTTTTTCTCCCTCCGGTCACTCATTTTATTTCCCCGTTTTAATTTTGCCAAGTTAACATTTTTACAACTTCTCCATTTTAAATTTTCATAGATAAAATTTTCCTTTTTCCAGTAATCTTCTATATGTTTAGTCTTCTTTTCTTCATTATAACCGTAGACAACAATATCCACAAGATCCTTCAAAAAATTGAACATCAATTTTATCATTAATAATATAATTATTATTAATAATGAGATTCAACATACAAAAATGTTGGTTACGTCATTTAATATAATCATTTCAAATTGTTTAATATGAATTATTTTATGTCTTTATACTATACTAAGTTGACTTCAATAAAAAATGTAGAGTGACTCGTGCGAGGAGAAACGATTCCATTTTATATTTTATAAAAATTTAATTAATGCATCTTAATAAACATTTTTATGAATATCTATTTGGATACATTTTGCTGTTGGTTGAATTCCTTCTTTTTATCGGGTCTTCACATGTTCTTCCTAAAGTGATGATTCATGAAAGCAATTGGATTTAATTTAAGGGAATTTAACAAGTGGCAATGAATATGGACTTTAATTAAAACTTTTTTACTTTTGTTGAAAGTGAAAATGGGGAATATTTTATTGATATTTATTTTCTTTACGATGTGAAATATCTTTTCCATCCAAAATATATCATATTAACATTATGAAAGTTTTGTTATAAATTTCATTGTTAATTGGTAACATTATTGGGAATTACTTGTTTTATTTTTATTTTTGTTAATAAATAAAATGGAAAATTAGTTTATTTAGATTTTTTTCTATATTTCTTTGCCATGTATAAAAATATAATTCCTTTTTACGAATTATAATATTATAAATTATGAAAGCCTTCCCATAAAATTTCATTAATGGTTGGTAAGCATTTATCCGGGATTCGTCCTCATTGAATTTCTTTAAATTTTTTGCTTATTTTTCTTCTTCTTTTTAATGTGAAAATTTCTATTTCTATATGTTTTACAGCTTTTATTTAAAATGATTTTTTTTGGTAATTCATTAAAAATGATTTTGGATACATTTGAATAAGAGGGTCACAACCAAATTAGGAAATAAGAAACTTCCATATACGTTTGGTAACTTCACGCAGTGCACCAAAAGTTATAAAAGAGTTGATAAACTAGATAAGATCGTGAGTGACTAGATGACATTAAAAAAAACAAATAAAAAATTGGAAGAAATATGTGTGGGAGATTAGGCACATGATATTAAATTCATAAATAATTCTTTAAATTAATTAATAAAACATGAAAATGAAAAAATGAATTTGGTAGAATTATTACGAGTTTTTTAAGATCTATTCTGAGAATTAAGATCCGGAAATGGCTGATATTAGATTTTTGATATACTGCAACTAAATTCCGAAAGGGAGAAGTGTTGTTAAGATAACAGCAACATGTGCCTATGAGTGTGTTACGATTTATTTACATGTCATTTCTTCCGTAACTAGTGTTTATATTATGATATATATAAACTTCTGACGTGTATATATATAATATAAATCTCTTTCTAACTCATTTTCTCTCAACGATTTTCTTATTTAGCACCTCATTTCTTTGTTTTTAAGAAACGAATAAATGAAAATAATATGCCAGTGTTACATACTGCCCATTTTCACTACTACTATACCATAATAACAGTATCATACGAATCTAGACATGTATAATATAGACTATATATTATGAATTTTCTTATATTGATTTATATTATTATTAATTATAAATTTTCCCTTTTCACACAAGCTGACATTAGAGTTACTCGTGTATATAAAGGAGTAACATTGGTAAGATGCATCAATATTGAATTGTGTATGTTGTATGAGAAACACAAAAAAATTGCCTTACAAAACGTGTTTCAAATCTTCAAACCTTCATTGGGATTATAACATTCATTTCTTATTCCAATTCTGATTCGCATTTCTCTTCACGTTTTTATCTCACAAGTCACAACCAAAGTCATGATGGATGAAGACAAGAACAACAATGAGGATAGAAATAAAGGAATCATGGGTTGCTGTGATTCAAAAGAAGGAAGCTTTCAAGCAAAAAGAAGCATAGCTGAGAGAAGAGGGTTCAGTTCCAATGCAGCCAAAATTAACACATCACTTTTTAGAACAATCACAACTCCAACATCATCAAGTTTAAACCCTTTGGGTTCTTCTTGTCCTTCACTTGCTGTTTCTCGATCACCTTGTTTCACCATTCCACCTGGCATTAGTCCCACTGCTCTTCTTGATTCACCAATTATGCTCCCTAATTCTCAGGTATATATCCTCTATTTATCACCTTTTTTATTTTTCAAACCTGATTTTGTTCTTTTTTAATTAACATAAAAGCATGCCCGAACAATTTATAAATTTTATATATCACTCAGGTCATTTACTATTCGTATTTAATTTTCATCTGCTCTTAGGCAAAAAGTAATCAAAATAAATAGTGGATGATTAATAACTGTGTATAGATCTTTATACATGCATAGATATTATACTGTTTAGTTAATAGTTTATGTTTGTTTTAGGCCATGCCATCACCCACCACTGGGACTTTCTTCCAATTGCCTATGTTCACTAATCAGCAATCAATGATGAATTATGAACAAAGGAAAATAGATGATAATTTGAGAACTGCTACTGATGCTGCTGTTGCTTCCTTTAAATTCAAGCCCCATGCCACCAATGTAGATCCAAAATCTTTGTCTCACTTCTCTACTTCTCTAAATCAGGTATTTTTATTTTTACTCTTTTGGTCCCTTTCACACTTTTAACAACAACAAAATTAATTAATTATTTTTTTTAAACTATTATAAAATACAATTTTACACTAATTTAATATTACTAGTTAACTAATAGGCTCATTGGAAACAACAAAAAGTAGAAATGGTCAAAGCTTTTAATCAAACAAATAATTAAATAATAAATAATGCATAGAAAAAGATAAAGATCTTATGAAAATCTGGTAGGTGATATTTTATAATAAATATTGGAAAGAGTATTAATTTAATTTAATTAAATATTGTTAATTAATTATTATTGTTAATTAATTAATAGTAATAATAATAATATTATTATTATTATCAAGGTTTTAATATGCTATAAGCAATACAGTGGTTGTAGTAGTTCTTATAATTTCATCAAGATCATATAATTTGCATTTTTATCATTTTTTGTAACTACATTCAACCATAATCTTGTAAATGCATGCAATTGTTCTAGATGTAACTTAATTGTAATAGCAACCACGATTGAATTTAAAATTATAAAACATATAAAAATAAAACTAATGGATTATAATCATTATAAATGAACAACTAAAAAGAAAAGAAAAAACAATAATGGGTTAGGTTGTATTTCTTATTCTATTACTTAACTGTCAAACGAGAAATTATAACTAAGATAATTTTTTCTAACAATACTTGCACAATTTGGTATACTTGAATTTACTAGGTTTCTAATAATTGCAACATGATGAATGGAAGAAATTCAGACACCCAGCATGTCCAAGTTCAACCATCACTTGATTTTTCTGTCAGTACAGATTTTCCAAAACGATATGACTTTGATGCTCATTTGTACAATGATGTGAAAATGGTAGATGATGCTTATGTTAATGCTAGTAATTCTGATACTCTAATGTCTCATTCTGAGGATGGTAGTGAAGAAAGCACGCAACCTAAAAATGTTATCCAAGGTAGTGATATTGAACAGCACCCTGTCTTGGAAGAAGACCAGAAAGAAACATCCCATGCAACAGAAATTGTAAGGTCCTCAGAGGATGGTTATAATTGGAGAAAATATGGACAAAAACAAGTAAAAGGTTGCGAGTATCCTAGGAGCTACTACAAATGTACACAACCTAATTGTCTTGTCAAGAAAAAGGTTGAAAGGTCCCATGATGGCCAAATAACAGCAATTATTTACAAGGGTTCTCATAACCATCTAAAACCACATAATATTCATCGAGGATCAGCACTTTCTAGTGATGAAATGTTAGATATGGGTGAAGCCAATGAAAGCGGTGTTAAAGTTGATGGTGGGTTGGTTTGGAGAAACATTCAATCCAGAATAAGAAATGCACAACAAGGTTTGGATTGGAAGGGTGATTTTCAGGAAAGGGCTTCTGCAGATTCTACTGGAACTCAGCTTTCAGATCCTATATCTACTTCCAAAGCTAAATCTCTATCTATGCTTGAAGCTGAGGACACTCCAGAACTTTCTTCAACACTTGCTAGTCATGATGGTAACGAAGATGGAACCACTCAAACACTAGCATCACATGAAGATGATTTTGAACATAATGAATCGCAGTCAAAAAGAAGGTTTAACTGTCTATCTTGCGACTATGTCATTGTCAATTATTTTCTAGTTAAAAATATATATTTTTGAATTTGATGAGTCCTGGATGTGGCCCAAATACGGAATGATGTGGTTGTATTGCAGCCCGATGCACCTACATCGTTATGATTCGGTGTCACGTCACAATTGCAGTGTGATATGGTTGTGGCGGTCACTACAACCGCAACCATAATATTGTAGTCACATATTGTGATGTGGTCCGCAATTTAAATCACTCGACATTGGGCAATAATGATTAGAAGAATATCCTACATATTTTGGTGCTAAATTATATTTTATTTAGCAGGAAGAAAGAGAGCAACTTGGTTGAATCAAATTTGCCTCCGAGGGCTGTTCGTGAGCCAAGAGTGGTAATCCAAATTGAGACTGAAGTTGACATACTTGATGATGGTTACCGCTGGCGTAAGTATGGACAGAAGGTTGTCAAAGGAAATCCAAACCCCAGGTAGAGTGATCTTGTCTTTCTTTTTGCACATGCACGTGTGCTAAGAATTCGTCATGTCTCATACATAAGCATATTCATTCAGATATCATTGAGATATAATTCGTCTGAGATATACATATAAAATATGCACATTAAATTCGTAAAATATAATAAAATAATAATTTTGTTATGAAATTTCAAATAGAAAATATATTTATAATAATTCATTAAATACGAAATGAAAATCATATATTATAAGAAATTATTGCTTAGCGTCAATAAAAAGGAATATTGTCTATCTCCTTTAATCCATTATAAACATTATGAAGATATATTTTTTCTTTCTTCTATATGCAATAATACACATACACATGTTGTCTGTATTGAATGTTATAGTTCTCTTTTCTACTTAATTGATTGTGTGTTATATCTTTTTTTTGTTTTCTCCCCCTCTTAAATTGTATTGTATAGTAGTATGAGTCTTTGGAGGTATCGAAAAATAAATATTTTAAGAGTATAAGAGAGTAATCATAAAATATCGAATTTATCATTTATATTTTTTTCAAAAAAAGAATTTCAATACACTATGGATATATATTGATGTTGGAAAATATGGGATATATGTGAACAATACAGATAATTAATATCATATAGAGAGACATGAAGGACATTGAAATATGGATGCTTAATAGCAGTTTTGCATATATTTTTTGGAATATGGATGTAATGTACGTACTTGATAAATTGTTTGTCTTCCTTAATGAAAGTTATATAAAAGTTTGGGAGTGTCGCCATTGAAGTGTCAATTATTCGTGAGTTTTAATATATTTAAGGAAATAACAAGTTATCTAGGTTCTTATTTCTTAATGTTTAACTGATATTTTAATTTTGGTTTTGACCACCTTTTTATAGGTAGACAACTTTCAATGTTTAGTTGACAAGATTTGTGGTTGTTTGACATTGTTTGTAGATTTTGCATCTATTTATTATTCTACTCTAAGCCTTGTTTATCGTTTATCTGAACTGTTTCATGTTCTACGTAGATCAATGACTTACTTCTATAGACTATTATATGATCTTATATTCTATCATTAACTTTAGTACCAAGCTTATAGCAATCATGCATTTTTAACTCCAGCCTCTATGCTGGGATCAGCTGTCCAAAAATGAATATGTCCCCATGTATCTAGTCAATCAGTTTTCTCCAAGTAATATAAAAATAGTACTTTGCAATTTTAGAATTTTTCTTTTTGAAGAATTGTCACCTTTTATTGGACCGATATAGGAAATTGGGACAGGAATGGGGACAGGTGATATCCCTATTCCTATGCTGATGAGTGGAGATCACTTGTCCCACTTTTTTTGTCCCAATAGTGTCCAAATTCAATCAAAAGTTGCTACATACTTACAAATAAAAATCATAAAAGAAAAAAGTAACTTTTATATATTATTTGGTGGAATTTGATTGGTTTGGTACATGGGGACATGATTTTTCTAGGATAGAGAATTCTAGTTCCTATATTTATATTATTTGGTGGAATTTGATTGGTTTGGTATAATTTTGTAATTGTATATAGGAGCTACTACAAATGCACAAGTGCTGGATGTCCTGTGAGGAAACATGTGGAAAGGGCTTCACACAATATAAAATATGTACTTACAACTTATGAAGGAAAACATAATCATGGTGTCCCTACTGCTAGAAATAACAATCATTTTAGGTCAAATGATGGGCGTTTACCTCCTGGTAGTTCTAATGGTCAAATGGCTCTTAATTTAACTGGAAATGCAAGTATCCCAAACCCTGAAAGTCTTGCACCTCATTTTGATAGAAAACCTGAAATTAGCAATGAGTTTCTGAGGTCCAATTTGGTTGGAAGTTTCACTAGTGATATGAAGTTTGGACCTTCTTCCATGTACCAAATGAAATATTCTTCCTTGAATAACACCATGCCTTATGGCTCCTATGGATTGAACCATGATGGTCGTGCAGCCCCTCAAGGTGGATCACTTTCTTCAGTGTTCCCTGATTATTCCATGCCACCGACTCTTCCTTCTTCTGGAAATTTTTCAATGAATGGTATTAATTTTAACCGTGTGAGACCAATGGGTCCTGTTCATCAATCTTTTCACTCAGGTCAGCACGTGAAGGAGATTGATTCAGGGTTCATGAGGCCTAAACAAGAGCAGAAGGATGATATGATGTATAGTTCATGTTTACCACCGCTTGATCATGCAAATTCTTCACACGCTTCTTCATCAGCATCACCATCGATTTATCAACGTGCCATGCAAAACTTTCCTGCATAATCTAGTCTTCATATAGCTCCAGGCTTCATGCAAAATTTCATCATAATATACTCTTTACAGTTGCTGGAAACAGCAGGTTCTGTTGGTTTTTAATTAGTATTTATAGGGTTTAAACTATCGTTATAGTTTCAATTTTTTAATATTTATTGAAAGGTGAAACAAACATTGACATCTTTATACAAATTTGATACAGATATTTGTAACAAGTCCTTGATAGATAATTTTGTTGTCATGTTATAAAATAAATATTGATGAGAAAACTGTAAGTTTGGTTAACAATTGGCTTTTTTGGCTGGGTTATGATCTTCCTTCTCACCCTATAAACCATTTCCTCGTGCATATGGATTTGTCGCCTTATAAGAAAAGTTGGAAATTCTACAAAATCATTTAGCTTGCAACAATGTGGTTCATTTAGTTAGCATGAAACGATACTATCTTCAACTCAAATAAGGTGACTTTTTTTAAGCTGAAGGTGAAACTACACCTCAACAATATATTAACAGGAAAACATTACAAAATCACTAAGTCACCTAGAAAATCTATAGCTAGGAAGAGCTAACTTATTTCTAGCAAAAACATGATATATGAAATTTGGAATATCATCCCATGTATAAGTTTTAGAAGAAACCCCAAAATTAGCTAACCTATCCACGCAAACGTTTCCCTCCCTGAAAATATGAGATATTAGACAAGACATTGTTTCCATTGTTGGGGTACCACACTATACAAGTACACCTAGAGGGGGTGAATAGGTAACATACCACTTTTACTGCTTTTTCCAAAATACAACAATATATGGAAAATGCACTAATTAATCGATTAATTAGAGTGTATAATCGATTAATGACAAAGTCTGATAATCGATTACTTATAGGTATAATGGATTATCATGTAACTGAAAACTTACAATCAAAACAATTTCTTGATACACAAGCAATGCAAAGTTTAGTGATTAAGAGACACAAATTGCTAACTGAGATTGATCCATAATATGCACAGAAAAACACTTAATCACAATATATATCAAGCAATTTATCTAAGTATAAACTGGACAAGAAATGACTGAGTTTAAGAAATGACAGAATATGCACAGAAAAATACTTAATTACACTTCCAAATAGACATAAGTTTTTCTCTCTTGGACCTAGAGTCTCCAAGACAAGCTTGACCTTACACGCCCGCTTCTAATGAATATCCTCACCACTTCTAACGGTGGAGTGAACTCTCTTCTTAGTCTCTACCAAGATATTTGCTTATAAAGAACTAATCACCTAACCGCAGTCAGGGATCCTTACAACTTCTCTATTTCTAGAGATACAAAACTCCTCTTGAATATGATACAAAGTTGTAATAATAACACCTTAACAAATGTGCTACTTGGAATAGAACTAATCCCTACAAACACAAGAATAAGACCCTCACACAACCTATAGATAAGTGAGACAATCTAATCGGTTTTTAAAAATAAGTTTTATCACATGCATTATGCAAGATATGACAACACTTAAAACCTTTCTTTCCTCTTTCAAAACAAGAAACCTTTCTAAAGTTTTCCTATGACAAAATTCGCTCAGAGAATCTTAACCAAATATGAAAATTGTGGATTGTGACTTATGAACAAAAATATGGAAATATATATTTTATAGCTAACTGATTTCAACAGATGTTAATCGATTGACCCAATGAATAATCGATTATCGGGTTTTAAAAAGATCAGATTCCTGTTGATCTTAATCGATTAACAAGCTATTGAATCGATTAGTAACACCAAGAAATTTAAGATGTTTAGCTACTGGAACTTCAATGAATCGATTAAACCCATACTTAATCGATTAACGTCATTAGAAATTTTAAGATGGTAGCTACTAGAACTCCTATTAATCGATTAACCCATAGCTTAATCGATTATCAGGTTTCTAATACTACTTAATCGATTAATGCAGGACATAATCAATTAGCAGTTAAGCAAAACTGATTTCTTTTAGTTAAAGAAAACCTCTTGTATGATGTATGTTGATGCAATGAATGATTTTGAAAAATACTATCATTTTAATGTAACTTAATCAAAATATGAATGGATGATGACTCATTTGAGATAAAAACGTTTTAAGGCTTATGTGAGAATATCATCCTAAAGTTTACCTAACCTAGACTCAACTAAGCAATCATCTTAGGACTTATAAAAATAGTAAATAACATTCCTAAGTCTAAGACGACCTGAGTCTTGATATGTTGTTTAATTTGTTGCCATGTCATTAAATTCAAGCTTTTCCATAGCATATTTGTCTTCATTAAAACCAAATCAGAAGATCTCATTTGCAACCTTGCACATTGACTCCTCTTGCAATATCATCCATGACTTTTTTACATCTAGTCCAATGGTTTAGCAGCTTCCAAGGAGAATAGGTCGGTCCCAAAAAGATACCCATGACACTAGTGGAATCACATTCTAACCATATAGAATTTCAATCCAAGTTTTTAGCCAAATCTATAGCCAGTATGATAGTTTTTCGTTTTTGCAAACCAGCCTGACCAGGAGCTCCATGAGCAGCTCCATGAGTGTTGATTTTAACTATGCCCATAGAAGGAAATTTCCAAAGAACTTCAATGATGTGTTACCAGAGAGAGTGATAGCACCATTAATCCTAGCCAAAGCCTGATGAACCGAGTACCTTCTATCTTCAAATATGCACTTGTTTCTGCAATGCCAATTGGTGTAAAATAATATTTGCAAAAGAGGAAGTGTCCAAAGGAATTGAGAAGATGCCACCCAACCAATTCCAAATTTCCATAGCAAAAGGGCAAGATAGGAAAATATGATCAAAAGATTCTTTACTGATCCTGCAAATGCTGCACATAGATGCCATTAAACTGTCTCTATTTTTTAAGTTTTCATCCGAGGGGATTTTGTTATGGAACAACCTCCAAGCTATGAAGGATTTGGAAGAAGGAATAGAAAGGGACCAAATGCTCTTACACCAATTCAATGTGTCAAGGGCAAGCGAGACAAATTGTTAAGCACCTTTTAGAGAAAGCAAGCCATCATTCGAGTCATGCCAAATTAAATTACAACTGTTTCGAGAGATGACGGTTTGAGAAATTTGAATGGCAATATCTGGAAACTGGTCAGCCAGGATCTTTGGTACAATTCATTTGGAATTCACGATGAAATCATCCACTAAAGCAAGGAGACTAGGCTGCAATAATGGAGGAATGTTAAGCATATCAACCAAACATTCACCAATTAATTCAGAAAGTGAATTGATTTGAAAAACCAAAGGCCTTGAGAGCATCTACCAGAAAATCCCAATCCAAAGTGTCAAATTATTTCTTTATGTCTAGCTTAATTGCTAAATTCCCACCAAAATCTTTGTGGTCCAACAAATTTATAGCCTCAGAAGCTATACAAATGCAATCCTGAATATTTCTATCCTTTAAGAAGCCTCTTTGTTGAGGAGAAACTATTCTTCTAGCAATGTGATCTGTAAGGACCCGATTTTCGTAATCCAATTTTTTTTTTAAAGCCTTATTCATGAAAGTGAAGTAGTTACTTTTGAAAGACATTGCTTGAACGGTTTTGGAAACTTGAGGGAATGCATTTATAAATTACAAGGCGAAATTATTCCAAATACCTTCCATTTCAAAAGCATGTCATTGCACTTCCTTTCAAATACATAATCTAAACAATTACCCTTTAACAAAGTACGCTTTTAATTACAAATATTAAATCAACTTCATTATACACTTTAGAAGAAGTTCCATTTTACAAAAGAGTGAAACCAACAAGGTTCTCATGTTACAAACGTTTTTCATATAACATGTCAATTACATAAAACACTACTCCATCATGTATTCTTCTCTCCAAGCGTCCAATGCGCTACCTCCACAACCTGAATTCAAATATACAACACATACAAGGAAAGACAGAGGAAGTAAGAACCAACAACGGCGACCGTAGCGTGGATTTACAAGGAGTAATAACATTAAAGTATTAAAATCACACATCTAACATCAATCATGATAGACATATACCATTCAAACATATTATCCATATTCACCATATAGTACACATATATCCCATAATATATATGTTCTATAGTATGCATATTTATTCATCTCATATTATTCATATTCACCCTATAGTACACATATATCCCATAATATATATGTTCTATAGTGTGCATATTTCTTACATCCAAACATACTCATTTCTCATCATTCATATTCACCCTATAAGATATATATCCCATAATATATATTCTATAGCATGTATATGATTTTCATTACGAATATACACTTTTCACATCATTCACATTCCATAGTAATTTACCCTTGATCTCTTTCAACACGTCTACACCGTACAAATAATCCTCTACCACATCGGGTAGCTCTAGTTAATCCTCGTACCACATCGGGTAGGTCTAGTTAATCTCATACCACATTGGGTAGGTCTATTTAATTCTCCATACCACATCGGGCAAGTCTAGTTATTCCCCATACCACATCGGGCAGGTCTAGTTAATTCTCCACACCACATCGGGCAGGTCTAGTTAATTCTCCATACCACATCGGGTAGGTTTAGTTATTCCCCATACCACATCAGACAGATCTATTTAATTCTCCATACCAAATCGGGCAGGTCGAGTAATTCCCCATACCACATCGGGCAGGTCGAGTTAATTCTTCATACCACATCGGGCAGGTCTAGTTATTCCCCATACCACATCGGGCAGGTCTGGTTAATTCTCCATACCATATCGGGCAGGTCTAGTAATTCCCCATACCACATTGGTCATGTCTAGTTAATTCTCCATACCACATCGGGCAGGTCTAGTAATTCCCCTACCACATTGGGCAGGTCTAGTTAATTCTCCGTACCACATCGGGCAGGTCTAGTTATTCCCCATACCACATCGGGTAGGTCTAGTTAATTCTCCATACCACATCAGGCAGGTCTAATTATTTCCCATTTTTCTCACATCACATGTTCGTCATAGCACAAAATATCACCTCAATGTCATACACCCAATAAACACAAGATATCACATCGTTCCATCACCAAGAAATAACACACAACACCTTCATTGTCACAAACATACTCATACATATTCATAACAATAAAACGACTCACAACATATTCACTTGGATATGCATACTCATCTCATTTTAATACATTATAACTCATCACGCACTCATTGTTACAAACACACTCATATATGTTTATGACCATAAATAACTCACACACAATCATTATCACACAACATAACCATTTCTACTTTGGTCATTAAACACACATCTCACAATCCTTATTACAAACACACCCATATGTGTTTGTAATAAATCAACCATCCATAACACAACATTTTCATAAGAAAACCACACAACATATTCTTCATCATATAACACATTAACGTTAAAACCATCTTTCATGACGGTGCATTACCATAAATGAGCATATTGCGTTTTACTTAAATAAACGGTCTTCCCCGCACATATATCTCCACTTTTATGGCTAATACATCCTCATATAGAATAAAGACTCTCATATGGACCACAAACACCCAAGAGAGTTTCTATCCGTTGACGTGCTCCGATTCTTGAGGGAAATCGGAGATGATGACTCTAATGAAATACTCTAAGACAACAATGGTCTTCTCCCTCACCTTAGGTTGCGTAAGCTCCATGGATCCGCAAAGAGCTCCATCTCCCTCCATCTCCTTCAACCTCCATTGTTGCTTTTTCATCTCCAAAGCTCTCCAATGTTCCATTAAGAAGCAAGAGGAAGAGGTTTTGATGTGTTTTTAAAGTTTAGTGGAGGAAAGTGTCAAAATCCATGGGGAGCCGCCATTGGGAGTGAAAGGGGAGAAAAGAAAATGAAGATTAGGGTTTGTGAAACCCTTTCTTTTCTTCTATATCTGGTCTTCTCGCTTGGGCGAGAAACCCACGATATTTTAAGTTTCAAAACACGGACTCTCTCGCCTGGGCTAAAGCTACGGGTCTATAATCTTCAATTATTTATGTATTGTGCATCTTAGGTATCAACACCACACTATTTGAGTTAATGTTGGGCGGCAGCCAACCATGTTTAAAGAATTGGTTCACACCATTATAGACATCATTACCAATAACCTCCCCGAAAGTCTGATAGAAGCAACCATCAAATCCATCAGGGCCAGAAGCTCCATCACCATTCGTAGAGGAGACAACATTTTTAATTTCCTCCTAAGATGGCTCTTTTTTAAGTAGAGCATTTTCAACATCATTAACTAGGCAAGTAATAACCTCCTGATTAAGATCATTTGGAGATGAATAAATTGGTGAAGCAAACAACTCAGTGTAATACCCCAGCACATGATCTGCTATGCTCTCTTCTGAAGTTAGGATTGTGTCCCCAACCTTCAGCATATTCATAGAATTGGAAGCCTTCCTAATTTTGGTGACTTTATGAAAAAAATTGGTGTTCCTGTCCCCATCTAAATGCCAATTCAATCTAGACATCTCCTTCCAAAAATCTTCTTCCACTTTGAAAGCTTTAAGCAAATGCCTTTGAGCATCAACTTCCTGATCAAACAACTCCATATCTAAATCAGAGCTATTCAGACAATCCTGTGTAGAAATGACCTCATCTAAGGCAGCTTGGACACTTTGGTGGATGTTACCAAACACAGTCACATTCCAAGATCTTAACTCGGATTTGAGTCTTTTGAGCTTTATGGAAAGGAGAGGGCAGCCATAAGAACCTCATTATACTTAAAAGACCTTATTTACTGAAAAGAGCTTGACTATATAAAAAAAATCATTGTCATATTTCAACATGGTTACAAAACTTTATCTTTGAAATGGTGCACATAAAAGAATTTATATAGCAGACTATGTGAAAGAACTTCAAACAAATACCAAACATAACAAAAAAAAATAAAAAAAATAATAGAAACGAAGTGTCATCAATGTAGGTCAATGTAGGATAGGAAATATGGTAATAACACCAACCAGAAAATATCCAGAAAATACAAAAGGCATGGGGAAAATCTAGAAACGAAGAACATCAAACTGCAATGATAAAAATGTAACAATATCATTTAGGCATGGTGTAAAAACTACAGACACGAAGAACACCAAACTGCAACCATAAAAACAATAAAAAAAAGTGTAATTCAATGTGTGTGAATTTGAAAAAGGGGTCATTATTTTGGTAATTCTAAACTGGCTAACAAGAAATGAAGAGTTGCAGTAAGTGAAATGACAAATTTAGCCCTAGTACATGAACCCCTTGCCTATAAATGGAGGTCTAAGTCGGTAATTTAGGTAGCAATCATCATTACTTTTTTTGAAATCCAAAAAGAGGTGATCTTGATAGCAATAGTAAAGTTAATAATTTACATAGACAGTCAAACACATAATGTAGCAGACTATACAACAGAAATTCAAAGAACAAAAATAAGTACTAAAAAAATGAAGCTGGAAAAATGTATAACATAAAAGGGAAGGGAAAAATGCACCCATAAAGGCAGGTTATGAACACATAAACCATTAAAAATCACAAATAAAAAAGTGTGATTTTTAAGTAAAAAACAAAAGTAAAAATGTAACGATTTTAATGTTAACATGACTGAATAATATTTTCCACAACAAGAACAAAATAAGAAATACAGAATAGGCAACAAAATAAGAAAAACTTGAAGCATGAGTCAAATATATTCTAGATCCGAAAAAATACATCAACATCCGACCATAAAAGGAATCTTGATGAATGGAAAAAACAAAATAGGCAACTACTATTAAATACAGAATAGATGGAACACATATTTCATTAAGAACATGAACAATATCATGAACATGCACCCATAAGACGCATGGTCACTTTAGAAAACAAATAGACAGCAACAGTTCACTCTGCAGAAAAATGAAAAACATAAACCATTACAGAAATAGAACACATGAAACATTCCGGTAACGAACAACAAAATAAAAACTTGAAGAAAAACTTTCAGGTACTCATAGAACAGTGAAAAAGAAAAGTAAAAATGTAACGATTTTAATATTAACATGAGTGAAAAATATTTTCCAGAACATAAACAAAATAAGAAATACAGAATAGGCAAAAAAATAAGAAAAACTTCAAGCATGAGTCAAATATATTTCAGATCCAAAAAAATACATCAACATCCAACCATAAAAGGAATCTTAAAGAATGGAAAAATAAAAATAGGAAACTACGATTAAATACAAATACGAACAACAAAATAAAAGTGGCAGAAAAAACAGGTAAGAATAAAAATGGAACACATAAATCATTAACCTAACAATAAAAAGGTGTCGTTTTTAGTACAGATGCAGATAAAAAATAAATAAATAAAAAACAAAACGAACATGCACATAGAAGAGACATGTTCACTTTCGAAATCAAAATGCATGCGTTACTAAAAATGTAACCTAAAAATAGGGGAAATAAGTTATAATGGAAAAAAAAGAAAGAAAATGGAAGATGAAGATTCACCGAGAAGTGTGTTAGAAATGAAGAGGTGAAAGTGTTAGAGGGGCTCTTCGTTTTTATAGAAAATTAGCCCCCGTGGAAGATGAAGATTCAGAGAAGTGCGAGATAGATGAATATGTGGAAATGGTAGAGGGAGAGGTGTTGAAAAGAGTTTAATAATTAATAATAATGGTAATTATTACGAAATGTGGTTTTACAATTTTAGCATTAATTCCATGTGTGTGAATTTGAAAAGGGGATGGTTGTTTTGGTAATTCTAAACCGGGTAAAAGGAATTGAAAAGTTGCAGTAAGCAAAATGACAAATTTTGCCCTAGTACATGAAGTCTCTTCCTTATAAATGGATGTCTACGTCGGTAATTTATATAACCATCATCATTACTTATTTTGAAATCCAAAAAGAACTGTTCATTTACTCATTTATCCCTAGCAAAGGCAATTGTAAATTTTAGGAAGTAGATTTTTTGGTAATAACACAATAAAACAGTTGATGACATTGACATATTTACCCTTTAATTTCCAAATGTCAGCAATGTAAGATATGCAATATGGTAATAACATCAACCCCTTCTATTCTTATATAGATAGTAGATGTCTTTGGGTTGGCTCCTTCCGAAGTTCATATTCATATCTGGTCCACTATTTGAAGATTAAATGTCAAAATGGTTGATAGGAAGATTCTAGATTAAGGGTCAGTTGCTTTTCACTTTTCTCATTCGGCTTGATATTCCTGAGACAAATATTGTTCATATTTCATCTCATTGTTGGGCCAATAAACCAAAATGGTATTTTGAGCATTGTTATTATTGAACAAATATTGTTCATATGTCATCATATTCTAGATTTATCTCATTCTTTAGCCAAGAAACCAAAATGACATTCTTAAGCATTGTTATTCTTGAACAAATATTATTCATATTTCACCATATTCTAGAATTCTCTCATTCTCTCATTCTTTGGTCAAGAAACAATGATGGTAATCTTGAGCAATAATATCATTTGATCTTATTACTATTGAGTTGATTCTTGATGAACAATATTTATCACTTTCAATTTCACTAATCAAACATTTTTTGGCTCTCATTCTATGCAGTCATTTCTTGCATCTCAAGATCAATATGGTCTTCCATTCACACCATTATATTTTCTATTCTACAATCTAAATTATAGGTTCTCTGAATTTCTCTCTATTTCGGTGCATATTCTTTTAAGATCATGGATGATCACATATAAGTGAGATTGCAAGTGTGTATCATCATATTATTTTGATGAAGACAAGGATAAAGGCAAGCCTGAAGGCAAAGTCAACTTAACAAACAACAAGGTCAAGGCTTAAGATTAATCAAGTAGACTTTCGTTAATTTCTTTAAATCTTTAGAGTATTAAGATGATTGATTGAGTAGAGTCTAGGCTAGGTAAACCTAGAATGGAAGTCTCACAAAGTCTAAAATTGAATGAAACTGAAATGAGACGTGCATACATTCATACATGATTGACATGTTCATGCATTTAAATATGATAGCATGATTTTGGTGCATTAAACTTAGTTTATCACTGATCGAGGCCGTACTCGATACAAATAATATAACAATAAAGTATAGTACTAGGAAGTGACTCCTAGGTCGTTTCCCAAAGATTATCTTTCACACAATGGTTCAAACACCTTACACGCACACACACAATGGGGGGTTTTAGTGGTTGTTATGCTATGAAATTAAGCTAAAATAGAACACAAACAGAAAACAGAATAGTAAAGAGGCTAAATCCCTTTGGTTTCCTTGATCACAACTCAATCCTCGGTTTCAATATATCAAAATCAGATTCTCAGTGTTCCTTTATTGAGATTCGATTAACTAAGCGATGATCAACTCACAGTTAAATTGCTAAACCTCTAACTAAGCGAAATTGGCATAAGCAACAAACAGTTAACAATGTCACACGAATCAAAGCATCAATTTCAGATTCTACACATTGAATTCCTAATCTGTTCATAACTCTAATGCTTAAGCTTCAAACTAAGCGAATTCAACATAAACATAGAGCATTTATAGATTCACATAAACTAAGCGATTATGTGCTAGAGAACTAATTAACTAAGCGAAAATCAGTTCACAAACCTAAAACAACACCATGGAATTAAGCAAACCATAACATGAAATAGGATAGAAGCTTCAACAACATAAAACCGAAATTGCATTAACAACAACATAGAAACCGAAAATGCATTAAGCACTAAACCTCAAGAGTGTGATACATTACCAAAGAAATTTAGCACTAACTTCTAGCCTTCCATGGAGGAAGAAGCAAAACCGAATTTGGAGGAGGAAGAAGATGAAAAACGAAAACCTAAAAGAACCCCAAAAGGGGGAAAACGAAAATGTAATGTAAAGTTATGTTTGAAAACGAAATTCTAAGCTTATTAAAGGGTAAAACCGAAATGGGCCCTAAACAATGGGCCCAAAACCTAAAACGGAATTAAAAATCCTATAACTAAATACAATCTTCACTTTAGCACACATCTTCCACTTGTAATGCCCAAAATGTCCTTGGTGCCAAATATGTCCTGAAAATGGAATTAGATTTAATTAGGCTAAATAATCCCAAATTAACTCATTTTAGGAATAATAGTCCAATAAAGCCTAAAACACTAAACAATGCCAAATAAAGTCAATTAGACACCAAGAATCATTAACAATGGTAAAATAAGGTTATTAATAGTGTGTAATATTTGACTCATCAATCACTTACATATTTCAAAATCATGGATCATGCACATACACATCATATAGAAGGTTTAACATGCATTAAAAAACATTTTTTAGCACAGGTAATCGATTACAACTTGTATTTATCGATAATGTGATCAGGGAACTCGTTAATCAATTAAGTTTGGGATTAATCGATTATCTAGAGTTACAATAGCGACAACTTTTAATTTTTTAGCATCGTTAATCGATTAAGTATGGGATTAATCGATTATGTGAAGTAGTGACACCTTAGGTTTTAAAGTCATTAAATTATAGTATCAGCCCTGGGAGTCTCGCTTGAGCGAGAGAATTGTCGTCTAGGCGAGAGAGGCTCACATGGGAGGATGAAATCCTGGGATATACTGAAGGATTCTCGCTTGAGCGAGAATTGCCTCGCTTGAGCGAGAATTGCCTCGCTTGAGCGAGAATTGCCTCGCTTGAGCGAGAATTGCCTCGCTTGAGCGAGAGTGATCTCGCCTGAACGAGAAAAGTGGCATTTAGGACCTGTCGAGGCTGTAAGATCCTCGCTTGAGCGAGAGGATCCTCGCTTGAGCGAGAGCTTCCTCACCTAAGCGAGAAATCCCTCGCTTGAGCGAGAATTGGCTTGCTTGAGCGAGAACCCGACGATTTCACTTTAAAATAGAAACCCCAAACACATTTTAGGGTTATAAAGGTGAGAGAGAAGAGAGGAGAAGGTGATTTTGAGAGCAAGAACTCGTGGGAATCATCTAGGAGCTTGAGAAGAGGTAAATTTCTTGATTCTAACTCTCTTTCTCCCTTTCAAACTCGTTTTTGGGTGGATGGTGTAACACCCCAAATTTTTTAAGTCTTTAAAATTATAGTATCAGTCCTCGGATCTTCGCTTGAGCGAGAGATTCTCGCAGGATCACCTAGGAGGGTGAAATCCTGAGCTATACTGGAAGATTCTCGCTTGAGCGAGAGTTGCCTCGCTTGGGCGAGAAATGGCAAACTGGGGCTGTTGACAGTGTGAGATCCTCGCCTGAGCGAGAATCCCTCGCTTGAGCGAGAGGAAGCCTGTTGGGACTGTGAGATTCTCGCTTGAGCGAGAATCCCTCGCTTGAGCGAGAGGGTCAGATCTGAGTTTTTAAAATAGGCGGGATTTTCTCGCCTGAGCGAGAATCCCTCGCATAAGCGAGAACCCGACGCTGTTACATTAAATAGGGGACCCCAAACACATTTATTAGGGTTAACCTAAAGAGAAGTGAGAGGAGAGAGTATTTTCGAGAGCAAGGAGGCTTTTGAGTCATTAGAAGCTTGAGAAGAGGTAGATCTCTTGATTCTAACTCTCTTTTTCCCTTTGAAACTTGTTTTGAGGTATGTTGGATCTCTTCTCAACATGAGAGAAACAATGGAAACTCACCCTTTTGAGTTATGGTTCATTTTAGATGATTTTATCTTGTAAACTCTTGATATAGAGTTAGTATTCCAAGAAAGGAGAGGGTTTGTGGGTTCATACATGAAAACCCCAAAACCCTAGAAATAAGAATGGGTAAAATGCTAGAGGTAGAAGATGAGTTTACTTTCTAATGATGAAATATGAGGTGAATATGTATGTTTTAAATGTTGTAAACTTATGATGAAAGTAGTTTAGCAACATTGAAAATATGAGGGATATTTTGTATGGTTAAATAATGCAATCTAAGTTGTTTATGAAATATTGGGGATAAATGACTAACATTGTGTTGTATGGTGGGAATGAGGAAAGATCCTAGAGTTGGCGGCGGTGTCGGTGGAACTAGTGCAGTTACCAAGAACCCAACCCAACACTCACCAAGGTAAGGAGAAGTTATTAATGGTATATGATAATAGAAAATGTGTGAATCTTCTGATTATGTATACGATCGGTGTATGACTTGCCCTATGTGGTATTGTGTATGACTTGTCCTATGTGGTATTGTGTATGACTTGCCCTATGTGGTATTGTGTATGACTTGCCCTATGTGGTATTGTGTATGACTTGCCCTATGTGGTATTGTGTATGACTTGCCCTATGTGGTATTGTGTATGACTTGCCCTATGTGGTATTATATATGACCTGACCCAAGTGGTGATGAAAAGGTAAACATGCAATTGGAAAATAATGATTTGAAATGGTATTGATGAAGGAGGTGACAAGGTATGGCAGAGATGAATGAGTGAATTCAAAAGGGTGGATATAATAACTGGAGAGGGATAAACAGGAGATGTAGATTTTATCAGTTTATGACTTCTTGTATTATAAACCTTAAAATGTGGATTATCGTTTATTGACATTTATTGAATTGATAACTTATTCCTTTGTTGTTGTTGTTGTGTATATCTGCTATGATAATCCCATTGCAGGTAAACGAGGAAATTGAGGATACCCGGTTCGAGGCATGAGGAGCTTAGAACTCGGAGTCTTATTCTTTTTGTTTGATTGATGTAAACTGTTAATTGGATAATTGTAAATCATAACTGGATTAGTACTACATTTTTGTAAATCTGGATATTAATAGCTATGGGTATTTTAGAATCCCATAACTAGTCATATGCGGTATTTACCAAGAAGGGAATATATGAATTATGTTTTTTCTGCTCCATGTGAAGAAGGGTTCTAGTTATTGTGATAACTTGACTTTAGATTATTGAATGTTGTTTAATGGAAGAGAAATAGAGACGATAAGAAATATCTATATTAAAATGAGAAGAATTTTAAAGGGTAGAATTTTGGTCCTTACAGATGGATCTCTTCTCAAAGTATGAGAATCCATGGAAACTCTTCCTTTAGAGTTATGGTTCGTTTTATGTTGTTTTCCTCTTGTAAACTCTTAGTTTAGAGTTGGTATTTGATGAATGGAAAGGTTTTGTGGGTTTATTCATGAAAACCCCAAAATCCCCAAAAGTTAATATGAGTAAAAAGAGAAATGGGATAAATGTTAAATGTGGATGATGAGTTTGTGCTTTAATGTTGATAGATGAGATGAATATGTATGTTTTAGATGTTTGGAAACTCGTATTAAAGTAGTGTTGAAAACCTTGAAAATATGTGAATATCTTGTATGTTTGACTATGAAATATGAGTCGTTTATGTGTTATTTTGAATAAATGACTAACATTGTTGTTATTGGTGGGAATGAGGAAAGATCCAAATGTTGGAGGAAATCGCGGAGGAAACTCGTAAATTTACTCGAAAACGATTCCAACGCTCACCAAGGTAAGGGATAAGTGTTTCCGTTTTATATGAGCTGATGTGGATAAGGTATGTGTAAGAGGTAATATGTTTGTAAGAGTATTATTGTTGTTACTCTACCCGGAGTGGTAGGGGATTATGTTGTTACTCTATCCGGAGTGGTATGGATTATTACTCGACCTGCCCAATGTGGTATGGGGAATTACTCGACCTGCCTGATGTGGTATGGGGAATTACTCGACCTGCCCGATGTGGTATGGGGAATTACTCGACCTGCCTGATGTGGTATGGGGAATTACTCGACCTGCTCGATGTAGTATGGGGAATTACTCGACCTGCCCGATGTGATATGGGGAATTACTCGATCTTCCCGATGTGGTATGGATAATGAACGAGACAGTTATCATACAGTTAAGCATAACACGATTTGTTGACCGCTAGTCCAATTCCAGGATTAAATCCAGCTGGGACATCATTGCGCGTATCAACACTATGGTAAAGGTTCTACCATTTACCCCAACTGTACACTGAGATACCAATATCGACACTCACCACCGGTACACTGGGTGGGGTGGATACAACTAAGTCGAAAACAACAACTTTGTGCACAATCTCAGTCGGTTTACACATTCAGCAAATATGGGGAGTGTGTCGCTCCCGAATTAAACAACACTAAAAAGGAATACCTGCCACCATGCAATTTACCTCTCGCCGGACCATCAACACCTGATGTCCCTACACCACTCGGGGTAACCACTAGGCCATGGTCCCTTGCCACCTTAGCATGAATGACATTAAGTCTCCAATCTAGCTTGGGACAAAACCTTTTAATGTGTCCAAACTCCTTGTAATGGAAACATCCATTTCCTTTTCCCGGACATGTACTTCCAAAATGGAGTCTACTGCACTTGTTACACATGGGAGTAGAAAACCCTTCGGTAGGAACGGTAAGTGGGCTAGACCTTTGGAAACTTCGGTCACGATGAGCAGTAGTTGCCGCATAAGGTTTCTGGTCATCTTCCACTCTCTCCTTACCCCTTCCTTGCCTATGGTTGCGTTGGGGTTGCATAGTCCCGGGGAACATCTGTTTCGGGCGTTTCCAACTCATCCGCCTTTAGATTATCCTCGTACATTCTACACTTGTTGACCAAGGTAGCGAAATCAACAATCTCCTGATGTCCGAACATTATTTTAACCTTGGGCCTTAAGCCCGATTCAAATTTAGAGCATTTGGATCGTCCGTCCACTTCCAACTCAGAGTAGGGACAAAACCGGGCCAATTCCTCGAATTTAGCCGCATATTCCCCTATTGACATATTTCCTTGTTCCAACCTCAAGAACTCCATTTCCTTCTTCCTTTTCAGATCAGCAGGGAAGTATTTGTGAAGGAATTCTGCCTTGAAAGTACTCCAGGAAATCAATTGCCCTTCCACCTCCATTTGACGTCTAGTAAACTCCCACCAGTTCTCGGCCTCCGTCACTAGCATGTAAGTGGCATAGGCCAACTTCTGAGCCTCCGAACAGTTCATGGCCTGAAAGATCCGCTCCATTCCCTGAATCGACTCCAGGGCAGCATCAGGAGCAAATCACCCGTGGAACTAACTGGGTTTCCTATTGCAAAACTCATCCAGGCCTTGGTATTCTGCCGGTCCGAGTGGGACTAGGTTTTGTGAACTCGGACTTGGTGTAGGGTTCTGATTCAGACTACGCAAGTTCTCGTTCATCTGTTGTAGTGCCGCCACCATCTGTGCCAACAGGTCGCTCGAAACATTTTGACTTGCGCCTCTTCCTCTTCCTTCCATAGGTACCTTTACTCACTCACTTGTCAGTAATTAAATTTTGTCTAAACAAAGTTCACATAACCACTTAACAATTAGTACAAATCAAATAATTTCAGCACATAAAGATTACAAAGAAGCATGCAATGCCATATCCTAGGCCGCATGATTAACTATGCTCTGATAGCATATTGTAAGTACCGAAATTCTACCATTGAAAATTTTTATTTTATTTAAATCCTCTCTTACATACATTCCTCATCTTACTTAAAACCCTCTTAAATCATTCCTTGGAAATACTCTTTACACCTATCATATTAACATACAATTTATATTGCGGAAAAACATAATTCATTCAATGAGTAATTACCACATACGACCAGTTATGGGTTTCCCAGAGTTATAATGTCCATAACTACATATCTCAAGTAATATCCTAATCATATTTACATTCATCCCAACATATTATCTAATCAACTACAATGTCAAAGTAACGATAAAGGCATTCCAGTTAATAAACACATAAGATTCCTAAGTGAACTTCCTCATCAAATCCTTCATTTACCTACAATGGGATTATCATAAACAACACACAAAACAAGGGAGTAAGTCATTAGTTCAAAAACTAACATCACATGATAATCCACATCTCAAATACGATTAAGCTTTAATATAATTTATAACCATAAATACGTAATTGTAAACATTCATATCTTCTTCCTTTAATTTCCACATTACTCATATTCATCCTATAGTATATATATCCCATAATATATATTCTATAGCATGCATATTACGTTCTTTCGAGGTATCGTCCTTCTCATTATTCATATCCACCCTATAGAAATATATCCCATAATATATATCCTAGAGCGTGTATATTACTTTCATTCTCAACATCTTCCTTGTCATCCTTCATATTCACCCTATAGTATATATATCCCATAATATATATCCTATAGCATGCATATTACTTTCATTCTAACATTCTCATTTCTCATCATTCATATTCACCCTATAGTATATATATCACATAATATATATCCTATGACATGAATATTACTTTTATCATTCACATCCTCATTGTCATCCTTCATTTTCACCCTATAGTATATATATCCCATAATATATAGTCTATAGCATGAATATTACTTTTATCATTAACATCCTCATTTTCATCCTTCATATTCACCCTTAATCGTATTCATCGATTTCATTTCCCATACCACATCGGGCAGGTCGAGTTATCCCCATAACACATCGGGCAGGTCGAGTTATCCCCCATACCACATCGGGCAGGTCGAGTTATTTCCATACCACATCGGGCAGGTCGAGTAATTTCCATACCGCATCGGGCATGTCGAGTTATTTCCATACCACATCGGGCAGGTCGAGTTATTTCCATACCACATCGGGCAGGTCGAGTTATTTCCATACCACATCGGGAAGGTCGAGTTATTTCCATACCACCTCGGGCAGGTCGAGTTATTTCCATACCACCTCGGGTAGGTCGAGTTATTTCCATACCACATCGGGCAGGTCGAGTTATTTCCATACCACATCGGGCAGGTCGAGTTATTTCCATACCACATCGGGCAGGTCGAGTTATTTCCATACCACATCGGGCAGGTCGATTTATTCCCCATACCACATCGGGCAGGTCTAGTTATTTCCATACCACATCGGGCACGTCGAGTTATTTCCATACCACATCGGGCAGGTCGAGTTATTTCCCATACCATATCGGGCAGGTCGAGTTATTTCCATACCACATCGGGCACGTCGAGTTATTTCCATACCACATCGGGCAGGTCGAGTTATTCCCCATACCACATCGGGCAGGTCAAGTTATTTCCATACCACATCGGGCAGGTCGAGTTTACAATAATCTACTACCACTCCGGGTAGGACAACAACAATAATCCACTACCACTCCGGGTAGGACAACAACAATAATCCACTACCACTCCGGGTAGGATAACAACAATAATCCACTACCACTCCGGGTAAGACAACAACAATAATCCACTACCACTTCGGGAGGATAACAACAACATTCTTACAAATACATTACCTCTTTCACATACCTCATTCACATCAGCGAGTATGATTTAGAGACACTTATCCCTTAACTTGGTGAGTGTTGGGGATCGGTTCCGAGTAACTTTAAAAGTCTCCTCCGCGATTTCCTCCAACCTTAGGATCTTTCCTCATTTCCACCAATAACAACAATGTCAGTCATTTATTCAAAATAACACATAAACGACTCATATTTCATAGTCAAACATATAAGGGACTCACATATTTTCAAGATTTCCAAAACTACTTCAACACAAGTTTCAAAACATCTAAACATACATGTTCATCTCATATATCAACATCAAAGCACAAACTCTTCATCCACATCTAACATTTCATCCATTTCTCTTTTTACTCATATTCTCATTTTGGGGTCTTTTGGGGTTTTCATGAATAACCAAGAGTTTACAAGAGAAAACAACATAAAACGAACCAAAACAAGTTAGAGAGGAAGAAGAAGAGTTAGGGACAAGAGGTTTACCTCTTCTCAAGCTCTAAGATGATTCCTAAGGCTCTTTGCTCTTGAAAAGCTCTCCTTTCTCTCTTCTCTTCAAAGTTCTAACCCTAAAATGTGTTTGGGGTTTCTATTTTAAAGAGCAGTCGTCGGGTTCTTGCTCAAGCGAGCCCATTCTCTCTCAGGCGAGATAATCCCGCCTTTTTAAAATTTCAGATCTGACGCTCTCGCTCAAGCGAGAATCTCACAGTCCCAACAGGCTTCCTCTCGCTCAAGTGACCCATTCCTCGCTTGGGCGAGATTCCCAAAATTTTCCAATTTCAAAACACTAATCCTCTCGCTTGGGCGAGGTCCTCTCGCTCAAGCGAGAATCTGGTAGTATGCCCCACTCCTCAGGACTGTTACCTAATTTCAAGGAGGATAAATTTGGGGTGTTACAGTTTGCCTATGCCACTTATATGCTAGTGAAGGAGGCTGAGAACTGGTGGGAGTTTACTCGACGCCAAATGGAGGCGGAGGGACAACTAATTGCCTGGGGTACATTCAAGGCGAAATTCCTTCATAAATACTTCCCTGTTGATCTGAAGAGGAAGAAGGAAATGGAGTACTTGAAGTTGGAACATGGAAACATGTCGGTGGGGGAATATGCGGCTAAATTCGAGGAATTGGCCCGATTTTGTCCCTACTATGAGTTGGAAGTGGACGGACGGTCCAAGTGCTCTAAATTTGAATCGGGCTTAAGGCCCAAGCTGAGAAGGATGTTCAGACATCAGGAGATTGCGGATTTTGCTACTTTGGTCAACAAGTGCAAGATGTACGAGGATAACCTGAAGGCGTATGAGATGGCGATACCCAAATCAATTTCCCCCTAGAACTATGGACCTCAACGCAGCCATGTGCAGGGGAGAGGCAAAGGGAGAGCGGAAGATGATCGAAAACCTTATGCGGCACCTACTGGACATCGTGACAAAAATTTCCAAGGGTCGAGATCACCTACCGTTCCTAACGGAGGGGTTTCTACTCCCACGTGCAACAAATGTGGCAGACTCCATTATGGGAGCACATGCCCGAGATCGGGAAATGGATGTTTCCACTGCAAGGAGTTGGAGCACATTAAAAGGTCCCAAGCTAGATCGGAGGCTTAATGACATTCATACTGAGAGGGCAAGGGACCATGGTCGAGTGGCTACCCCGTGTGGCGTAGGAACATCAGATGTTGATGATCCGGTTAAAGGTAATTGCAAGTTGGCAGGTATTCTTCTTTTAGTATTGATTGATTTGGGAGCGACACACTCCTCGTATTTGTTGAATATGTGAACCGACTGAGATTGTACACAAAGTCGTTGTTTTTGACTTGGGTGTATCCACCCACCCAGTATACCGGTGGTGGGTATTGATACTGGTGTCTCAGTGAACGGTTGGGGTAAATGGTAGAACCTTTACCATAGTTTCGATACGCGTAATGATGTCCCAGCTGGATTTAATCCTGGCAATGGACTGGTAGTCAGCAAATCGTGTTATGCTTAACTATGTGATAATTGTTGGTGTGAAAGATTCTTGTTGAGTATCTTAGTGAGGATTTAAGATCTAGTTTGTATTGATCTGTATATGTATGCTAAAGGGTAAAACCTATATTGTCAGGTAATGAATGAGGCTAGTTAAGTTACTTACCCTGTCAATGTGATGAATGCATTTGAATAAACGTGAACATGATATGTTGTATTTTGAAGTGACTCATGCTAGTGATCAAAACGAGTCATTATGAAAAAGGATAAGCATGCAACTAATTGTGTGATGAAATGTTTATCGATGATGAATGGACATGGATAGGTTGTGTGTGTAAGTTTTAGTGGGTTAATTGATAAACAAAATTTCGGTTCTATGCTTTTGTGGAAAGTGGTATCGGGAATAACAAAGTTCTTTTGACTTTTGTACGTGAAACCTTTGGTCTCCATGATGATCGATCCTTTTGTAGTAGAACATTAACAATGAACGATATAGTGGTGATGTACACCAATTATCTGCTTGAATGTTGTACCAACAAAAGATATTTTGTTTCATGTGTGTCAATAATTGCTATGCATGAATGTAGTGTAACCGCATGAGAGAAAGAGTCTTGAGTGATGTTGAAATGATTACGAAACCTTCTTTTCACGACATGATTGCCAAGCATCGTGGGTTCAAACAATTTTTTTTGAACATCATTCTTGGGTGAAACATAGCTTGTGGCTAAACATTGATTTAGTATCAGGTTGGAGAATCCCAAAATTTTAGCAACCGTATCTTGATAAATATGAGGTTGTTAAAAATTTGGTGATACGATTATGACCATGTGTTTTTAGACGTGTTGCAAGTGGAATACTAAATTTATATCTGCTAGAGTAATTGGGGTATCCACTTCTAACGTATGTCATGGGACTGAGTGGTGGTAAATTTGCACTTGTCGATTGGTAATCGAGTACCTAGTTTTGGGTGAATCAATGGTTTTGTGTGTCCAATTGAGGCTAGAGGTCGGTAATTTCTTTCTACTGTATGGTATGATGGCGAAAAGGTTTGATGCAATTGGAAAATTACTGGATAGTTTGAGTGTGTACACGAGGAGAGACTCTGAAAGTCTTAGTTGTTTAGGTGTTTTTGTTGAGTGGCTACCTTGTTTCTATGTGGTAGTGTATGCAATGTTGAGAATGCTAAGGTAAACTTTGGGCAATTAGTGGTTTTTTTTAATGAGTGGAATGAATTTATGCTTTTCCTTGAGTGGAGGTGAAACTAGCTAGTGCATGTTGGATGTTAAATGATGCATTGTGTAAGGACCCAAATTCCACCCTTGAAATTTTTCCTTATTTAATCCAATTCCATGCATTTAACGATAAATAATAATTACCGAGTGAATAAACTTATTTAAAAGATCTCACTTCTTGCTCATACCCGATCTATGAATCAAAAGTAACATACCAATTCAGATAGCAGAAAAATATAATTCGTATTAATGTAACTTAGTAACGTCCGCATACAATTAGCTATGGGTTTACAAAACGCCCATAGCTACATATATCCCGAGTTACTAATTTCCATGATTATCACCATGTACAAAAATCAGGTTTATAATTACAAAATAATTAGTTCAAGTACAACCAACAATGTTACAAAAGAATGGATGAGAGACATCAAAATAAAAGTCTCTAAGCTCCTAATCAAAAACACCCACAATCCTTCCACCTACCTGCAATGGGATTAACATTGACAATACACCAAGAAAACACAAAGGAATAAGTCGTTAACTCATTAAATATCAATGTAAGTTAATCCACATTTAATAAGGTTAAATAAACGGTTTAAAATCAAGTTTACTTAAAAGCCAATTTCAACGTTCATACTTTTGAAAACCATGCTACATAACTTGAGCCAAAGTTTGCTACATTGCTTGAGCCAAAGCTTGCTACATTACTTGAGCCAAAGTTTGCTACATTGCTTGAGCCAAAGCTTGCTACATTACTTGAGCCAAAGCTTGCTACATTACTTGAGCCAAAGTTTGCTACATTGCTTGAGCCAAAGCTTGCTACATTACTTGAGCCAAAATCGCTAACCAATCATGGTCGGCTAAAAACGAGTTTTATTTCCATTGGCACTCCACCAATACATTTTTATGAGTTTTATTTTCATTGGCACTCCACCAATACAAAAACAGTAAATGCACCCGACCTCATTACAAACATATACATATATGCTTATAACTACAAAGTGATTTACGAATCATTTTATTATTCTGAGTTTTATTTCCATTGGCACTCCACCAATACATATACGGTAAATCCACTCCTCGTTGTTACAAACATACCCATATATGTTTATAACAACTAAGTGATTTACGCTTCATTGCATTATTCCGAGTATTATTTCCATTGGTACTCCACCAATACATATAAGGTTAATCCATTCCTCGTTGTTTCAAACAAACCCATATATGTTTATAACAACTAAGTGATTTACGCTTCATTTCGTCACCCATATCAGAAAATCCACACATTTTCTATCACAGTGCATAAGTTAAAGACTTATCCTTACCTCGGTGAGTGTTGGGTGTGGGTTCTTGGCAACTCCTCAAGTTCCACCGACACCGCCTCCAACCTTAGGATCTTTCCTCATCCCACCATATAACATAAGGTTAGTCACTTATACCAAATATCACATAAACAACTTATATTGCATTATTTAACCATACAAGATATTCATCATATTTTCAACATTAGAAAGTAAACTCATCTTCTACCTCTAGCATTTTAACCATTTTCAATTTTAACCCCATTTTCTCTTTAGGGTTTTGGGGTTTTCATGAACCAACCCACAAACTCTTTCCATCTTCGACATACTAACTCTAAACCAAGAGTTTACAAGAGAAAAATCACATAAAACGAACCATAACTCAAAAGGGTGAGTTTCCATGGTTTCCCTCATTCTTGAGAAGAGATCCATAATACCAAAAATGGGTTTTCAAGAGAAGAAGAGAGTTAGGATAGAGAGTTTTACCTCTTCTCAAGCTCTTGAACAAGAATCAAAGCTCTTAGACCTTGGGAATGCTCTCTTATCTAACCTCTCTTCAATTATTAACCTAAAAATGTATTTGGGGTTTCCCTCATTTAATGCTCTCGTCGGGTTCTCGCTTAAGCGAGCTTATTCTTGCTCAAGCGAGAAAATCCCGCCCATTTTAAAAACTCAGATCTGACCCTCTCGCTCAAGCGAGATTCTCACAGTCTCAACAGTCCCAAAATGCCATTTCTTGCCCAGGCGAGACAACTCTCGCTCAGGCGATAATCCTCCAGTATAGCCCAGGATTTCACCCTCCCAGGTGAACCTCTCTCGCCCAAGCGAGAGTCTCTCGCTCAAGCGAGGATCCCATGACTGATACTATAAGTTTAAAGGCTTAAAATCTAGGGTGTTACAATCCTCCCCCTCTTATAAGAATTTTCGTCCCCGAAAATTAAACATACCTCGATTCAAACAAATGAGGGTAATCTTCCCTCATTTCTTGATCAACTTCCCAAGTAGCGTCTCCTTCGTCCACTTGACTCCACAACACCTTTACCAAGGCAATCTCCTTGCCTCTCAATCTCTTGACACTAGTATCCATGATCTCCACGGGCAACGACGAAAAAGTCAAATTATCCTTCAACTCTATCTGATCAGACTCAACCACATGAGATGGATCCCCAACATATTTCCTTAATTGAGACACATGAAATACATTGTGGAGGCTCGACAATAGTGAAGGTAATGCAATCCGATATGCCACCGACCTAATTCTCTTCAATATCTAGTATGGCCCAATAAATCGATGAGTCAGCTTACGAGACTTCAACACCCTACCGATACCGGTAGTCGGAACAACTCTCATGAAAACATGATCTCCCTCGTTAAATTCAAGAGGTTTCCGCCTCTTATCATAATATCTTTTCTGCCGACTCTGGGCGATCTTCATGTTCTCCCGGATTTTCTTGATCTTATCCGTAGTCTCTTGGACCAGTTCGAGCCCCAATATCAAGTTCTCCCCAATCTCAAACCAACTCACTGGAGTTCGGTACTTCCTACCATACAAGGCCTCATAGGGTGCCATCCCAATACTCGAATGGAAGCTATTGTTGTAGGTAAATTCAATCAATGGCAACATAAAGTCCCAACTCCCTGGTTGTTCCTAGACACAAGCTCTCAAAAGGTCCTCCAATGACTGTATTGTCCTCTCTGATTGACCGTCCGTCTGTGGATGGTCCTCCTATCCGACACAATGCTCGACAATATCCCATGCAAACGAACCACCTCTCGGATATACAGTTCCGCCAATCGTTCCAGGGAGTACCTCATGTTTATCGGCAAGAAATGAGCAGACTTGGTCAAACGATCCACTATTACCCATATCGAGTCATATCCTTTCCGAGTCTTCGGAAAACCAGACACAAAATCCATAGAGATACTGTCCCACTTCCAAACAGGAATTTCTAAGGATTGTAACTCCCCAGAAGGTCGCTGATGCTCAATCTTGGCTTTATGACATACCAAACAACTCGAGACATACGAAGCCACATCTCTCTTCA
Source organism: Lupinus albus (assembly GCA_009771035.1). Taxonomy (NCBI): domain Eukaryota; kingdom Viridiplantae; phylum Streptophyta; class Magnoliopsida; order Fabales; family Fabaceae; genus Lupinus; species Lupinus albus. The sequence goes on along the minus strand of CM020001.1, from coordinate 10,840,280 downwards.
ATCCAGGCCACCAAAATAACTTCTTCAAGTCTTGGTACATTTTCGTCGTCCCCGGATGAAAACTCATCTTACTCTTATGGGACTCCTCCAAAATACTCTTCCGTAATTCCTCATCACGAGGTACACATACTCTTCCCTTGTGTAACACCCCAAATTTTTAAGTCTTTAAAATTATAGTATCAGTCCTCGGATCCTCGCTTGAGCGAGAATCCCTCGCTTGAGCGAGAGGGTCAGAGTTGAGTTTTTAAAATGGGCGGGATTTTCTCGCTCGAGCGAGAACCCGACGAGAACATTAAATGGGGGAAAACCCCAAACACATTTTAGGTTAAGAATTGAAGAGAGGTAAGAGAAGAGAGCATTCCCAAGGTTTAGGATCTTTGATTCTTGTTCAAGAGCTTGAGAAGAGATAAAACTCTCTATCCTAACTCTCTTCTTCCCTTGATAACCCATTTTTGGTATTATGGATCTCTTCTCAAAATGTGTAAAACCATGAAGACTCTCTCTTTCGAGTCTTCATGGTTTAACCGTACAAGATATTGCATTATTTAACCATACAAGATATTCATCATATTTTCAACATTAGAAAGTAAACTCATCTTCTACCTCTAGCATTTTAACCATTTTCAATTTTAACCCCATTTTCTCTTTAGGGTTTTGGGGTATTCATGAACCAACCCACAAACTCTTTCCATCTTCGACATACTAACTCTAAACCAAGAGTTTACAAGAGAAAAATCACATAAAACGAACCATAACTCAAAAGGGTGAGTTTCCATGGTTTCCCTCATTCTTGAGAAGAGATCCATAATACCAAAAATGGGTTTTCAAGAGAAGAAGAGAGTTAGGATAGAGAGTTTTACCTCTTCTCAAGCTCTTGAACAAGAATCAAAGCTCTTAGACCTTGGGAATGCTCTCTTATCTAACCTCTCTTCAATTATTAACCTAAAAATGTATTTGGGGTTTCCCTCATTTAATGCTCTCGTCGGGTTCTCGCTTAAGCGAGCTTATTCTTGCTCAAGCGAGAAAATCCCGCCCATTTTAAAAACTCAGATCTGACCCTCTCGCTCAAGCGATGGATTCACGCTCAAGCGAGGGATTCTCGCTCAAGCGAGAATCTCACAGTCTCAACAGTCCCAAAATGCCATTTCTCGCCCAGGCAAGACAACTCTCGCTCAAGCGATAATCCTCCAGTATAGCCCAGGATTTCACCCTCCCAAGTGAACCTCTCTCGCCCAAGCAAGAGTCTCTCGCTCAAGCGAGAGTCTCTCGCTCAAGCGAGGATCCCAAGACTGATACTATAAGTTTAAAGGCTTAAAATCTAGGGTGTTACACATTGTGGTAGATGAGGGGTAAGGAGTTCCCCATTCCCTTGGTTTCGGAAGTGTTATTGGGAATTCTCAACGTATGTGAGGATTGTTAGCTGGATATGTCAGAGAGACCTATGGTTATTGATGAATACTGGAGAATCTTTATTCCGGTTAACGTTTCGTTCTCTTAGTTGTTCGGGGTTGGGATCTTAATATTTGGACATTGATGAGTTGGTTCATGAATTGGTTTTGTGATATCACGGTTTAGTGGCGTATGCCCTTGATCGATTATGATTTTGGTTGAGTATTTCTTATGCCTAAAGTCTAGAAGATGATATTATTTTCCGAGAATAGCCTAATAAAATTTTCGGGGACGAAAATTCCTATAAGAGGGGGAGGATTGTGACACCATAGGTTTTAAAGTCATTAAATTATAGTATCAGTCCTGGGAGTCTCGCTTGAGCGAGAGAATTGTCACCTGGGCGAGAGAGGCTCACATGGGAGGATGAAATCCTGGGCTATACTGAAGGATTCTTGCTTGAGCAAGAATTGCCTCGCTTGAGCGAGAGTGATCTCGCCTGGGCGAGAAAAGTGGCATTCAGGACTTGTCGAGGCTGTAAGATCCTCGCTTGAGCGAGAGCTGCCTCGCCTGAGCGAGAAATCCCTGGCTTGAGCGAGAGCATCAGTTCTGAAATTTTAAAAAGGCGGGATTTTCCCGCTTGAGCGAGAATTGGCTCGCTTGAGCGAGAACCCGACGATTTCACTTTAAAATAGAAACCCCAAACACATTTTAGGGTTAGAAAAGTGAGAGAGAAGATAGGAGAAGGTGATTTTGAGAGCAAGAACTCGTGGGAATCATCTAGGAGCTTGAGAAGAGGTAAATCTCTTGATTCTAACTCTCTTTCTCCCTTTCAAACTCATTTTTGGGTGTATGGATCTCTTGTCAAAGTATGAGATACCATGGAAACTCTTTCTTTAGAGTTATGATTCGTTTTATGTTGTTTTCCTCTTGTAAACTTTTAGTTTAGAGTTGGTATTTGATGAATGGAAAGGTTTTGTGGGTTTATTCATGAAAACCCCAAAACCCCCAAAAGTGAATATGAGTAAAAAGGGAAATGGGAGAAATGTTAAATGTGGATGATGAGTTTGTGCTTTAATGTTGAAAACCTTGAAAATATGTAAATATCTTGTAGGTTTGACAATGAAATACAAGTCGTTTATGTGTTATTTTGAATAAATGACTGACATTGTTGTTATTGGTGGGAATGAGGAAAGATCCAAAGGTTGGAGGAAATCGCGGAGGAAATTCGTAAAGTTACTCGAAAACGACTCCAACGCTCACCAAGGTAAGGGATAAGTGTTTCCATTTTATATGAGCTGATGTGGATAAGGTATGTGTAAGAGGTAATATATTTGTAAGAGTATTATTGTTGTTACTCTACCCGGAGTGGTAGGGGATTATGTTGTTACTCTACCCGGAGTGGTATGGGGAATTATTCGACCTGCCCGATGTGGTATGGGGAATTATTCGACCTTCCCGATGTGGTATGGGGATTACTCGACCTGCCCGATGTGGTATGGGGAATTACTCGACCTGCCCGATGTGGTATGGGGAATTATTCGACCTGCCTGATGTGGTATGGGGAATTACTCGACTTGTCTGATGTGGTATGGATAATGAACTAGACCTGCCCGATGTGGTTTGGAGAATAAAATAGACCTGCCTGATGTGGTATGGAGAATGAACTCGACCTTCCCGATGTGGTATGGGGAAAATAACTAGACCTACCCGATGTGGTAGAGGATTATCTTTGCGGAAGACTTGTTGAATGTGATTAAGGGTGAATACGATTAATGGGAAATGAGTATGTTTGAAATGAAATTAATATGCATGCTATAGAATATATATTATGGGATATATATACTATAGGGTGACTATGAATAAGTGGAAAGAATATATTCGAAATGAAAGTAATATGCATGCTATAGAATATATATTATGGGATATATATACTATAGGGTGAATATGAATAAGTGGAAAGGATATGTTCGAAATGAAAGTAATATGCATGCTATAGAATATATATTATAGGATATAAATACTATAGGGTGAATATGAATAACATGGAGATGGAAGAAAGAGGATACTAATGTTATATTTTCGTGCTTGTGTTTATAAGTTATACCACTGCTTAATCGTATTTAAAATGCGGATTATCATGTAATGTTAGTCTTGAACTAATGACTTACTCCCTTGTTTTTGTGTGTTGTTTATGATAATCCCATTGTAGGTAAACGAAAGACTCAAGGAGGGGGCTCACTTAGGAATATATGCGTCTCTTAACTTGCATTTCTCTATCTATACTTTTTGTATTATAACGGACTAACTGCTATTTTGGGATAAATGTAATTCTAAGCATTGTAACTCTGGATATGTGTAGTTATGGGCATTATGATTCTTGGAAACCCATAACTAGTTATATGTGGTGGTTACTAAGGATTAATTGAATGAATTATGTTTAATGTATTGTAATATAACACGTTAAATAGGAGTTTTACGCAATGACTAATGAGTGTTTAAAGTAATATGATTGATGTATGCATGAAAGAATTAAAAATAAGGAAAAAATTGCAAGGGCAAAATTTGGGTCCTTACATAATTCCACTTTTCATTTCTCGTAATTGAGATGTGTAAACACCTAATTTTATCTTACCCATTATTTAATAAAAATAACAAAAATATAAAACTAAAAAAGTATATGAAAAATCACTTTGATCAAAAAATTTAAATATTTAAAGATTTGATTACGTCAAAATTTGATCGAAAATTAAACTAAGAATTGCAATATAAATATAAGCAAATTTGATCAAATCAAATAAATTTGATTGGACTGCATAATTAAAATACAAAAATAATTGCAATAAGAATAAGTTAATGATAACAAATAATAATTTTCCCTTTTTTCTCCGATTTATGTTTTCTCTTTAAAAAACATTAAAGGGGATTTAAGTGACTTAATGGATAATTATTAACCTGATAATTCCAAAATTAAACCTCCCCTCATTTTTAGTTTTTTAAATAAAAAATAATAGTTCAATTAGTTTAATGTGTCATTAGTGGGCTCATTAAGGAGACACCAATTTGAAGAAGAAAAACATATGTCAAATATTTGAATTCAATCACTTTATTAGATCTTTAGCAGACTCATTAATGGAAAGATACCAATTTGAAAGAAAAAAATATATGTCAAATATTTGAATTCAATCTAGTCATTATAGATTCATTAATGGATGAATTATATCTCAAGAAAAAAGTTTCAAAAAGAACAATACAATAGGAGAAGTAGAAAAAGTCTTTGAAAATTTAACAAGTCATTTATTCTTTCTACTCTACAATTACTTTCATTCATTTCAATCATTTTTTTCTCCAAAAAGGAACTTTTACTATCTAATCCTTGAACTATCACTTTCTTCTAGTCACTACTATCATCTTTCTTAAAAACTAACTTGTTTAGTGGATATAAGTTTACAACCTGACCGTTTCTAAAGCTCCCTAGAATGAGGGCAATCCCTAAGGGCATGAATTTCATCCTCCATAGAATTAGAACATCTTGAGCAAGTTGTTAGTGGTATGGTTACATCAAAAATGACGTTTCTTGCAAGGAAAAGTGTCATATAAAACCAACCAAGACAAAATTTTCACTTTTTCTGAGATCTTGGCTTTCTCAATGAGAGACCCGTATAAGTGAGAGTGATGGTTAAAAGAATCTTTTGATAATGGAAGCATCATTATAGATAAGTTATTAGATTTTATCCTTCTTTTACACTAATTTTTCAACCCCATCCCCACATCAAACTTTACAAGTATCCTTTTGTTCAAAACCAAAGACTATGTTATTTTCAATTTGGGGCAGTTTTAGATCACATGGAAGTTATCATTCAATCACATCAATTATATCAATCACATCAATTATATCAATCAACAACAATCATTAAAGGTCGATTCATTTGAGTTCACATAAGTTGATGGATTTTATGCCATCCCAATCGAGAAAAGAAATCATGAGTAGTACAATAGAATATTTGTGCATGAGTCTTAACCCTTATTCCATTGCTTTCAAATACTCATATATTACTCATCTCATACATAATGTACATACGTATATATAAATACATACATACATATATATACTTACTTTGAAGCATATCTATATACAAGTCATGAGTAGTATAATAGAATATTTGTGCATGAGTCTTAACCCTTATTCCATTGCTTTCAAATACTCATATATTACTCATCTCATACATAATGTACATACGTATATATAAATACATACATACATATATATACATACTTTGAAGCATATCTATATACAAGTCAATGCATATTCACATTAATAATATTACCATTGACATGAGTTTCATGCATCACATAGAATACTCTCAGCCAATCGTACCTGCATCTCCCCTAACCTTAACATCACAGACAAGAAACCAAGACTTTTTGGGACAATCAAATCAATATAGCCTTATAAGCATTTTTGGACTTAGATGCTAAAATATTATGAAGTTGTTAGAATTATATGTCAAAGTATTCTATAAAAAAAATCAGAATAGACGCCAAAATGTTATGATATTGTTAGACTTAGATGTGAGAGCGTTCTTTAAAGAATGATGATGAAATGTTATGATGTTGTTGGATTTAGACGCTAGAGAATTCTTTAAAGAAAACTATTTTGGACACGTATGCTGAAATGTTATGATGTTGTAGGAAATAGAAGTGAGAGTGTTCTTTCAGGAAAAAATACCGGACTCAGATGCTGAAATATAATTATGTTGTTTGACTTACACCATAGAGCATTATTTCAAAATAGATTATCGAACATAGACACCAAAATTTTATAATGTTGCAAGACTTAGATGCCATAACATTCTTTATAAAACATTTTTGGACTCAGATGCCAAACTGTTATGACGTTGCTGGACTTAGATGTCAGAGCATTCTTTCAAAATATATTATTGGAGTTCGATAGCAGAATATCTTATCAGCATGTTCATACTCATACGTTGAAACATTGATGAACGAGAATTAATTATTGGGGACAGACAAACGGGTAAAACAGCAGTAGCCACATATACCATTCTCAAATTTTCCCAATTTCCGATGTATCGGACCTATGTTCTTTGTAACACCCTAAATTTGAGTCTTCAAAATTATAGTAACAGTCCTGAAAACCTCGCTTGAGCGAGAGATTCTCGCCTGCGCGAGAAAGGATCACCTGGGAGGGTGAAATCCTGGGCTATACTGGAGGATTCTCGCTTGAGCGAGAGTTGTCTCGCCCGGGCGAGAAATGACAATTTTGGGTTGTTGAATAGTGTAATCGATTACACAATCCTGGTAATCGATTACATGCTGATAAACTAATCAGACCTGTGTATTTTACATTATGTAATCGATTACACTATACTCGTAATCGATTACAACATATTAAAAGCATCAGACATGTGCATTTTTCACATCGTAATCGATTACAACATGTTGGTAATCGATTACATCAAGGTTTGTATTTTAAATTTTTAACCGATGTAATCGATTACAACATATGGTAATCGATTACACTTACGACGACTGCTCTTTAAAATAGAAACCCAAACATATTTTAGGGTTAGAACTTTGAAGAGAAGAGAGAGAAGAGGGCTTTTCAAGAGCAAGGAGCCTTAGGACTCGTCTTAGAGCTTGAGAAGAGGTAAACCTCTTGTTTCTAACTCTTCTTCTTCCTCTCTAACTTGTTTTGGGTATGTTGGATCTATTTTCAAAACATGAGAAACCATGAAAACTCATTCTTTAGAGTTAAGGTTCGTTTTATGTTGTTTTTCTTTTGTAAACTCGTGGGTTAGAGTTGATATTTGATGAATGGAAAGGTTTTGTGGGTTATTAATGAAAAACCCCAAAAACCCCTAATATGAGAATATGGGTATAAAGAGAAAGAGATGAAATGTTAGATGTGGATGATGAGTTTGTGCTATGATGTTGTTATATGAGATGCACATGTTTGTTTAGGTGTTTGGAAACTTGTATTGAAGTAGTTTTGGAAATCTTGAATATATGTAAATCCCTTGTATGCTTGATGATGAAATACGAGTTATTTATGTGTTATTTTGAATAAATGACTCACATTGTTGTTATTGGTGGAAATGAGGAAAGATCCTAAGGTTGGAGGAAATCGCGGAGGAGACTTTTAAAGTTACTCGGAACCGATTCCCAACACTCACCAAGGTAAGGGATAAGTGTCTCTAAATCATACTTGCTGATATGAATGAAGTATGTGAAAGAGGTAATGGTTTAAAATAATACATTTGTAATTTATGCATTATGTTGGAAAATGCGTGGCTTTTCTGTTATAAACGAAATTTAAGTAACATTATTGGGGGAGTACCAATGGAAAGATGACTCAATATAAGTAATATTATTGGGGGACTACCAATGGAAAGATGACTCAATATAAGTAATATTATTGGGGGAGTACCAATGGAAAGATAACTCAATATAAGTAATATTATTGGGGGAGTACCAATGGAAAGATTACTCAATATAAGTAATATTATTGGGGGAGTACCAATGGAAAGATTACTCAATATAAGTAATATTATTGGGGGAGTACCAATGGAAAGATTACTCAATATAAGTAATATTATTGGGGGAGTACCAATGGAAAGATTACTCAATATAAGTAATATTATTGGGGGAGTACCAATGGAAAGATTACTCAATATAAGTAATATTATTGGGGGAGTACCAATGGAAAGATGACTCAAATAAAAGTAATATTATTGGGGGAGAACCAATGGAAAGATGACTCGATGAAAGTAATATTATTGGGGGAGAACCAATAGAAAGATGACTCAATGAAAGTAATATTATTGGGGGAGAACCAATGGAAAGATGACTCAATGAAAGTAATATTTTTGGGGGAGAACCAATGGAAAGATGACTCAATGAAAGTAATATTATTGGGGGAGAACCAATGGAAATATGACTCAAACGATTTAATATTATTGGGGGAGTACCAAAGGAAATATGACTCAAATGAAGTAATATTATTGGGGGAGTACCAATGGAAATATGACTCAAATGAAATCAATATTATTGGGGGAGTACCAATGGAAATAAGACTCGGAGTAATGAATGTCGTATGCATGCTATAGGATATATAGTATGAGATATATATTCTATAGGGTGAATATGAATGAAGAGAAATGTGAATGTCACATGAATGTCGTATGCATGCTATAGGATATATAGTATGGGATATATATTTTATAGGGTGAATATGAATGAAGAGAAATGTGAATGTCACATGAATGTCGTATGCATGCTATAGGATATATAGTATGGGATATATATTCTATATGGTGAATATGAATGAAGAGTAATGTGAATGTCGTATGCATGCTATAGGATATATAGTATGGGATATATATTCTATAGGGTGAATATGAATGAAGAGAAATGCAAATGTCGTATGCATGCTATAGGATATATAGTATGGGATATATATTCTATAGGGTGAATATGAATGAAGAGAAATGTGAATGTCACATGAATGTCGTATGCATGCTATAGGATATATAGTATGGGATATATATTCTATAGGGTGAATATGAATGATGAGAAATGTGAATGTCACCTGAATGCCGTATGCATGCTATAGGATATATAGTATGGGATATATATTCTATAGGGTGAATATGAGTGATAAAATGGAAGATGTTGAGAAAGAAAGTAATATCCAGGCTATAGGATATATATTATGGGATATATATGTTATAGGGTGGATATGAATAACGAGTAAGATGATTTGAATGTTTTCAATTCCGTATGTGTGTTTACGAGTTATAGTAAAGCTTAATTGTATATGAAAGTGGATTATCATGTGAGGTTAGTTTTTAACTAATGACTTACTCCTTTTGTTTCATGTGTTGTTTATGATAATCCCAATTGTAGGTAAATGAAGGATTTCGAGGATGAAGCTCAATTATGAAGCTTTTGTGTTTAATTACTCGCTTGTCTTGATTGCTAATTGACGTTGTAGTTGATTTAATAGTATTATGGGATGACTGTAATCCGTTTAGATTAATACGGATATGTGCAGTTATGAGCTTTATAACTTTGGGAGACTCATGATTGGTTGTATGTGGTAAAAGCTATTTGAATGAATTATGTTTTTCCGCAACATAAATTTGTATGATTAGATAATAGGGTAAAGAGTATTTTCAAAGAGTGATAATTGAGAGTTTTCAATGAAGGTGACGACTCTATGTAAGAAATGATTAAAATAAATAAAAAAATTTCAAGGGTAGAAAATCGGGTCGTTACAATATGGTATCAGAGCATAGTTAATTTTGCGGCCTAGGGCATGACCTTTGTAAAGACCAAAATTCTATCCTTGAAAATTCTTCTCATTTTAATATAGATATTCCTATCGTCTCTATTTCTCTTCAGTTAAACAACATTCAATACTCTAAAGTAAGTTATCGCAATAAACTAGAACCCTTTTTCCCATAGAGCAGAAAAACATAATTCATATATTCCCTTCTTGGTAAGTACCGCATATGACTAGCTATGGGATTCCAAAATACCCATAGCTATTAATATCCAGCTTTACAAAAATGTAGTACTAATTCAGTTAGGATTTACAATTATCCAATTAACAGTTTACATCAATCAAACAAAAAAAATAGGATTTCGAGTTCTAAGCTCCTCATGCCTCGAACCGAGTATCCTCAATTTCCTCGTTTACCTGCATTGAGATTATCATAAAAGATATACACAACAACAACAAAGGAGTAAGTTATCAATTCAATAAATATCAGTAAACGATAATCCACATTTTAAGTTTTATAATACAAGAAGCCATAAAATGATAAAATCTACATCTCATGTTTATCCCTCTCATATTACTACATCCATCCCTTTGAATTTACTCGTTCATCTCTGCCATACCTTGTCACCTCCTTCATCAATACCATTTCCAATCATTATTTTCCAATTGCACGTTTACCTTTTCATCACCACTTGGGCCAAGTCATATACAATACCACACAGGGCAAGTCATACACAATACCACATAGGGCAAGTCATACACAATACCACATAGGGCAAGTCATACACAATACCACATAGGGCAAGTCGTACACAATACCACATAGGGCAAGTCATACACAATACCACATAGGGCAAGTCCTACACAATACCACATAGGGCAAGTCATACACAATACCACATAGGGCAAGTCATACACAATACCACATAGGGCAAGTCATACACAATACCACATAGGGCAAGTCATACACCGATCATATACATAATCAGAAGATTCACACATTTTCTATTATCATATACCATTAATAACTTCTCCTTACCTTGGTGAGTGTTGGGTTGGGTTCTTGGTAACTGCACTAGTTCCACTGACACTGCCGCCAACTCTAGGATCTTTCCTCATTCCCACCATACAACACAATGTTAGTCATTTATCCCAAATATTTCACAAACAATTTAGATTGCATTATTTAACCATACAAAATATTCCTCATATTTTCAATGTTGCTAAACTACTTTCATCATAAGTTTACAACATTTAAAACACACATATTCATCTCATATTTCATCATTAGAAAGTAAACTCATCTTCTACCTCTAGAATTTTACCCATTTTTATTTCTAGGGTTTTGGGGTTTTCATGTATGAACCCACAAACCCTTTCCTTTCTTGGAATACTAACTCTATATCAAGAGTTTACAAGATAAAATCATATAAAACAAACCATAACTCAAAAGGGTGAGTTTCCATGGTTTCTCTCATGTTGAGAAGAGATCCAATATACCTCAAAACAAGTTTCAAAGGGAAAAAGAGAGTTAGAATCAAAAGATCTACCTCTTCTCAAGCTTCTAATGACTCAAAAGCCTCCTTGCTCCTGAAAATACTCTCTCATCTCACTTCTCTTTTGGTTAACCCTAATAAATGTGTTTAGGGTCCCCTATTTAATGCAACAGCGTCGGGTTCTCGCTTAAGCGAGGGATTCTCGCTCAGGCGAGAAAATCCCGCCTATTTTAAAAACTCAGATCTGACCCTCTCGCTCAAGCGAGGGATTCTCGCTCAAGCCAGAATCTCATAGTCCCAACAGGCTTCCTCTCGCTCAAGCGAGGGATTCTCGCTCAGGCAAGGATCTCACAGTGTCAACAGCCCTAGTTTTCCATTTCTCGCCCAGGCGAGGCAACTCTCGCTCAGGCGAGAATCTTCCAGTATAGCCCAGGATTTCACCCTCCCAGGTGATCCTTTCTCGCTCAAGCGAGAATCTCTCGCTCAAGCGAGGATCCGAGGACTGATACTATAATTTTAAAGACTTAAAATTTGGGGTGTTACACAAAGAGCCTTAGGACTCATCTTAGAGCTTGAGAAGAGGTAAGCCTCTTGTTTCTAACTCTTCTTCTTTCTCTCTAACTTGTTTTGGGTATGTTGGATCTCTTTTCAAAACATAAGAAACCATGGAAACGCATCCTTTAGAGTTATGGTTCGTTTTATGTTGTTTTTCTCATGTAAACTCTTGGTTTAGAGTTGGTATTTGATGAATGGAAAGGTTTTGTGGGTTATTCATGAAAACCCCAAAAACCCCCAAAATGAGAATATGAGTAAAAAGACAAATGGATGAAATGTTAAATGTGGATGATGAGTTTGTGCTTTGATGTTGATATATGAGATGAACATGTATGTATAGATGTTTGGAAACTTGTATTGAAGTAGTTTTGGAAATCTTAAAAATATGTGAATCCCTTATATGTTTGATGATGAAATACGAGTTGTTTATGTGTTATTTTGAATAAATGACTGACATTGTTGTTATTGGTGGAAATAAGGAAAGATGCTAAGGTTGGAGGAAATCGCGGAGGAGACTTTTAAAGTTACTCGGAACCGATCCCCAACGCTCACCAAGGTAAGGGATAAGTGTTTCTAAATCATACTCACCGATGTGAATGAGGTATATGAAAGAGGTAACGTGTTGGTAAGTTTATTGTTATTGTGCCCTACCCGGAGTGGTAGCGGACTGTTTATTGTGTCCTACCTAGAGTGGTAGTGAACTGTTTATTGTGTCCTACCCGGAGTGGTAGTGAACTATTTATTGTGTCCTACCCGGAGTGGTAGTGAACTGTTTATTGTGTCCTACCCGGAGTGGTAGTGGACTGTTTATTGTGTCCTACCTAGAGTGGTAGTGAACTGCTTATTGTGTCCAACCCGGAGTGGTAGTGGACTGTTTATTGTGTCCTACCCGGAGTGATAGTGGACTGTTTATTGTGTTCTACCCGGAGTGGTAGTGGATTGTTATTGTGTCCTACCCGGAGTGGTAGCAAACTGTTATTGTGTCATACCGGGAATGGTAGTGATTATTGTGAACTCGACCTGCCCGATGTGGTATGGGGTAATAACTCGACCTGCCCGATGTGGTATGGGGTAATAAGTAATAACTCGACCTGCCCGATGTGGTATGGGGTAATAAGTGATAACTCGACCTGCCCGATGTTGTGTGGGATAATAACTCGACCTGCCCGATGTGGTATAGGGTAATAACTCGACCTGCCCGATGTGGTATGGGGTAATAACTCGGCCTGCCCGATGTGGTATGGGAAATGAAATTGATGAAATACGATTAAGGGTGAATATGAATGATGAGAAGTGTGGATGTCACAATGAAAGTCATATGCATGCTATAGAATATATAGTATGGGATGTATATTCTATAGGGTGAATATGAATGACGAGAAATGAGAATGTCACAAAGAGAGTCATATGCATGCTATAGGATATATAGTATGGGATATATATCCGATAGGGTGAATATGAGCGATAAAAAGGAAGATGTTGAGAATGAAAGTAATATACATGCTATAGGATATATATTATGGGATATATATCCTATAGGATGAATATGAATAAGGAGAAGGATGATGTTTCGAACGAACGTAATATGCATACTATAGAATATATATTATGGGATATATATACTATAGGATGAATATGAGTAAAGTGGAAATTAAAGGAAGATGACATGAATGTTTACAATTACGCCTGTGTGTTTACGAATTATATTAAAGATTAATCGTATTTAAAATGTGGATTAACATGTGATATTAGTTTTTGAACTAATGACTTACTCCCTTTTGTTTTGTGTGTTGTTTATGATAATCCCATTGTAGGTAAATGAAGGATTTTGAGAAGGAAGCTCACTTAGGAAGCTTTTGTGTTTATTAACTTGTTTGTCTTTATCTCTACTTGACGTTGTAGTTATTTTGATAACATCATGGAATGAATGTAAATCTGTTTAGATTAATACAGATATGTGTAGTTATGGACGTTATAACTCTGGGAGACCCATAACTGGTTGTATGTGGTAAATGCTATTTGAATGAATTATGTTTTTCCGCAACATAAATTCGTATGATAATATAATAGGGTAAAGAGTATTTTCAAAGAGTGATACTTGAGAGTTTTAGTTAAGGTGACGACTGTATGCAAGAAAAGATTAAAATAAATGAAAAAATTTCAAGGGTAGAATTTGGGTCGTTACAACATTCACATGAATCATTTAAACAAATTAGTAAAACATGACTTAGTCATTGGCTTGCCTAAAAAGAAATATGTTAATAATAAATTATGTGTTGCATGCCAAAAGAGTAAATTAAAGAAAACTTATTTTAAACCTAAGCATATAGTTTCTACTAATAGGCCATTAGAATTAATTCATATGGATCTATTTGACCCTTCTAGCATCAGAAGCTTTGGAGGAAATTACTATGGTTTTGTTCTAGTTGATGACTTTTCTAGATATACTTGGATATTCTTGTTAGTTCATAAAAATGAAGCTTTTCATGTTTTCAGAAAGTATGCCAGTCGTGTTCAAAATGAAAAATCCATGAAAATTACTTCTATAAGGAGTGATCATGGGGGGGGGGGGGGGGGGGGGGAATTTCAAAATGCTTTATTTGAAGAATATTGTGATGAACATGGAATTTCACAAAAAATTTCTGCACCAAGGACTCAACAACAAAATGGTGTTGCGGAACACAAAAATAAACTTTTAGTAGAACTAGCAAGAAGCATGATAAATGAAACTAATCTGCCCAAATACTTTTGGGCTGATGCTATTAATACTGCTTACTATGTGTCTAATAGAGTGCTAATAAGACCTCTTTTGAAAAGGACCCCATATGAACTATATAAAGGTAGGAAGCCAAATATATCTCATTTGCATATTTTTGGGTGTAAATGTTTTTTTCTTAACAACAGAAATAATAAACTTGGTAAATTTGATGCTAAAGCTGACGAAGGAATTTTCCTTGGTTATTCACTCACAAGCAAAGCCTATAGAATTTTTAATAAAAGAACTTTAACCATCGAGGCATCTATACATGTTTCTTTTGATGAATCTAAGCCTTCTATGGAAGAAAAAGTTATTTGTGATGAACATGACAGTGATTTACCAAGTACTTCTCAAAATGATGTCACAAAGACCATGGAACAACTCAACCTAGAGCAAATGACGAAAGAAGAAAAACTACTTCATATCTCTACTCAAGAACACGATGGCCTTCCTCAAGAAGGGAGAACACACCGAGATTATCCTATTGACTACCTGGATGGATCACATTGATTCTCGAATGGATTCCATGGATTCTCGATTCGATGAGATCACTTCCTTGGTTCGCAACCTTCAGCCTCGCGATCCTCCACCTTTCTAGTGATCTTAGCTTAGGATTAGGAATTCTCGTTTTTATGAAAGACCCGTTGTTGTTTGTTGTTTCTGACTTATTAGTATGATGTCTTTGTTAATGTCTATTTTGCATCCTTGAACTACAAACTTATGGGTTATGCATGTTACTGTTCTACTTTATGGTTTAAAGTATTTTGTTCTAAATTATGAATGATTTTATGCATGTTATCCTTTCATTCTTAATCTGCTATACCAGAAAAGGGTTGTATGTTTTGTATATTCGAATTTATTTTAGGCTTAAAATATTTTCACAAAGATATGCAATAAGACCAAAAGACAGGGGGAGAACAGTTAAACATGAATCAAATGTCAAGACATAGTTTTCCATCATCAAAAAGGGGGAGATTGTGAAGATGGTGATCTTTCCCAATCTATGGCTAAGGTTTTCATGATGCTCACTATGTCATCAAATGCAAAAAGAAGACTAGTAAATCAAAAGTCAAAGAAGCTCAAGTGTGTAGTCTAAGTCGTCTAGGTAAAATGATACTTAAACATAAAATCTCTTAACAATACGATAAAGACTGATCTCTAAAAAAATCATGCATAAAACTAAGATCATTTGCACTAAAGCATAAGTGTTCTGTTTTTAAACAGTGTAATCGATTACACTATCCTGATAATCGATTACAGGTTGATAAACTCATCAGACCAATGCATTTTCCATGATGTAATTGATTACACTATACTAGTAATCAATTACAACATATTAAAAACATTAGGTATGTGCATTTTTCATAATGTAATCAATTACGCCATACTTGGTAATCGTTTACATGAATCTGTTGAGGTTGTATTTTAAAATTTCTAACTGGTGTAATCGATTACACCATATGGTAATCGATTACACTTACCAGAATAGTATACTGGTTCTGTTTTGATTGAACTGATGTAGCTCTTAGCTTTTCACAAACTCATACTGGCTCATGTGCACGAATTTAACACTATAAATAGGTGTTCTATGACTTGTTTTTAGAGACACAATTCTGAATATAACTTTCATGCTCACATACTGTAAGGACCCAAATTCTACCCTTGAAATTTTTTCCTATAAATCACCTTTGCCAATTACATATCTTTATTCTAAAATCGCAATCTCCTCTTTACACTCACACCATAACCCAATAACGACATACACATTGGTGTGACAGAAAAACATAATTCATATTAATGCAGCTCAGTAACTACTGCATACAACTAGCTATGGGTTTCTAAAACACCCATAGCTACAAATATCCAGAGTTACCATCATGTATAAAAATCATACTCATAGTTACAAATATTCAGTTTCAAAATACAATCAATACATTACAAAAGAATAGGCAAGAAGACTTCAAAAAGCAAAAGCATCTAAGCTCCTAACCAAACCATCTTTACATCTTCAGCCTACTTGCAATTGGATTAACATTGACCATACACAGAAAACACAAAGGAATAAGTCGTTAACTCAATAAAAGTCAATATCCGTTAATCCACATTTTAATAAAGTTTAGTGAACAATTTAAAATCAAATGCACTTAAAACCATTTTCATCGTTTATACTTTTGAAAACCATGCTACATAACTTGAGCCAAAGTTTGCTACATCGCTTGAGCCAAAGCCGCTACACCACTTAAGGTTAGCTAAAACAGATTTCCCTTTTCCTTTGAAAACGTGCTACATAACTTGAGCTAAAGTTTGCTACATCGCTTGAGCCAAAGCTTGCAACATCGCTTGATCCAAAGCTTGCTACATCGCTTGAGGCAAAGCTTGCTACATCGCTTGAGGCAAAACTTGCTACATTACTTGAGCCAAAGTTTGCTATATCGCTTGAGCCAAAGCTTGCTACATTACTTGAGCCAAAGTTTGCTACATCGCTTGAGCCAAAGCTTGCTACATTACTTAAGCCAAAGTCGCTAACCAATCATGGTCGGCTAAAAACGAGTTTTCTTCATTAACACTCCATCAATTTATAAACAGTAAATCCACGCCATCATTATTACAAACATACCCATATATGTTTATAATAAATAAGTGGTTCACAATTCAATTCATTATCATCAACCAGAAAATCCACGCATTTTCTAACACAATGCATAAGTTAAAGACTTATCCTTACCTTGGTGAGCGTTGGGTTTGGTTCTTGGCAACTTCGCAAGTTCAACCGACTCCGCCGCCAACTTTAGGATCTCTTCTCAAGCTCTTGGACGAGAATCAAAGCTCCTAAACCTTATAAATGCTCTATTCTCTCACCTCTCTTCAAATCTTAACCTAAAATGTATTTGGGGTTTCTCTTATTTAATGCACTCGTCGGGTTCTTGCTTAAGCGAGACCTTTCTCGCTCAAGCGAGAAAATCCCGCCTATTTTAAAATCTCAGATCTGACCCTCTCGCCCAAGCGAGGCATCTCTCGCTCAAGTGAGGATCCTCTCGCTCAAGCGAGGATCTTACAGCCTCGACAGGTCCAAATGTAACTTTTATCGACCAGGCGAGCCAACTCTCGCTCAGGCGAGACCACCCTCGCTCAAGCGAGCCAACCCTCACTCAGGCGAGAATCCTCCAATATAGCCCAGGATTTCACCCTCCTAGGTGAGCCTTTCTCGCCCAGGCGAGAATCCTCGCACAAGCGAGAATCCCATGACTGATACTATAATTTTAAAGAATGAAATCAAGGGTGTTACAATCCTCCCCCTCTTATCGATTCGAACAAATGAGGGTAATCCTCCCTCATATCACGTTCCACCTCCCAAGTAGCATCCCCTTCGTCTACTTGGCTCCACAATACTTTCACCAGGGAAATCTCTTTGTCTCTTAGTCTCTTGACATTGGTATCCATGATTCTCACGGGCAACGTCGAAAAAGTCAAGTTGCCCTTCAAATCTATCTGATTAGATTCAACCACATGAGATGGATCCCCAACATATTTTCTCAACTGAGACACATGAAACATATTTTGGAGATTCGATAACAACAAAGGTAAAGCAATCCGATATACAACCGGCCCAATCCTCTTCAATACATGATACAGCCCAATAAATCGCGGAGTTAGTTTACGAGACTTCAACACTCTACCAATCCCGGTAGTCGGGACCACCCTAATAAAAACATGATCTCCCTCATTAAACTCAAGAGGTTTCCACCTCTAATCGTAATAGCTTTTTTGCCGACTCTAGGCGATTCTCATATTCTCCCGAATTTTCTTGATCTTTTCCGTACTCTCTTGAACCAGCTCGGGCCCCAATATCAAGTTCTCCCCAGTTTCAAACCAACTCACTAGAGTTCGGCACTTCCTCCCATACAACGCCTCATAAGGTGCCATTCCAATACTCAAATGGAAACTATTGTTGTAGGTAAATTCAATCAAAGGCAACATGCCATCCCAACTCCATGGTTATTCCAAAACACATGCCCTCAAAAGATCCTCCAATGACTGTATAGTCCTTTCCGATTGACCATCCGTTTGTAGATGATAAGCTGAACTCTACATAAACTTAGTTCCCAATGGGGACTGCAAACTGGTCCAAAAGTTCGAAGTGAAACGGGGATCCCTATCCGCTACAATGCTCGACGGTATCCCATGCAAACGAACTATTTCCCTGATATACAGTTCTGCCAATCGCTCCAAAGAATACCTCATGTTCATGGGCAGAAAGTGTGCAGATTTAGTTAACCGATCCAATATAACCCATATCGAATCATATCCTTTCTGATTCTTCGGAAAGCCCGATACAAAATCCATGGAGATACTATCCCACTTCCAAATGGGAATTTCTAGGGATTGTAACTCTCCCGCCGATCGTTGATGCTCAATCTTGGCTTTCTGACATACTAAACAACTCGAGACATACAAAGCCACATACCTCTTCAACCCAGACCACCAAAACAACTTCTTCAAATCTTGGTACATCTTGGTAGTTCCCGGGTTAAAACTCATCTTGCTCTTATGTGACTCCTCTAAAATACTCTTCCGTAATTCCTCATCACGAGGCACACACACTCTCCCTTTATAACGCACCATTCCACTAGGGTCCGATGCGAAATCAGTTTCCTTGCCACTTCGCATCAGATCTCGTTTAGCCATTAGCTCGATATCCTCAACTTGCATTAGCCGAATATGATCAAACAGTTCATTGGTGACCTTCAGCATTCCTATCATCATACTTTGAGGCCTTATCTGGACTTCCAAGTTCATATCCCAGAACTCCTCAATCATTTTTCCCTCCCTAACCATCAAATCCGACATGTGTAAAGACTTCCGACTTAGGGCATCAGCCACCACACTGGCTTTTCCCGGATGATACTGCAACCTAAAATCGTAATCCTTAAGGAATTCCATCCACCTTCTCTGTCTCATGTTCAACTCCTTTTGATCAAACAAGTACTTCAAACTCTTGTGGTCGCTGTATACCTCAAATCTCACTCCATAAAGATGGTGCCTCTAGATTTTTAAGGCGAAGACCACTACAGCTAATTCCAAATCGTGGGTAGGATAGTTTTGTTCGTGCGTTCTCAATTGTCGAGAAGCATAGGCAACAACCTTCCATTCTTGCATCAACACACAACCCAAACCTTGTTTGGAAGCATCACCGTATACACTGAAGACCTGATCAGTACAAGGAAGAACCAACACTGGTGCTGTAGTCAACCTTCGTTTCAACTCTTGAAAGTTTTCTTCACAATGAAGTGTCCACACATACGGTTCTCCTTTCCTAGTGAGATTTGTCAATGGTAGTGCCAACTTCGAAAATCCCTCAATGAATTTCTGATAATAACCATCCAAACCCAGAAAACTCCTGATCTCAATGACTGACTTGGGCAGCGCCCATTCCACAACCGCTTCAACCTTAGAAGGATCTACTGCCACTCCTTCCTTGGATATTACATGTCCAAGAAAGTTTACCTATTCCAACCAGAAATTACATTTTGATAGCTTCGCATACAACCGATTCTTACTAAGAAGTTCTAGAACAATCCTCAGGTGCTCAGCATGATCCTCTCGGCTTTTGGAGTAAACTAGAATGTCATAAATAAATACCACTACGAATAAATCCAAATAAGAATGAAAAATATGATTCATGTAGTCGGTAAATATTGCTGGGGCATTCGTTACACCAAAAGGCATAACTAAATATTCAAAATGTCCATACCTTGTCCTAAAAGTAGTTTTAGGAATATCTTCCGACTTCACACGAAGTTGGTGGTAAACTGACCGAAGATCAATCTTTGAAAACACTACCGCCCCTCTCAACAGATCCATCAAGTCGTCAATTCGAGGCAACATATACTTGTTCTTGATGGTAACCTTCTTCATCTGCCTGTAGTCAGTACATAATCGCATATACCATCTTTCTTCTTAACCAACAAAACAGGCGCACCCCACGGCGAGACACTAGGACGAATGAACTTCTTTGCCAACAAGTCCTCAACCTGTTTTTCAACTCAGCTAACTCTAACGGTGCCATCCTATAAGGGGCTATAGAGATGGGCCCCATTCTAGGTACCAAATCAATAGAGAATTCCACTTCTCTCACTAGAGGCAATTCCGGAATATCACTAGGAAAAACCTCAGGAAACTCACGAACTATCGGAATGTCCTCAACTTTGGGTTTCTCAATACCCTCCAGGGATGCCAACAACATAAACATGGCTCCTCCCTCCTTACAGGATGTCCTGACTTCCTTTGCCGATAATGGCTTCATAGAACTAACCTCATCAGAAATCTCACTTGGATTTCCGAATACCACGGTCTTATCAGCACAATTAAGCACCACAAGATTTCCCGACAACCAGTCCATCCCCAAAATTAGATCTAACTGGGATAGTGGTAAGCAGATTAAATCCACGGTAAATGTCCTACCGTTTACCACTACCGGACATCAAGACACAACTGCCAACACCACCACATGAACATTAGTTTGGGTGGATACGACCAAGTCAAAAGGCAACGACTCGGTTTGTAATTTCAGTCTATCCACGCATTCAATAGATACACAGGAGTGTGTCGCTCCCGAATCAAACAACACTAAAAGAGGAATACCTCCCACCATGCAATTACCTTTAATCAGGCCATCTACACCCGATGCCTCTGCACCACTCATGGTGAACACTCTGCCAGTAGATCGAGTTCGTTCCACGCTCATAGCATTCACACTCTGCTGTAGCTTAGGACAATATCTTCTGATATGCCCAACTTCCTTGCAGTGAAAACAGGTAAGTGCTGTTCCGGGGCATAAGTCACCAACATGAGTTCGGCCACATTTTCCATACAAGGATGGAGAGTTCAACCGTGACCCTACGGCATTGACATGAGTCATCGGCCCATGTGAAGTATAACCCCAACTACCCATCGGAGGAGAGTAAGGCTTTCGTTCCTCTTGAAACACCTTGCCCTTCCCTTTTTCGTGCGAGAAGTTCCGTTGAGGCCCAGAGTGTTTGGGAGGAATCACCTTAGATGCCGCCGCTTCATCGGCTGCCAAATCATCCTCATACACCCTACACTTGTTCACTGAGGTAGGGAAGTCAGCAATCTCTTGGTGCCCAAACATGCTTTCCAACTTGGGCTTCAAACCCGATTCAAACTTGACGCACTTGGACCTTCCGTCCACTTCCAATTCGGCGTAGGGACAAAAACGGGCCAATTCTTCAAACTTGGCCGCGTAGTCCCCCATCGACATGTTCCCCTGCTCCAGCTTTAGAAACTCAATCTCTTTCTTCCTTTTCAAGTTAGCAGGAAAGTACTTGTGAAGGAATTTCTCCTTGAATGTACCCCAGGAGATCAGTCGTCCTTCAGCTTCCATTTGGCGCCGAGTAAATTCCCACCAGTTCTTGGCCTCCGTCACTAACATATAAGTGGCATACGTTTTTTAGGAGATTAATCCTTGGTTTTGGAAAGAGTTGAGTCTTAAGTTGATTGTGGTGAATGATAGAGGCCTCTTGGTGCCTAGCATTTGGGGCCTTGCAGTAAACATTTAGACCCAATTGTGATAGATATCTCTGATCAACACATATCTATCTCTATTTCTGTGAAGATGGTGATCTTTCCCAACCTATGGCTAACTATGTCATCAAATGCTCACTATTTCTGTGAAGTTGATGATGCTCACTATGTCATCAAATGCAAAAGGAAGACTAGCAAATCAAAAGTCAAAGAAGCTCAAGTGTGTAGTCTAAGTCGTCTAGGTAAAATGATACTTAAACTTAAAATCTCTTAACAATACGATAAAGGCTGATCTCTGAAAAAATCATGCATAAAACTAGGATCATTTGCACTACAGCATAAGTGTTCTGTTTTTAAATAGTGTAATCGATTACACTATCCTGGTAATCGATTACAGGTTGATAAACTCATCAGACTTGTGCATTTTCCATGATGTAATTGATTACACTATATTAGTAATCAATTACAACATATTAAAAGCGTCAGGTATGTGCATTTTTCATAATGTAATCAATTACACCATACTTGGTAATCGATTACATGAATCCGTTGAGGTTGTATTTTAAAATTTCTAACTGGTGTAATCGATTACACTTACCAGAACAATATACTGGTTCTGTTTTGATTGAACTGATGTAGCTCTTAGCTTTTCACAAACTCATACTGGTTCATGTGCACGAATTTAACACTATATATAGGTGTTCTATGACTTATTTTTAGAGACACAATTCTGAATATAACTTTCATGCTCACATACTGTAAGGACCCAAATTCTACCCTTGAAATTTTTTCCTATAAATCACCTTTGCCAATTACATATCTTTAATCTAAAATCGCAATCTCCTCTTTACACTCACACCATAACCCAATAACGACATACACATTGGTGTGACAGAAAAACATAATTCATATTAATGCAGCTCAGTAACTACTGCATACAACTAGCTATGGGTTTCTAAAACACCCATAGCTACAAATATCTAGAGTTACCATCATGTACAAAAATCATACTCATAGTTACAAATATTCAGTTTCAGCATACAATCAATAGATTACAAAAGAATAGGCAATAAGACTTCAAAAAGCAAAAGCCTCTAAGCTCCTAATCAAACCATCTTTACATCTTCCGCCTACCTACAATGGGATTACATTGACCATACACAGAAAACACAAAGGAATAAGTCGTTAACTCAATAAAAGTCAATATTCGTTAATCCACATTTTAATAAAGTTAAGTAAACAATTTAAAATCAAATGTACATAAAACCATTTTCATCGTTTACACTTTTGAAAACCAAGCTACATAACTTGAGCCAAAGTTTGCTACATAGCTTGAGCCAGAGCAGCTACACCACTTAAGGTTAGCTAAAACAGATTTCCCTTTTCCTTTGAAAATGTGCTACATAACTTGAGCCAAAGTTTGCTACATCGCTTGAGCCAAAGCTTGCTACATCTCTTGAGCCAAAGCTTGGTACATCGCTTGAGCCAAAGCTTGCTACATCGCTTGAGCCAAAGCTTGCTACATTACTTGAGCCAAAGTTTGCTACATCGCTTGAGCCAAAGCATGCTACATTACTTGAGCCAAAGTCGCTAACAAATCATGGTCGGCTAAAAATGAGTTTTCTTTTCATTGACACTCCATCAATTCATAAAAACAGTATATCCACGCCATCATTATTACAAACATACCCATATATGTTTATAATAAACAAGTGGTTCACAACCCAATTCATTATCATCAACCAGAAAATCCACGCATTTTCTAACACAATGCATAAGTTAAAGACTTATCCTTACCTTGGTGAGCGTTGGGTTTGGTTCTTGACAACTTCGTAAGTTCCACCGACATCGCCGCCAACTTTAGGATCTCTTCTCAAGCTCTTGGACGAGAATCAAAGCTCCTAAACCTTGGAAATGCTCTCTTCTCTCACCTCTCCTCAAATCTTAACCTAAAATGTATTTGGGGTTTCTCTCATTTAATGCACTCGTCGGGTTCTCGCTTAAGCAAGCCCATTATCTCTCAAGCGAGAAAATCCCGCCTATTTTAAAAACTCAGATCTGACCCTCTCGCCTAGGCGAGAGTTGGAATTCTCGCCTAGGCGAGGCATCTCTCGCTCAAGCGAGGATTCTCTCGTTCAAGCGAGGATCTTACAGCCTCGACAGGTCCAAATGTCACTTTTCTCGCTCAGGCGAGCCAACTCTCGCTCAGGCGAGACCACCCTTGCTCAAGCGAGCCAACTCTCGCCCAGGTGAGAATCCTCCAGTATATCCCAGGATTTCTCCCTCCCAGGTGAGCCTTTCTCGCCCAGGCGAGAATCCCTCGCTCAAGCGAGAATCCTAGGACTGATACTATAATTTTAAAGAATGAAATCAAGGGTGTTACACATACTCACAAAGTTCTTAAAATTTCTCTAATTCATTCTTAAGCACAAACAAAAGTCTTTGTCCAAGTTATTTGATTTTAAATTTAAGTGATCATTCAGTTAGTGATTCAAATCCATAAAGTACCAATTACTATTAGAGAATCACTTATTCAAAAGCCTTGTACAAACCATCTTAGGAATAAAAAATTGAGTATTGTAAACATTTCACCAAGTGTGGTGAAGTGAAGTATATTGTGAAAGAATGGTATTAGCCTAGTGCCTAGTGGAATAGGTGAGTAGTCTTGGAAGAATACGAAGAAGGTGTATCATTGGTTCTTGCAATAGTGGAAAAATCTTCTTGGTAACAAGAAGGACTGGACGTAGCCTTCAAATTGAAGGTGAACCAATATAAATCTTGGTGTGATCTTCTCTTCCCTTAACATTTTACATTTTGCATTATCTTCTACTTCTACTCAAATATTCTGTTTATTATTTCCGCTCATAGAAAAACTCTCTTTAACTTGCAAATTTTTAAAATAAAAGTAGAATAATTTAATTTAAGTCTCTACACCTAATTCACCCCCCCCTCTTAGGTGGCCATATATCCTAACAATTTCTAGTTAGAATCAAAACATCTTTCTTTGTGTAGTTTATGCTCACACTAATTATATTAATAGAAGACAGCTTTGGGATGAGCTGCAATCCTTGATGATCAATAATGTTGGTCGTTGGTACTTCATAGACGATTTTAATGTGGTTATGGGAGCTAATGAGTGCAGAGGTGTTAGATTACCCTATAGAATTCCCTCTGAAGAATTCAAAGATTTTTTTGACAATTTAGATTTAATTCACTTGGAGGTGTTAAATTCTCTTGGTTTAACAAAAGAGGAGGCCATTCCCTCACTGAAAAGATAACAAGGCTATTTGCATTGGATATTGGCTTATGAGCTAACTTCAAGTATCCTGTTGTACTCTCCACTTTAAGATTTCATAAAATGTAGATCCATCATGGGGATTGTAAGAGAGTAATTGAGGATTCTTGGAGAGAGGTTACTTATCACCAAAAATCCATAAATTTAAATGTATAAGAGATATTACATGAATTACCTTTGCATTGGGAATTAGCAAAAAAAAAAATTGTATCGACTCACAGTTTTGAATGGCAGGGATTCATTGTCATCTGACTTCAGGTTTACTTCATCAAAAACTGAAGAATCCTCAAAAGAAGGAAAACTACAATAACAACTTTACCAATGTCATATTAACAACTACAATAGTCTATAGGAAGATAAGTAATTCAAAGTATTTGCATAGTACATTTTCTTATATTTATGAATATCACATATTTCTTCATCAATAAAAATCTTTGAGCCACACCATGAACTGGTAACCCAGGGTGGGAAATTACCTAAAAAATTTGAGAATAAGACAAAATATGTAAATCCTAGGCAAATTAATAATAAAAGTGTAACATTCTAAATTTTCCCTTCTTTTAACCTTAGTAGCAATCAACAAGCCTGGGGTGGCTAGATGATTCTCGCCTGGGCGAGAGTGTCTCGCTTGAGCGAGAAGCCCAGGATTTCTCCAAGGATTTTCCCTGAAAGCCTCGCTTGAGCAAGAGCTGGCTCGCTTAAGTGAGAGGGGCACTATGGATCCTGTAGAGGCTGGCAAACTCTCGCTTGAGTGAGAGCGTCAGTGGTTGAATCTAAAATGGGCGGGATTTCCTCGCTTGAGCGAGAGCTCGATACGCTAGATTCTAAACTAGAACCCCAAACACATTTAGGATTTCTTTTTGTGTTATTGTGAATAAATGATTGATTTTTGTTGTTATGTGTTGGGAATGAGGAAAAATCCTAAGGTTGGAGGAGGTGAAGGAGGAACTAACAAAGTAGCCAAAAACCAACTCCAACACCCACCAAGGTAAGGATAAGCATTGTATTTCAATCTATGAGACATGAGACGTATGTTAGTATGTGGACGACTCGAAAAGAATAAGATGTGAGAAATTATAAATGTTGAATGTTTTGCCCTAAGTGGTATTGAATTGAATGTCTTGCCCTAAGTGGTATTGTATTGAATGTCTTGCCCTATGTGGTATTGAATTGAATGTCTTGCCCTAAGTGGTATTGAATTGAATGTCTTGCCCTAAGTGGTATTGAATTGAATGTCTTGCCCTATGTGGTATTGTAAAGGTAAGTATATATATGTGAAATATAATTATGTAGAGTGGTAATGATGAGTAAGGTAACAATGTTTGACATTGAGGAATGTGGAATAAAGAGTTGTTGAACGAGGTGGTATGAGCTGGTGATGATGTGCACTGATTTTATGTTCGAAAGTTTAAATTGTTTACTTAACTATCTTTAAAATGTGGATTATTGTATAATGATATTTATTGAATTAATGACTTACTCCTTTGTATGTTTTATGTGTATTTGTCATTGACAATCCCAATGCATGCAAGCAGAAGTTTAAGGAATGCCTTGATTAGGAGCCCTAGGAGCTCAGCGATCAAGATTTTATATTCGAAATCTTTTGTGTACTATTCGGATATATGTTGACTGTTATTTGTATTCATGGGTATCTTTAATGTTGTAACCCATAACTTGACACATGTTGATACTTCTTAAAATATGAATGTGTATTATGATTTTCTACTAATTGGTAGTAGTGCATGAAAGGGTATGAAATGTAGTGTGAAGATAAATTTTCTAAAATGAATGGAACATATGGATTAAAGTCAACAAGATTAATGGCTCATGATTTAATTGGAAGACTTTGTGTAATTAAGTCAAAATAAACGAAAAAAATTTCAAGGGCAGAATTTGGGTCCTTACAAAAAGTATTAAAACTATCACAACCTTTTCCTTTCTTGATTGTAGCATGTGTTAAGATTATCATGATTGTTTGACCATTTGGATGGGAGTTGTAGCAGTTGATAAATTTCATGGCATTTGATTGCCAAAGATTATAGATAATGATATCACCACTTCCAAAAAATTAGAAAGGAGAAAAAAACATGTCAATCTCAGGTTGAAATAGACATGTCAAAATGGACCGGGTATAGCGGGCCGGCCGCCAAAACTTGAAAAGGTATAGGGCTTGGGTAATAAATTTTGAGTATTTTAGTTAAACCGGGCTTTTTAGCTCGGCCCGGTCAGGTCACAATAAATTCGGGCTCGGGCCGGGCTTACCCGTTCGGGTTCAGGCCATTGGCTATTCATTTTCTTCCCTCTCATTTGGCTTTTCAATTTCCCATCTCCCTTGGCTTTTCAATTTCCTATCCCATTCTAATTTTAGAGAACACATAACAGAGAGGGAAAAATAGAGAAAACATAGAGAAAACATAGAGAAGAGAAACACAAAAAATACAAAATAGAACACAACATGAAGGATTAAGCAGAAACAAGAGCTCGACATCTAAAGCGTAAATATCAGGTAAGCTACTCATCCTATTCATTTCGATAGTTGCAAACAGAAATGCATTTTATTCACTATGTATCATGAACATCAAAGTATGTTCATATCTATAACATAAATTGAGGACCCAATCAGGAGAATAAATCAAAGATTCATTACATATTCAATAAAGTTAGGTTATAAAGAACATACCTTAAGGGGCATTGCAACCCCAAAGGGAGAAACCAATTTTGAGCAATTGATGATCCAGTGAAGAAGACAGAAATAGCTTCCCTATGTGGCGGAGCTCCGCCGCCTCGTTGACCTCTGTTAATCTACCTCTGCTTATGCACGACAACATCTGCAAGAATGCAACAGTTTAATTTACTTCTTTTATAAACCAAAATTTAGGGTCAAAACCTAACTTTTTATTGTTTAATATAGTTCATTATAATGCACATATCTTTCATGTCTAAAGAACATTTTAACACATGTTCTTTGTTGTTGAATGAAATACACAACATACATAAACAAAAGTAGAGGGGGCTAAACATAAAGACAGACCAAAAAACTAAGTAATACTAGCTTTTAAGTCACAAAGTTGTGCATTGTAAATAGTTTTAGTATGTTTGAGGTTTCATGATTAACAATAACAATGACAAATTGTGGAGTTTCATTTCAGTTGGGACTATGCTCTAATTTTACCCATTGATTTATCATACAACAATAAAAACAGACAAGGCTTCTTCCCAAAGGAACAGAAACAAATTAGAGCTGAAGCAATTGAGTACAAAACTAGAGCTGAGTTCATAATATTGTACAGAGAAGGCATTAGTTGAGGCCTATCAATACTTAATTATTTTTTCTATGGGTCATTGACTGTGTTCATGCTTAGGTGTTCATTTTTATGAGCATATAATTTGAATGATTATAGCACACTTGTGCATAATGCATTACTAAGATTTCTTAGCATCTATACTAGGATGTAGAAAGTTAAGATTAATTTAAATTACTGACACATACCCTCTTAGACTCATAAGAACAATGATGTATTTATAAAAGTGATATGATATTATATCCTTTTTTTCCTTAAAATGTTGTTAATGTTGAGTGAGGAATGAGGGTTTACTAGCCTTTGTATCCAATTCCTTATCCTAATATTGAATCCACCACTTTAACTATTAATTCATAATTTGTTGATGTAGTTATATATTTATTTGTTCATTTTGTATTAATAGTTTGTTATTTCATCTTTACAGGTTTTCATATTATGGATTACAGTGTTGGTGACTGTGAGATACTAGAAACTTCTCTCGAAATTAAACAAAATACTAGTGGAAATGTACAAGAGAAAGAAAGTACAAATGCTTCTCAATCAGAACAAAAAAGGGTGTATACCTCTAACCTCTCAACCAGAACCAAAAAGTGGTAAGGCTTTAACTTCAGATGTATGGAGGTACTTTGAAAAAACTTGTATTGTAGATGGACAAGAAAAGGCTAGGTGTCTAGGGTGTAAAAAATTATTGAGTTGTTCAACTAGGAATGAAACTTCACATTTAATCCGTCATGTTGACAATTGCAATAAGACCATTAAAAATAATGATATAGGTATTATGCTACTTGATGGTGGTGGAGGGGTGTTGATAAAGAGAAAATTTGATCCTAAGGTTAATCGTGAGATGATATCTGAATTGATTATTTCACATGGTCTTCCATTTAATATTGTTGAGTGGAGGGTATTTAGAAAATACCAAAAAATTTTGAATGATGATTGTAGATTCATTACTAGAAATACTGCTAAAAGTGATGTGATGAAGCTGTGATATTGAGAAATTGAAGTTAAAATAACAATTACTTGAAATTCCTGGTAGAATCTGTTTGATTTCTAATTGTTGGACTGCATGCACGAATCATGGTTTCATTTCTTTGACTGCTCATTATGTTGATACTGAATGGAAATTAAATAGTAAGATTCTTGCATTTGCTCACATGAAACCTCCACATATCGGGAAAGAATTAACATTGAAAGTGATGGAATTTTTAAGAGATTGGGGAGTTGAAAAGAAGGTTTTTTCTCTCACTTTGGATAATGCTACCTCAAATGACAACATGCAAAATCATGTGAAAGAACATTTAGGATTGTCAAAAAATTTGTTGCTTAATGGAGAGTTCTTTCATGTAAGATGTTGTGCTCATATCTTGAACCTCGTTGTTCAAGATGGTTTGAAGGTTGCTAGCGATGCATTTCAAAAAATAAGACAAAGTGTGAAATATATTAAGGTTAGTGAAAGTAGAACAAGACAATTTTTTGCTTGTGTTGCATTGGTTGGTGGGATTGCTACATCACTTGGTTTGAGATCTGATTGTGTCACTAGATGGAACTCTACTTTTATAATGCTTGAGAGTGCAATTAATTATCGACGTGTCTTCACTAGTTTTAGTTTGCATTATACAAATTATATTTGGTGTCCATCAGAAGATGAGTGGATTAGAGCTGAAATAATATGTGACTTTTTGAGACCATTCCACAATATTACGAAGTTGATATCTGGTTCTTCTTACCCCACATCAAATTTATATTTGGGGGAAATATGGACCATAGAGTGTCTTTTGAACTCTATATTGACAAATGAAGATTTAGTGATTCAAAAAATGGCTCACAATATGAAAGCCAAATTTGAAAAGTATTGGAGTGACTATACTATGATATTGGCATTTGGTGCTATTCTTGATCCATCTAAAAAACTTGATTTTGTGCAATGTTTATATGAAGAAGTAGTTCCATTTTATGTGGAGAAGGTGAATAAGATCAAAATGAATTTGTATAGACTTTATGATGAGTATGTCAACAAGGATGATCAATCCAATGAGAGCTTTTCACAAGTGCAAGATTCATCTTCATGAGGAGGAGGAAAAGGAAAGAAGTTTCAAGTACCCTTATACCAAGCTCGTGTAAGTTAATTTTATAAATTTTGTATAACTATTTCATTTTTCATTCTTTATATCCATGTATAGTTTAATAAATTTGGTTATTTATTTTATAGTTTGAACAACATAAGAATACAAAGACAACGACATCTCGTGGGAAAAGTGAACTTGATATTTATTTAGAAGCTGATCCAGAACAAATTCCACAAAATATATGTTTTGATGTTTTATCTTATTGGAAAGATCGAAGTCGTGCATGTCCTAGTCTTTCAAAGATGGCTTGTGATGTATTAAGAATTCCAATAACTACAGTAGCATCAGAATCTGCTTTTAGCATTGGTGCTCGAGTTTTGAACAAGTATAGAAGTTCTTTAAGTGATGAAAAAGTTCAAGCTCTCTTGTCCACACGTAGTTGGTTACATGGTTTTGTCGGTAAGTTTTTTTTAAGTTCTAGTTTTCATATACACTTTAAACTAATAATTCAATGTTATTAACATAATTAATTTTTATTAACATAATAATTCAATGTTATTAACATAATGCTTTGGGCGGGTTTGGGCCTCATTTTTAGCAACATAAAATATAACCAGGCTTTTTAGCCCGACCCGTTTTAGCCCGAATCAAAAGCGGGCTAGCCCGAACCCGTCTGGGTAGCCCGTTTTGACAGGTCTAGGTTGAAAACATAAAATTAAATGGGAAAAATGTTACCTAAAATCTTTCAGAATATAGTTAACTTTCTTTAATTTTGTTTGTGTATGGGGGAAATGGACTTGTATCCAACAACACCAATTCTGTCTACCTCAGAAGGAAATAACAAATATTATACTATAATAATATTAAACAACAACATTTAAGTAAGTAAATAGATTAATATTTAATGATTTTGACCTAACCTATTAAAAATCAGTCCGAATGTTCCCAGCTAAAATGTCTCCAAATCTTTCGAAATCATATTCAAAACTAAGGATACCAAGAAAATCACTTTGTTTTACAGTTGTATCAGCAGTAAATTGCATACGATAAAGGTGGTCACATGCTTTATATTGAAGGTAGTTGCGCATGACATGGAAATTTTGTATCACATATGTATGATACAACATTAAATGTTCTCTCCATTCATTAAATTGACCATTTCTAACAGAGACCTGTATCTTCATTCCCTATATTGCAGGCAAAGAGTATGTATAGAATTAAAAAAACAGAAAAAAGATCAAAACTATATAAATTTAAATATGATAAATTTTACCTCAAATTCAAGTAAAATCATTTACAAATGTCCAGATTTGGGTGGTAATTGAACATATCATATATCAATGATTCTAACCACAATTTTCCAATCGTATGTTGTGTCATTCAAATCCTTGATCATATCAAACGGGCATAATATTACCATTGTGTTGATATTAACAACTCTCATCAATAATAAATATACACTTATTATGGTTCAAATAAATTGTGAAAAAACTTCAGCTATTGTTATGCAAAGAGTCAAACTCATGTTGAATGATTGATATGCAAAGAGACAAATAATGCACGAGCAACTTCAAATGATTACTCTATGTTGAATGATTGATATGCAAAGAGTCAAACTCATCTAATGAAGGACAACATATCTAAACTAATATAAAAATGACAGCAAGTAAGAGTACCTATACAATGAAGATAATAATTGTTAGGGTACCGGGAAATCAGAGTATAACACCTAGAGGGGGGTGAATTGGTATGAGCGGTTAGTATGTCCGCTTTTCGAAATTGTGTAGTGAGAATCGGAAATATATAGAAACAATCGATTAACAACAAATATAATCGATTAACACGGAAGAAGTTAATCGATTAACATAGAAAACAATCGATTATTCAGTGCAGAAAACCCAAAAACAGAATTTTGATAAACAAGTTTCTTGGCAAACAAGCTATGCAAGAATCATGCAAATAATTATCAAGATATCACAGACAACACACAACAATTATCAAGATATCAAAGACTCAATCTTTATGAATAAAGATTCAATCTCTCTAAGTAAAACGGAAAGAAACGCAATATGCTTGTAAAGTTAAAAGTTAAGAGAAGGAGAAAGAAGAACAAGAATTTTATCCTGGTTCATTCGCCTGTCCACTGGCAAACTACATCCAGGCCTCCCCTTCTGATCTTGGGAGATTTGCTTCACTATAATTGAAAGATATGTTCTTTACACACACACTTCCAACTTGAGCCTTTCCTACTTATTACTCAAATCCTATTTCGCCAAGACTTGACAATTTCCCTCCGTTCACAACGGTTGCCAATATTGCTACTCGATGCGCTAACAAGATACCCAGAGAAGACTATATCAGACTAACCGCAGCCAGCCGATATTACACTCTTCAATATCTAAACCTTAGAGATATGTACACCACTTTTACAAAGTGAAACAATTTTATGGCAAGAACCTCTTCAAGAAGAGTTCTTTGGCTTTTACAAGCCACCTACAACCCAGATGATGATTGACTCACACAGACTCACAAGTGTATGAGAAATCAAGAAGGATTGGAAAGAGGTTTATGCACTCAATATGCGCTAGTTTGAAAAAGCTTTTCTTTTTAAAAATAAGAAGCCAAGAAAACCTTTCACCAAAGGGTTTTTCTCACAAGGATTTGACAGTTAAAGCTCAAAGAGAATACTTCAGAGAGATATGGGATTTCGAATTTGAAAGTTTGAAAATTGTGAAAATCAAAGTTGGTGTTTGAAAGTGAGGAAAAGTCGGTCATTTATAGTTTTCTGTTTTCAACAGGGTTAATCGATTAAATGAC
Source organism: Lupinus albus (assembly GCA_009771035.1). Classification (NCBI taxonomy): domain Eukaryota; kingdom Viridiplantae; phylum Streptophyta; class Magnoliopsida; order Fabales; family Fabaceae; genus Lupinus; species Lupinus albus. The sequence continues at coordinate 10,806,758 of CM020001.1, read as the reverse complement.
CTCTTAATCGATTAACGTCTTTGAAAATTAACATGTTTCTGTTGAACATAATCGATTAACAGTTAAATAATCGATTAAAACCGACAAGAAACCAAAATCAATAGTTATTGGAACTCTCATTAATCGATTAAAAAGAGTCTTAATCGATTAACGAAGGTATGCAGTCAGATAATCGATTATTTCACTATTAGGATCAATTATCAGAAAAACTATAGGTTTTCTTGGATAAGAGGTAACCCTCCAAAATAAGTAGGTACTAAAATAATGCATGATTTTTATGAAAAATCTACCTTTTAATGCAACCTACTGAAAGGATGAATGGTGACTCTCAAAAAGAATTTAGACGGACTTCTGAGCGGATGAGAAGATCAACATTTTGGTTACCCTACCTAGGCTCAATGCTAAGCAATCATCTTAAGACAACTAAAACGGAAAAAATAAGAAACCTTTCTTAGAGTCTTGAGTCTTGGTCATGTTGTTTGTTGAGGAGTCAGGTCTTCAAGCTTTTCAAATCGACTTTATCTTCATCGAAACATAAGTAGGAAAAAGAAGATGCAATCACACTAGTTGACTTCACTTGCAATCTCAATCTCCCCCTTTTGATGATGACAAACCTTGAAAAGAGTTGAGATTGGAAACAGCTTGATGACTGACTGATGTTGAAATTGCAGCGTTTACAGAATTAGATTTGCACAGCTCCCCCTCACTTTAATCTCCCCCTAATTCTTGTGCATGAGGAGTGTTTGGGTATGTGATCATTAAAACTCCCCCTTTCTTATTGAGATGTGGAAGCATGGGATTTAACCTGCAATACACATCAAAGCAACAAATCAACCTTTCTTCCCCTTTTGGCATGATCAAAGAGGACATTAACCGGACTAGTTTTGCCAAAAGTAGAAAAGAGAACAGAATTAATAGTCTCGTTAATCGATTAAAGAAGTGGTTAATCGACTAAGAGATTCAGAAAGTGTAACAGATGCACAAAGTTGAAGTGTGTTTAATCGATTAAGGACAACTTTTAATCGATTATTTGTAAGAATGAGATTACAACTAAGAGGGGGGGGGGGGGTTGATTAGTTGTTGCAAATTGATGGCTAATTTTTCTGCAATATCAAAGTTAAAGTGCAGCGAAAATTGTATGCAAAAAAATATTGACATTGGAAGGTATAAATAAAACAAAGATAAGGGAGATGAGAGTAACACCTTGGTAAACACTATACCAAGTCACTCAATTCCTTTCTCTTCACACCCTTGTGAAAGAACGTGAACTTTGCAAAAGTGAAGAATGTACAATTTGGCTTGGATTGCCATACAAGTGTATATGCCAATTTCTTGAACTTGCAATCCAACAACAACTCTTATACTTAAGATAATAATGCTCTTTCGAAAGTATGAAATACACTTATAAGCAACTTCAAAATAACTTTGAAAGTTTGAGAGTAGGTTGCTTGAAAAGTGTAAGAAAAATCAGAAAGTGTGAGAGTTTCAAATAAGAGTTTGTAATCTGAGTTGGATATGTTGTTGTATGTTGTGAGAGTGTTTCCATGCCCTTATATAGGCTTCCAATCAACCATAATACCTCTAGGTATGAGTAGGACTCGTTTGGAATGAAAAGCAATCAGTTTGGAGTGAAACCTTTTCACTTGAATTCTGAAAACTGATACAACAGCTCTCAGTAATCGATTACAGCAAGTGGGTAATCGATTACCCAACAATCCTGTTAACATCCTTTTCAAAATTCACACAGTGTAATCGATTACTGGATTTGAGTAATCGATTACTCAATGACACTGTTTGACAGCTTTGTGAATTTGCCTTAGTGTAATCGATTACACTACATTGAGTAATCAATTACCCTGTTTTCTAAAAATGGTAATATGTTACTCCAATGTAAGTAATGGATTACTCAAAGCTGTTAGAGGTTTGAAAACTCTTTTCACACTCATGTAACTTGTTACTCAAGTATGGTAACCCATTACATGTGGTTTTTGAAAATTATTTTTATTCACACTTAGATTTGTCTGTTTTTCTTGAAAACAATTTTGAGCATTATTAACTAAGTAAATAGATGAGTTGTAAGGATAGAAGCACCTAAGACTTAGACTCTAAATCTTGAAGCTTTGTCTTCGATAGTCTTTGTATGTCTTTTTCCTTTCTTCTTTTGTGATATTGGTGTCTTCATCAAAACCGTGCCAAGGTCAGGAGCAAGATTTTCTTCATAATCTCCCCCTTTTGATGATGACAAACCAATATCTTTTTGAAAGTGTAGTTTTCTGAGAGTGGCATACTTGATGATATATCTTGACTTGTCTTGAGTATGCTCTTCCTTTCTTTTGGAGTTATGTGCCTGAAAGAATATTACAGAAAATACACATCTCCCAACCTTTCTCCTCCTTTTGACTTCATCAAAAAGAAGAAAAGCCAAAAGTCTAGCACAATAGACATTTGTAGAGCATAGCATACAATATTTTTATAGGATATGAAAGTTCAAGTAATATAAGCAGAATATAATAACATCATGTATGAAACACAAAGTGAAAATAGTGCATAATAACGAAAATAACATGATGCTCATACAAGCATATCCAAAACAGCAGGAAAAAAAAAAGAAACAACCCAAACAATGTTCAAATTTTAATGGAAAAGGCACAACCACAATCATTACATAAGCAGAAAGCTAGACAAAGAATCTAACACTCGGGCTCAAAACTATCTTCATCAATATCCTTGTTGCTCAGCCTCGATGAAAGACGATGAAGTTCATAATGGATTTGTTGGCTCTGGGTATCGAAAGCATCCTTCCTTGTGGTGATGTAGCCTCGAAGAGAAACCAATTCATCCATAATCATCTAATTAGTGGGCATTGCAGCAGATGAAGAAGATGGAGCATGAGACTCAGGCTGGTTTGGTGCAGTAGGTTCTGGTTCATCAGTAGGAGCAGGTTGGCAGTCAGTGTGATGCTTATAGGTTCGACGAGTGACAGGATCTATAACAAACCCAATCTTGTGGACAACCTCAATATCAACCTCGCTTTCGCGAAGATTGAGGGCCACTTTTGTCTCACCATCTAAAGATACGCCGAAATGCTCAAGGATTTTTGTAATGAAGATGGCGTAGGGAAACGGACTTTGGGAGCCGCGAACATGCCACATTTGTTGCATTATCATCTTATTCCAATTTATCTTGATGTTAAACTTAATAGCATACATCAATTAGAGCTCTATGTCACTAATTTGCGAATGATTTGAAAATTTCGGCAAAATGACATAGGTAATAAAATAATGAACCAAACAATCTTCCAGCGTGAGATATCTAGAAGAGAGGATATCCCTGTTCTTAACAGTCTCACCAAGGCTTTGTTGCTTTCTCCTTTCTATTTCCTCTTTAGAAATTCTAAAAATAGAAAGATAGAATTTCTTATGATCGTAATCGTCCCAATCACATACAAGGCGAAAACCAGTGATGTCGCCTGTCATCGGTATATCACAACAAATAGAACTGAAGGTTTTTATATCCAAAACTATGTCCTTTCCCTTAACATGGGAAGTCATAAGATTTTTCCTAAAGTTCATGTTGCAATAAAATACACGAACAAGCTCATGGTAGATATCGTTCGCTTCGTAGCAAAAGTAAAAAAGTTTTTGTTGCCGCAAAAGGTATGGAAATAGAAAATCTTCAAATTCAAAATTTTCTATGTTACCGTTTTTTTGGAGTGAAGATGGCGCGTCCATGAAAATTTTATTCGAAGACCTTCCTTTGAGCGTCGTTTGCAAGAAGCCTCGTCAAGTTCAACAGGTTGGACTTGGAAGATGATTCTCCTTGCTTAGACTTACAAGTTCTTGGTCTCTTTGAAGAAGAAGCCATTGTAGGTTTTGAAGGTTTAGTAGGGTTTTGGTTTTGGAAATTTGGGGGTTTTTGATTGAGGCCACAAATCACAAAAATGAAGGTGTAGAAGTGTTTAAAATCAAGAATGAGATGTGATTTGTAACAAAAATCAATCAAAACGGAGCAAAAATGAAGTTTTTAGAGATTGAGAGGGTTTAGAGAGAGGAAACTCGAGTTACAGGAGAGAGAAAATGAAGGGTTTTTCTAATAAAAATGCAACAATTCATATATAAACTGCACAGAGTAATCGATTACTCACTTACACCAAGTGAGTAATCGATTACTCACTTTCAAAATTTCAAAAATGTAAAACAGTAGCATTGAGTAATCGATTACTTGGTTTCCAGTAATCGATTACTATAACCTTCTGTCTCCCTACTGATGCTAAAAATGATTTTTGACTCTAAAAACTTGAAATTTAAAACATAACAAGCAAAGTTTAAGATCAAGTAGGCATAGAATACACACAATAAAGCATACATATTATCATATAAACATGTTAAGACACGTAAGCTTCATCGAGAATGCCTAATTCTCGTTTAATTTTATAGAAATGTTCCTTTGCTAACGGTTTAGTGAAAATGTCCGCTAGTGGGTTGTGAGTATCAATGAACTCTACCAACACATCCTTCTTTTGGACATAGTCCCTAAGGAAGTGATGCCTTATATCGATATGTTTGGTTCTTGAGTGCATAATCGGATTCTTAGTGAGATTAATACCTCTAGTATTGTCACACTTCAAGGGTGTGCAACCTAAGTTTAAGTCATAATCCCGTAATTGTTGTTTAAGCCACAACACTTGTGCACAACGACTACCGGCTACTATATATTCCGCTTCAGCGGTGCTTAAGGCAACACAAGTTTGTTTCTTGCAAGACCAAGAAACTAAAGCATTCCCTAGAATGTGGCAAGTACCACTTGTACTTTTTCTCCCGGACTTGCATCCCGCAAAGTCTGAATCCGAGAAGCCACCAATTCACATATGCTTTCATTGGGATACCATAGTCCAACATCGCTTGTGCCTTTGAGATACTTCATGGTTCTCTTAACAGCAACTAGATGTGACTCTTTGGGTTTAGATTGATATCGCGCACAAATACATACACTAAACATAATATCTGGTCTACTGGCATTAAGATAAAGAAGGGAACCGATCATACCTCGATACTTAGATATTTCAATATATTTCCCAGCGTTATCGACATCGATATAGGTACTTGATCCCATATGAGTAGCGATCGGCTTGCTGTCATCCATCTCAAATCTTTTCAATAAGTCTTTGCAATATTTGGACTAACTTATAAAGATTTCATCGCTAAGTTGCTTAATTTAGAGTCCAAGAAAGTAGTTTAAATTTCCCATCATAAACAAGGACCCGATTTTCATAACCCAAAAATTTTAAAAATTTTGGGTTATGAAAATCGGGTCCTTACAATATGGTATAAGAGCATAGTTAATCCTGCGGCCTAGGATATGGCCTTACATGCTTCTTTGTATGACTTATGTGAATTGTTTGTTGACTATGTGATAACTGTTGATGTGAAAGATGATTGTTAAATTCCTTGCGGTAAGCGTCTGGTTATGAACTTATCGTTGGGTGTCTTGTTATGAGTTATTGATGAAGTGCTTGTTGAAAATTCCTTGTTGTGAATTTCGTAGAGGATTTCTTGTTGTAAAACCCTTGTTGAATTCTCTAGTATGAACTCATTGTTGAATTTCTTGTTGTGAGTCCCTTGTTGGGAATTCTTTGTTGAAGCTCCTACTAAAAGTTTATGGTTGTGAACATCTTATTGAAATTGTTTATGGGGAGTGTGTGGTTGTAATTTTCCAGTGGGATTTCTTGGTGTGAGATTTATTTGTTGAGAGTTCCTAGTGGTGGATCCCTTGTTTGAGCTTTGGAAAACCTCTCGATGAGAATTTTCTTTTATTACTAAGATTAAGATAATTAAAGAGGAATGATTAAATTAGCTTTCTTGGATGTTTGCTTATATGTCTCTATGGTTCTAGTTGAACAAGATTAAGATAATAGTCGTCCAATGGGACATCTAAATGAGGATTGAGGATCTTGTTTGCATCATGAGAGTTTAAACTTTGAAAGAACTATATCCTATGCCTTGAAAATTTGATTGATAATTTTTAATGATAAGAGGAATGTTAGCTCTTGATAAAGGTAGAATTATCTATAACATGAAAACTTGCAGGTCATGCTATGTGGTGTCCTACATGTTCCTATTTGAGATATGTTGTTAGTTCTCTTGACGTTTTTCAGGATTAAAACAAATATGCAAGGTGTAATGATTGACCGTTTATTAAACTCGGTGGCTAGATTGACATTTTCATTTTATGACATGTAACCATGCCAAACTTTAACTTGTAAAAGTCTGCTAGCATGTATTTGCCTGATTTGCCTGGAAATGAATATGTACATCTGGAATTATTCCTGCGTATAAGTTTGCTTGAAATGCGTGAAGGTTTAGAAGTTGAATGAAATGAGGAATTTGTGTGTAACGTGTTCTGTATGACAATAGTGAAATATCTCTTTGAGATTAATTGTTAATATCCGATAAATTGTTTCGTGATGTGTGAATTCTAGAAGTAATATGTTGATTGTTTTGGTAATGACCTGGATAGTAATGTAAATGATTCATGTGAACATGTAAATGGATAAATTGTATGGAAGGTGTTGAGCATGAAGTATTGGTTGTAAAAGTATTGTGTTAACGAGGAAATGTAAATGAAAGATACCTAATGTGTTTTGAAAAGACTAGGTCTGGTATCCTTGTTTTATGAGTTGTTAAAGGATAACCACCTTTGTTTGCATTAATTTGTATATGTATGCTAAAGGGGTAAAACTTATATTGCCAGGTAATGAATGAGGGTAGTTAGGTTACTTACCCCGTCAATGTGATGAATGCATTTGAATAAACGTTAACATTAAGATATGTTGTTATTTTGAAGTGACACATGGTAGTGATCAAAACGAGTTAATATGAAAATGAATAAGCATGCAAATGTTATAATGATAACTTTTCATTGTACCAGTGATTTCTTATAATTGCATAAATTTGATCTTTGAGGATGAACATGGATGATGTGTTGTATTGATATTAGCACGATATAAACTGATTGTGATAGTGATATGAGAAATGTACAAGTTGTGTGTGGATTTTAGGGTTGTATATGGATTGTGAAACGATGGTAGGAAAACCTATTTTTAGCTCCCTTCCGAGGTTGAGCAATGTATGAGTTACCTTCGTGGTAATGACTATTCGTAGCAAAGTATGACTCGCCTAAGTGGTACTGAGAATAGTAAAGTTATTTTTGATTCTTGGTACATGAAACTTTTAGTCTATAATAATTGATCCTTGTGAAGGTGGAGTATTTGCCATAACGGATATATATATTCGGTAGTGAACTCCAATTTTATCCCTGGATGTTTTACTGTCTAAAACTTCTGTCTGTTTTATGTGCAACAGTAATTGATATGCATAATTGGAGTGTTATTGCATAGGTATGTTTCGGTAAGTGAGCTATGAGAACTTTACTGTAGCGAATGACATATAACTATTGGACTAGATAGCCTTTTGAAAAATTGTGGCTAAGACTTTCAGTATCGCATGGGAAAAACATTTTGGAGATGTTTTGGAGTGACTATGCAAACCTTACTTTCTTAAGGTGATTGTCATGAGTCTTTTGTTTAACCTATGTTTGAAAGTCATGTTGAGTGAAGTATAATATTTGGATGACGCATTGATTCGGTTTAATGTCGGAGATCCAAAAATTTTGCAACTGTATCCTTGACGAATGCGATGTTGTTAAAATTTTGGTGAAGAAATTATGACCGTATGGTTCTAAATATGAAGTAGACTTGAGTGCGAAATGTATGTCCATCATTCTATTTTGAGTATCTATATAAAACTTATGTTATTGGATTGGATGTTGGTAAATTTGCACTTATCGTTGGTAACGAAATAGCTGATTTCGGTGAACCAATGGCTTCATGTGTCAAGTTGAGGCCAAGAATTGGTAATTCCCTTCTACTATGTTGGATTGTGGTAGAAATGTTTAATGTGATTGGATAATTTCTAGATGGTTTGATTGTGTAAAAAGAGAGAGACTCAAAAAGTCTTATTTGTTTAGATGCTTTTGTTGAATGACTACCTTGTTTCTATGTGGTAGTGAGTACGATGTTTGGAATGCTATGGTAAATTTTGAGCAAATGGTGGTAAATGATTGGCAGGGAGTTTTCGATTTCCTTGATTTCGAGGGCGTTATTGGGATTCTCACTGTATGCGCTGATCGTTTTGAACGATGGCTAGCTTGATAGATCAGGGAGATCTATTGTTCATGATGAATCTTGAGAATGTTTATTCCGGTTACGATTTTGTCCTCTTAGTTGTTATAGTTGTTCGAGAATGTGGTCATAGTATGTGGACTTTGAAAGGTTAGTCCAGGAATTGGTTGTGTTGTATCACTGTTAATCAGTATGTGTCCCAATTTGTCGTTTGAGCGGTATTAATTGATTAGATTATCGGGTCTAAGATTGGACGAATATATCTTATGCCTAGTGTCGAGGCGATGATAGTATCTTACAGAGAGTAACCTAATAAAATTTTGAGGACGCAATTTCTTTTTGGGGGGAAGGATTGTAACACCCAAAATTTATCCTTCTTGAGATGTGGTAACAGTCCTGAAGAAGGAGCCATACTGCCAGATTCTCGCTTGAGCGAGAGGGCCTCGCCCAAGCGAGAGACTTAGTGTTTTAAATTGGAGAATTTTTGGAATCTCGCCCAAGCGAGAAAGTGGTCGGTTGAGCGAGAGAAGCCTGGGCAGGCGGTGAGATTCTCGCTTGAGCGAGAGAATCTCGCCCAGGCGAGAGGGCCCGTGTTTTGAAATTTAAAATATCGTGGGCTCCTCGCCCAAGCGAGACATTCTCGCCCGGGAAAGACAACCCAGTTATAAAAGTAAAGAAAGGGTTTCACAAACCCTAATCTTCATTTTCTTTTCTTCCCTTTCTCTCCCAACGGCGGCTCCACCCAAATGAACAATTCTCCCCTCTACTAAACCTCAAAACTCATCAAAACCTCTTCCTCTTGCTCCTTAGTGGCACATTGGAGGGCTTTGCCGGTGAAAATGGAACATTGGAGATTGGAGGAGATGAAGGGAGATGCGGCTCTTTTGCGGAGCAACGGAGCTTACGCAACCTAAGGTGAGGGAGAAGACCATTGTGGTCATAGAGTATTTTATTAGAGTCATCTTCTCCGATTTCTCTCAAGAATCGGAGAATATTAACAGATAGAAACTCTCTTGGAAGTTTGTGGTCCATTTTAGAGTCTTTATTTTCGATGAAAACGTATTAGCCATAAATGTAGAGAAATATGAGTGGTAAAAACCGTTTTATTTGATTAAAATGCAATATGCTCATTTATGGTAATACTACGTCATGAGAAATGGTTCTATCGTTAATATGTTGTATGATGATAAATATGTTTTGAGTTGTTTAATGTGATAAAAGGATATGAGTATATTTATGAAAATGACTAAGTTATTGGTCGCTTATTTGTTATAAACGTATATGGGTATGTTTGTAATAATGATGAAGTGATGAGTTGTTTGTTTGTTATAAACGTATATGGGTATGTTTCTAATAATGATGAAGTGAGGAGTTGTTCATTAGTTATAAACATATATGGGTGTGTTTGTAATAATGATGAAGTGATGAGTTGTTTATTTGTTATAAGTGGGAATGAGGATGTTTGTGATAATGATTGTGTTATGAGATGAATTGGTGGTGGATCAATGAAAAGAAAACATATTTTTAGCCGACCATGATTGGTTAGCAAGCTTTGGCTCAAGCAATGTAGCAAGCTTTGGCTCAAGCGATGTAGCATGCTTTGGCTCAAGCGATGTAGCAAGCTTTGGCTCAAGCGATGTAGCAAGCTTTGGCTCAAGAAATGTAGCAAACTTTGGCTCAAGTTATGTAGCATGATTTTTAAAAAGAAAATATGTTTTAACTAACCGAAATGGTATAGCGACTTTGGCTCAAGTTATGTAGCGATGACATATATGTTGATTTATGATGAAGGTTGAATTGGATAAATCATATAAGTAAGTTGTGTAAGGCCCCAATTTCTACCCTTGAAAATTTTTCTTTTATTTTAATCCTTTTATACATACATTCCACATCTTACTCTAATTTCCCCCATATTCACTTCGTAAAACTACCTCTATAATTATTATGTTAACACACATCTCATGTTGCGGAAAACATAATTCATATATCACTTTCATCGGTAATTACCGCATAAGAATCTATGGGTTTCCAAAACACCCATAGTTACTAATATCCAGCATTATGCAAAAATTTAGTAAGTTAAATGGTTACAAATACAATCATCCAAATAACAATTTACAACACAAAAAGCAAAATAGAGGATCCAAGTCCTAAGCTCCTAAAGCCTCGAACCAAGCATCCTCAACTACCCTGTTTACCTGCAATGAGATTATCAATGGCAAATACACACAACATACAAAGGAGTAAGTCATCAAAACAATAAATACCATTATAAGATAATCCACATTTTAAAGGGGTAGTAAACCATTTGTTTTATAAATTCATTTTGTGCTACATTACTTGAGCCAAAGTTTTGCTACATAGCTTAAGCCAAAGCATCGCTACATAACTTGAGCCAAAGTATCGCTACATAACTTGAGCCAAAATATCGCTACATAGCTTGAGCCAAAGCATCGCTACATTGAGCCAAAGTATCGCTACATAACTTGAGCCAAAGTACGCTACATAGCTTGAGCCAAATCATTGCTACAAAACTTGAGCCAAAGTCGCTAACCAATTATGGTCGGCTAAAAACATATTTTCTTTTCATTGATACATCGTCAATCCGTAAACAGTAAATCCACGCGTTCCATTATTACAAACATACCCATATATGTTTACAATAACTAAGCGATTCATCACTTTATCATTATACAAAACCAGAAAATCCAGATATTATCCATTTCAATATGCTATTTAAAGACTCCTCCTTTCCTTGGTGAGTGTTGAGTTTGGTTCTTGGCAACTTCGCAAGTTCCACTGACACCTCCTCCAACTTTAGGATCTTTCCTCATTCCTCATTTATTCTAATATCACATAAATAAATCACATTGCATTATTTAACCATACAAGATATTTATCATATTTTCAATGTTTATAAACTACTTTCATCATAAGTTTACAAACATCTAAAACATACATATTCATCTCATATTTCAATATTAGAATGCTTAGTCATCTTCTACCTCTACCATTTTACTCATTTTCCTCTTTAACCCCATTTTCACTTTAGGGTTTTGGGGTTTTCATGAATCAACCCCCAAACCCTTTCCATTCTTGAAATACTAACTCTAAACCAAGAGTTTACAAGATAAAAACAACATAAAACGAACCATAACTCGAAAGGATGAGTTTCCATGGTTTCCCTCATTTTGAGAAGAGATCCAACATACCCAAAATAAGTTTCAAAGGGAAGAAGAGAGTTAGAATCATGAGCTTTACCTCTTCTCAAGCTTCTAAATGACTCACAAGCCTTCTTGCTCTTGAAAAAGCCCTATTTTCTCACTTCTCTCTACGCTAACCCTCATAAATGTGTTTGGGGTTCCCTATTTAATGTAACAACGTCGGATCCTCGCTTAAGCGAGAAAATCCCGCCCATTTTAAAAACTCAGATCAGACCCTCTTGCCCAGGCGAGGGAATTCTCGCCTAGGCGAGGCATCTTTCGCTCAAACGAGGATCCTCTCGCCCAAGCGAGGATCTTACAGCCTCGACAGCTCCAAAATATCACATTTCCTCGCCCAGGCGAGCCAATCTCTCGCTCAGGCGAGACCACTCTCGCTCAAGCGAGCCAATTCTTGCACAGGCGAGAATCCTTCCGTATAGCCCAGGATTTAACCCTCCTAGTTGAGTCTTCCTCGCCCAGGCGAGCCAACTCTCGCTCAGGCGAGACCACTCTTGCTCAAGGGAGACAACCCTCGCTCAGGCGAGAATCTCTGGACTTATACTATAATTTTTAAAGATGTAAATTTAGGGTGTTACAAGTTGTAGTAGGTGCTAAATGAAGGAGTGACTATCCTATGGTATGTTGTAATGATTTAGAATGAATTGTCTAAGTGAGAGATGATAATCATGCTAATTGGATATATGAACATTATGTGGTATAACGTTTTGATTGATATATGTTTAATATGATCGATGTTAGACGTTGTACAGGTTTAATACTTTAATGTTATTACTCCATGTAATTCCACGTTGTGGTCGTCGTAGTTGGTTCTTACTCCCTTTTTGTCTCTGCTTGTATGTGTTATGCATTGGAATTCAGGTGGCGGCTATAGTGCATTGGATGTTCGCGGGGAAGTACTGATTAGTGTTGTTACTTTATGTACAGAACATTGTAATTGAATAAGACCTGTAATATGAAGAACATGTTAAAGTGAATTTATGTATAAGCGACTTTCTCCTACATGTATAATGAGGTTAAATGGAAGTATTATTTGAGAAAGGATAATTGTATATAATATGTATGATAAAAGAAGTGTAATGGTATGTTTTTAATGAATGAATACTTTTGATTATTTCCGCAATTTGAATCATGAACATAAGTGATATTTGTATGCTCACAGGTTTTCCAAATCGTTTAAGTAATATATTTCAAAAGTAATCACTTGACTTCATAAATAAAGTTTCAAAATTTTTGGGTTATGAAAATCGGGTCCTTACATCATCAACATCGATATAGGTACTTGATCCCATAGGAGTAGCGATCGGCTTGCAGTCATCCATCTCAAATCTTTTCAATAAGTCTTTGCAATATTTGGACTGACTTACAAAGATTTCATCGCTAAGTTGCTTAATTTGGAGTCCAAGAAATTAGTTTAACTTTCCCATCATAGACATCTCAAATTCTCCTTGCATCATATTTCCAAATTCACTACACAAATTTTTGTTAGTAGAACCGAAAATAATATCATCAACATAGATTTAAACAAGTAGAGTATGATGATTTATTTTCTTAATAAAAAGTGTAGTATCGACCTTGCCTTTAGAAAAACATTTTTCTATTAAAAAGTTAGTTAGACGATCATACCAGGCACGTAGAGCTTGCTTTAAGCCATAGAGGGATTTCTTTAACTTGTATACATGGAAGGGATGTTTGTAGTCCTCAAAACCAGGAGGTTGTTCTACAAATACTTCCTCTTGTATATACCCATTAAGGAATACACTCTTTACGTCCATTTGATAAAGCTGAAAGTTCAAAGAGCATGCATATGCAAGCAGTAATCTAATAGCTTCAAGTCTAGCAACCAGAGCGAAGGTTTCATCAAAGTCTATACCTTCTTCTTGGTTGTATCCTTGGGCTACTAGTCTAGCCTTGTTTCTAATGATGATGCCATTTTCATCTGATTTATTTCGGAACACCCAACGAGTTCCTATTACATGCCTATTTTTAGGTCTAGGAACAAGTTCCCAAACTTCGTTTCTCTCAAACTGGTTAAGTTGTTCTTGCATAGCAGGAATCAAGTGTTCATCCTCAATTGCTTCATCAATCTTGGAGGGATCTATTTGAGAGACGAAGGCCATGTTTAGACATGCATCTTCCAACATTAAGCGGGTAGTAATACCCTTACTTATATCGCCTATGATGTTATCTATAGGGTGATCTCGATGAGTTCCCCACTCTTTAGGTAAATCAGAGTGAATATGCTCTTCTTGAAAGGATGGATTATCATCCACTTCCACATGCTCTGCATTAGGTGTAGTTTCAATAGTGGCATTTTCATTAAAAGTGGGATTAGGCAAATCTTCTTCATCAACAGTTAACCTTTCCTTGATTAAGGGATTAGTTTCATCAAAGGAGACGTGAACGGATTCTTCCATGGTTAGAGTTCTTTTGTTAAAGACTCTATAAGCTTTACTTGTGAGAGAGTAACCTAGGAAGATTCCTTCATCGGCCTTTGCATCAAACTTGCTTAAGTTTTCTTTGCCATTATTTAAGATGAAACATTTACAACCAAATACATGCAAGTGTGAAATGTGTGAAATGTTTGGTTTTCTTCCTTTGAAGAGTTCATAGGGGGTTTTCTTTAGAATAGGTCTTATGAGAACTCTATTTGAAACATAATAAGCAGTGCTGATTGCATCAGCCCAAAAATACTTTGGGAAGATAGTTTCATTTAGCATTATCAGAGCGAGTTCTTCTAAAGACCGATTCTTTCTCTCTACAACACCATTTTGTTGTGGTGTTCTAGGAGCAGAAAAGTTGATACTCTCCCCCATGATCACTTCTTATAGCAGCGATTTTAAGTGACTTTTCATTTTGGAATCTTTTAGCATAAGTGTTAAAGGCTTTGAATGCTTCATTCTTATGTACTAAGAATAGAGTCCAAGTGTAACGTGAAAAATTGTCTACTATAACAAGAGCATAGTAGTTACCACCAAGAATGTTTGTCCTTGAGGGGCTAAATAAGTCCATGTGTAGTAACTGCAATGGTCTATCCGAAGAAACCATATGCTTTGGCTTGAAAGAGGTTTTTGTTTGTTTACCGATTTGACATGCACCACATAGTTTGTCTTTAACAAACTTTATCTTGGGTAAACAAATAACCAAATCTTTCTTGATTAGCTTATTCAAATGGTCCATATGAATGTGAGCAATTATCCTATGCCAAAGCCATGCATCATGAATGTCATTTACAACTAAACATGTTATAGGAAGAGATGAATCTATATATATCATGTAAATGTTATTAATTCTCTTACCAACAAGTTAGAGTTTAGAAATTCCTTACTTTCAATGATGCACTTATCTGGGTAGAATGACACATGGAAGCCCTTGTCGCAAAGTTGACTTATGCTTAGAAGATTGTGCTTAAGTCCTTCCACATATAGCACTCCTTCTATAGTGGTTGAAGGTGGCTTGCCGATTCTACCAACTCCAAGAATTCTTCCTTTGTTGTTGTCACCATATGTGACATAACCTTTGTCCCTTGGAGTAAGGACAGAGAACTTACTTTTATCGCTCGTCATATGTTTTGAGCATCTGCTGTCAAAGTACCATAAATTGTGGGAGACGCTCAAATCTACCTCTTCATCGTTTGAATGATGAGACGCCATTAGAGAAAGATGTGCCTACTCTTCGCTTTCTGGTTCAGAGGCTTAACTTGTGTCGTTGTCTTCCCAAGCGATGTAGGCTCTTCGTCCATTCTTCAATTTGTTCTTCCCTTTGAAAGAACTTTTCCTTATGTTTGGACAATCCATCTTCATGTAGCCAGGTTTGCCACATTCAAAGCATGTAAAATTCTGGTTTGAAGTGGAGGCCTCATTGCTTTTGTAGAACTTCTTTATTTGCCCGGTTCTTCCGCCTTTGTTCCTTCTTAGGAACTTGCTGAACTTTTTAACGAAGAGGCTCATGTCATCGGTCTCTTCCTTGTCGTCTTCATCTTCTGATGAATCATATTTCTCAACCTTTGCTTTGAGAGAAATGTTCTTCTTCTTCTTCTCTTGTTCCTCGTGTTGATCAAGTTGACTCAATTCAAGTTCATGTTCCTGCAACTTTCCAAACAAAGAAGCCAAAGACATTTTCGAAAGACTTTTCTTTTCATAAATGGCCGTTACCTTTGGTTGCCATGTTCTTGTTAGTGATCTTAGAACATTTAAGATCAATTCACTATTTGACAGTACTTTGCCAAGTGCAATAAGATGGTTGGTGATATGATTAAATCTCTTTTGAAGATCCAAGATCTTCTCTCCAGGTCTCAAATGAAACATTTCGTATTCCTAGGAAAGAGTCTTTAGTCTCGATCTCCTTACCTCTTCGATACCTTCATGTGTGGTCTCTAATGTGTCCCACATTTCCTTAGCAGATTTGCAGTTGGACACTATAAAGAATTCATCAATTCCAAGCGCCGATGTGAGGATGTTCTTTGCCTTCAAGTCATATTGCACCTTCTTCTTATCTTCATCATTCCATGAAGATTTGGGCTTTGTTTCCCTTGTGTTGTTGATCACAATGAATGGCACGTATGGTCCTTCCTCGATAGCATTCCAGATATCCAAGTCTTGCGACTCTATGAAAATCCTCATTCTGATTTTCCAGAAGTCATAACACTCTCCAACAAAGCTTGGAGGTCTATTTATCTTGGATCCTTCTCCTAAGAATGATCTTGAGGCCATGTTGTAGTAGGATCAGATTTTGAGAGTAACTTTCTCAAAAATAGCTCTGATGCCAATTGTACGAATGAGATTGCAACTAAGAGGGGGGGGGGGGGGGGGGGGGGGGGGGGGGGGGAATTCGTTGTTGCAAATTTATGGCCAATTTTTCTGCAATATCAAAGTTAAAGTGCAGCGGAAATTGTATGCAGAAAAATATTGACGTTGGAAGGTATAAATAAAACAAAGATAAGGGAGAAGAGAGTACACAAGTGTTTTATACTGGTTCACCTTCTTGTCCACCGAAGGCTACGTCCAGTACTTTTGACTAGCAAGAGACTCCTTTATTAAATATAATGAGTTGCAATTACAATTATCTCACCCAAGATCTCCTTGTACCTTAGACACTCACTTATATCTAATCCCTTGGAAAACCCTATTCCAAGTAACACCCTTGGTAAACACTATACCAAGTCACTCAACTCCTTTCTCTTCACACCCTTGTGAAAGAGAGTGAACTTTGCAAAAGTGAAGAATGTACAATTTGGCTTCGATTGTCTTACAAGTGTATATGACAATTTCTAGAACTTGCAATCCAACAACAACTCTTATACTTAAGATAATAATGCTCTTTCGAAAGTATGAAATACACTTAGAAGCAACTTCAAAATAACTTTGAAATTTTGAGAGTAGGTTGCTTGAAAAGTGTAAAAAAATCAGAAAGTGTGAGACTTTCAAATAAGAGTTTGTAATATGAGTTATATATGTTGTTGTAAGAGTTTATATAGGCTTTCAATCAACCATAATACCTCTAGGTATGAGTAGGTTTCGTTTGGAATGAAAAGCAATCAGTTTTGAGTGAAACCTCTTCACTTGAATTCTGAAAACTGATACAACAACTCTCAGTAATCGATTACAGCAAGTAGGTAATCGATTACCCAACAATACTGTTAAAAACTTTTTGAAAATTCAAATAGTATAATCGATTAATGGATTTGTGTAATCGATTACTCAATGACATTGTTTGACAGCTTTGTGAATTTGCCTTAGTGTAATCGATTACACTACTTTGAGTAATTGATTACCCTGTTTTCTAAAAATGGTAATCTGTTACTCCAAAATCAGTAATAGATTACTCATAGCTGTTAGAGGTTTGAAAACTCTTTTCACACTCATGTAACTTGTTATTCAAGTATGGTAACCCGTTACATGTGGTTTTTAAAAAATATTTTTTCACACTTAGATGTTTCTGTTTTTCTTGAAAACAATTTTGAGCATTATTAACTAAGTAAATAGATGAGTTGTAAGGATAGAAATACCTAAGACTTAGACTCTAAATCTTGAAGCTTTGTCTTCAATAGTAATTGTATGTCTTCTTATTTTCTTCTTTTCGTGATATTGGTGTCTTCATAAAAATCGTGCCTAGGTCAGGAGCAAGATCTTCTTCACATTATTCATAGTGACATCGAACATGGAGAGTTATCTTTGAGTGATGCTCTAAGCATCAGTTAAGCGCAGTGTCATAAAGACATGTAAACAACATATATAGTACAGCTAGAATAGTCATATAACAGCATAAGCTCAGATTAGCGAAACACAGATAGCAACAATTAGTAATCAGCAGGATCAATTGAGTTATTATGCAAGTACAAGTTCAAAACATACAAATAAATAGTACAGGTTATGCAATAGGAATAAAGACATACGACACAGACAACATGAACCGACACAACTCCAACCTAACAGGTTAACTAGCCTAGACATAGGTTCTAGCTAGGTTTGTTGGAAGGAGGAGAGTTAGAGCCACTAGACATGGTTTGCAACACGAAGACGATCTTGTCAAACTCGTTCTTTGTCTGGTCAGCTTCCCTCTGAATATCAGCAGCAACCCTGTCATATACGGATATCAAACCCGAATCCAAACTTTCAATTGTAACACCCTAAATTTGAGTCTTTAAAATTATAGTATCAGCCCTAGGATTCTCGCTTGAGCTAGGGAGTCTCGCCTGGGCGAGAAAGGCTCACCTGGGAGGGTGAAATCCTGGACTATACTGGAGGATTCTCGCCTGAGCGAGAATTGTCTCGCCTGAGCGAGAAATGGCATTTTGGGACTATTGAGACTGGGGGATTCTCGCTTGAGCGAGAACCCGACGCTGTTACATTAAATAGGAAACCGCAAATACAATTATGAGGGTTAACCTAGAGAGAAGTGAGAAAAGAAAGCTTTTTCAAGAGCAAGAAGGCTTGTGAGTCATTTAGAAGCTTGAGAAGAGGTAAAGCTCTTGATTCTAACTCTCTTCTTCCCTTTGAAACTTATATTGGGTATGTTGGATCTCTTCTCAAAATGAGGGAAACCATGGAAACTCACCTTTTCGAGTTATGGTTCATTTTATGTTGTTTCTATCTTGTAAACTTTTGGTTTAGAGTTAGTATTTCAAGAATGGAAAGGTTTGGGGGTTGATTCATGAAAACCCCAAAAACCCTAAAGTGAAAATGGGGCTAAAGACGAAAATGAGTAAAATGCTAGAGGTAGAAGATGAATAAGTTTTCTAATGTTGAAATATGAGATGAATATGTATGTTTTAGATGTTGTAAACTTATGATGAACGTAGTTTAGCAACATTGAAAATACGATGAATATCTTGTATTATCAAATGATGCAATATAAGTTGTTTATGTGATATTTGGAATAAATGACTAACATTGTGTTGTATGGTGGGAATGAGGAAAGATCCTAAAGTTGGAGGCAGTGTCGGTGGAACTTGAGAAGTGCCAAGAACCAAACCCAACACTCACCGAGGTAAGGATAAGTCTTTAGTTGTGCATTTGAAATGGAAAATGTGTGTATTTTATGGTTATGCAATGACTGAGTTGTGAATCACGTATTTAGTATAAACATATATGGGTGTGTTTATAATAATGTGGGCGTGGATTTACGGGAAATGATTTATGGTGAAATCAAGGAAAAAGGAAATATATTTTTAGCCGACCATGAATGGTTAGCGACTCTGGCTTGAGTATATAAGCAATGTAACGACCCGATTTTCTACCCTTGAAATTTTTTCCTTATTTAATCCAATTCCATGCATTTAACGATAAGTCATAATTACCAAGTGAATAAATTTATTTAAAAGATCTTTCTCTTCATCCTCACACCTGATCTATGAACCAAAAGTACATACACAATCCGATAGAAGAAAAACATAATTCATATTAGTATAACCTAGTAACTACCGCATACAATTAGCTATGGGTTTCCAAAACACCCATAGCTACATATATCCCGAGTTACTAGTCTCCATGATCAAAATCATGTACAAAATAGTATTCATAGTACAATTAGTTGATTCAATTACAATCAATTGAAGTTACAAAATAATGGATAAAGAGACATCAAAATAAAGGTCTCTAATCTCCTACTCAATAATCATCCTTTCTCCGTCCACCTACCTGCAATGGGATTAACATTTACCATACACAAACAACACAAAGGAATAATTCATTAACTCAATAAAATTTCAATGTAAGTTAATCCACAATTAATAGAGTTAAACAACGATATAAGTTAAAATCCACTTAAAACCATTTTCGTCATCTATACTTTTGAAAAACCATGCTACATAACTCGAGCTAGAGTCGCTAACCCATTCTGGTCGGCTAAAACGGTTTTATTTTCATTGGCACTCGACCAATACATAAACCATAAATCCACCAGTCATCACTACAAACATACCCATATATATTTGTAGTGACTAAGTGATTTACCATTTATTACTTTGTTTCCGAGTTTTATTTACATTGGCACTCCACCAATAAATAGACAATAAACGCACCCGACATCATTACAGCATAGCGTATATGCCTGTAAATACAAAGTGACTTACAATTTATTGTGTTATCCGAGTTTTATTTCCATTAGCACTCCACCAATAAATGGACAATACATGCACCCGACATCATTACAGCATAGCGTATATGCCTGTAACTACAAAGTGACTTACATTTTAATGTTTTATCCAAGTTTTATTTCCATTGGCACTCCACCAATAATTAGTCAATAAATGCACCCGACATCATTACAACATAACGTATATGCTTGTAACTACAAAGTGACTTACAATTTATATCTTTATTCCGAGTATTATTTCCATTGGCACTCCACCAATAAATGGACAATACATGCACCCGACATCATTACAGCATAGCGTATATGCCTGTAATTACAAAGTGACTTACATTTTATTGTTTTATCCGATTTTTATTTCCATTGGCACTACACTAATAATTAGTCAATAAATGCACCCGACATCATTACAACATAACGTATATGCTTGTAACTACAAAGTGACTTACAATTTATTGCTTTATTCCGAGTTTTTTTTCCATTGGCACTCCACCAATACAAAAATGATAAATACACCCGACATCATTTCAAACATATTCACGTATGCTTATAACTACAAAGTGATTTGCATTTCATGATTTCATTTCGAGTCTTATTTCCATTGGTACTCCCCCAATAAGTAAACCGTAAATTCACTTCTAACCATTATCAACATACCCATATTTGTTCATAATGATTAAGTGATTCACATTTTATCCATTATCCATAACAGAAAATCCACGCATTTTCCAACACAATGCATAAATTAAAGACTTATCCTTACCTCGGTGAGTGTTGGGTTTGGTTTTTGGCGACTTCATAAGTTCCACCGGCACCACCTCCAAACTTAGGATCTTTCCTCATTCCCACCACATAACACAATGTTAGTCATTCATTCCAAATAGCAAATAAATAACTTATATTGCATTATTCAACCATACAAGACATTTATCATATTTTCAATGGTTCTATACTATTTTCATTATGAGTTTTCAACCATCTAAAACATACATATCATCTCATATTTTAACATTATAAAGCAACTCGTCTTCTACCTTCAACGTTTTACCCATTTTGCCTCTCTAACCACATTTTCTCTCTCTAGGGTTTTGGGGTTTCCATGAGTCAACCCACAAACCCTTTCCATCCTTGGAATACTAACTCAAAACCAAGAGTTTACAAGGTACAAGCGACATAAAACGAACCGTAACTCGAAAGAGAGAGTTTCCATGGTTTCACACACTTTGAGAAGAGATCCATAATACCAAAAATGGGTTCTCAAGAGAAGAAGAGAGTTAGGATAGAGAGTTAGGATAGAGAGTTTTACCTCTTCTCAATCTTTTCAACAAGAATCAAAGCTCCTAGACCTTGGGAATGCTATCTTCTCTCACCTCTTTTCAACACAACTGTCGACACCACCACAGGCACATCAGTTGGGGTGGACACGACCAAGTCGAAAGGCAACGACTCAGTTTGTAAATTCAGTCTATCCACGCAGTCAATAGATACAAAGGAGTGTGTCGCTCCCGAATCAAACAACACTAAAAGGGGAATACCTGACACCATGCAATTACCTTTAATCAGGCCATCTACGCCCGATGCCTCTGCACCACTCATGGTGAACACTCTGCTAGTGGATCGAGGTCGTTCAACCCACACAGAATTCACGCTCTGCGGTAGCTTAGGACAATTTCTTCGAATATGTCCAACTTCCTTGCAATAAAAACAAGTAAGCGCTATTCCGGGGCACGAGTCACCGACATGAGTTCGACCACATTTGTTGCACAGAGAGGGAGTGTTCAACCGTGACCCTCCAGTAGTGACATGAGTCCTCGACCCATGCGAAGGATAACTCCAATTACTCGTCGGAGGGAAGTAAGGCTTCCTTTCCTCATGAAACGCCATCCCTTTCCCTTTTCCGTGTGGAAAGTTTCGTTGAGGCCGATAGTGTTTGGGAGGAACCACCCTATATGTCGTCGCTTCATCAGTTGCCAAATCATCTTCATACACCCTACACTTGTTCACCAGCGTAGGGAAATCAGCAACCTCTTGGTGCCCAAACATACTTTTCAACTTGGGCTTCAAACCCGATTCGAACTTGGTGCATTTGGACCTTCCGTCCATTTCCAACTCGGCGTAGGGGCAAAACCGGGCCAACTCTTCAAACTTAGTCGCGTAGTCTCCTACTGACATGTTCCCCTGTTCCAGCTTCAGGAATTCCATTTCCTTCTTCCTTTTCAAATCAGCGGGAAAGTACTTGTGTAGGAACTTCTCCTTGAAGGTACCCCAAGAGATCAGTCCTCCTTCGGCTTCCATCTGTCGCCGAGTATACTCCCACCAGTTCTCAACCTCGGTCACCAACATGTAAGTAGCATAGGTTAGCTTCTGAGCCTCAGTGCAGTTCATGGCTCTGAAGATCCACTCTACCCCTTGGATCCACTCAATGGTAGCTTCAGGAGCAAATCCCCGTTGGAACTGAGTGGGGTTCCTCCTGCAGAACTCATCTAAGCCCCGATATTCCGCCGGCCCGGGTGGAACTAGTGGATGTGGATTCGGGCTTGGTGTCGGATTCTGGTTCAGATTCTGCAAGTTCTCGTTGACCTGCTGTAGCGCCGCCACCATTTGAGCTAATAAATCATTCGGGACGTTCTGACTCGCCCCTCTTCCTCTTCCTCTTCCTGCCATGAGTACCTGTACTCACTCAATTGTTAGTAAGCGAATTTGTATAAACACAGTGCACACCACACTTAACATTTAGCATCATTCAAACAACTTCAGCATATAAAGGATACAAAGAAACATGCAAGGCCATATCCTAGGTCGCAGGATTAACTATGCTCTGATACCATATTGTAACGACCCGATTTTCTACCCTTGAAATTTTTTCCTTATTTAATCCAATTCCATGCATTTAACGATAAGTCATAATTATCAAGTGAATAAATTTATTTAAAAGATCTTTCTCTTCATCCTCACACCCGATCTATGAACCAAAAGTACATACACAATCCGATAGCAGAAAAACAGAATTCATATTAGTATAACCTAGTAACTACCGCATACAATTAGCTATGGGTTTCCAAAACACCCATAGCTACATATATCCCGAGTTACTAGTCTCCAAGATCAAAATCATGTACAAAATAGTATTCATAGTACAATTAGTTGATTCAATTACAATCAATTGAAGTTACAAAAATAATGGATAAAGAGACATCAAAATAAAGGTCTCTAATCTCCTACTCAAAAATCATCCTTTCTCCGTCCACCTACCTGTAATGGGATTAACATTTACCATACACAAATAACACAAAGGAATAAGTCATTAACTCAATAAAATTTCAATGTAAGTTAATCCACAATTAATAGAGTTAAACAACGATATAAGTTAAAATCCACATAAAACCATTTTCATCATCTATACTTTTGAAAAACAATGCTACATAACTCGAGCTAGAGTCGCTAACCCATTCTGGTCGGCGAAAACGAGTTTTATTTTCATTGGCACTCCACCAATACATAAACCATAAATCCACCCGTCGTCACTACAAACATACCCATATAAATATGTAGTGACTAAGTGATTTACCATTTATTACTTTGTTTCCGAGTTTTATTTACATTGGCACTTCACCAATAAATAGACAATAAACGCACCCGACATCATTACAACATAGCGTATATGCCTGTAACTACAAAGTGACTTACAATTTATTGTGTTATCCGAGTTTTATTTCCATTGGCACTCCACCAATAAATGGACAATACATGCACCCGACATCATTACAGCATAGCGTATATGCCTGTAACTACAAAGTGACTTACATTTTATTGTTTTATCCGAGTTTTATTTCCATTGGCACTCCACCAATAATTAGTCAATAAATGCACCCGACATCATTACAACATAACGTATATGCTTGTAACTACAAAGTGACTTACAATTTATATCTTTATTCCGAGTTTTTTTTCCATTGGCACTCCACCAATAAATGGACAATACATGCACCCGACATCATTACAGCATAGCGTATATGCCTGTAATTACAAAGTGACTTACATTTTATTGTTTTATCCGATTTTTATTTCCATTGGCACTCCACTAATAATTAGTCAATAAATGCACCCGACATCATTACAAAATAACGTATATGCTTGTAACTACAAATTGACTTACAATTTATTGCTTTATTCCGAGTTTTATTTCCATTTGCACTCCACCAATACAAAAATGATAAATACACCCGACATCATTACAAACATATTCACGTATGCTTATAACTACAAAGTGATTTGCATTTCATGATTTCATTTCGAGTCTTATTTCCATTGGTACTCCCCCAATAAGTAAATCGTAAATTCACTTCTAACCATTATCAACATACCCATATTTGTTCATAATGACTAAGTGATGCACATTTTATCCATTATCCATAACAGAAAATCCACGCATTTTCCAACACAATGCATAAATTAAAGACTTATCCTTACCTCGGTGAGTGTTGGGTTTGGTTTTTGGCGACTTCGTAAGTTCCACCGGCACCACCTCCAAACTTAGGATCTTTCCTCATTCCCACCACATAACACAATGTTAGTCATTCATTCCAAATAGCAAATAAATAACTTAAATTGCATTATTCAACCATACAAGACATTTATCATATTTTCAATGGTTCTATACTATTTTCATTATGAGTTTTCAACCATCTAAAACATACATATCATCTCATATTTTAACATTATAAAGCAACTCGTCTTCTACCTTCAACGTTTTACCCATTTTCCCTCTCTAACCACATTTTCTCTCTCTAGGGTTTTGGGGCTTCCATGAGTCAACCCACAAACCCTTTCCATCCTTGGAATACTAACTCAAAACAAAGAGTTTACAAGGTACAAGCGACATAAAACAAACCATAACTCGAAAGAGAGAGTTTCCATGGTTTCACACACTTTGAGAAGAGATCCATAATACCAAAAATGGGTTCTCAGGAGAATAAGAGAGTTAGGATAGAGAGTTTTACCTCTTCTCAAGCTCTTGAACAAGAATCAAAGCTCCTAGACCTTGGGAATGCTCTCTTCTCTCACCTCTCTTCAATTCTTAACCTAAAGATGTATTTGGGGTTTCCCTCATTTAATGTTCTCGTCGGGTTTTCGCTCAAGCGAGAAAATCCCGCGCCATTTTAAAAACTCAACTCTGACCCTCTCGGTCAAGCGAGAATCTCATAGTGTCAACAGCCCCAAAATGCCATTTCTCGCCCAGGCGAGACAACTCTCGCTCAGGCGAGAATTCTCCAGTATGGCCCAGGATTTCACCCTCCCATGACTGTAATATAATTTTAAAGACTTAAAATTTGGGGTGTTACAAACATCACTCTGGCTTGAGTATATAAGCAAAACTCTGGCTTGAGTATATAAGCAAAACTCTAGCTTGAGTATATAATTAAAACTCTGGCTTGAGTATATAAGCAAAACTCTGGCTTGAGTATATAAGCAAAACTCTGGCTTGAGTATATAAGCAAAACTCCAGCTTGAGTATATGTAGCACGTTTTCTTTTAAGAGAAATGAGAATCTGCTTTTAGCTAACCCTAAGGGATGTAGCGACTTTGGCTCAAGTTATGCAGCAAAGCAAAATGAATTTCAAAAATGGTTTACTAACCCTTTTCTAATGTGGATTATCTTATAATGATGTTTATTGAATTAATGACTTACTCCTTTTTGTGTTTGTGCATTTGTCATTGATAATCCCATTGCAGATAAACAGGTAACATGAGGGGGACTCATTTTTTGGGAGCTTAGGGAGCTTTACATTTTGGATTTATTTAGTTGCACTATTTTTGTACATGAGTGCATATTTGATAGTTCAAAGCATTGTGTAAATACGGATATATATTAACTAACATGAAGTTGTAACTCTGGATATGTGTAGCTATGGGTATTTTGGAAACCCATAGTTAGTTGTATGCGGTAGTTACTAATCTACATTAATACGAATTATGTTTTTTCTGTTAAATGATTATGTATGTCATTATGGATTCATGAATTGAGTGTGAGGAGGGAAGTGAGGTTTTGAAGTAAGGTTATTAAATTGGTAATGTGATTTATGAGCTAAATGCATGAAATTGGATTAAAATAGGAAAAAATTTCAAGGGTAGAATTTGGGTCTTTACATCAATGAGCAGTTGAAATCCATCATCCATTCTCTGGTTTAGTCGTTGCTCCATGGTGTCCAAATGAGCTAAGCCAAATGGAAGAGCTTGAGATGCTTGGGAGACCTCACGTTGCGCTGCAGGTTTCTCATGTTGTTCAGCATGAGTCTCTTCATCTAATATATCCAGGTCAACGGTAGTCCTGTAGTCCTCCTGATACATCCACGTACGAGCTAGCCAATAGATGCCCATCTTGTGAATCAGATACTCACCGAGTAGATGGTCATGTGTGTTGGTCTCTTTAACTTCAACATCTGATGTATCAATTTCCAAGTAATTAATGAACATTGAGATGAAGATTCCATAAGCAAGTAATCTGGAAGACGAGGAGGCAATGTCGGACATAACTCGCAGAATCTCAGTATGCCAGTTCATGAGAATCCCCTTCCAGATTGCAAAGATCAACTTCAAATTATGTGTCGTTGGCTAAGCATGATTTGTATTCCGCTGTACAAGAATATATGCAACGATATAGTGCAGCAGGCGACTTTCAACAGTTAGAGCCCCAAGTTTTGTTAGGCCACCTAGTGTAACTGCAACTGAATCTCGTAGACATGACTTGTACACATTCACAGCCTCAAAATCCTCCCATTGTTCATTCTCATAGTCACCCAGAGGTGCACCGGAGCTACTCAACTCGCCAACAACCAAAAATAGATCCTCATCCAACACAATCATTTTTCCTTTCACCATCGTTACATAATGACCATTTTTGAATAGAAAGTTACTGTGAAATTCACAAATCAACGAAAGAGTTGGTGCCTTGGACCTCCAGCTCATGAGGAAACTAAAAACCTTGTTCCACTAACCACGATACATCAGCATATCGAACATATGCCAGTTTTCTTCCTTGAATTTGTGTCAGCCGTGTATCTTGTAGGGCGATGGTGGTTCTGCCAGCAGTTGCAGATGATGAACCCCCTTCTTCAAAGATACAGCGAGGACGATTGGCAGTGGTTTTCAAGCGTTTGGGGCGATTATCAGCCATGAAGATGGATTATGGCAAGTTTTGGTGAGATGGGGTTTAGGATTTTTGGAGGGGAAACCTAAACTTATGATACTCTATGCATGGAAAGGGAAGAGCAAATACACTGAATGCACAACAAGTATGAAATGAACTTATTTCGGGTACAAGCAGAGGTTTTTTTCTTGGGGCCAGAGAGACGAAAGGACATGAGGAGGATGAATAGTGACGTTTCAAGATGCCATTTCTGTCTTATAAACTGTCGTTGATAATCGATAGTTAATCGATTAACGGTGTTTAAAAAATTCAAGGCTCTAAATTTGGAGCCCAGGTAATCAATTAAATAGTCACGTTAATCTATTAAAGTGACAAACATAAACTTTTTTAAAAAAAATTTGGGCCCATGTAATCGATTAAATCAATTGATAATTGATTATCAAGACAGAAAATTGACATCTTCAGCATTTTGAGTGAGACACATGGTGGCAACTAGACATCCTATATAAATGATTGACTACTTAGAATAGAAACACATATTATTTGATATAAACATGAAATCCAATACGTATCAAGAACATCATACATCCACAATGTAATAGCATAAAAGCACATAAGGAGATCATGCAAAGGTGTAGTTTTATAAAAGACAACCAAAACAAATTAGTCGATATAGCTTTCATCAAGTATTTCTAACTCTCTACGTAGAGTATAGAACATGTCCCTTGGTCGGGGTTTGGTGAAAATATCAGCTAATTGTTTGGAGGTTTCGAAAAATTCAATCACACAATCACCTTTTTGCACATGGTCTCAAAGAAAGTGATGCCTAATCTCTATATGCTTTGTGCGTGAATGTAGGATGAGATTCTTTGATAGGTTGATGGAACTAGTATTATCACACTTGATGGGAATCCGATCAAGCTTTAGACCGAAGTATAAAAGTTGCTGCTTCATCCAAAGGATTTGAGCGCAACACACCCCCGCAACAATATATTTTGCTTCGACGGTGGACAAAGCAACACAAGCTTGCTTTTTACTATGCCATGACACAAGTGAATTGCCAAGCAAGTGACATGTTCCACTTGTACTCTTACAATCCAACTTGCATCCCGCAAAGTCAGCATTGAAGTACCCTATCAGAGATAATGAGGCATCCATTGGATACCAGAATCCCGTATTTATTGTTCCTTTCAGATATTTCATGATGCATTTCACAACAGTAAACTGTGATTCTTTAGGAACAGCTTGATATCTTGTACACATGCAACCACTGAACATAATATCATGGTGACTAGCAGTTAAGTACAATAATGATCCTATGATGCCCCGATACATGGTTACCTCGATTGATTTCCCTTTATCGTCTTTATCAAAATAGCATAACGATGCCGTACGAGTTGAAGCTTCTTTTGATTTGTCCATATCAAATCTCTTCAATAGCTCCTTGTAGTATTTAGCTTGGTGAACAAAGACGCCATTAGTCATTTGTTTGATTTGTAGCCCTAGGAAGAACATTAATTCACCCATCAATGACATCTCGAACTCGCCTTTCATAAGATCTGAAAATTCTTCACATAAATAGTCATTAGTAGCACCAAATATTATGTCATTTACATAAATTTGTACTAAAAGTATATTGTTTTCAAATTTGGATATGAAAAGTGTTGTGTCAACCTTTCCTCTTACAAATCCCTTCTCTAGTAGAAATGAACTCAATCGATCATACCAAGCTCTTGGAGCTTGCTTAATGCCATACAATGCCTTTTTGAGTTTAAATACATGGTTTGGGAATTTGTGGTTTTCAAATCCAGGAGGTTTTTTCACATAGACTTCTTCTTGAATGTAGCCATTCAAGAAGACACTTTTCACATCTATTTGAAAGAGCTTGAAGTTCATAATAGATGCAAAAGATAATAACATACAGATGGTTTCCAACCTAGCAACAGGGGCGTAGGTTTCGTCATAATCAATATCTTCTTCTTGATTATAACCTTGTGCCACTAAGCGGGCTTTGTTTCTTATAATTGAGCCTGATTCATCCATTTTGTTACGGAAGAACCATCTAGTGCCTATGAACGGATGATCTTTAGGCGTGGGAACTAAATCTCAAACATTATTGCGTTCGAACTGGTTTAGCTCTTCTTGCATAGTTAAACCCAGTGTTCATCCTCTAGGGCTTCGTTAACATTTTTAGGCTCAATTTTAGAAACAAATGCAACGAAATGACTTATGTTATTTAACGATCTTCGGGTTACTACCCCCGAAGATATATCACATATCACGTTATCAATAGGATGGTCTTTCTTTGTTTTCCTAGCTTTTGGAAGGTCTGAATGCTCTTCATCCTCTTGATTATCTTGAGAGTGACTTTCAGGTTCTGGTTCGTCGAGATAAGATTCCTCTAAAGTACCTGAAACAT
Organism: Lupinus albus; assembly: GCA_009771035.1. Taxonomy (NCBI): domain Eukaryota; kingdom Viridiplantae; phylum Streptophyta; class Magnoliopsida; order Fabales; family Fabaceae; genus Lupinus; species Lupinus albus. The sequence goes on along the minus strand of CM020001.1, from coordinate 10,777,200 downwards.
TGTCAATAACAGCCTTTCTCTACTCTTTTGGAGAAGATTCATCAAATTGCACATATACAGACTCTTCTACATGCATAGTACGTCTATTGTAAATTCTATAGGCTTTGCTACATGGTGAATAACCGAGAAAGATACCTTCATCTACTTTTGAGTCAAATTTGTCTAAAAGTTCTTTTTCGTTGTTTAAGATAAAACATTTGCACCCTAAAACATGAAGGTGTGACATATTTGGCTTACGACCTTTTAAGAGTTCGTACGGAATTTTTGAAAGCGTAGGCCTAATCAATACACGGTTAATCACATAGCAAGCCGTATGTACTGCATCAGCCCAAAAATATTTGGGCACTTTGCTATCATTTAGCATGGCACGTGCTAATTCCTCTAAGACGCGATTCTTCCTCTCAAAAACTCCATTTTGTTGAGGGGTGTGAGGAGCAGAAAATTGATGGTGTATGCCATGTTTATCGCAATATTTGGCAAAGTGGTGATTCTCGAACTCATCATTGTGATCACTGCGAATAAATACTATCTTATGGTTAAGTTGATTTTGTAATTTCTTGGCAAGCGATTTAAAAGTTTTAAAAGCATCGCTTTTCAAAGATAAGAACAACGTTCATGTAAACCTGGAAAAGTCGTCAACTACTATTAGAGCGTAATGACTGCCACAAAAACTAATTATTTGTGAGGGTCCAAACAAGTCCATATGAAGTAATTCTAATGGTCTTGTAGTGAATATCACATTTTTCGATGAAAATGAATTTTTCGTTTGCTTACACCTTTGACAAGTATAGCAAAGATCTTTTGTTTTGAAGTTGAGTTTTGGTAGTCCTATGACAAGCTCTTTAGACGATATCTTTTCCACATGTCTTAGATTGATATGTGCTAATCTTCTATGCCAATTCCAGATATCACTTTCATTTGAGATAAAACATTTTGAAAATAAAGAAGTGATATTGTCCAGATTAACCATATAGATATTATTTGTTCGGTGACCGACGAACTTAACATTATCGTCTACCCCATCACGGATAATACAAAAATTAGAATCGAAAGATACCTTGTTACCTATATCGCACAATTGACTTATACTGAGTAGGTTATGCTTGTGAGGCATTTCCAACTCTTCCGACTCCAAGGATCTTTCGTTTGTTGTTATCTGCGTAAGTGACATAGCAGTGTTGTCCAAAAACATGGACTTATCACCCATCATATGTCTGGAACACCCACTGTCGAGATACCAGTGTTGTCCGAGTGTTCGAAGACATACCTGCAAGACACAAATTACTTGCTTTTAGGTACCCAAGTTATGTTGGGTCCTTTCTTGTTAGTAACATAACCTGATGATCCTTTGGCCACCCACACATACTTGCCACTAGGCACTCCATGCCTTTTATTGTAGCAAGAACCAGATGTGTGACCATGAACACCACAATAAAAACATGTAGGCAATTTATGATTATTTATGTCAGGTTTATTTGCTACATTCTTTCTAATAGGTCTCCTATTACGCGTACGCTTGAACCCGAGACCGGTTCTATTTCCTACGTTTTTTGATGAAGCAAGCAATCTGTTAAGATCCTGACTATTGTATGTGAACTTTGTTATTTTGTCTTCCAAATCGTCATTTTCAATTTTCAATTCACAACAAGTTTCACATACAGGAGTCTCAATAATCTTAGAAGAACACATGCATGAAGTGTTGGAGTAAATAAGATCAAGAGTCTCATTCTCAAGTTTGAACTCATATAATTCTTTTTGCATGTTGGTAATTTTCTTTTCATGCAATAATATGAGTCTCTTACGATCCATACTTACTCTAACAACCTTTTTATGCTCTTCATGCAGCTCAACAAAAGCACTATAGAGCTTAGCATATGTAAGTGAATTACTAGAACATGAACTAGATTCATAAGAATTTACCTCGCCAAGTTCGTCAACTTTAGAAGAGGTACTAGCTTCATGATTGTTCATCATGAGACAAATTTTTGCAGTCTCCTCATCTCTAGAGGTGCTGGTTGTTGAGTCCTCTTCAGGAAAATCCCATACGATATAAGCTTTCTTGGACTTGAAGTCCCGAGAGGTGTTCTTTTCGCCTTCAACTTTCTTTAGATAGACATGACACTGATACTTCATGTGTCCAAATTTACCACACTCATGGCACAAGAACTTCTCCTTTGAGTTCTTATTCTTGAAAGTCGGATTGTGAGTTTCTTTTCTCTGAAACCTGCTTGAGCTTCCTTTCTTCTTTAAGAACTTGTTGAATTTACGTACCAGAAGTGTCATGGTTTCAGCATCAATCTCTGAATCAGACTCATCATGATCTTTGTCTTCTTGGTCTTGAGAAGTAGATGTTTTTAAGGACATTCCCTTTTTGCGCTTGCCTGATTCTTCATGCAAGGTCAGGTGGCCAAGCTCCATCTCATGCTCTTGGAGCTTGCCAAGAAGAGTTGCTAACGCCATTGAGTCAAGATCCTTTGATTCCATAATGGAAGTCACCTTCGGCTTCTAGTTCCTGTCAAGGCATCTTAACACTATGTTAGTTAACTCTCCTTTTGAATTTTTTTTGTCTAGAGAAACTAGATGATTTACAATATGAGTAAAACGTTTTTGCATATCACCAATAGATTCATTTGGAAACATGCAAAACAATTCATATTCATGAGTTAAAGCATTCAATCTAGCGCGCTTGACCTCGCTAGTGCCTTCGTGAGTCACTTGTAAGGTGTAACACCCTAGATTTTAAAGTTATTAAATTATAGTATCAGCCCTAGGAGTCTCGCTTGAGCGAGAGAATTGTCGCCTGGGCGAGAAAGGCTCACCTGGGAGAGTGAAATCCTGGGATATACTGAAGGATTCTTGCCTGAGCGAGAGTTAGCTCGCCTGAGCGAGAGTTGGCTCGCCTGTGCGAGAAAAGTTACATTTTGGACCTGTCGAGGCTGTAAGATCCTCGCTTGAGTGAGAGGATCCTCGCTTGAGAGAGAGGATCCTCGCTTGAGCGAGAGATGCCTCGCTTAGGCGAGAGGGTCAGATCTGAGTTTTTAAAATGGGTGGGATTTTCTCGCTTGAGCGAGAATGAGCTCGCTTAAGCGAGAACCCGACGAGTTCACTTTAATATGAAACCCCAAACACATTTTAGGGTTAGAACTTTGAAGAGAATAGAGAGGGGAGAGCTTTTCAAGAGCAAAGAGCCTTAGAAATCATCTTAGAGCTTGAGAAGAGGTAAACCTCTTGTTTCTAACTCTTCTTCTCCCTTTCTAACTTGTTTTGGATGTATGGGTCACTTCTCAATGATATGAGAAACCATGGAAACTCTTCCTTTAGAGTTATGGTTCATTTTATGTTGTTTTTCTTTTGTAAACTCTTGGTTGAGAGTGGGTATTTGATGAATGGAAAGGTTTGGTGGGTTTATTCATGAAAACCCCAAAACCTCAAAATGAGAATGTGAGTAAAGAGGGAAATGGGTGAAATGTTAGATATAGAAGATGTGTTGTGCTCTAATGTTAATATATGAGATGAATATATATGCTTTAGATGTTTGGAAACTCGTATTGAAGTAGATTTGAAAACCTTGAAAATATGTGAATCTCTTGTATGTTTAACGAAGAAATATGAGTCGTTTATGTGTTATTTTGAATAAATGACTGACATTGTTGTTATTGGTGGGAATGAGGAAAGATCCTAAGGTTGGAGGGAATCGCGGAGGAAACTTGTAAAGTTACTCGAGAACGACTCCAACGCTCACCAAGGTAAGGATAAGTCTTTAATTGTACATTGTAACGAAAGATGTGTGGATTTTTCTAGTTGGGAAAGTGATTAAGATGTGAGTCGCATATTTATTATAGACATATATGGGTATGTTTGTAATAGAGGACGCGTGGAATTGCAAGTTATGAATCGATTTTGTATTAATGAAAAGAATATATGTTTTTACCCGACCATTAATGGTTAGCAACTTTAGCTCAAGTTATGTAGAGGTAACGAATGCACAATAGTATATTAACTCCCTTAACATGTGGTTCATTAGGGAAATTACCTACCCAAACGGGTAGCGGATCATTAAGGAAATTACCTACCCGAAAGGGTAGCGGATCATTAAGGAAATTACCTACCCGACGGGGTAGCGGATCACTAAGAAATTACATACCTGAAGAGGTAGCGGATCATTAAGGAAATTACCTACCCGACGGGGTAGCGGATCACTAAGGAAATTACCTACCCGAAGGGGTAGCGGATCATTAATGAAATTACCTACCCGACGGGTAGCGGATCACTAAGGAAATTACCTACCTGAAGGGGTAGCGGATCATTAAGGAAATTACCTACCCGAAGGGGTAGCGGATCATTGGGGAAATTACCTACCTGAAGGGGTAGCGGATCATTGGGGAAATTAACTACCCGAAGGGGTAGGGGATCATTAGGGAAATTACCTACCCAAAGGGGTAGCAGATCATTAAGGAAATTACCTACTCGACGGGGTAGCGGATCACTAAGGAAATTTCCTACCCGAAGGGGTAGCGGATCATTAAGGAAATTTCCTACCGGACGGAGTAGCGGATCACTAATGAAATTACCTACCCAAAGGGGTAGCGGATCATTAAGGAATTTACCTACCCGAAGGGGTAGCGGATCATTGGGGAAATTACCTACCCGAAGGGGTAGTGGATCATTAAGGAAATTACCTACCCGAAGGGGTAGCGGATCATTGGGGAAATTACCTACCTGAAGGGGTAGCGGATCATTGGGGAAATTAACTACCCGAAGGGGTAGCGGATAATTGGGGAAATTACCTACCCAAAGGGGTAGCAGATCATTAAGGAAATTACCTACCCGACGGGGTAGCGGATCACTAAGGAAATTACCTACCCGAAGGGGTAGCAGATCATTAAGGAAATTTCCTACCGGACGGAGTAGCGAATCACTAAGGAAATTACCTACCCAAAGGGGTAGCGGATCATTAAGGAATTTACCTACCCGAAGGGGTAGCGGATCATTGGGGAAATTACCTACCCGAAGGGGTAGCGGATCATTGGGGAAATTACCCATCCGAAGGGATAGCGAATCATTGGGGAAATTACCTACCCGAAGGGTTAGCGGATCATTGCGGAAATTACCCATCCGAAGGGGTAGCGGATCATTGGGGAAATTACCTACACGAAGGGGTAGCGGATCATTGGGGAAATTACTTACCCGGAGGGGTAGCGGATCATTAAGGATATTACCTACCCGATGGGGTAGCGGATCACTAGGGAAATTACCTACCCGAAGGGGTAGCGGATCATTAAGGAAATTACCTACCCGACGGGGTAGCGGATCACTAAGGAAATTACCTACCCGAAGGGGTAGCGGATCATTAAGGAAATTACCTACCCGAAGGGGTAGCGGATCATTGGGGAAATTACCTACCCGAAGGGGTAGCGGATCATTGGGGAAATTACCCATCCGAAGGGATAGCGGATCATTGGGGAAATTACCTACCCCAAGGGGTAGCAGATCATTGAGGAAATTACGCATCCGAAGGAATAGCGGGTCATTAAAGGATTTCCTACCCGAAGGGGTAGCGGGTCATTAGTGTGGTGTAAACGCCCGAAAGTGGTAAAGAGTAAGCTTGAGGTCGATGGTAGTTGGGGAAATAAAAATATTTGAAATAACAGAATACGCATACTATAGAATATATATTATGAGATATATACACTATAGGGTGAATATTAAAGATATGGAAATGGAAGAGATTTCGAAAGAATGAATATGCATGCTATAGGATATATATTATGGGATATATATACTATAGGGTGAATATTAAAGATAAGGAAAGAAAGTGATTTGGGATAGAGTAATATGCATGCTATAGAATATCTATATTATGGGATATAAATATGCTATAGGATGAATATGGATAATATGGAAGGAAAAGAGAGTAGATATGAGTGGTTTTCTTCTTGTACATGTAATATGTGTTTCGCTCTAATGTTTATATTGTATTTAAAATGTGGATTATCTAATAACGATGATTATTGAATTAATGACTTACTCCTTTGTGCGTTTTGTGTATTTGTTATCAATAATCCCATTGCAGATAAACAGGGAAATTGAGGATGCTCATTTGGGAGCTTTAGGAGCTTTAAACTTGGGATTCATTATTTACGTTTTTGTACTTTAGATGAGTACTTGCGTATTTGAATGATTGTAACCCTGGATAACATATATTTGGATATTCGTAACTATGTGTACTACTATTTTGAGGATTATGACCTTTGGGTACTTATTACTATGAGGGGAAACGATATGAATGAATTATGTTTGTCTATCATATGAAGAGTGTTATAATATTACATGTTAAATAGGAGTTTTACGGAATGACTAATGAGTGATTAAAGTAATATGATGAATGTATGGATGAAAAGAATTAAAATAAAGAGGAAGAAAAAATTTCAAGGGTAGAATTTGGGTTCTTACATAAGGTGTCACACATTTCTTTGGCACTATTTCACTGTGAGACTCGAAAGAACTCGTCATAAGATAGTGCGGACGTGATGATGTTTTTGCTTTCAAATTGTGTTGTACCTTCCGTTTCTCATCATCAGTCCACATGCTCTTTGATTTGTCTTTCGTCTCACCTTCCACTAAGTATAGTGGTGTGTAGGGACCATTCATAACGCAATCCCAAATATCCGTATCAATGGCTTCAATGAATTTTTTCATCCTTTCTTTCCAGTAGGCGTACCCCTCGTCACTGAAAATCGGAGGACGGTTAAAGGATGCACCATCACCGCCAAAAGGATTGGTAGAGCCCATCGTATGATAACCCGAGGATCAACGATCGAAGCGGTTAAGCTAGCACTCACATATTAGCTCTGATACCACTTGTTAGGGTACCGGTCAATCAGGGTATAACACCTAGAGGGGGTGAATAGGTGTGAGCAGTCAGTATGTCCGCTTTTCGAAATTACGCAGTGAGAATCAGAAATATACAGAAACAATCGATTAACAACAAATATAATCGATTAACACAGAAGAAGTTAATCGATTAACACAGAAAAACAATCGATTATTCATTGCAGAAAACCCAAAAACAGAATTTTGATAAACATGTTTCTTGGCAAACAAGCTATGCAAGAATCATTCAAATACTTATCAAGATATCACAGATAACACACAATAATTATCAAGATATTAAAGACTCAATCTTTATGAATAAAGATTCAATCTTTCTAAGTAAAACGACAAGAAACGCAATATGCTTGTAAAGTAAAAAGTTAAGGGAAAGAGAAATAAGAACAAGAATTTTATCCTGGTTCGTTCGCTTGTCCACTGGCAAACTACATCCAGGCATCCTCTTCCGATCTTGGGAGATTTGCTTCACTGTAATTGAATGATATGTTATTTACACACACTTCCAACTTGAGCCTTTCTTACTTGTTACACGAATCCTATTTCGCCAAGACTCGACAATTTCCCTCCGTTCACAACGGCTGCCAATCTTGCTACTCGATGTGCTAATAAGATACCCAGCGAAGACTATATCAGACTAATCGTAGCCAGCCGATATTACACTCTTCAATCTCTAAACCTTAGAGATGTTTACACCACTTTTACAAAAAGAAACAATTTTACGGCAAGAACCTCTTCAAGAAGAGTTCTATGGATTTTACATGCCACCTACAACCCAGATGATAATGGACTCATACACATTCATAAGGGTATGAGAAATCAAGAAGGATTGGAAAGAGGTTTATGCACTCAATATGCGCTAGTTTGAAAAAGCTTTTATTTTGAAAACAAGAAGCCAAGAAACCTTTCCCCAAAGGGTTTTTCTCACAAGGATTTGACACTTGAAGCTCAAAGAGAATACTTCGAAGAGATTTGGGATTCCGAATTTGAAAGTTTGAAAATTGTGAAAATCAAAGTTATTGTTTGAAAGTGGAGAAAAATCGGTCATTTATAGTTTTTTGTTTTCAATAGGGTTAATCGATTAAATGACCTCTTAATCGGTTAACGTCTTTGAAAATTAACATGTTTCTATTGAACATAATCGATTAACAGTTAAATAATCGATTAAAATTGGCAAGCAACCAAAATCAATAGTTACTGGAACTCTCATTAATCGATTAAAAAGACTCTTAATCGATTAATGGAGGTAAGCAGTCAGATAATCAATTATTTCACTGTTAGGATCAATTATCAGAAAAACTATAGATTTTCTTGGATAAGAGGTAACCCTCCAAAATAAGTAGGTATTAAAATAATGCATGATTTTTATGAAAAATATACCTTTTAATGCAACATACTAAAAGGATGAATGATGACTCTCAAAAAGAATTTAGATGGACTTATGAGCGGATGAGAAGATCATCATTTGGGTTACCCTACCAAGACTCAATGCTAAGCAATAATCTTAAGACTACTAAAATGGAAAAATAAGAAACATTTCCTAGAGTCTTGAGTCTTGGTCATGTTGTTTTTTGAGGAGTCAGGTCTTCAAGCTTTTCAGATCGACTTTGTCTTCATCGAAACATAAGTAGGAAAAAGAAGATGCAATCACACTAGTCGACTTCACTTGCAATCTCAATAATGTCCAAATAACTCTCTGTCTAAGTGAATGTAGATATGTTTTAGGGACTAAAGCATATAATAAACAAATGAAGAAATATAAGGTCACATGCAGAAATATAATACCAAAACTAAACTTAGTAATTTACATACAGACAGTGAAGGATGTAAGGAAGAAGACTCTTTGACATAAATTCAAAGAATACACATAAGTATTTTATACATGTGTTAAATTCAAAGAATACAAATAATCATTTTATACATTTATTAAAATAAATTGTGAAAAAACTTCAGCTATTGTTATGCAAAGAGACAAATAATGCACGGACAACTTCAAATAATTACTCTATGTAGAATGATTGATATGCAAAGAGTCAAATTCACCCATGAAGAACAACATATATAAATTAATATAAAGATGACATCAACTAACAGTATCTATACAATGAAGATAGGAATGTCCAAATAACTCTCTATTCAAGTAAATGTAGATATGCTTTAGGGACTATATCATATAATAAACAAATAAAGAAATGTAAGGTCACATGGAAAAATATGATAACAAAACTAAAGTTAGTAATTTACATACAGACAGTGAAGGACATAAGGAAGAAGACTCTTTAACAGAAACTCAAATAATACAAATAAGTATTTTATACATATATTTAAATTTAAGACCCTCAGTAACTGAAGAAACAAAAATTAGGTATCAAGAGAAAACATAAACACATATAAAATAGTAATTCAATCCAGGGAAACAGAAAATGAAGAATAACAAATAAGTATTGGACAGAATAAGACATAAGACTCAACCATATACTAATTTAATAAACACATAAGACTCAACCATTTGTCTCAATTTAAAAAAAAAAAATGAGAATGTATTTTATACAGGGGTGAGTAATTAAGTTAACAACATCATTATGCAAATGTCATTATGCAGAATTGACTAACATCATTAGACTCAACAATATATATACATTTTTTAGAAAAAAATGTGCCTATTACTGCTGACAAAATGATCCAGACAACCTTCAAGTCCTAACTCCAACCAAGAGGTTGTCGTCCGAATTAGTTTCGGACTTGGTTCAAAACCCTCTATATAGTTCCAGTCAATTGTCATCTGCGAAAGTGACAAAACATTTCAAGATTGAATGATATGTGATATTATTTTTTCCAGTTGTATATAAGCACTTAGCTTACAACATTTTTTGGTGCATCACAAGTGTGATGTATATGATAACCTTGCCTGAACTTCTGACCTCATTTTTTATTGACCTCATCTCCCTAAGAAGGAAACAACTCTACCATGTTAGCAAGTGATACTTAAAAAAACAAATACCGAATCCTATATATATTTCATTGCTAATTATATTAAACAGTAACAGCCCATGTATGCACAATGTCATTGCAAATGAAGTAAAAGTTGTATGTATGTACTGTTTTCCTTGCACTGTGTTTACCTAAATTTCATACAGTTATTTACATGTTAGTCGATGTTTAAAAGATTAGTGTATGAATTGTTGATAATGCCACAAACCCACTAAAAGTTATCATTTTAAACATTGTTTCATTGATACTTTTATTACAATCAAGTAATAATAGTAGTTGATACTTTTTTTACGTTAGTATATAACGTATTTGCGTATGTCTGTATCTGTATGTTTAACTTCATATTTCTGTTGTCTTAGCAAATGGGACAAATATTAACTTAGCATAACTCTTTCATGTTGTTGTGTTATACATTGTAAATCTCATTATGGTTTTTTTTATTGATGGAGCGAAATAAGTTTAATAATCGTGACTACTTGGAATTGTTGACTATTGAATTGTTGGCTACTTGTGGTTTTTTTTCTTGCACCATAAGTTTTGTTGTAATTTTTCATTAATGTAGTTAACATTTTATATTTTTGTGTGCAGATAAGCTATCATTCCCTCCAATTATAAAACTTTCATTCATCTTTACCTTTTGAAATAATTGAACTACTTTATTTTATAAATATGAAGAAACTTTGAACATGAATTAGTAATGTTTTCTCTTCATAAATTTTCAGGTGTATATATTCTGTTGTAGAATACATTATCAGATGGTACTCATCATGTCATCATTTTGGTAATACAGACATTACACAGAATCAAGAAGGGTATCGTCCTAAAACTCACTTTGCAAAGTAAGTATTGTATTTTGCTAATCTTAAGATAAGCCTATTAAAATAAACCTAGAAGTTGGCAACCCCATTATGTTAGTAAGAATTTTAGACCAGTCTGAAGGGTTATGTAATGGTATTAGGTTGTTGGTTACTAAGATTGGTAATCATGTACTTGAGACAAACATAATATATGTCGGAAAAATACATTGGAAATGTTATTTATATTCCTCAATTAAAAATGTAGACATCTCATTCTAAATGGCATTTCAAGCTTACCAGAATACAATTCCGGAATTCCCTATAATTGTGTCATATGCAATGATAATCAATAAACATCAACGTCAATCATTACAGAGTGTTGAGTTGTTTTTACCTAGACCAGTATTCAGTCATTGTCATATTTACTTAGTTGTTTCTAGAGTACAAAGCAAAAAAGGTTTTATACATTGATATATGACAAGGATGATGCTAATGTATGAACACTACAACAAATGTCGTTTATAAATAAGTATTCAAAAATCTTTAACATGTATTCTATCGATTATTTGACATTATGCTTAACTAAAATTATTGATACATGTATTACTTTTATATATAGTAGATGAACATAGATCAACTTATTTTTTTAACTAAAATTATGCAAAAAAAAAACAATATTACAATATTTACATCAACAGTCAAACAAATGGAAAACAAGAAGAGGAGAAACAACACATGCAAGACATAATTACATTGCTTAAATACCATTTCATAAATTAAAGAGGAAGAAAATAATAGGTATTTTATTCATTGAATGAATAGAATTCAATTGAGTGAATTGAATTACAAATAAGTTAATAAACATATTATATAGAAAATACAAGAGACTTAACTCTACATTGACTAACTAACTAAACTATTTTACACATGTTTTAATCATGGAAATTGAATTTAAAATGATTGCTTGTTATGCAACGTAAATGAGTTTAAACTAACCATTAACCCTATAGAATATTAACTCAAAATACCAAAATATATTTCAACAATAACATCTTAATACACAGAAAATATATGTAAAAAAACTTAATGCAAATTGAAGAAAATTTCTCTTGTTAGTTATAACAATTGTTATAGAAAGACTTTTATATATTTATGAGCAAACCTCTTTTTCTTTTCTTAAAGGACAGGGAGAGGGAGAGAGTACATAGGTTTGATCTTAGACCCTTACATTTTATATTTTGCAATTCCACCAATTGAATTGACTCTTTACGTATTATACTAAGATTATGTAGAAAATTTATACATTATGTTAGGAGTCCCACATTGAGTAGAATAGCAAACTCAATGTGGTACTTAAGCCATGAGGCTCTCCCACCTAATATATTAGTCTTTTGGGTTGGGCTCTCCTCATGTGTTTAAGTCCTAACACACTATCAAAACCGAAATAATTTATTGGCAAGATTGCAATAAAATAAACACAAGTCATAACAAAGATCAGTAGTCACACCGTAATCTAATCATATGAATGTATTTTTTTACCATTAGAACACAATTCATTTTTATTTGTACTAAAAAAGGTAACTAATGTATGAGAACAACGATAAAAATCCAACTTTGATACCATGCTGGTTCTACATGGAACATGAACTTGGAAATAATAAACAATCACCTGAAATTTATTACAAAGGCATGGTGGTGTGGGAAAAAACCTAGGGGAAAAAGCCAATGAAGTGAGTGAAAACTAACGAGAGCAAACATAAAGTGAAAACTTGACATATCACTGATTGTATGAGCTGATAATTTATTTTTCTTAGAGAGGTAAATTCTTTTGTGAAGAATGAAGCTATTGGTTTGCGGAATGAAAAATTAGGGTTAGTTCCTTATTAGTTATTCAGACAGTTTTAAATTCATTTTATTAATAAAATAATATGTAAAGGGTTTAGATTAAAGGGTTTAGATATTATGTTGGGAACAATCGATAAATCAAATAATCAAAGAGAATATAGATAAGAGAAAATAGCACAAGAAATCTAGTAACGAGGTTCAGCAAATTGTGCCTACATCTCTGAGAGCGTTACGAGACTACCACTATGTATTCCAGAATTAGGATTTGTGTTTAGCTATTGTTATTCTTATTACATTATGTTTACATAACATAAAAATATAGTCATCTACCTCAATCCCTTTACATCAGTCAAAACCCATAACTTGTATTGATGTTATTATCTAGAGAATATTGTTGGATAATGAGGACTTAAAGACACCTAGAGGGGGGATAGGTGTAGCGGATCACAATACCCGCTTTTTCGGTTAATTAGATATTCTGAAAAAATCAACAGCTTAATCGATTATGACTGCTCTTAATCGATTACCTTTAGTTATGTAATCGATTAACACTCGGTTTAATCGATTAACCTCAGTCTTTGAACTCATGAAACATTGTAAGGACCCAAATTCTACCCTTGAAATTTTTTCATTTATTTTAATCCTTTCTACTTGATTTTCCCACATTTCCTCATACATACAATTCTTTAATATTTAAAACACCCATTACACTAATAATCTAATAACCCTAAACATTCAATTTCAGTTCATACAGTGACTACTCCCATTTGTAGAAAAACATAATTCGCATGTATACCATAATGGAGTCATCATATGTCAAGTCGAGTGTTTACAAAATTTAATGTATCCTTAGTTACAATCAAAATCATCAAATATTCAGGTAGTGCAAGAATAAATAGAATCATAGAGTTTAATCATCAAAGTCTCTAAAACTTCAAATCAAACATCTCTAATCATCCTTGTACATGCCATGGGATTAACATTGACAATACACAAAGAAAACATAAAGGAGTAAGTCGTTAACTCAATAAATGTCAACATAAGTTAATCCACATTTTAATATGGTTAAGTAAGCAATTTAAAAGTCATAAGTACTTAAAACCAATAAAATCGTTTATATCTTTGAAAAATATGCTACATAACTTGAGCCAAAGTTTGCTACATCGCTTGAGCCAAAGCCGCTACACCACTTAAGGGTAGCTAAAAACATATTTCCCTTTTCTTTTGAAAACATGCTACATAACTTGAGCCAAAGTGTGCTACATCACTTGAGCCAAAGTTTGCTACATTACTTGAGCCAAAGTTTGCTACATAACCTGAGCCAAAGTTTGCTATATTGCTTGAGCCAAAGCTTGCTACATCGCTTGAGCCAAAGCTTGCTACATCGCTTGAGCCAAAGCTTGCTACATCGCTTGAGCCAAAGTTTGCTACATAACTTGAGCCAAAGTTTGCTACATCTCTTGAGCCAAAGCCGCTACACCAGTTAAGGTTAGCTAAAAACAAATTTCCCTTTTCTTTTGAAAACATGCTACATAACTTGAGCCAAAGTTTGCTACATAACTTGAGACAAAGTTTGCTACATTACTTGAGCCAAAGTTTGCAACATAACTTGACCCAAAGTTTGCTACATCGCTTGAGCCAAAGCTTGCTACCTAACTTGAGCCAAAGTTTGCTATATCGCTTGAGCCAAAGCCACTACACCACTTAAGGTTAGCTAAAAACAGATTTCCCTTTTCTTTTGAAAACATGCTTCATAATTTGAGCCAAAGTTTGCTATATCACTTGAGCCAAAGTTTGCTACATCGCTTGAGCCAAAGCTTGCTACATAACTTGAGCCAAAGTTTGCTACATCGCTTGAGCCAAAGCCGTTACACCACTTAAGGATAACTAAAAACAGATTTCCCTTTTCTTTTGAATCACAATCAATTTATAACCAGTAAATCCTCGCAATCATTATTAAAAACATACCCATATATGTTTATAATAAATTAACGACTCACAACTTAACGAAGACAGCTGAAAATTGGTGGGAATTTACTCGGCGGCGGATGGAAACGGAGGGGCGAGTGATTACATGGACTACCTTCAAGGAGAAATTCCTTCAGAAATATTTTCCTGCTGATCTGAATAGGAAGAAGGAAATGGAGTTTCTAAGGTTGGAGTAGGGTAACATGTTTGTGGGAGAGTATGCGGCCAAGTTTGAGGAATTGGCCCAATTTTGTCCACACGCTGAGTTGGAAGTAGACGGAAGGTCCAAATGTTCTAAGTTTGAATCGGGCCTGAAGCCCAAGCTAAAAAGGATGTTCAGGCATCATGAAATCACAGATTTTGCCACCCTGGTAAACAAGTGCAGGATGTTTGAGGACGACCTGACTACAAATGAAGTGGTGACTCCTCGAACCAATCCTCCGAAACACTTTGGGCCTCAAAGGAGTTATGGAAAAGGGAAGGGTAAGGTTTTCTGAGAGGAACAAAAACCATACTCCCTTACTGTTGGGAATCGTGGAAATAGTTCGCATGGGCCGATGCCACTTGTTAAGGCGGGAGGATCACAATTTCAATCTCCGTCCTTTGCAACAAGTGTGGCAAGAATCATATTGGTGAGCTATGCCCTGGAACGACGCTTACCTGTTTTAACTGCAAGGAAGTTGGGTATGTCAGAAGGTATTGTCCTAAGCAACAACAGAGTGTGAATGTTGGGAGTGCAGAACGACCTCGAACTACTGGCAGAGTATTCACCATGAGTGGTGCAGAGGCGTCGGGTGTAGATGGCCTGATTAAAGGTAATTGCATGGTGACAGGTATTCCCCTTTTAGTGTTGTTTGATTCGGGAGCGACACACTCCTTTGTATCTATTGAATGTGTGGATAGACTGAAATTGCAAACTGAGTCGTTGCCTTTCGACTTGGTCGTATCCACCCCAACTGATGTGCCTGTGGTGGTGTCGACAGTGGTGTCTCGATGTCCGGTATTGGTAAACGGTAGGACTTTTACCGTGGATTTAATCTGCTTACCATTATCCCAGTTGGACCTAATTCTGGGGATGGACTGGTTGTCGGAGAATCATGTAATGCTTAATTGTGCCGAAAAGACCGTGGTTTACAACATCTAAAACATTGATATTCATCTCCTATTTCAACATTAAAAAGCTTGTTCATCTTCTACCTCTAGCACTTTACCCATTTTCCCTTTAGGGTTTTGGGGTTTTCATGACTCAACCCACAAACCCTCTCCGTTATTGAAATACTAACTCTATACCAAGAGTTTACAAGATAAAATAACATAAAACGAACTATAACTCAAAAGGGTGGGTTTCCATGGTTTCTCTCATTTTGAGAAGAGATCCAACATACCCAAAACAAGTTTTAAAGGGAAGAAGAGAGTTAGAATCAAGAGATCTACCTCTTCTCAAGCTTCTAAATGACTCACAAGCCTTCTTGCTCTTGAAAATGCTCCCTTCTCTCACTTCACTCATAGGCAGAAAGTGTGCATATTTCGTTAACCGATCCATTATCACCCATATCGCATCATATCCTTTCTGAGTTCTAGGGATTGTAACTCTCCCGCTGGTCGCTGATGCTCAATTTTGGCTTTCTGACACACTAAACAACTCGAGACATACGAAGCCGCATCCCTCTCCAACCCTGACCACAAAAACAATTTCTTCAAATCTTGGTACATCTTAGTAGTTCCTGGGTGAAAACTCATCTTTCTCTTATGAGACTCTTCTAAAATAATCTTCCGTAATTCCTCATCACGAGGCACACACACTCTCCCTTTATAACGCAACATTCCACTAGGGTCCGATGCGAAATCAGTTTCCTTGCCACTTAGCATCAAATCCCGTTTTGTTATTATCTTGATATCCTCAAGTTGCAATACTCAGATTTGATCAAACAATTCATTGGTGACCTTCAGCATTCCCAAAATCATACTATGAGGCTTTATCTGAACATCCAAGTTCATATCTCTGAACTCTTCAATCAGTTTCCCTTCACTGACCATCAAAGCCGACATGTGTAAAGATTTCCGACTTTGTGCATCGGCCACTACATTGGCCTTTCCCGAATGGTATCGCAATCCAAAATCATAGTCCTTTAGGAACTCCATTCATCTCCTCTGCCTCATATTCAGCTCCTTTTGATCAAACAAATATTTCAAACTCTTGTGGTAACTGTACACCACAAACCTTATTCCATAGAGATGGTGTCTCCATATTTTTAAAGCAAAGACCACTGCAGCCAATTCTAAATCATGAGTAGGGTAGTTTTGCTCGTGCGTTCTTAACTGACGAGAATCATAGGCAACAACTTTCCATTCCTACATCAGCATCACAATAAACACTAAAATCCTTATCGATACAAGGAAGAACCAACATTGGTGCCGTAGTCAACTTTCGTTTCAACTCCTGAAAGCTTTCCTCACAACGAAGTGTCCACACATACGGTTCTCCTTTCCGAGTGAGCTTAGTCAACGGTAGTGCCAATTTCGAAAATCCTTCATTGAAATTCCAATAATAGCCAGCCAAACCCAGAAAACTCCGGATTTCAGTAACCGACTTGGGCACTGCCCATTCCATAACCGCTTCAACCTTTGAAGGATCGGCAGCTACCCCTTCCTTGGATATTACATGTCCGAGAAAGTTAACCGATTCCAACCAGAAATCACATTTAGACAATTTAGCATACAACTGATTCTTACTCAAGAGTTCTAGAACAATCCCAGGTGTTCAGCATGTTCCTCTCGGCTTTTGGAGTAAACTAAAATGTCATCAATAAATACCACTACGAATGAATCCAAATATGGATGGAAAATACGATTGATGTAGTCGTTAAATATTGATGGGGAATTAGTTACACCAAAAGGCATGACCAAATACTCAAAATGCCCAAACCTTGTCCTAAAAGCAGTTTTAGGAATAAATTCTAACTTCACCCGAAGTTGGTGGTAACCCGACCGAAGGTCAATCTTTGAAAACAACACCGCTCCTCTCAACTAGAGGTGTCAAAACGGGCTACCCGTGCGGGTTTGGGTTAGCCTGCATCGGGTTCGGGCTAAACCGGGCCGGGCTAAAAAGCCCGGATACAATTTATGTATATGAAAATGTAGCCCAAACCCGCCGTAAGCGGGTTTCGGGTTGTGGCGGGCCGGCCAGCATAATATTAAAAAAAATTAACATATTTAATATATTTAATATATATAACATTTGATATCATGCATAACTTTTTTAACAGAATTGTTATACTCAATGCAACCAAACTTATAGATATAATGTCATGTGTTTAAGTTAAGACGTGATGTCAAATCTACGTATATGATTCATAACATAACTCATTTGTTAAATATCTTATTGTTATTAGACTCTCAACCTCTAACACAATATAATTTGTAACTTCACTTCAATATAATAAATGGATACACTAACAAATAATACTTTGGTTTGTAGTAATGATAGTATAGATTCAAATTCAGAATGAAATCTATGTGTCGAATTATAACCACCATCATAATGATTCTTTACTTTGTTATAGATATCTTTTGTATATTCTTTACCAACATTTTCATTGTGAACTGTTATGTTAAATTTGGTTGTGTGAAATTCTCTATGGTAAACAATTAAGTTGTGATTCGTTGTAAAAGTTATTTTCTTTATTATGTTTTTGTTGTATAAGTTAAATCTAATTAAATATACAATTAGGAAAAGAAAAATGGAATCTATATGGTTTAATGTTCTTATTTAATTTGATACATTATTTTGCTAATGTGATTAAAAGGATATTAAGCAAAATAAGAAAAAAAAAATATAATGTTTAACTTGATAACATTATTGTAATTTATAAATATTTATGTTATAGACATTACTCTATTTTTTATTCAAAGTTCATAACACAATATTTATCATCTATTATCTATTTTTTATTATTAGTTATTTTGTAAAATAATTTTCACTTTAAGCTTATTACCAAGTCAAATGTCCAAAAAAAAAGTTTTAAATAAATAAAAAACGGGTAGCCCGAGCCCGCCCAGGTAAGCCCGGTTTTAATATAGTCTGGCCAGGCCGGGCTAAAAAGCCCGGATTCACTAAAAAGTGTCAAATATGATACCCAAGCCCTACAAATCTCTGGGTTGTGGCGGGCCGGCCCGCATAGGCCCACCCATTTTGACAGCTCTACTCTCAACTGATCCATTCAGTCATCAATTCTAGGCAACGAATACTTATTCTTGATAGTAACCTTGTTCAATTTCCTGTAGTTAGTACACTACCACATACTACCATCTTTCTTCTTAACCAACAAAACAGGCGCACCCCATGGGGAGACACTAGGACGAATAAACTTCTTTGCCAATAAGTCCTCAACCTGCTTTTTCAACTTAGCCAATTCTAACGGTGCCATCCTATAAGGAGCTATAGAGATGGGTCCCGTTCCAAGCACCAAATCGATAGAGAATTCAAATTCTCTCACTAGAGGTAACTTCGGAATATCACCAGGAAATACCTCAGGAAACTAGCGAACTATCGGAATATCCTCAATCTTGGGTTTCTCAATACCCTCAAGGGATGCCAACAACATAAACACGACCCCTCCCTCCTTACAGGAAGTCCTGACTTCCTTTGCCGATAACGGCTTCATGTTAATAACCTCATCAGAAATCTCATCTAGATTCCCGAATACCACGGTCTTATCAGCAAAATTAAGCACCACACGATTTGCCGACAACCAGTCCATCCCCATAATTATATCTATCTGGGATAGTGGTAAGCAGATTAAATCCACAGTAAAAGTCCTACCATTCACCACCACCGGACATCGAGACACAAATGTCGACACCACCACAGGTACATCAATTGGGGTGGATACGACCAAGTCGAAAGGCAACGACTCAGTTTGCAATTTTAGTCTATCCACACATTCAATAGATACAAAGGAGTGTGTCGCTCCCGAATCAAACATGTGGATCGAGAACTTTCAACCCTCAATGCATTCACACTCTGCGGTAGCTTAGGACAGTGTCTTCGGATATGCCCAACCTCCTTGCAATGAAAACAGGTTAGTGCCATTCCGGGGCACGATTCACCAACATGAGTTCGGCCACATTTACTGCACATAGGAGGAGAGTTCAATTGTGATCCTCCGGCATTGGCATGAGTCCTCGGCACATGCGAAGTGTAACCTCGACTACCCGTCGGACGAGAGTAAGGTTTTCGTTCCTCTTGAAACACCTTACCCTTCCCTTTCTCATGCGAGAAATTCCTTTGAGGTCCAGAGTGTTTGGGAGGAAGTGGTTTTGGCGTCATCACTTCATCCGCCTTCATGTCATCCTCAACCATTCTGCACTTGTTGACCAAGGTAGCAAAGTCGAAGATCTCTTGATGCCTAAGCATCGTCTTCAGTTTGGGCTTCAAACCCGATTCAAATTTCGAGCACTTGGACCTTCCGTCCACCTCCAACTCCGAGTAAGGGCAAAATCGGGCCAATTCTTCAAATTTGGCTGCATATGCTCCCACCGACAGGTCACCCTGCTCCATTCTTAGAAACTCCATTTCTTTCTGCCTCCTCAAATCAGGAGGAAAATATTTATGGAGAAATTTCACCTTAAATGTATCCCAGGAAATCAGTTGTCCCTCCGCCTCCATTTGGCGTCGAGTGAACTCCCACCAATTCTCGGCCTCTGTTACTAAAATGTAAGTGGCATAAGCCAACTTCTGAGCCTCTGTACAGTTCATGGCTCTGAAGATCTGCTCCACCCCTTGGATCCACTCGATGGTAGCTTCAGGAGCAAATCCCCCATGGAATTGACTAGGATTCCTCCTGCAGAACTCATCTAGCCCTCGGTATTCTGCTGGCCCAGGTGGAACTAGTGGGTGTGAACTCGGACTTGGCGCCGGATTCTGATTCATATTGTGCAAGTTCTCATTGACTTGCTGCAATGCCGCCACCATTTGCGCCAATGAATTATTCGAGACATTCTGACTTGTCCGTCTTTCTCTTCCTCTTCTTGCCATGGGTACCTGTACTCACTCACTTGTCAGTAATCGAATTTGTATAATAACAGAGCACATAACCACTTAACAATTAGAAAAATTCAAACAATCTCAACACATAAAGTTTTCAAAGAAGCATGTAAGGCCATACCCTAGGTCGCAGGATAAACTATGCTCTGATACCATATTATAAGGACCCAAATTCTACCCTTGAAAATTTTTCCTCATTTTAATCCAATTTCATGCATTTAATTATAAATTATATTTACCGGTTGAACGTACTGATTTAAAAGATCTCACTTTCCTCATCACGCCCAAATCTATATACCAAAATGTGACATACCATCAGGTGATAGAAAAACATAATTCGTATTAATGTAACTTAGTAACTACCGCATACAATTAGCTATGGGTTTCCAAAACACCCATAGCTACATATATCCCGAGTTACTAGTTTCCATGGTTAATTCCATGTACACTGTAAGGACCCGATTTTCATAACTCAAAAATTCTCTTTTAAAATCCTTATTCGTGAAAATGAAGTGATTACTTTTGAAAGACGTTACTCGAACAGTTTGGAAACTTGAGTGAATACGTTTATAAATTTGCAAGGCGAAAATATTCCAAACACCTTTCATTTCAAAAGCATGTCATTACACTTCCGTTCAAATACATCCTATATACAATTACGCTTTCTCAAAATTACCTTGAATACAAACATTAGATCCACTTCATTATACACTTACAAGAAAGTTGTTTATACATGAATTCACTTTCACATGTTCTTCATATTACAAATATTTATCATATAACATATCAATTACATATTATCCACTACTCTATCATGTACTCTTCTCTGCAAGCGTCCAATCCCATGCAAACGAACTATTTCTCCGATATACAGTTCCGCCAATTGCTCCAAGGAGTATCTCATGTTTATAGGCAGAAAGTGTGTAGATTTAGTTAACCGATCCACTATCACCCATATCAAATCATAGCCTTTCTGAGTCCTTGGAAAACCCGATACAAAATCCATGGAGATACTGTCCCACTTCCAAACAGGAATTTCTAGGGATTGTAGTTCTCCCGCTGGCCGTTGATGCTCAATCTTGGCTTTCTAACAGATAAGACAACTCAAGACATACAAAGCCACATCCCTTTTCAACCCAGACCACCAAAACAACTTTTTCAAATCTTGGTACATCTTTGTAATCCCTAGGTGAAAACTCATTTTACTCTTGTGTGACTCTTCTAAAATACTCTTTCGCAATTCCACATTACGAGGCACACAAACTCTCCCTTTGTAACACAACAGTCCACTAGGGTCCGATGCGAAATCATTTTCCTTACCACTTGGCATCAAATCCCGTTTAGCCATTAGCTCAATATCCTCCACTTGCATTACCCAGATTTGATCGAACAGTTCATTTGTGACCTTAAGCATCCATAGAATCATACTTTGAGGCTTTATTTGATCTTCCAAGTTCATATCCCTGAACTCTTCAATCAGTTTCCCTTATCGAACCATCAAGGCCGACATATGTAAATATTTTCGACTTAGAGCATCGGCCACCACATTGTCCTTTCCAGGATGGTACTGCAGCCTAAAATCATAATCCTTAAGGAATTCCATCCACCGTCTCTGTCTCATATTCAATTCCTTTTGATCAAATAGGTACTTCAAACTCTTGTGGTCGTTGTATACCTCAAATCTCACGCCATAAAGGTGGTGTCTCCATATTTTTAAGGGAAAGACCACTGCAGCTAATTCCAAGTCATGGGTAGGGTAGTTTTGCTCGTGCGTCCTCAACTGTCGAGAAGCATAGGCAACAACCTTCCCTTATTAAATCAACACACAACCCAAACCTTGCTTGGATGCATCACAATAAACACTGAAGTCCCGATCAGTACAAGGAATAACCAAAACTGGTGCCGTAGTCAACCTTCGTTTCAACTCTTGAAAACTTTCTTCACATCGAAGCGTCCACACATACGGTTCCCCTTTCCTAGTGAGTTTTGTCAATGGTTGAGCCAATTAAGCTTAAGATCAATTAAGTAGACTTAGGTTAAGTTTTTATATTTCTAGAGTCTTAAGATGATTTATTGGGTAGAGTTCGGAATAGGTGAACCTTGAATGGAAGCCTCACAAATTCTAAAATTGAACCAATCTAAAATGATATTTGCATACATACATACATGATTGACACACTTATACATTTGGATATGATGATATACACATGTACATGGTCCATCATGCATCAAATAAATATTTTTCAACACAGTTAATCGATTACGACTTGTGTTAGTCGAGTAAATGAACATGGGAACGCATTAATCGATTAATTATGGAATTTATCGATTTAATGGATTTACAGTAACTGAAATCTTGGATTTCTTGGGATCGTTAATCGATAAGCTCTAGGTTAATCGATTAAGTCTAACAGAAAATATTTTTGTATAAAAGTTGATTTTTTCCCCATGTGTTCATAAGATTGGAAACAAGATTGCATATAGACTCGCATACATCTCAGTCTTAATTTTTCATATCTTCGAGTGAATTTCTTACAATGAGAAAAGTGATAAGATTTATTTGATTCATAAAGAGAAATAGGATAGTTTCAAGAATTATTGAATGTGCATAATTTTCATATCATTCTTGGAAAATCTAGTTTAACCATACCAAAATACTTTTTTAGTCTTTGTGAAATTTCTAGACTAGTTTAGGGTTGTTGTTGTCGTATATTCGCACATTGAGGTGCAAAATAACTTGAAAAATCTTGTAGACGAGTTTGGTGAAATTCTCTAGGTGTGTTTAGTATCACCTTGGTTGATAATTCCTTTGGGAAATCCTAGTTGAGGTTAGGTTGTTATCTTCACATATATCAAGAGTCTTGATTGGGAGTGATAAATGGTCGGGGTTAGACCATTAGAAGTGGTGTTGAGTATCCATTAGACTCAGGTAGAAGGTCAAACCATCGTGGGAGATCTAGGGCTAAGAAGGGAGTCTTGTATCGATTTGGAAGCTTGTTTGTAGAACATTTGATTTTCAAATAGTGAATAAAAATCTCTCAAGATCAGAAGGGGGCCCTAAATGTAGTTTACAAGTGGGTCTGCAAACGAACCAGGATAAAAGATTGTCGTCTTGATTTGTTCTATCCCTCATCTCTTTAATTGCATTCAATTTACTATTTATGTGGTTTAATTGCTTTACTTATTGAGTTTATTGCATGTTCTAATTATTTAACATTTAGGCATAAATTTATTAAGTGAATTGAATCTGTGATTGATTGATTTTGTAGTTTCTGGTATCGCAAGTGTTATGTTTGTGACACCATGAATTTATATTTCCTAATTTATAGTATCATTTCTGGAAATCTCGCTTGAGCGAGAAAGGGCTCGCCTGGGCGAGAGTGGCTCACCTGGGTGAGTGGAATATTGGGCTATACTGAAGGATTCTCGCCTGAGCGAGAGTTGGCTCGCTTGAGCGAGAGTTGGCTCGCTTGAGCGAGAGTTGGCTCGCTTGAGCGAGAGTTGGCTCGCTTGAGCGAGAGTTGGCTCGCTTGAGCGAGAGTTGTCTCGCTTGGGCGAGAAGTGGCACTCTGAAGCCGTAAAGGCTGTAAGATCCTCGCTTGAGCGAGAGCATCAGATCTGAGTTTTTAAAATGGGCGGGATTTCCTCGCTTGAGCGAGAAAGGGCTCACTTGGGAGAGAACCCGACGACTGCACATTAAAATAGAAACCCCAAACACTTTTTGGGTTAGAACTTTGGAGAGAAGAGAGAGAATGGATCATTTTCAAGATCTAGGATTTGTGGGAATCATCTAGAAGCTTGAGAAGAGGTAAATCTCTTGATTCTAACTCTCCTTCTCCCTTTGAAACTCATTTTAGGTGTATGGGATCTCTTCTCAAAATGTGAGAAACCATGGAAACTCTTCCTTTTGAGTTGTGGTTCATTTTATTTAGTTTCTCTCTCGTAAACTCTTGGTTTAGAGTTGGTATTCAAGGAATAAAAAGAGTTTGTGGGTTGTTTCATGAAAACCCCAAAACCCCCAAAATGAGAATGTGGTAAAATATGAGATGGGTAAAATGTTAGAATTAGAATGTGGTTGATGAATGTTGAATGTTGATTAGAAGGTGAATATGTATGTTTTAATGTTTGAAAACCTCTAAGGAAAGTAGTTTTGGAAACATTTGAAATATGTGAATATCATATATGTTTGTTGTAAAGGTAATATGAGTTACATGTATATTATTGCGAATGAAGTACTGACTTTTGTTGTTGTTTGGCGGGGATTAGGAAAGATCCCAAGGTTGGAGGAGGTAGCGAAGGAAACATGTAAAGTTACCCAAAACCGATCCCAACACTCACTGAGGTAAGGATAAGTCTTTAACTTGCGCATTGTAATGGAAAATGTGTGGATTTTCTGGTTGTGAAAATGATTAAGTTGCGAGTCGTTTATTTATTATAAACATATATGGGTATTTTTGTAATAATTATTGGGTGGATTTACTGGTTATAATTTGATTGTGATTCAAAAGAAAAGGGAAATCTGTTTTTAGCTAACCTTAAGTGGTGTAGCGGCTTTGGCTCAAGCGATGTAGCAAACTCTGGCTCAAGTTATGTAGCAAGTTTTGGCTCAAGCGATATAGCAAACTTTGGCTCAAGTGATGTAGGAAACTTTGGCCAAGTTATGAAGCATCTTTTCAAAAGAAAAGGGAAATTTGTTTTTCGCTAACCTTAAGTGGTGTAGCGGCTTTGGCTCAAGCGATGTAGCAAGCTTTGGCTCAAGCGATGTAGCAAACTTTGGCTCAAGTTATGTAGCAAACTTTGGCTCAAGCGATGTAGCAAACTTTGGCTCAAGTTATGTAGCAAGCTTTGGCTCAAGTAATGTAGGAAAATTTGGCTCAAGTGATGTAGCAAACTTTGGCTCAAGTTTTGTAGCATGTTTTCAAAAGAAAAGGGAAATCTGTTTTTAGCTACCCTTAAGTGGTGTAGCGGCTTGGCTCAAGCGATGTAGCAAACTTTGGCTCAAGTTATGTAGCATGTTTTTCAAAGATATAAACGGTTATATTGGTTTTAAGTACTTATGACTTTTAAATTGCCTACTTAACCTTATTAAAATGTGGATTAACTTATATTGACATTTATTGAGTTAACGACTTACTCCTTTGTGTTTTCTTTGTGTATTGTCAATGTTAATCCCATGGCAGGTACAAGGATGATTAGAGATGCTTGATTTGGATTTTTAGAGACTTTGATGATTAAACTCTAAGATTCTATTTATTCTTGCACTACCTGAATATTTGATGACTTTGATTGTAACTAAGGATACATTAAAGTTTGTAAACACTCGACTTGACATATGATGACTCCATTATCCGAATTATGTTTTTCTGCAAATGAGAGTAGTCACTGTATGAACTGAAATTGAATGTTTAGGGTTATGATATGATTAGTGTAATGGTTGTTGTAAAGATTAAAGAATTGTATGTATGAGGAAATATGGGAAAATCAAGTAGAAAGGATTAAAATAAATGAAAAATTTGCAAGGGTAGAATTTAGGTCCTTACAATATGGTATCAGAGCATAGTTAATTCTGCGGCCTAGGGTATGGCCTTACGTGCTTCTTTGTAATCTTTGTGTACTTGAATTACTTAATTGTACTAACTGTGGTGTGATTATGTGATTTTTGTCTAGTTCTAATTTGGTTTACTAACCAGTGAATGAGAAGAGGTACCCATGGCTGGAAGAGGAAGAACAACGAATCAGAATGTTCTGAATGATCTTTTGGCTCAGATGGTGGTTGCACTGCAACACATGAACGAAAACTTGTTGAATCTAAATCGGAAGGTAGCACCAAGCCCGAGTTCGCGACCCCTGTTTTCCCCCGGGCCTGCTAAGTATCGCGGTGTGGTTGAGTTATGCAGAAGGGACCCTAGTCTGTTTCAAGGCGGGTTCGCTCCTGATGATGCCATTGAATGGGTGGGATCTTCAGGGCCAAGAGTTGTACTGATGCTCAGAAGGTGGCGTATGCCACCTATATGCTAGTAAAGGAGGCTGAAAACTGGTGGGAGATGGTCCGAAGAAAGATGGAGACCGAGGGGCAAATCATCACTTGGGAAGCTTTCAGGAGTTAATTCCTCCAGAAGTATTCTCCTACAGACTTGGACGGGAATGAGGATGATGTGCGAGTAAGAGACACTGCTGCTGGTAAAGTGAACTCTTCACGAGACTATGGGCCTCAACGCAACCCTATGCTAGGGAGGGGTAAAGAGAAGGTGGGAGAGGACCGACAGCCTTATGCCCCACCTAACAATAATCGTAGCCGTAGCTACCAAGGATCGAAACCTACTGTTGGAGGATTCCGACCCGAATCTTTTCCTTTGTGCAATAAGTGTGGGCAGAGACATATGGGAACCATTTGTCCCGACGCTGGAAATGGTTGCTTCCATTGTAAGGAACTAGGGCATATAAAGAAGTTTTGTCCGAAGTTGAACCGGGGTGTGAATGCTGCGAAGGCTGAGAGGCCTAGGACAACATGCAAAGTGTTTACTATGAGTGGCGCAGAGATGTCTGATGTTGACGGTTCGATCCGAGGTAATTGCATGGTGGCAGGTATTCCTCATTTAGTGTTGTTGATTCGGGAGCGACACACTCTGTATCTGTGGAATGTGTAGAGCGACTAGAGTTGCAAATAGAGTCGTTGCCTTTTGACTTGGGCGTATCCACCCCAACTAATGTGCCGGTGGTGGTGTCGAAGTTTGTACCCCAATGTCCGGTGGTGGTAAACGGTAGGGCATTTACCGTAGATTTAATCCGCTTACCACTGTCCCAGTTAGATTTAATTTTGGAAATAAACATGTACATCCTGAAATATTCCTGCATATGAGTTTTCTTGCAATGCATGAAGGCTTAGAAAGTTAAATGAAGTGAGGGGATTGTGTGTAACATGTTCTGTATGACAAGGGTGAAATATCTCTTTGGGATTAATTGTTAATACCCGGTAAATTGTTCCGTGATGTATGAATTATAGGAGCAAAATGTTAACTGTCTCAAAAATGACTTGAATAGTAATGTGAATGATTCCTGTGAACATTTAGATATGTTGTTATTGTGAAGTGACTCATGGTGGGTGAGCAAAATGAGTCAATATGAAAAAGAATAAGCATGCAACTGATTGTGTGATGAGATGTTTATCGATGATAAATGGACATGAATATATTGTGTTGTTTAAGTTTTAGCGGGTTAATTGATAAACAAAATTTATGTTATATGCTTTTGTGGAAAGTGGTAATGAGAATAGCAAAATTGTTTGGTTTTTGTACATGAAACTTTTGGTCTATGATGATTGACCTTTTGTAGTTGAATATTTGTTATGCATGATCGCAACGTTATTGCATAAGTATGTTTTTGTAAATGGATTATGGCGACTTTCATGTCCTGAATGGGATGTAACCCCCGAACTAACTAGCCTTTTGAAAATGGTAATTGGGATGTTCAGTTTCGCATGAGAAAAAAGGTTTTTGAGTATGTTGAAATGAGTATGTAAACCTTGCTTTCACGAAATGATTGCCATGAATCGTATGTTTAATCGATTTTTGAAAACCAGTTTGGGTGAAATATAGCATGTGGCTAAACATTAATTTAGTATCATGTTGGAGAATCCAAAATTTTAGCGACCGTATCTTTATAAATATGATGTTGTTAAAAACTTAGTGATACGATTGTGACCATGTGTTTCTAGACGTGATGCAAGTGGAGTACTAAATGTATATTTGCAAGTGTAATTGGGGTATCCATATCTAACGTATGTTATTGGACTGAATGTTTGTGAATTGCAAATGATAATTGGTGACAAAGCATGTGAACGGAGTGGGCCTATGGTCTTGTATGCCTAGTTGAAACTATGAACTAGCAAATCTTCTTCTACCGTATTCGTTTGGGATAGAAATATTTGATTGAATGATATAATTACTTGGTAATTTTATTTCGTATTTGAAAGAACCCCAAAATCTTGTCGAACTAAATGATACTTGTTGAATGACTACCTTGTTTTTGTGTGATAGCAAGTACAAGTTTGAAAATGTTAGTGACAATTTTTGGGTTAATTGTAGCTATTTTCATATATGAAATGAAATGATGCTGCTACCATCTAGTGGATGTCGATCTAGCCTAAAGTCTAGGCGATGATAGTATTTCCTGAGAGAAGCCTAATAAAATTTTCGGGGACGAAAATTCCTATAAGATGGGGAGGATTGTGACACCCTGAATTTATATTTCCTAATTTATAGTATCATTTCTGGAAATATCGCTTGAGCGAGAAAGGGCTCGCCTGGGCGAGAGTGGCTTACCTGGGTGAGTGGAATACTGGGCTATACTGAAGGATTCTCGCCTGAGCGAGAATTGGCTCGCTTGAGCCAGAGTTGGCTCACCTGAGCGAGAGTTGTCTCGCTTGGGTGAGAAGTGGCACTCTAAAGCCGTAGAGGCTGTAAGATCCTCGCTTGAGCGAGAGGATTATCGCTTGAGCGAGAGGATCATATATGAGTTTTTAAAATGGGCGGGATTTCCTCGCTTGAGCGAGAGAGGGCTCGCTTGGGCGAGAACCGGACGACTGCACATTAAAATAGAAACCCCAAACACTTTTAGGGTTAGAACTTTGGAGAAAAGAGAGAGAATCATCTAGAAGCTGGAGAAGATGTAAATCTCTTGATTCTAACTCTCCTTCTCCCTTTGAAACTCATTTTGGGTGTATGGGATATCTTCCCAAAATGTGAGAAACCATGGAAACTCTTCCTTTTGAGTTGTGGTTCGTTTTATTTAGTTTCTCTCTTGTAAACTCTTGGTTTAGAGTTGGTATTCAAGGAATAAAAAGAGTTTGTGGGTTGATTCATGAAAACCCCAAAACCCCCAAAATGAGAATGTGGTAAAATAGGAGATGGGTAAAATGTTATATTTAGAATGTGGTTGATGAATGTTGAATGTTGATTCCAGATTTCACTTTCGCTCAAACGACCACTTCTTCGCTTGGGCGAGGTTCCTATACTTCTCAAACTTAAAACGTTGAGTCCCTCGCTTAGGCGAGACCCTCTCGTCCAAGAGAGAATGGTCAAGCATGCACCTCAACACCTTAAGTTTTCCAATTAATCCGAAAACCAAAAATTGAGGTGTTATAATCCTTCCCCCCTAACAAGAAATTTCGTCCCCGAAATTTTGTTAGGTTACTCTCGGGAAGATACTATCATTTCCTACACTTTAGGCATAAGATATACTCGACCACACTTGGATCTAACAGTCTAACAATTAAGATCACTTAGACGACAAATAAGGGCACATACCACGTAACAGTGATACCACATAGCCAAATCATGGGCTACCCTTATTGAGCCCAACAAAAAAAAACCCAATCCAAACATCAAGTCAACTAAGAGGAAATTATCACAACCGAAATGAAGATTCTCCAGTATTCCTCCATCACAATAGATCTCCCTAATCCATCACTACAATTGTTCAAAATGATTAACCTATACGGTCTGAATCGCAACAACACTTTCGAAACCACTTCGAAGTGGGATCTATACCCATCATTTACCAAGATCCACTAGATCGCATCCAACATGCAATATCTAGATCGACATCCAGTCGATGGAAATAGCGTCATTTCATTGCATACGTGCAAATAACCACGGTTCACTAAAAAATCTCCACTAGCATTTCAATTTATACTTGCTACAATCACAGAAACATGATATTCATCCAAGCAGCATTTAGACAAACAAGATTCTTGGAGTCTTTCACATACCAATCAAAATCACTAAGTCAATATCCAACTCAACCAAATACTCCTACTACAACGAATGCGGTTTAAGAAGATTTGCTAGTTCATAAATTTCAGCTAGGCATACGAGGTCGTAGACCCACTCAAATCGTATACGTTGATACCATTGATTTTTTTTTTATTCACGAACATCCAATCCAAAAACATGAGTTTTATATGGATACCCAAAATATAATGATGGAAATGCACCCCGTGCTCAAGTCTACATCATATCTAGAACACATGGTCATATTTACCTCAATGATTTTTAACACATCACATTCATCCAAGATGAGGTTGTTAAAAATTCGGGTTTCAACATGAAACTTAATCAATGCTTAGCCGAACAGTACACTTCATTCGAAAAACGATTTTCGAAAATAGATTAGATGTAAGTTTCATGGAAGTCCTCTTGTGGAAGCAAGGGTTTTCCTAATCATTTCAAAATAACTTAAAATCCCTTTTCTCATGCGACACCAACTTCCCAAATCAAAATTTTGAAAAGCTAGTTATTTCTGAAGTTACATTTCATCCAGGACATGAGAGTCCCCGCAATACACTCAAAGAAACATGCTTACACCATAACACTCCAATCATGTATAACAATTATTGACGCACATGAAATAGAAACAAGTTTTGAAAGCACAATATCAAAGCAGTTAATTTGAGTTCATTACCACTATATCGTGCATTGCAAATTTTCAATTACAGCGGTCAATCATCACAGACCAGAAGTTTCATGCACAAAAGATAATCCACTACCTCTTAGGGCAGGAAACTCAACGATGGTCCACTACCACTCCGGGCAGGCAAATGATCCACTACCACTCCGAGTAGGCAAATGATTCACAACCACTCAGGGCACACAACTCAACGATGGTCCACTACCACTCCGGGTAGGCAAATGATCCACTACTACTTCGGGTAGGCAACACAACAATAATCCACTACCACTACGGGCAGGCAATGATCCATTACCACTTCGGGTACCACTCGGCGACAGATGGAAGCCGAAGGTCGACTGATCTCCTAGGGTACCTTCAAGGAGAAGTTCCTACACAAGTACTTTCCTGCTGATTTGAAAAGGAAGAAGGAGATGGAATTTCTGAAACTGGAACAGGGGAACATGTCAGTAGGAGACGATGCGGCCAAGTTTGAAGAGTTGGCCTGGTTTTTCCCCTACGCCGAGTTGGAAATGGACGGAAGGTCCAAATGCGCCAAGTTCGAATCGGGTTTGAGGCCCAAGTTGAAAAGTATGTTTGGACACCAAGAGATTGTTGATTTCCCTATCCTGGTGAACAAGTGTAGGGTGTACGAAGATGATTTGGCAGCTGATGAAGCAACGGCATCTAAGGTGGTTCCTCCCAAACAGTTTGGACCTCAACGAAACTTCCCTCACGGAAAAGGGAAGGGGAAGGCGTTTAATGAGGAGAGGAAGCCTTATTTTCCTCCGACGAGTAATCGGAGTTACCATTCGCATGGGTCGAGGACTCTTTGTGCAACAAAAGTGGCCGAGTGCATGTCGGCGAGTGCATGTCGGCGACTCGTGCCCCGAAATGGTGCTCACTTGTTTTCATTGCAAGGAAGTGGGACATGTTCGAAGAAATTGTCCTAAGCTACCGCAGAGCGTGAATACTGTGAGGGTTGAACGACTTCGATCCATAGGCAGAGTGTTCACCATGAGTGGGGTAGAGACATCGGGCGTTGATGGCCTGATTAAAGGTAATTGCATGGTGTCAGGTATTCCTCTTTTAGTGTTGTTTGATTTGGGAGCGACACACTCCTTTGTATCCATTGACTGCGTGGACCGACTGAATTTACAAACTAAGTCGTTGCCTTACGACTTGGTCGTATCCACCCTAACTGATGTGCCTTTGGTGGTGTCGACAATTGTGTCTCTTTGTCCGGTGGTGGTAAACGGTAGGGATTTTACTGTGGATTTAGTCTGCTTACCACTATCCTAGTTAGATTTGATTTTGGGGATGGACTGGTTGTCAGAAAATCATGTGGTGCTTAATTGTGCTGATAAGATCGTGACGTTTGGAAATCCAGATGGGATTTCAGAGGGAGTCAGTTGTATGGGGCCGATGTCGGCAAAAGAAGTCAAGACTTCTTGTAAGGAGGGAGGTATCGTGTTCATGTTGTTGGCATCCCTAGAAGGCATTGAGAAGTCCAAGGTTGAGGACATTTCCATAGTTCGTGAGTTTCCGGAAGTCTTTCCTGGTGATATTCCGGAATTACCTCCCGTGAGAGAAGTTGAATTCGCCATTGATTTAGTGCCGGGAACGGGACCCATCTCTATAACTCCTTATAGAATGGCTCCGTTAGAGTTAACTGAGCTGAAAAAGCAGGTTGAGGAATTGTTGGCTAAGAAATTTATTCGCCCAAGTGTCTCGCCGTGGGGCGCACCTGTTTTGCTAGTTAAGAAAAAGGACGGTAGTATGTGATTGTGTACCGACTACAGGCAGTTGAACAAGGTTACGATTAAGAACAAATACCCATTGCCTCGGATAGATGACTTGATGGATCAGTTGAGAGTGGCGGTAGTGTTTTCTAAGATTGATCTTCGATCGGGCTACCATCAACTTCGGGTGAAAACCGATGACATTCCAAAGACTTCTTTTAGGACAAGGTATGGACATTTCGAGTATTTGGTCATGCCTTTTGGCGTAACAAATGCTCCAGCAATATTTACCGACTACATGAATCGGATTTTCCATCCTTATTTGGATTCATTTGTAGTGGTATTTATTGATGACATTTTGGTTTACTCCAAAAGCCGAGAGGAACATGCAGAGCACCTGAGGATTGTTCTAGAACTCCTGAGTAAGAACAAGCTTTATGCGAAATTGTCTAAGTGTGATTTCTGGTTGGAGTCGGTGAATTTTCTTGGGCACGTGATAACCAAGGAAGGGGTAGCTGTGGATCCTTCAAAGGTGGAAGCGGTTACAGAATGGGCCGTGCCCAAGTCGGTTACTGAAATCCGTAGCTTCCTGGGTTTGGCAGGCTATTATCAGAAATTCATTGAGGGATTTTCGAAGTTGGCACTACCATTGACTAAGCTCACTAGGAAAGGAGAACCGTTTGTGTGGACACTTCGTTGCGAAAAAAGCTTTCACGAGTTGAAACGAAGGTTGACTACGGCGCCCGTGTTGGTTCTTCCGTGTACGGATAAGGATTTCAGTGTGTATTGTGATGCTTCCAAGCAAGGTTTGGGTTGTGTCCTGATGCAAGAGGGAAAGGTGGTTGCCTATGCTTCTCGTCAGTTGAGAACACACGAGCAAAACTACCCTACACATGATTTAGAATTGGCAGTAGTGGTCTTCGCTTTGAAAATTTGGAGACACCATCTTTATGGTATAAGGTTTGTGGTGTACAGCGACCACAAGAGTTTGAAATATCTGTTTGATCAAAAAAGAGCTGAATATGAGACAGAGGAGATGGATGGAATTTATAAAGGACTACGATTTTGGATTTCAGTACCACCCAAGGAAGGCTAATGTAGTAGCCGATGCACTCAGTCGGAAATCTTTGCACATGTCAGCTTTGATGATTAAGGAAGGGAAGCTGATAGAAGAGTTCAGGGATATGAACCTAGACATCCAGATGAGACCCCACAGTATGATATTGGGTATGTTGATGGTCACGAATGAACTCTTTGATCAGATCTGAGTACTGCAAGTTGGAGATATTGAGTTGATGGACAAACGGGATTTGATGATGAATGGAAAGGAGACCGACTTTGTAACGGACTCTAGTGGGATGATGCGTTACAAGGGGAGAGTGTTTGTGCCTCGTGATGAAGGGCTACGGAATAGTATTTTGGAGGAGTCCCATAAGAGTAAGATGAGCTTTCACCCAGGAACAACGAAAATGTACCAAGACTTGAAGAAATTTTTTTGGTGGTCTGGATTGAAGAGAGACGTGGCTTCATATGTTTCTAGTTGTCTAATATGCCAGAAAGCAAAAATTGAGCATCAACGATCGGCGAGAGAGTTACAAACCCTAGAAATTCCCGTTTGGAAGTGGGATAATATATCCATGGATTTTGTGTCTGGTTTTCCGAAGACTCAGAAGGGATATGATTCGATATGGGTGATCGTGGATCGGTTAACTAAATCTGCTCACTTTCTACCTATGAACATGAGGTACTCTTTGCAGAGGTTAGCAGAACTGTATATCCGGGAAATTGTTCGCTTGCATGGAATACCGTCAAGCATTGTGTCGGATAGGGACCCCCGTTTCACTTCGAACTTTTGGACTAGTTTGCAAACCGCTTTGGGGACTAAGTTGAAGTTGAGTTCAGCTTATCATCCACAAACGGACGGTCAATCGAAAAGGACGATACAGTCATTGGAAGACCTTTTAAGAGCCTGTGTCTTAGAACAACCAGGGAGTTGGGATAGCATGTTACCTTTGATCGAATTCACCTACAACAATAACTTTCATTTGAGTATCGGGATGGCACCTTATGAGGCGTTGTATGGTAGGAAGTGGCGAACTCCAGTGAGTTGGTTTGAAACTGGGGAGAACTGGATATTGGGACCCAAAGTGGTCCAGGAGAGGACGGATGCGATCAAGAAAATCCGGGAGCATATGAGAATCGCCCAAAGTCGACAGAAGAGCTATTATGATAAGAGACGGAAACCTCTTGAATTTAACGAGGGAGATCATGTTTTCATTAGGGTTGTTCCGACTACCGGTATCGGTAGAGTTTTGAAATCCCGTAAGCTGACTCCTCGATTTATTGGGCCTTATCAGATATTGAAGAGAATTGGGCCAGTAGCGTATCGTATTGCTTTACCTCCGTTGTTGTCCAATCTCCAATATGTATTTCATGTGTCTCAGTTGAGGAAATATGTTGGAGATCCATCTCATGTGGTTGAGTCTGATCAGATAGAGTTGAAGGATAATTTGACTTTTGCGACGTTTCCCGTGAGAATCATGGATACCAGTATAAAGTGATTGAGAGGCAAGGAGATTGCCCTGGTAAAGGTGTTGTGGAGCCAAGTGGACGAAGGAGACGCTACTTGGGAAGTTGAGCAAGAGATGAGGGAGGATTACCTTCATTTGTTCGAATCGAGGTATGTTTGATTTTCGGGGACGAAAATTCTTTTAAGAGAGGGAGGATTGTAACACCCCAAATTTTAAGTCTTTAAAATTATAGTATCATTCCTCGGATCCTTGCTTGAGCGAGAGATTCTCGCTTAAGCGAGAGGGGTTCAACTGGGAGGGTGAAATCCTGGGCTATACTAGAGGATTCTCGCCCGAGCGAGAGATGTCTCGCCTGGGCGAGAAATGGCATTTGAGGCTGGTTGACACTGTGAGATTCTCGCTTGAGCGAGAGTGTCAGAGTTGAGTTTTTAAAATGGGCGGGATTTTCTCGCTTAAGCGAGAACCGACGAGAACATTAAATGAGGGAAACCCCAAACACATTTTTGGTTAACAATTGAAGAGAGGTGAGAGAAGAGAGCATTCCCAAGGTCTAGGAGCTTTGATTCTTGTTCAAGAACTTGAGAAGAGGTAAAACTCTCTATCCTAACTCTCTTCTTCCCTTGAGAACCCATTTTTGGTATTATGGATCTGTTCTCAAAATGTGTAAAACCATGGAAACTCTCTCTTTCGAGTTATGGTTCATGTTATGTCGTTTGTACCTTGTAAACTCTTGGTTTTGAGTTAGTATTCCAAGAATGGAAAGGGGTTTGTGGGTTGACTCATGGAAACCCAAAACCCTAGAGAGAGAAAATGAGGTTAGAGAGGAAAGATGGGTAAAATGCTAGAGGTAGAAGATGAGTTGCTTTACAATGTTAAAATATGAGATGATATGTATGTTTTAGATGGTTGAAAACTCTTAATGAAAGTAGTATAGAACCATTGAGAACATGATAAATATCTTGTACGTTTAAATGATGCAATATAAGTTATTTATTTGTTATTTGGAATGAATGACTAACATTGTGTTATGTGGTGGGAATGAGGAAAGATCCTAAATTTGGAGGTGATATCGGTGCAACTTGCGAAGTCACCAAAAACCAAACCCAACACTCACTGAGGTAAGGATATGTCTTTAATTTATGCATTATGTGGAAAATGTGTGGACTTTCTGTTATGGATGATGGATAAAATGTGAATCACTTAATCATTATGAACATATATGGGTATGTTGATAATGGTTAGAAGTGAGCTTAAGGTTTACTTATTGGGGGAGTACCAATGGAAATAAGACTCGAAACTTATTGGGGGAGTACCAATGGAAATAAGACTCGAAACTTATTGGGGGAGTACCAATGGAAATAAGACTCGAAATATAATGACAT
This sequence comes from Lupinus albus, assembly GCA_009771035.1. Taxonomy (NCBI): domain Eukaryota; kingdom Viridiplantae; phylum Streptophyta; class Magnoliopsida; order Fabales; family Fabaceae; genus Lupinus; species Lupinus albus. The sequence goes on along the minus strand of CM020001.1, from coordinate 10,740,564 downwards.
AAATGGTAAATCACTTAGTCACTACAAATATATATGGGTATGTTTGTAGTGATGATGGGTGTATTTATGGTTTATGTATTGGTGGAGTGCCATTGAAAATAAAAGTCGTTTTAGCCGACCAGAATGGGTTAGCGACTCTACCTCGAGTTATGTAGCATGGTTTTTCAAAAGTATAGATGACGAAAAAGTTTTTTTTTAGAGTATTTAAATTATATCACTGTGAAAACTATTAAATGTGGATTAACTGACATTGAGTTTTATTGAATTAATGACTTATTCTTTTGCGTTGTTTGTGCATGGTAAATGCTTATCCCATTGCAGGTAGGTGGACGGGGAAGGATGATTTTGAGTAGGGGATTAGAGAGTTTTGTTTTTAATGTCTCTTATTACATTCTTTTGTAACCTTAATTGATTGTAATTGAAGTAACTAATGGTACTATGAATCCTATTTTTGTGTATGATACTGATCAAGGAGACTAGTTACTCGGGATATATGTAGCTATGGGTGTTTTGGAAACCCATAGCTAATTGTATGCGGTGGTTACTAGGTTATATTAATGAATTATGTTTTTCTGCTATCGAATGTTGTATGTTACTTATGTTACTTATGTTGTATATTAATGACATGCTTTTGAAATGAAAGGTGTTTGGAATATTTCCGCCTTGTAAATTTATAAATGTATTCACTCAAGTTTCCAAATTGTTCGAGTAATGTCTTTCAAAAGTAATCACTTCACTTTCACGAATAAGGATTTTAAAAGAGAATTTTCGAGTTATGAAAATCGGGTCCTTATATTGGGTCCTTTTGTGCTAGTAACCAAGGGAAATAGTCTATTTTTCATCCACAAATATTGTCCATTATGTATACCATGTATTCTAACATTGCAAGAATTAGAAGTATGTCCATTTATACCACATTAAAAACAAGTTGGTATTTTTTCATGCGACAATTTAGCATAAACTACTTGATTCATGTTTGACTTTCTTTTCTTAGTATGAATGTAACCTAGACCATAACGGTTACCTACATTTCTAGATGCAGCCAATAGATTGTTTAAATTTTGACTACTATTTGTGAAGTTTGCAATTTTCTATTTTAAGCACAAATTTTCATTTTCAAATTTTTTCACTTTTCAAAAGTAGATGCGTCACTTCACTTAATAGTAAAATCACATGAAGAATTATCATATATAAGATTCAAGGTTTCATTCTCAAGTTTCAACTCATTAATAAAAGTTTGTAATTCACAATTTTTTTTCATGCTCAAGAATCAACTTTTTCTTATCGAAATACTTTTTCGCTAACTTTTTAAGTTTTTCATACATTTCAGCATACGCACCATAAAGCATATCATATGTGGGGGAATCATCAGAATTAGAACTAGAATCGGAAAAGTTTACCTCACTAGATTCATCTTGCTCACTTGCTTGGGGAGAATTCAGATTTTGAGTCATTAGGCATAATTTGTCCGTTTCTTCATCTTTTGAGGTGCTTGAGGAAGTAGTTTCCTCTTCGGGTGCATCCCAAATGATGTAAGCCTTCTTAGCTTTTATGTCCCAAGAGTCTTCCTTATTGTTATGCTCAATCCTCCTGACATATGTAGGACATGCATACCTCATGTGGCCTACCTTCCCACACTCATGGCAAGTTGGTTTGTCTTTGGGATACTTGTTCTTCTTCATTGAGTCTTTTGCAGCTTCTTTATGAATCTTTCTGAATCCTACCTTCTTTCTTAAGAACTTTTTGAATTTGTTCACAAGGAGAGACATAGTTTCATCATCGACGTCAGATTGGACTCTTCATGATCAATTCTCTCTTCTTGACTTCTCGAACGAGAATTCGTAGCTTTGAAGGAGATTCTTCTGATGTTCTTGTTCGTTTGTTCATGGTGTGTCAAACGTCCTAGCTCCATCTTGTGTTCTTGGACTTTCCAAAAAGTGTTGCGAGTGAAATAGAATCCAAATATTTTGATTCCACTATTGCTGTCCCTTTTGGTTGTCATTTCCTATCAAGACCTCTTAAAACTTTATTAGTCAATTCACCAATAGTAAACATTTTATCTAATGAAACAAGATGGTTAACAATGTGAGTATTTTTGCATATCACTAATAGATTCATGTGGAAACATGCGAAATAACTAATACTCATGTGATAATGTATTTAATCTAGCTCGTTTGACCTAACTAGTGCCTTCATGGATTACTTGTAAAAGTATCCTACATTTCTTTGCCGCTTATGCAGAAAACCTAAATAACTCATCATATGAAAGTGCAGAAGTAATAATATTTTATGCTTTAAAATCAAGGTACACTTTTCTCTTTTCCTCATTGATCAAGAGGCTTCTTAGTTTCTCTTTGGTTTCTCCTTCCACCATATATAGTGGAATATAAGGTCCATATTGTACGACATCCCAAATATACATATCAATAGTCTGTATGAATATTCTCATTTCAACCTTCCAGTAAGCATACCCCTCGCCATTGAACACTGGATGTGCCATCGTCGCCGAAAGTGTTAATGGTGCCCATTATGAAAATGTCTACGATCAACGATCCAAGCGATTAAGCTAGCAGTGTCGTACTAGCTCTGATAACACTTGTTGGGCTTACCAGAGAACAACTGACACCAAGAGGGGGTGAGTAGGTGTGATAGAAAGAAAATTAACACTTTTTCCTGCAAATGAGATATTCTGAAAAATTTACTGTTTAAGCGATTATGACTGCTCTTAATCGATTAACTAAAGCTGTGATTAATCGATTAACATCATGTTTAATTGATTAACCTGATTCTTGCATTCTTGAAAAATAGTTTTCTTGCACGAAAAAATACAACAAATTCAGTCAATATCAGATGCAATCTACTGAATAAATTTATGCCAAAATGTTTAGTAGAATCAGAACATGCAATAAACTCAATAAGTAAATCTATTCAAACATGCAAAGCGTAAATCGATTGAAAGTAAATAGATGAAGGATAGAGAAAATCAAGACGATGATCTTTTATTCTAGTTCATTTGTGGGTCTACTTGCAAATTACATACATGCCTCCCTTTCTAATCTCGAGAGATTTTTCTTCACTATTTGAACAATGTTTTACAAACAATCTTTCAAATGAATACAAGACTCTCTTCTTGAATCTAGAGTCCCCAAGATGGTTTGACCTTCTACCCGCTTCTAATGGATATTCATCACCACTTCTAACAGTCTGGTCTCAGCCACTTATAAATCTCAATCAAGACTCTTGTATATGCGCTGACTGTAGCGATCACCTAACCGCGAATGAGATTTCTTCTCTATCAAGGTGATACTAAACACACCTCAATGTGCGAATAACAAATAGTAAAAGCACTAGACCCAACCTAGAAATATCACAAAGACTCAAAGGTGTTATGTGGGATTAAGCTTGGTTTTCCAAAAATATTATGAAAGTTATGCTCAAATGGATAATTTTCAAACTATCTTGTCTCTCTCTATGAACCAAAGAAAAGTATATAAATTTTCTCACAGCAAGAAACTCTCTCAAAGATATGAAAGTTAAGTTCATAGAAGTATATAATCTTGTGAATTTTCTAACAATTGCAAATCTTATGAATACATGGGAAAAATCAGCTTTTAAACAAAATTGTTTTCTGTTGGACTTAATCGATTAACCTACAACTTAATCGATTAACGATCCCAAGAAATCCAAGATTTCAGCTACTATAACTCCATTTAATCGATTAATCCCATATTTAATCGGTTAACGGGTTCCTTGTTCGTTTAATGGTAATAGATTAACTATGTTGAAAAGTATTTTCTTTTATGCATGATGACCCTTCTACATGATGTGTATATGCATGATACATGATTTTGAAGATATGAATGATAAATTTAGTTTGATGCACAAAACTCATGTTATCATATGTAAATTCACGAGCATGTCAATCATGTATGAATGTATTCAAGTGTCATTTTAGTTAGAATCAATTTTAGACTTTGTGATACTTCCATTCTAGGTTCACCTAGCCTTGACTGTTTAATTAATCATCTTAAGAATCTATAAATATAAAAGCTTAGCTTAAGTCTACTCGTTAGATCTTGAGCCTTCACCTTGTTTTTATTGAGTTGCACGTGTCTTCAAGCATGCCTATCGACCTTGTTTTAACCTTGTCTTATCCTTGTCTTCTCTTTGTCTTCATCAAAACAATATAATGATGCACACTTCATTCTCGATCTCCCCAATGTGATGATGCATGGTTTCATTCTCAGGAAGGGGCAACCACACACCTTGAAAGAGATTAGTTTCGTACCCGAAAAGGTGAGGGTTACCGTTGGTAGTGTATCATCCCAAATTTCAGCTCTCTACTTATATATAAGTGTATACTTATATAAGTATATATTATTTTCCCAAATTTTGACATACTTGAGTTATAGATTAGTAGTGAGAAGAGATAGACAATGAGTTGTGGGTCATGGAATTTCGTTAGGAAAATTCATGATATTAGTTTTAAACATATATTAGAGTTATATCATTATCCTAAGGTATCTTAGAATGCAAGAAACCCGTCTATATAGCACATAAAGTATCTGTAACACCCCAAATTTTTAAGTCTTTAAAATTATAGTATCAGTCCTTGGATCCTCGCTTGAGCGAGAGATTCTTGCCTGAGCGAGAAAGGATCACCTGGGAGGGTGAAATCTTGGACTATACTGGAAGATTCTCGCCTGACAGAGAGTTTCCTTGCCTGGGCGAGAAATGGCAAACTGAGGTTGTTGACACTGTGAGATTCTCGCTTGAGCGAGAATACCTCGCTTGAGCGAGAGGGAACCTGCTGACACTGTGAGATTCTCGCTTGAGCGAGAATCCCTCGCTTGAGCGAGAATCTCACGCTTGAGCGAGAGGGTCAGAGTTGAGTTTTTAAAATGGGCGGGATTTTCTCGCCCAAGCGAGAGAAAGCTCGCTTAAGCGAGAACCCAACGAGAACATTAAATGGGGGAAAACTCCAAACACATTTTAGGTTAAGAATTTAAAGAGAGGTGAGAGAAGAGAGCATTCCCAAGGTCTAGGAGCTTTGATTCTTGTTCAAGAGCTTGAGAAGAGGTAAAACTCTCTATCCTAACTCTCTTCTTCCCTTGATAACCCATTTTTGGTATTATGGATCTCTTCTCAAATTGTGTAAAACCATGAAGACTCTCTCTTTCGAGTTATGGTTCATTTTATGTCGTTTGTACCTCGTAAACTCTTGGTTTTGAGTTAGTATTCCAAGAATGGAAAGGGGTTTGTGGGTTGGCTCATGGAAACCCAAAAACCTAGAGAGAGAAAATGAGGTTGGAGAGGTAAGATGGGTGAAATGCTAGAGGTAGAAGATGAGTTGCTTTACAATGTCAAAATATGAGATGAAATGTATGTGTTAGATGGTTGAAAACTCTTAATGAAAGTAGTATAGGACCATTGTGAACATGATAAATTTCTTGTACGTTTAAATGATGCAATATAAGTTATTTACTTGTTATTTGGAATGAATGACTAACATTGTGTTATGTGGTGGGAATGAGGAAAGATCCTAAGATTGGAGGTGGTGCCGGTGGAACTTGCAAAGTCACCAAAAACCAAACCCAACACTCACCGAGGTAAGGATAAGTCTTTAATTTATGCATTATGTGGAAAATGCGTGGACTCTCTGTATGAACAATGAATTAAATGTTATTGGGGGAGTACCAATGGAAAGATGACTCAAATGAATTAAATGTTATTGGGGGAGTACCAATGGAAAGATGACTCAAATGAATTAAAGGTTATTGGGGGAGTACCAATGGAAAGATGACTCAAATGAATTAAATGTTATTGGGGGAGTACCAATGGAAAGATGACTCAAATGAATTAAAGGTTATTGGGGGAGTACCAATGGAAAGATGACTCAAATGAATTAAATGTTATTGGGGGAGTACCAATGGAAAGATGACTCAAATGAATTAAATGTTATTGGGGGAGTACCAATGGAAAGATGACTCAAATGAATTAAAGGTTATTGGGGGAGTACCAATGGAAAGATGACTCAAATGAATTAAATGTTATTGGGGGAGTACCAATGGAAAGATGACTCAAATGAATTAAATGTTATTGGGGGAGTACCAATGGAAAGATGACTCAAATGAATTAAATGTTATTGGGGGAGTACCAATGGAAAGATGACTCAAATGAATTAAGTATTATTGGGGGAGTACAAATGGAAAGATGACTCAATTGAAATAAACATTATTGGGGGAGTACCAATGGAAATAAGACTCGAAACCTATTGGGGGAGTATCAATGGAAATAAGACTCGAATTATAATGACATCAATGATAAATCACTTAGTCACTATAAAGATATATGGGTATGTTTGTAGTGATGATGGGTGTATTTATGGTTTATGTATTGGTGGAGTGCCAATGAAAATAAATCTCGTTTTAGCCGACCTGAATAGGTTAGCGACTCTAGCTTGAGTTATGTAGCATGGTTTTTCAAAAGTATAGATGATGAAAAAGGTTTTTAGAGTTTTTAAATCATATTACTGTTGAAACCTATTTAAATGTGGATTAACTGACATTGAGTTTTATTGAATTAATGACTTATTCCTTTGTGTTGTTGTGTATTGTAAATGCTAATCCCGTTTCAGGTAGGTGGACGAAGAAGGATGATTTTGAGTAGGGGATTAGGGACTTTTGTTTTGACGTCTCTTTATCCATTCTTTTGTAATTTTAATTTATTGTAATTGAAGTAACTTATGATACTATGATTATTATTTTTGTACATGATATTGATCATGGGTACTAGTAACTCGGGATATATGTAGCTATGGGTGTTTTGGAAACTCATAGCTAATTGTATGCGGGGGTTACTAGGTTATATAAATGAATTATGTTTTTCTGCTATCGAATGTTGTATGTTACTTATGGCTTAAGGATAGGGTGTGAGTGAGAAGCGAGACTTTTAAAGTAAATTTAATCACTCGGTAATTTATGATTCACTGTTAAATGTATGAAATTGAAATAAATAAGGAAAAATTTTCAAGAGTAGAATTTCGGGTCGTTACAGTTTCAACCATGCATGAAAGTAACTTAGGAACCAAGTTATTATCTTCCATGTGATTAAGGTTCAATGAAAATTAATTAATTTTGTGTGGGCTTGAATTTCGGCCCAAGCCCAACCACAAATCCCTCCACAATAATATATAAATAACCTAGGTACTTAGTGGCTACTTTCATATGCAAAAAAAATTAAATAAATTAAAATACGGTACCATTCTCTCCATCCCTCTCTCACGGCAAGGCTTGAGAGTTAGGTAGGGGGAATCAAGGAGGAACTTGAGAGTTTCTTCTCCAATTTTCCTACATGCAAAGGCTGTTATAGCCTAATTTAGGTAGGGGGAATCAATGTCCAAGCTCAAACCATATAATTTCCTTTATTTTAATTGATTAAATTATGTTTCAAAACTCCAGCATCAAAAGGTGGTGTAGTCTAGCTTGTTAAGGTATTTGCATGAGTTTCCTTCCTTCTAATTTAGTGGTTGTTGAACCCCTAGCTTCAGTTTTGAGTTTGCATATTGGTGATATTCTGCTTTCAGGGTCAGGATTTCATTCAAGTGATCATACCCATGAAACCAGTTCTGAAGTTGTGATCCTCTAATGATCTCGAGCAAAATCTACAACTTAGGTTTTATTATCATGCCACTACGCCAAATATGTAAATAACCAACACACATTTCGGGGATATAATAGTGCTTTCTGGCGCTGTTTATGTTAGCGTAGTAGTATATGGTATGCTTTAACAACGTTTTGTTAGGATTCTCTATTAATTGGTGAAATACCAATCCAAGAATCTTGAATCTCATGATTCTCACACAATATGTAAAACAATGATACAAGTCAATGTCATACCTGAATCCATGTTCTCAGATCTGTTCCTTTGTATGCCTTCGTAGAGAGGTTTTGGTATGATGGTTTTCCTCAACCAAATCCTTGATTCCTCCTGGGACCTTCATTTTCTCTCTGATGAGGAGAGATGAAAACTATGTTTGATTTGGTGTATTGGGACCATAACCTTCCTGATGTGCTAACTTAATAGGGTTCCCATTATTCCCTATGGGTTAACTACTCTAGGTATCCACTCATGAAGCCCATATCCATTTTCATTTTATTTTAGAAGTGAAAAGGGTTGTCAGTAATAAGATCACTTATTTTATAACCCAGAAAATAAATAGTCGATATAATTGTATAAATATATGATGCTCACCTTAATTAGAAATTATGAATTTCTAACAATCTCCCACTTGGGCTTTATATTTTCTTGAACCAATTATATCACATATTCTTTAGGCGCGCTTCCATATGCTATTTATATTTAGACTTCTCCTTAATACAATCTGGTCCATCTTATATATCAATTATGGAACCACTGCAATGTTCATCACATATAAGCGTGACTCGACCACGATGATCACCACATTAATATACTTAATGACATAGATCAAATATAGATGAGTGACATGGAAAATTTCATGCAATGTGATCTCAAACATGTCTATTTCCAACTGATCCTTCTTTAATCTTTAGTGAGATCAATCCTAAAGTCTTTAATTGCAACACAACAGTTACAATAATCACATTCAAAATGGAACAACAAACCATCAACTTTATTATGCATAAAAAATGTGTATAACAACCAAAGTAAATCATAAAACATATAGACTCCCACTCAACTAAGGTATCTTAAGGAACAACACCCATATGAGCAACATGCTCGTGAAAGACTTTACGTATCAGACCCTTAGTCAGTGGATCAGCTAGCATAAAATTTGACCTTATATGTTCTATGAAAATTTGTCCTTTTTGAATACTTTCTTTAACAACTAGAAACTTGATGTCAATAAATTTCGACTTTGTAGAATTCTTATTATTATTGGAGTAAAGAACTGCGGACTTGTTGTCACAATAAATCCTCAGTGGTCTTTCAATACCATCGACCACACGTAAGCCATGACAAGGTCTGATGTCTCAAAACAAGCCATAAACTCCATAGCCTTGGTTGAAGGAGCTATGAGTGTTTGTTTAGCATACTTCCAAGAGATAGCACCTCCAACCAACACATATCCAGAGGTTGAGCGTCTGCTGTCTTGACATCCGGCAAAATCGGTGTAAGGACCCGATTTTCATAACCCAAAAATTCATTTTTAAAACTTTAAAACTTTATTCACGGAAAGGAAGTGATTACTTTTGAAGGACGTTGCTTGAAACTATTTGGAGACCGAGTGAATACAAATATTAATTCCATTCATAATTCAAAATGCGGAAATACTCCAAGTACATATTTCTTTTAAAGCATGCGATTACACTTCCTTTCAAATACATAATCTATACAATTACCCTTTCTCAAAAGTACTTTGAATACAAACATTAGATCAACTTCATTATACACTTAGGAGGAGTTCCATTTTTCAAAATAGATAGTCCAACATAGTTCTCATATTATAAACATTTATCAAATAACATATCAATTACATAAAACCCTACTCTACCATGTACTCTTCTCCGCAAGCGTCCAATACGCTACTGCCACAACCTGAACTCAAATACACAACACATACAAGAAGAGACAGAGGGAGTAAGAACCAATTACGGTGACCGTAGCGTGGATTTATATGGAGTAATAACATTAAAGTATTAAACCTATACAACGTCTAACATCAATCATATTAAACATATATCAATCATGGTCAGCTAAAAATGTGTTTTCTTTTCATTGATTCGCCAACAATTCATCTCACAACACAATAAACACAAGGTATCTCATTGTTTCATCATCATAAAATAACCCACAACACCTTCATTGTCAGAAACATACCCATATATGTTCATAACAATAAAGCGATTCACAACTTAGTCATTTTCATAAACATACTTGTCGCCACTTTTAACAAATCTACAACTCATCACATAATCATTGTTACAAATATACTCATATAAGTTTATAACAATAAACAACTCACACAATCATTATCACACAACATAACCATTTCTACTTTTGCCATTAGACAACACATCTCACAATCCTTATTACAAACACACCCATATATGTTTATAACAAATCAACCATCCATAACACACCATTATCGTAAACAAACCACACACAACATATTCTTCATCATATAACACATTAACGTTAGAACCATCTTTCATGACGGTGTATTACCACAAATGAGCATATTGTGTTTTACTTAAATAAACGGTTTTCCCGCACATATATCTCCACTTTTATGGCTAATACATCCTCGTGTAAAATAAAGACTCTCACACCAAGAGAGTTTCAATCCGTTAACATGCTCCGATTCTTGAGGGAAATCGGAGAAGATGACTCTAATGAAATACTCTAAGACCACAATGGTCTTCTCCTTCACCTTACGTTGCGTAAGCTCCGCAAAAGAGCCACATCTCCCTTCATCTTCTCCAATCTCCATTGTTCTATTTTTCACCTCCAAGATTTCCCAAATGTGCCACCAAGCAGTAATAGAAAGAGGTTTTGATGAGTTTTGATGTTTAGTGGAGAGGAGAATGGTTCATTTGGGTGGAGCCGCCGTTGGGAGAGAAAGGAGAGAAAAGAAAATGAAGATTAGGGTTTTTGAAACCCCTCTTTTAGTTTTATAGTTGCGCAACATCGCCCGAGCAAGAATGGCTCGCTTGGGCGAGAATTTAGCAATTTTTCAGCTTTTCAACTCTGACGCTCTCGCCCGGGCGCGGATTTCTCCCTCGGGCGAGAATCGGGCAGTATGCTAAGGCTCCTCTCTAGCCTGGGCGAAAATTATAGCTCAAGCTAGAATTTGACAAGTTTTCCAGATTTCACTCTCACTCAAGCGACTACTTCCTTGCTTAAGCGAGGTCTCCGGGAAACTCATAATAGAACACCGAGTCTCTCTCTCGGGCGAGGTCCTCTATCTCAAACGAGGATTGCCCAATATATACTCCAACACTCTACTTTTTCCAATCATTCCGAAAACGAAATTTGAGGTGTTACAATACTTCCCCCTAAAAGAAATTGCGTCCCTGAAATTTAATTAGGTTACTCTTAGGAAAACAAATACTATTATCGCCTAAACATTAGGCATAATATTTTTTCGATGAACCTTAGATCCACCATCCTTACAATTTTGATTCGCTTAACGACAAACAAGGACACATACCACATAACAGTGATGCCACATAGACAATTCATGGATTAACCTCTTAGAGTCCAAATACAACAACCAATTATCACAGACAACTAGGATGACTAAGAGAAAATTATCACAACCGAAATAAAGATTCTCAAGTATTCAACAAGAATGATAGGTCTCCCCGATCTATCAAGATAACAATCGTTCAAAACGATCAACACATACAGTGAGATTCACGATAACACCTTCAAATTCGAAAGAAAGTGGGAATCAATACCCATCATTTACCACGATGCATTAGATCGCATCCAACATGAAAAAGCTAGATCAACATCCACTCGATGGAAATAGCGTCATTTCATTTCATACATGAGAAATAGTCACAATTAATTCAAAATTCTCAATAACATTTCAAACTTGTACTCGCTACAACACAGAAACATGGTAGTCATCCAGCAAGTAGCATTTAGACAAACAAGATTTTTGGAGTCCTTTCGAGTACAAAATATAATTACCAAGTAATTATCCAATTTAATCAAACATTTCTACCACAAACAGATGCGGTAGAAGAAGATTCACTAGTTAATCACCTCAACTAGACGTACAAGGCAGTAGGCTCACTCAAATCACACACTTTATTACCAATGATCATTTGCAAATTTACAGACATTCAATCCAATAACATACGTTAGATATGGATACCCCAATTACACTTGCAAATATACATTTAGTACCCAAATTTGCATCACGTCTAGAAACACATGGTCATAATCGCATCACCAAGTTTTTAACAAGCCAAATGCTAAACTTCACCCAAAATGATTTTCGAAAATACATTAGATGTAAGATTCATGGCAATCACTTCGTGAAAGCAAGGTTTTCATAACCATTTCAAAATAACTTGAAAACCCTTTTTTTTTCTCATGCGACACTGAACGTCCCAATTACCATTTTCAAAAGGCTAGTTAGTTCTGGAGTTACATTTCATCCAGGACATGAGAGTCCCCACAATCCATTTACAGAAACATACTTATGCCATAACATTGCAATTATGCATAACAATTACTGATGCACATCAAACAGAAACAAGTTTTGTAAGCACAATATCAAAACAGTTAATTTGTGTTCATTACCACTATATCGTGCATTGCAAATATTCAACTAAAAAAGGTCAATCACCATAGACCAAAAGTTTCATGTACAAAAATCAAGATGACTTCGCTATTCCCAATACCACTTTCCACAAAAGCATAGAACAAAATTTTGTTTATCCATTAACCCGCTAAAACTTAAGCAACACAACATCTATGTTCATCATCAAGGTTCAGATTTATGCACATATAAGAAATCACTGGCATAATGAAAATTTGTTACCTTAACTTTATTATGCCCATTTTGTTTTTCATACCGGTTCCCTTTTAGTTTCCAAAGGTTTAGAGAGTCACTTCAAGTTTAAACATATAAGGAATTTCCACCTTTATGCAAACACACTCATCACAATGACATTTAAGTACTTCACCCACTTCATTCATTACTTTGAACCATGAGTTTTACCTTTTAGTATAATCATACAAACTAATGCAAACAAGAAAGTCTAACTTTTAGCAACTCATAAAAACAAAGATACCAGACTTAGCCTTTTCAAAACACACTAGGTATCTTTCATTTAATTTCCTCGTTAACAGAATATTTTTTTAAAAACCATTACTTCATGCTCAACACCTTCCATACAATGTGACACCCTGAATTTAAAGCCATTAAATTATAGTATCAGTCTTGGGAATCTCGCTTGAGTGAGAAAGGTGTCGCCTGGCCGAGAGTGGCTCACCTGGGTGAATGAAATACTGGGCTATACTGAAGGATTCTCGCTTGAGCAATAGGATCCTCGCTTGAGCAATAGGATCCTCGCTTGAGCGAGAGTGGTCTCGCCTGGGCGTGAAGTGGCATTCTGGGACTGTCAAGGCTGTAGGATTCTTGCCTGAGCTTGGATAGGCTCGCCTGAGCGAGAGTGGTCTCGCCTGAGCGAGAGTGGTCTCGCTTGAGCGAGAATTCCCTCGCTTGAGCGAGAGCGTCAGATCTGAAATTTTAAAAAGGCGGGATTTTCTCGCCTGAGCGAGAAAGGGCTCGCTTGAGCGAGAACCCGACGAGTGTACTTTATAATAGAAACCCTAAACACATTTTAGGGTTAGAAATTGAGAGAGAAGAGAGGAGAAGGTGATTTTGAGAGCAAGAACTCGTGGGAATCATCTAGAAGCTTGAGAAGAGGTTAATCTCTTGATTCTAACTCTCTTTCTCCCTTTCAAACTCGTTTTTGGGTGTATGGATCTCTTCTCAAAATGTGGGAACCATGGAAACTCATCCCTTAGAGTTATGGTTTGTTTTATGTTGTTTTTATCTTGAAAGCTCTCGGTTTAGAATTGGTATTGGATAAATGAAAAGGTTTGGTGGGTTGATTTATGAAAACCCCAAAACCCCCAAAATGAGGATATGAGTAAAAAGGGAAATAGATGAAATGGTAGAGGTAGGAGATGAATATGTGTTCTAATGTTGAATATTAGATGAATATGTATGTTTTAGATGTTTGAAAACTTATAATGAAAGTAGTTTAGAAACATTGAAAATGTGTTAAATCTCTTATGTGGTTAAAGATGCAAAATGAGTTATTTATGTGTTATTTGGGATAAATGACTAACATTTGTGTGATACGGTGGGAATGAGGAAAGATCCTAAGGTTGGAGGAAGTCGCGGGGGAGATTGGTAAAGTTACTCAAAACCGACCCCAACGTTCACGAAGGTAAGGATAAGTCTTTAATTGTGCTTCGTAATGGAAAGTGTACGAATTTACTGGTTGTTAAAGTGGTTGAAATGCATGTCATTATTTATTATAAACATGCATGAGTATGTTTATAATAAAGGAATGTGTGAAATTGCTAATTATATATTTTCGATGTGTCAACGAAAAGAAAACATGTTTTTAGCCGACCATGGATGGTTAGCGACTTTGGGCTCAAGTTATGTAGCGATACTCTGGCTTGGGTTAATTAGGCGATACTGCGGCTCCAGTTATGTAGCGATACCCTGACTCGGGTTAAGGAGGCGATAATGCGGCTCCAGTTATGTAGCGATACCCTAGCTCGGGTTAAGGAGGCGACACTTTGGCTCAAGTTTTGTAGCACAGTTATGTTTGTGAAATGATGGTACGGTCTTACGATGAATATACATGCTATAGAATATATATTATGGGATATATATAATATAGGATGAATATGGATTTGTGGAAATGAAAGTGATTTGAAAGGAATGAATATGCATGCTATAGAATATATATTATGGGATATATATACTACAGGATGAATATGGGTTTTCGGAAATGAAAGTGATTTGGAAAGAATGAATATGCATGCTATAGAATATATATTATGGGATATATATACTATAGGATGAATAAGGTGTTTTTGGAAATGAAAGTGATTTGGAAAGGATGAATATGCATGCTATAGAATTTATATTATGGTATATATATACTATAGGATGAATATGGATTTGTGGAAATTAAAGCGATTTGGAAGGAATGAATATGCATGCTAAAAAAGGGGGAGATTGAAAGTGTGCATGTCAAGAGGAACACTTTGGAAAGCTCTCCTTATATGACTTGGTTTTGATGAGGACAACTTGTGCTAACATGAGCTTGAAGATCATCAACAAATCAACATGCTTAAGCCTTCAGATTGGTATCTTGCTTAGACTAGATTAGTTTAGGTTGAGTCCAAGGCTTAAGTCACCTAATACATATCTCAATTGCATAAATCTTTTAGATCTTTTTCATCTTGAGATATGTCATTCATAATATGTTCATGCATCATATAAATACATGTACATGTGCATTCTAGGCATAATCTAAGTATTAAACATGTATGAACTTAAGTGCATAACATATTTGAAGTTTTTACACATGAAAGTGTGCTGTTAATCGATTACCACTTGGCTTAATCGATTAATCTAACTGTTTGCACAGTGTAATCGATTACAACAAATGTCAATCGATTAATCTAACATTTTTGTGAAGCTTAATCGATTAAAGCTGTCGTTAATCGATTAACTGGGCTTTTATTTCAATTCTTTATAAACTGCATTTTCAGAATTGATCTCATAAGTTGCATGTTAATTTTTTTTGAGAGTTAGAGCATATTTTCGTGTTAATTGTTGCATCTAGTTGTAAATGCATTTGTGAGCTTAGAAAAGAGAGAATTCTATGCTTTAGGATTGAGTGCTTTTCATGATACATTTCTCATCTTTTCTTATCACATGTTCTTGCATTTTTTTACATGATTCTTGATTAGATGTTTACATATTATGCATTCTGTTTTTCACTAATACATTTTTCATACTGCATGAGCTTGTATTAGGTGATTAGAGTAAAGCCTTATCTTGTTAGATATAAGTCTTGTTATAGCTTAAGTTTACTCTGTATTGCGTTGTTTGAAAAAGTGTTGTAATTGTGGGAATCTCAAGGTGTCATATCACCAAGAGATTGAGTGTGTCTTCACTGAGTGTTAGACTTAGGGATAAGTAAAGAACAAGGTTCTTGGCTGGGGCTACGCCGAAAGAAAGGTTTTCTTTGTCGGTAGGAAGGGAGTCAAACCATAGAATAGGTTTCTTTTTATCTTGTAAGTGTCTAATTGTTGTAATTGGATAGTGTGTATGTAATTAACATTCATTCAATTATAGTGCAGAAAAATCTCCCAAATCAGCTGGGAGGCCTGGATGTAGTTTGCGGTGGACAAGCAAACGAACCAGGATAAAATTCTTGTTGCAGGACTTTTTCTATCTCTTTCTCTTTATTGCATTTGATCGATTAATTTGTTAAGTAGATTTAATTGATAATCTGTGTCTATACTGTATTACTTGTACTCTGATAAAATTCTGTAAGCCTGGTATAATCGTTTCATTATCAATTAATTGTCGAGCAAGAAACTGTACTTGCATTTGCTTACTGTCACGGTTTAATCGATTAAGTGTGGTGTGTTAATCGATTACTTCAGTCTGTTAATCGATTAAGTGGACTGTGTTGAAAGTGTTAATCGATTACCCTGTTTTGTTAATCGATTAATCAAGGTGTTTTTCAGCATTAAGTGTTGTTTTCGAAAAGCGGACATTCTAACCGCTACACCTATTCAACCCCCCCCCCCCCCCCCCCCCTTCTAGGTGTATTGTAATCACTGATACCTAACAAGTGGTATCAGAGCTAGTGCGAAGTGCTAGCTCAACCGCGTATTCGTGATCCTTAGGGAAAAACGAATGGGTTCGTCAAACCCATTTGGTGGTGATGGTTCATCCATTAATCGACCACCTATATTCAGTGGTGAAGGGTATGCCTACTGGAAAGTCCGCATGCAAATTTTTATTGAAGCCATAGACTCGGATATTTGGGAATCCGTAGTCAACGGCCCTTTCGTTCCACAACATCTTGTGGACAATGAACCTAAAGACAAGCCTAAAAGTCTATGGACCGATGATGAGCGCAAAAAGGTGCAGCATAATCTACGCGCCAAAAATATCATCACATCGGCCCTATCCTATGATGAGTTCTTTAGAGTATCGCAGTGCCAAAATGCAAAAGAAATGTGGGACACTTTACAAGTGACTCATGAAGGCACTAGCGAAGTCAAGCGCGCTAGATTAAATGCGCTTACTCATGAGTATGAGTTATTTCGCATGTTACCTAGTGAATCAATATGTGATATGCAAAAGCGATTTACTCATATTGTTAATCATTTAGTTGCTCTAGATAAATCTTTTGCCAGAGGTGAACTAACTAATAAAGTTTTGCGTTGTCTTGACAGGAAATGGCAACCAAAAGTAACTGCAATTGTTGAATCCAAAGATTTGGACTCTATGCCTCTAGCTACTTTATTTGGAAAACTTCAAGAGCACGAAATGGAATTGGGGCGCTTGACTATGCACGAAGATTCAGATCGGAAAAAGAAAAACATCACATTAAAGGCCACGACCTCCAAATCAAAAGAAGATAAAGATGATGATGAATCTGACTCCGATCTAGATGATGAAACTATGAATCTCCTTGTTCGCAAATTTAGCAAATTCATCAAAAGAAAAGGAGGATTCAAGAAGTTTCAGAAGAAAGAAGCGAAAGAGTCAACCAACAAAGGCAAGAACAACAAAGATCGCTTCACTTGCCATGAGTGTGGAAAAGCCGGACATATGAGATTTCAATGTCCTACCTATCTGAAAAAGGTTGATTCAGAGAAGAGCACTCCTAGGGAATTCAAATCCAAGAAAGCTTACATTGTATGGGATGTACCTGAGGAGGAAACAACATCAAGCACTTCTAGTGAGGAGGAGTCAGCGAAGTTGTGTCTGATGGTCAGATCTGACAACAATGGCAACTCAGACTCACACGAGGATAATGATGAGGTATATTCCGACACCTCATCCACTTCAGATGACTTACCCTCTTATGAAGTTTTATATAATGCTTATGTTGAGTTACATGAGGAATTAAAGAAATTGGCTAGAATAAATGTTGATAAGAAAAGGGAAATCCTTAGAAATGAAAAGAAACTAAGCCAATTACAAAAAGAATTAGATGAATTAAAATTAGAAAATGAAACTTTAGATCTCATCTATTCTTGTAACACATGTGACTGCTCTGCTGATAATTTATGTCAAAAGCCTGTATGTGAGACTTGCGAGATTTTGCAAGAAGACAATCTTAAACTAAAAGAAAAACTCGAACGTCTCACAAACAGTAAACAGCAATTAGACACTCTGCTCAGTCAAACAAGAAACGTTGGTGATCGTACTGGTCTAGGTTATACTCGCTCTGCTAAAAACAAGAGACCATATAGAAAACCTGTAGTTAATACTAAGGATAAAAATCGTAGGCGCTCTCCTACTTGCTTTTATTGTAATACATATGGTCATACTTCTTACTCTTGTTACATTAGAAAATATGGTATACCTAGCGGGGCTTATGTATGGATAAAGAAGGGAGATAATTCCCTAATCACTAACAGAAAAGGACCCAACATAATTTGGGTACCTGAGAAAAGCAGGTGATCTATTTTGCAGGTATGTCTTCGAACACAAGGACAAAAATGGTACTTAGACAGTGGATGTTCGAGACATATGACAGGTGACAGATCAAATTTCCTGGATCTATCACTTAAAGGAAAAGGATACGTCACGTACGGAGACAACAATAAGGGAAAGATACTTGGTACCGGAACAGTTGGTAACTCATCTCATACTCAAATTGAAAATGTTCTGTATGTTGAAGGACTAGAACATAATCTTCTAAGTATAAGTCAACTCTGTGACAAAGGTAATCGAGTATCTTTTGATTCTGACTGTTGCATCATTCGTGACATTTTATCTAATAATGTTAAATTTGTTGGTCATCGTATAAATAATATTTACATGGTTAACTTGGATGATGTCACCACATTATTTTCAAAATTTTTCATTTCTAAAGAAGATGACATCTGGCTCTGGCACAGACGCGTTGCACACATCCATATAAAACATCTAGATAAATTGTCATCAAACCAACTAGTTGAAGGGCTACCAAAACTAAATTTCAAAACTAAAGAGATTTGTGACACTTGTCAAAAGTGTAAACAAACCAAAAACTCTTTTAAAAACAAAAATGTGATATCCACTTCAAGACCTTTGGAGTTACTCCATATGGACTTGTTTGGACCATCACAAATCATGAGTTTTGGTGGTAGCTACTATGCTTTAGTTATTGTTGATGATTTCTCTCGTTTTACATGGACATTATTTTTATCTGCTAAAAGCGACGCTTTCAACTCTTTTAAAAATCTTGCCAAGCAAATCCAAAACCAACTTAACCTGAAAATAGTATATATACGAAGTGATCACGGGGGAGAATTTGAGAACTTTCAGTTCGACAAATTCTGTGATAAGCATGGCATTATGCATCAGTTCTCTGCTCCTCGCACTCCACAACAAAATGGAGTTGTTGAAAGGAAAAATCGTGTGTTAGAAGAATTAGCGAGAACCATGCTTAATGAAAGTAATACCCCCAAATATTTCTGGGCAGATGCAGTTCATATTGCATGCTATGTTATAAATCGAGTATTGTTAAGGCCTAATTTGAATAAAACTCCTTATGAACTATTAAAAGGCCGTAAACCAAACATATCCCATCTTCACGCTTTCGGTTGCAAATGTTTTATATTAAATAATGGAAAGCGGGCTTTAGAAAAATTTGATTCAAAAGCCGATGAGGGAATATTTTTGGGATACTCGATTCATAGCAAAGCGTTCAGAATTTTTAATAAATATTCTATGCAAGTTGAAGAGTCTATCCATGTACAGTTTGATGAATCTTCTCCAAAAGAGAAGAGAAAGGTTGTATCTGATGATGTTGCAGGTGCTTTGGAAGAAGCATACTCAAAGAACATGGATAATGTAGAAGCAACCGATGAAGAATGTCAAAACAAATCTCAGGAGCATTCAGATATGCCAGTTGTGTGGAAAACCAAGAAAGCTCACCCGATCGACAAAGTAATAGGTGACATATCTACGGGAGTGGTAACCCGTAGTTCCTTACGAAACTTCTGTAACTTTGTAGCTTTTGTATCTCAAATTGAGCCTAAGACCATTGATGAGGCCATTGAGGATGTGCACTGGGGTATAGCTATGCAAGAAGAGCTAAACCAGTTCGAACGCAATAATGTTTGGGACTTGGTCCCTAAACCTAAAGATCATCCTGTGATTGGTACTCGATGGGTCTTCAGAAACAAGCTTGATGAATCAGGCTTGATCATTCGAAATAAAGCACGCTTGGTGGCCCAAGGCTACAACCAGGAGGAAGGTATCGATTATGACGAAACCTATGCCCCTGTAGCCAGATTAGAGGCCATCAGGATGCTACTTTCCTTTGCATCGATTATGAACTTCAAATTATTTCAGATGGACGTAAAAAGCGCCTTCTTGAATGGCTATATTCAAGAAGAAGTTTATGTTAACCAACCGCCTGGTTTTGAAAATTTTAAATATCCGAACCATGTTTATAAACTTAAAAAGGCACTCTATGGTCTCAAACAAGCTCCTAGAGCTTGGTATGATAGACTTAGTACCTTTCTTTTAGAAAAAGGGTTCGAAAGAGGATTGGTTGACACAACGCTTTTTATTCGTAAATCAGAAAACTCTGTATTACTTGTGCAAATCTATGTAGATGACATAATTTTTGGATCTACTAATGATATTTTGTGTAAGGATTTTTCTGAGATGATGCAGGGGGAGTTCGAAATGTCTATGATGGGAGAACTTACGTTCTTTCTAGGACTTCAGATAAAGCAACTAGAAAGTGGTATTTTCATCCATCAGACAAAATATTGCAAAGAGCTGCTCAAGAAATTTGAGATGAACAATTGTAAGGAAGCTTCCACTCCTATGGCATCTGCTTGCTACCTAGATAAGGACGAAAAAGGAAAAACTATAGAGGTAACAAAGTATCGAGGAATTATTGGGTCTTTACTTTACTTAACTGCAAGTAGGCCTGATATCATGTTTAGTGTATGCATGTGTGCTAGATTTCAATCATCTCCTAAAGAATCACATCTTACAACTGTTAAAAGAATCATGAGATACTTAAAAGGAACAACTAACATGGGATTATGGTATCCTCGGGATGCCTCATTATCCTTGGTAGGTTATTCCGATTCCGATTTCGCCGGATGTAAATTGGATCGGAAAAGCACTAGTGGTACTTGTCACTTGTTGGGGAGTTCATTAGTAGCATGGCACAGCAAAAAGCAAGCTTGTGTTGCTTTGTCCACCGCCGAAGCGGAATACATTGCCGCTGGTGTGTGTTGCGCTCAAATCCTCTGGATGAAGCAGCAACTCAAGGACTATGGTCTTAATATTGAAAAGATCCCTATTAAATGCGATAACACAAGTGCCATAAACCTTTCCAAGAATCCCGTCTTGCATTCTAGAACTAAGCATATAGAAATTAGACATCATTTTCTGCGTGATCATGTACAAAAAGGTGACTGCGTTCTTGAATTTGTTGAAACTTCTAAACAATTAGCTGATATTTTCACCAAGCCCCTTCCCAGGGATACTTTCTTTGTTCTAAGGAGAGAACTTGGAATTCTTGATGAACAATATCTTGATTAAAATTGTTTAGGTGTTTACATTATCGTCTAGTTTCTCTATGTCTTTGTTTCTTTAGTTGTTCGATATTTGTTTTATTGCAAAGGTATATCTCTTGATTATTATTTTTTTTGTGATTCTGAATGTTTAAATAAATCTGTCACATTGCATGCCAAAGCCTTAAGAAGTTGAAACCATTTTACTGCCTGAAAAAAATTTTTTTTACTATGCGTAATCGATTAAATATTCAATTAATCGATTACCTGGCCATCAGTTGCTTGAAAATTCGAAATTCTACTATAAGTAATCGATTACATTTTCACTTAATCGATTACCTGGGCATCAGTTCTTTCAAAAAATTCGAAATTTCACACTGATTAATCGATTAACCCTGCCCGTTAATCGATTAAAACCAGTTTTATAAAGGCTAACAGTAGCTCGGTTTCACACTTTTTCTGGCTTTCTCACTTTCTCTTTTCTGCTTTGAGATTCTAAATCTATAACACAACTAATCCAAAGTGCATCAAAAGTAGAAACACCTATTCCTAACCCTCTTAAAACCATCAAGGAATCATCTCATTTCATCCTCATTATATCACATCTCCAAGGTTCCACTAAACATAACCTAGGTTAGGTTTGCCTACACCCATATTTGACCTCTCACTGCCATTTCGGTTTCTGCCACATTATGGAACAAAGTCGTCCTAAAAGGGTCAAAACATCAGCCACTCGTGTACGAAGACGAGAGGTCGGTTCGCCTTCCGCTCGGGACCGTGGTGACCCCTACTATTCACTCATTTTGCAAGAAACCCGTATGGCGAAATTCCAAGGTCGGAAACCTACATATATACGGTATGTTGACTTAACTTGGTTAGCGGAACAGAACTTTAGCTTCCCGCATGACATGGAAGCTCAGGGAACTATTCAGTTCATGTAATTAAAGGGACAAGTCTACCCTGCTCTTGTTAGGGAATTCTATGCTAACTTTAGATATAAGGATGGAAAATATTGGTCAATGATTTCTGGCAATTTGTTTGAACTCAACGATGAAATTTTCATGAATGTCGGTGGTTTATCTTCTTCTGGATATAGTATAGGAGATTGTTCCTGGGTAAAGGAAAATTTTGATCCTACTGAAGTCTATAAGTCTTTTCTAAGAGGCCCTCATTTATACATACAGGGTCAACTGACCAAAGCTGGGTCACTTTCTGTTGAGAACAGGCTGCTACACTACATTATTGCTTACATCTTAGTACAGAGGAACACAAATCACGCACAGCCTACTGTGAATGATTTACGTTTCATGTATGCAGTGAAGAATAATGTGATGATTAATTGGCCTGAGGAGATCTTGAAAATTATGAACAGTGTATCTTTATCTCAGTCGAAGCTGCTTCCCTACAGTATCTTCATCTCACGCATCGTTGACTATTTGCGCATTGACGTTTCCGATACTATCATTGTTGAATATACCGACAAGGATCATCTGGTTGGTGAAAGCCTCATACATAAGATGGGTATATACAAGTATGGTAATACTTGGCAATACCAAGAGGACTACACCACTTTTGGTCTGGATTTATCTGATGATGATAATCAGGATGGCACAGATAATCAGCATGCTACAGCTCAGGGGGAGCCTTCTGGATCAGCACCTCAGAACTCTGCTTTTGGATTCGATCAGTTGGAAGCTATGGAGCAACGGCTTAACAACCTTATGGATCTTCACTTCCAAGGACTAAAAGACTCATACTTTGCTGGTATGGAACAGTATGAGGAGCGACAAACTGCGTATTCGGACAACCAATTTCGGGAGTTGAGGAATCTGATTCAATCTACCGCTGAAGCTCAGAATGCCTTGTTTTGTTCAGAATTTCAGAAGCTATCTGTGCTTATCAGGGGAGATCAGAACATTGTCACTTCTGCTGATCACACTGACGATCCTCATCCTCCACCTCAACCTTAATTTAGAAGACTTTAGACCTAGGATATCTTACCTTAGGTTTATTTCTTCTTTTTGGCACTCTTTGGATTTAGATACTGTTATGGATTCTAGCATTTCTGTTGCGTGCCTCTTTTATGTTGTTAATTGACGTTTTCTGGTTTATCTGGCTGCTAAACATTGTTACTCTTTATGCTATTTTATAATTATGTCGAATAGCCTACTATGCTTAAGTGTATGGTTCTTGATCGTATGAGATTTTCTGCCTTGATATGGTTCATCTCGTATGCCGTTCACTTCACTTGTTTGGCTATTTCTGTTGTATAAACTTGCGCACTTATTTAATCCTCTTTAATGTAAAACAGGTTAATTGTTATATCCCAATATTAACTCATTAACTGTGTTTTATGCATTACTCATATCTCTGCCTCTTCTTTGACCTGAGTTATCTTTTTGATAATGTCAAAAGGGGGAGAAAGGTTGTTTTGTTGTTTTCTGATTGTGCAGGTTGATCGTAATAACAGCTTCCGATATTTGCGCATCATATCAACCTTGCCAACACAATATTCAAGCTATTTACATTTAATGTGGAGTTTGTCATCATCAAAAAGGGGGAGATTGAAAGTGTGCATGTCAAGAGGAACACTTTGGAAAGCTCTCCTTATATGACTTGGTTTTGATGAGGACAACTTGTGCTAACATGAGCTTGAAGATCATCAACAAATCAACATGCTTAAGCCTTCAGATTGGTATCTTGCTTAGACTAGATTAGTTTAGGTTGAGTCCAAGGCTTAAGTCATCTAATACATATCTCAATTGCATAAATCTTTTAGATCTTTTTCATCTTGAGATATGTCATTCATAATATGTTCATGCATCATATAAATACATGTACATGTGCATTCTAGGCATAATCTAAGTATTAAACATGTATGAACTTAAGTGCATAACATATTTGAAGTTTTTACACATGAAAGTGTGCTGTTAATCGATTACCACTTGGCTTAATCGATTAATCTAACTGTTTGCACAGTGTAATCGATTACAACAAATGTCAATCGATTAATCTAACATTTTTGTGAAGCTTAATCGATTAAAGCTGTCGTTAATCGATTAACTGGGCTTTTATTTCAATTCTTTATAAACTGCATTTTCAGAATTGATCTCATAAGTTGCATGTTAATTTTTTTGAGAGTTAGAGCATATTTTCGTGTTAATTGTTGCATCTAGTTGTAAATGCATTTGTGAGCTTAGAAAAGAGAGAATTCTATGCTTTAGGATTGAGTGCTTTTCATGATACATTTCTCATCTTTTCTTATCACATGTTCTTGCATTTTTTTACATGAATCTTGATTAGATGTTTACATATTATGCATTCTGTTTTTCACTAATACATTTTTCATACTGCATGAGCTTGTATTAGGTGATTAGAGTAAAGCCTTATCTTGTTAGATATAAGTCTTGTTATAGCTTAAGTTTACTCTGTATTGCGTTGTTTGAAAAAGTGTTGTAATTGTGGGAATCTCAAGGTGTCATATCACCAAGAGATTGAGTGTGTCTTCACTGAGTGTTAGACTTAGGGATAAGTAAAGAACAAGGTTCTTGGTTGGGGCTACGCCGAAAGAAAGGTTTTCTTTGTCGGTAGGAAGGGAGTCAAACCATAGAATAGGTTTCTTTTTATCTTGTAAGTGTCTAATTGTTGTAATTGGATAGTGTGTATGTAATTAACATTCATTCAATTATAGTGAAGAAAAATCTCCCAAATCAGCCGGGAGGCCTGGATGTAGTTTGCGGTGGACAAGCAAACGAACCAGGATAAAATTCTTGTTGCAGGACTTTTCCTATCTCTCTCTCTTTATTGCATTTGATAGATTAATTTGTTATGTAGATTTAATTGATAATCTGTGTCTATACTGTATTACTTGTACTCTGATAAAATTCTGTAAGCCTGGTATAATCGTTTCATTATCAATTAATTGTCGAGCAAGAAACTGTACTTGCATTTGCTTACTGTCACGGTTTAATCGATTAAGTGTGGTGTGTTAATCGATTATTTCAGTCTGTTAATCGATTAAGTGGACTGTGTTGAAAGTGTTAATCGATTACCCTGTTCTGTTAATCGATTAATCAAGGTGTTTTTCAGCATTAAGTGTTGTTTTCGAAAAGCGGACATTCTAACCGCTACACCTATTCAACCCCCCATTCTAGGTGTATTGTAACCACTGATACCTAACATATATATTATGGGATATATATACTACAGGATGAATATGGGTTTTCGGAAATGAAAGTGATTTGGAAAGAATGAATATGCATGCTATAGAATATATATTATGGGATATATATACTATAGGATGAATAAGGTGTTTTTGGAAATGAAAGTGATTTGGAAAGGATGAATATGCATGCTATAGAATATATATTATGGGATATATATACTATAGGGTGAATATGAAAGATAAGGAAAAGAAAGTGATTTGGGATAGATTAATATGCATGCTATAGAATATCTATATCGTGGGATATATATATATATATATATATGCTATAGGATGAATATGGAAAATACAGAAAGAGAAGAAAGTAGATATGAATGGTTATCTTCTTGTACTTGTAATATGTGTCTCACTCTAATGTTTATATTGTATTTAAAATGTGGATTATCTAAGAATGATGATTATTGAATTAATGACTTACTCCTTTGTGCGTTTTGTGTATTTGTTATCAATAATCCCATTGCAGATAAACAGGTAAATTGAGGATGCTCGTTTGGGAACTTAGGAGCTTTATAGCTGGATTTCTCTTGTTGTGCTTGTGGTTTTGTAACTAATTACCTATGGATTTGAATTCTTGTAATTATGACTAAGGTGTTAGTTTTTAGTTGTGTAATTATGGGAATCCCGTTAAGTGGAACTATAACTATTGATATTTTACTCTCACAGAGAGTTACTTAATCAAATTATGTTTTTCTGCATCGCGAACATGTGTGTTACTGATTTACGTATAGTATCTGGAAAAATAACTAATGGGTGTTTGAAAATAACTTTTTGGATGTTCGAAATGATAGGATGAAGGGAAATTGTTTTAATTAAGGAAAAAATTTCAAGGGTAGAATTTGGGTCCTTACATACAACATATCCATCTACATGTTCACGTGAATCATTACCTTGCTATTCAAGTCATTACCGTAACAATTAACATATCGCTTCTAGAATTCACACATCACGGAACAAATTATCGGATATTAGCAATTAATCTCCAACGAATATTTCACCATTGTCATACAAAACATGTTACACACAAATTCCTCATTTCATTCAACTTTCTAAACTTTCATGCATGATAAGCAAACTTGTATGCAGGAATAAGTCCAGATGTACATGTTCATTTCCAAGCAAAACAGACAAATACATGTTAGTGGACTTTTACAAAGTAAACAGATTGGTTACATGTCATGAAATAAAATGTAGATATTTAGCCACCAAGTCTAATAACCGGTTAATCACTACACATGCATATTTGTTTTAATCCTGAGGAATGGCAAGATAATTAACAACATACATTAACTAGGAACATGTAGGAAATCACATAACATAACATACAACTTTTCATGTTATAGATTATCCTACTATTAGCAAAAGCAAACATTCTCCTTATTATCAAAAATCATCCATTAAATCATCCATCCAAGAAAGTCAATTTAATCATTCCTCTTCAATTATCTTAATCTTAGTGATAAAAGAAAATTCACATCAAGAGGTTGACCAAAGCTCAAACAAGAGATCCACTACTAGGAACTCTCAACAAATAAATCTCACATCAAGAAATCCAACCGGAAAATCACAATCACAAACTCCCCATAAACAATTCCAACAAGATGTTCACAACCAGAAACTTTCAGCAAACGTTTCACCAGAGAATCTCAACAAGGGTCTCACACAATAAATTCAACAACAAGTCCATACCAGGGAATTCAACAAGAGTTTTACGACAAGAAATTGTAACACCCTAAATTTGAGTCATTAAAATTATAGTATCAGTCCTGGAATTCTCGCTTGAGCGAGGGATTCTTGCCTGGGCGAGAGAGGTTCACCTGGGAGGGTGAAATCCTGGGCTATACTGACGGATTCTCGCCTGAGCGAGAGTTAGCTCGCTTGAGCGAGAAAAATGACAATTTGTACCTGTCGAGGCTATAAGATTCTCGCCTGGACGAGAGTCCCCTCGCCTGGGCGAGAAGGTCAAATCTGAGTTTTTAAAATGGGCGGGATGTTCTCGCTTGAGCGAGAATGAGCTCGCTTAAGCGAGAACCCAACGAGTTGCATTAAATGAGAAACCCCCAAACACATTTTAGGGTTAAGAAAAGAAGAGAGGTGAGAGAAGAGAGCTTTTCCAATGGCAAGAAGCTTCAATACTCATCCAAGAGCTTGAGAAGAGGTAAATTCTAACTCTCTTCTTCTCTTTGGAACTCTTTTTGGGTATGTGGGATCTCTTCTCAAAATGAGAGAAACCATGGAAACTTACCCTGTTGAGTTATGGTTCGTTTTATGTTATTTTATCTTGTAAACTCTTGGTACAGAGTTAGTATTTCAAGAAAGGAGAGGGTTTGTGGATTGATTCTTGAAAACCCCAAAACCCTAAAGTGAGAATGTGGTTAAAGAAGAAAATGGGTAAAGTGCTAGTGGAAGAAGATGAATAAGCTTTCTAATGTTGAAATAGGAGATGAATATGTATGTTTTAGATGTTGTAAACTTATGATGAAAGTAGTTTAAAAACATTGAAAATGTGTTAAATATCTTGTATGGTTAAATAATGCAATAAAAGTTGTTTATATGATATTTAGAATAAATGACTAACATTGTGTTATATGGTGGGATGAGGAAAGATCCTAAAGTTGGAGGCGGTGTCGGTGGAACTTACGAAGTCGCCAAAAACCAAACCCAACACTCACCGAGGTAAGGATAAGTCTTTAACTTATGCATTGTAATAGAAAATGCGTGGATTTTCTGTTGTGGATAATGAAATGTAATGTAAATCACTTTCTCTTTACAAGCATATATGGGTATGTTTGTAGTGATGAGGAGTGCATTTACTGTTTATGTATTTTTGGAGTGCCAATGGAAATAAAACTCGGAATAACGAAATGAATTGTAAATCACTTTGTAGTTATAAGCATATATGGATATGTTTGTAATGTTGTCGGGTGCATTTACTATTTATGTATTGGTGGAGTGCCAATGGACATAAAACTCAGAATAATGAAATGAATCGTAAATCACTTTGTAGTTATAAGCATATATGGATATGTTTGTAATGATGTCGGGTGCATTTACTGTTTATGTATTTGTGGAGTGCCAATGGAAATAAAACTCGGAATAACGAAATGAATTGTAAATCACTTTGTAGTTATAAGCATATATGGATATGTTTGTAATGATGTCGGGTGCATTTACTATTTATGTATTGGTGGAGTGCCAATGGAAATAAAACTCGGAATAATAAAATGAATCGTAAATCACTTTGTAGTTATAAGCATATATGGATATGTTTGTAATGATGTCGGGTGCATTTACTGTTTATGTATTGGTGGAGTGCCAATGGAAATAAAACTCGGAATAACAAAATGAATTGTAAATCACTTTGTAGTTATAAGCATATATGGATATGTTTGTAATGATGTCGGGTGCATTTACTATTTAAGTATTGGTGGAGTGCCAATGGAAATAAAACTCGGAATAAAGCAATGATTTGTAAATCACTTTGTAGTTATAAGCATATATGGGTATGTTTGTAATGATGTCGGGTGCATTTACCGTTTATGTATTGGTGGAGTACCAATGGAAATAAAACTCGCTTTAGCCGACCAGAATGGGTTAGCGACTTTAGCTCAAGTTATGTAGCATGGTTTTTAAAAAATATCGACGATGAAAATGGTTTTAAGTGTATTTGATTTACACCGTTATTTAACCTTATTAAATGTGGATTAACTTACATTGATGTTTATTGAGCTAATGACTTACTCCTTTGTGTTTCCGTGTATGGTTAATGTTAATTCCATTGCAGGTAGGTGGAAGGAGTGTGGGCGTTTTGATTACGAGATTAGAGACCTTTATTTTGACTTCTCTTTGCTCATTCTTTTATAACCTAATTGATTGTACTTGAACTAACTATTTGTATCGATGAATATGATTTTGCACATGGTGTTGTCCATGGAAACTACTAACTCGGGATATATGTAGCTATGGGCATATTGGAAACCCATAGCTAATTGTATGCAGTAGTTACTAAGTTTCATTAATACGAATTATGTTTTTCTGTCATACGATCTTGTACGTCACTTTTGGAGTATAGACTGAGGGTGATGAGGGAAGTGAGACTTTTTACATAAGTACATTCAATCGGTAAATTAAATTATAGTTAAATGTATGAAATTGGATTAAAGTAAGGAAACAATTTCAAGGGTAGAAATTAGGTCCTTACAGAAATCCTCTACAAAATTCACAACAAGGAATTTTCAACAAGCACTTCATCAATAACTTACAACAAGACATCCAACGATAAGTTCACAACCAGACGCTTACCGCAAGAATTTAACAATCATCTTTCACATCAGTAGTTATCACATAGTTAACAAACTATCAGCATAAATCAAGCAGTTAACTCACACAAATTTCACAAAGAAGCACGTAAGGCCATACCCTAGGCCGCAGAGTTGACATATGCTCTGATACCATATTGTAAGGACCCGATTTTCATAACCCAAAAGTACATATTTCTTTTAAAGCATATTTCTTTTAAAGCATGTGATTATACTTCCTTTCAAATACATAATCTATACAATTACCATTTCTCAAAAGTACTTTGAATACAAACATTAGATCAAATTCATTATACACTTAGGAGGAGTTCCATTTTACAAAATAGATAGTCCAACATAGTTCTAATATTATAAACATTTTTCATATAACATATCAATTACATAAAACCCTACTCTACCATATACTCTTCTTCGCAAGCATCCAACGCGCTACCGCCACAACCTGAACTCAAATACACAACACATACAAGAAGAGACAGAGGGAGTAAGAACCAACTACGGTGACCATAGCGTGAATTTACATGGAGTAATAACATTAAAGTATTAAACCTATACAATGTCTAACATCAATCATATTAAACATATATCAATCAACACATTATACCACATAATGTTCATATATCCAATTAATATGATTATCGTCACTCACTTAGGCAATTCATCCCAAATCATTACAACATGCCATAGGATAGTCATTCCTTCATTTAGCACCTATTACAACTTACTTATATGATTTACCCAATTCAACCTTCATCATAAATCAACATACATATATATCCATAAAATCATGCAACATAACTTGAGCCAAAGTTTGCTACATTGCTTGTGCCAAAGCTTTCTACATTGCTTGAGCCAAAACTTGCTACATCGCTTGAGCCAAAGCTTGCTACATCGCTTGAGCAAAAGCTTGCTACATCGCTTGAGCCAAAGCTTGCTACATCGATTGAGCCAAAGCTTGCTACATCGCTTGAGCCAAAGCTTGCTACATCGATTGAGCCAAAGCTTGCTACATCGCTTGAGCCAAAGCTTGCTACATCACTTGAGCCAAAGCTTCCTACATCACTTGAGCCAAAGCTTGCTACATAACTTGAGCCAAAGTCGCTATACCATTCGGTTAGCTAAAATATACTTTCTTTTTGAAAATCATGCTACATAACTTGAGCCAAAGTTTGCTACATTGCTTAGCCAAAGCTTGCTACATCACTTGAGCCAAAGTTTGCTACATTGCTTGAGCCAAAGCTTGCTACATCACTTGAGCCAAAGTTTGCTACATCACTTGAGCCAAAGTTTGCTACATCACTTGAGCCAAAGTTTGCCAAATAACTTGAGCCAAAGTGTGCTACATAACTTGAGCCAAAGTCGCTAACCAATCTTGGTCGGATAAAAACGTGTTTTCTTTTCATTGATTCGCCACCAATTCATCTCATAACACAATAAACACAAGGTATCTCATTGTTTAATCGCCATAGAATAACCCACAACACCTTCATTGTCACAAACATACCCATATATGTTCATAACAATAAAGCGACTCACAACTTAGTCATTTTCATAAACATACTCATCGCCACTTTTAACAAATCAACAACTCATCACACAATCATTGTTACAAATACACTCATATAAGTTTATAACAATAAACAACTCACACACAATCATTATCACACAACATAACCATTTCTACTTTTTCCATTAAACAACACATCTCATAATCCTTATTACAAACACACCTATATATGTTTATAACAAATCAACCATCCATAACACACCATTATCGTAAACAAACCACACACAACATATTCTTCATCATATAACACATTAACGTTAGAACCATCTTTCATGACGGTGTATTACCATAAATGAGCATATTGCGTTTTACTTAAATAAACGGTTTTCCCGCACATATATCTCCACTTTTATGGCTAATACATCCTCATGTAAAATAAAGACTCTCACATGGACCACAAACACTGAAGAGAGTTTCTATCCGTTAACATGCTCCGATTCTTGAGGGAAATCGGAGAAGATGACTCTAATAAAATACTCTAAGACCACAATGGTCTTCTCCCTCACCTTAGGTTGCGTAAGCTCCGTTGCTCTGCAAAAGAGCCACATCTCCCTTCATCTTCTCCAATCTCCATTGTTCCATTTTTCACCTCCAAGATTTCCCAAATGTGCCACCAAGAAGTAATAGAAAGAGGTTTTGATGTTTAGTGAAGAGGAGAATTGTTCATTTGGGTGGATCCGCTGTTGGGAGAGAAAAGAGAGAAAAGAAAATGAAGATTAGAGTTTTTGAAACCCCTCTTTTACTTTTATAGTTGCGCAGCGTCGCCCGGGCGAGAATTTCGCAATTTTTCATCTTTTCAACTCTGACGCTCTTGCCCGGGTGCGGATTTCTCGCTCGGGCGAGAATCGGGCAGTATGCTAAGGCTCCTCTCTAGCCTGGGCGAAAATTCTAGCTCAAGCTAGAATTTGACAGCTTTTCCAGATTTCACTCTCACTCAAGCGACTACTTCCTTGCTTAAGCGAGGTCTCTGGGAAACTCATATTAGAACACCGAGTCTCTCTCTCGGGCGAGGTTCTTTCTCTCAAACGAGGATTTCCCAATATATACTCCAACACTCTACAGTTTCCAATCATTCCGAAAACAAAATTTTAGGTGTTACAATCGGAGTCCGAATACCCAATGATCTCTAAATTCTCAGACCTCCGATAAGTGAGCATGTATTCCTTTATTCTCTTCAAGTAACGCATAACACGTTTGACTGTCTTCTAGTGATGCATTACAGGATTGCTCATATATCTTGCCAAAACTCCCACGACAAATGCTATGCCGGGGCGTGTGAAAACTTGAGCATACATTAGACTTCCTACTGCCGATGCATAAGGAGTCTTTTGCATCTCGTATCTTTCAAGGTAATTTTTGGGGCACTTTTTGAGACTAAACTTGTCTCCCTTAGCTATATGGGTATCTCCTGGTTTACTATCTTTCATGACAAATCTATTTAGGACTTTATCAATATAGCTTTCTTGTGACAACCTTAAGAACGATCTCTTAGTATCTGAATGCCTAATACGAAAGAAACTTCCCCAAGATCTTTCATTTCGAAATTCTTCGTTAGAAATCTCTTGGTCTCACAATAGTCCCATATCACTGCTCACAAGCAGTATATCATCGACATATAATACCAGGAATATAAATTTACTCCCACTGAATTTGTGGTACACACAATCTTCAACTTTATTTGCCTCAAAACCATACGAGGTAATAACTTGATGAAACTTGTGATTCCACTGACGAGGGGCTTGTTTGAGGCCATAGATGGATTTCTTTAATTTGCACACCATAGATTTTGAGCCAATTGATTCAAAATTTTCTGGTTGCAACATATATATTGTTTCTTTAATGTCACCATTTAGAAACGCAGTCTTAACATCCATCTGATATAGCTCTAAATTAAAATGAGCTACTAGTGCCAATATTATTCTAAAAGAATCCTTCGAAGATACTGTAGAGAAGGTTTCTTTATAATCAATGCCTTCTTTCTTAGTGTAGCCATTTAGCAACTAGACGCACTTTATATCTGTCAATATTACCTTTTGAATCCCTCTTGGCTTTAAATATCCATTTGAAACCAATAGGTTTCGTACCTTCAGGTAAATCGACAAGATCCCAAACGTCATTATCATGCATAGACTTTATATCATCCTTCATGGCATCAATCCACTTTTGAGAGTTAGAACCTTTCATGGCTTGACAGAGGTTAAATGGATCATCCTCTGTTAACCCGATGCCATCCTCATGTTCTTGAAGAAATACAATATAATCATCTGAAATTGCATTTCTCCTCTCTCTAGTAGATCTCCTTAATAACACTTCCACTTCTTGAGGTTGTTGAATTTGCTCCAATGGTACTTCAGCGAGAACCTCATTGTTGTCTTGCTCTAGAATATTGTCAGGAACAATATTATGAGCATTTTGTTCTACTACCGAAGTTGTTCCTTGAATGGTAATAGGCACAAGAACTTGTTCACCATTAGTGACATGTTCTTCCTCAAAGACAACATTCCTTATGTTCTCTTCCTTCCCAGAATCAACTTCCTCAAGAAATCTCACATTTCCAGTCTCAAAGAAAAGTCTTGTTGTAGGATCATAAAATTTATAGCCCCGTGAACGTTCCGCATAGCCAACAAAGTAACAGCTAACTGTTCTTGAGTCCAATTTTCTTTAATGTGGCCTATAAGGCCGCGCCTCAGATGGACAACCCCAAATGTGCAAGTGTTTTAAGCTTGGCCTTTTACAAGTCCAAAACTCATATGGAGTTTTGTTAACTTCTTTACTTGACACCCTATTAAGGATGTAAACTGTGATCTTTAAAGTTTCCCCTAAACAGACTCTGGTAAGGAAGAATGACTAATCATATTCCTCACCATATCCTTAAGAGTTCAGTTTAGTCACTCAGCAACATCATCCATGATAGGTTTGTCTGGCATAGTGTATTGCAAAACAATTCCATTTTCTCTTAGGAAAAAATGCAAATAGCTCTTTCACAGCATCCTAATTATTCTTTCTTTTCTTATTCTAAGAGGTCGTAACCAAATGAGCACTTCCAGTCTTATCTCTCTACAGCCTCTCTCCCACTTGAGTGTTATAGCTCACTTTGAATTTCCCAAAGTGAGCAGGAAGTGAGATCAAAACCAAGTGCACGAGCAAGTCTTCATAAATCTCTAACTTTAGTGACATGAGTTTCAATGCAAGATTAGACATCTCAATAATGTACTCCCTTATTTTCCCTTTGTTTCATACCTTATGGAGATGAGTTTAGCCAAAAGGCTACTTGTCGCCGCCTTTTCATTTTTTCAAAGTAATATTCTATTTATTCAAGGAATTTCCTTGCATTTTGACCCTAAAAAATAGAGCCCCGAAATGCTTATGGAACGGAGCGTTTCATGATCATTAGATACATTCGATTAGAGTGTTCCCATTTCTCAATTTTAACCTCATCGAGGTTTTCCGGAGTAGAAATAGGTTTCTCCAAACGAAGTGCCAGATCTAAATCCATACAGCCAAGAATAATCTCTACGGCTTCCTTTCAGTCCTTAAAATTTGTTCCGTTCAATAATGGGATGTTGTTAATTTGAGTAGAAATATTTACAGCACTGGTAAAAGACACTAAATCAAGTAGAACAAAGAACAAAATAAATTGCAATCATTCTTGCAATAAACTCACATCAAGTTTAACCCTTAAAATCCAATAAGACACATCATGAGTTACCTAGTACAACATTAATATTCAGTCTTTGGACAAAAAATATTAACTTGTAGTTGATACACTCAATATGGTAATCAAATATTGATAATCAGTCCTTTAAAATAATAAACATTTCTTTGGACCGACTTACTATTCACATGGGAAGCTATATGATTATCAGATATTTAATACCACAGGTATGTTTATAATTTTTGTCAAATAGTAATCTTCCTTTGGGCAGATCACTATTCGCATAAAAAATGCAAACATACAATTAGCTTGATATTCCATATTCATTCATAATGTAATTCTTGTTATAATGGTCAAACATTGATCCTAATGCATGTCAAAAAATAAAGCATTCTTTGGACTGATTTATCATTCACATTTGCAACCTTATAATTATCACATGTGTGTATATAATCCGGCCAAATAATAATCTTCCTTTGGACCGATTAATACTCGCATGAATATGTATACGCACTTGCATTTGACATTTATTATAAACAATTTACACAAAAGATGTCACTTTGGTGACGTCTTATTTCTATAGGTTCACTTAAAAAATCAAACTATCTTATAATAAATAAATAAACAGTCATGTTATATATAAAAATAAGACATTCACATAATAGACCCATCACAAGATACCTTGCACAACATCAATTTCTAGTCTTTGGACAGAGAAAATCAATTTGCAAGTGGTACTCTCAGTGCAATGATCAAATATTAACAATTAGTTCTGTCAAACAATAGTCTTTATTTGGACCGACTATTATTCACATGAAAAAAGAAACTTTATAATTGTTACACATTTATCATCACAAGTATGTTATTATTTGGCCAAATTGTGTCTTCCATTGGGCTGAACACAATATAATTATGATTAACAAATCTAATAACATAATATCATCTCAGTGCAATGATCATATTATGTTATTATGATTAACAATTCTAATAACATAATATAATTCCAAATCAAATATGCTCATGCATATCTTAAACACATATAGTATACATTTGAACAAATCATAATTATATATATAACATATATGCACGTATTCAGATTGCATAATATACCAATGTATAACATATATATATATATATATATATATCGCTTCAAACTCAATATATATGACACAAACACATATATAAGAATACCATATGCAGTGCACTGTGAATTTAGCATACAATGAACACATGTAACTTCAACAACAATGTTAAATATATTATGTAACTTGAGGCTAAACAAATTTCATGCCGAAAAAACACAACATCAAAAAATTAATTCATGTGGAATGTAAAAATGGTATATATAACCAAATACTTACATATACTTCCATAAATTTAAAAAAATATTGAAATTGATATGAACAAGGTAGCGTAACACGAAGAGACATTAATTGATACGCTACATAACGTAATGTTATAACAACAGCAGTTTCAATCCCATATGATTTGGACAATTATAACTCAAATATGGAGTTATTTCAAAAAAAAATTCTAATTTGTATAACATGATGGCGTAAGCATAAAATTCCCAAATCAAAATTAGGGTTCATAAAAAAATTGGAAAGACACCCTTAATGGAGAATCATAAAATTCAGAACCTATGCTCTGATACCACTTGTTAGAATTCTCTATTAATTGGTGAAATACAATCCAGGAATCTTGAATCTCATGATTCTCACACAATATGTAAAACAATGATACAAGTCAATGTCATACCTGAATCCATGTTCTCAGATCTGTTCCTTTGTATGCCTTCGTAGAGAGGTTTTGGTATGATGGTCTTCCTCAACCAAATCCTTGATTCCTCCTGGAACCTTTGTTTTCTCTCTGATGGGGAGAGATGAAAACTATGTTTGATTTGGTGTATTGGGGATCATAACCTTCCTGATGTGTTAACTTAATAAGGTTCCCATTATTCCCTATGGGTTAACTACTCTGGGTATCCACTCATGAAGCCCATATCCATTTTCAGTTTATTTTCAGTAATAAGATCACTTATTTTATAACCTAGAAAATAAATAGCCGGTATAATTGTATAAATATATGATGTCCACCTTAATTAGAAATTATGAATTTCTAACACGTTTATGTAGACATTGTTGTACGTCAACTTTTAATAGTGCTCATTGTAATGAGCATTGTTGTATGCTCTAACAAGCATTGTTATATATGTATATGACTTTTAGCAGCGCTCATTACAATGAGTGTTGTTGATATGTCACTTTTACATCACTCATTTAACAACACTCATATTAAATAAGGAAAAATCTCTCTCAGACATTTTATCAAACACATAAGAAGCATGTCCAGTTCCACCACATTTATAAACCATTGCATGAACTTGTCTCCGTTAGATCAAATCCATTAACCCAAAAGATTATATGCGGTAAAGAAATGGAGGAATGTGATGAAGATATAGAGGACAAATCCATGAATGTCTTCTCTCCCTTAACCAAAGAAATAAGAGGACCAAAAGATATGATCAGATTCAACATAATAAGAATGAAATCAAAATTTACATAGAAAATATGGAAGAAAAATAATAACCAAATATAAGAACTACATACAGAGATTACAAGTTTGGTAAATCAACAACAGTTTCACGTAGATTCAACCTTGACTTTTCATGTAATATAAAATAAGCAGTTAACATAGATGTAAATGCAAGGATGAAGAGTGAATCAAAGATAAATAAGTGAGTTAAAATAAGACAATGATTCATCTTATGCTAGAATAGAGAAACCAAAAGCTAATAAATTGCTTGAAGAGAGAAAGTAAGAGAAGAAGAGTAAAAGATGAATGATATGTATATTATTGTGCGTGAGGTTTTGTTTTTAAATCTGCAAAGATTCACGTCCACTAAAAAAAATGTATGACTTTTAACAGCACTCTCTAAAGAATGCATTGTTAAATGTGTGACTTTTTAGCTACATTAACTTTATCAAAACAAATTCACTTTAAAAAAACTTGTAAAATAAAAAAGAAATAGTAAAATGAGTTTTTTTTTTGGAATTTCGGAGTGTACCTTTATGGCATAGTGAGAAAATTTGGATAGAATGGATTTTTCTACCCCAAATGCATATATAATATGTCCAATTCTGATTAGTGGTTCAAAAATTATGTCAAAAATAACATTTCATCCTAACATTATTCACTACCTGTTGATATGACACATTTAACATTGCTTGGTAAAATGAGTTTTTTTTTTGGAATTTCAGGGTGTACCTTTATGACATAGTGAGAAAATTTGGATAGAATGGATTTTTCTATCCCAAATGCATATATAATATGTCCAATTCTGATTAGTGGTTCAAAAATTATGTCAAAAATAACATTTCATCTTAACATTATTCACTACCTATTGATATGGCACATTTAACATTGCTTGCTTAAACGAGTGTTGTTAAAGGTGTCATATCAACAACGCTTGCTTAAATGAGGGTTGTTAAAGGTGTCATATCAACAACACTTGCTTAATTAGCGGTGTTAAAGTTGTCATATCAACAACGCTTGCTTAAATGAGCTCTGTTAAAGTTGTCAACAAGTAGTGAATAGTGTTATGATGAAATACTATTTTTGACATAACATTTGAACCACTAATGAGAATTGGACATATTATATATGATTTGGGGTTGAAAATTCATTATATCCAAATTTTCTCACTACGTCAAAAATGTATACCCTGCAAATCATTTAAGCATTGTTAAATTTGTGACTTTTAACAACCCTCATTATAATGAGCGTTGTTGATATGTCACCTTTAACAGCGCTCATTTAAGCAAGCTCTATTGAATACATTCAATTCAACAACGCTTGCTTAGAAGAGCGATGTTGAATGTCATATTTAACAATACTCATTTAAGTGTGGTTAAAGGTGTCACTTTTAATAGCGCTCATTGTAATTAGCGTTGTTGATATGTCACATTTAACAGCGTTTGGTTAAAAGAGCGTTGTTGAATATCTTAGGCAAACATAAAACAACATTTGCTTCAAAGAGCGTTGTTGAAGCTACATTTGCCTATCACCTTTAACAATGCTTGCTTAAAAGAGCGCGATTGATTATTTTCTGCCTTGTATTTAACAGTGTTTTTCTAGGAAGCGTTGTTGAATGACCGTTGTTAAATGCAAATTCTGGTGTAGTGTGCGTTGTCTCTTTAGGACTAAGTTTTCCTTCAAATTTCAAAATGCATGTTAGTCCCCTTTATTTTATGATTTAGGGTTCTGTTTCTTTGGTGAATGAGTTCATGAACTCATCCCCAAAATCCTTGTGGTTCCATCAAACTCCAACTTGTGGTTTATGTGGTAGTTTGCGCTTTAAGTTATCTAATTGAGTAAGGGTGGTACCTATGTCCTCAATTCTTGCATTTTATGTTGACTACATTTTTGTTTTAGGAATTTAAAATCTGATCCTAGAGTGTTAAATAGGTTCAACCCCTCTATCTTGTAGTCAAAGTAAACTCTTCTTACTTGATATCCAAACACTTTATGTTTTGTCCTGTTCTTGCATAAATATTCTGGATCACTAAGGGTAGCTTTAGAAAATAAAATCCTCCAGTGTTGTTTCCCCTTTGATTAGCTTCATGTTGTTATAAGATATGTCAAGTTTGGATAAGTAGGGAGTAAGTTATGCCCTATTTATTAAACTAGTATCTATTATCGCCAAATCTGCATTCACTCATAAAAGTCACTTCTGAAATAGGATTCCATTCATAATCGTAAATTAGTATAAGAACAAAGATTGTTCCTTATCAAACAAGATTTCCAAATTGATAACGTTCTCTCAAATCTATTTATTCATTTCAGAGTTATGTGTGGTTTACCAAAACATATTTTGTCCTGGACAAGTCCTGAAGGAAGTTATGGTGATTTGTAAAGATGTTTTCCAACATATGTCCTCCAAACCCTAAACCTAAACCTATAATTATCGTTTTAAATTGACCAAGATTGCCTGTATAATTTATCCATCTGAGAGTTAGGCTCTCTACACTAAAGTAATGTCTTACTGCCTTGTAGCTAAAAGTCATGGTTGGACATCACTTGATGATCAACCAATAACTCCTATCCAGAATATCCAATTCTATTCCAACTAATTTCATATGAAAACCATCGGAAAACTATTTAATTCTGTGAAAGTATCACAAAATTCCTGTTTAGGAGTCAAACTGTAACGACCCGATTTTCTAC
This sequence comes from Lupinus albus, assembly GCA_009771035.1. NCBI lineage: Eukaryota > Viridiplantae > Streptophyta > Magnoliopsida > Fabales > Fabaceae > Lupinus > Lupinus albus. Next base: position 10,700,263 of record CM020001.1, on the reverse strand, counting down.
CCTTGAAATTTTTTCCTTATTTAATCCAATTCCATGCATTTAACGATAAGTCATAATTACCAAGTGAATAAATTTATTTAAAAGATCTTTCTCTTCATCCTCACACCCGATCTATGAACCAAAAGTACATACACAATCCGATAGCAGAAAAACATAATTCATATTAGGATAACCTAGTAACTACCGCATACAATTAGCTATGGGTTTCCAAAACACCCATAGCTACATATATCCCGAGTTACTAGACTCCATGATCAAAATCATGTACAAAATAGTATTCATAGTACAATTAGTTGATTCAATTACAATCAATTGAAGTTACAAAATAATGGATAAAGAGACATCAAAATAAAGGTCTCTAATCTCCTACTCAAAAATCATCCTTTCTCCGTCCACCTACCTGCAATGGGATTAACATTTACCATACACAAACAACACAAAGGAATAAGTCATTAACTCAATAAAATTTCAATCTAGTTAATCCACATTTAATAGAGTTAAACAACGATATAAGTTAAGTCCACTTAAAACCATTTTCGTCATTTGTACTTTTGAAAAACCATGCTACATAACTCGAGCTAGAGTCGCTAACCCATTCCGGTCGGCTAAAACGAGTTTTATTTTCATTGGCACTCCACCAATACATAAACCATAAATCCATCCGTCATCACTACAAACATACCTATATATATTTGTAGTGACTAAGTGATTTACCATTTATTACTTTGTTTCCGAGTTTTATTTCCATTGGCACTCCACCAATAAATAGACAATAAACGCACCCGACATCTTTACAACATAGCGTATATGCCTGTAACTACAAAGTGACTTACAATTTATTGTGTTATCCGAGTTTTATTTCCATTGGCACTTCACCAATAAATGGACAATACATGCACCCGACATCATTACAGCATAGCGTATATGCCTGTAACTACAAAGTGACTTACAGTTTATTGTTTTATCCGAGTTTTATTTCCATTGGCACTCCACCAATACTTAGTCAATAAATGTACCCGACATCATTACAACATAACGTATATGCTTGTAACTACAAAGTGACTTACAATTTAATTCTTTATTCGAGTTTTATTTCCATTAGCACTCCACCAATACAAAAATGATAAATACACCCGATATCATTACAAACATATCCACATATGCTTATAACTACAAAGTGATTTAAATTTCAGGATTTCATTTCGAGTCTTATTTCCATTGGTACTCCCCCAATAAGTAAACCGTAAATTCACTTCTAACCATTACCAACATACCCATATATGTTCATAATGATTAAGTGATTCACATTTTATCCATTATCCACAACAGAAAATCCACGCATTTTCCAACACAATGCATAAATTTAAGACTATCCTTACCTCGGTGAGTGTTGGGTTTGGTTTTTGGCGACTTCGTAAGTTCCACCGGCACCACCTCCAAACTTAGGATCTTTCCTCATTTCCACCACATAACACAATGTTAGTCATTCATTCCAAATAGCAAATAAATAACTAATATTGCATTATTCAACCATACAAGACATTTATCACATTTTCAATGGTTCTATTCTCTTTTGATTATGAGTTTTCAACCATCTAAAACATACATATCATCTCATATTTTAACATTATAAAGCAACTCGTCTTCTACCTTTAGCGTTTTACCCATTTTCCTCTCTAACCAAATTTTCTCTCTCTAAGGTTTTGGGGTTTCCATGAGTCAACCCACAAACCCTTTCCATCCTTGGAATACTAACTCAAAACAAGAGTTTACAAGGTACAAGCGACATAAAACGAACCATAACTCGAAAGAGAGAGTTTCCATGGTTTTACACACTTTGAGAAGAGATCCATAATACCAAAAATGGGTTCTCAAGAGAAGAAGAGAGTTAGGATAGAGAGTTTTACCTCTTCTCAAGCTCTTGAACAAGAATCAAAGCTCCTAGACCTTGGGAATGCTCTCTTCTCTTACCTCTCTTCAATTCTTAACCTAAAAATGTATTTGGGGTTTCTATCATTTAATGTTCTCGTCGGGTTCTCGCTTAAGCGAGCTTTCTCTCGCTCAAGCGAGAAAATCCCGCCCATTTTAAAAACTCAACTCTGACCCTCTCGCTCAAGCGAGAATCTCACAGTGTCAACAGCCCCAAAATGCCATTTCACGCCCAGGCGAGACAACTCTCGCTCAGGCGAGAATTCTCCAGTATGGCCCAGGATTTCACCCTCCCAGGTGAACCTCTCTCGCCCAAGCGAGAATCTCTCGCTCAAGCGAGGATCCTAGGACTGATACTATAATTTTAAAGACATAAAATTTGGGGTGTTACACAAACCCTATGAGCCACTCCTTGGAGCTATTCAACATATGTGGACAGTATATGTGTCTTAAATTGAAATGATCATAACTTGAGTTATAGTGACTCTTTTCTAATCATTCCAAAAGCTATGGAAACACTTTTCAACTTAACTTTTGTTTACAAAATCTTGAGATCTCAGGTTAATTCTACTATTTTTGGTACACTTGCCAATATCATGTTAATGGGAAGAGTTCCACTCTAAGTCCAACCAATCCTAGTCGAGATTGGCCAAGTAATGTCAATGAAACTTTTATGATGCTTGTAAAACCCCAAATTTTAAGTCTTTAAAATTATAGTATCAGTCCTCGGATCCTCGCTTGAGCGAGAAAGGATCACCTCGGAGGGTGAAATCCTGGGCTATACTGGAAGATTCTCGCCTGAGCGAGAGTTGCCTCGCTTGGGCGAGAAATGGCAAACTGAGGCTGTTGACACTGTGAGATTCTCGACTGAGCGAGAATCCCTCGCTTGAGCGAGAGGAAGCCTGTTGGGAGTGTGAGATTCTCGCTTGAGCGAGAATCCTTCGCTTGAGCGAGAGGGTCAGATCTGAGTTTTTAAAATAGGCGGGATTTTCTCGCCTGAGCGAGAATCCCTCGCTTAAGCGAGAACCCGACGCTGTTACATTAAATAGGGGACCCCAAACACATTTATTTAGGGTTAACCTAAAGAGAAGTGAGAGGAGAGAGTATTTTCAGGAGCAAGGAGGCTTTTGAGTCATTAGAAGCTTGAGAAGAGGTAGATCTCTTGATTCTAACTCTCTTTTTCCCTTTGAAACTTGTTTTGAGGTATGTTGGATCTCTTCTCAACATGAGAGAAACCATGGAAACTCACCCTTTTGAGTTATGGATCGTTTTAGATGATTTTATCTTGTAAACTCTTGATATAGAGTTAGTATTCCAAGAAAGGAGAGAGTTTGTGGGTTCATACATGAAAACCCCAAAACCCTAGAAATAAAAATGGGTAAAATGCTAGAGGTAGAAGATGAGTTTACTTTCTAATGATGAAATATGAGGTGAATATGTATGTTTTAAATGTTGTAAACTTATGATGAAAGTAGTTTACCAGCATTGAAAATATGAGGAATATTTTGTATGGTTAAATAATGCAATCTAAGTTGTTTATGAAATATTTGGGATAAATGACTAACATTGTGTTGTATGGTGGGAATGAGGAAAGATCCTAGAGTTGGCGGCGGTGTCGGTGGAACTAGTGCAGTTACCAAGAACCCAACCCAACACTCACCAAGGTAAGGAGAAGTTATTAATGGTATATGATAATAGAAAATGTGTGAATCTTCTGATTATGTATACGATCGGTGTATGACTTGCCCAATGTGGTATTGTGTATGACTTGCCCTATGTGGTATTATGTATGACTTTCCCTATGTGGTATTGTGTATGACTTGCCCTATGTGGTATTGTGTATGACTTGCCCTATGTGGTATTGTGTATGACTTGCCCTATGTGGTATTGTGTATGACTTGCCCTATGTGGTATTGTATATGACCAGACCCAAGTGGTGATGAAAAGGTAAATGTGCAATTGGAAAATAATGATTTGAAATGGTATTGATGAAGGAGGTGACAAGGTATGGCAGAGATGAATGAGTGAATTCAAAAGGGTGGATGTAATAACTGGAGAGGGATAAACAAGAGATGTGGATTTTATCAGTTTATGACTTCTTGTATTATAAAACTTAAAATGTGGATTATCGTTTACTGATATTTATTGAGTTGATAACTTACTCCTTTGTTGTTGTTGTGTATATCTATTATGATAATTCCATTGCAGGTAAACGAGGAAATTGAGGATACCCGGTTCGAGGCATGAGGAGCTTAGAACTCGAAGTCTTGTTCTTTTTGTTTGATTGATGTAAACTGTTAATTGGATAATTGTAAATCCTAACTGGATTAGTACTAAATTTTTGTAAATCTGGATATTAATAGCTATGGGTATTTTGGAATCCCAAAGCTAGTCATATGCGGTATTTACCAAGAAGGGAATATATGAATTATGTTTTTCTGCTCCATGAGAAGAAGGGTTCTAGTTTATTGTAATAACTGATTTTAGAGTATTGAATGTTGTTTAATTGAAGAGAAATAGAGACGATAGGAAATATCTATATTAAAATGAGAAGAATTTTAAAGGGTAGAATTCTGGTCCTTACAATGCCTAGCTAAAATTTCATATAGTCAAATGATATGTTTGAATGTATTTCAATATCCAAAACAACATTAAGACAATTCTAGCTAACTTTTAATAAAGCTATATGGTTCATAGCTTAACAATTTTAAATATTGTCAGATACTCGTGTTACAGGCAGGAGATAAGTGATCTTGTTTGGATAGGAATTCTAAGTGTTTTCGTGTATGAGCTTAGAAGTACAGGTATGAAGAGAAGTAGTTTTCGTGTATGTGATTAGAAGTGATGCCAAAGATATTTGTGCATCTCTAAGTTAGGTCTAAGGCAGATATAGTCGAATACTATTTCTATGGTCATGAGTAAGTGGGTAATGAGGCCCTTTGACTCGTAAATTACTGATTTAAGATTGAATTGATTTTACTTGGCACATTACTTTATGATGGATATGTGATCTTTTTGGATAGGCATGATTATCTGTTTATCTTGAGAATTGAAATGACAAGTATTATTGATATTATTTTGATGGAATGATTGAGCGATTGTTGCAAGTAATGATATTAGCTATATGCTTGATATGACTGTTCATTCCAGATAATGGAATCATCACTGATATGACTAATTAAGGAAATTATATTGGTGTTGAATAAATATTTCCTGAATGGATTGATTATTGCGAATACGGAATTAATGGTTGCATCATGATAAAATTGTCATCGTGCATTCTCATGTCATGACATATAAGTATTCCTGATGGACTTAAATTTGAAAAGATTGTGTTTCTGAGAAGAACAGAACGAAGGATAGGGAAATTGTTTTACCAATTTTTCGCCAACTAAGCTCTTCCAAAAAAAGGTACTTGATCGTATTTACGAGAAAGCTGGTAAAGTGTTATTTTGAAAAAATGTGTATGTATGTGGATTTAAAAAAATGGTTGACTTTCTAAATCAAAATAAAGAGATTTGAGAAGACGTATTTCAAATTTTATTTTCCCAAAGTGTAAAATTAGTATAATTTGTCTTGATTTACCGTATAATTATTCTTTTGGTCAAAATCTAGTTTCACTAAAGTTGTCGTCCTTACGTTGAAAAGTTTGCCTCCGTTCTTCTTAAAGAAACTGAAGCCATGCCATGCGTGGATTAGAAGATCCATGTCACTATGTCTACCGTTGGTAGCATAGTCTACAGTAAGATACGACATTGTAGATTTTGTGTCGAAGACTGAGAGGGGTACCCTGTCTGCATGACTTGGTTGAGGAGACAATACAGGTGGGGATCGATCTTTCAAGAATACGGTAGCTCCCTTTAAAGTATCATTTTCAGGGTGATACAACAACTATCTTTGCTGACCGGTGGATAGTCTGATGTTACGAGCGCACGGTAGTTCGCCTATGACTTACCAAATGGTTGGCACGACGTTGTAGTCTTCTTGCTCGCTTCTTAAGAACATCATAAAACTGGTTGGGCTCGACCAGTGTTGGTACCATTGCTTTTAATGATGTTTTAGAAGCCCTATCAGGAGTTATTTCTCTATGCACTCCTTAAGAGTGTTGATAGTTGTGTCAAGATAGATACTATTGACATTCATACATCATGATATTGACATTCCATATTTGATTACATCTGTAACACCCCGAATTTTAGTCTTTAAAAATTATAGTATCAGTCCTGGAAGTCTCGCTTGAGCGAGAGATTCTCGCTTGAGCGAGAAAGGATCACCTGAGAGGGTGAAATCCTGGGCTATACTGGAAGATTCTCGCCTGAGCGAGAGTTGCCTCGCCTGGGCGAGAAATGGCAAAATGGGGCTGTTGACACTGTGAGATTCTCGCCTGAGCGAGAATCCCTCGCTTGAGCGAGAGGAAGCTTGTTGGGACTGTGAGATTCTCGCTTGAGCGAGAATCCCTCGCTTGAGCGAGAGGGTCAGATCTGAGTTTTTAAAATAGGCGGGATTTTCTCGCCTGAGCGAGAATGGGCTCGCTTGAGCGAGAACCCGATGACTGCTCTTTAAAATAGAAACCCCAAACACATTTTAGGGTTAGAACTTTGAAGAGAAGAGAGAGAAGAGAGTTTTTCAAGAGCAAGGAGCCCTAAGACTCATCTTAGAGCTTGAGAAGAGGTAAACCTCTTGCTTCTAACTCTTCTTCTTCCTCTCTAACTTGTTTTGGGTATGTTGGATCTATTTTCAAAACATGAGAAACCATGGAAACTCACCCTTTAGAGTTATGGTTCATTTTATGATGTTTTTCTCTTGTAAACTCTTGATTTAGAGTTGATATTTGATGAATGGAAAGTTTTTGTGGGTTATTCATGAAAACCCCAAAAACCCCCAAAATGAGAATATGAGTATAAAGAGAAAGAGATGAAATGTTAGATGAGGATGATAAGTTTGTGCTTTGATGTTGTTATATGAGATGAACATGTATGTTTAGATGTTTGGAAACTTTTATTGAAGTAGTTTTGGAAATCTTGAATATATGTGAATCCCTTGTATGTTTGATGATGCAATACGAGTTATTTATGTATTATTGTGAATAAATGACTGACATTATTGTTATTGGTGGAAATGAGAAGAGATCCTAATGTTGGAGGAAATCGAGGAGGAGAATTTTAAGGTTACTCGGAACCGATCCCCAACATTCACCAAGGTAAGGGATAAGTGTCTCTAAATCATACTTGCTGATATGAATGAGGTATGTGAAAGAGGTAATGGTTTAAAATGATACGTCTGTAATTTATGCATTATGTTGGAAAATGCGTGGCTTTTGTGTTATGGTCAAATAAAAGTAACATTATTGGGGGAGTACCAATGGAAAGATGACTCAAATAAAAGTAACATTATTGGGGGAGAACCAATGGAAAGATGACTCAAAGAAAAGTAACATTATTGGGGGAGAACCAATGGAAAGATGACTCAATGAAAGTAACATTATTGGGGGAGAACCAATGGAAAGATGACTCAATGAAAATAATATTATTGGGGGAGAACCAATGGAAAGATGACTCAATGAAAGTAATATTATTGGGGGAGAACCAATGGAAATATGACTCAAACGAATTAATATTATTGGGGGAGTACCAATGGAAATATGACTCAAACGAATTAATATTATTGGGGGAGTACCAATGGAAATATGACTCAAATGAAGTAATATTATTGGGGGAGTACCAATGGAAATATGACTCAAATGAAATCAATATTTTTGGGGGAGTACCAATGGAAATCAGACTCGGAGTAACGAATGTCGTATGCATGCTATAGGATATATATTATGGGATATATATCCTATAGGGTGAATATGAATGAAGAGAAATGTGAATGTCACATGAATGTCGTATGCATGCTATAGGATATATAGTATGGGATATATATTCTATAGGGTGAATATGAATGATGAGAAATGTGAATATCACATGAATGTCGTATGCATGCTATAGGATATATAGTATGGGATATATATTCTATAGGGTGAATATGAATGATGAGAAATGTAAATGTCACATGAATGCCGTATGCATGCTATAGGATATATAGTATGGGATATATATTCTATAGGGTGAATATGAGCGATAAAAAGGAAGATGTTGAGAAAGAAAGTAATATCCAGGCTATAGGATATATATTATGAGATATATATGTTATAGGGTGGATATGAATAACGAGTAAGATGATTTGAATGTTTTCAATTCCGTATGTGTGTTTACGAGTTATAGTAAAGCTTCATTGTATATGAAAGTGGATTATCATGTGAAGTTAGTTTTGAACTAATGACTTACTCCCTTTTGTTTCATGTGTTGTTTTTGATAATCCCAATTGTAGGTAAATGAAGAATTTCGAGGATGAAGCTAAATTAGGAAGCTTTTGTGTTTAATTACTCACTTGTCTTTATTGCTAATTGACGTTGTAGTTGATTTAATAGTATTATGGGATGACTGTAAATCCGTTTAGATTAATACGGATATGTGTAGTTATGAGCTTTATAACTTTGGGAGACCCATAACTGGTTGTATGTGGTAAATGCTATTTGAATGAATTATGTTTTTCCGGAACATAAATTTGTAAGATAAGATAATAGGGTAAAGAGTATTTTCAAAGAGTGATACTTGAGAGTTTTCAATGAAGGTGACGACAGTATGTAAGAAAGGACAAAAAAAAATTTCAAGGGTAGAAAATCGGGTCGTTACAACATCCATGTGACAATTATTGTATGACATCTACTATTTGAATATGATACCTTATGTGTTTTTTATATACCTTATGTGGAAGTACTTACTCTCCTAATATTATAGGGAGTACATGACTTCACGGAGAGTGATCGTGCCATCGTCTGATGGAATGGAATGACAATCCTTATGACTAGGTAGTGCATTGCTCTGTTGTAGAATGTAACACCCGAGTCAATGTATTATATTTTATCCTTGACAAGTTGAGAATTTTATATTGTTTTTGAAGGATTTGTCTAGGAAATTCCTATTCGTTTTGAAGTTCAAGTTCAGCCTTGCATTAAAATATTTTTGGGAAAATTTTATTTCATATTTTCAAAAATTGTTTTGCTTCCGCCATAAATCCTTTCTCCATTGTTTATTTGTTTTTAGTTCTGCTGAATCAGGGTGTTACAGTAGTGATATGGGAGCAGTTCTTTCCATCCGACTTAGGGTATGGCCTTACTTACTTCTATTGCGTGACTCTACTAGACAGAGTATAGAGTAATTAGGAATATAGTTTTTGAACCATACTTTGTGACTGAATATTTTATACTACGAGTCTCTCTAATATCACTCCTAACCTTTGATAGCCAATCTATTCTTGTTCAAAGTATATATTTATAGGTTCTTTTGCCTACCTTTGATAGTTTTGTCTACCTTAATCACATTTTGATGTGATATTAGGAATGATTTGGATGTTAAACAGTAATGTGTCACCGAATAGTCATGACAAAACTATAGGATTCCTGGAAACACATAGCGAGTGTTTGGACGTGAAAGGTGAGAAATCCATTGTAACACCCTAACATTAAGTATTTAAAATTATAGTGTCAGTCCTGGAATTCTCGCTTGAGCGAGGTATTCTCGCCTGTGCGAGAAAGGCTCACCTGGGAGGGTGAAATCCTGCGCTATACTAGAGGATTCTCGCCTGAGCGAGAGTTGTCTCGCCTGGGCGAGAAATGGCATTTTGGGACTGTTGAGACTGTGAGATTCTCGCTTGAGCAAGAATCCCTCGCTTGAGCGAGAGGGTCATATCTGAGTTTTTAAAATAGGCGGGATTTTCTCGCTTGAGCGAGAAAGGGCTCGCTTAAGCGATAATCCGACGAGACATCATTTAATGAGAAACCCCAAACACATTTTAGGGTTAAGAAAATAAGAGAGGTGAGAGAAGAGAGCTTTTCCAAGGGCAAGAAGCTTCAATACTCATCTAAGAGCTTGAGAAGAGGTAAAAACTCTTGACTCTAACTCTCTTCTTCTCTTTGGAACTATTTTTGGGTATGTTGGATCTCTTCTCAAAATGTGAGAAACCATGGAAACTCATCCTTTTGAGTTATGGTTCGTTTTATGTGGTTTTTCTCTTGTAAACTCTTGGTTTAGAGTTAGTATTCGAAGATGGAAAGATGTTTGTGGGTTGATTCATAAAAACCCCAAAACCCTAAAGTGAAAATGTGGTAAAAAGGGAAAATGAGTAAAATGCTAGAGGTAGAAGATGAGTTTACCTTCAAATGTTGAAATATGAGATGAATATGCATGTTTTAGAGGGTTGTATACTTATGATGAAAGTAGTTTAGAAACATCGAAAATGTGATGAATATCTTGTATGATTAAATAATGCAATATAAGTTGTTTATTTGATGTTGGAAATAAATGACTAACATTGTGTTATATGGTGGGAATGTGGAAAGATCCTAACGTTGGCGGCGGTGTTGGTGGAACTTGTGAAGTTACAAGGAACCAAACCCAACACTCACCGAGGTAAGGATAAGTCTATATTTGTGCATTTGGAATGTAAAATGTGTGTATTTTCTGGTTATGCAATGATTGAGTTGTGAATTACGCATTTAGTATAAACATATATGGGTGTGTTTATACTAAAGTAGGCGTAGATTTACGGGAAGTGGAAAATGGGTGTATTTTCTGGTTATGCAATGATTGAGTTGTGAATTACGCATTTAGTATAAACATATATGGGTGTGTTTATACTAAAGTGGACGTAGATTTGCGGGAAATGAGAAATGGTGAAATCAATGAAAAGAAAATATGTTTTAGCCGACCATGAATGGTTAGCGACTCTGGCTTGAGTATATAAGCAAAAACTCTAGCTTGACTATATAAGCAAAAACTCTGGCTTGAGTATATAAGCGAAAATCTGGCTTGAGTATATAAGTAAAAACTCTGGCTTGAGTATATAAGCAAAACTCTGGCTTGAGTATATAAGCAAAAACTCTGGCTTGAGTATATAAGCGAAACTCTGGCTTGAGTATATAAGCAAAAACTCTGGCTTGAGTATATAAGAAAAACTCTGGCTCGAGTATATGTAGCATGTTTTCTTCTAAAAGAAATGAGAATCTGCTTTTAGCTAACCTTGAGGGGTGTAGCGACTTTGGCTCAAGTTATGCAGAAAAGCAAAATGAATTTCAAAAATGGTTTACTAACCCTTTTCTAATGTGGATTATCTTATAATGATGTTTATTGAATTAACGACTTACTCCTTTGTGTGTTTGTGCACTTGTCATTGATAATCCCATTGCAGATAAACAGGTGACATGAGGGGGACTCATTTTTGGGGAGCTTAGGGAGCTTTATATTTTGGAATTATTTAATTGCACTATTTTGTACATGAGTGCATATTTGATAGTTTTAAACATTGTGTAACTACGGACATATATTAGCTAACATGAGGTTGTAACTCTGGATATGTGTAGTTATGGGTATTTTGGAAACCCATAGCTAGTTGTATGCGGTAGTTACTAATCTGCATTAATACGAATTATGTTTTTCTGTCAAATGATTATGTGTGTCATTATTGATTCATGGATTGAGTGTGAGGGGGGAAGTGAGATTTTGAAGAAAGGTTATTAAATTGGTAATGTGAGTTATGAGTAAATGCATGGAATTGAATTAAAATATGAAAAAAAAAAATTCAAGGGTAGAATTTCGATCCTTACAATATGGTATCAGAGCATAGTTAGTCTTGCGGCCTAGGGTATGGCCTTACTTGCTTCTTTGTAACTTCTAATTGATTTGACTATGTGGTTTTAGTGAACTGTTGTGTGGTTATGTGCTGATTTGTCTGCTTAAACATGGTTTACTGACAAATGAGAAGAGATAAACAAGTACCCGTCACCGAGATGTCTGGAAGAGGAAGAGGAAGAGGATCAGGTCAGAATGACTTGTTGGCTCAGATTGCTGCCGTGCTGACGAACATGAACGAGAACTTATAGCACCTGAACCAGAACACGACACCAAGTCTGAGTTCGCAACCATTGGTTCCACCTGGGTCGGCTGATTACCGAGGTCTGGATGAATTCTGCAGGAGGAACCCCAGTCAGTTCCAAGGCGAGGACAAATCAATTGCTCAAAATACTGTCACTAAAGATAGAAATAGTGATATTGATGAAGATGAGGACATGATTCTTCTAGCCAAAAGATTTAATAAATTCTTAGAGAAAAGCAAAAACTTCAAGAATAACAATTTTTCAAGAAAAAATGAAAATTCCTCCTCTCAAAACATCACTTGCTTTGAATGCGGCAAAAGTGGCCACATAAAAGCAGATTTTCCTACTCTTAAAAGAAGGACAGCTATAGCAAGAACTTCAGCAACAACAAAGTCAACAATTACAATGATATAAGCTCATCATTTGACTCCGCAATGAAGAGAATACTCAAATAGCACTAATGGCTTCACACCAATCAAAAGATGAATTTGATGAGGTATGCTTTGCAGAAAACGATCTATGGTACCTAGACAGTGGCTGCTCAAGGCATATGATTGGTGACAAATCAAAGTTCAGCTTTATTCTACCAAAAGATGGATTTGTCACATATGGCGATAACAATAAAGGTAAAATTTTAGGAATTGGAAGGATTGGTAAACCTCCAAATGTTACTATAGATAATGTCTTATATGTTGATGGCTTAAAACAAAATATTCTTAGCATAAGTCAACTATGTGATAAAAGCTTAAATGTCATCTTTAAGAAGGATTTATGTACTATAGAAGATAGCAAGACTCATAAGACTAAACTTTTCGGAAAAAGAACCCTTCTTCAAAATTAGGAAAGAACTTGGTATTTTGGCAGAAAAAGAATTAAGTTAAAAATTATCTCTTTGAATCTTTATGAGATCAACTATGTGATATTGTGTGTATTTATTGTTTAAGTATATGATTTACTATATTGTTACCTTCAACCTCGTGATCCTCCACCTTTCGAGTGATCTTAGCTTAGGATTAGGAATTCTAGTTTTTATGAAGGACCTGTTGTTGTTTGTTGTTTCTGACTTTATTAGTATGATGTCTTTAATAATGTTTGCTTTGCATCCTTTAACTACAAACTTTTGGATTATGCATGTTACTGTTCTACTTCATGGTTTAAAGTATTTTGTTCTAAATTATGAATGATTTTCTGCATATTATCCTTTCATTATTATGCTTAATCTACTATTCCTAGTCTCATTTTTTATAATGTCAAAAGGGGGACAAAAGGGTTGTATGTTCAAATTTATTTCAGGCACAATTTTTTCAAAGTTATGCAATAAGACCAAAAGACAGGGGGAGAACCGCTAAACATGAATCAACTGTCAAGACATAGTTTGCCATCATCAAAAAGGGGGAGATTGTGAAGATGGTGATCTTTCCCAACCTATGGCTAAGGTTTTGATGATGCTCACTATGTCATCAAATGCAAAAAGAAGACTAGCAAATCAAAAATCAAAGAAGCTCAAATGTGTAGTCTTAGTCTTCTAGGTAAAACGATACATGAACTTAAAATCTCTTAACTATACGATAAAGGCTGGTCTTTGAAAAACTCATGCATGAAACTAAGATTATTTGCATTACAGCATAAGTGTTCTGTTTTTAAACAGTGTAATCGATTACACTATCCCGGTAATCGATTACATGATGATAAACTAATCAGACATGTGCATTTTGCATGATGTAATCGATTACACTATCCTCGTAATCGATTACAGCATATTAAAAGCATCAGATATGTGCATTTTTTATATTGTAATCGATTACACTATGTTTGGTAATCGATTACTTCAATCCGTTGAGTTTGTACTTTAAATTTTTAACTAGTGTAATCAATTACACCATATGGTAATCGATTACACTTATCAGAACAGTATACTGGTTCTGTTTTGATTCAACTGTTGTAGCTCTTAACTTTTCACAAACTCATAATGGTTCATATGCACGAATTAAACACTATAAACAAGTGTTTTATGACTTGTTTTTCAACACAATTCAAAATACAACTTTCATACTCACAAAGTCACAAAGTTCTCATAATTTCTCTCATTCATTCATAAGTGTTAAGACTTTGATATCAATTTTCATATCTTTCCAATTCTGGAAATTATTCAAAGTCTTAAGCACAAACAAAAGCCTTTATCCAAGTTATTTGATTTCAAATTTAAGTTATCATTCAGTTAGTGATTCAAATCAATAAAGTACAAATTACTATTAGAGAATCACTTATTCAAAAGCCTTATACAAACCATCTTAAGAATACAAAATAGAGTATTGTAAACATTTCACCAAGTGTGGTGAAGTGAAGTATATTTTGAAAGAACGGTGTTAGCCTAGTGCCTAGTGGAATAGGTGAGTAGTCTTGGAAGAAGACGAAGAAGGTGTATCATTGGTTCTTGCAATAGTGAACAAATCTTCTTGGTAACAAGAAGGACTGGACGTAGCCTTCAAATTGAAGGTGAACCAGTATACATCTTGGTGTGATCTTCTCTTCCCTTAACTTTTTACATTTTGAATTATCTTCTACTTCTATTCAAATATTTTGTTCACTACTTCCGCTCATAAAACACTCTCTTTAACTTGCAAAGTTTTATAATAAAAGTAGAAAAATTCAGTCTAAGTCTCTACACCTAATTCACCCCCCCCCCTTAGGTGGCCATATATTCTAACAAAATGACCCGGAGGTATATGGAGATCGAAGAGCAAATCATCACGTGGGGAGCTTTTGTAACACCCTAAATTTAAGTCTTTAAAATTTATAGTATCAGTCCTAGGATTCTCGCCTGGGCGAGGAAGGCTCACCTGGGAGGGTGAAATCCTGGGCTATACTGGAGGATTCTCTCCTGAGCGAGAATTGTCTCGCCTGGGCGAGAAATGACATTTTTGGGGCTGTTGAGACTGTGAGAATCTCGCTTGAGCGAGAGGGTCAGATCTGAGTTTTTTTTTTAAATGGGCGGGATTTTCTCGCTTGAGCGAGAATAAGCTCGCTTAAGCGAGAACCCGACGAGAGCATTAAATGAGAGAAACCCCAAATACATTTTTAGGTTAAGAATTGAAGAGAAGTGAGAGAAGAGAGCATTCCCAAGGTCTAGGAACTTTGATTATTGTTCAAGAGCTTGAGAAGAGGTAAAACTCTCTATTCTAACTCTCTTCTTCTCTTGAAAACCCATTTTTGGTATTATGGATCTCTTCTCAAAATGAGAGAAACCATGGAAACTCACCCTTTTGAGTTATGGTTCGTTTTATGTTATTTTTATCTTGTAAACTCTTGGTATAGAGTTAGTATTTCAAGAAAGGAGAGGGTTTGTGGGTTGATTCATGAAAACCCCAAAACCCTAAAGTGAGAATGTGGTTAAATAAGAAAATGAGTAAAGTGCTAGAGGTAGAAGATGAATAAGTTTTCTAATGTTGAAATGTGAGATGAATATGTATGTTTTCGATGTTGTAAACTTATGATGAAAGTAGTTTAGAAACATTGAAAACGTGTTAAATATTTTATATGGTTAAATAATGCAATATAAGTTGTTTATATGATATTTGGAATAAATGACTAACATTGTGTTATATGGTGGGATGAAGAAAGATCCTAAAGTTGGAGGCGGTGTTGGTGGAACCTACGAAGTCGCCAAAAACCAAACCCAACACTCACCGAGGTAAGGATAAGTTTTTAACTTATGTACGGTGTTAGAAAATGCGTGGATTTTCTGATGTGGATAATGAAATGAAATGTGAATCACTTAGTCATTAAGAGCATATATGGGTATGTTGATAATGATGAGGAGTGGATTTACGGTTTAGGTATTGGTGGAGTGTCAATGGAAATAAAACTCGAATAAAATAATGAATTGTAAATCACTTTGTAGTTATAAGCATACGTGGATATGTTTGTAATGATGTCGGGTGTATTTACCGTTTAATATATTGGTGGAGTGCCAATGGAAATAAAACTCGGAATAAAACAATAAATTGTAAGTCACTTTGTAGTTACAAGCATATACGATATGTTGTAATGATGTCGGGTGCATTTATTTTCTATGTATTGGTGGAGTGCCAATGGAAATAAAACTCGGAATAAAACAATAAATTGTAAGTCACTTTGTAGCTACAAGCATATACGATATGTTGTAATGATGTCGGGTGCATTTATTGTCTATGTATTGGTGGAGTACCAATGGAAATAAAACTCGGAACAAAGCAATGAATTGTAAATCACTTAGTCGCTACAAGCATATATGGGTATGTTTGTAGTGATGAGGAGTGGATTTACTGTTTATGTATTGGTGGAGTGCTAATGAATTGTAAGTCACTTTAGCTCGAGTTATGTAGCATGGTTTTTCAAAAGTACCGATGACGAAAATGGTTTTTATTGCATTTAATTTAGATCGTTATTTAACCCTATTAAATGTGGATTAACTTACATTGATGTTTTATTGAGTTAACGACTTACTCCTTTGTGTTGTTTGTGTATGGTCAATGTTAATCCCATTGCAGGTAGGTGGACGGAGAAAGGATGATTTTTGACTAGGAGATTAGAGACCTTTATTTTGATGTCTCTTTATCCATTCTTTTGTAACCTCCTTTGGTTGTACTTGAAGTAACTAATTGTAACTATGAATACTATTTTTTGTACATGATATTGATCATGGAGACTAGTAACTCGGGATATAAGTAGCTGTGGGTGTTTTGGAAACCCATAGCTAATTGTATGCGGTAGTTACTAGGTTACATTAATATGAATTATGTTTTTCTGTATTAGGAATGTATGTATGGATATCGCATGATAAATAGTCCGGAAATAATCAAGGTAAACAATGTAACGCATATTCAATTAATAATCATGAAACATAATCGAATTGAATATTTGCATGAGTTAAAATAAGAAAAAATTTACAGGGTAGAATTTTGGGTCGTTACAATATGGTATCAGAGCATAGTTAATCTTGCGACCTAGGATATGGCCTTGCATGCTTCTTTGTAACATTTATGTGCTGAAGTTGTTTGAATGATGCTAAATGTTAAGTGTTTGTGTGCACTGTGTTTATACAAATTCGTTTACTAACAAGTGAGTGAGTACAGGTACTCATGGCAGGAAGAGGAAGAGGAAGAGGGGCGAGTCAGACCGTCCCGAATGAATTATTAGCTCAAATGGTGGCGGCACTGCAGCAGGTCAACGAGAACTTGTAGAATCTGAATCAGAATCCGACACCAAGCCCGAATCCACATCCACTAGTTCCACCTGGACCGGCAGAATATCGGGGTGTAGATGAGTTCTGCAGGAGGAACCCCACTCAATTCCAAGGGGGATTTTCTCCTGATGCTGCCATTGAGTGGATCCAAGGGGTAGAGCGGATCTTTAGAGCCATGAACTGTACGGAGGCTCAAAAGCTGACCTATGCTACTTACCTATAAGTGACAGAGGCTGAGAACTGGTGGGAGTATACTCGGCGCCAAATGGAAGCTGAAGGGCGATTGATCTCTTGGGGTGCCTTCAAGGAGAAATTCCTACACAAGTAATTTCCCGCGGATTTGAAAAGGAAGAAGGAGATAGAATTTCTGAAGCTGGAGCAGGGGAACATGTCAGTAGGGGACTATGCGGCCAAGTTTGAAGAGTTGGCCCGATTTTGCCCCTACGCCGAGTTGGAAATGGACGGAAGGTCCAAATGTGCTAAGTTCGAATCGGGTTTGAAGCCCAAGTTTAAAAGTGTGTTTGGGCACCAAGAGATTGTTGATTTCCCTACCCTGGTGAACAAGTGTAGGGTGTATGAAGATAATTTGGCAGCGGATGAAGGGGCGACATCTAGGGTGGTTCCTCCCAAACACTTTGGGCCTCAACGAAACTTCCAACACGGAAAAGGGAAGGGGAAGGCGTTTCATGAGGAAAGGAAGCCTTACTCTCCTCCGACGGGTAATCAGAGTTATCCTTCACATGGGTCGAGGACTCATGCCACTGCTAGAGGGTCACGGTTGAACTCTCCCTCTTTGTGCAACAAATGTGGCCAAACTCATGTCGGTGACTCGTGCCCCGGAATGGCACTTACTTGTTTTCATTGCAAGGAAGTTGGACATATTCGAAGGCATTGTCCTAAGCTACCGCAGAGCGTGAATGCTGTGAGGGTTAAACGACCTAGATCCAATGGCAGAGTGTTCACCATGAGTGGTGCAAAGGCATCGGGCGTAGACGGCCTGATTAAAGGTAATTGCATGGTGTCAGGTATTCCCCTTTTAGTGTTGTTTGATTCGGGAGCGACACACTCCTTTGTATCTATTGACTACGTGGATAGACTGAATTTACAAACTGAGTCGTTGCCTTTCGACTTGGTTGTATCCACCCCAACTAATGTGCCTGTGGTGGTGTCGACAGTTGTGTCTCGATGTCCGGTGGTGGTAAACGGTAGGGATTTTACCGTGGATTTAATCTGCTTACCACTATCCCAGTTAGATTTGATTCTGGGAATGGATTGGTTGTCAGCAAATCATGCGGTGCTTAATTGTGCTGATAAGACCGTGATGTTTGGGAATCCAGATGGGATTTATGACGAGGTCAGTTGTATGAAGCCGATGTCGGCAAAGGAAGTCAGAACTTCCTGTAAGGAGAGAGGGGTCGTGTTTATGTTGTTGGCGTCCCTGGAAGGCATTGAGAAATCCAAGGTTGAGGACATTCCGATAGTTCGTGAGTTTCCTGAAGTCTTTCCTGGTGATATCCCGGAATTGCCTCTAGTTAGAGAAGTTGAATTCTCCATTGATTTTGTGCCGGGGAGGGGGCCCATCTCTATAGCTCCTTATAGAATGGCACCGTTAGAGTTAGTTGAGCTGAAAAAGCAGGTTGAAGAATTGTTGGCTAAGAAATTTATTCGCCCTAGTGTCTCGCCGTGGGGATCATTTGTTTTGCTAGTTAAGAAGAAGGATGGTAGTATGCGTTTGTGTATCGATTACAAGCAGTTGAACAAGGTTACGATTAAGAAAAATTATCCGTTACCTCAGATTGATAACTTGATGGATCAGTTGAGAGGGACGATAGTGTTTTCTAAGATTGATCTTCGATCGGGTTACCATCAACTTCGGGTGAAATCAGATGACATTCCAAAAACTGCTTTTAGGACAAGTTATGGACATTTCGAGTATTTGGTCATGCCTTTTGGCATAACGAATGCCCCAATAATATTTACTGACTACATGAATCAAGTTTTCCATTCGTATTTGGATTCATTCGTAGTTGTATTTATTGATGACATTCTGGTTTACTCCAAAAGCCGAGAGGAACATGCAGAGCACCTAAGGATTGTTCTAGAACTCCTGAGTAAGAACCAGTTGTATGCTAAATTGTCTAAATGTGATTTCTGGTTAGAGTCGGTAAACTTTCTTGGACATGTAATAACCAAGGAAGGGGTAGCTGTGGATCCTTCAAAGGTTGAAGCGATTATGGAATGGGTCGTGCCCAAGTCGGTTACTGAAACCTGGAGCTTCCTGGGTTTGGTAGGCTATTATCGGATATTCATTGATGGATTTTCGAAGTTGGCCCTACCTTTGACTAAGCTTACTAGGAAAGGAGAACCGTATGTGTGGAGACTCCGTTGCGAAGAAAACTTTCAAGAGTTGAAAAGAAGGTTGACTACGGCGCCAGTGTTGGTTCTTCCTTGTATGGATAAGGATTTCAATGTTTATTGCGATGCTTCCAAGCAAGGTTTGGTTTGTGTTCTGATGCAAGAGGAGAAAGTGGTTGCCTATGCTTCTCGTCAGTTAAGAACACACGAGCAGAACTACCCTACACATGATTTTGAATTGGCTGCAGTGGTCTTCGCTTTGAAAATTTGGAGACACCATCTCTATGGTATAAGGTTTGTGGTGTACAGCGACCACAAGAGTTTGAAATATCTGTTTGATCAAAATGAGCTGAATATGAGACAAAGGAGATGGATGGAGTTTCTAAAGGACTACGATTTTGGACTACAGTACCACCCAAGGAAGGGTAATGTAGTGGCCGATGCACTCAGTCGGAAATCCTTGCACATGTCAGCTTTGATGGTTAGAGAGGGGAAACTGATCGAGGAGTTCAGGGATATGAACCTAGACGTCCAAATAAGACCTCATAGTATGATATTAGGTATGCTTAAGGTCAAGAATGAACTATTTGATCAAATTCGAGTAATGCAAGTTGAGGATAATGAGCTGATGGCCAAACAAGACTTGATGATGAGCGGAAGGGAAACCGACTTCGTAACGGACTCCAATGGGATGATGCGTTACAAAGGGAGAGTGTGTGTACCTAGTGATGAGGAGTTACAGAAGAGTATTTTCGAGGAGTCCCATAAGAGCAAGATGAGTTTTCACCCAGGGACAATGAAAATGTACCAAGACTTGAAGAAGTTGTTTTGGTGGTCTGAATTGAAGAGAGACGTGGCGGCATATGTCTCGAGTTGTTTGATATGCCAGAAAGCCAAAATTGAGCATCAACGACCATCAAGAGAGTTACAATCCCTAGAAATTCGTGTTTGGAAGTGGGATAGTATCTCCATGGATTTTGTATCAGGTTTTCCGAAGACTCAGAAGAGATATGACTCGATATGGGTAATAGTGGATCGGTTGACTAAGTCTGCTCATTTCTTGCCGATAAACATGAGGTACTCCCTGGAACGATTAGCGGAAATGTATATCCGAGAGATTGTTCGTTTGCATGGGATACCGTCGGGCATTGTGTCGGATAGGGATCCTCGTTTCACTTCAAACTTTTGGATCAGTTTGCAATTCGCTTTGGGAACTAAGTTGAAACTGAGTTCAGCTTACCATCCACAAACGGACGGTCAATCAGAAAGGACAATACAGTCATTGGAGGACCTTTTGTGGGCTTGTGTCCTGGAACAACCTGGGAGTTGGGACTGCATGTTGCCCCTGATTGAATTTACCTACAACAATAGTTTCCATTCAAGCATTGGGATGGCACCCTATGAGGCTTTGTATGGTAGGAAGTGCCGAACTCCAGTGAGTTGGTTTGAAAGTGGGGAGAACTTGATATTGGGGCCCGAGCTGGTCCAAGAGACTACAGAGAAGATCAAGAAAATCCGGGAGAACATGAAGATCGCCTAGAATCGGCAGAAAAGCTATTATGATAAGAGGCGGAAACCTCTTGAGTTTAATGAGGGAGATCATGTTTTCATGAGAGTTGTCCCGACTACAAGTATCGGTAGAGTGTTGAAGTCTCGTAAGCTGACTCCTCGATTTATTGGGCCGTATCAGATATTGAAGAGGATTGGGCCAGTGGCATATCGGATTGCATTACCTCCACTATTGTCGAACCTCCACAATGTATTTTATGTGTCTCAATTAAGGAAATATGTTGGGGATCCATCTCATGTGGTTCAGTCTGATCAGATAAAGTTGAAGGATAATTTGACTTTTGCGACGTTGCCCGTGAAAATCTTGGATACCAGTGTTAAGAGATTGAGAGACAAGGATATTGCCTTGGTGAAGGTGTTGTGGAGTCAAGTGGACGAAGGCGACGCTACTTGGGATGTTGAGCGAGAAATGAGGGAGGATTACCCTTATTTGTTTGAATCGAGGTATGTTTAATTTTCAGGGACGAAAATTCTTATAAGAGGGGTAGGATTGTAACACCCTAAATTTAAGTCTTTAAAATTTATAGTATCAGTCCTAAGATTCTCGCTTGAGCGAACGATTCTCGCTTGAGCGAGAGATTCTCGCCTGGGCGAGGAAGGCTCATATGGGAGGGTGAAATCCTAAGCTATACTAGAGGATTCTCGCCTGAGCGAGAATTGTCTCGCCTGGGCGAGAAATGGCATTCTTGGGGCTGTTGAGACTGTGAGATTCTCGCTTGAGCGAGAATCCCTCGCTTGAGCGAGAGGGTCAAATCTGAGTTTTTTTTTAAATGGGCGGGATTTTCTCGCTTGAGCGAGAATAAGCTCGCTTAAGCGAGAACCCGACGAGAGCATTAAATGAGAGAAACCCCAAATACATTTTTAGGTTAAGAATTGAAGAGAGGTGAGAGAAGAGAGCATTCCCAAGGTCTAGGAGCTTTGATTCTTGTTCAAGAGCTTGAGAAGTGGTCAAACTCTCTATTCTAACTCTCTTCTTCCCTTGAAAACCCATTTTTGGTATTATGGATCTCTTCTCAAAATGAGAGAAACCATGGAAACTAACCCTTTTGAGTTATGGTTCGTTTTATGTTATTTTTATCTTGTAAACTCTTGGTATAGAGTTAGTATTTCAAGAAAGGAGAGGGTTTGTGGGTTGATTCATGAAAACCCTAAAACCCTAAAGTGAGAATGTGGTTAAAGAAGAAAATGGGTAAAGTGCTAGAGGTAGAAGATGAATAAGTTTTCTAATGTTGAAATGTGAGATGAATATGTATGTTTTCGATGTTGTAAACTTATGATAAAAGTAGTTTAGAAACATTGAAAACGTGTTAAATATTTTATATGGTTAAATAATGCAATATAAGTTGTTTATATGATATTTGGAATAAATGACTAACATTGTGTTATATGGTGGGATGAAGAAAGATCCTAAAGTTGGAGGCGGTGTCGGTGGAACTTACGAAGTCGCCAAAAACCAAACCCAACAATCACCGAGGTAAGGATAAGTCTTTAACTTATGTACGGTGTTAGAAAATGCGTGGATTTTCTGATGTGGATAATGAAATGAAATGTGAATCACTTAGTCATTATGAGCATATATGGGTATGTTGATAATAATGAGGAGTGGATTTACGGTTTAGGTATTGGTGGCGTGCCAATGGAAATAAAACTCGAAATAAAATAATGAATTGTAAATCACTTTGTAGTTATAAGCATACGTGGATATGTTTGTAATGATGTCGGGTGTATTTACCGTTTAATATATTGGTGGAGTGCCATGGAAATAAAACTCGGAATAAAACAATAAATTGTAAGTCACTTTGTAGTTACAAGCATATACGATATGTTGTAATGATGTCGGGTGCATTTATTGTCTATGTATTGGTGGAGTGCCAATGGAAATAAAACTCGGAATAAAACAATAAATTGTAAGTCACTTTGTAGTTACAAGCATATACGATATGTTGTAATGATGCTGGGTGCATTTATTGTCTATGTATTGGTGGTGCCAATGGAAATAAAACTCGGAACAAAGCAATGAATTGTAAATCACTTAGTGGCTACAAGCATATATGGGTATGTTTGTAGTGATGAGGAGTGGATTTACTGTTTTTGTATTGGGGGAGTGCCAATGGAAATACAACTCGTTTTAGGCGACCAGAATCGGTTAGCGACTTTAGATTGAGTTATGTAGCATGGTTTTTCGAAAGTACCGATGACGAAAATGGTTTTTATTTGATTTAATTTAGATCGCTATTTAACCCTATTAAATGTGGATTAACTTACATTGATGTTTTATTGAGTTAACGACTTACTCCTTTGTGTTGTTTGTGTATGGTCAATGTTAATCCCATTGCAGGTAGGTGGACGGAGAGAAGATTATATTTGACTAGGAGATTAGAGACCTTTATTTTGATGTCTCTTTATCCATTCTTTTGTAAACTCATTTGGTTGTACTTGAAGTAACTAATTGTAACTATGAATACTATTTTTTGTACATGATATTGATCATGGAGACTAGTAACTCGGGATATAAGTAGCTATGGGTGTTTTGGAAACCCATAGCTAATTGTATGCGGTAGTTACTAGGTTACATTAATATGAATTATGTTTTTCTGTATTAGGAATGTATGTTTGGATATCGCATGATAAATAGTCCGGAAATAATCAAGGTCAACAATGTAACGCATATTCAGTTAATAATCAGGAAACATAATCGAATTGAATGTTTGCATGAGTTAAAATAAGAGAAAATTTCCAGGGTAGAATTTTGGGTCGTTACAGCTTTCAAGACTAAATTCTTCCAGAAATATTTTCCTGCCGACCTGAAAAGGAAGAAGGAGATGGAATTCTTGCAATTAGAGTAAGGAAACATGTCGGTGGGGGAGTACTCGGCCAAATTTGAAGAATTGATCCGGTATTGCCCTTATGCTGAACTAGAGTTCGGCGGGAGGTCTAAATGTGTGAAGTTTGAGATGGGGTTGAGGCCCGAGCTCAAAGTGACATTTGGTCACGGAGAAATTTCTAATTTTCCTACACTAGTGAACAAGTGTAGGATGTATGAGGATAATGTGAGGATGAGGGACGCTGCTGCAAGAAAAGAGAACCCTCCACAACACTATGACCCTCAACGGAACTTCTCACACGGAAAGGGAAATGGCAAAGTGTTTCAAGAGGAACGGAAGCCTTACTCTCCTCCAACGGGTAGTCGGGGTCATACTTCGCATGGGCCGAAGACCCATGTTTTTGCCGGAGGGTCACGGTTGAACTCTCCATCTTTGTGCGGCAAATGTGGCCGAACTCATGTTGGTGACTCATGCCCTGGAACGACGCTTACCTGTTTCCACTACAAGGAGGATGGGCATATCAGAAGATATTGTCCTAAGTTACCGTAGATTGTAAATGCTGTGGAGCTGAGCGACCTCAAACTAATGGCATAGTATTCACCATGAGTGGTGCAGAGGCATCGGGTGTAGATGGCCTGATTAAAGGTAATTGCATGGTGGCAGGTATTCCTCTTTTAGTGTTGTTTGATTCGGGAGTGACACACTCATTTGTATCTGTTGAATGCGTGGATAGACTGAGATTGCAAACTGAGTCGTTGCCTTTCGACTTGGTCGTATCCACCCCAACTGATGTGCCTGTGGTGGTGTCGACAGTGGTGTCTCGATGTCCGGTAGTGGTAAATGGTAGGACTTTTACCGTGGATTTAATCTGCTTACCACTATCCCAGTTGGACCTAATTCTAGGGATGGACTAGTTGTCGGCGAATCATGTAATGCTTAATTGTGCCGGTAAGACCGTGGTATTCGGGAATCTAGATGAGGTTTCTGATGAGGTTAATAACATGAAGCCATTATCGGCAAAGGAAGTCAGGACTTCCTGTTAGGAGGGAGGAGCCGTGTTTATGTTGTTGGCATCCTTGGAGGGTATTGAGAAACCTAAGGTTGAGGATATTCCGATAGTTCGTGAGTTTCCTGAGGTGTTTCCTGGTGATACCTGGAACGAGACCCATCTCTATAGCTCCTTATTGGATGGCACCGTTAGAATTGACTGAGTTGAAAAAGCAGGTTGAGGATTTATTGACCAAGAAGTTTATTCATCCTAGTGTCTCGCCGTGGGTGCACCTATTTTGTTGGTTAAGAACAAAGATGGTAGTATGCGGTTGTGTACCGACTACCGACATCTGAACAAAGTTATTATTAAGAACAAATATTCGTTGCCTCGGATTGATGACTTGATAGATCAGTTGAGAGGAGTAGTAATGTTTTCAAAGATTGATCGTGTGAAGTCATAAGACATTCCTAAAACTGCTTTTAGGACAAGGTACGGACATTTTGAATACTTGGTCATGCCTTTTGGTGTAACGAATGCCCCAACAATATTTACCGACTACATGAATCGGATTTTTCATCCGTATTTAGATTCATTCGTAGTGGTATTTATTGATGAAATTTTGGTTTACTCCAAAAGCCGAGAGGAGCATGCTGAGCACTTGAGGGTTGTGCTAGAACTTCTTAGTAAGAATAGGTTGTATGCGAAGCTGTCAAAATGTGATTTCTGGTTGGAATCGGTAAACTTTCTTGGGCATGTGATATCTAAGGAAGGAGTGGCAGTAGATCCTAAAAAGGTTGAAGCGGTTATGGAATGGGCGGTGCCCAAGTCAGTCACTGAGATCAGGAGCTTTCTGGGTTTGGCTGGGTATTATCGGAAATTCATTGAGGGATTTTCGAAGTTGGCTCTACCATTGACAAAACTCACTAGGAAAGGGGAACCGTATGTGTGGATGCTTCGATATGAAGAAAGTTTTCAAGAGTTGAAACGAAGGTTGACTACGGCGCCAGTTTTGGTTCTTCCTTGTACTGATCGGGATTTCAGTGTTTATTGTGATGCATCCAAGCAAGGTTTGGGTTGTGTGTTGATGCAAGAAGGGAATGTTGTTGCCTATGCTTCTCGACAATTGAGGACGCACGAGCAAAACTACCCTACCCATGACTTGGAATTAGCTGTAGTGGTCTTTGCCTTAAAAATCTGGAGACACCAGCTTTATGGCGTGAGATTTGAGGTATACGGCGACCACAAGAGTTTTAAGTACCTATTTGATCAAAAGGAATTGAATATGAGACAGAGACGGTGGATGGAATTCCTTAAGGATTATGATTTTGGGCTGCAGTACTATCTAGGAAAGGCCAATGTGGTAGTCGATGCTCTAAGTCGAAAATCTTTACATATGTCGGCATTGATGGTTCGAGAAGGGAAACTGATTGAAGAGTTCAGGGATATGAACTTGGAAGTTCAGATAAAGCCTCAAAGTATGATTCTATGGATGCTTAAAGTCACATACGAACTGTTCGATCAAATCCGGGTAATGCAAGTGGAGGATATTGAGCTAATAGCTAAATATGATTTGATGCTAAGTGGTAAGGAAATTGATTTCGCATTGGACCCTAGTGGACTGTTGCGTTACAAAGGGAGATTTTTGTGTGCCTCGTGATGTGGAATTGCGAAAGAGTATTTTAGAGGAGTCACACAAGAGTAAAATGAGTTTTCACCCGGGGACTACAAAGATGTATCAAGATTTGAAAAAGCTGTTTTGGTGGTCTGGGTTGAAAAGGGATGTGGCTTTGTATGTCTCGAGTTGTCTTGTTTGTCAGAAAGCCAAGATTGGGCATCAACAACCAGCGGGAGAACTGCAATCCCTAGAAATTCCTGTTTGGAAGTGGGATAGTATCTCCATGGATTTTGTATCGGGTTTTCCAAGGACTCAAAAAGGCTATGATTCGATATGGGTGATAGTGGATCGGTTAACTAAATCTGCACACTTTCTGCCTATGAACATGAAGTACTCTTTGGAGCGATTGGCGGAATTATAAATCCAGGAAATAATTTGTTTGCATGGGATACCGTCGAGCATTATATCTGATAGGGATCCTCGTTTTACTTCCAACTTTTGGACTAGTTTGTGTAACACCCCAAATTTATCCTCTTTGAAATTAGGTAACAGTCCTGTGGAATGGGGCATACTGCCAGATTCTCGCTTGAGCGAGAGGACCTCACCAAGCGAGAGGATCAGTGTTTTGAAATTTGAAATTCTTGGAGTCTCGCCCAAGCGAGGAATGGGTCGCTTGAGCGAGAGGAAGCTTGTTGGGACTGTGAGATTCTCGCCTGAGCGAGAATCCCTTGCTTGAGCGAGAGCGTCAGATCTGAAATTTTAAAAAGGCGGGATTTTCTCGCCTGAGCGAAAATGGGCTCGCTTGTGCGAGAACCCAACGACTCCTCTTTAAAATAGAAACCCCAAACACATTTTAGGGTTAGAACTTTGTAGATAAGAGAGAGAGGAGAGCTTTTCATGAGCAAAGAGCCTTAGGACTCATCTTAGAGCTTGAGAAGAGGTAACCCTCTTGTTTCTAACTCTTCTTCTTCCTCTCTAACTTTTTTTGGGTATGTTGGATCTCTTTTCAAAACATGAGAAACCATGGAAACTCATCCTTTAGAGTTATGGTTCCTTTTATGTTGTTTTTCTATTGTAAACTCTTGGTTTAGAGTTGGTATTTGATGAATGGAAAGGTTTTATGGGTTATTCATGAAAACCCCAAAAACCCCCCAAAAATGAGAATATGAGTAAAAAGAGAAAATGGATGAAACGTTAAATGTGGATGATGAGTTTGTGCTTTAATGTTGATATATGAGATGAACATGTATGTTTAGATGTTTGGAAACTTGTGTTGAAGTAGTTTTGGAAAATATGTGAATCCCTTGTATGTTTGATGATTAAATACGAGTTGTTTATGTGTTATTTTGAATAAATGACTGACATTGTTGTTATTGGTGGAAATGAGGAAAGATCCTAAGTTTGGAGGAAATCGCGGAGGAGACTTTTAAAGTTACTCAGGACCGATCCCCAACACTCACCAAGGTAAGGGATAAGTGTCTCTAATTCATACTCGCTGATGTGAATGAGGTATGTGAAAGAGGTAATGTGTTTGTAGGAATATTGTTGATACCCTACCCGAAGAGGTAGTAGTTTATTATTGATACCCTACCCGAAGAGGTAGTGGTTTATTATTGATACCCTACCCAAAGAGGTAGTTGTTTATTATTGATACCCTACCCGAAGAGGTAGTGGTTTATTGTTGATACCCTACCCGAAGAGGTAGTGGTTTATTATTGATACCCTACCCGAAGAGGTAGTGGTTTATGGATGATACCCTACCCGAAGTGGTAGTGGATTTTTGTTGTTATCCTACCCGGAGTGATAGTGGAGTATTGTGGTTATCATACCCGGAGTGGTAGTGGATTGTTGTGGCTGTCCTGCCCGATGTGGTATGGATAATAACTAGACATGCCCGATGTGGTATGGAGGATGAACTAGACCTGCCTGATGTGGTATGGATAATTAACTAGACATGCCCGATGTGGTATGGAGGATGAACTAGACCTGCCCGATGTGGTATGGATAATTAACTAGACCTGCCCGATGTGGTATGGAGGATGAACTAGACCTGCCTGATGTGGTATGGATAATTAACTAGACCTGCCCGATGTGGTAAGGAGGATGAACTAGACCTGCCCATTGTGGTATGGATAATTAACTAGACCTGCTCGATGTGGTATGGAGGATGAACTAGACCTGCCCATTGTGGTATGGATAATTAACTTGACCTGCCCGATGTGGTATGGATAATTAACTAGACCTGCCCGATGTGGTGTGGAGGATGAACTAGACCTGACCGATGTGGTATGGATAATAACTAGACCTGCCCGATGTGGTATGGAGGATGAACAAGACATGGCCGATGTGGTATAGATAATAACAAGACCTGCCCGATGTGGTATGAAGGATGAACTAGACCTGTCCGATGTGGTATGGATAATAACTAGACCTTCCCGATGTGGTATGGAGGGTGAACTAGACCTGCCCGATGTGGTGTGGATAATTAACTAGACCTGCCCGATGTGGTATGGGGAATGAACTAGACCTACCCGATGTGGAATGGAGGATAAACTAGACCTGCCCGACGTAGTATGGAGATGTAACTGGACCTTCCCGATGTGGTAGAGGATTATCTTTGTGAAAGAACTCGGTGAATACGATTAAGGGTGAATACGACATATGAGAAACAAGGATGTTAAGAATGGAAGTCGTATGCATGCTATAGGATATATATTATGGGATATATATACTATAGGGTGAATATGAACGCTGAAAATGAGTTTGTTAAGAATGAAAGTAATATACATGTTATAGGATATATATTATGGGATATATGTTCTATAGGGTGAATATGAATAATGAGAAGGACGATGTTTCAAATGAACGTAATATGCATGCTATAGAATATATATTATGGGATATATATACTATAGGATGAATATGAATAACATGGAAATGAAAGAAGGAAGATATGAATGTTTACATTTACGTATTTGTGGTTATAAATTATATTAATGCTTAATCGTATTTGAAATGTGGATTATCATGTAATGTTAGTTTTTGAACTAATGACTTACTCCCTTGTTTTGTGTGTTGTTTATGATAATCTCATTGTAGGTAAATGAAGGATTTGAGGAGGAAGCTCACTTAGGAAGCTTGTGTGTTTATTATCTTGATTGTTTTTATCGCTGCTTGACATTGTAGTTGATTTGATAACATTTTGGGATGAATGTAAATCTGAATAGGACAATACTGAGTTATGTAGTTATGGAGATTATAACTCTTAGAAACCCATACTGGTCGTATGTAAATGCATGAATTATGTTTTTCCGCAACATGAATTGCATGATAACGTAATAGGCTAAAAGATTAGTGTCAATGAATTATTCATGAAGGTTTTTCAGTAAAATAATGAATGTATGTAAGGAAAGATTTTAAATAAAGAAAAAAAAATTTCAAGGGTAGAATTTGGGCTCTTACAGTTTGCAGACCGCATTGGGAACTAAGTTGAAGTTGAGTTTAGCTTATCATCCACAAACGGACGGTCAATCGGAAAGGACGGTACAGTCATTGGAGGATCTCTTAAGGGCTTGTGTCTTGGAACAACCGGGGAGTTGGGATGGCATGTTGCCTCTGATTGAATTTACTTACAACAATAGCTTCCATTCGAGTATTGGAATGACACCTTATGAGGCGTTGTATGGTAGGAAGTGCCGAACTCCAGTGAGTTGGTTTGAAACTGGGGAGAACTTGATTTTGGGACCTGAGCTGGTCCAAGAGACGACGGATAAGATCAAGAAAATCTGGGAGAACATGAGGATCGCCCAGAGTTGGCAGAAAAGCTATTACGATAAGAGGCAGAAACCTCTTGAGTTTAATGAGGGAGATCATGTTTTCATGAGAGTTGTCCCGACTACCGGAATTGGTACCTGCAATAGTACTAAACTCTATGGTTCCTTGTGGAATAACCTTTTTTGGATTATTAGAACTCAAAAAGATACTAGAAGATATGGTGAATGAACAATTGCTAGGACAAGTGTGTCACCTTGGAATGCTCTAATGTTAATTGTGAAGAATAAAGGTGGGAGCATGAGGCTATGTAAAGATTATAGACAATTGAACAAGTTAACCACTAAGAATAAGTATCTACTTCCCCAGATTGATGGTCTAATGAATCAGTTAATAATAATAACAATCTTCTCTAAGATTGGCTAGCAATCGAGATATCATCATTTTTTAGTTAAGACGAAAAATATACCGAATATTGCATTTCTTACTCGATATGGACATTACTAGTATTTAGTAATACCTTAATACTTCTGCAGTATATATGGATTATATGAATAAGATCTTTCGGTTTCTCTTAGATAGTTTTTTTGTCATGTTTATAGACGACATTCTAATATATTCTAAGACTATGGAAAAACATGTTGAGCATTTGAGGACTGTTTTGAGCATGTTGAAAGATAAACAGTTTTATGCCAAGTTGTCAATTATGATTAGAAGAGGTTTGTTACTTGGTCATGTAATCACACATGATGGTGTTACTTTTGGCCTCACAAACAGTTGTATGCCAAGTTGTCAAAGTGTCAATTATGATTAGAAGCGGTCTTACAATGGGAAGGACCTCAAATTGTAACCAAAATTAAAAAGTTTCTCGGATTGACAGGTAAGTATAATAGAATTATAGAATCCTTTACTAAGTTAGTGTTGTCACTAAGTTAACTGGAAAATGGACAAAAATTTGAGTAGTCGCCTAATGGCGAGAATAGATTTCAAGAACAAGAGCCATTGTTGACTTCATCCCTAGTGTTTCCTTATGGTGTTGTAGAAATCACAAGCGAATCCACAAATAAGAGCTTATAGGTCAATGGGCATCGCCTAAAGCATTTCCTCACAAATCCTTCCGTTAGTGGATGCAATCGTGGAGGAGGTTTCCTTGGCTGAACTCGTTTTCCTCCCTCTATGAATCAGAGAATTTTCTTTCTCTCATTCTCTATTTTTATTACACTTGTCCAATTAAATTTGTTGATATGTATGTCCGGATCTTCTGATTTGTGCTACATTGGGACAATGAGTAGTTTAAGTGTGTGGGGAGATTAATGTATGAGTATTTTCATAGGTTTATATTGATGCATGTTTTTCTTTGATTATTAGGTTTTGCTTAATTAGTGGGCATTTTCTCTCATGTTTTCTTTTAATTGAATCTTGATATCTTGTGTTGTGAATCCATGCATTTTCTGTGTGCCAAGTTGCTTTTGAGAATTGAGAGGTTGAAGTAATTGTGATAGACTTGTCCCTTGGTAGAATTTCAAACTTAATTCTGGATAGATTTTTGTATGCCATCTAATTTCTTCATCTATGATTGCACTCTTGATTACTTGCACAATAGAACTTGTCTTGTCTCTTGTTGATACTTGATATTCACATGCATATATTAAGTGATTTAGGCATTTCTTTTGAATAAGTCACTAGCCATATGACCCTACCTTGAATGAATTTATCCTTTGATAGTCCCTTTGAGCCTCTTTACAATTTCTCTGTTCTCTAGCTCATTATAAGTGAAAAACCATGATTGTCCTAACCTTAGGGAATTTTGGAGCTTTGGAATTGTTTGGGAATGGGTATTAAGTAAATAAGGGTGACTTGTTCTTATTTATTGTGAATTCTTGGTTATGTCTCATTGTTTGATGCATTGTGTAAATAAGTGTAGCTTTGTCTCTCTTTTCAATTTATGTTTCTTAAAAAAAACACAACAACGAAAGGAGAGAAAAAAAGAAGAAAAAAGTTGAGACTGTGACAAAAAGGATTGAGAGAATTGGAATTAGAGATTTTATTTCTTATATACTTATTTTCGGGTTGATTTTGACTTAATTTTTACTTATTCCCCATTGGTCCTCTATTCCCTTGGTTTTTAGCTGCATATCCATATTTTATCCCACATTTTCCTCAGCCCAATTACAACCTGGAAAAGTCCTTTTGATCTTTATGTGCATGTGTTTATGATGTTGTTAGAGACTTGTCAAGCCTATGGTTGTGTTTTTTTATGAAGTGTCTTGAGTGTATGTCACACCTCGAATTTAAATTCATTAAATTATAGTATGAGTCCTGGAATTCTCCTTTGAGCGAGAAAGTTTTCGCCTGGGCGAGAGAGGCTCACCTGGGTGAGTGGAATCCTGGGCTATACTGAAGGATTCTCGCCTGAGCGAGAAAAGCCTCGCTTGAGCGAGAGTGGTCTCGCCTGAGCGAGAGTTGTCTCGCCTGGGCGAGATATGGCAACTCTGAAGCTGTAGAGGCTGTGAGATTCTCGCTTGAGCGAGAGCGTCAGATCTGAAATTTTAAAAAGGCGGGATTTTCTCGCCTGAGCGAGAATGGCCTCGCTTGAGCGAGAAGCCGACGAGTTTACCTTATAATAGAAACCCCAAACACATTTTAGGGTTAGAAATTGAGAGAGAAGAGAGAAGAAGGTGATTTTGAGAGCAAGAACTCGTGGAAATCATCTAGAAGCTTGAGAAGAGGTAAATATCATAATTCTAACTCTCTTTCTCCCTTTCAAACTCGTTTTGGGTGTATGGGATCTCTACTCAACATGTGAGAAATCATGGAAACTCTTCCTTTTGAGTTGTGGTTAGTTTTATTGAGTTAATCTCTTGTAAAACTCTTGGTTTAGAGTTGGTTTCCAAGGAATGGAAAGGGTTTGTGGGTTGACTCATGAAAACCTCAAAACCCCAAAGTTAAAATGTGGTTAAAGAGGAAAAATTGGTGAAATGTTAGATGTAGAAGATGAGTGTATGTCTAATGTGAAATAGAAGATGAATATGTATGTTTTAATGTTCGAAAACGCTTAATGAAAGTAGTTTTGGGAAAACATTGGAAATATATGAATGTCATATGTATTTGTGAATGTTATATGAATAGTATGAACATTGTTGTGAATGAAGTACTGACTTGTGTTGTGTGGGTGGGATGATAAAAGATCCTAAGGTTGGAGGCGGTGTCGGAGAAACTTGCAAAGTGACCAAGGACCAGACCCAACTCTCACCAAGGTAAGGATAAGTCTTTAATTGCGCATTGTAATGGAAAATGCGTGAATTTTCTGTGTGTGAAGGTTATTAAGTTGCGAGTCGCTTATATATTACAAACATATATGGGTATGTTTGGAATAAAGGATGCGTGAAATCGCTGTTTATAAATTGATGGTGACTAAGTTGCGTGCCGCTAATGTATTACAAACAGATATCGGTGTGTTTGGAATAACGGATGCGTGGAATCGCTGTTTATAAATTGATGGTGACTAAGTTGTGAGCCGCTAATTTATTACAAACATATATGGGTGTGTTTGGAATAAAGGATGCGTGGAATCGTTGTTTATAAATTGATGGTGTATCAATGAAAAGAAAGCATATTTTTAGCCGACCATGAATGTTTAGCGACTCTGGCTCGAGTTATGTAGCGATACTGTGGGCTCCAGTTATGTAGCGACACTCTGACTCGAGTTATGTAGCGATATTGTGGGCTCTAGTTATGTAGCGACACTCTGGCTCGAGTTATGTAGCGATACTGTTGGCTCTAGTTATGTAGCGACACTCTGGCTCGAGTTATGTAGAGATACTGTAGGCTCTACTTATGTAGCGACACTCTGGCTCGAGTTATGTAGCGATACTGTGGGCTCCAGTTATGTAGCGACACTCTGGCTCGAGTTATGTAGCGATACTGTGGGGTCCAGTTATGTAGCGACACTCTGGCTCGAGTTATGTAGCGATACTGTGGGCTCCAGTTATGTAGCGACACTCTGGCTCGAGTTATGTAGCGATATTGTGGGCTCCAGTTATGTAGCGACACTCTGGCTCTAGTTATGTAGCGATACTGTGGGCTTCAGTTATGTAGCGACACTCTGGCTCGAGTTATGTAGCGATACTGTGCGCTCTAGTTATGTAGCGACACCCTGGCTCGAGTTATGTAGCGATATTTTGGGCTCAAGTTATGTAGAAACACTTTGGCACAAGTTATGTAGCATGGTTACGTTTCAAAAGAAATGGTTGAACTGGTCCTATAGAAAGTTGTTATAATTGTTTATTTAACTTTATTAAAAATGTGGATTTAACGTATAATGACAAATATTGAGTTAATGACTTACTCCTTTGTATTTTTTGTACATGTGTCAATGTTAATCCCATTGCAGGTAGGCATAATATTTAAGGATTTCTAGATTATGTGCTTAGAGGCCTTTATTTTCAAATTCCTTATCTTCATTGTTTTGTAACCTAATTGAATGGTGTTTTGAAATGAATATTTGTAGACGTGAGTTATTGTAACCCTGTATATTTGTAGCTATAGGTATTTTGGAAACCCATAGCTAATTGTATGCGGTGGTTACCGGAATATATTAACATGAATTATGTTTTTCTGCAACTAAGGGTTATCATGATATGAAATTGAATTTGTATGATTAGAGTATTTAGACGATTAAATAAAGGAATGAGTATGAACAGGAAAGATAAATTAAAAGAAGGTTATTAAAGTTGTAATACTAATTTATAGGAAAATGCATGTGAAAGGAATAAAATAAAAGCAAAATTTTCAAGGGTAGAATTTGGGTCCTTACAGTGTAAACACTTACAACCTAAAACACTTGATTGTAAACACTTTAGAGAGCACATCTTGTGTGGTTCTATCATTGTTGTGACTAGCCTCTTGATTTGATTAGTTTCTTTGCATACTTAAATTGATTGAATGATCTACATGGATATCTTGATTTTTTGATCATTTTACCTTTGTGTGTTTGATCTTGCCCATTTAATTGATATTCCTACTTTGGGGTCATTAAACAAATATGGGAATTGGATTACACAATGTTTCGGGTGTCGAATTTTTGTTGTATGTGGTTTGATAACAATAATGGCTTTCGAGTTGATGAATTAGGGTTCATGCATGTAGATCTTAATAGGCCAGGATATAAAGATGAACCATTTATTCTAGCGTCACAGGCTCAACAAGTATTCTATGTTAGTGACACAGCAAATAAGAAATGGTCCATTGTTCTTTTGACCAACAAAATCATCATCAATAATATAGTTGACCAAGAAGATATTGAAGATGAAGATGATCTTTTTTTGGGATATCACTGTCGTATGAGAGAAGACCAATAACTACGAATGATGATTTATATACAAGAGGTGATTATGATGAGGGCCTTTGGGTGAATGAAATTCGTACCGGAGAAGACAATAATATTACAGGCCAGAAATCATCAAATAAGAGAAAAAATTAGATGCATATCTTTGTATAAATATAGTATAATTTTATTTGTTTGTAATTAACACTTTTACTTATATTAGCATTGTGTTTATAATTTTGTTTGTTTGTTTGGAATAATATTCTTGGTTTGCATTGTGTTTATAATTTTGTTTGTTTCATTGTGTTAATGTGTTTTTCTAGCTTGAATATATACAATATAGTAAGTTTGTTGAGATTCTGCTGGTTGAGTGTGTATTGTGGATACTAGATAGTTTGCCGGAGAGAATAATCAACAGCGCATTCTAAGAGGATATCAATAAACCGTTGTTGTAATAAGGCGTTGGTAATGTGAGCCCTGCAAAAATAGTGGCTGTTGAAGTTAATAAACAGCGCATTCTAAGAGGAAATCTATAAAGCGCTGTTGTAACAATGCATGTGAGAGCATTGGATAAACTGTGGCTGCTTAATAATGTGTTGTCTTACGTAAACTATCAGACAACGCGTCTTATAATGCGTTGTCCTACGTAAACTATTAGACATCGAGTCTTACCAATGTGTTGTCTTACGGAAACCCATAAGACAACGCATTATTAAAGTTGTGTTGTGGTATACAAACATTAAGATAGTGCAACTACTTACTAAAATAATGTGTTGTGGTATACAAACATTACAACAACACAACTTATAATGTTCGTTGTTGTACGATATTGTTTGTTACAGCGCTACGTGTGAGTTGTGTTGTTATATATTTATCATAACACAACGCTAGTTGTATCTCACACTGTTATATTTGTCAGTTCCGTAACAGCGCATGACTTAGGCTACACTGTTGTAAAATGTGGTATACAACAGCGAAATTAGAAAGCGTGGTTAATGTATACCATCTATGACTTCGGTCAAACAGACAGTGACGGGACACGCTGTCCTAAAGCAAAAAAAAAAAGCGTTGTTGCTCAACATATCTGGCGTAGTGCATTGTGATGTATGTGATATTTTTAGGTTTTTTATTTCCTAGTTTTTTATGTGATCTTCTTACATTACTCACTTTGGTTCATATTGATTGGCAAAACATCATTTCTTTATTTTACCCAGGAGTGCAAAAGGTTAAGTATGAGA
Source organism: Lupinus albus (assembly GCA_009771035.1). Classification (NCBI taxonomy): domain Eukaryota; kingdom Viridiplantae; phylum Streptophyta; class Magnoliopsida; order Fabales; family Fabaceae; genus Lupinus; species Lupinus albus. The sequence goes on along the minus strand of CM020001.1, from coordinate 10,663,444 downwards.
GTATTTGATGAGTCATATATTTCACACTATTCATAACCTTATCTTACCATTGTTGATGATTCTTGGTGCCTAATTGACTTTTTTTGGCACAATTTCGTGTTTTAGACCTTATTAGACTATTATTACTGATATGAATTAATTTGGGATTATTTAGTCTCATTAAATCTATTACCAATTCCAGGTCATATTTGAAACGAAGGGCATTTTGGGAATTACACGTTGAGAATGTGTGTTGAAGTGAAGATTGTATTTTGGTTTTGGATTTTTATTTGTAATTTTATTATTGGGTTTTGGCCCCATGGTTTTTAGTCCATTAGTCCCTTTTGTTTTGGAAATTCGGACTCCATGCAGTGGAGATTAGACACAAAATTATACACATTCCTTTCAATTTATTTTTCATTTTGTTATTCATTTTCAGTTTTGCTTCCTCCTTCATGGAAGGCTAATCTTCTGGACTAAATTTCTTTGGTAATTTATCACAACTCTTGAGATTTAACTCTTCCATGGTTTAGAATTAGGTTTGTGAACTGATTTTAGCTTAGTTAATCATTTCTCTAGTGCATGAACGCTTAGTTCTTGTAAATTTGTTAATTATTCTTTGTTTATGCTGATTTTGCTTAGTTAGAGGCTTAGGCAACAGAGCTGTCAATTGATTATCTCTTAGTTAATTGATATTCTTGATTGAGGTCTTACCTGATGCAAATAAAAAGATAATTAAGTATAGTACTAGGAAGTGACTCTAGGTCGTCTCCCAACAATTATCTTTCACACAAATTGTTCAAACACCTTACACTCACAGACATAGAGGGTTTTGTTGTTATGGTATGAACGTAAAACTAAAATAGAATAGAAACAAAAATTAACTAAGTAGAACAATAAAGCGGCTAAATCTGAGATTGCAAGAGGAGTCCACAAGCAAGATTGCAACATCCATCTTCCATAATGGTTTCGATGAAGACAAAGTCACTACGGAAAATCATGAAAACGTGACTTGACAACAAACAACAAAACCAAGACTCAAGACTTTAGGGAAGATTATTTTACTTTTCTAGAAGTCCTAAGATGATTGCTTAGACTGAGTCTAAGTAGATTAACCCAATGATGAAAATATCACATAATCTTAGAATTGTCTAAAATCATTTTTTGAGAGTCATCATTCATCCATATTTTAGTAGGTTGCATTAAAATGGTAGTTTTTCAAGAAAACTCATTCATTGCATCAACTTACTTATTTTGGAAGGGTTACTACTAACCAAGAAACTTGTAGTTTAATTGTTAATTGATTAAGTAGTGAAATAATCGATTAAGTAGTTGTGTAAACCCGTTAGTCGATTAAGCATTTGATTAATCGATTAATGAGAGTTACAGTAGCTACCATGTTGAGCTTCTTGATGACTTTAATCGTTTATGAATCTTATTAATCGATTAAATTCAATAGTGGACTGATAATTTTAAACTCGTTAATCAATTAAGCTTTCATTTAATCGATTATGTGATGTTGTAAACAGTTAACTATAAATATTTGCATTTCTGCATTTCAGCTCATAACTTTGATTCCAAAATTTCATATCTTCAAAGATTCTATGAGCGATTTTTGCATCCCAATTAGAAAAACACAAGTGAAAGTTTCTTGCATATTTTTGAGAGAAAAGTTACATTTGTGCAATTCAAGTGCATACAAATATTTTACCCAACCTTTTCATACTCATTCATACACTTCAAGTTTGTTTGAGATACTCACCATTTAGGTTTGTAGGTGGCTTCTATAAGTTGTGAGCTTCTGTTTTAGAAGACTCCATATTCAAGAACTTGAATATTTTGTTACTTTGTTGAGATCTCTAAGGTTTAGATATAAGAGGCATAATATCGACTAGTTGCGGTTAGTTGGATATAGACTTCACTTGAGTATCTTATGAGCGAGTCGAGTAGCAAGATTGGCAGCCATTGGAATTAGTAGTGAGACCATAGGAATGGGGAATATTGTCAAGACTTGGCTAAGTAGATCGTGGATCAAGTAGGAAAGGCACCGTATTAGAAGTGTTCTTGTATTGAAACATTCTTTCAATTATAGTGAAGCAAATCTCCGAAGATCAGAAAGGGAGGCCTGGGTGTAGTTTGCACGTGGACAAGCAAACGAACCAAGATAAAATCGGCTATCTATTTTTTCTCTAATGTCTTAATCTTTTACTTTTCAAGCATATTATTTGTTATAATAATTTGAATCAAGAACCTGCTGAAATTGATAATTATTTGTTCTTTAACTATTGTAGCATTTGTTGATACGTAGCTGCTTGAATATTTAATTGCTTGTTGTTCCAGAAACCTTGAGAATTATTTTGTTCTAAGTTTTTCTGATTGACTTAATCGATTATCTATGTTGTTAATCGATTGTTTTTCTGTTTAATCGATTAATTTTGCTCTCTGAATTTTCTCACATATTATTTCGGAAAACGGACATACTTATTTGTGCTCACCTATTCATCCCCCCTCTAGGTTTTAACTCTGACATGCGGTACCTTAACAAAATCAATTTGGTTTCTTTGTTCATAACCCAATCCTTGGTTTCAAAAGATCAAATCCAGATTCTGGGTGATCATTAGTTGAGAGTCAATTAACTAAGCGATAACCAACTCATTGTTAAATTGCTAAACCTCTAACTAAGCAAAATTAGCTAAAGCAACAAACAGTTAGAAAATTCGCACGAATCAAATGATCAATTTCAGTTTCTAAATAGTGAATTCCTAATCTATTGAGAATTATTTAACTAAGCAATAATCAATCCACAACTCAAATGTCTAAGCTTCAAACTAAGCGAAATCAGCATAGACACAGAGCATTTACAGATTCACATGAACTAACTGATCATTGTAAAGACCCAAATTCTACCCTTGAAATTTTTTCTTTATTTTATTCCTTTTGCATGCATTTTCCTACACTTACTATCATATTTTCAACATACTTATTTTATGTCCCGATATTCACATACATTCGATTTAACAGAAAAACATAATTCATATTAATAATTTCCCACGTGTATTAAGACCCCAAAAGTATAATTCTCCAAAATAACAGTACACCCATTTACAAGTATCCGAATAAACAATGACCATTGTTACAATCAATCGAATCCGCAAATAGTCAATTAGGGTACAAAAACGTAATTAGATGAATCCAGATCTAAAGCTCCTAAGGCTCCAAACCGAGTCTCCTCAATTCACCAGTTTACCTACAGTGGGATTATGAATGACAAATACACAAAACATACAAAGGAGTAAGTCATTAGTTCAATAAACATCATTATAAGATAATCCACATTTAAAGGGGTTAGTAAACCATTTTGAAATTGATTTTCTTTGCTGCATAACTTGAGCCAAAGTCGCTACACCCCTTAAGGTTAGCTAAAAGCATATTCTCATTTCTTTTTAAAAAAAAATTTGCTACATATACTCGAGCCAGAGTTTTGCTTATATACTCAAGCTAGAGTTTCACTTATATACTCAAGCCAGAGTTTCGCTTATATACTCAAGCCAGAGTTTCGCTTATATACTCAAGCCAGAGTTTCGCTCATATACTCGAGCCAGAGTCGCTAACCATTCATGGTCGGCTAAAAATATATTTTCCTTTCCTTGATTTCACCATTTCTCATTTCCCGTAAATCGACGCCCACAATATAAACACACCCATATATGTTTATACTAAATGCGTAATTCACAACTCAATCATTGCATAACCAGAAAATACACACATTTTCCATTTCAAATGCACAAATAAAGACTTATCCTTACCTCGGTGAGTGTTGGGGGTCGGTTTTTGAGTAACTTTACCAGTTTCCTCCACGATCTCCTCCAACCTTAGGTTCTTTCTTCATCCGCACCAATAACAACAATGTCAGTCATTTATTCAAAATAACACATAAACGACTCTAATTTCATGGTCAAACACACAAGAGTTTCATACATGTTCAATGTTTCTAAAACTACTTCATCAGGAGTTTCCAATCATTCAAGACATACATATTCACCTTGTATTCAACATTAGAACACATACTCCTAACACAATCATTCTAATATCACATAATCTCTTCCATTTGTTGCTATTAAACACTTATCAACCAATCATTGTTACGAACGTAGCCACAAATGTTCATCATAGTAAACATTCACCTCTTATAACAAATCAACAACTCATAACACATCATCATTCTAAACAACCCACACATAGCATGTAAGGACCCGATTTTCGAATTCCAAAAATTCTTTTTAAAACCTTATTCATAAAAGGGGAGAAAAAAAATGAAGATATGGATTTGTGAAACCCTTTCTTTTCTTTTATAGTTGGGCACTCCCGCCAGGGCGAGAATATATCGCTTGGGCGAGAAGCCCACGATATTTTAAGTTTCAAAACACACGCCTCTCGCCTGGACGAGATTCTCTCGCTCAAGCGAGAATCTCACAGCCTGCCCAGGCTTTCTCTCGCTCAAGTGACCCATTCCTCGCTTGGGCGAGACTCCTAGAATTCCCAAATTGAAAACACTGATCCTCTCGCTTGGGTGAGATCCTCTCGCTCAAGCGAGAATTTGGCAGTATGCCCCATTCTTCAAGACTGTTACCTTATTTCCAAGAGCGTAAATTTTGGGTGTTACAATCTTTCCCCCCTAAGAGAAATTTCGTCCTCGAAATTTTGTTAGGTTACTCTCAAGAAAACACCAATATCGCCCTTTCATTCGACACAAAATACACTCGACCCAACTTAGACCCGATTGTCTAATCAAGTAATACAGCTCAGAAGACAAACTGAGACGCATACCGCTTAACAACGATACCACACAGCCAATCCAAAGACTACACCTCAGGAGTCCAAATACCGAGTAAACCATTAGGACAACCAAGAGAAAATTATCACTAGCATGTCAATTTATACGCGCTACAACACAGAAACATGACATTCATTCAAGTAGCATTTAGACAAATAAGATTTTTTGGAGTCTTTCACATATGAAATAAAATCACCAAGCCATTACCCAATTCAATCTAACATTTTCTACCACAAACGAATGCGGTTTAAGTAGGTTTGCTAATCCATATCCTCAACTTTAATAGTAGGAACACATGAAATAGAAACAAGTTTTGTACGCACAATATCGAAGCAGTTAATTTGAATCCATTACCACTATATCATGCGTTGCAAATATCCAACTACAAAAGGTCAATCATCACAGACCAAAAGATTCATGAACAACAGATAATCCACTACCCTTTCGGGTAGGCAATTCAACAATGGTCCACTACCACTTCGGGTAGGCAATTCAACAATGGTCCACTACCACTCCGGGTAGGCAATTCATCAATGATCCACTACCGCTACGGGTAGGCAATTCGACAATGGTCCACTACCGCTCTGGGTAGGCAATTCCACAATGATCCACTACCACTACGGGTAGGCAATTCCACAATGATCCACTACCACTCCAGGTAGGCAATCCCACAATGATCCACTACCACTCCGGGTAGGCAATTTCACAATGATCCACTACCACTCCGGGTAGGCAATTCCAAAATGATCCACTACAACTTCGGGTAGGCAATTCCACAATGATCCACCACCACTTCGGGTAGGCAATCCCACAATGATCCACTACCACTCCGGGTAGGCAATCCCACAATGATCCACTACCACTCCAGGTACGCAATTTCACAATGATCCACTACCACTCCGGGTAGGCAATTGCACAATGATCCACTACCACGCCGGGTAGGTAATTCCACAATGATCCACTACCACTCTGAGTAGGCAATTCAGCAATGATCCACTACCGCTTCGGGTAGGCAATTCAATAATGGTCCACTACCGGACTGGGTAGGCAATTCCACAATGATCCACTACCATTCCAGGTAGGCAATTCAGCAATGATCCACTACCGCTCCGGGTAGGCAATTCAACAATGGTCCACTACCGCTCTGGGTAGGCAATTCCACAATGATCCACCACTACTTCGGGTAGGCAATTCCACAATGATCCACTACCACTTCGGGTAGGCAATTTCACAATGATCCACTACCACTCCAGGTAGGAAATTCCACAATGATCCACTACCACTCCGGGTAGGCAATTCCACAATGATCCACTACCACTCCGGGTAGGCAATTCAACAATGGTCCACTACCACTCCGGGTAGGCAATTCAGCAATGATCCACTACCGCTCCGGGTAGGCAATTCAACAATGGTCCACTACCGCTCTGGGTAGGCAATTCCACAATGATCCACTACCACTTTGGGTAGGCAATTCAGCAATGATCCACTACTGCTCTAGGTAGGCAATTCAACAATGGTCCACTACCACTCTGGGTAGGCAATTCCACAATGATCCACTACCACTCTGGGTAGGCAATTCAGCAATGATCCACTACTGCTCTAGGTAGGCAATTCAACAATGGTCCACTACCACTCTGGGTAGGCAATTTCACATGGAACAAGGTTAGTAAACCATTTTGAAATTTATTTTCTTTGCTGCATAACTTGAGCCAAAGTCGCTACACCACTCAAGGTTAGCTAAAACAGGTTCCCTTTTTTTTGAAAACGTGATACATATACTCGAGCCGGTGTTTCGCTTATATACCCAAGCCAGGGTTTCGCTTATATACTCAAGTTAGAGTTTTTGCTTATATACTCAAGCCAGAGTCTTGCTTATATACTCAAGCCAGAGTTTTGCTTATATACTCAAGCCAGAGTCTTACTTACATACTTAAGCCAGAGTGTTGCTTATCTACTCAAGCCAGAGTCTTGCTTATATACCCAAGCCAGAATTTTTGCTTATATACTCATGCCAGAGTCTTGCTTATATACTCAAACCAGAGTCGCTAACCATTCATGGTCGACTAAAAATATATTTTCTTTTCATTGATTTCACCATAAATCGTTTTCCCGTAAATCTACGCCCACTTTAGTATAAACACACCCATATATGTTTATACTAAATGCGTAATTCACAACTCCATTCTCGCATAACCAGAAAATACACACATTTTCCATTTCCGTAAATCTATGCCCACTTTAGTATAAACACACCCATATATGTTTTTACTAAATGCGTAATTCACAACTCAATCATTGCATCACCGGAGATTACACACATTTTCTATTTCGAATGCACAAATAACGACTTATCCTTACATTACCTTAATCTTGTGTTATTAGAATCGTAGAAACGGTTAAGCCTACGTCCAAGAAAACCAATTTAATCATTCATTTTCAATTATCTTAATCTTAGTGATAATAGAAAATTCACATCCAGAGTTGACCAAAGCCCAAACAAGGGATCCACCACCAGGAACTCTCAACAAGTAAATCCCACACCAAGAAATCCAACCGGAAAATCATAATCACAAACTCTCCATAAAAAAATTGAAAAAGATGCTCACAACCAAAAACTTTTAGCAAGAGTTTCACCAGAGAATCCCCAACAAGGGTCTCACACAATAAATCCAACAAAAGTTTTAAAACAAGAAGTTTTCAACAAGTACTTCATCAATAACTCACAACAAGACATCCAACAATAAATTCACAACCAAACTCGTACCGCAAGAAATTTAACCATCATCTTTCACACCAGCAGTTACCACATAGTCAAGTAGTTAACTCACAAAAATTTCACAAAGAAGCATGTAAACCCTAGGCCGCAGAGTTGACATTTGCTCTGATACCATGTTGTAAGGACCCGATTTTCGTAATCCAAAAAAATTCTTTTTAAAACCTTATTCATGAAAGTGAAGTGATTACTGAAAGTGTGCATGTCAAGAGGAACACTTTGGAAAGCTCTCCTTATATGACTTGGTTTTGATGAGGACAACTTGTGCTAACATGAGCTTGAAGATCATCAACAAATCAACATGCTTAAGCCTTCCGATTGGTATCTTGCTTAGACTAGATTAGTTTAGGTTGAGTCCAAGGCTTAAGTCACCTAATACATATCTCAATTGCATAAATCTTTTAAATCTTTTTCATCTTGAGATATGTCATTCATAATATGTTCATGCATCATATAAATACATGTACATGCGCATTCTAGGCATAATCTAAGTATTAAACATGTATGAACTTAAGTGCATAACATATTTGAAGTTTTTACACATGAAAGTGTGCTGTTAATCGATTACCACTTGGCTTAATCGATTAATCTAACTGTTTGCACAGTGTAATCGATTACAACAAATGTCAATCGATTAATCTAACATTTTTGTGAAGCTTAATCGATTAAAGCTGTCGGTAATCGATTAACTGGGCTTTTATTTCAATTCTTTATAAACTGCATTTTCAGAATTGATCTCATAAGTTGCATGTTAATTTTTTAGAGAGTTAGAGCATATTTTCGTGTTAATTGTTGCATCTAGTTGTAAATGCATTTGTGAGCTTAGAAAAGATAGAATTCTATGCTTTAGGATTGAGTGCTTTTCATGATACATTTCTCATCTTTTCTTGTCACATGTTCTTGCATTTTTTACATGATTCTTGATTAGATGTTTACATATTATGCATTCTGTTTTTCACTAATACATTTTTCATACTGCATGAGCGTGTATTAGGTGATTAGAGTAAAGCCTTATCTTGTTAGATATAAGTCTTGTTATAGCTTAAGTTTACTCTGTATTGCTTTGTTTGAAAAAAGTGTTGTAATTGTGGGAATCTCAAGGTGTCATATCACCAAGAGATTGAGTGTGTCTTCACTGAGTGTTAGACTTAGGGATAAGTAAAGAACAAGGTTCTTAGCTGGGGCTACGCCGAAAGAAATGTTTTCTTTGTCGGTAGGAAGGGAGTCAAACCATAGAATAGGTTTCTTTTTATCTTGTAAGTGTCTAATTGTTGTAATTGGATAGTGTGTATGTAATTAACATTCATTCAATTATAGTGAAGAAAAATCTCCCAAATCAGCTGGGAGGCCTGGATGTAGTTTGCGGTGGACAAGCAAACGAACCAGGATAAAATTCTTGTTGCAGGACTTTTTCTATCTCTTTCTCTTTATTGCATTTGATCGATTAATTTGTTAAGTAGATTTAATTGATAATCTGTGTCTATACTGTATTACTTGTACTCTGATAAAATTCTGTAAGCCTGGTATAATCGTTTCATTATCAATTAATTGTCGAGCAAGAAACTGTACTTGCATTTGCTTACTGTCACGGTTTAATCGATTAAGTGTGGTGTGTTAATCGATTACTTCAGTCTGTTAATCGATTAAGTGGACTGTGTTGAAAGTGTTAATCGATTACCCTGTTTTGTTAATCGATTAATCAAGGTGTTTTTCAGCATTAAGTGTTGTTTTCGAAAAGCGGACATTCTAACCGCTACACCTATTCAACCCCCCCCCCCCCCCCCCCCCTTCTAGGTGTATTGTAATCACTGATACCTAACAAGTGGTATCAGAGCTAGTGCGAAGTGCTAGCTCAACCGCGTATTCGTGATCCTTAGGGAAAAACGAATGGGTTCGTCAAACCCATTTGGTGGTGATGGTTCATCCATTAATCGACCACCTATATTCAGTGGTGAAGGGTATGCCTACTGGAAAGTCCGCATGCAAATTTTTATTGAAGCCATAGACTCGGATATTTGGGAATCCGTAGTCAACGGCCCTTTCGTTCCACAACATCTTGTGGACAATGAACCTAAAGACAAGCCTAAAAGTCTATGGACCGATGATGAGCGCAAAAAGGTGCAGCATAATCTACGCGCCAAAAATATCATCACATCGGCCCTATCCTATGATGAGTTCTTTAGAGTATCGCAGTGCCAAAATGCAAAAGAAATGTGGGACACTTTACAAGTGACTCATGAAGGCACTAGCGAAGTCAAGCGCGCTAGATTAAATGCGCTTACTCATGAGTATGAGTTATTTCGCATGTTACCTAGTGAATCAATATGTGATATGCAAAAGCGATTTACTCATATTGTTAATCATTTAGTTGCTCTAGATAAATCTTTTGCCAGAGGTGAACTAACTAATAAAGTTTTGCGTTGTCTTGACAGGAAATGGCAACCAAAAGTAACTGCAATTGTTGAATCCAAAGATTTGGACTCTATGCCTCTAGCTACTTTATTTGGAAAACTTCAAGAGCACGAAATGGAATTGGGGCGCTTGACTATGCACGAAGATTCAGATCGGAAAAAGAAAAACATCACATTAAAGGCCACGACCTCCAAATCAAAAGAAGATAAAGATGATGATGAATCTGACTCCGATCTAGATGATGAAACTATGAATCTCCTTGTTCGCAAATTTAGCAAATTCATCAAAAGAAAAGGAGGATTCAAGAAGTTTCAGAAGAAAGAAGCGAAAGAGTCAACCAACAAAGGCAAGAACAACAAAGATCGCTTCACTTGCCATGAGTGTGGAAAAGCCGGACATATGAGATTTCAATGTCCTACCTATCTGAAAAAGGTTGATTCAGAGAAGAGCACTCCTAGGGAATTCAAATCCAAGAAAGCTTACATTGTATGGGATGTACCTGAGGAGGAAACAACATCAAGCACTTCTAGTGAGGAGGAGTCAGCGAAGTTGTGTCTGATGGTCAGATCTGACAACAATGGCAACTCAGACTCACACGAGGATAATGATGAGGTATATTCCGACACCTCATCCACTTCAGATGACTTACCCTCTTATGAAGTTTTATATAATGCTTATGTTGAGTTACATGAGGAATTAAAGAAATTGGCTAGAATAAATGTTGATAAGAAAAGGGAAATCCTTAGAAATGAAAAGAAACTAAGCCAATTACAAAAAGAATTAGATGAATTAAAATTAGAAAATGAAACTTTAGATCTCATCTATTCTTGTAACACATGTGACTGCTCTGCTGATAATTTATGTCAAAAGCCTGTATGTGAGACTTGCGAGATTTTGCAAGAAGACAATCTTAAACTAAAAGAAAAACTCGAACGTCTCACAAACAGTAAACAGCAATTAGACACTCTGCTCAATCAAACAAGAAACGTTGGTGATCGTACTGGTCTAGGTTATACTCGCTCTGCTAAAAACAAGAGACCATATAGAAAACCTGTAGTTAATACTAAGGATAAAAATCGTAGGCGCTCTCCTACTTGCTTTTATTGTAATACGTATGGTCATACTTCTTACTCTTGTTACATTAGAAAATATGGTATACCTAGCGGGGCTTATGTATGGATAAAGAAGGGAGATAATTCCCTAATCACTAACAGAAAAGGACCCAACATAATTTGGGTACCTGAGAAAAGCAGGTGATCTATTTTGCAGGTATGTCTTCGAACACAAGGACAAAAATGGTACTTAGACAGTGGATGTTCGAGACATATGACAGGTGACAGATCAAATTTCCTGGATCTATCACTTAAAGGAAAAGGATACGTCACGTACGGAGACAACAATAAGGGAAAGATACTTGGTACCGGAACAGTTGGTAACTCATCTCATACTCAAATTGAAAATGTTCTGTATGTTGAAGGACTAGAACATAATCTTCTAAGTATAAGTCAACTCTGTGACAAAGGTAATCGAGTATCTTTTGATTCTGACTGTTGCATCATTCGTGACATTTTATCTAATAATGTTAAATTTGTTGGTCATCGTATAAATAATATTTACATGGTTAACTTGGATGATGTCACCACATTATTTTCAAAATGTTTCATTTCTAAAGAAGATGACATTTGGCTCTGGCACAGACGCGTTGCACACATCCATATAAAACATCTAGATAAATTGTCATCAAACCAACTAGTTGAGGGGCTACCAAAACTAAATTTCAAAACTAAAGAGATTTGTGACACTTGTCAAAAGTGTAAACAAACCAAAAACTCTTTTAAAAACAAAAATGTGATATCCACTTCAAGACCTTTGGAGTTACTCCATATGGACTTGTTTGGACCATCACAAATCATGAGTTTTGGTGGTAGCTACTATGCTTTAGTTATTGTTGATGATTTCTCTCGTTTTACATGGACATTATTTTTATCTGCTAAAAGCGACGCTTTCAACTCTTTTAAAAATCTTGCCAAGCAAATCCAAAACCAACTTAACCTGAAAATAGTATATATACGAAGTGATCACGGGGGAGAATTTGAGAACTTTCAGTTCGACAAATTCTGTGATAAGCATGGCATTATGCATCAGTTCTCTGCTCCTCGCACTCCACAACAAAATGGAGTTGTTGAAAGGAAAAATCGTGTGCTAGAAGAATTAGCGAGAACCATGCTTAATGAAAGTAATACCCCTAAATATTTCTGGGCAGATGCAGTTCATACTGCATGCTATGTTATAAATCGAGTATTGTTAAGGCCTAATTTGAATAAAACTCCTTATGAACTATTAAAAGGCCGTAAACCAAACATATCCCATCTTCACGCTTTCGGTTGTAAATGTTTTATATTAAATAATGGAAAGTGGGCTTTAGGAAAATTTGATTCAAAAGCCGATGAGGGAATATTTTTGGGATACTCGATTCATAGCAAAGCGTTCAGAATTTTTAATAAGTATTCTATGCAAGTTGAAGAGTCTATCCATGTACAGTTTGATGAATCTTCTCCAAAAGAGAAGAGAAAGGTTGTATCTGATGATGTTGCAGGTGCTTTGGAAGAAGCATACTCAAAGAACATGGATAATGTAGAAGCAACCGATGAAGAATGTCAAAACAAATCTCAGGAGCATTCAGATATGCCAGTTGTGTGGAAAACCAAGAAAGCTCACCCGATCGACAAAGTAATAGGTGACATATCTACGGGAGTGGTAACCCGTAGTTCCTTACGAAACTTCTGTAATTTCGTAGCTTTTGTATCTCAAATTGAGCCTAAGACCATTGATGAGGCCATTGAGGATGTGCACTGGGGTATAGCTATGCAAGAAGAGCTAAACCAGTTCGAACGCAATAATGTTTGGGACTTGGTCCCTAAACCTAAAGATCATCCTGTGATTGGTACTCGATGGGTCTTCAGAAACAAGCTTGATGAATCAGGCTTGATCATTCGAAATAAAGCACGCTTGGTGGCCCAAGGCTACAACCAGGAGGAAGGTATCGCTTATGACGAAACCTATGCCCCTGTAGCCAGATTAGAGGCCATCAGGATGCTACTTTCCTTTGCATCGATTATGAACTTCAAATTATTTCAGATGGACGTAAAAAGCGCCTTCTTGAATGGCTATATTCAAGAAGAAGTTTATGTTAACCAACCGCCTGGTTTTGAAAATTTTAAATATCCGAACCATGTTTATAAACTTAAAAAGGCACTCTATGGTCTCAAACAAGCTCCTAGAGCTTGGTATGATAGACTCAGTACCTTTCTTTTAGAAAAAGGGTTCGAAAGAGGCTTGGTTGACACAACGCTTTTTATTCGTAAATCAGAAAACTCTGTATTACTTGTGCAAATCTATGTAGATGACATAATTTTTGGATCTACTAATGATATTTTGTGTAAGGATTTTTCTGAGATGATGCAGGGGGAGTTCGAAATGTCTATGATGGGAGAACTTACGTTCTTTCTAGGACTTCAGATAAAGCAACTAGAAAGTGGTATTTTCATCCATCAGACAAAATATTGCAAAGAGCTGCTCAAGAAATTTGAGATGAACAATTGTAAGGAAGCTTCCACTCCTATGGCATCTGCTTGCTACCTAGATAAGGACGAAAAAGGAAAAACTATAGAGGTAACAAAGAATCGAGGAATTATTGGGTCTTTACTTAACTACAAGTAGGCCTGATATCATGTTTAGCGTATGCATGTGTGCTAGATTTCAATCATCTCCTAAAGAATCACATCTTACAACTGTTAAAAGAATCATGAGATACTTAAAAGGAACAACTAACATGGGATTATGGTATCCTCGGGATGCCTCATTATCCTTGGTAGGTTATTCCGATTCCGATTTCGCCGGATGTAAATTGGATCGGAAAAGCACTAGTGGTACTTGTCACTTGTTGGGGAGTTCATTAGTAGCATGGCACAGCAAAAAGCAAGCTTGTGTTGCTTTGTCCACCGCCGAAGCAGAATACATTGCTGCTGGTGTGTGTTGCGCTCAAATCCTCTGGATGAAGCAGCAACTCAAGGACTATGGTCTTAATATTGAAAAGATCCCTATTAAATGCGATAACACAAGTGCCATAAACCTTTCCAAGAATCCCGTCTTGCATTCTAGAACTAAGCATATAGAAATTAGACATCATTTTCTGCGTGATCATATACAAAAAGGTGACTGCGTTCTTGAATTTGTTGAAACTTCTAAACAATTAGCTGATATTTTCACCAAGCCCCTTCCCAGGGATACTTTCTTTGTTCTAAGGAGAGAACTTGGAATTCTTGATGAACAATATATTGATTAAAATTGTTTAGGTGTTTACATTATCGTCTAGTTTCTCTATGTCTTTGTTTCTTTAGCTGTTCGATATTTGTTTTATTGCAAAGGTATATCTCTTGATTATTATTTTTTTTGTGATTCTGAATGTTTAAATAAATCTGTCACATTGCATGCCAAAGCCTTAAGAAGTTGAAACCATTTTACTGCCTGAAAAAAATTATTTTACTATGCGTAATCGATTAAATATTCAATTAATCGATTACCTGGGCATCAATTGCTTGAAAATTCGAAATTCTACTATAAGTAATCGATTACATTTTCACTTAATCGATTACCTGGGCATCAGTTCTTTCAAAAAATTCGAAATTTCACACTGATTAATCGATTAACCCTGTCCGTTAATCGATTAAAACCAGTTTTATAAAGGCAAACAGTAGCTCGGTTTCACACTTTTTTCTGGCTTTCTCACTTTCTCTTTTCTGCTTTGAGATTCTAAATCTATAACACAACTAATCCAAAGTGCATCAAAAGTAGAAACACCTATTCCTAATCCTCTTAAAACCATCAAGGAATCATCTCTTTTCATCCTCATTATATCACATCTCCAAGGTTCCACTAAACATAACCTAGGTTAGGTTTGCCTACACCCATATTTGACCTCTCACTGCCATTTCGGTTTCTGCCACATTATGGAGCAAAGTCGTCCTAAAAGGGTCAAAACATCAGCCACTCGTGTACGAAGACGAGAGGTCGGTTCGCCTTCCGCTCGGGACCGTGGTGACCCCTACTATTCACTCATTCTGCAAGAAACCCGTATGGCGAAATTCCAAGGTCGGAAACCTACATATATACGGTATGTTGACTTAACTTGGTTAGCGGAACAGAACTTTAGCTTCCCGCATGACATGGAAGCTCAGGGAACTATTCAGTTCATGGAATTAAAGGGACAAGTCTACCCTGCTCTTGTTAGGGAATTCTATGCTAATTTTAGATATAAGGATGGAAAATATTGGTCAATGATTTCTGGCAATCTGTTTGAACTCAACGATGAAATTTTCATGAATGTCGGTGGTTTATCTTCTTCTAGATATAGTATAGGAGATTGTTCCTAGGTAAAGGAAAATTTTGATCCTACTGAAGTCTATAAGTCTTTTCTAAGAGGCCCTCATTTATACATTCAGGGTCAACTGACCAAAGCTGGGTCACTTTCTGTTGAGAACAGGCTGCTACACTACATTATTGCTTACATCTTAGTACAGAGGAACACAAATCACGCACAGCCTACTGTGAATGATTTACGTTTCATGTATGCAGTGAAGAATAATGTGATGATTAATTGGCCTGAGGAGATCTTGAAAATTATGAACAGTGTATCTTTATCTCAGTCGAAGCTGCTTCCCTACAGTATCTTCATCTCACGCATCGTTGACTATTTGCGCATTGACGTTTCCGATACTATCATTGTTGAATATACCGACAAGGATCATCTGGTTGGTGAAAGCCTCAAACATAAGATGGGTATATACAAGTATGGTAGTACTTGGCAATACCAAGAGGACTACACCACTTTTGGTCTAGATTTATCTGATGATGATAATCAGGATGGCACAGATAATCAGCATGCTACAGCTCAGGGGGAGCCTTCTGGATCAGCACCTCAGAACTCTGCTTTTGGATTCGATCAGTTGGAAGCTATGGAGCAACGGCTTAACAACCGTATGGATCTTCACTTCCAAGGAATAAAAGACTCATACTTTGCTGGTATGGAACAGTATGAGGAGCGACAAACTGCGTATTCGGACAACCAATTTCGGGAGTTGAGGAATCTGATTCAATCTACCGCTGAAGCTCAGAATGCCTTGTTTTGTTCAGAATTTCAGAAGCTATCTGTGCTTATCAGGGGAGATCAGAACATTGTCACTTCTGCTGATCACACTGACGATCCTCATCCTCCACCTCAACCTTAGTTTAGAAGACTTTAGACCTAGGATATCTTACCTTAGGTTTATTTCTTCTTTTTGGCACTCTTTGGATTTAGATAATGTTATGGATTCTAGTATTTCTGTTGCGTGCCTCTTTTATGTTGTTAATTGACGTTTTCTGGTTTATCTGGCTGCTAAACATTGTTACTCTTTATGCTATTTTATAATTATGTCGAATAGCCTACTATGCTTATGTGTATGGTTCTTGATCGTATGAGATTTTCTGCCTTGATATGGTTCATCTCGTATGCCGTTCACTTCACGTGTTTGGCTATTTCTGTTGTATAAACTTGCGCACTTGTTTAATCCTCTTTAATGTAAAACAGGTTAATTGTTAT
The DNA here is from genome assembly GCA_009771035.1 of Lupinus albus. NCBI lineage: Eukaryota > Viridiplantae > Streptophyta > Magnoliopsida > Fabales > Fabaceae > Lupinus > Lupinus albus. Next base: position 10,646,806 of record CM020001.1, on the reverse strand, counting down.
ATCCCAATATTAACTCATTAACTGTTTTTTATGCATTACTCATATCTCTGCCTCTTCTTTGACCTGAGTTGTCTTTTTGATAATGTCAAAAGGGGGAGAAAGGTTGTTTTTTGTTGTTTTCTGATTGTGCAGGTTGATCGTAATAAAAGCTTCCGATATTTGCGCATCATATCAACCTTGCCAACACAATCTTCAAGCTATCTACATTTGATGTGGAGTTTGTCATCATCAAAAAGGGGGAGATTGAAAGTGTGCATGTCAAGAGGAACACTTTGGAAAGCTCTCCTTATATGACTTGGTTTTGATGAGGACAACTTGTGCTAACATGAGCTTGAAGATCATCAACAAATCAACATGCTTAAGCCTTCCGATTGGTATCTTGCTTAGACTAGATTAGTTTAGGTTGAGTCCAAGGCTTAAGTCACCTAATACATATCTCAATTGCATAAATCTTTTAAATCTTTTTCATCTTGAGATATGTCATTCATAATATGTTCATGCATCATATAAATACATGTACATGCGCATTCTAGGCATAATCTAAGTATTAAACATGTATGAACTTAAGTGCATAACATATTTGAAGTTTTTACACATGAAAGTGTGCTGTTAATCGATTACCACTTAGCTTAATCGATTAATCTAACTGTTTGCACAGTGTAATCGATTACAACAAATGTCAATCGATTAATCTAACATTTTTGTGAAGCTTAATCGATTAAAGCTGTCGTTAATCGATTAACTGGGCTTTTATTTCAATTCTTTATAAACTGCATTTTCAGAATTGATCTCATAAGTTGCATGTTAATTTTTTAGAGAGTTAGAGCATATTTTCGTGTTAATTGTTGCATCTAGTTGTAAATGCATTTGTGAGCTTAGAAAAGATAGAATTCTATGCTTTGGGATTGAGTGCTTTTCATGATACATTTCTCATCTTTTCTTGTCACATGTTCTTGCATTTTTTACATGATTCTTGATTAGATGTTTACATATTATGCATTCTGTTTTTCACTAATACATTTTTCATACTGCATGAGCGTGTATTAGGTGATTAGAGTAAAGCCTTATCTTGTTAGATATAAGTCTTGTTATAGCTTAAGTTTACTCTGTATTGCTTTGTTTGAAAAAAGTGTTGTAATTGTGGGAATCTCAAGGTGTCATATCACCAAGAGATTGAGTGTGTCTTCACTGAGTGTTAGACTTAGGGATAAGTAAAGAACAAGGTTCTTGGCTGGGGCTACGCCGAAAGAAAGGTTTTCTTTGTCGGTAGGAAGGGAGTCAAACCATAGAATAGGTTTCTTTTTATCTTGTAAGTGTCTAATTGTTGTAATTGGATAGTGTGTATGTAATTAACATTCATTCAATTATAGTGAAGAAAAATCTCCCAAATCAGTCGGGAGGCCTGGATGTAGTTTGCGGTGGACAAGCAAACGAACCAGGATAAAATTCTTGTTGCAGGACTTTTTCTATCTCTTTCTCTTTATTGCATTTGATCGATTAATTTGTTAAGTAGATTTAATTGATAATCTGTGTCTATACTGTATTACTTGTACTCTGATAAAATTCTGTAAGCCTGGTATAATCGTTTCATTATCAATTAATTGTCGAGCAAGAAACTGTACTTGCATTTGCTTACTGTCACGGTTTAATCGATTAAGTGTGGTGTGTTAATCGATTACTTCAGTCTGTTAATCGATTAAGTGGACTGTGTTGAAAGTGTTAATCGATTACCCTGTTTTGTTAATCGATTAATCAAGGTGTTTTTCAGCATTAAGTGTTGTTTTCGAAAAGCGGACATTCTAACCGCTACACCTATTCAACCCCCCCCCCCCCCTTCTAGGTGTATTGTAATCACTGATACCTAACAATTACTTTTGAAAGACATTACTTGAACGGTTTGGAAACTTGAGTGAATACATTTATAATTTACAAGGCGGAAATATTCCAAATACCTTTTTTTTCAATAGCATGTCATTGCACTTCCTTTCAAATACATAATCTAAACAATTACCCTTTAAAAAAGTACACTTTTAATTACAAATATTAAATCAACTTCTTTTTACACTTTCGGAGAAGTCCCATGTTACAAAATAATTAAACCAACAAGGTTCTCATATTACAAATGTTTTAATATAACATGTCAATCACATAAAACACTACTCTACCATGTACTCTTCTCCGCAAACGTCCAATTTGCTACCGCCACAACCTGAACTCAAATACACAACACATACAAGGAAAGACAAAGGGAGTAAGAACCAACTACGGCGACCGTAGCGTGGATTTACATGGAGTAATAACATTAAAGTATTAAAACCACACACATTTAACATCAATCATGACAAACATATACCAATCAACACATATTATCCATATTCACCCTATAGTACACATATATCCCATACTATATGTTTCTATAGTGTGCATATTTATTCGTCACATATTATCCATATTCACCCTATAGTACACATACATCCCATAATATGTATGTTCTATAGTGTGCATATTTTATTCATCTCATTTTATCCATATTCACCCTATAGTACACATATATCCCATAATATATATGTGCTATAGTGTGCATATTTTATTCATCCAAACATACTCATTTCTCATCATTCGTATTCACCCTATAAGATATATATCCAATATATATATCCTATGGCATGCATATGATTTTCATTCCGAATATACACTTTTCACATCATTCACATTCCGTAGTAATTTACCCTTGATCTCTTTCAACAATTTGGCACCGTACAAATAATCCTCTACCACATCGGGTAGCTCTAGTTAATCCCCATACCACATCGGGTAGGTCGAGTAATTCCCCATACCACATCGAGCAGTTCGAGTAATTCCCCATACCACATCGGGCAGGTCGATTAATCCCCATACCACATCAGGCAGGTCGAGTAATCCCAATACCACATCAGGCAGGTCGAGTAATCCCCATACCACATCGGGCAGGTCGAGTAATTTCCCATACCACATTGGGCAGGTCGAGTAATTCACATTATCCTCACATCTCATGTTCGTCATAGCACAAACTATCTACTCAATGTCATACACCCAATAAACACAATACATCACATTGTTCCATCACCATGAACTAACACACAACACCTTCATTGTCACAAACATACCCTTATTCATTTTAACACCTTAACAAGTCATCACACATTCATTGTTACAAACACACCCATACATGTTTATAACAAATCAACAACTCACAACATACTCCTTTTGATAAACATACTCATATCCATTTTAACACATTAACAGCTCATCGCACATTCATGGTTACAAACACACCCATACATGTTTATAACAATCAACCACTCACAATATACTCATTTATGTTTATGACCATAAATAACTCACACACCATCATTATCACACAACATAACCATTATCATAAACAAACCACACACAACATATTCTTTGTCATATACACATTAACGTTAGAACCATCTTTAATGACGGTGTATTACCATAAATGAGCATATAGCGTTTTACTCAAATAAACGGTTTTCCCCACACATATATCTCCACTTTTATGGCTAATACATCGTCATGTAAAATAAAGACTCTCACATGGATCACAAACTCCCAAGAGAGTTTCTATCCGTTAATATGCTCCGATTGTTGAGGGAAATCAGAGATGATGACTCTAATGAAATACTCTAAGACAACAATGGTCATCTCCATCACCTTAGGTTGCGTAAGCTCCATGGATCCGCAAAGAGCTCCATCTTCCTGCATCTCCTTCAACCTCCATTGTTGCTTTTTCATCTCCAAAGCTCTCCAATGTTCCATTAAGAAGCAAGAGGAAGAGGTTTTGATGTGTTTTTGAGTTTTAGGGGAGGAAAGAGTCGAAATCCATGAGGAGTTGCCATAGAGAGTGAAAGTGGAGAAAAGAAAATGAAGATTAGGGTTTGTGAATCCCTTTCTTTTTCTTTTATAGATGGGCACTCCCGCCCGGGCGAGAATATCTCGCCTGGGCGAGAAGCCCTCGATATTTTAAGTTTCAAAACATACCCCTCTCGCTCAAGCGAGAATCTCACAGCCTGCCCAGGCTTTCTCTCGCTCAAGCGACCCATTCCTCGCATGGGCGAGACTCCCAGAATTCCGAAATTCAAAACACTGATCCTCTAGCTTGGGAGAGATCCTCTCGCTCAAGCGAGAATTTGGCAGTATGCCCCATTCTTCAGGACTGTTACCTTATTTCCAAGAGCGTAAATTTTGGGTGTTACACAACATATTCTTCTTCATATAACATTTAACACATTTTCTCTTATAACCACATTTTCCTTTTGGGGGTTTTTGGGGTTTTCATAAACCAACCCTCAAACCCTTTCCATTCTTTGAATATTAACTCTAAACCAAGAGTTTACATGAGAGAAACTAAATAAAACGAACCACAACTCAAATGGAAGAGTTTCCATGGTTTCTCATACTTTTGAGAAGAGATCCATACACCCAAAACAAGTTAGAAAGGAAGAAGAAGAGTTAGAAATAAGAGGTTTACCTCTTCTCAAGCTCTAAGATGATTCCTAAGGCTCTTTGCTCTTGAAAAGCTCTCCTATCTCTCTTATCTTCAAAGTTCTAACCCTAAAATGTGTTTGGGGTTTCTATTTTAAAGTGAAATCGTCGGGTTCTCGCTCAAGCGAGCCCATTCTCGCTCAGGCGAGGAAATCCCGCCTTTTTAAATTTTCAGATCTGATGCTCTCGCTCAAGCGAGGGATTTCTCGCTCAGGCGAGGTAGCTCTCGCTCAAGCGAGGATCATCTCGCTCAAGCGAGGATCTTACAGCCTCAACAGGTCCTGAATGCCACTTTTCTCGCCCAGGCGAGACAACTCTCGCTCAGGCAAGACCACTCTCGCTCAAGCGATAATCCTTCTGTATAGCCTAGGATTTCACCCTCCGAAGGTGAGACTCTCTCACCCAGGCGACGATTCTCTCGCTCAAGCGATACATACAGGACTGATACTATAATTTAATGACTTTAAAATCAAGGGTGTTACAATCATATGTTAGATATAAGGACACAAATTTTACCCTTGAAATTTTTTCCTTTATTTTGATCCTTTCATGCATACATTCATCATTTTACTTTAATCACTCATTAATCATTCTGTAAAATCCCTTTTTAACATGTTATATTACAATACATTTTCTACTGCAGGAAAACATAATTCATTCAATTAATCCTTAGTAACTACCGCATACAACTAGTTATGGGTTTCCAAGAATCATAATGCCCATAACTACACATATCCAGTGTTACAATACTCAGAATTACATTATCCCAAAATAGCATTTAGTCAGCTATAATACAAAAAGTATAGATAGAGAAATTTAAGTTAAGAAACGCATAAAATTCCTAAGTGAGCCTCCTCAAATCCTTCGTTTACCTACAATGGGATTATCATAAACAACACACAAAAACAAGGCAGTAAGTCATTAGTTCAAGACTAACATTACATGGTAATCCACATTTTAAATACGATTAAGCATTGAGATAAATTATAATCACAAGCACGTAAATATAAACATTCGTATCTTCTTTCTTCCATTTCCATGTTATTCATATTCACCCTATAGTATATATATTCCATAATATATATTCTATAGCATGCATATTCCTTTCATTCAAACATACTCATTTCCATGTTATTCATATTCACCCTATAGTATATATATCCCATAATATATATTTTATAGCCTGCATATTGCTTTCTTTCCAAACATATTCTTTCCACTTGTTCATATTCACCCTATAGTATATATATCCCATAATATATATTCTATAGCATGCATATTCCTTTCATTCCAAACATACCCTTATCTTATCACATATAATCTATAGTATTCTACCCTTGACCACATTCGACTAGTTTGCACCATAAAGATAATCCCATACCACATCGGGTAGGTCTAGTCATTACTCTACCACATCGGGTAGCTCTAGTTAATCCCCTACCACATCAGATAGGTCGAGTCATACCTCTACCATATAGGGTAGGTCTAGTCAAACCTCTACCACATCAGATAGATCGAGTCACACCTCTACCACATACGGTAGGTCTAGTCAAACCTCTACCACATCGGATAGATCGAGTCACACCTCTACCACATAGGGTAGGTCTAGTCAAACCTCTACCACATCGGATAGATCGATTCACACCTCTACCACATAGGGTAGGTCTAGTTGTTCCACTACCACATCGAATAGGTCTACTTGTTCCACTACCACATCGGGTAGGTCTATAACCCACGATGATCCACTACCACTCAGGGTAGGGCTATAACAGATGATCCACTACCACATCGGGTAGGACAATTACACAATATGTTAGTTCGTACATTTACCATGTTACATCATTTCATTTATATAATGGAGACACTTATCCCTTACCTTGGTGAGCGTTGGAGTCGGTTTCGAGTAACTTTACAAGTTTTCTCGCGATTTCCTCCAACCTTAGGATCTTTCCTCATTCCCACCAATAACAACAATGTCAGTCATTTATTTAAAATAACACATAAACAGCTCATATTTCATCTTTAAACATACAAGAGATTCACACACTTTGAATGTTTCCAAAACTACTTCATTTAGAGTTTCCAAACATTCAAAACATACACATTCATCTTATATTCAACATTAGAACACATATTCATCTTCTACCTCTACCATTTCATCTATATCCCTTTGTACTCATATTCTCATTTTGGGGGTTTTGGGGTTTTCAGAAACCAACCCACCAAACCTTTTCATTTATCCAATACTAACTCTAAACTGAGAGTTTTCAAGAGAAAAACAACATAAAACAAACCATAACTCTAAAGGATGAGTTTCCATGGTTTCCCACATTTTGAGAAGAGATCCACCATTACCAAAACGAGTTTGAAAGGGAGAAAGAGAGTTAGAATCAAGATATTTACCTTTTCTCAAGCTTTTAGATGATTCCCACGAGTTCTTGCTCTTAAAATCACCTTCTCCTCTCGTCTCTCTCAATTTCTAACCCTAAAATGTGTTTGGGGATACTATTATAAAGTAAACTCGTCGGGTTCTCGCTCAAGCGAACCCATTCTCGCTCAAGCGAGAAAATCGCGCCTTTTTAAAATTTCATATCTGACGCTCTCGCTCAAGAGAGGGATTTCTCACTCAAGCGAGACCACTCTCGCTCAAGCGAGCCTATTCTCGCTCAAAAGAGAATCCTACAGCCTTGACAGCCCCAGAATGCCACTTCTCGCTCAAGCGAGGCAACTCTCGCTCAGGCTAGAACACTCTCGCTCAAGCAAGAATCCTTCAGTGTAGCCCAGTATTTCACTCACCTAGGTGAGCCAATCTCGCCCAGGCGACACCTTTCTCGCTCAAGCGAGATTCTCAGGACTGATACTATAATTTAATGACTTTAATTCTAGGATTCTCGCCTGGGCGAGAAAGACTCACTTGGGAGGGTGAAATCCTGGGCTATACTGAAGGATTCTCGCTTGAAAGAGAATTGTCTCGCTTGAGCGAGAGTTGGCTAGCCCGGGCGAGAAAAGTGACATTTTGGACCGGCCGAGGCTGTAAGATTCTCGCTGGAGTGAGAGGACCCTCACATGAGCGAGAGGTGCCTCGCCTGGGCGAGAGGGTCGGATCTGAGTTTTTAAAATGGGCGGGATTTTCTTGCTTGAGCGAGAATGGGCTCACTTAAGCGAGAACCCGACGAGTTTCATTAAATGAGAAACCCCCAAACACATTTTAGGGTTAAGAATTGAAGAAAGGTGAGAGAAAAGAGCTTTTCAAATGGCAAGGAGCTTTGATACTCATCTAATAGCTTGAGAAGAGGTAAAACTCTTGATTCTAACTCTCTTCTTCCCTTTGAAACTCATTTTGGGTATGGTGGATCTCTTCTCAAAATGTGAGAAACCATGGAAACTCACCCTTTTGAGTTATGGTTCGTTTTATGTTGTTTTTATCTGTTAAACTCTTGGTTTAGAGTTGGTATTTCAAGAATGGAAAGGGTTTGTGGTTTGATTCATGGAAGCCCCAAAACCCTAAAGAGAAAATGTGGTTAAAGGGGAAAATGGATAAAATGCTAGAGGTAGAAGATGATTAAGCATTCTAATGTGGAAATATGAGATGAATATGTATGTTTTAGACGTTGTAAACTTGTGATGAAAGTAGTTTAGAAACATTGAAAATATGTTAAATATCTTGTATGGTTAAATAATGCAATATAAGTTGTTTATGTGATATTTGGAATAAATGACTAACATTGTGTTATATGGTGGGAATGAGGAAAGATCCTAAAGTTGGCGGTGGTATCGGTGGAACATGCGAAGTTACCAAGAAACAATCCCAACACTCACCGAGGTAAGGATAAGTCTTTAACTTATGCATTGTATTAGAAAATGCGTGGATTTTCTGGTTGTGGATAATGAATCAAGTTGTGAACCACTTATGTATTATAAACATATATGGGTGTGTTTGTAATAATGATGACGTGGATTTACTGTTTGTGAATTGATGGAGTATCAATGAAAAGAAAAACTCATTTTTAGCCGACCATGATTGGTTAGCGACTTTGGCTCAAGTGATGTAGCAAACTTAGGCTCAAGCGATGTAGCAAGCTTTGGCTCAAGCGATGTAGCAAGCTTTGGCTCAAGCAATGTAGCAAGCTTTGGCTCAAGCGATGTATCAAACTTTGGCTCAAGCGATGTAGCAAGCTTTGGCTCAAGCGATGTAGCAAACTTTGGCTCAAGTTATGTAGCATGGTTTTCAAAAAGTATAAACGATGAAAATGGTTTTAAGTATATTTAACTCTAAATTGTTTACTTAATCTTATTAAAATGTGGATTAACGTACATTGACATTTATTACGTTAACGACTTACTCCTTTGTGTTTTCTGTGTATGGTCAATGTTAATCCCATTGCAGGTAGGTGGAAGATGTAAGGACGTTTTGATTAGGAGCTTAGAGGCTTTTAATTTTTGGAAGTTCTTATATTCATTCTTTTGTAATATGACTGACTGTGTTTTGGACATGAATTTTTGTAACTCTAGATATTCGTAGCTATGGATATTTTGGAATCCCATTGCTAATTGTATGCGGTAGTTACCGGGATGCATGAATGAATTATGATTTTATGTTATGCGAATGTGTATATTATTTTGAACTTAGGAAATGGGTACGAGTAGGAAATGGATATTTAACTTAAGTTATTGACATTTATGTTTAAAAATCGTAGGAAATTGCATGAAGGATGAATAAAATAGGGGAAAAATTTCAAGGGTAGAATTTGGGTCCTTAAAAATACCTTCCACCATGCAATTACCTTTAATCGGGCCATCAACAGATTCAACATCACCATGAGAAGAGATCCACCATTACCAAAACGAGTTTGAAAGGGAGAAAGAGAGTTAGAATCAAGAGATTTACCTCTTCTCAAGCTTCTAGATGATTCCCACGAGTTCTTGCTCTCAAAATCACCTTATCCTCTCTTCTCTCTCAATTTCTAACCCTAAAATGTGTTTGGGGTTTCTATTATAAAGTAAACTCGTTGGGTTCTCGCTCAAGCGATAAAATCCCGCCTTTTCAAAATTTCAGATCTGACGCTCTCGCTCAAGCGAGCCTATTCTCGCTCAAGCGAGAATCCTACAGCCTTGACAGCCCCAGAATGCCACTTCTCACTCAAGTGAGACAACTCTCGCTCAGGCGAGAACACTCTCGCTCAAGCGAGAATCCTTCACTATAGCCCAGTATTTCACTCACCCAGGTGAGCCATTCACGCCCAGGCGATACCTTTCTCGCTCAAGCGAGATTCTCAAGACTAATATTATAATTTAATGACTTTAATTCTAGGGTGTCACATTAGATAACTAATTGACTAGCGAAAATTAATTCTCAATCCTAAGTCAAAACCATGGAATTAAGAAAACCACAATCTGAAATAAGATAGAAGATTCAAACATAAAGAAACCAAAATTGCATTAAAAGAATAAAGAAAAACTGAAATGCATTATGAACTAAACCTCAAGAGTTTGATACATTACCAAAGGAATTTATTCCAAGGTTTATCCTTCGAAGGAGGAAGAAGCCAAGCCGAAAATGAAGAGGAAGAATAAAGGGAACCGAAAACCTAAGCCCCAAAAGGGGGAACAGATTTCTTTTTCTATTCTAAAGCAATGTGTAATGTTCTAATGTCTAATTTGTTCCTTTAAAACCAAAAATATCTAAGGTAAAAGAGAGTGCCGAAATGGCCCCTCAACAATGGGTCCAAAACCCAAATTGGAATTAATATCCTATTACAAAATACAATCTTCACTTTAGCACACATCTTCCACTTGTAATGTTCAAAATGTCTTTGGTGCCAAATATGACCTGAAAATGGAATTAGATTTAATGAAGCTAAATAATCCCAAATTAACTCATTTTAGTAATAATAGTCCAATAAAGTCTAAAACACTAAATCATGCCAAACAAAGTCAATTAGACACCAAGAATCATTAACAAATGTAAAATAAGGTTATGAATAGTGTGTAATATATGACTCATCAAATACCCTCACACTTAACGTTTTTCACTCCTAGGAAAAACCAAGAAATAATACTACGCTAACCAGTATGCACCAAAGTGAGTCATGTAATAAGATCACAAAAACAACTAGGAAATGAAAAACCTAAAGATGACATATTTCACAATGAATTGTTGGAAATGCAAAGAAATGGGCAAAATCAAATACACAAGAATAAAAAGATCAAAGAATCAAGATAACCATGAAGATCACCCAATCAATTCAAGCATGCAAATAAACCAATCAAATCAAGAGGTGAGTCCCAACAATGACAACCCTCACAATATATGCTCTGTAAAGTGTTTACACATATAAGGACCCGATTTTCATAACTCGAAAATTCTCTTTTAAAATCCTTATTCGTGAGAGTGAAGTGATTACTTTTGAAAGACATTACTCGAACAGTTTGGAAACTTGAGAGAATACGTTTATAAATTTGCAAGGCGGAAATGTTCCAAACACCCTTCATTTCAAAAGCATGTCATTACACTTCCGTTCAAATACATCCTTTATACAATTACACTTTCTCAAAATTACCTTGAATACAAACATTAAATCCACTTCAATATACACTTACAAGAAAGTTGTTTATACATGAATTCACTATAACATGTTCTTCATATTACAAATATTTATCATATAACATATCAATTACATATTATCCGCTACTCTATCATGTACTCTTCTCCGCAAGCGTCCAATGCGCTACCTCCACAACCTGAACCCAAATATACAACACATACAAGGAAAGACAGAGGGAGTAAGAACCAACTACGGCGACCGTAGCGTGGATTTACATGGAGTAATGACATTAAAGTATTAAAACCACACACATCTAACATCATCATGATATGTATATATCAATCAACACATATTATCCATATTCACCCTATAGTACACATATATCCCATACTCTGTGTTCTATAGTGTGCATACTTATTCATCGCATTTTATCCATATTCACCCTATAGTACACATACATCCCATACTATATGTGTTCTATAGTATGCATACTTATTCATCGCATTTTATCCATATTCACCCTATAGTACACATACATCCCATACTATATGTGTTCTATAGTGTACATATTTATTTATCGCGTATTATCCATATTCATCCTATAGGATATACATCCCATAATATATATCCTATGGCATGCATATGATTTTCATTCCGAGTATACACTTTTCACATCCTTCACATTCCATAATAATTTACCCTTGATCTCATTCAACAATTCTGCACCGTACAAATAATCACCATACCCCATCGGGCAGGTCGAGTAATCCCCATATCACCTCGGGCAGGTCGAGTTTCCACATTACACTCACATCCATGTCATACACAGTCAACACAAGGCATCTCATTATTTTATCACCATAAATAACATACAACACCTTCATTGTCACAAACATACCTTTATCCATTTTAACACATTCACAGCTCATCACACATTCATTGTTACAACACACTTATACATGTTGATAACAATCAACCACTCACAACATACTCATTTTGATAAACATACTCATATCCATTTTGACACATTCACAACTCATCACACATTCACAACTCATCACACATTCATTGGTACAATCCACCCATACATGTTTATAACATTCAACCACTTACAACATACTCATTTATGCTTATGACCATAAATATCTCACACACCATCATTATCACACAACATAACCATTATCATAAACAAACCACGCATAACATATTCTTCATCATATACACATTAACGTTAGAACCATCTTTAATGACGGTGTATTACCATAAATGAGCATATAGCGTTTTACTCAAATAAACGGTTTTCCCCACACATATATCTCCACTTTTATGGCTAATACATCCTCATGTAAAATATAGACTCTCACATGGACCACAAACTCCCAAGAAAGTTTCTATCCGTTAATATGCTCCGATTCTTGAGGGAAATCGGAGATGATGACTCTAATGAAATACTCTAAGACCACAATGGTCTTCTCCCTCACCTTAGGTTGCGTAAGCTCCGTTGCTCCGCAAAAGAGCCACATCTCCCTTCATTTCCTCCAACCTCCATTGTTGCTTTTTCACCTCCAAGCTTTTCCAAATGTGTCACCATGAAGCAAGAGGAAGGTTTTGATGAGTTTTGAGGCTTAGTGGAGGTAAAAATAGTCCATTTGGGTGGAGCCACCGTTGGGAGAGAAAGGGGTAGAAAGAAAATGAAGATTAGGGTTTCTAGATCCTTTTTTTTTCACTTTTATAGTCACGGCGATGAGTGTAATCGATTACCATATGGTGTAATCGATTACATCAGTTAAACGACTTGATGTAATCGATTACCAACATGTTGTAATCGATTACAATATGAAAAATTACACATGTCTGATCAGATATCAGCATGTAATCGATTACCAGGACCATGTAATCGATTACGTCATGAAAAATTACACATGTCTGATCAGATATCAGACTGTAATCAATTACCAGTACCATGTAACCGATTACATCACGAAAAATTACACATATCTGATCAGATATCAGCATGTAATCGATTACCAGGATTGTGTAATCGATTACACTGTTTCAGAGTGCCCAAAATTGCCATTTCTCGCCCAAACAACTCTCTCTCAAGCGAGACTTCCAGGACTGATACTATAATTTTGAAGACTCAAATTTAGGGTGTTACAACACACATGTGTTTTAGGTTGTAAATAATTACCCTCAAGGCACTTTATGAAAACAAACACAACCATAAGCTTGATAAGTCTCTAACGTCAACATCATAAACACATTCACAGAGTGATCAAAAGGACTTTTCAAGGTTATAATGGGGTCAATGACAAAGTAGGATAAAATATGGATATGTAGCTAAAAACCAAGGGAATAGAGGAGCGATGGGGAATAAGTGAAAAGTAAGACAAAATTAAACCCAAAATAAGTAAATCAACTTCTAATTCTAATCTTATCAGTCCTCTTTGCCACACTCAACTTTTATTCACTTTAGTTTTTCTCAATTTTTGTTTTGTTTTGTTTCTCTTTTTGTTGTTTTTATTTTTGCTTTTTCTTTCTTTTCAAAGACAATGCCACACTTATGTAACAACAAATGAGTCATAACCAATAATTATAAGAAACGAAGAACAATGCACTCTTACTCACATTCCCAACACAATTCCAAAGCTCCAAATTCCCTAAGGTTAGGACAATCATGGTTTTTCATTTATAGGCTTGTATTGCACTATAGAACAAAGAAATGGTAAAAAAGCTCAAAGGGGTTATGAAAAGGTAAATTCAATCAAGGTAGGAGGATTATAAGGCTTGTGGCTTATTCAAAAGAAATGTCTAAATCTCTTCAAAATGTGCATATCAATATCAAGTAAAAAACATGTCAAGTTCTAGTGTGCAAGTATTCAAGAGTGCAACAATCATACATGAAAGAATATTAGATGTCATACAGCAATCCATCCACAATTAAGGATCAAATTCTCACAAGGGACAATTCTATCACAATTGTTTCAACCTCTCAATTCTCAAAAGCAACTTGACACACAGAAAATGCATGGATTCACATTCCCCCCCCCCCCCCCCCCTCCCACACTTAAAACTACACATTGTCCCAATGGAGCACAGTCAGAATATCTATGCAGTTATATCAGCAAATGTAATTGGACAAGTGTAATAAAAGTAAAGAAGGAAAGAAAGAAAACTCCCTGAATCATGGAGGGAGGAAATCAAACTCATAAGCAACAATGACATCCCCCAAAGCAGAAACAACAACATCGTACATAAGGTCAACACCAGGTGTCCAATTAGGTGCCTACAAAAAAAATGGAAAGAAAGTAGCAGGAATAGGTTTTGTTGTAGCTAGCACCTGAAAAATTAAATCTGATTGTTGTATGAATATTCCTGCAACAATTGTGTTAGTTGTAAAGACCCAATTTCTACCCTTGAAAAATTTTCATTTATTTTAATCCTCCCTTACATACATTGATCATCTTACTTAAAACCCTCATGAATCATTCCTTGAAAATACTCTTTACACCTATTATATTATCATACAATTTATATTGTGGAAAAACATAATTCATTCAATTAGTAATTACCACATACAACCAGTTATGGGTTTCCCAGAGTTATAACGTCCATAACTACATAACTCCAGTAATATCCTAATCAGATTTACATTCAACCCAAAACATTATCTAATCAACTACAATGTCAAAGTAACGATAAAGACATTCAAGTTAATACACACATAAGATTCTTAAGTGAGCTTCCTCCTCAAATCCTTCGTTTACCTACAATGGGATTATCATAAACAACACACAAAACAAGGTAGTAAGTCATTAGTTCAAAAACTAACATCACATGATAATCCACATCTCAAATACGATTAAGCTTTAATATAATTTATAACCACAAATACGAAATTGTAAACAGTCATATCTTCTTCCTTTAAGTTCCACATTACTCATATTCATCATAGAGTATATATATCCCATAATATATATTCTATAGTATGCATATCACTTTCTTTCGAAGCATCATCCTTCTCATCATTCATATCCACCCTATAGAACATATATCCCATAATATATATCCTATAGCATGTATATTACTTTCATTCTTAACATCTTCCTTTTCATCATTCATATTCACCCTATAGTATATATATCCCATAATATATATCCTATAACATGTATATTACTTTCATTCTTACATTCTCATTTCTCATCATTCATATTCACCCTATAGTATATATATCCCATAATATACATACTATAGCATGAATATTGCTTTTATCCTTCACATCCTCATTTTCATCCTTCATATTCACCCTTAATCGTATTCATCGATTTCATTTCCCATACCACATCGGGCAGATTGAGTTATTCCCCATACCACATCGGGCAGGTCGAGTTATTCCCCACACCACATCGGGAAGGTCGAGTTATTCCCATTCTACATCGGGCAGGTCGACTTATTCCCCATACCACATCGGGCAGGTCGAGTTATTCCCCATACCACATCGGGCAGGTCGAGTTCACAATAATCCACTACCACTCCGGTAGGACAACAACAATAATCCACTACCACTCCGGGTAGGACAACAACAAAAATCCACTACCACTCCGGGTAGGACAACAACAATAATCCACTACCACTTCGGGTAGGACAACAACAAAAATCCACTACCACTTCGGGTAGGACAACAACAAAAATCCACTACCACCCCGGGTAGGACAACAACAATAAACCGCTACCTCTTCGGGCAGGGTTACAATAATAATCCACTACCACTTCGGGTAGGGTACCAACAGTATTCTTACAAACACATTACTTCTTTCACATACCTCATTCACATCAGCGAGTATGATTTAGAAACACTTATCCCTTACCTTGGTGAGTGTTGGGGATCGGTTCCGTGTAACTTTAAAAGTCTCCTCCGCGATTTCCTCCAACCTTAGGATCTTTCCTCATTTCCACCAATAAAAACAATGTCAGCCATTTATTCAAAATAACACATAAACAACTCATATTTCATCATCAAACATACAAGGGATTCACATATTTTCAAGATTTCCAAAACTACTTCAACACAAGTTTCCAAACATCTAAACATACATGTTCATCTCATATATCAACATCAAAGCACCAACTCATCTTCCACATCAAACATTTCATCCATTTCTCTTTTTACTCATATTCTCATTTTGGGGGTTTTTGGGGTTTTCATGAATAACTCACAAAACCTTTGCATTCATCAAATACCAACTCTAAACCAAGAGTTTACAAGAAAAAAACAACATAAAACGAGACATAACTCTAAAGGATGAGTTTCCATGGTTTCTCGTATTTTGAAAGAGATCCAACATACCCAAAACAAGTTAGAGAGGAAGAAGAAGAGTTAGGAACAAGAGGTTTACCTCTTCTCAAGCTCTAAGATGATTCCTAAGTCTCTTTGCTCTTGAAAAGCTCTCCTCTCCCTCTTCTCTTCAAAGTTCTAACCCTAAAATGTGTTTGGGGTTTCTATTTTAAAGAGCAATCGTCGGGTTCTCGCTCAAGCGAGTCCATTCTCGCTCAGGCGAGAAAATCCCGCCTTTTTAAAATTTCAGATCTGACGCTCTCGCTCAAGCGAGTGATTCTCGCTCAAGCGAGAATCTCATAGTCCCAACAGGCTTTCTCTCGCTCAAGCGACCCATTCCTCGCTTGGGCGAGACTCCCAGAATTTTCCAATTTCAAAACATTGATCCTCTCGCTTGGGCGAGGTCCTCTCGCTCAGGCGAGAATCTGGAAGTATGCCCCATTCCTCAGGACGGTAACCTAATTTCGAGGAGGATAAATTTGGGGTGTTACATTAGTGAAATCTCAATCTATAACATGAGAATCAACAACAATTTCCAGAAACTCATCAATGCAAGAGTTACACATCTCAAAATCAGTGCATGCATGACAAGCGAATGGTTGTTTGCAATCTGAAGGAACAGGAGTATCCAAAACCTCATTAATGCAAAAACTACATATTTCAGAATTAGTGAATGCATGACAAGTGTATGAATCGGTCAAAGATGGAGCAGGAAAATCATGAGTAAAATTAGATTGATGTTTATCACTGCACTCATTAATAAAATCAAGGTGGAAAAAAGAATGGCCCTCATATGGATGATTTAAAGCATAAAAAATGTTACATCTGGCCACTATATCATCAAATTCCATAAAAAGTATCCCAACACGAACATCTATCTTGGTTCGAGTTGTTCTAAAAAATGGTCTCCCCAAAATAATAGGAATTGTGTTATAGTGGGATCCCTCTTCCATATCAAGAATATAAAAGTCAGCAAGGAAAATGAGTTTATCAACCCGAACGAAGACATCCTCCACCAAAACAACAGGGTATGTAGTAAAAACTATAGCATCACTACTCCTTGCATTGAATTACTGATAATTAGAAGACATCTTCTCAATCAAAATTCTGACTTCAAAAGGAGTCATGTGATCTCCAAGTGAACAACAACTAGTAGCATCAATGATACTTCAATCCATGTTGTTCGTACCCTCATAAAAATATCGAAGGAGAAGTTACTTAGAGATCTGATGATAAGGGCAACTTGCACACAATCTCTTAAACCTCTCCCACTACTCATATAAGCTGTCGCAATGTTGTTGCCTAATTTCAGGAATGTCTTTTCTGATTGTAGTGAACCTGGAGGCAGGGAAGAATTTACCAGGGAATGCCCTCTTCAAGTCACCCCCAACTTGTAATGGATCCAGGAGCCAAGTAACACAACAATTTTTTGCAGGGCCTTCAAGTGAATGAGGGAAGGCCTTCAAACAGATGTGATCCTCTTGGACATCGTGAGGTTTCATTGTTGAATATACAATGTGTAACTCCTTGAGATGCTTATGAAGATCCTCACCTACAAGTCCATGAAACTTAGGCAACAAATGGATTAGTCCAATTTTAAGCATATATGATACATCCTCATATTGTATACTCAAACTGTCATAAGTCAAATCAGGTGAAGCCAACTCCCTTAGTGTCCTCACGGGGACTAGGAGGAGTAGGTGGTTGAGCCATATTTTCATAATGCACAGAAGCAATATATGACACAGAATCACTATATGCAGTAGAATGCACAGAAACAGAACGCTAAGAATCAGTAATAGAATCAGTATCAGAAACACTATGAAAAGGTAAATTCCTATTTTGTCTAACTAACCTATGATATGTTCTATCAATTTCAGGATTTATTCGATGCAAATGGCATGTATTCCTTTTAGACATGCATTATAGTCAACAGTAGCAACAAAACAAGGCAATAATGGAAAAGTGGGTTATAACTGTGTAAAAAATTAATACTTTGCATTAATAGCATCCAAAAATCATAGAGAACATGTACAAAAAATTTTAAATGAAAATTCAAAGCCTAGCGTTTTTAAAAATGCAAAACATATTCACTATAAAACTTAAAAAAAAAAATTGTAAAAAGGGTTTTTTGGATTTTGGGGTGGACTTGTTTAACATATTGTAACACAATGGACGAAATGGATTTCTCTATGCCAAATGCATATATTATATGTCCAATTCTGATATATGGTTCCAAAGTTATGCCAAAAATAGAATTACGCCGTAACGTTATTCACTGCCTAGGTGTATCTCACAAACAGCAAGTTGGAAATTGATTCTGCTTTTTTCTGGAGTTCAATGTGGGATGAAAGAAGTGTGGAAACAAAATTTCATGAAATAATTCCACTCACAACTATATGAAACAACACAACAGAATCACTCAACCATACAAAATGGCAAAACAGGGCAATGGAACACTGAACAATAGCAACTTTTGAACCCAATAAGAATTTCCACCCCACATGCACTACAAAAATGAATAAATAAACTACACTAAACTAAATTAAGCTATATTAAACTATTGAGAACCTTTTGTATGAACCGATAATCCCCGATGACGACACAAAATTTGATTGGGGTCGTACCCGATGCAAATAATAAAACAATTAAAGTATATTACTATGAAGTGACTCCTAGGTAATCTCCCAACGATTATCTTTCGCACAAAGGTTCAAACACCTTACATCACACACATGGCTTTTTTTGGTTTAATTTTATGCATATAAAACAAAAATAGAATAGAAACAATAATTAGATAAGCAGAACAGTAAAGCAGCTAAATCCCTTTGGTTTAATTTCTTTGTTCACAACTCAATCATTGGTTTCACAATATCTAATTCAGATTATGGGTGATCCTTTGTTAAGAGTCGATTAGCTAAGCAATAATCAACTCAGCGATAATCAACTCAGCTAAATTACTAAGCCTCTAACTAAGCGAAATTGGTATAAGCATCAAACAGATAACAAATTCACGCGAATCAAAGGATCAATTTCAACTTCTAAACTGTGAATTCCTAATCTGTTGAGAATCAATTAACTAAGCGATAATCAATTCACAACTTAAATGTCTAAGCTTGAAACTAAGAGAAATCAGCATAAACACAGAATATTTTAAGGATTCACATGAACTAAGCGATCATGCACTAGAAAACTAATTGACTATGCGAAAATCAGTTCACAAACCTAAATCAAAACCATGGAATTAAGCAAACCAAAATCTGAAATAGGATAGAAGATTCAAACATTAAGAAATCGAAAATGCATTAAAGAAATAAACAGAAACCGGAAATACATTATGAAAGGAATTTAGTCTCAGGGTTTAGCCTTCCAAGGGGGAAGAGGCAAAGCCGAATTGAAGAACAAAGGAACGGGGAAAATCGAAAACCTAGTTATGCCCAAAGGGTGAAAACGGAAATCCTATTTTAGTCTATGAAATGTTGTAATGTGTTCTAGTGTGAAAACTGAAATCCTAAGCTAAAACGAAGTAAAACAGAAATGTGCCCTAAACAATGGGCCCAAAACCCAAACGAAATTAAAAATCCTAAAACATATACAATCTTCACTTTAGCACACATCCTCCACTTGTAATGCCCAAAATGTCCTTGGTGCCAAATATGACCTGAAAATGGAATTAGATTTAATTAGGCTAAATAATCCCAAATAAACTCATTTTAGGAATAATAGTCCAATAAAGTATAAAACACTAAATCATGCCAAATAAAGTAAATTAGACACCAAGAATCATTAACAGTGGTAATGTTATGAATAGTGTGTAATGTATGGCTCGTCAATCTACCTCAAATAGCTTATACTTTGTCAAGGAAAGAGAAAATAGAATTTTGTAAATTTCTTAATGGTGCTAAAGTTCTAGAGGGGTACTCTTCCAACATTTGGAACCTCGTATTAAGTTAAAAGGTCTTAATTCTCATGATTGTCAAGCACTCGTGGAGAATTTCTTGTCAATTGACATACAGTCCATTCAATAAGTTCCTCCAAACAAGGATGATACAATCCAAAAAACGACCAAAGAAAATGAAAAAGTAGATGCATATCTTTATATAATTATAGCATAACTTTGTTTGTTTGTAATTTGCATATATTGTGCTCATATTATTTGTTTGTAATTTTATCTACTTACTGCCTCTACCAAAACATAATAGACATGATATTATTTGTTTGTAATTTGTATTCTATTGTTGTTAATAATACAAGCTTTTGGATATACATGCAGGTATTAATATGGCTATGTTGTTGGATATTGTATTGCATTGAGAATATATGTGTAACACCCTAAACTTAAGATTTTAAATTATAGTGTCAGTCCTGGGAGTCTCGCTTGAGTGAGAAAAGCCTCGCCTGGGCGAGAGAGGTGAGTGACATCCTAGGCTATACTGAAGGATTCTCGCCTGAGCGAGAGTTGTCTCGCTTGAACGAGAGTCGCCTCGCCTGAGCGAGAGTTGTCTCGCCTGGGCGAGAAATGGCAACTCTGAAGTTGTAGAGGCTGTTAGATTCTCGCTTGAGAGAGAATCCTTCGCTTGAGCGAGAGGGTCAGATCTGAGTTTTTAAAAAGCTCGGGATTTTCTCGCTTGAGCGAGAATAGGCTCACTTGAGAGAGAACCTGACGTTGTTGCATTTATTAGAAACCTCAAAACACATTTTTGGGGGATAACCTAGAGAGAAGTGAAGGAAAAGAGACTTTTCAAGAGCAAGGAGTCTTGGGAATCATCTAAGAGCTTGAGAAGAGGTAAAACTCTTGATTCTAACTCTCTTCTTCTCTTTGAAACTTGTTTTGGGTATGTTGGATTTCTTCTCAAAATGTGAGAAACCATGGAAACTCATCCTTTTGAGTTATGGTTCGTTTGATGTTGTTTTTCTCTTGTAAACTCTTGGTTTAGAGTTGGTATTTCAAGAATGGAAAGGGTTTGTGGGTTTATTCATGAAAACCCCAAAACCCTAAAATAAAAATGTGGTTAAAGAGGGAAATGGGTAAAATGTTGGACGTAGAAGATGAGTATGCATTTCAATGTTGAAATATGATATGAATATGTATATTTTAGGTGTTTATAAACTTATAGTGAAAGTAGTTTAGAAACATTGAAAATGTGTTAAATCTCTTGTATGGTTGAAGATGCACTATGAGTTGTTTATGGATTATTTGGAATAAATGACTAACATTGTGTTACATGGTGGGAATGAGGAAAGATCCTAAAGTTGGAGGCGGTGTCGGTGGAATTTGAGAAGTTACCAAGAACCAAACCCAACACTCACCAAGGTAAGGATAAGTCTTTAATTGCACATTGTAATGGAAAATGTGTGGATTTTCTGGGTGTGAAGGTGATTAAATTGCGAGTCGCTAATTTATTACAAACATATATGGGTGTGTTTGGAATAAAGGATGCGTGAAATCGCTGTTTATAAATTGATGGTGTATCAATGAAAAGAAAACATATTTTCAGCCGACCATGAATGGTTAGCGACTCTGGCTTGAGGTATGTAGCAATATTGTGGGCGCCAGTTATGTAGCGACACTCTGGCTCGGTTTATATAGCGATACTGTGGGCTCCAGTTATGTAGCGACACTCTGGCTCAAGTTATGTAGCGATACTGTGGGCTCCAATTATGTAGCGACATTTTGGATCGAGTTATGTAGCGATACTGTGGGCTCTAGTCATGTAGCAACACTCTGGCTCGAGATATTTAGCGATACTGTGGGCTCAAGTTATGTAGCGACACTCTGTGGCTCGAGTTATGTAGCGATACTTTGGGCTCAAGTTATGTAGCGACACTTTGACTCAAGTTATGTAGAACGGTTATGTTTCAAAAGAAATGGTTGAACTGGTCGTATAGAAAGTTATTATAATTGTTTATTTAACTTTATTAAAAATGTGGATTTAACGTATAATGACATATATTGAGTTAATGACTTACTCCTTTGTATTTTCTGTACATGGTCATTGTTAATCCCATTGCAGGTAGGAAGAAGATTTAAGGATGTCTGGATTATGAGCTTAGTGGCCTTTATTTTCAAAGTCCTTATCTTCATTTTTTTGGAACCTAATTGAATGGTGTTTTGAAATGAATATTTGTATACGTGAGTTATTGTAACCCTGGATATTTGTATGAGTATTTTTGAAACCCATAGCTGATTGTATGCGGTGGTTACCGGAATATATTAACATGAATTATGTTTTTCTGCAACTAAGGGTTATCATGATATGAAATTGAATTAGTATGATTAGAGTATTTAGACGATTAAAGAAAGGAATGAGTATGAACGGGAAAGTGAAATTAAAAGAAGGTTATTAAAGTTGTAATACTAATTTATAGGAAAATGCATGTGAAAGGAATAAAATAAAAGCAAAATTTTCAAGGGTAGAATTTGGGTCCTTACAATATGGTATCAGAGCATAGTTAATCCTGCGGCCTAGGATATGGCCTTGCATGCTTTTTTGTGACCTTTATATGCTTGAATTGTTTGATTTGTACTAATTGCTAAGTGGTTATGTGATCCTTGTTTAAACAAAATTCGATTGCTGACAAGTGAGTAAGTACAAGTACCATGGCAGGAAGAGGAAGAGGGAGAGGAGCGAGTCAGAATGTTCCGAACGATCTGTTGGCTAATATGGTGGCGGAATTGCAACAAGTCAATGAGAACTTGCATAACCTGAACCAGAATCCGGCACCAAGTCCGAGTTGACAACCACTAGTTCCACCCGGACTGGCAGAGTATTGAGGTTCAGATGAATTCTGCAGGAGGTACCCCAGTCAGTTCCACGGCGGATTTTCTCTTGATGCTGCCATTGAGTGGATCCAAGGAGTGGAGCAGATCTTCAGAGCCATGAGCTGTTCGGAGGCTCAGAAGTTGGCATATGCCACTTATATGTTGGTGAAGGAGGCCGAAAACTGGTGCGAATTTACTCGGCGCCAAATGGAAGTGGAAGGAGAATTGATCTCTTGGGGTACATTCAAGGAGAAATCCCTTCATAAGTACTTTCCTACTAATCTGAAGAGGAATAAGGAAATGGAATTTTTGAAGCTGGAGTAGGGAAACATGTCGGTGGGGGATTATGCGGCCAAGTTTGAAGAATTGGCCCGGTTTTGTCCCTACTCCGAATTGGAGGTGGACAGGAGGTCAAGTGTATTAAGTTTGAATCAGGTTTGAAGCCCAAGTTGAAGAGCATGTTAGGGCACCAAGAAATTGCTGATTTTCGTGAACAAGTGTAGGATGTATGAGGATGACCTGGCAGCCGATGAGGTGGCAGCGCCTAAAGTAATTCCTCCCAAGCACGTTGGGCCCCAACGGAATTTATCGCACGGAAAAGGGAAGGGCAAGGTGTTCCAAGAGGGAAGAAAACCTTACTCTCCACCAACTCGTAGCGGGGGGTATACTTCGTATGGGCCGAGGACTCATGTGAATGCGGGAGGGTCACAATTGAACTCTCCATCTTTATGCAACAAATGTGGCCGACTTCATGTTAGTGATGTGTGCCCCGGGACGACACTTAGCTGCTTTCACTGCAAGGAGGTTGGGCATATCAAGAGGTATTGTCCTAAGTTGCGGCAAGGTGTGAATGTTGTGAGGGCTGAACGGCCTCGATCCACCTGCCGAGTGTTTACCATGAGCGGTGCAGAGTAATCGGATGTGGATGGCTTGATAAAAGGTAATTCCATGGTGGCAGGTATTCCCCTTTTAGTGTTGTTTGATTCGGGAGCGACACACTCCTTTGTATCTGTTGATTGTGTGGATAGACTGAAATTGCAAACTGAGTCGTTGCCTTACGACTTGGTTGTATCCATCCCAACTGGTGTGCCTGTTGTGGTATCGACGGTTGTGTCTCGATGTTCGGTAGTGGTAAACGGTAGAACATTTACCGTGGATTTAATCTGCTTACCACTGTCCTAGCTGGATCTAATTATGGGGATGGACTGGTTATCAGCAAATCAGGTAATGCTTAACTGTTTTGGTAAAACAGTTGTGTTTGGAGATCTGAGTGAGATTTCTTATGAGGCTTACTTGATGAAGCCGTTGTCGGCTAAAGGAGTTAGAACTTCCTTTAAGGAGGGAGGGGTCGTGTTTGTTTTGTTGGCATCCCTGGAGGGTATTGAGAAACCCAGAGTTGAGGATATTCCGATAGTTTGTGGGTTCGCTGAGGTATTTCCTAGTGATATACCGGAATTGCCTCCAGTTAGAGAAGTTGAATTCTCCATTGGCTTGGTACCTGGAACGGGACCCATCTCTATAGCTCCTTATAGAATGGCACCGTTAGAGTTGGCTGAGTTGAAAAAGCAGGTTGAGGAATTGTTGGCAAATAAATTTATTCGTTCTAGTGTCTCACCGTGGGGTGCAGTTGTTTTGTTGGTTAAGAAGAAAGATGGGAGTGTGAGGTTGGGCACCGATTATAGGCAGTTGAACAAGGTCACCATCAAGAACAAATATCATTTGCCTATGATTGGTGACTTGATGGATCACTTGAGAGGATTAGTTGTATTTTCAATGATTGACCTACGGTCGGGTACCATAAACTTCGAGTGAAATCGGAGGATATTCCTAAAACTGCTTTAAGGACGAGGTATGGGCATTTTGAGTATTTGGTGATGCCCTTTGGTGTAATGAATGCCCCAGCAATATTTACCGACTACATGAATCGGATTTTTCATCCGTACTTGGATTCATTCGTCGTGGTATTTATTGATGACATTCTAGTTTACTCCAAGAGTCGAGAGGAACATGTAGATCACCAGAAAATTATTCTGGACCTTCTGAGTAAGAATCGGTTGTATGCTAAATTGTCCAAATGTAATTTCTGGTTGGAATCGGTAAACTTTCTTGGGCATGTAATATCCAAGGAAGGGGTAGCACTAGACCCTTCTAAGGTCGAAGTGGTTATGGAATGGGCAATGCCCAAGTCAGTTACTTAAATCAGGAGTATTCTGGGTTTAGCGGGTTACTACAGAAAGTTCATAGAGGGGTTTTCCAAGTTGGCATTACCTCTAACTAAGCTTACCAGAAAAGGGGAACCGTATGTGTGGACAATCCGTTGCGAAGAACGTTTCAAAATAGTTGAAGCGGAGGTTGACTACGACACCGGTGTTGGATCTTCATTGCATGGATCGGGATTTCAGTGTCTATTGTGATGCTTCTAAGCAAGGTTTGGGTTGTGTGTTGAAGCAGGACGGAAAGGTGGTTGCTTATGCTTCGCGACAGTTGAGAACGCATGAGCAAAACTACCCAACGCACGATTTGGAATTAGCTGCTGTGGTCTTGGACTTAAAAATTTGGAGACACCGTCTTTATGGCGTAAGGTTTGAGGTGTACAGCGATCACAAAAGTTTGATGTATCTATTTGTTAAAAAAGAACTGAACATGAGACAGAGAAGGTGGATGGAATTCCTCAAGGACTATGATTTTGGATTGTAATACTGTAACACCCTAAATTTAAGTCTTTAAAATTAAAGTATTAGTCCTGGGATTCTCGCCTGGGCGAGAAGGGCTCACCTGAGAGGGTGAAATCTTGGGCTATACTGAAGGATTCTCGCTTGAGCGAGGGTTGGCTCGCTTGAGCGAGAGTGGTCTCACCTGAGCGAGAGTTGCCTCGCCTGGGCGTGGAAGGCTCAACTAGGAAGGTGAAATCCTGGGCTATACAGATAAATTCTCGCCTGAGCGAGAGATTGGCTCGCTTGGGCGAGGAAATGTGGTATTTTGGAGTTGTCGAGGATGTAAGATCCTCGCTTGAGCGAGAGATGCCTCGCCTGGGCGAGAGGGTCAGATCTGAGTTTTTAAAATGGGCGGGATTTTTTCGCTCGAGCGAGAATGAGCTCGCTTAAGCGAGGACCCGACGCTATTACATTAAATAAGGAACCCCAAACACATTTATGAGGGTTAACCTAGAGAGAAGTGAGAGAATAGGGCTTTTTCAAGAGCAAGAAGGCTTGTGAGTCATTTACAAGCTTGAGAAGAGGTAAAGCTCTTGATTCTAACTCTCTTCTTCCCTTTGAAACTTATTTTGGGTATGTGGGATCTCTTCTTAAAATGAGAGAAACCATAGAAACTCATCCTTTCGAGTTATGGTTCGTTTTATGTTGTTTTTATCTTGTAAACTCTTGGTTTAGAGTTAGCATTTCAAGAATGGAAAGGGTTTGGGGGTTGATCCATAAAAAACCCAAAATCCTAAGGTAAAAATGGGGTTAAAGGGGAAAATGAGTAAAATTCTAGAGGTAGAAGATGAGTTTACTTTCTAATGTTGAAATATGAGATGAATATGCATGTTTTAGATGGTTGTAAACTTATGATGAAAGTAGTTTAGAAACATCGAAAATGTTATGAATATCTTGTATGGTTAAATAATGCAATATAAGTTGATTATGTGATATTGGAAACAAATGACTAACATTGTGTTATATGGTGGGAATGTGGAAAGATCCTAAAGTTGGCGGCGGTGTCGGTGGAACTTGCGAAGTTACAAGGAACCAAACCCAACACTCACCGAGGTAAGGATAAGTCTTTAACTTATGCATTGTGATGGAAAATGTGTGGATGTTTCTGATTATGGATAATGAAATGAATTGTAAATCACTAAAGTGTTATAAGCATATATGGGTATGTTTGTAATGATGATGGTGTGTATTTACTGTTTATGTATTGGTGGAGTGCCAATGGAAATAAAACTCGAAATAATGAAATGAACTGTAAATCACTTAATTGTTATAAGCATATATGGGTATGTTTGTAATGATGATGGTGTAGATTTACTATTTATGTATTGGTGGAGTACCAATGGAAATAAAACTCGTTTTTAGCCGACCATGATTGGTTAGCGACTTTGGCTCAAGTAATGTAGCAAGCTTTGGCTCAAGCAATGTAGCAAGCTTTGGCTCAAGCAATGTAGCAAGCTTTGGCTCAAGCAATGTAGCAAACTTTAGCTCAAGTTATGGAGCATGTTTTCAAAAGTATAAACAAAGGAAATGGTTTTAAGTATATTTAATTATAAGTTTTTACTTAACTTTATTAAGATGTGGATTAACGTGTATTGACATTATTTTACGTTAACGACTTACTCCTTTGTGTTTCTATGTATGGTCAATGTTAATCCCATTGCAGGTAGGTGGAAGATGTAAGAACGTTTTGATTAGGAGCATAAAGGCTTTTAATTCTTTTTGGAAGTCCTTATATTCATTCTTTTGTAATATGATTAACTGTATTTTCTACATGAATATTTGTAACTCTGGATATTCGTAGCTATGGGTATTTTGGAATCACATAGCTAATTGTATGCGGTAGTTACCGGTATTTATATGAATGAATTATGTTTTCGGCTATGCGAACATGTGAGTTATTTTGAGGTTATGAAATTGATAAGGGTAGGGAAATGAGACTTAAGTTGAGTTGTTGGTATTTTTATTTAAAAGTCGTAGGAAAATGTATGAAGGATGAATAAAATAAGGAAACATTTTCAAGGGTAGAATTTGGGTTCTTACAATATGGTATCAGAGCATAGTTAATCATGCGGCCTAGGATATGGCCATGCATGCTTCTTTGTGATCTTTGTGTGTTAAATTGTCTGAGTGTGCTAATTGCTAAGTGAAATGTGACCCTTGTTTAGACCAAAAATTCGATTACTGACAAGTGAGTGAGTACAGGTACCCATGGCAGGAAGAGAAAGGGGGAGAGGAAGAAGGGCAAGTCAGAATGTCCCGAACGATTTGTTGGCGCAGATAGTGGCGTCATTGCAGCAAGTCAATGAAAACTTGCATAACCTGAACCAGAATTCGGCGCCAAGTCCGAGTTCATAACCTGAACCAGAATTGGGGTTTTCATGAATCAACCCACAACCCTTTCCATTCTTGAGATACTATCTCTAAACCAAGTGTTTACAAGGTAAGAATGACATAAAATGAATCATCACTCAAAAGGATGAGTTTCCATGGTTTCCTTCATTTTTGAGAAGAGATCCAACATACCCAAAATAGGTTTTAAAGAGAAAAAGAGAGTTAGAATCTAGAGTTTTACCTTTTCTCAAGCTCTTAGATGAGTATCCAAGCTTTTTGTCCTTGAAAAGCTCTCTTTTCTCACTCTTCTTCTTTTCTAAACCCTACATTGTGTTTAGGGGTTTCTTATTAAATACTGTCTCGTCGGGTTCTCGCTTAAGCGAGGGATTCTCGCTCAAGCAAGAAAATCCCGCCCATTTTAAAAACTCAAATCTGACCCTCTCGCTCTAGCGAGGGATTCTCGTTCAAGCGAGAATCTCATAGTGCCAACAGCCCCAAAATGATATTTCCCGCCCAGGCGAGACAACTCTCGCTCAGGCGAGAATCTTCCAGTATACTCCAGGATTTCACCCTCCAAAGTGAACCTCTCTCTCCCAGGCGAGAATCTCTCGCTCAAGCGAGGATCCTCCAGTATAGCCCAGTATTTCACCCTCTTAGGTGAGTCTCTCTCTCTCTCGCTCAACCGAGAATCTCTCGCTCAAGCGAGAGTCTCAAGACTGATACTATAATTTTAAAGGCTTAAAATTTAGGGTGTTACACATTACTTGAGCCAAATTTTGCTACATTGCTTGAGCCAAAGCTTGCTACATTACTTGAGCCAAATTTTGCTACATTGCTTGAGCCAAAGCTTGCTACATTACTTGAGCCAAAGTTTGCTACATTGCTTGAGCCAAAGCTTGCTACATTACTTGAGCCAAAGTCGCTAACCAATCATGGTCGGCTAAAAACGAGTTTTATTTCCATTGGCACTCCACCAATACATTTTTCCGAGTTTTTTTTTCATTGACACTCCACCAATACAAAAAAACAGTAAATGCACCCGACATCATTACAAACATATACATATATGCTTATAACTACAAAGTGATTTACGAATCATTTCATTACTCCGAGTTTTATTTCCATTGGCACTCCACCAATACATAAACGGTAAATCCACTCCTCGTTATTACAAACATACCCATATATGTTTATAACAACTAAATGATTTACGCTTCATTTCGTCATCCATATCAGAAAATCCACACATTTTCTATCATAGTGCATAAGTTAAAGACTTATCCTTACCTCGGTGAGTGTTGGATTTGGGTTCTTGGCAACTCCTCAAGTTCCACCGACACCGCCTCCAACTTTAGGATCTTTCCTCATCCCACCATACAACACAAGGTTAGTCATTTATACCAAATATCACATAAACAACTTATATTGCATTATTTAACCATACAAGATATTCATCATATTTTTCAACATTAAAAAGTAAACTCATCTTCTACCTCTAGCATTTTAACCATTTTCCTTTTTAACCACATTTTCTCTTTAGGGTTTTGGGGTTTTCATGACTAACCCCACACACCCTCTCCTTTCTTGAAATACTAACCTTATACTAAGAGTTTACAAGATAAAATCACATAAAATGAACCATAACTCAAAAGGGTGAGTTTCCATGGTTTCTCTCACTTTGAGAAGAGATCCATAATACCAAAAATGGGTTTTCAAGAGAAGAAGAGAGTTAGAATAGAGAGTTTTACCTCTTCTCAAGCTCTTGAACGAGAATCAAAGCTCCTAGACCATGGGAATGCTCTCTTCTCTCACCTCTCTTCAATTCTTAACCTAAAAATTTATTTGGGGTTTCTCTCATTTAATGCTCTCGTCGGGTTCTCGCTCAAGCGATTAAAAACTCAGATCTGACCCTCTCGCTCAAGCGAGAATCTCACAGTCTCAACAGTCCCAAAATGCCATTTCTCGCCCAGGCGAGAATCCTCCAGTATAGACCAGGATTTCACCCTCCCAAGTGAACCTCTCTCGCCCAAGCGAGAATCTCTCGCTCAAGCGAGGATCCCAGGACTGATACTATAATTTTAAAGACTTAAAATTTAGGGTGTTACATGGAGGATTTGGGGGGTTTGGGATGAGAGGATTAGATTTTTAATTGCTTTTACAAAAATAACATTTAAAAGGACTTATGTTGATTAAAAAACGAAGGATAATTATAACCCTATTTTTTGGTACACATTGCTAACATGATTCTTCACAAAATAGGTGGGATCATGTTAACAAACCCTATATAACAATCAAGAGTGAATGTTAGGGGAGCTCTGATAAGTGCTCGTTGAAGGTAACACTGTTGTATGTATAAAATTCAACAACACTTATTATATACAGTGATTCTATATGTGATTAATACAATAACGCTCGTTGTAGGTAACGATGTTGTATGTATAAAATTCAATAGCACTCAGCGCTGATATATGGGATTAGTACAACAATGTTCCATGTATCCAACACTATTATATGTATCATATATATAACAACATTCACTACAGTAGACGATGTTGTATGTATGTCTCACATACAACAACACCCACGTCTGGCATAGTGTCAACTGCTCAAACATCTTAGGTTAATCCTGAAGATCCTCTTCAACCACATTTTCCATGTCTTCAAAATACTCTCCCTCATATATATTTGGGTTGATATCATTTCTAGAGCTCTTATCAGTCCACCATCTTTTGTCTCAACATGTCTTGTCCAACAAGTGCTACTCTCATCAATTTCAAGACATGTTGAATGAACTTTTATCTCGACTAGTCTAACTTATCTTGTATAACAACTGTTGGTGCAGCGGAAACGATCGTTGCACAGCGTTGGTCACAAGCAATCAAATAAAGCATTGAGTAAATAGAAGATAATAAACAAAGAATTTGGTAACGAGGTTCGGCAAATTGTGTCTACGTCCTCGAGAGCGTTGAGCGGCTACCAAGATATTATTAGAGAATAAGGATTACAAACCCTAGCACACCCATGGACCCAAGTGCCCATTGTAAGGACCAAAATTCTACCCTTGAAAATTTTCTTCTTATCTTATTCATTATTCATTCATTTCCTCATAAATTTTACCGACAATTTCCAACCACCATATTTAACTCTCAATTTCCCATTCCTACTCATTTCATATTTCAAATGACATACATACTTATTCGACAAAAAATCATAATTCATTTCAATATGTCATGCAACGAC
The DNA here is from genome assembly GCA_009771035.1 of Lupinus albus. Lineage (NCBI taxonomy): Eukaryota > Viridiplantae > Streptophyta > Magnoliopsida > Fabales > Fabaceae > Lupinus > Lupinus albus. The sequence continues at coordinate 10,615,333 of CM020001.1, read as the reverse complement.
CGCATACAACTAGCTATGGGTTTCCAAAATACCCATAGCTACAAATATCCAGAGTTACAATAAATCATGTAAATTATATATCATTAATTCAATAAACGTCATTATAAGATAATTCACATTAGAAAAGGTTAGTAAATCACTTTGAAATTCATTTTCCGTGCTACCTTACTTGACCCAAAGTCACTACACCCCTTAGGGTTAGCTAAAAGCAATTTCTCATCTCTTTTACAAAGAAAACATGCCACATAAACTCGGGCCGAAGTGTTGCCACATAAACTCGGGCCAAAATGTTGCCACAAAAACTTGGGTCGAAGTGTTGCTACATAACTCGAGTTGGAGTCGCTAACCATTTATGGTCGGCAAAATATATTTCATTTTCATTGATTTCACCATCAATCATATCTAGTGAATCCACGCAATCCTTATTACAAACATATCCATATATGTTTATAATAAATACGTGATTCACCAATTAATCCTTGCACAACCAGAAAATACACACATTTTTCGTTTCAAATGCACAAATTAAAGATTTATCCTTACCTCGGTGAGTGTTGGGTTGGGTTCTTGGTAACTGCACTAGTTCCACTAACACCGCCGCCAACTCTAGGATCTTTCCTCATTCCCACCACATAACACAATGTTAGTCATTTATTCCAATATCACACAAATAACTCATATTGCATTATTCAACCATACAAGATATTTATCATATTTTCAATGTTTATTAACTACTTTCATGATAAGTTTACAAACATCTAAAACATACATATTCATCTCATATTTCAATATTAGAATTCTTAGTCATCTTCTACCTCTAGCATTTTACTCATTTTCCTTTTTAACCCCATTTTCACTTTAGGGTTTTGGGGTTTTCATGAATCAACCCCAAACCCTTTCCATTCTTGAAATACTAACTCTAAACCAAGAGTTTACAAGATAAAAACAACATAAAATGAACCATAACTCGAAAGGATGAGTTTCCATGGTTTCCCTCATTTTGAGAAGAGATCCAACATACCCAAAATAAGTTTCAAAGGGAAGAAGAGAGTTAGAATCAAGAGCTTTACCTCTTCTCAAGCTTCTAAATGACTCACAAGCCTTCTTTCTCTAGAAAAAGCTCTCTTCTCTCACTTCTCTCTAAGTTAACCCTCATAAATGTGTTTGAGGTTCTCTATTTAATGTAACAACGTCGGGTCCTCGCTTAAGCGAGCTCTTTCTCGCTCAAGCGAGAAAATCCCGCCTATTTTAAAAACTCATATCTGACCCTCTCGCTCAAGCGAGGATCCTCTCGCTCAAGCGAGAATCTTACAACCTCGACAGGTCCAAAACATCATTTTTCTCGCCTAGGAGAGCCAACCTTCGCTCAGGCGAGAATCCTCCAGTATAGCCCAGGAATTCACCTTCCCAGGTGAGCCTTTCTCGCCCAAGCGAGAATACCTCGCTCAGGCGAGAATCTCAGGACTGATACTATAATTTTTAAAGATGTAAATTTAGGGTGTTACACCCATGGGGTGCTTCTATTTGGTGCTTATATATGGTGCACATTACAATAAGGGACCTGAGTCCAATATATAACATTGATATTCTACTCTATTTTAATACTAGGTGATGTTGGGATTAATGTAATAACATATTTCAAGCATTCACAACAATCTCCACCTTGATTGAAATAGACGAATATCTCGCTCCTTAGGAAATCTACACAAGATTCTCCACCTTAGCGAATATCTGACTCCACTTTGCTCAATACATAACTCTCTCTCACAACTCTACATAAGAGTTTGCTCCCCTTCAGCATAAACCTCCTGAGTATCTTTGACGATGCTACAAAGAGCCTAACTCTCCAAACTTTTAGTGCAGCTTCCCGTACCGACATCAAATGTAACACGCCGCCTAGCCACCTATTGTTAGGAAGTCTTTAAATATATGGAACCTCTACACAAAATTTCACCAACAACCGTCCTCTTCAATATTCAGTCATGCTGAACCTTGGAGCTTCCTTGGAAAGCCTCTATCGTTGCCACAATTGTCTAGTCCGACAATCATAGTTCAAAAGAACTATCATACTTCACCGTAAGGAGTATAACCACATCACACACCTTGTGTAATGCTAACCAATTCCCGTGCCACATCCTTGCATCCAAGTCAATGTCCATGTCACACCTTGCATCAAAGTCAATGTCCATGTTCAGCCTACATCAAAGTCAGTCAGCGCCTCTTTGCTTTTGTGGATTTACTAACAATTAAAATCCTTCACTATGACATCTCAGACACACCATTAGGATATTCCACTTGTCATCTTAAATGAGATCATTCTCTCAACATCTAGAGAGATATTGTCAGTACCTGTCTTAGGGCCAAACTCAACACCTGAATCCCTATCTCCACCTTGATCCTAATCCAATATATAAACTTCTAGGATTCTGGATCAACATATATCGCCCCACCATAGTTCCGCCATATTTTCTTCACCTTCAACTCATCCCCTTTATCCTTGCATATTACCTTTGACGCACCTTGTCTAACCAACATGTTTTCACCCTCTTTAGCCTTTATCTAGCACTAGGATTAAGAGTCATCTACCAATTGGCTCTGATACCAATTGTTGGTGCAGCGGAAGCGATCGTTGCACAACGTTGGTCACAAGCAATCAAATAATGCATAGAGTATAAAACCTAACACACCCATGGGCCCAAGTGCCCATGAGTTGTTTCTATTTAGTGCTTATATCTGGTGCACATTACAACAAGGGACCTAAGTCCAATATAAAACATTGATATTCTACTCTATTTTAATACTAGGTGATGCAGGACTAATATAATAACATATTTCAAGCATTCACAACAACAACATTATAAACAATGACACACAACTCTATTAGGATTTTTGAATTTTCTCAATGGCAAACCTAATAAATAATTTCATTTCATCTTCATATTCTTTAGTCAATCGATTGCTATATGTTAATCCAAAGGTTCATTGATCAGAAAGAAAGCCATGTATTCACCCCTAAGAAGGAAAATAATAGTAACAAACTTTGTAGTTAATACTCAACTAATAAATTTAAGTCTTTTGTTCCGCCTGTTGTCCAATATGATATGTTCAGATAGTAAACTTCCTACTACAAACACAAAACAATATATTGTTTAAATAGGATAAAATCACCTAATTCAAATAACAAAGGCTTTACTGCACACCAACCTTGACGTTTTTATGGTCAAAAACAGCATTCAAGATTTTGGATGGAACGTAAAATCTTTTTAACATATTGACCATCCAAATACTTAGATCCTAGAAGCCAGTACAAAGGCATCCTCCTATGTACATGTTTCTTCGTGATCACTACTGCACAATTCATAACTATAACCTACGGGTCTTGGATAGGGAGTTCAGAACTAATTTATCTATAACATTTAGTTCTATGTGTAGATGTTAAAAGCTGCACCAATTTTCTAAACCATATATACTACACCTTTCAGAAAGCATATAAGAAAATATATTATTATTTACTACACTTTCAAGTAAGAAAATTATACAAGAAAGTATCACAATTCCTAAAATTAGTCATAAAATGTGACCTTATTAATTAGTATATTATTTCACCAATACTTTGAGTACAAATTGGCCATAAATTTTGATAGTATTTAAGGAAGGAAAGATTATAATGGTGAAAATACAAGAGGAGACTTAGAAAAAAATTCAATTATATAAGATTGAAATCACGAATAGTTTGGCTTTCAGAGCTACAAAACAACACAAGCTCTAGTACTACTTAGATATCTTTGCTTATTATTAGCATGCCCTAGAAATAAAGAGTGAATGCCTATTTATAGGCTTCACGTGGGACAAAGGTGGTTTGTGATATCTACATAATTCTACAAAGTTCTACTAATTATGATTTATGATTCTAGAATATTCTAAGCTGGAAAATTCTAGAGTTCTATCACCAACTTGCACTGTGTACATAGTCATGGATATCTTTGGAAAATTATATCATGATCTTCAATACTCTTATAAGGACCCAAATTATACCCTTGAAATTTTTTCATTTATTTTAATCTTTTCTACTTGATTTTCCCACATTTCCTCATACATACAATTCTTCAATCTTTAAAACATTCATTACACTAATCATCTCATAACCCTAAACATTCAATTTTGTAAGACTGAGATTGCAACTAATAGGGGGGTGAATTAGTTGTTGCAATAAGTATGGCCAATTTTTCTGCAATATCAAAGTTAATGTGCAGCGGAAATAATATGCAGAAAAATATTGACTAAGGAAGGATAAATAAATAACAAGAGAAGGGAAAGAGAGTACGCAGGTGTTTTATACTGGTTCACCTTCTTGTCCACCGAAGGCTACGTCCAGTACTCTTGACGCGCAAGAGATTCCTTTATTAAATATAATGAGTTGCAATTACAAATATCTCACCCCGAGATCTCCTTGTACCTTACACACTCACTTATATCTAATTCCCTTGGAAAACTCTATTCCAAGTAACACCCTTGGTAAACACTATACCAAGTCACTCACCCTTTCTCTTCACACCCTTGTGAAAGAAAGTAAACTTTGCAAAAGTGAAGAATGTACAATTTGGCTTGGATTGCCTTACAAGTGTATATGATAATTTCTAGAACTTGCAATCCAATAACAACTCGTATACTTGAGATAATAATGCTCTTTAACAATTTGAAAAACACTTAGAAGCAACTTCAAAATAACTTTGAAAGTTTAAGAGTAGGTTGCTAGAAAAGTGTAAGTAAAATCAGAAAGTGTGAGAGCTTTTGAGAGTCTCAAGTAAAAGTTTGTAATCTGAGTTGTTGTCTATTGTTGTTTTTGTGTGAGAGTATTTCAATGCCTTTATATAGGCTTCCAATCAACCACAATACCCTTAGGCATGAGTAGGTTTCGTTTGGAATGAAAAGCAATCAGTTTGGAGTGAAACTTCTTCACTTGAAATCTGAAAAACTGATGCAACAGCTCTCAGTAATCGATTACTGCAAATGGGTAATCGATTACCCAACAATCCTGTTAATAGCTTTTTGAAAATTCACATAGTGTAATCGATTACTGGATTTGAGTAATCAATTACTCAACAACACTGTTTGACAACTTTGTTAATTTTCCTTAGTGTAATCGATTACACTACTTTGAGTAATCGATTACACTACTTTGAGTAATCGATTACCCTATTTTCTAAAAATGGTAATCTGTTACTCCAAAGTCTGTAATGGATTACTCATAGCTGTTAGAGGTTTGAAAAATTTTTTCTCACTCATGTAACTTGTTACTCAAGTATGGTAACCCGTTACATGTTGTTTTTGAAAATTATTTTTATTCACACTTAGTTTTTTCTGATTTTCTTGAAAACAATTTTGAGCATTATTAACTAAGTAAATAAAGGAGTTGTAAGGATAGAAGTACCTAAAGACTTTGACTCTATTTCTTGAAGCTTTATCTTCGATAGTCTTTGTCGGTCTTCTTACTTTCTTCTTTTTGTGATATTGGTGTCTTCATCAAAACCGTGTCAAGGTCAGGAACAAGATCTTCTTCATAATCTCCCCCTTTTTGATGATGACAAACCAATGTCTTCTTGAAAGTGTAATTTTCTGAGAGCATCATACTTGATGATATATCTTGACTTGTCTTGAGTATGCTCCCCCTATATGTATGCATGTATGCTCCCCGTTTCTTTTGGAATTATGTGCTTGAAAGAATATTGACAGAAAATACACTTCTCCCAACTTTTCTCCCCCTTTTGACTTCATCAAAAAGAAGAAAAGCCAAGAGTCTAGCACACACAATATATATATATATATATATACATATATATATATATATATAACTCATGATGTATTGCACACAAGATATAACAAGTTATAATAGTTAAGTCAGAATATGAAAGCATAAGATGTGCAAACAAATTATAGTATCCAAGCAAATCTCAACGCATAAGATAAACATAGCATATTAACATAGATTTGTTCAGCATGTAGTGCAAAGAAACATAACATCTTAATAGAAAAATTAAATATGTCTTAGCAAATCAGAAAACATTACAAAGAAAAAAATCATCCTAACACAAAGATAGATTCTAAGACTAAGGTTCAGTGCTGTCTTCATCAATGTCCATGCAATTTATCTTATAGGAAAGGCGGTGAATTTCGTCTTGGATTTGTTGATTCTGATGATCGAGAGCATCCATCCGACTTGTGATGTAGCCTCGAAGAGAAAGCAACTCATCCATGATCATCTGGTTAGTAGGCATGAGAGCAGATGAGGATGGTTGAGCCTGAAACTCAGAAGGTTGTGGTGCAGGAGGGTTGGGTTGTGTAGGTTCAGTTTGATTTGCTTGAGCAGAAGGTTTATCTGTCCTATGAATGTAAGAGCGACGCTCACGTGGATCGATAGAAAAACCCATTTTGTGGACTACTTCCACATCAATCTTGCTTTCACGCAAATTTAGCGATACTTTTGTTTCACCAGCGCTATATTTGAGTAATCTATTCTCAAAACTGATCCTACATCAAAGATGGCATGAAGATCATTTCTAGGGGAAGGCTCCAACATAAATCGTCCTCCAAGCTTCGTTGGAGAATGCTATGATTTCTGGAAAATAAGAATGAGAATCTTTATAGAATCTCATGACTTGGATATATGGAATGCGATCGAGGAAGGACCTTATGTGCCCATCACGGTAATCAATGGTGTAAAAGAAATAAAGCCTAAATCCTCTTGGAACGATGACGACAAGAAGAAGGTGCAGTATGATCTGAAAGCAAAAAATATTCTCACTTCGGCACTTGGAATTGATGAATTCTTCAGAGTATCTAATTGCAAATCTGCAAAGGAAATGTGGGATACTCTGGAAACCACACACGAGGGAACCGAAGAAGTAAAAAGGTCAAGATTAAACACTCTCTCTCAGGAATACGGAATGTTTCGTATGAAGCCTGGTGAGAAAATACTTGATCTACAAAAGAGATTCACTCACCTCACAAATCATTTGATTGCACTTGGTAAAGTATTGTCAACTAGTGACCTGAACTTAAAAGTTCTAAGATCACTAACAAGAACATGGCAACCAAAGGTAACGGCCATTTCTAAAAAGAAGAGTTTATCAAAAATGTCTTTGGCTGCTCTTTTTGGAAAACTGCAGGAACATGAGTTGGAACTTAGCCAACTAGATCAACATGAAGAACAAGAAAACAAGAAGAAGAATATATCTCTCAAAGCAAAGGTTGACAAATACGAATCATCAGGAGATGAATCCGAAAAAGACGAAATGGAAGATATGAGCCTATTTGTGAAGAAATTCAGTAAATTTCTCAAAAGAAGCAGAGGCGATAGAACGGGGCAAATAAAGAAATCTTCCAAGAAGAATGATGTCTCCACCTCAAACCAGAACATTACATGCTTCGAATGTGGCAAACCTGGTCACATAAAGATGGACTGTCCTAATATGAAAACGAATCCCTACAAAGGAAAGAACGAAGTAAGGACTGGGTGGAGAGCTTACATTGCTTGGGAAGACAACGATACAAGCTCTGCATCAGAACTTGAAAATGAGGAACGCGCTCATCTCTCATTAAGGGCGTCTCATCATTCCGATGATGAAGAGGTAAACGAATCCAACCTATTCTCTTCTTCCGAATTACAAACTGCATTCAATGACTTGCATGATGAGTATATTAAACTTACAAAAATATTTTTGAAACAAAAAACAGAATTTGATGCATTTAGGAATAAACCCTCATCATCTGTATGTCCAAATTGCAATATTCTTGAAAGCAAAGTTTTAACGCTAAGTCTTGAACTTGATAAACTCAATAAAAGCAGTAAAAGACTAAAAAAGATCATCGGAGATCAAAGACACTCTAAAGACCGAAGAGGTCTTGGCTACTCAAAAAGTCATGCTCCTAAGAAAGAGAGTGTCCTAACCAAGATAAATTTCAGAAAACAAATTATCCATATTTCTGAAAAACAGTAAAAATATCCCGAGGATACATAAACATAAGCCTATGTGTACATATTGTAAATATCATGGAAACACACCAAACACTTGAAAAATCAGAAATTATGGTATACCCTTAGGACATTATAAATGGGTTGAGAAAGGAGCTAACCATCTAGGACCCAAGGAATATTGGGTACCTAATAAAACCTAACCAGTTTTGCAGGAAAACTTGAGAGTCGCCTGCAACTTATGGTACCTGGATAGCGGCTGCTCAAAACATATGACAAACGATAAAAGTAAATTCTCTGTCCTAAATCCAAGGGACAAAGGATATGTCACATATGGTGATAACAACAAAGGAAAAATTCTTGGAGTTGTAGAATCGGAAAGCCACCCTCAACAACTATTGAAGATGTACTATATGTTGAAGGACTCAAGCACAACCTTCTAAGCATAAGCCAATTATGCGATAAAGGATTCCTTGTGGCATTCTACCCAGATAAGTGCATCATTGAAAGTAAGGATTCTAAAAACTCTAAACTTGTTGGTAAGAGAATGAATAACATATACATGATTGACATAAATTCTGATTTACCTATAACATGTTTAGTTGCTAATAATAATCATGATGCATGGCTTTGGCATAGGAGAATTGCACATATTCACATGGACCATTTGAATAAGCTAATAAAGAAAGATTTAGTTGTTGGCTTACCCAAAATGAAGTTTGTTAAAGACAAACTATGTAGTGCATGTCAAAAGGGTAAACAAACAAAAACTTCTTTCAAACCAAAGCATATAGTTTCTTCCGATAGACGATTACAATTGCTTCATATGGATTTATTTGGTCCCTCAAGGACAAAAAGTTTTGGTGGTAATTATTATGCTCTTGTTATAGTAGACGATTTTTCTAGATATACATGGACTCTATTCTTAGTTCATAAGAATGAGGCATTCAAAGCCTTTAGCATCTTTGCTAAAAGAGTTCAAAATGAAAAGTCTCTAAAAATCGCTGCTATACGAAGTGATCATGGGGGAGAATTTCAAAACTATTCATTTGATGAATTCTGTGATGATCTTGGGATCAACCACAATTTTTCTGCTCCTAGAACACCACAACAAAATGGTGTTATAGAGAGAAAGAATCGGTCCTTAGAAGAACTAGCTCGAACAATGTTAAATGAAACTAACCTCCCAAAATATTTCTGGGCTGATGCAGTTAGCACTGCTTGTTATGTTTCAAATCGAGTTCTTATAAGACCAATTCTTAAGAAAACCCCCTATGAACTCTTCAAAGGTAGAAAACCAAATATTTCTCATCTACATGTTTTCGGTTGTAAATGTTTTGTTTTAAACAATGGTAAGGATAACTTGGGCAAATTTGATGCAAAAGCTGATGAAGGAATTTTCCTTGGCTATTCTCTCACAAGTAAAGCATATAGAGTCTTTAATAAAAGAACTCTTGCCATGGAAGAATCCATTCATGTTTCATTTGATGAAACCGATCTAGTACTAAAAGATGTAATATCAAATGATGAAGATAATGACTTGCCAAGTACTCAAGCTAAAGAAAACACTATTGTTGAAACTACAACTGATGCTGAAGGAGTGAAAATAGATGATAATCTATCTTCTCAAGAAGAGGACATTCACTCAGACCTACCAAAAGGTATAACTACACGAAGAATGTTTGATGCTTGTCTGAACATGGCCTTTGTCTCTCAAATAGAACCATCTAAGATTGATGATGCAATCGAAGATGAACACTAGATTCTTGCTATGCAAGAAGAGTTAAACCAGTTTGAGAGGAATGAAGTTTGGGAACTTGTTCCTAGACCAAAGAACAGGCATGTTATCGGAACTCGTTGGGTATTCAGAAATAAATCTGATGAAAATGGTGTTATTGTTAGAAATAAAGTTAGACTAGTAGCCCAAGGATACAATTAAGAAGAAGGTATAGACTTTGATGAAACCTTTGCTCCGGTTGCTAGACTTGAAGCTATTAGGCTATTACTTGCCTATGCTTGCTCTCTTAATTTTCAGCTATACCAAATGGACGTCAAGAGTGCTTTTCTCAACGGCTACATACAAGAAGAAGTGTTTGTAGAACAACCTCCTGGTTTTGAAGATCACAAACATCCTTCTGATGTGTACAAGTTAAAGAAAGCCCTCTATGGTTTAAAGCAAGCACCACGTGCGTGGTATGATCGTCTGACTAATTTTCTGATAGAAAAAGGTTTTACCAAAGGGAAGGTCGACACTACTCTATTTATAAAGAAAATAAATCATCATACTTTATTAGTTCAAATTTATGTAGATGATATTATTTTCGGTTCTACTAATGAAAGTTTGTGTAGTGACTTTGGCAATATGATGCAAGGAGAATTTGAAATGTCCATGATGGGAAAATTGAACTATTTTCTTGGACTTCAAATTAAACAGCTTGATAACGGAATCTTTGTCAGCCAATCCAAATATTGCAAAGATTTGCTGAAAAGATTTGAAATGAATGAATGCAAGCCTATAGCTACTCCTATGGGATCCAATACATACATTGATACGGATGAAACTGGAAAAAGCATTGAAATGTCAAAGTATCGAGGTATGATCGAATCTCTTTTATATCTAACTGCAAGTAGACCATATATCATGTTTAGTGTATGTTTGTGTGCACGTTATCAATCTAATCCAAAAGAATCACACTTAGTTCCTGTTAAGAGAATCATGAAATATCTTAAAGGAACAACTGACGTTGGGCTATGGTATCCAAAAGGAAGCATATGTGATTTGGTCGGATATTCAGATTCAGATTTTGCCGGTTGCAAATCTGAGAGGAAAAGTACAAGTGGTACTTGTCACATTTTAGGCAATCCTTTAGTTTCTTGGTCTTGCAAGAAACAAGCATGTGTTGCGCTAAGCACTGCTGAGGTTGAATATATAGCAGCAGGTAGTTGTTGTGCCCAAGTGTTGTGGCTTAAGCAACAATTACGAGATTATGCCTTAGACTTAGGCTACACTCCGCTAAAATGTGACAATACTAGTGTTATAAACCTCACAAAGAATCCAGTAATGCTTTCTAGAACCAAACATATCGATATAAGGCATCACTTCCTTAGGGACCATGTCCAAAGGAAAGATGTGACAGTAGAATTTGTTGATACGCATAACCAACTAGCAGACTTTTTCACTAAACCATTGGCTAAAGAACCTTTTTACAAAATTCGACGAGAACTAGGCATACTCGATGAAGCTTACTTGTCCTAACATGTTTAAATGTTTATATATATGCTTCATTGTTTATATCCAATGTCTACTTGATCTTAAATTGTGTGTTTTATGCTTTAATTTTCAAGTTTTTAAAGCCAAAAATCATTTTTAACATCAGTGGAAAAACAATATGTTACAGTAATCGATTACTGTAATGGTGTAATCGATTACAGAGAGACACTGTTTGAAAAATTTTGAATTTTTGAAAGTGGGTAATCGATTACTCACTCAGTGTAATCGATTACTCTGTGCAGTTATATATATGAACTGCTGCATTTTTCAGAAATCCACCATTTTTCTCTCTCCTGTAACTCGTGTTCACCCTCTCTAAACCTTCTCAATCTCTAAAAACCTCATTTCTACTCCGTTTTGATTGATTTTTGTTACAAATCACATCACATTTTCAATTCTAAACACTTCTACACCTTCCAGTTTGTGATATGTGGCCTCAATCAAAAACCACCCAAATTTCCAAATTCAAAAAAAACCCTAAACCTTCAAACACCAACAATGGCTTCATCTTCAAAAAGACCACGTTCTTCAAAGTCTAAGCATGGAGAATCAACTTCCAAGTCCAACCCGTTGAACTTGACGAGGCTTCTCGCTAATGACGCTCAAAGGAAGGTCTTCGAGGAAAATTTCTATGGACGCGCCATCTTCACTCCTAAGTACGGTAACATTGGAAACTTTGAGTTTGAAGATTTTCTTTTTCCTTATCTTTTGCGGCAACAAAAACTTTTTGACTTTTGCTGCGAAGCGAACGATATTTATCCTGAGCTTGTTCGCGTATTTTACTGCAACATGAACTTTAGGAAAAATCTTATGACTTCACATGTTAAGGGAAAGGACATTGTTTTGGATATGAAAACCTTTAGTTCTATTTGCTGTGATATACCGATGATAGGCGACATTACTGGGTTCGGCCTGGTATGTGAATGGGATGATTACGATCGCAAGAAATTCTATCTTTTTATTTGTAGAATTTCTAAGGAGGAAATAGAAAGGCGAAAGCAACAAAGCCTTGGCGAGACTGTTAAGAACAGGGATATCCTCTCTGCTGGATATCTCACGCTGGAAGATCGTTTGATCCATTATTTTCTTTCCTATGTCATTTTGCCAAAATTTTCAAATCATTCGCAAATAAGTGACATAGAGCTCCAATTGATGTATGCTATCAAGTTTAACATCAAAATTAATTGGACTAAGATGATAATGAATCAAATGTGGCATGCTCACGGCTCCCAAAGTCCGTTTCCCTACGCCATCTTCATTACCAAAATCCTAGAGCATTTCGGCGTACCTTTAGAAGGTGAGACCAAAGTGGCCCTCAATTTTTGCGAAAGCAAGGTTGATATTGAGGTTGTCCACAAGATGGGATTCGTTACAGATCCTGTCACTCGTCGAACCTACAAACATCGTACCGACCGCCATCCTGCTCCTACCGATGAACCAGAACCTACTACTGCACCAAACTAGCCTGAGTCTCATGCTTAATCCTCTTCGTCTGCTGCTATGCCCACTAATCAGATGATTATGGTTGAATTGGTTTCTCTTCGAGGCTACATCACCACAAGGATGGATGCTTTCGATACTCAGAGTCACCAAATCCATTACGAACTTCATCGTCTTTCTTTGAGGCTAAGCAACATGGATGTTGGTGAAGATAGTTCCGAGCCCGAGTCTTAGATTACTTTGTCTAGGTCTCTGATTTTGTAATGTCTATGGCTGTGCATTTTCCATGAGCTTTTGAACATTATTTGGATTTTATTTTATTTTCTACTATTCTGGATTTTGTATGAACATCTTTACTTTCGTAATTATGCAATGATGTTTATGTTTCATAGATGGGGTTATTGTCTTATATATATATATATATATATATATATATGCTTTTATATTGTTACTTGAACTTTCATATACTATGAACTATTGTATGCTATGCTCTACAAATGTCTATTTTGCTAGACTCTTGGCTTTTCTTCTTTTTGATGAAGTAAAAAGGGGGAGAAAAGTTGGGAGAAGTGTATTTTCTGTCAATATTCTTTCAGGCACATAATTCCAAAATAAAGGGGGAGCATACATGCATATGTAAGGACCAAAATTCTACCATTTAAAATTCTTTTCATTTTAATATAGATATTTCCTATCGTCTCTATTTCTCTTCAATTAAACAACATTCAATACTCTAAAGTCAATTATCACAATAAACTAGAACCCTTCTTCCCATGGAGCAGAAAAACATAATTCATACATTCCCTTCTTGGTAAATACCGCATATGACTAGCTATGAGATTCCAAAATACCCATAGCTATTAATATCCAGATTTACAAAAATGTAGTACTAATCCAGTTGGGATTTACAATTATCCAATTAACAGTTTACATCGATCAAAAAAAAAGAATAAGACTTCGAGTTCTAAGCTCCTCATGCCTCAAACCGGGTATCCTCAATTTCCTCGTTTACCTGCAATGGGATTATCATAACGGATATACACAACAACAACAAAGGAGTAAGTTATCAACTCAATAAATATCGGTAAACGATAATCCACATTTTAAGTTTTATAATACAAGAAGTCATAAACTGATAAAATCTACATCTACTGTTTATCCCTCTCCAGTTATTACATCCACCCTTTTGAATTCACTCATTCATCTCTGCCATACCTTGTCACCTCCTTCATCAATACCATTTCAAATCATTATTTTCCAATTGCACGTTTACCTTTTCATCACCATTTGGGTCAAGTCATACACAATACCACATAGGGCAAGTCATACACAATACCACATAGGGTAAGTCATACACAATACCACATAGGGCAAGTCATACACAATACCACATAGGGCAAGTCATACACAATACCACATAGGGCAAGTCATACACAATACCACATAGGGCAAGTCATACACAATACCACATAGGGCAAGTCATACACAATACCACATAGGGCAAGTCATACACAATACCACATAGGGAAGTCATACACCGATCGTATACATAATCAGAAGATTCACACATTTTCTATTATCATATACCATTAATAACTTCTCCTTACCTTGGTGAGTGTTGGGTTGGTTTCTTGGTAACTGCACTAGATCCATCGACACCACCGCCAACTCTAGGATCTTTCCTCATTCCCACCATACAACATAATGTTAGTCATTTATCCCAAATATTTCATAAACAACTTAGATTGCATTATTTAACCATACAAAACATTCCTCATATTTTCAATGTTGCTAAACTACTTTCATCATAAGTTTACCACATTTAAAACATACATATTCACCTCATATTTCATCATTAGAAAGTAAACTCATCTTCTACCTCTAGCATTTTACCCATTTTTATTTCTAGGTTTTGGGGTTTTCATGTATGAACCCACAAACCCTCTCCTTTCTTGAAATACTAACTCTATATCAAGAGTTTACAAGATAAAATCATCTAAAACGAACCATAACTCAAAATGGTGAGTTTCCATGGTTTCTCTCATGTTGAGAAGAGATCCAACATACCTCAAAACAAGTTTCAAAGGGAAAAAGAGAGTTAGAATCAAGAGATCTACCTCTTCTCAAGCTTCTAATGACTCAAAAGCCTCCTTGCTCCTGAAAATACTATTCTTCTCACTTCTCTTTAGGTTAACCCTAATAAATGTGTTTGGGGTCCCCTATTTAATGTAACAGCGTCGGGTTCTCGCTTAAGCGAGGGATTCTCGCTCAGGCGAGAATATCCCGCCTATTTTAAAAACTCAGATCTGACCCTCTCGCTCAAGCGAGAATCTCACAGTCCAAACAGGCTTCCTCTCGCTCAAGCGAGGGATTCTTGCTCAGGCGAGAATCGCACAGTGTCAACAGCCCCAGTTTGCCATTTCTCGCCCAGGCGAGGCAACTCTCGCTCAGGCGAGAATCTTCCAGTATAGCCCAGGATTTCACCCTCCCAGGTGATCCTTTCTCGCTCAAGCGAGGATCCGAGGACTGATACTATAATTTTAAAGACTTAAAATTTGGGGTGTTGCAATCCTCCCCCTCTTAAAATAATTTTTGTCCCCGAAAATCAAACATACCTTGATTCGAACAAATGAGGATAATCCTCCCTCATCTCTTGTTCAACTTCCCAAGTAGCGTATCCTTCGTCCACTTGGCTCCACAACACTTTTACCAGGGCAATCTCCTTGCCTCTCAATCTCTTTATACTGGTATCCATGATCCTCACGGGCAACGTCGCAAAAGTCAAATTATCCTTCAACTCTATCTGATCAGACTCAACCACATGAGATGGATCCCCAACATATTTCCTCAACTGAGACACATGAAATACATTATGGAGATTGGACAACAACGGAGGTAAAGCAATACGATACGCTACCGGTCCAATCCTTTTCAATATTTGATAAGGCCCAATAAATCGAGGAGTCAACTTACGGGATTTCAAAACCCTACCGATACCGGTAGTCGGAACAACCCTCATGAAAACATGATCTCCCTCATTAAATTCAATAGGTTTCCGTCTCTTATCATAATAGCTCTTCTGTCGACTTTGGGCTATCCTCAGGTTCTCTCGGATTTTCTTGATTTTATCAGTAGTCTCTTGGACCAGCTCGGGCCCCGATATCAAGTTCTCCCCGCTTTCAAACCAATTCACTGGAGTTCGGCACTTTCTACCATACAACGCCTCATAAGGTGCCATTCCAATACTCGAATGGAAGCTATTGTTGTAAGTAAATTCAATCAGAGGCAACATGCCATCCCAACTCCCTGGTTGTTCCAAGGCACAAGCCCTTAGAAGATCTTCCAATGATTGTATAGTTCTTTCCGATTGACCGTCCGTTTGTGGATGATAAGCTGAACTTAACTTCAACTTAGTTCCCAATGCGGACTGCAAACTAGTCCAAAAGTTGGAAGTAAAACGGGGATCTCTATCCGACACAATGCTCGACTGCTCATGTTCATTGGCAAGAAATGAGCAGACTTGGTCAACCGATCCACTATTACCCATATTGAGTCGTATCCTTTTTGGGTCTTCGGAAAGCCCGATACAAAGTCCATGGAGATACTATCCCACTTCCAAACGGGAATTTCTAGGGATTGTAACACTCCTGTTGGTCGTTGATGCTCAATCTTGGCTTTCTGACATACTAAACAACTCGAGACATACCAGGCCACATCCCTTTTCAACCCCGACCACCAAAACAACTGCTTCAAATCTTGGTACATCTTGGTAGTCCGCGGGTGAAAACTCATCTTGCTCTTATGGGACTCCTCTAAGATATTCTTCCGTAATTCCTCATCACGAGGTACACACACTCTCCCCTTGTAACGCAACATTCCACTAGCGTCCGATGCGAATTCGGTTTCCTTACCGCTTAGCATTAAATCCCGTTTAACCATTAGTTCTTCATCCTCCACTTGCATCGTTCTGATTTGATCAAACAGTTCATTGGTGACCTCCAACATTCCCAAGATCATACTATGAGACTTTATCTGAACATCCAAGTTCATATCTCTGAACTCTTCAATCAGTTTCCCTTCCCTAACCATCAACGCCGACATATGCAAAGATTTCCGACTTAGCGCATCAGCCACTACATTGGCCTTTCCTGGATGGTACTACAATCCAAAATCATAATCCTTGAGGAATTCTATCCACCGTCTTTGTCTCATATTCAATTCCTTTTGGTCAAATAGGTACTTCAAACTTTTGTGGTCGCTGTACACCTCAAATCTCACGCCATAGAGATGGTGTCTCCAAATTTTTAAAGCAAAGACCACGACAGCCAATTCTAAATCATGAGTAGGGTAATTTTGTTCGTGCGTTCTTGACTGACGAGAAGCGTAGGCAACAACTTTCCCTTCTTGCATCAGGACACAACCCAAACCTTGCTTGGAAGCATCACAATAAACACTAAAATCTTTATCGGTACAAGGAAGAACCAACATTGGTGCCGTAGTCAACCTTCGTTTCAACTCCTGAAAACTTTTTTCGCAACGAAGTGTCCACACGTACGGTTCTCCCTTCCGAGTGAGCTTAGTCAATGGTAGTGCCAACTTTGAAAATCCTTCAATCGTCGGTCTTGACTCATCCTCTCTTTACCCTTACCTGGCACAATGTGGCATTGGGGGCCATAGTTTCGTGGAGGATTCACTTTACCAGCAGCAGCATCCCTCACCCGCACATTATCCTCATGCATTCTACACTTGTTCACTAGTGTAGGAAAATCAGCAATTTCTTCATGACCAAACGTCACCCTAAGTTCGGGCTTCAACCCCATCTCAAACTTCACACATTTGGACCTCCCGTCTAACTCTAGTTCAGCATAAGGGCAATATCGGATCAATTCTTCAAATTTTGCCTAATACTCCCCCACCGTCATGTTTCCTTGCTCTAATTGCAAGAATTCCATCTCCTTCTTCCTTTTCTGGTCGGCAGGAAAATATTTCTGGAGGAATTTTCCTTTGAAGGATCCCCACACGATGATTTGCCCTTCGGTCTCCATCTGCCTTTGGGTCATCTCCCACCAATTCTCGGCCTCCTTTACTAACATGTAAGTGGCGTAAGCCACCTTCTGAGCATCAGAACAATTCATGGCTCTAAAGATCCTCTCTAATCCTTGGACCCATCAATTGCCGCATCAGGGACGAATCCTCCTTGGAATTGGCTGGGATTTCTCTTGCAGAATTCATCCAGAACTCTGTACTCAGCCGGACCGGGTGGAACCAAAGGGTGTGAACTCGGGCTTGGTGTCGCATTCTGATTCAGGTGCTGCAAGTTCTCGTTCATGTTTGTCAGCACTGCCGCAATCTGAGCCAATAATGCGTTCTGATCCGATCCTCTTCCTCGTCCCCTTCCAGACATTTTAGTAACGGTTACCTGCATTCATTTGTTCATCAGTACTCACGTTTTACCAAATAATCACATAACATTTTACCAAAATCACATAATTAACATCAACTAAAAGTTACAAAGAAGCAAGTAAGGTCATACCCTAGGCCGCAGGACTAATTATGCTCTGATACCATATTGTAAGGACCAAAATTCTACCCTTTAAAATTCTTCTCATTTTAATATAGATATTTCCTATCGTCTCTATTTCTCTTCAATTAAACAACATTCAATACTCTAAAGTCAATTATCACAATAAACTAGAACCCTTCTTCCCATGGAGCAGAAAAACATAATTCATACATTCCCTTCCTGGTAAATACCGCATATGACTAGCTATGGGTTTCCAAAATACCCATAGCTATTAATATCCAGATTTACAAAAATGTAGTACTAATCCAGTTGGGATTTAAATTATCCAATTAACAGTTTACATCAATCAAACAAAAAGAATAAGACTTCGAGTTCTAAGCTCCTCATGCCTCGAACCGGGTATCCTCAATTTCCTCGTTTACCTGCAATGGGATTATCATAACGGATATACACAACAACAACAAAGAAGTAAGTTATCAACTCAATAAATATCAGTAAACGAATCTCCACATTTTAAGTTTTATAATACAAGAAGTCATAAACTGATAAAATCTACATCTCCTGTTTATCCCTCTCCAGTTATTACATCCACCCTTTTGAATTCACTCATTCATCTCTGCCATACCTTGTCACCTCCTTCATCAATACCATTTCAAATCATTATTTTCCAATTGCACGTTCACCTTTTCATCACCACTTGGGTCAGGTCATATACAATACCACATAGGGCAAGTCATACACAATACCACATAGGGCAAGTCATACACAATACCATATAGGGCAAGTCATACACAATACCACATAGGGCAAGTCATACACAATACCACATTGGGGAAGTCATACACAATACCACATAGGGCAAGTCATACACAATACCACATAGGGTAAGTCATACACAATACCACATAGGGCAAGTCATACACAATACCACATAGGGCAAGTCATACACAATACGACATAGGGCAAGTCATACACCGATCGTATACATAATCAGAAGATTCACACATTTTCTATTATCATATACCATTAATAACTTCTCCTTACCTTGGTGAGTGTTGGGTTGGGTTCATGGTAACTGCACTAGTTCCACCGACACCGCCGCCAACTCTAGGATCTTTCCTCATTCCCACCATACAAAACAATGTAAGTCATTTATCCCAAATATTTCATAAACAACTTAGATTGCATTATTTAACATACAAAATATTCCTCATATTTTCAATGTTGCTAAACTACTTTCATCATAAGTTTACCACATTTAAAACATACAAATTCACCTCATATTTCATCATTAGAAAGTAAACTCATCTTCTACCTCTAGCATTTTACCCATTTTTATTTCTAGGGTTTTGGGGTTTTCATGTATGAACCCACAAACCCTCTCCTTTCTTGAAATACTAACTCTATATCAAGAGTTTACAAGATAAAATCATCTAAAACGAACCATAACTCAAAAGGGTGAGTTTCCATGGTTTCTCTCATGTTGAGAAGAGATCCAACATACCTCAAAACAAGTTTCAAAGGGAAAAAGAGAGTTAGAATCAAGAGATCTACCTCTTCTCAAGCTTCTAATGACTCAAAAGCTTCCTTGCTCCTGAAAATACTCTCTCCTCTCACTTCTCTTCAGGTTAACCCTAATAAATGTGTTTGGGGTCCCCTATTTAATGTAACAGCGTCGGGTTCTCGCTTAAGCGAGGGATTCTTGCTCAGGCGAGAAAATCCTACCTATTTTAAAAACTCAGATCTGACCCTCTCGCTCAAGCGAAGGATTCTCGCTCAAGCAAGAATCTCACACTCCCAACAGGCTTCCTCTCGCTCAAGCGAGGGATTCTCGCTCAGGCGAGAATCTCACAGTGTCAACAGCCCGAGTTTGCCATTTCTCGCCCAGGCGAGGCAACTCTCGCTCAGGCGAGAATCTTCCAGTATAGCCCAGGATTTCACCCTCCCAGGTGATCCTTTCTCGCTCAAGCGAGGATCCGAGGACTGATACTATAATTTTAAAGACTTAAAATTTGGGGTGTTACAGCATACATATAGAGGGAGCATACTCAAGACAAGTCCTCAGAAAATTACACTTTCGAGAAGACATTGGTTTGTCATCATCAAAAAGGGGGAGATTGTGAAGAAGATCTTGTTCCTGACCTTGGCACGGTTTTGATGAAGACACCAATATCAAAAAAAGAAGAAAGGAAGAAGACAGACAAAGAATATCGAAGATAAAGCTTCATGAAATAGAGTCTAAGTCTTTAGGTACTTCTATCCTTACAACTCCTTTATTTACTTAGTTAATAATGCTCAAAATTGTTTTCAAGAAAATCAGGAAAAGCTAAGTGTGAATAAAAATTATTTTCAAAAACAACATATAATGGGTTACCATACTTGAGTAACAAGTTACATGAGTGAGAAAAGAGTTTTCAAACCTCTAACAGCTATGAGTAATCCATAATAGACTTTGGAGTAACAGATTACAATTTTTAGAAAACAGGGTAATCGATTACTCAAAGTAGTGTAATCGATTACACTAAGGAAAATTAACAAAGCTGTCAAACAGTGTTGTTGAGTAATCGATTACTCAAATCCATTAATCGATTACTCAAATCCAGTAATCGATTACACTATGTGAATTTTCAAAAAGCTGTTAACAGGATTGTTGGGTAATCGATTACCCATTTGCAGTAATCGATTACTGAGAGTTGTTGCATCAGTTTTTCAGATTTCAAGTGAAGAGGTTTCACTCTAAACTGATTGTGTTTCATTCCAAACGAAACCTACTCATGCCTAAGGATATTGTGGTTGATTGGAAGCCTATATAAAGGCATTGAAACACTCTCACACAAAAAAACAACAATAGACAACAACTTAGATTATAAACTTTTACTTGAGACTCTCAAAAGCTCTCACACTTTCTGATTTTACTTACACTTTTCTAGCAACCTACTCTTTAACTTTCAAAGTTATTTTGAAGTTGCATCTAAGTGTTTTTCAAATTGTTAAAGAGCATTATTATCTCAAGTATACGAGTTGTTATTGGATTGCAAGTTCTAGAAATTATCATATACACTTGTAAGGCAATCCAAGCCAAATTGTACATTCTTCACTTTTGCAAAGTTTACTTTCTTTCACAAGGGTGTGAAGAGAAAGGGTGAGTGACTTGGTATAGTGTTTACCAAGGGTGTTACTTGGAAAAGAGTTTTCCAAGGGAATTAGATATAAGTGAGTGTGTAAAGTACAAGGAGATCTCGAAGTGAGATATTTGTAATTGCAACTCATTATATTTAATAAAGGAATCTCTTACGCGTCAAGAGTACTGGACGTAGCCTTCGGTGGACAAGAAGGTGAACCAGTATAAAACACATGCGTACTCTCTTTCCCTTCTCTTGTTATTTATTTATCCTTCCTTAGTCAATATTTTTATGCATATTATTTCCGCTGCACATTAACTTTGATATTGCAGAAAAATTGGCCATACTTATTGCAACAACTAATTCACCCCCTCCCCCCCCCCCCCCCCCCCCCCCCCCCCCCCCTCTTATTTGCAATCTCAGTCTTACAAATTCCAGTTCATACAGTGACTACTCCCATTTGCAGAAAAACATATTCCGCATGTATACCATAATGGAGTCATCATATGCCAAGTCGAGTGTTTACAAAAGTTAACGTATCCTTACTTACAATTAAAGTCATCAAATATTCAGGTAGTGCAAGAATAAATAGAATCATAGAGTTTAATCATCAAAGTCTCTAAAACTCAAAATCAAGAATCTCTAATCATCCTTGTACCTGCCATGGGATTAACATTGACAATACACAAAGAAAACACAAAGGAGTAAGTCGTTAACTCATTAAATGTCAATATAAGTTAATCCACATTTTAATAAGGTTAAATAAGCAATTTAAAAGTCATAAATACTTAAAACCAATATAACCGTTTATATCTTTGAAAAACATGCTACACAACTTGAGTCAAAGTTTGCTATATCACTTGAGTCAAAGTTCACTACACCACTTAAGGGTAGCTAAACACAGATTTCCTTTTCCTTTTTGAAAACATGCTACATAACTTGAGCCAAAGTTTGCTACATCACTTGAGCCAAAGCTTGCTACATGACTTGAGCCAAAGTTTGCTACATAACTTGAGCCAAAGCTTGCTACATAACTTGAGCCAAAGCTTGCTACATTACTTGAGCCAAATTTTGCTACATCGCTTGAGCCAAAGCTTGCTACATCGCTTGAGCCAAAGCTTGCTACATCGCTTGAGCCAAAGCTTGCTACATCGCTTGAGCCAAAGCTTAATACATTACTTGAGCCAAAGTTTGCTACATCGCTTGAGCCAAAGCTTGCTACATAACTTGAGCCAAAGTTTGCTACATCGCTTGAGCCAAAGCTTGCTACATTACTTGAGCCAAAGTTTGCTATATAAACCAATCATGACCGGCTAAAAATATGTTTTCTTTTCAATGATTCACCATTAATTCATAAAAAGTAAATCCACGCAATCATTATTACAAACATACCCATATATGTTTATAATAAATAAGCGACTCACAACTTAATCATTTTCACAACTAGAAAATCCATACATTTTTCCATTACAATGCGCAAGTTAAAGACTTATCCTTACCTTGGTGAGTGTTGGGGTCGATTTTGAGTAACTTTACAAGTTTCCTCCGTGATTTCTTCCAACCTTAGAATCTTTCTGTAAGAACCCAAATTCTAGCCTTGAAAATTTTTCCTTATTTTAATCTACTTTCATACACTTTTATATAAATTTACATTTGCCAATAAAATAACCTTACTTTAAAAATCCCACTTTCTCTTCATATTCAATCCCTAAACCATTAACAACATGCATATTCATTGACAGAAAAACAAAATTCATATTAATACCACTCGGTAACTACCGTATACAACTAGCTGTGGGTTTCCAAAACACCCATAGCTACAAATATCCCGAGTTACCATTATCCATGTACAAAAATCATGCCCATAGTTACAAATAATCAGTTTCAGAATACAATCAATTAGATTACAAAAGGAATGGACAAGATGGCTTCAAAAACAACAACCTCTAAGTCCCTACTCAAAACATCTGTACTTCTCCCTCCTACCTGCAATGGGATTAACATTGACCATACACAGAAAACACAAAGGAGTAAGTTGTTAACGTAATAATTGTCAATGTATGTCAATCCACATTTTAATAAAGTTAAGTAATCAATTTAAGGTTAAATACGCTTAAAACCATTTCCATTGTTTATACTTTTGAAAATCATGCTACATAACTTGAGCCAAAATTTGCTACATTGCTTGAGCCAAAGACGCTACACCCTTAAGGTTAACTAAAACCGATTTCTCTTTTCTTTTGAAAACGTGCTACATAACTTGAGCCAAAGCTAGCTACATCGCTTGAGCCAAAGCTTGCTACATCGCTTGAGCCAAAGCTTGCTACATCGCTTGAGCCAAAGCTTGCTACATCACTTGAGCCAAAGCTTGCTACATCACTCAAGCGAGCCAACTCTCACTCGGGCGAGAATCCTTCCGTATAGCCTAGGATTTCACCCTTCCAATTGAGCCTTTCTCGCCCAGGCGAGCCAACTCTCGCTCAGGCGAGACCACTCTCGCTCAAGCGAGCCAACCCTCGCTCAGGCGAGAATCCTTCAGTATAGTCCAGAATTTCACCCTCTCAGGTGAGCCTTTCTCGCCCAGGCGAGAATCCCTCGCTCAAGCGAGAATCCCTAGACTGATACTATAATTTTAAAGACTTCAATTTATGGTGTTACACTTTCCTCATCCCCACCAACAACAATAGAAGTCAGTACTTTATTCACAACAATATACGCACAACTCATATTACATTTACAAACATATATGATATTCACATATTTCCAATGTTTTCAAAACCACTTTCGTTACAAGTTTCCAAACATTAGAACATACATATTCACATTCTAATCAACATTCAACATTCATAAACCACATTCTAAATCTAACATTTCACCCATCTCCTCTTTTACCATATTTTCATTTTGGGGTTTTAGGGTTTCCATGAATTAACCCACAAACCCTTCCCATTCTTTGAATACAAACTCTAAACCAAGAGTTTACAAGAGAGAAACTAAATAAAACGAAGCACAAGTCAAAAGGGAGAGTTTCCATGGTTTCTCACACTTTGAGAAGAGATCTCATACACCCAAAATGAGTTTCAAAAGGAGAAGGAGAGTTAGAATCAAGAGATTTACCTCTTCTCAAGCTTCTAGATGATTCCCACAAATCCTAGATCTTGAAAATGCTCCCTTCTCTCTCTTCTCTCCAAAGTTCTAACCCTAAAAGTGTTTGGGGTTTCTATTTTAATGTGCAGTCGTTGGGTACTCGCTCAAGCGAGCCATTTCTCGCTCAAGCGAGAAAATCCCGTCCATTTTAAAAACTCAGATCTGACCATCTTGCTCAAGCGAGGATCCTCTCGCTCAAGCGAGGATCTTACAGCCTCTACAGCTTCAGAGTGCCACTTCTCGCCCAGGCGAGACAACTCTCGCTCATGCGAGCCAACTCTCGCTCAAGCGAGAATCCTTCAGTATAGCCAGTATTCCACTCACCCAGGTGAGCCACTCTCGCCCAGGCGAGCCCTTTCTAGCTCAAGCGAGATTTCCAGAAATAATACTATAATTTAGGAAATATAAATTCAGGGTGTCACAACTCCTCCTTAGTATAGTTTTTTGTGACTCCAAGCATTGACCGTAGCTACTCAAGCTTTACTCTTGGTAATCTAAAGATGACTGCAATTTGTTTTCTAGTCTTGCAATACTAGAGTTTTATCTCTTTGTTCTCACCCACTTCTTTTGTTGTGATGGACTAGATTCTCTGCAGGCACTATTGCTGATTTATTGTCATAGAATATTGTAGTAGCCTCAGTCTCTTGTTCCCTCATATTACAGAGTATTCATCTCAGCAATATAGCTTGATTGGTGGTCTCTACAACTACTACATACTTAGCTTATTTTGTTGATTGTGAAATTATTGCTTACTTATAAGATGTTGAAGTGAATACTCTTAATCTAAGTGACAAGCCAAATCCTGATATGCTTTTCATGTTACCCATTTAATCTTTACAACCACTATCAGTGTAGCCGTGCAATATGGAGTTGGGGTTGGTCGTATATCTTCGAATTCGTTTTCCAACTACGAAATGGATTTGACTCGATCTCTACTTGAATCATTATAGAATTCTTATAATGTACATGATATATGGTCATGATGTAGTGAGGTATAGAATAGTCTCAGTCAAAGTCCTATACAAAGATGCATCTACCTTTAGAGATATATCGTCCCTCTGTAGCTTCTTAATGGTCACAAGAGGAGTAGCAACTAGTTTGCATTTACGTATCTTCGACATCATGAATAGTTCCTCTAGGAGATAAATGTGCCTTCATTTCATTGGCTTACCTCAATTCTGAGGAAGTAGTGCATTAAGCCAAGGTCTGTCGTCTCGAATGTCTTCATCATGTCATCTTTTATCTGTACTATCATCTTCATACTGTTACTAGTGTATATAACATCATCTATGTACAAGAAACATGAGAGTATCGTACTGACCTTAGTTAAAATATATTGTGTAGGCTCACTTTTACTTCTCTTGAATCCTATATAGATGAAGTATTGATCAATTCTATTATGTCATGCTCGAGGAGCTTTCTTCAAACCTAAAAGATTCTCCTACAAAACCCACCGAACAAAAGTCAAAAGGACCCAAAATAAAATAATAAACACTAACAATAACAATCCAACCATAAAATTGGGATAGGAAATCTTTCAAACCAAGATATAATAGAAGGTATATGTCAACCTTTAATCCAAATTCAATATTTGAGCTTTATCTTGTCCATTAGGTCCTCCATGAGCACTTCCAAAGGGACCAAAATAAAACTTCTTTCAATAACCTATTTTTAACTGAAAGAAAATGTTGCATTATATGATCATTACCACTTGGAGGTAGAACCACATCTAGACTCAACAGCCGATAAATAAGATGTTAAACACGATAAGAAAAAAAACAAGGGAAAAGTAGGTGATTTGCGTTTTCTAGTTGATCTTTATATCAGACATACATTAGTTCATTAATTTTGACATTTTTTTTGGTCGGCAAAAGAAAATTTTATTGAAAGAAATAATATTTACAAAGCAAGGAAAGCAAATTACATTAAAATATTGATACTACCAAGTGGATTTGAAATCCAAAGTGAATAATCTAAAGTTTCCATCCCCGCCATAGTTTTAATCCAGAGCCAATATTTCACCTTAGTAGAATCTTGAATTGAAGTGATAGAGAGAACGACATTTTTGAATACAAGATCGTTCCTAGCTAGCCAAATAAACCAAATAGAAGCAAGCCAAAGCACACTCTAAATTTTCCAGCACTTACCATTCTTCACCGTACCTAAGTGATAGGTGAAATTGTTAACGGGAGTAAGAGGAAGAGCGAAAGTAATATTTAACCACTTGTAGAGATGTTGTCATACTGAGTATGTAAACTTGCAAGATGAGAATTGTGGATTCCAAAAATTCATTGCAGAAGGCACAAAGTGATCCTCAATTATTGTTCAAAGGGATCCCCCTCTTAAGGAGAGCTTCCTTGGTTGAGATTATGTCTTGCAAAAGACGCCAAGCAAAAGTGATAACATTTAATGGTACTTTAGACTTCCAAATAAGGTTAATGTAGTGGTTAGAGGAGCTTTGTTGATGATGATCATGATGGGAGATGAGTCTGTAAGCAGATTTAACTGAGAACTGTTTAGTTTTTTCATATATCCATTCCCAAAAGTCATAAATATTTTATTGAAGCTTCGTTTCATTGAGTTCTTGCAAAAAAGAAGAGGTTAGATCAACTTCCCAAACAAATAAATTACACCTCCAAGTAATATTCCACTCTCATTTTCCTTCCACCCAACAACCAAAATCACAGACATGACCATCCTGAAGGGTTCTAAGATTGTACAACCTCCTATATCGACTGAAAAGAGTATCACTACCCACCCATTTGTCGTGCCAAAACCTAGTAGTAGATCCATACTCCACATGACGAACAAGACCATCCCGAAACCAATTAGGACCTTCCGGGGAATTAGGAAAAAACAAATCTAAATCCTTAACCCAACTAGACTTTTTCGATAAAAAGGATCTAAGACCAGTCCTAGAGGATGGAATGTGATTATGACCATACTTAGAGATTTAAACTTTACCCCACAAAATCTCACGCTCAAACAAAAGACGCCAATTCCATTTTCCCAAAAGAGCAAGATTAAAGGAGTGTATGTCTCTGACCCCTAAATCCCCCTCATTCTTAGGTTTGCGCACTTGATCCCACTTAACCCAGTTAATCTTCCTATCATTATTGACCCCACCCCAGAGAAATTTCCTTTGAATTTTTTGGATAGAGCGGGCGACACTAAGGGGAGCTTCATAGACAAGTAGTAAATAGGCAGTGCAGAAAAGACAACATTAAGCATAATTACCTGACTACCAAAAGAAAGCTGATGCGTCTTCCACGAAGAGAGTCTGGAGTTGATTCTTTCAATGAGAGGTTTCCAAGTGCTCTGTCGCCGATGATTAACACCCATAGGGATCCCAAGATAAGAGAGGGAGCTAGACGCCAGCTTGTAGTGAAGGAAATCATAAATGATCTTCAATTGATCGTCCTCAATATTCAGCCTGAACATATTACTTTTTCTAAAGTTGATTTTCAGTCCCGAAGACAGCTCAAAAAGCTTAAGAATACTATTCATAACCCATATATTTTGATCGGAGCAGTCACCAATTAGGATCGCATCATCAACAAATTGCAACAAAGAGATCTCAATGTGGTCATAACCAACCTTGTAAGGAGTGAAAAATCCAAGGGAGATAGCTTGTCTCATAAGCCCCGAGAGACCTTGAGCCACAATGAGGAAAAGAAAAGGAGATAAAGGGTCCCCTTGATGAAGACCTCTTTTAAGATGAATCTCCTCTGTAAGGCTGCCATTGACTAGAACCGAAGTAGTTGTGGTTGATAGGCATTACATGATCCATCTTCTCCATTAATTTTGACATTAACACCCCCTTTGTCTAAATTTAACTTACAAGAGATTATGTCTGGAATAATTCTCAAGGCAAGCACCCTAGTCTACAAAGGTGAACAATCCAATACTAAAAGTGAATACTAAGACACAATAAGATAAAAGTCCCGTCATTTTATATCTATGTATCGGCAGTGTTGAATGGTTACCACTATGTATTAGAGAATATGGATTTGTATTTTATGATTGTTGAATCATTAAGTTTACATAATATATAAATCTCTACCATAACTTCTTTATATCATTCCAAACACATAACTCGTATCACTATTTTCTAGAATAAGAAAAACAACCCGGTCAACGGAAATATGAGTCACTTGCAAAATAGTTTTCATCTCTCTTTTGTTGAACTTCAAATTAGCGTATGTTTATTTTGGTAAATGACACATTTAAAAACAAATGATGGAATATTTGTATGAGAACAAAGGGAAGGGCATTTGATAATATCATGTTTGAACAAGGATGCTTTCCAAGTTTTTGTTTTTGCTAATTTTAAGGATAAAGTGTCATTTTATGTATAAAAAATGAAAAAAAAATGTAATTATATATATATACACACGTGTGTAAATTTTGTGGGGCTCATGTCTCTCCTACATCATTTATAAGATGAAAATCATGTGACAATGTCCCACATAGATAGATGTGCTATAAATAATCGAAATAAAAATGTGAGATTATCCAAAAGAATTCATATCCCTTAAAATGAATAATGAAATATTCTCCTACAAAGTCCTCTTATAAATGAGCAAAATTTGTTATAGAAAATGATTGGGATGTGGAGAACTGGAGGAATGAAGCTAAGAAGGAATTTGTAAGGTTCTATATTGCAATAATAGAAGCTTGCAAATAAGATGACTCAGTAGAGAACATGAGGAATGAGGCTAAACCCTAAGCTTATAACTTAATGGATCTTTGGAGAATTTGTATTCAACGGTAGAGTAGCTCATGGTGGAAGTTTGGTTTTGGCAAGTGTACTTTATATATACCAACTTGTATATATTCTAAATTGCAGTTGTGATTGTGTTTAGTACTTAATTGTAGAACATTTGGGAAAATATAGCCACAATTGTAGTAATGATACCTATATTTGTAATATAAATGCAATCACAATCCCTAAACGAATATTACAGTAGCTTAATTTAAAATGTTGAGTCTATATATCTATATATAGAGAGAGAGAAATAGATAGAGAGAGAGAACAAGAAAGTGACATGTCTAGCACTTAAAAGTGTTCCATTGTTTGTGTACAATCAAATAAAAACCTTGATAATTGTCATAGCTTGAGGTTAATATTCGAAACTAGCTAAATCTTCCTATTTAAACTTTTAGGTACATAGCTAAACCTTCCTATTTCTAAATATAACTTATTTCTTGCATGGGAAACTCCCTTGGCCATAGCTTTACAAAACAACTTCAACAAAGTCCAATTAAATCCTAACTACTCTACCCTATATAATCACTTCCATGTATTTCTACTTCTCAAATCTACAATACCAAACATTCTCTTTCTTATCTCAGTTTTCTCTCCAATTTGAATTCATTCAAGAACAATATCATACATCATGGCTTCTCATCTTACCCATTCTAACCAGTATGTTTTGGCTATTGTAATTGCCATCATAGTTTTCACTCCAAAACTTACTTCTGCCAAGAAATCTAAGATAATTGGCTTGAAAATGAATGTAATTGATAAATGTTGGAGATCAGATCCTGAATGGAGAAAGCATCATCCACAACTTGCTACATGCTCTATGGGTTATGCTGGCAAGATGACAAATAACATTGGTGAAGACCTCGTCCATTATAAAGTTACTGATCCTAGTGATGACCCTGTAAACCCTAAACAAGGCACCTTAAGGTATGGTGCTTCTGTGATCCAAGGGAAAGTATGGATTACATTCCAAAGAGACATGGTTATTAGGTTAATGAGACCACTTCTCATTAGTAGTTTCACTACCATTGATGGTCGAGGAGTTAATGTCCATATTGCTCATAATGCATGCTTGATGATCTATAAGGTAATAATCTACAATTCTTACTATATAAGTTCAATCAATTTATCCTTCAAGGTGTTTAATATCCGATATATTAATCTTTACCTCTTAATTATTCTAACTCTCAGCATTGTATTTAATGTTCGCAGGATACAACACTAAATCTTCTTTTTATGAGGGCCAAAATGGTCATATTTTATAAGGACTACATTTTTTTTAAAGTTTTATTATATTCTTTATACACATTGCATTTTAAAAAAATCAAAGGAGCCTTAAATAATATATTTGTTTTGATATACAATTTGTATAACTCTCCCTTCTAGCTATAACTAAACTAGCACATTATAAATATTGTTTACTTCATGCATTAATTACAACTTTCCAAATTACAAATAATTATTGATTGATTACTATCTTTAGGCTACCAACATAATCATTCATGGCCTACGAATTCATCATTGCAAACCTCAAGCACCCGGGATGGTGATGGGTTCTAATGGAAAGGTTATGCCTTTAGGTCAAGTAGATGGAGATGCAATAAGATTGGTTACTGCTTCAAAAATTTGGATTGATCATAATACACTTTACAATTGCCAAGATGGTCTTCTTGATGTCACACGAGGTTCCACTAATGTGACTGTCTCTAACAATTGGTTCAGATTTCAAAACAAAGTTATGCTTTTGGGTCATGATGATGGATATATTAGAGATCATAAAATGAACGTTACAGTGGTGTACAACCATTTTGGACCTAATTGTAACCAACGCATGCCCAGGTAATTAATTGTTTAACTAAAAAGATTAATATATACACATATGTAACTGCATTAGATGATATTAATTTATACTGATTAAGTAAAAAACATTACAGGATCCGCCATGGATATGCACATGTAGTAAATAATATGTACTTGGGATGGTTGCAATATGCCATCGGTGGAAGCATGGAACCTAGTCTCAAAAGTGAAGCTAACCTCTTCATAGCACCAACTTCAGGGAGTAAGGAGGTAATCAATTTTAGTAATTTCATTTCAAATAGTTATTCATCCATTGTATTTTAAATTGCAATTATGACATAATATTAAGGTTTTGTGAGTTTACGTAATGGGCTGTGCTTTCCCACATTTGATATGACTAAAAATATGTGTTTTCTAAGTAATATATTCCTACATATAGGTAAAATATTATACAATAACAATGATATTTCTTTTGATAAATATAATTAAATTACTGCTATTAGTGTTTGGGATGTGTAACACCCTAAATTTAATTCTTTAAAATTATAGTATCAGTCCTGGGATTCTCGCTTGAGCGATGGATTCTCGCCTGGGCGAGAAAGGCTCACCTGGGAGGGTGAAATCTTGGGCTATACTAGAGGATTCTCGCCTGAGCGAGGGTTTGCTCGCTTGAGCGAGAGTGGTCTCGCCTGGGTGAGAAAAGTGACATTTTGGACCTGTCGAGGTTGTAAGATCATCGCTTGAGCGAGAGATGCCTCGCCTGGGCAAGAGTTTCCCACGCCTGGGCGAGAGGGTCAGATCTGAGTTTTTAAAATAGACGGGATTTTCTCGCTTGAGCGAGAATGGGCTCGCTTAAGCGAGAATGGGCTCGCTTAAGCGAGAACCCGACGAGTGCATTAAATGAGAGAAACCCCAAATACATTTTTAGGTTAAGATTTGAAGAGAGGTGAGAGAAGAGAGCATTTCCAAGATCTGGTCTTAGATCTGGTCATATAAAACCAACCAAGACAATATTTTCACTTTCTCTTAGATCTGGTCTTTCCATATGAGAGACCCGTATAAGTGAGAGTGATGGTTAAAAGAATCTTTTCATAATGGAAGCGTCATTATAGATAAGTTATCAGATTTTATCCTTCTTTTAAACTAATTTTTCAACCCCATTGTTAAAATTGGAATTTCTCTAAGAAAAAGATAGAAGAATGAATGGAATATAGAAATGAATTCCAAGGTCAAGTGATCTTGAATGAAATCTTATTCAATCAGAATCAATCTTCCAGAGGAAGTTACAAGTTCATAAGTGTTGTGTTACGGATTGCTCCAATCTGTTTCTCTCCCTTATTTTCTAACTTCTCAAAAACTAACTTCCTATCTCAAGTAATTTCTATTTATAGAATATACATTTGCAACTCTAACTAACCAAAACAGAAAAATAACTACTTTTCTCTTTAAGAAACTACTTTATTCCTTCTTACATACACGTGCTTAATGGGAAGTCTCTCCCTCTTCCTATCACCTATCCCCACGTCAAACTTTAAAAGTATCCTTTTGTTGAAAACCAAAGACTGTGTTATTTTCAATTTAGGGCAGTTTTAGATCACATGGAAGTTATCATTCAATCACATCAATCATATCAATCAACAACAATCATCAAAGGTCCATTCATTCGAGTTCACAAAAGTTGATGGATTTTATGCCATCCCAATCGAAATAAGAAATCATGAGTAGTACAATATAACATTTGTGCATGGGTCTTAACCCTTATTCCATTGCTTTCAAATGATCATATATTACTCATCTCATACATAATGTACATACATATATATAAATATACACATACATACATACTTTGAAGCATATCTATATAAGTCACAATATTTACATTAATAATATTACAATTGACATGAGTTTCATGCATCATATAGAATATTTTTAGCCAATCGTACATGCATCTCCCCTAACCTTAACATCACAGACAAGAAACCAAGACTTTTTGGGACAATCAAATCAATATAGCCTTATAAGCATTTTTGGACTTAGATGCTAAAATATTATGAAGTTGTTAGAATTATATGTCAAAGTATTCTATAAAAAAAAATCAGAATAGACGCCAAAATGTTATGATATTGTTAGACTTAGATGTGAGAGCGTTCTTTCAAAAAACATTTTCACATTTAGATGATGAAATGTTATGATGTTGTTGGATTTAGACGCTAGAGAATTCTTTAAAGAAAACTATTTTGGACTCGTATGTTGAAATGTTATGATGTTGCAGGAAATAGAAGTGAGAGCATTCTGTCAGGAAAAAATATCGGACTCGAATGCTGAAATATTGTTATGTTGTTTGACTTACACATAGAGCATTATTTCAAAACAGATTTTCGAACATAGACGCCAAAATTTTATAATGTTGCGAGAATTAGACGCCATAACATTCTTTATAAAACATTTTTGGACTGGGATGCCAAAATGTTATGACATTGCTAGACTTAGATGTTAGAGCATTCTTTCAAAATATATTATTGGACTTCAACACCAGAATATCTTATCAGCATGCTCAGACTCATACGTTGAAACATTGATGAGATCATTGTTTTCCCAATTTCCGATGTATCAGACCTATGTTATTGGTTTTATTTATTTTCCTGAATTCTGGAAGTACCTCGAAGTGCATCTTCGATATTTTTGTTTCCCTTGATTCTAGTAGTTTTCTGACCTACATGTTTTGTCAGTGGTAAGGTTACACCTAAAATAATGTTTGTTGCAGGGTAGAGCGTCATGTAAAACAAACCACAAAAATATTTTCACTCTCTCTGAGATCTTGGCTTTCCAGATGAAAGACCAGTATAAGTGAGAGTAATGGTTAAAAGAACCTTCTGATAATGGAAGTGTCATTATAAGCAATTTATTATATTTTATCATTCTTTTACATTAATTTTTGGAACGTCACAAGTATCCTTTTGTTCAAAACTGAAAACTATGCTTTTTTTTTAATTTGGGGCATTTTTTTATCACATGGAAGTTATCATTCAATTATACCAATCCATAACAATCATCAAAGGTCGCTTCAGTTGAGTCCACAAAATTTGATGGATTTTATGTCATCTCAAAAGAAAAAAGAAAGCATGAGTAGTAGTACGCTAGAGCATTTGTGCATGGGTCTTACCCTTATTCCACTGCTTCAAAATAAACATATATTACTCATCTTATACATACATACATACATTCTTTGAAGCATATCAATATACAAGTCAATGCATATTCACATTAATAATATTACCATCAACATAATTTTCATGCATCACATAGAATACTCTCAAACAATCGTACATGCATCTTCCCTAATCATAACTTCACAGACGACCAACCAAGACTTTTTAGGACAATCGAAATACTATAGACTTATAAGAATTTTTGGATATTTACGCTAAAATATTATGAAGTTATTAGAATTATATGTCAGAGCATTCTATCAAGAAAAATTCAAAATTAGATGCCAAAATGTTACGACATTGTTGGAATTTGATGTTAGAGCATTCTTTCAAAAAACATTTTTCGGACTTTGATGTTAGAGCATTCTTTCAAAAAACATTTTCGGACTTAGATGCCGAAATGTTATAATATTGCTAGATTTAGATGTTAGAGCATTCTTTAAAGAAAAATATTTTGGACTCATACATCGAAATGTTATGATGTTGCTGGAAATAGAAGTGAGAGCGTTCCTTCAGGAAAAAAGACAATATCGAACTCAGACGCGAATATATTATTATGTTGTTAGACTTACACAATAGAGCATTGTTCCGAAAAATATTTTCGCACATAGGCGCTGTGACACCCTTAATTTAAGTCTTTCAAATTATAGTATCAGTCTTGTGATTCTCGCTTGAGCGAGGGATTGTCGCCTGGGCGAGAGAGGCTCACCTGGGAGGGTGAAATTTTGGGCTATACTGAAGGATTCTCGCTTGAACGAGAGTTGCCTCGCTTGAGCGAGAGTGGTCTCGCCTGAGCGAGAGTTGTCTCGCCAGAACGAGAAAAGTGACATATTGTAACGACCCGATTTTCTACCCTTGAAATTTTTTCCTTATTTAATCCAATTCCATGCATTTAACGATAAGTCATAATTACCAAGTGAATAAATTTATTTAAAAGATCTTTCTCTTCATCCTCACACCCGATCTATGAACCAAAAGTACATACACAATCCGATAGCAGAAAAACATAATTCATATTAGTATAACCTAGTAACTACCGCATACAATTAGCTATGGGTACCCATAGCTACATATATCCCGAGTTACTAGACTCCATGATCAAAATCATGTACAAAATAGTATTCATAGTACAATTAGTTGATTCAATTACAATCAATTGAAGTTACAAAATAATGGATAAAGAGACATCAAAATAAAGGTCTCTAATCTCCTACTCAAAAATCATCCTTTCTCCGTCCACCTACCTGCAATGGGATTAACATTTACCAAACAACACAAAGGAATAAGTCATTAACTCAATAAAATTTCAATGTAAGTTAATCCACATTTAATAGAGTTAAATAATGATATAAGTTAAGTCCACTTAAAACCATTTTCGTCATTTGTACTTTTTAAAAACCATGCTACATAACTCGAGCTAGAGTCGCTAACCCATTCCGGTCGGCTAAAACGAGTTTTATTTTCATTGGCACTCCACCAATACATAAACCATAAATCCACCCATCATCACTACAAACATACCCATATATATTTGTAGTGAGTAAGTGATTTACCATTTATTACTTTGTTTCCGAGTTTTATTTCCATTGGCACTCCACCAATAAATAGACAATAAATGCACCCGACATCATTACAGCATAGCGTATATGCCTGTAACTACAAAGTGACTTATAGTTTATTGTGTTATCCGAGTTTTATTTCCATTGGCACTTCACCAATAAATGGACAATACATGCTCCCGACATCATTACAGCATAGCGTATATGCCTGTAACTACAAAGTGACTTACAGTTTATTGTTTTATCCGAGTGTTATTTCCATTGGAACTCCACCAATACTTAGTCAATAAATGCACCCGACATCATTACAATATAACGTATATGCTTGTAACTACAAAGTGACTTACAATTTATTGCTTTATTCCGAGTTTTATTTCCATTGGCACTCCACCAATACAAAAATGATAAATACATCCGACATCATTACAAACATATCCACGTATGCTTATAACTACAAAGTGATTTACATTTCAGGATTTCATTTCGAGTCTTATTTCCATTGGTACTCCCCCAATAAGTTAACCGTAAATTCACTTCAAACCATTATCAACATGCCCATATCTTACGGTATGGCCCATGATTTCACCCTCCCAAGTGAACCTCTCTCGCCGAAGCGAGAATCTCTCGCTTAAGCGAGGATCCCAGGACTGATACTATAATTTTAAAGACTTAAAATTTGGGGTGTTACAATCCTCCACCTCTTATAAGAATTTTGGTCCCCGAAAATTAAACATACCACGATTCGAACAAATGAGGGTAATCCTCCCTCATCTCTTGCTCAACTTCCCAAGTAGCGTCTCCTTCATCCACTTGACTCCACAACACCTTTACCAAGGAAATCTCCTTGCCTCTCAATCTCTTTACACTGGTATCCATGATTCTCACGGGCAACGTTGCAAAAGTCAAATTATTCTTCAACTCTATCTGATCGGACTCAACCACATGAGATGGATCTCCAACATATTTCCTCAACTGAGACACATGAAACACATTATGGAGATTGGACAACAACGGAGGTAAAACAATATGATACTCTACCAGTCCAATTCTCTTCAATATCTGATATGGCCCGATAAATCGAGGAGTCATCTTACGGGACTTCAACACTCTACCGATACCGGTAGTCGGAACAACTCTCATGAATACATGATCTCCCTCGTTAAATTCAAGAGGTTTTTGCCTCTTATCATAATAGCTCTTCTGTCGACTTTGGGCGATTCTCATATGTTCCCGGATTTTCTTGATCTTATCCGTCATCTCATGGACCAGTTCGGGTCCCAATATCAAGTTCTCCCCAGTTTCAAACCAACTAACTAGAGTTCGGCACTTCCTACCATACAACGCCTCATAAGGTGCCATCCCAATACTCGAATGGAAGCTATTGTTGTAGGTAAATTCGATCAACGACAACATGCTATCCCAACTCCCTGGTTGTTCTAAGACACAAGCCCTTAAAAGGTCCTCCAATGACTGTATTGTCCTTTCTGATTGACCGTCCGTTTGTGGATGATAAGCTGAACTCAACTTCAACTTAGTTCCCAAAGCGGTTTGCAAACTAGTCCAAAAGTTTGAAGTGAAACGACAGTCCCTATCCGACACAATGCTTGACG
Organism: Lupinus albus; assembly: GCA_009771035.1. Classification (NCBI taxonomy): domain Eukaryota; kingdom Viridiplantae; phylum Streptophyta; class Magnoliopsida; order Fabales; family Fabaceae; genus Lupinus; species Lupinus albus. Next base: position 10,577,911 of record CM020001.1, on the reverse strand, counting down.
GTATTCCATGCAAGCGAACAATTTCCCGGATATACAATTCTGCCAACCTCTTCAAAGAGTACCTCATGTTCATAGGCAGAAAGTGAGCAGATTTAGTTAACCGATCCACGATCACCCATATCGAATCATATCCTCTCTGAGTCTTCGGAAAACCAGACACAAAATCCATGGAGATACTATCCCACTTCCAAACGGGAATTTCTAGTATTGTAACTCTCCCGTCGGTCGTTGATGCTCAATTTTTGCTTTCTGGCATATCAAACAACTCGAAACATATGACGCCACATCTCTCCTCAATCCAGTACACCAAAACAACTTCTTCAAGTCTTGGTACATTTTCGTTGTCCCGGGGTGAAAGCTCATCTTGCTCTTATGGGACTCCTCCAAAATACTATTCCGTAGCCCTTCATCACGAGGCACACACACTTCCCTTGTAACGCATTATCCCACTGGAGTCCGTTACAAAGTCGGTTTCCTTTCCACTCATCATCAAATCCCGTTTGTCCATCAACTCAGTATCTCCAACTTGCATTACTCGGATTTGATCAAATAGTTCGTTCGTGACCTTCATCAAACCCAATATCATACTAAGAGGTTTCATCTGGACGTCTAGGTTCATATCCCTGAACTCCTCTATCAGCTTCCCTTCCATAATCATCAAAGCTGACATGTGCAAAGATTTCCGACTGGGTGCATCGGCTACTACATTAGCCTTCCCTAGGTGGTACTGCAATCCAAAATCGTAGTCCTTTAAAAATTCCATCCATCTCCTCTGTCTCATATTCAGCTCCTTTTGATCAAACAGATATTTCAAACTCTTGTGGTCGCTGTACATCACAAACCTTATACCATAGAGATGGTGCCTCCAAATTTTCAAAGCGAAGACCACTGCAGCCAATTCTAAATCATGTGTAGGGTAGTTCTGCTCATGTGTTCTTAACTGACGAGAAGCATAGGCAACCACTTTCCCCTCTTGCATCAGGACACAACCCAAACCTTGCTTGGAAGCATCGAAATAAACATTTAAATCCTTATCCATACAAGGAAGAACCAACACTAGCGTCATAGTCAACCTTCGTTTCAACTCTTGAAAGCTTTCTTCGCAACAGAGTGTCCACACATACGGTTCTCCTTTCCTAGTAAGCTTAGTCAATGGTAGGGCCAACTTCGAAAATCCCTCAATGAATTTCCGATAATAGCCTGCCAAACCCAGGAAGCTCCAGATTTTAGTAACCGACTTGGGCACGACCCATTCCATAACCGCTTCAACTTTTGATGGATCCACAGCTACCCCTTCCTTGGTTATCACATGCCCAAGAAAGTTCACCGACTCCAGCCAGAAATCACACTTAGACAATTTAGCATACAGCTGGTTCTTACATAGGAGTTCTAGAACAATCCTCAGGTGCTCTGCATGTTCCTCTTGGCTTTTGGAGTAAACCAGAATGTCATCAATAAATACCACTACAAATGAATCCAAATACGGATGGAAAACCCGATTCATGTAGTCGGTAAATATTGTTGGAGCATTCGTTACGCCAAAAGGCATGACCAAATATTCGAAATGTCCATACCTTGTCCTAAAAGCAGTCTTTGGAATGTCATCTGTTTTCAACCGAAGTTGATGGTAACCCGATCGAAGATCAATCTTAGAAAACACTACCGCCCCTCTCAACTGATCCATCAAGTCATCAATATGAGGCAATGGGTATTTGTTCTTAATCGTAACCTTGTTCAACTTCTTGTAATCGGTACACAATCGCACACTACCGTCCTTCTTCTTAACTAGCAAAACAGGTGCGCCCCACGGCTAGACACTCGGGCGAATAAATTTCTTAGCCAACAATTCCTCAACCTGCTTTTTCAGCTCAGCTAACTCTAACGGTGCCATTCTATAAGGAGCTATAGAGATGGGTCCCGTTCCCGACACTACATCAATGGAGAATTCAACTTCTCTCACTGGAGGCAATTACGGAATATCACTAGGAAAGACTTCCGGAAATTCACTAACTATCGGAATGTCCTCAACCTTGGATTTTTAAATACCTTCCAGGGAGGCCAACAACATGAACACGGCCCCTCCTTCCTTACAGGAAGTTCTGACTTCCTTTGCTGACATCGGCTTCATACAACCGACCTCCTCCGAAATCCCATATGGATTTCCAAACATCACGGTCTTATCAGCACAATTAAGCACCACATGATTTGCTGACAACCAGCCCATCCCCAGAATCAAATCTAACTGGGATAGTGGTAAGCAGATTAAATCCACGGTAAAATCCCTACCGTTTACCACCACCGGACACCGAGACACAACTGTCGACACCACCAAAGGAACATCAGTTGGGGTGGACACGACCATGTTGAAAGGCAACGATTCAGTTTGTTAATTCAGTCTATCCACACAGTCAATAAATACAAAGGATTGTGTCGCTCCCGAATCAAACAACACTAAAAGGGGAATACCTGACACCATGCAATTACCTTTAATCAGGCCATCTACACCCGATGTCTCTGCACCACTCATGGTGAACACTCTTCTAGTGGATCGAGGTCGTTCAACCCTCACAAAATTCATGCTCTATGGTAGCTTAGGACAATTCCTTCGAATATGTCCAAATTCCTTGCAATAAAATCAAGTAAGCGCCATTCTGGGGCACGAGTCACCGACATGAGTTCGGCCACCTTTGTTGCGCTGAGAGGGAGTGTTCAACCGTGACCCTCCAGCAGTGACATGAGTCCTCGACCCATGTGAAGGATAACTCCGATTACTCGTCGGAGGGAAGTAAGGATTCCTTTCCTCATGAAATGCCTTCCCTTTCCCTTTTCCGTGTGGAAAGTTTCGTTGAGGCCCAAAGTGTTTGGGAGGAACCACCCTAAATGTCGCCGCTTCATCAGCTGCCAAATCATCTTCATACACCTTACACTTGTTCACCAGGGTAGGGAAATCAGCAATCTCTTGGTGCCCAAACATACTTTTCAACTTGGGCTTCAAACCCGATTCGAACTTGGCGCATTTGGACCTTCCGTCCATTTCCAACTTGGCGTAGGGGCAAAACCGAGCCAACTCTTCAAACTTGGCCGCGTAGTCTCCTACTAACATGTTCCCCTGTTCTAGCTTCAGGAATTCCATTTCCTTCTTCATTTTCAAATCAGCGGGAAAGTACTTGTGTAGGAACTTCTCCTTAAAGGTACCCCAGGAGATCAATCGTCCTTCGGCTTCCATCTGTCGCCAAGTATACTCCCACCAGTTCTCAGCCTCGGTCACCAACATGTAAGTAGCATAGGTTAGCTTCTGAGCCTTAGTGCAATTCATGGCTCTGAAGATCCGCTCTACCCCTTGGATCCACTCAATGGAAGCTTTAGGAGCAAATCCCCCTTGGAACTGACTGGGGTTCCTCCCGCAAAACTCATCTAAGCCCCGATATTCCGCCGGCCCAGGTGGAACTAGTGGATGTGGATTCGGGCAAGGTGTCGGATTCTGGTTCAGATTCTGCAAATTCTCGTTGACCTGCTATAGTGCCGCCACCATTTGAGCTAATAAATCATTTGGGACATTCTGACTCGCCCCTCTTCCTCCTCCTCTTCCTGCCTGTACATGTACTCACTTAATTGTTAGTAAGCGAATTTGTATAAACACGGTGCACACAACACTTAACATTTAGCATCATTCAAACAACTTCAGCACATAAAGGATACAAAGAAGCATGCAAGGCCATATCCTAGGTCGCAGGATTAGCTATGCTCTGATACCATATTGTAACGACCTGATTTTATACCCTTGAAATTTTTTCCTTATTTAATCCAATTCCATGCATTTAACGATAAATCATAATTACCAAGTGAATAAATTTATTTAAAAGATCTTTCTCTTCATCCTCACACCCGATCTATGAACCAAAAGTACATACACAATCCGATAGCAGAAAAACATAATTCATATTAGTATAACCTAGTAACTATCGCATACAATTAGCTATGGGTTTCCAAAACACCCATAGCTACATATATCCCGAGTTACTAGACTCCATGATCAAAATCATGTACAAAATAGTATTCATAGTACAATTAGTTGATTCAATTACAATCAATTGAAGTTACAAAATAATGGATAAAGAGACATCAAAATAAATGTCTCTAATCTCCTACTCAAAATTCATCCTTTCTCCGTCCACCTACCTGCAATGGGATTAACATTTACCATACACAAACAACACAAAGGAATAAGTCATTAACTCAATAAATTTTCAATGTAAGTTAATCCACATTTAGTAGAGTTAAACAACGATATAAGTTACGTCCACTTAAAACCATTTTCGTCATTTGTACTTTTGAAAAACCATGCTACATAACTCGAGCTAGAGTCGCTAACCCATTCCGGTCGGCTAAAACGAGTTTTATTTTCATTGGCACTCCACCAATACATAAACCATAAATCCACCCGTAATCACTACAAACATACCCATATATATTTCTAGTGACTAAGTGATTTACCATTTATTACTTTGTTTCCGAGTTTTATTTCCATTGGCACTCCACCAATAAATAGACAATAAACGCACCCGACATCATTACAACATAGCGTATATGCCTATAACTACAAAGTGACTTACAATTTATTGTGTTATCCGAGTTTTATTTCCATTGGCACTTCACCAATAAATGGACAATACATGCACCCGACATCATTACAGCATAGCGTATATGCCTGTAACTACAAAGTGACTTAGAATTTATTGTTTTATCCGAGTTTTATTTGCATTGGAACTCCACCAATACTTAGTCAATAAATGCACCCGACATCATTACAACATAACGTATATGCTTGTAACTACAAAGTGACTTACAATTTAATGCTTTATTCCGAGTTTTATTTCCATTGGGACTCCACCAATAGAAAAATGATAAATACACCCGACATCATTACAAACATATCCACGTATGCTTATAACTACAAAGTGATTTACATTTCAGGATTTCATTTCGAGTCTTATTTCCATTGGTACTCCCCCAATAAGTAAACCGTAAATTCACTTCTAACCATTATCAACATACCCATATATGTTCATAATGATTAAGTGATTCACATTTTATCCATTATCCACAACAGAAAATCCACGCATTTTCCAACACAATGCATAAATTAAAGACTTATCCTTACCTCGTTGAGTGTTGGGTTTGGTTTTTGGCGACTTCGTAAGTTCCACCGGCACCACCTCCAAACTTAGGATCTTTCCTCATTTCCACCACATAACACAATGTTAGTCATTCATTCCAAATAGCAAATAAATAACTTATATTGCATTATTCAACCATACAAGACATTTATCACATTTTCAATGGTTCTATACTCTTTTCATTATGAGTTTTCAACCATCTAAAACATATATATATATCATCTCATATTTTTAACATTATAAAGCAACTCGTCTTCTACCTTTAGCGTTTTACCCATTTTTCCTCTCTAACCACATTTTCTCTCTTTAGGGTTTTGGGGTTTCCATGAGTCAACCCACAAACCATTTCCATCCTTGGAATACTAACTCAAAACCAAGAGTTTACAAGGTACAAGCGACATAAAACGAACCATAACTCGAAAGAGAGAGTTTCAATGGTTTTACACACTTTGAGATGAAATCCATAATACCAAAAATGGGTTCTCAAGAGAAGAAGAGAGTTAGGATAGAGAGTTTTACCTCTTCTCAAGATCTTGAACAAGAATCAAAGCTCCTAGACCCTGGGAATGCTCTCTTCTCTCACCTCTCTTCAATTCTTAACCTAAAAATGTATTTGGGGTTTCCATCATTTAATGTTCTCATCGGGTTTTCGCTCAAGCGAGAAAATCCCGCCCATTTTAAAAACTCAACTCTGACCCTCTCGCTCAAGCGAGGGATTCTCGCTCAAGCGAGGGATTCTCGCTCAAGCGAGAATCTCATAGTGTCAACAGCCCCAAAATGCCATTTCTCCCCTAGGCGAGACAACTCTCGTTCAAGCGAGAATTCTCCAGTATGGCCCAGGATTTCACCCTCCCAAGTGAACCTCTCTCGCCCAAGCGAGAATCTCTCGCTCAAGCGAGGATCCTAGGACTGATACTATAATTTTAAAGACTTAAAATTTGGGGTGTTACACATATTGGACCTCCCGAGGCTGTAAGATCCTCGCTTGAGCGAGAGCTGCCTCGCCTGAGCGAGAGTTCTCTCGCTTGGACGAGAGGATCAGATCTGAGTTTTTAAAATGAGCGGGATTTTCTCGCTTGAGCGAGAAAAGGCTCGCTTAAGCGAGATCCCGACGAGTGCATTAAATGAGAAACCCCAAACACATTTTAGGGTTAGAAATTGAACAGAGGTGAGAGAAGAGAGCTTTTCCAAGGGCAATGAACTTTGATACTCATCTAGAAGCTTGAGAAGAGGTAAAACTCTTGATTCTAACTCTCTTCTTCCCTTTGAAACTTGTTTTGGGTATGTTGGATCTCTTCTCAAAATGTGAGAAACCGTGGAAACTCATCCTTTAGAGTTATGGTTCGTTTTATGTTGTTTTTCTCTTGAAAACTCTTAGTTTAGAGTTGGTATTTAGTGAATGGAAAGGTTTTGTGGGTTGATTCGTGAAAACCCCAAAACCCCCAAAATGAAAATGTGTCAAAAAGGGAAAATGGGTAAAATGGTAGATGGAAAATATGAGTAAGGGTTCTAATGCAAAAATAGAAAGTAAATATGCATGTTTTAATATGCATGTTTTAACCCACCCCGACACCCACCAAGGTAAGGAGAAGTTGTTAATTACATATGACGATAGAAAATGTGTGGAATTTCTGAATATGTATATGATTTGAGAATGACTTGCCCTACGTGGTAATGTGAGTGACTTGTCCTACGTGGTATTGTGAATGACTTGCCCTACGTGGTAATGTGAATAACTTTCCCTACGCGATATTGTGAATGAGAACTACATGGTATTGTGAATGACAAGCCCTACGTGGTACTGTGAATGACTTGCCCTACGTGGTATTGTGTATGACTTGTCCTACGTGGTATTGAATTGTATGTCTTGCCCCATGTGGTAATTAAAAGGTAAATATATATGTGGAAGGTAGCGATATGGTGTGGTATTGATGAGTAAAGTGCTAAGGTATGGTAGGGATGAATGTATAGACAAAAGATGATGAATGAGATAGTATGAGATGGGCATTATGATATGTTGATTTTATATTTGAACACCAAGTCGTTTATTTAAACCTTTTAAAATGTGGATTATCGCTTAATGATATTTATTGAATTAATGACTTACTCCTTTGTATGTTTTGTATATTTGTCATCGATAATCCCATTGCAGATAGACAAGTAAATTGAGGAGGCATGGGTTTGATGCCTTAGGAGCTTAAACCTGGATTCTTCTGTTTACGCCTTTTTGCATCATGATTGAATATTTTGTGGACTTGTATTTGTAACTATGACCGCTATCATTCTTTTTGGATAATTGTAACTCTGGATATTTGTAGCTATGAGTATTTTGGAAACCCATAGCTAGTTGTATGCGGTAGTTACCCGAATGCATTAATATGAATTATGTTTTTATGTCAAATAAATGTGTATGTCATTATGAGTTCATGGTTTGAGTGAGGAAGGGGAAGCGAGATTTTAACATAGGGTTATTCGATTGGTAAATGTAAAATATAGGAAAATGTATGAAATTGGATTAAAATAAGAAAAAAAATTCATGGGTAGAATTTGGGTCCTTACAGGCGCCAAAATTTTATAATGTTGCAGGACTTAGACGCCAAAGTATTCTTTAAAAAAACATTTTTGAACTCAAACGCCAAAAAAGTTGATGTTATTGGACTTAGATGTGAGAACATTCTTTCAAAATACATTAATGGACTTTGACACCGGAATATCTTATCAACATTTTAAAACTCATACGCCGAAACATTGATGAGATCATTGATCTCTTAATTTCCGACAATGTCGGACCTATGTTCTTAATTTAATTCATTTTCCCAAATTTCGGGATTATCTCAACAAGTATCTTTGGTATTTTTGTTTCCCTTCATTCTGACAGTAGCCTTACCTACAAGTTGTGTTGATGTTTGTTGCAAGGAAGAGCATCATGTAAAACCAACCAAGACAATATTTTCACTTTCTCCGAGGTCTTGGCTTTCCAGATGTGAGACCAAGTATAAGTGAGAGGGATGGTAAAAATAATCTTATGATAATGAAATAACTATAGGCTTATAAGCATTTTCGGACTTAGACGTTAAAATATTATGAAGTTGTTGGAATTAGATGTTAGAGCATTCTATCAAAAAAATCAGAATTAGACGCCAAAATGTTATGACATTGCTAGACTTATATGTTAGAGCTTTCTTTCAAAAAACATTTTTGGATTTAGATGGCGAAATGTTATGACGTTGTTGGATTTAGACATTAGAGCATTCTTTAGAGAATAGTGCATGATTTCCCCAACCAGGGTTGTATGTGCTCGATGATGAATCGTACCTTGATTCTAACAAATGAGGGTAATCCTCCCTCATCTCACGTTCCACCTCCCAAGTAGCATCCCCTTCGTCTACTTGGCTCCACAATACTTTCGCTAAAGAAATTTCTTTGCCCTTTAGCCTTTTGACACTTGTATCCATGATTCTCACTAGCAACGTCGTAAAAGTCAAATTATCCTTCAACTCTATCTGATCAGACTCGACCACATGAGATGGATCCCCAACATATTTCCTCAACTTGGACACATGAAAGACATTGTGTAGATTCGACAATAACGGAGGTAAAGCAATTCGATATGCTACCAGCCCAATTCTCTTCAACACTTGATACGGCCCAATAAATCGCGGAGTCAGTTTACGAGACTTCAACACTCTACCAATTCCTGTAGTCGGGACTACTCACATGAAAACATGATCTCCCTCGTTAAACTCGAGATGTTTCCTCCTTTTATCATAATAGCTCTTCTGTCGACTATGGGCTATTCTCATATTCTCCCTGATCTTCTTGATCTTGTCCGTCGTCTCTTAGACCAGCTCGGGTCCCAATATCAAGTTCTCCCCAGTTTCAAACCAACTCACTAGAGTTCGGCACTTCCTACCATTCAATGCCTCAAAGGGTGCCATCCCAATACTCGAATGGAAGCTATTGTTCTAGGTAAATTCAATCAAAGGCAACATGTCATCCCAACTCCCCGGTTGTTCCAAGACATAAGCACTCAAAAGATCCTCCAATGACTGTATTGTCCTTTCCGATTGACCGTCCGTTTGTGGATGATAAGCTGAACTCAACTTCAACTTAGTTCCCAATGCGGACTGTAAACTGTTCCAAAAGTTTGAAGTGAAACGGGGGTCCCTATCCGATACAATGCTTGACGGTATCCCATGCAAACGAACAATTTCTCGGATATAAAGTTCCACCAATCGTTCTAGGGAGTATCTCATGTTCATCGACAAGAAATGAGCAGACTTAGTCAACCGATCCACTATTACCCATATCGAGTCGTATCCTTTCTGAGTCTTCGGAAAACCCGATAAAAAATTCGTGGAGATACTATCCTACTTCCATACGGGAATTTCTAGGGATTGTAACTCTCCTGCTGGTCGTTGATGCTCAATCTTGGCTTTCTGACATATCAAACAACTCGAGAATATATGAAGCCACATCTCTCTTCATCCTAGACCACCAAAACAATTTCTTCAAATCTTGGTACATCTTCGTCGTTCCCGGGTGAAAACTCATCTTGCTCTTATGGGACTCCTCCAAAATACTTTTTTTTAATTCCTCATCAAGAGGCACACACACTCTCCCTTTGTAACGCAGCATTCCACTAGGGTCCGATACGAAGTCGGTTTCCTTCCAGCTCATCATCAAATCTCGTTTGACCATTAGCATGCTATCCTCAACTTGCATTACCCGGATTTTATCAAACATTTCATTTGTGACCTTAAGCATTCCTAACCATCAAAGCCTACACGTGCAAAGACTTCCGACTTAGGGCATCGTCCACCACATTGGCCTTTCCGGATGATACTACAACCCAAAATCGTAATCCTTAAGGAATTCCATCCACCTTCTCTTTCTCATGTTCAATTCCTTTTGATCAAACATGTACTTCAAACTCTTGTGGTCGCTGTATACCTCAAATCTCACGCCATAAAGATGGTGCCTCCAATTTTTTAAGGCAAAGACCACTGTAGCTAATTCCAAATCGTGGGTAGGGTAGTTTTGTTTGTGCGTCCTCAACTGTCGAGAAGCATAGGCCACAACCTTCCCTTCTTGCATCAACACACAACCCAAACCTTGCTTGGAAGCATCACAATATACACTGAAGTCCCGATCAGTACAAGGAAGAACTAACACTAGCGCCGTAGTCAACCTTCGTTTCAACTCTTGAAAACTTTCTTCACAACGAAGTGTCCATACATACGGTTCTCCTTTCCTAGTGAGCTTTGTCAATGGTAGTGCCAACTTCGAAAATCCCACAATGAATTTCCGATAGTAACCCGCCAAACCCAGAAAACTCCTGATCTCAGTGACTGACTTGGGCACCACCCATTCCATAACCGCTTCAACCTTAGAAGGATCTACTGCTACTCCTTCCTTGGATATTACATGTCCGAGAAAGTTTACCGATTCCAACCAGAAATCACATTTTGACAACTTCGCATACAACCGATTCTTACTAAGAAGTTCTAGAACTATCCTCAGATGCTCAGCATGTTCCTCTCGTCTTTTGGTGTAAACTAGAATGTCATCAATAAATACCACTACGAATGAATCCAAATACGGATGAAAAATTCGATTCATGTAGTCAGTAAATATTGCTGGGGCATTCGTTACACCAAAAGGCATAACCAAATATTCAAAATGTCCATACCTTGTCCTATAAGCAGTTTTAGGAATATCATCCGACTTCACACGAAGTTGGTGGTAACCTAACCGAAGATCAATCTTTGAAAACACTACCACCCCTCTCAACTGATCCATCAAGTCATCAATCCGAGGCAACGGATACTTGTTCTTAATGGTAACTTTGTTTAACTGTCTGTAGTCGGTACACAACCGCATACTACCATCTTTCTTCTTAACCAAAAAAACGGGCGCACCCCACGGCGAGACACTAGGACGAATAAACTTCTTTGCCAACAAGTCCTCAACCTGCTTTTTGAACTCAGCTAACTCTAACGGTGCCATCCTATAAGGGGTTATAGAGATGGGTCCCGTTCTAGGTACCAAGTGAATAGAGAATTCAGCTTCTCTCACGGGAGGCAATTCCGGAATATCACCAGGAAATACCTCATGAAACTCACGGACTATCGGAATGTCCTCCACTTTGGGTTTCTCAATACCCTCTAGGGATGCCAACAACATAAACACGGCTCCTCCCTCCTTAAAGGAAGTCCTGACTTCCTTTGCGGATAACGGTTTCATAGAACTAACCTCACTAGAAATCCCATCTCGATTTCCGAATACCACGGTCTTATCAGCACAATTAAGCACCACATGATTTGCTGACAACCATTCAATCCCTAGAATTAGATCTAACTGGGATAGTGGTAAGGAGTTTAAATCCACGGTAAATGTCCTACCGTTTACCACCATCGGACATCGAGTCACAACTGTCGACACCACCACAGGCACATTAGTTGGGGTGGATACGACTAAGTCGAAAGGCAACAACTCAGTTTGCAATTTCAGTCTATCCATGCAATCAATAGATACAAAGGAGTGTGTCGCTCCCGAATCAATCAACACTAAAAGAGGAATACCTGACACCATGCAATTACCTTTAATCAGGCCATCTACACCCGATGCCTCTACACCACTCATGGTGAATACTCTACCAGTAGATCGAGGTCGTTCCGCCCTCATATCATTCACATTCTACTGTAGCTTAGGACAATACCTTCTGACATGCCCAACCTCCTTGCAATGAAAGCAGGTAAGTGTCGCTCCGGGGTATGAGTCACCGACATGAGTTCGGCCACATTTGCCGCACAAGGATGAAGAGTTCAACTGTGACCCCCCGACATTGACATGAGTCTTCGGCCCAAGCGAAGTATAACCCCGACTACCCGTTGGAGGAGAGTAAGGCTTCTGTTCCTCTTGAAACACCATGCCCTTCCCTTTTCCGTGCGAGAAGTTCCGTTGAGGGCCATAGTGTCGTGGAGGGTTCCCTTTACACACAGCAGCGTCCCTTGTAAGGACCCAAATTCTACCCTTGAAATTTTTTTTCCTTATTTAATCTAATTTCATGCATTTAACGATAATTAAAATTACCGAGTGAATTTACTTATTTAAAAGATCTCACTTCCTTCCTCAAACCCAATCTATGAACCGAAAGTAACGTACCAAATTAGATAGCAGAAAAACATAATTCATATTAATGTAACTTAGTAACGGCCGCATACAATTAGCTATGGGTTTCCAAAATACCCATAGCTACATATATCCCGAGTTACTAGTTTCCATGATTAATGCCATGTACAACAATCAGGTTTATAATTACAAAATAATTAGTTCAAGTACAACCAACGAGGTTAGAAAAGAATGGATAAGAGACATCAAAATAAAAGTCTCTAAGCTCCTAATCAAAAACTCCCATACTCCTTCCACCTACCTGCAATGGGATTAACATTGACAATACACCAAGAAATACAAAGGAATAAGTCGTTAAGTCAACAAATATCAATGTAAGTTAATCCACATTTAATAAGGTTAAATAAACGGTTTAAAATCAAGTTTTTTTAAAAGCCGATTTCAACGTTCATACTTTTGAAAACCATGCTACATAACTTGAGCCAAAGTTTGCTACATTGCTTGAGACAAAGCTTGCTACATTACTTGAGCCAAAGTTTGCTACATTGCTTGAGCCAAAGCTTGCTACATTACTTGAGCCAAAGTTTGCTACATTGCTTGAGCCAAAGCTTGCTACATTACTTGAGCCAAAGTCGCTAACCAATCATGGTCGGCTAAAAACGAGTTTTATTTCCATTGGCACTCCACCAATACATTTTTCCGAGTTTTATTTTCATTGGCACTCCACCAATACAAAAACAGTAAATGCACCCGACATCATTACAAACATATACATATATGCTTATAACTACAAAGTGATTTACGAATCATTTTATTACTCCGAGTTTTATTTCCATTGGCACTCCACCATTACATAAACGGTAAATCCACTCCTCGTTGTTACAAACATACCCATATATGTTTATAACAACTAAGTGATTTATGCTTCATTGCATCATTTCGAGTATTATTTCCGTTGGTACTCCACCAATACATAAACGGTAAATCCGCTCCTCGTTGTTACAAACATACCCATATATGTTTATAACAACTAAGTGATTTACGCTTCATTTCATCATCCATATCAGAAAATCCACACATTTTCTATCACAGTGCATAAGTTAAAGACTTATCCTTACCTCGGTGAGTGTTGGGTTTGGGTTCTTGGCAACTCCTCTAGTTCCACCGACACAGCCTCCAACTTTAGGATCTTTCCTCATCCCACCATATAACACAAGGTTTGTCACTTATACCAAATATCACATAAACAACTTATATTGCATTATTTAACCATACAAGATATTCATCATATTTTCAACATTAGAAAATAAACTCATCTTCTACCTCTAGCATTTTAACCATTTTCCATTTTAACCTCATTTTCTCTTTAGGGTTTTGGGGTTTTCATGACTAACCCCAAACACCCTCTCCATTCTTGAAATACTAACTTTATACCAAGAGTTTACAAGATAAAATCACATAAAATGAACCATAACTCAAAAGGGTGAGTTTCCATGGTTTCTCTCACTTTGAGAAGAGATCCATAATACCAAAAATGGGTTTTCAAGAGAAGAAGAGAGTTAGAATATAGAGTTTTAAAAACTTAGATCTGACCCTCTCGCTCAAGCGAGAATCTCACAGGCTCAACGGTCCCAAAATGTCATTTCTCGCCCAGGCGAGACAACTCTCGCTGAAGCGAGAATCCTCCAGTATAGCCCAGGATTTCACCCTCCCAAGTGAACCTCTCTTGCCCAAGCGAGGATTCGAGGACTGATACTATAATTTTAAAGACTTAAAATTTAGGGTGTTACAATCCTCCCCCTCTTATAAGAATTTTCGTCCCCGAAAATTAAACATACCTCGATTCAAACAAATGAGGGTAATCTTCCCTCATTTCTTGCTCAACTTCCCATGTAGCGTCTCCTTCGTCCACTTGATTCCACAACACCTTTACCAAGGCAATCTCCTTGCCTCTCAATCTCTTGACACTGGTATCCATGATCCTCACGGGCAACGTCGAAAAAGTCAAATTATCCTTCAACTCTATCTGATCAGACTCAACCACATGAGATGGATTCCCAACATATTTCCTTATTTGAGACACATGAAATACATTGTGGAGGCTCGACAATAGTGGAGGTAATGCAATCCGATTTGCCACCGGCCCAATTCTCTTCAATATCTGGTACGGCCCAATAAATCGAGGAGTCAACTTACGAGACTTCAACACCCTACTGATGCTGGTAGTCGGAACAACTCTCATGAAAATATGACCTCCCTCGTTAAACTCAAGAGGTTTCCGCCTCTTATCATAATAGCTTTTCTGCGGACACTGGGCGATCTTCATGTTCTCCCGGATTTTCTTGATCTTATCCGTAGTCTCTTGGACCAGCTCGGGCCCCAATATCAAGTTCTCCCCAGTCTCAAACCAACTTACTAGAGTTCGACACTTCCTACCATACAAGGCCTCATAGGGTGCCATCGCAATACTCGAATGGAAGTTATTGTTGTAGGTAAATTCAATCAATGGCAACATACAGTCCAAACTCCCTGGTTGTTCCTAGACACAAGCTCTCAAAAGGTCCTCCAATGACAGTATTATCCTTTCTGATTGACCGTCCGTCTGTGGATGGTAAGCTGAACTTAGTTTCAACTTAGTTCCCAAAGAGGATTGCAAACTGGTCCAAAAGTTTGAAGTGAAACGAGGATCCCTATCCGACACAATGATCGACGGTATCCCATGCAAACGAACCACCTCTCAGATATACAGTTCTGCCAATCGTTCTAGGGAGTACCTCAATTTTATCGGCAAGAAATGAGCAGACTTGGTCAAACGATCCACTATTACCCATATCGAGTCATATCCTTTCTGAGTCTTCGGAAAACCAGACACAAAATCCATGGAGATACTGTCCCACTTCCAAACGGAAATTTCTAGGGATTGTAACTCCCCGAAGGTCGCTGATGCTCAATCTTGGCTGTCTGACATACCAAACAACTTGAGAAATACGAAGCCACATCTCTCTTCAATCCCGGCCACCAAAATAACTTCTTCAAGTCTTGGTACATTTTCGTCATCCCCGGATGAAAACTCATCTTGCTCTTATGGAACTCCTCCAAAATACTCTTCCGTAATTCCTCATCATGAGGTACACATACTCTCCCCTTGTAACGCAACAATCCACTAAGGTCCGATGCGAAATCAGTTTCCTTACCACTTAGCATCAAATCCCGTTTAGCCATTTGCTCAATATCCTCCACTTGCATTACCCGGATTTGATCGAACAGGTCATTTGTGACCTTAATCATCCATAGAATCATACTCTGAGGCTTTATTTGAACTTCCAAGTTCATATCCCTGAATTCTTCAATCAGTTTCCCTTCTCGAATCATCAACTCCGACATATGCAAGGATTTCCGACTTAGAGCATCGGCCACTACATTGGCCTTTCCCGGGTGGTACTACAACCCAAAATCATAATCCTTAAGGAATTCCATCCACCGTCTCTGTCTCATATTCAATTCCTTTTGATCAAATAGGTACTTCAAACTCTTGTGGTCGCTGAATACCTCAAATCTCACGCCATAGAGATGGTGTCTCCAGATTTTAAAAGCAAAGACCACTACAACCAATTCTAAATCATGAGTAGGGTAGTTTTTTTCGTGCATTCTTAACTGACGAGAAGCATAGGCAACAACTTTCCCTTCTTGCATTAGGACAATGTAACACCCTAAATTTTAAGCCTTTAAAATTATAGTATCAGTCTTGAGACCCTCGCTTGAGCAAGAGATTCTCGCTTGAGGGAGAGAGAGACTCACCTAGGAGGGTGAAATATTGGGCTATACTGGAGGATCCTCGCTTGAGCGAGATATTCTTGCCTAGGCGATAGAGGTTCACTTGGGAGGGTGAAATCCTGGAGTATACTAGAAGATTCTCGCCTGAGCGAGAGTTGTCTCGCCTGGGCGAGAAATATCATTTTGGGGTTGTTGGCACTATGAGATTCTTGCTTGAGCGAGAATCCCTCGCTTGAGCGAGAGGGTCAGATTTGAGTTTTTAAAATGGGCGAGATTTTCTCGCTTGAGCGAGAATCCCTCGCTTAAGCGAGAACCCGACGAGACATCATTTAATCAGAAACCCCTAAACACAATCTAGGGTTTAGAAAAGAAGAAGAGTGAGAGAAAAGAGCCTTTCAAGGACAAAAAGCTTGGATACTCATCTAACAGCTTGAGAAAACGTAAAACTCTAGATTCTAACTCTCTTTTTCTCTTTTAAACTCACTTTGGGTATATTGGATCTCTTTTAAAAAATGAAAGAAACAATGGAAACTCATCCTTTTGAGTGATGATTCATTTTATGTCATTCTTACCTTGTAAACTCTTGGTTTAGAGATAGTATCTCAAGAATGGAAAGGGTTGTGGGTTGATTGATGAAAACCCCAAAAACCCTAAAAGTGAAAATGTGGTAAAAGGAGAGAATGAGTAAAATTCTAGAGGTAGAAGATGAGTTTACCTCCAAATATTGGGATATGAGATGATTATGCATGTTTTAGATGGTTGAATACTTATGATGAATATTTTATATGATTAAATGATGCAATATAAGTTGTTTATGCGATATTTGGAATAAATGACTAACATTGTGTTATATGGTGGGATGAGGAAAGATCATAAGGTTGGAGGCGGTGTCGGTGGAACTTGAGAAGTTGCCAAGAACCAAACCCAACACTCACCGAGGTAAGGATAAGTCTTTAATTGTGCATTTGAAATCGAAAATGTGTATTTTGTGATTATGCAATGATTGAGTTGTAAAGTACGCATTTAGTATAAACATATATGGGTGTGTTTATAGTAAAGTAGGCGTAGGTTTACGGAAAGGAAAGTATGTGTACTTCTGGTTATGCGATGATTGATGTGAATCACGTAATTAGTATAAACATATATGGGTGTGTTTATACTAATGTGGGCGTGGATTTACCGGAAATGTTTTATGGTGAAATTAATGAAAAGGAAATACATTTTTAGCCGACCATGAATGGTTAGCGACTCTGGCTTGAGTATATAAGCAAAACTCTGGCTTGAGTATATAAGCAAAACTCTAGCTTGAGTATTTAAGCAAAACTCTGGCTTGAGTATATAAGCAAAACTCTGGCTTGAGTATATAAGCAAAGCTCTGGCTTGAGTATATAAGCAAAACTCTGGCTTGAGTATATAAGCAAAACTCTGGCTTGAGTATATAAGCAAAACTCTGGCTTGAGTATATAAGCAAAACTCTGGCTTGAGTATAAAAGCACGTTTTATTTAAAACGGAAATGAGAACCTGCTTTTAGCTAACCCCAAGGGGTGTAGCGACTTTGGCTCAAGTTATGTAGCAAAGTAAAATGAATTTCAAAAATGGTTTACTAACCCAATTTCTAATGTGGATTATCTTATGATGATGTTTATTTGAATTAACGACTTACTCCTTTGTATATTTTGTACTTTTCATCGATAATCCTATTGCAGATAAACAGGTGACATGAGAGGGGACTCATTTTTGTGGAGTCTTAGGGAGCTTTACATTTTGGATTCATTCACATGCACTATTTTGTACATGAGTGAATAGTTGATATTTTGAAATATGATGTAACTAACAATATAGATATAATTGTAAACTTGAGACTGTAACTTTGGATATGTGTAGCTATGAGTATTTTGGAAACCCATAGCTAGATATATGCGGTGGTTACAAGGTTTAATTAATGCGAATTATGTTTTTCGGTTGAACGATCTTGTATGTTAATATTGAGATAGATTGCGAAGAGGGAAATAAGATTTGAAGTAAAGACATTAAATTGGTAGTGCGAGAAAGGGGAGGTGGCATGTAATTGAACTAATTTGAGAAAAAAATTTCAAGGGTAAAATTTCGGTTCTTACAAACACAACCCAAACCTTGCTTGGAAGCATCACGATAAACACTGAAATTCTTATCGGTACAAGGAAGAACCAACACTGTCGTAGATGGGGTTGAGGCCCGAGCTCCGAGTGACATTTGGTCACGAAGAAATTTCTGATTTCCATACACTAGTGAACAAATGTAGGATGTATGAGAATAATGTGCGGAGGAGGGACGCCGCTGCTAGAAAAGATAACCCTCCAAAACACTATGGCCCTCAACGAAACTTCTCATGGCAAAGGAAAAGGGAAGATGTTTGAAGTGGAACGAAAGCCTTACTCTCCTCCAACAGGTGGTCGAGGAAACACTTCACATGGGCTGAGGACTCATGGTAATGCCGGAGAGTCACGGTTGAACTCTCCATCCGGGTGCGGCAAATGTGGTCGAACTCATATAGGTGACTCGTGCCCTGGAACGATGCTTACCTATTTCTACTGCAAGGAGGTTGGGCACACCAGGAGATATTGTCCTAAGCTGACACAAGGTGTAAATGTTGTGAGACCTGAGCGACCTCTATCAACTGGCAGAGTATTCACCATGAGTGGTGTAGAGACATTGGGTGTTGATGGCTAGATCAAAGGTAATTTCATGGTGGCAGGTATTCCTCTTTTAGTGTTGTTTGATTCGGGAGCGACACACTCCTTTGTGTCTAATGACTGCGTGGATAGACTGAAATTACAAACTGAGTCATTGCCTTTTGACTTGGTCGTGTCCACCCCAACTGATGTACCTGTGGTGGTATCGACAGTTGTGTCTCGATGTACAGTAGTGGTAAACGGTAGAACTTTTACCGTGGATTTGATCTACTTACCATTAACCCAGTTGGATCTAATTTTGGGGATGGACTGGTTGTCGACGAATCATGTGATGTTAAATTGCGCTGATAAGACCGTGGTATTCGAGAATCTTAATGAGGTTTCTGATGAGGTCAATGACATGAAGCCATTGTCGGCAAAGGAAGTCCGGACTTCTTGTAAAGAGGGAGGAGCCGTGTTTATGTTGTTGGCATCCCTGGAGGGTAGTGAAAGACCCAAAGTTGAGGATATTCCGGTAGTTCGCGAGTTTCCTGAGGTATTTCCTGGAGAAATTCCGGAATTACCTCTCGTAAGAGAAGTGGAATTCTCTATAGATTTGATACCGGGAACGGGACCCATCTCTATAGCTCCTTATAGGATGGCACCGTTAGAATTAGCGGAGTTGAAAAATCAGGTTGAGGACTTGTTGGCAAAGAAGTTCATTCGTCCTAGCGTCTCGCCTTGGGGTGCACCTGTTTTGTTGGTTAAGAAAAAGGATGGTAGTATGCGGTTGTGTACCGACTACCGGCAGTTGAATAAGGTCACTGTTAAGAACAAGTATCTGTGGCCTCGGATCGATGACTTGATGGATCAGTTGAGAGGAGCGGTAGTGTTCTCAAAGATTGATCTTCGGTCTGGCTACCACCAACTTCGTGTGAAGTCGGAAGATATTCCTAAGACGGCGTTTAGAACTAGGTATGGACATTTTGAATATTTGGTCATGCCTTTTGGGGTAACGAATGCTCCAACAATATTTACCGACTACATGAATTGGATTTTTCATCCGTATTTAGATACCTTCGTAGTGGTATTCATTGATGACATTTTGATTTACTGCAAATGCCGAGAGGAACATACTGAGCACCTGCGGATTGTACTAGAACTCCTTAGCAAGAATCGGTTGTATGCAAAGCTGTCAAAATGGGATTTCTGGTTGGAGTTAGTAAATTTTCTTGGACATGTAATATCCAAGGAAGGAGTGGCAGTAGATCCTTCAAAGGTTGAAACGGTTATGGAATGGGCAGTGCCCAAGTCAGTCACTGAGATCAGGAGCTTTCTTGGTTTGGTTGGGTATTATCGGAAATTCATAGAGGGATTTTCGAAGCTGGCTCTACCTTTGACCAAACTCACTAGGAAAGGGGAACCGTGTGTGTGGACACTTCGCTGTGAAGAAAGTTTCCAAGAGTTAAAACGAAGGTTAACTACGGCGCCAGTTTTGGTCCTTCCTTGTACTGATCGGGACTTCAGTGTTTATTGTGATGCATCCAAGCAAGGTTTGGGTTGTGTGTTGATGCAAGAAGGGAAGGTTGTGGCCTATGCTTCTCGACAGTTGAGGACGCACGAGCAAAACTATCCTACCCACGATCTTGAGTTGGCTGCAGTGGTCTTTGCCTTAAAAATCTGGAGACACCATCTCTATGGCGTGAGATTTGAAGTGTACAGCGACCACAAGAGTTTAAAGTACTTATTTGATCAAAAGGAATTGAACATGAGGTAGAGGAGATGGATGGAATTCCTTAAGGATTACGATTTTGGGTTGCAGTACCATCCGGGAAAGGCCAATGTAGTGGCGGATGCACTGAGTCGAAAGTCGTTGCACATGTCGGCTTTGATGGTTAGGGAGGAGAAACTGATTGAAGAGTTAAGAGATATGAACTCGGAGGTTCAGATAAAGCCTCATAGTATGATTTTTGGAATGCTTAAAGTCACAAATGAGTTGTTTGAACAAATCCGGACAATGCAAGTTGAGGATAGTGAGCTAATGGATAAACGGGATCTGATGCTGAGTGGTAAGGATACCAATTTCACAACGGACCCTATTGGAATGTTACGTTACAAAGGGATGGTGTGTGTGCCTCGTAATGATCAATTACGGAGGGATATTTTAGAGGAGTTCCACAAGAGTAAACTGAGTTTTCACCCGGGAACCACGAAAATGTATCAAGACTTGAAAACACTGTTTTGGTGGTCTGGGTAGAAAAGGGATGTGGCCTTGTATGTCTCGAGTTGTTTGGTATGTCAGAAGGCCATGATTGAGCATCAGCGACCAGCGGGAGAATTACAATTCCTAGAAATTCCCGTTTGGAAGTGGCATAGTATCTCCATGGATTTTGTGTCTGGTTTTCCGAAGACTCGGAGAGGATATGATTTGATATAGGTGATCGTGGATCGGTTAACTAAATCTGCTCACTTTCTGCCTATGAAGATGAGATACTCGTTGGAGAGATTGGCAGAACTATATATCCGGGAAATTGTTCGCTTGCATGGAATACTGTCAAGCATTGTGTCGGATAGGGACCCCCATTTCACTTCAAACTTTTGGACTAGTTTGCAAACCGCTTTGGGAACTAAGTTGAAGCTGAGTTCAGCTTATCATCCACAAACGGACGGTCAATCAGAAAGGACAACATAGTCATTGGAGGACCTTTTGAGGGCCTGTGTCTTAGAACAACCAGGGAGTTGGGATGACATGTTGCCGTTGATCGAATTTACCTACAACAATAGCTTCCATTTGAGTATTGGGATGACACCTTATGAGGCGATGTATGGTAGGAAGTGCCGAACTCTAGTGAGTTGGTTCGAAACTGGGGAGAACTTGATATTGGGGCCCGAATTGGTTCAAGAGACGACGGATAAGATCAAGAAAATCCGGGAGAATATGAGGATCACCCAGAGTCGGCAGAAAAGCTACTACGATAAGAGGCGGAAACCTCTTGAATTCAAGGAGGGGGATCATGTTTTCATGAGAGTAGTCCCGACTACCGGAATCGGTAGAATGTTGAAATCTCGTAAGCTGACTCCGGGATTTATTGGGTCTTATCAGATACTTAAGAGGATTGGGCCGGTAGCGTATCGTATTGCCTTACCACCATTGTTGTCGAATATCCACAATGTGTTTCATGTGTCTCAGTTGAGAAAATATGTTGGAGATCCATCTCATGTGGTTGAGTCGGACCAGATAGAGTTGAAGGATAACCTGACTTTTGCGACGTTGCCTGTGAGAATCATGGATACCAGTATCAAAAGGTTGAGGGGCAAAGAGATTCCTTTGGTGAAAGTGTTGTGGAGCCAAGTGGACGAAGGACACGCTACTTGGGAAGTTGAGCAAGAAATGAGGGAGGATTACCGTCATTTGTTTGAATCAATGTATGTTTAATTTTCGGGGACAAAAATTCTTATAAGAGGGGGAGGATTGTAACACCCTAAATTTTAAGCCTTTAAAATTATAGTATCAGTCCTGAGACCCTCGCTTGAGCGAGAGAGAGAGTCAACTAGGAGGGTGAAATACTGGGCTATACAGGAGGATCCTCGCTTGAGCGAGAGATTCTGGCCAGGGCGAGAGAGGTTCACTATGGAGGGTGAAATCCTGGAGTATACTGGAAGATTCTCGCCAGAGCGAGAGTTGTCTCGCCTGGGCGAGAAATATCATTTTGGGGCTGTTGGCACTGTGAGATTCTCGCTTGAGCGAGAATCCCTCGCTTGAGCGAGAATCCCTCGCTTGAGCAAGAGGGTCAGATTTGAGTTTTTAGAATGGGCGGGATTTTCTCGCTTGAGCGAGAATCCCTCGCTTAAGCGAGAACCTGACGAGACAACATTTAATGAGAAACCCCTAAACACAATCTAGGGTTTAGAAAAGAAGAAGAGTGAGAGAAGAGAGCTTTTCAAGGACAAAAAGCTTGGATACTCATCTAAGAGCTTGAGAAGAGGTTAAACTCTAGATTCTAATCTCTTTTTCTCTTTTAAACTCACTTTGGGTATGTTGGATCTCTTCTCAAAAATGTAGGAAACCATGGAAACTCATCCTTTTGAATGATGATTCATTTTATGTCATTCTTACCTTGTAAACTCTTGGTTTAGAGATAGTATCTCAAGAATGGAAAGGGTTGTGGGATGATTCATGAAAACCCCAAAAACCCTAAAAGTGAAAATGTGGTAAAAGGAGAGAATGAGTAAAATGCTAGAGGTAGAAGATGAGTTTACCTCCGAATAATGGGATATGAGATGATTATGCATGTTTTAGATGGTTGAATACTTATGATGAATATTTTATATGATTAAATGATGCAATATAAGTTGTTTATGCGATATTTGGAATAAATGACTAACATTGTGTTATGTGGTGGGATGAGGAAAGATCCTAAGGTTGGAGGTGGTGTCGGTGGAACTTGAGAAGTTGCCAAGAACCAACCCAACACTCACCGAGGTAAGGATAAGTCTTTAATTGTGCATTTGAAATCGAAAATGTGTATTTTCTTATTATGCAATGATTGAGTTGTAAAGTACGCATTTAGTATAAACATATATGGGTGTGTTTATAGTAAAGTAGGCGTAGGTTTACGGAAAGGAAAGTATGTGTACTTCTGGTTATGCGATGATTGATGTGAATCACATAATTAGTATAAACATATATGGGTGTGTTTATACTAATGTGGGCGTGGATTTACCGGAAATGTTTTATGGTGAAATTAACGAAAAGGAAATACATTTTTAGCCGACCATGAATGGTTAGCGACTCTGGCTTGAGTATATAAGCAAAACTCTGGCTTGAGTATAAAAGCTCGTTTTATTTAAAACGGAAATGAGAACCTGCTTTTAGCTAACCCCAAGGGGTGTAGTGACTTTGGCTCAAGTTATGTAGCAAAGTAAAATGAATTTAAAAAATGGTTTACTAACCCAATTTCTAATGAGGATTATGTTATGATGATGTTTATTTGAATTAACGACTTACTCCTTTGTACATTTTGTACTTGTCATCGATAATCCTATTGCAGATAAACAGGTGACATGAGAGGGGACTCATTTTTGTGGAGTCTTAGGGAACTTTACATTTTTGGATTCATTCACATGCACTATTTTGTACATGAGTGCATAGTTGATATTTTGAAATATGATGTAACTAACAATATAGATATATTTGTAAACTTGAGACTGTAACTCTGGATATGTGTAGCTATGAGTATTTTGGAAACCCATGGCTAGGTATATGCGGTGGTTACAAGGTTTAATTAATGCGAATTATGTTTTTCGGTTGAACGATCTTGTATGTTAATAATGAGATAGATTGCGAAGAGGGAAATAAGATTTGAAGTAAAGACATTAAATTGGTAGTGCGAGAAAGGGGAGGTTGCATGTAATTGAACTAATTTGAGAAAAAAATTTCAAGGGTAAAATTTCGGTTCTTACAAACACAACCCAAACCTTGCATGGAAGCATCACAATAAACACTGAAATTCTTATCGGTACAAGGAAGAACCAACACTGGTGCCGTTGTCAACCTTCGTTTCAACTCATGAAAGGTTTCTTCACAACGAAGTTTCCACACATACAGTTCTCCTTTTCGGGTGTGTAACGACCCGAAGTACTACACTTGAAATTTTTGCATTTATTTAATCCAATTCCATACGTTTAACAATCAACCATAATTATCGAGTGATTAAATTTATTTTTAAAGTCTTACTCTACTCTCACACCCTGTCTTTGAACCATAAGGAACATACAACATTCGATAGAAGAAAAACATAATTCATTAATAAAACCTAGTAACCCCCCGCATACAATTAGCTATGGGTTTCCAAAACACCCATCGCTATATATATCCCAAGTTACTAGTTATCAAGATCAATATCATGTACAAAATTAATATTCATAGTACCATTAGTCACTTCAATTACAATCAATTAAAGTTACAAAAGAATGGATAAATAGACATCAAAAACAAAAATCTCTAATCCCCTACTCAAAAACATCCTTCTCCGTCCACCTACCTGCAATGGGATTAACATTTACCATGCACAAACAACACAAAGGAATAAGTCATTAATTCAATAAAACTCAATGTCAGTTAATCCACATTCAATAGTTTTCACAATGACATAATTTAAATACTTTTAAAAACCTTTTTCGTCATCTATACTTTTGAAAAACCAGGCTACATAACTCGAGCTAGAGTCGCTAACCGATTCAGGTCGGCTAAAACGAGTTTTATTTTCATTGGCACTCCACCAATACATAAACCATAAATACCCCTATCATCACTACAAACATACCCATATATATTTGTAGTGACTAAGTGATTTATCATTTATGTCATTATAATTCGAGTCTTATTTCCATTGGTACTCCCCCAATAAGTGTCGAGTCTTATTTCCATTGGTACTCCCCCAATAAAAATCATTTCATTTGAGTCTTAATTCCATTGGTACTCCCCAAATAATATTTATTTCATTTGAGTCTTATTTCCATTGGTACTCCCCCAGTAATATTTAATTCATTTGAGTCTTATTTCCATTGGTACTCCCCCAATAATATTTAATTCATTTGAGTCTTATTTCCATTGGTACTCCCCCAATAATATTTAATTCATTTGAGTCTTATTTCCATAGGTACTCTCCCAATAATATTTAATTCATTTGAGTCTTATTTCCATTGGTACTCCCCCAATAATATTTAATTCATTTGAGTCTTATTTCCATTGGTACTCCCCCAATAATATTTAATTCATTTGAGTCTTATTTCCATTGGTACTCCCCCAATAATATTTAATTCATTTGAGTCTTATTTCCATTGGTACTCCCCCAATAATATTTAATTCATTTGAGTCTTATTTCCATTGGTACTCCCCCAATAATAATTATTTCTTAGACTCAGTTCTAACCATTATCAACATACCCATATATGTTCATAATGATTAAGTGATTCACATTTTATTCATCATCCATAACAGAAAGTCCAAGCATTTTCCACATAATGCATAAATTAAAGACTTATCCTTATCTCGGTGAATGTTGGGTTTGGTTTTTGGTGACTTCGCAAGTTCCATCGGCACCACCTCCAAACTTAGGATCCTTCCTCATTCCCACCACATAACACAATGTCAGTCATTCATTTCAGATAACAAATAAATAACTTATATTGCATCATTTAAACACACAAGATATTTATCATATTCTCAATGGTTCCATACTACTTTCCTTAAGAGTTTTCAACCATCTATAATATACATATCATCTCTTATTTTCAACGTTGTAAAGCAACTCATCTTCTACCTCTAGCACTTTACCCATCTTTTCTCTCTAACCTCATTTTCTCTCTCTAGGGTTTTGGGTTTCCATGAGTCAACCCACAAACCCCATTCCATTCTTGGAATACTAACTCAAAACCAAGAGTTTATAAGGTACAAACGACATAAAAAGAACCATAACTCGAAAGAGAGAGTTTCCATGGTTTTACACATTTTGAGAAGAGATCCATAATACCAAAAATGGGTTCTCAAGGGAAGAAGAGAGTTACGATAGAGAGTTTTACCTCTTCTCAAGCTCTTGAACAAGAATCAAAGCTCCTAGACCTTGGGAATGCTCTCTTCTCTCACCTTCTTCCATTCTTAACCTAAAATGTGTTTGGGGGTTTCCCTCATTTAATGTCCTCGTCAGGTTCTCGCTTAAGCGAGCTTTCTCTCGCTCAAGCGAGAAAATCCCGCCCATTTTAAAAACTCAACTCTAACCCTCTCGCTCAAGCGAGGGATTCTCACTCAAGCGAGAATCTCACAGTGTCAAACAGCCCCAAATGCCATTTCTCTCCCAGGCGAGAATCCTCCAGTATAGCCCAGGATTTCACCCTCCCAGGTGAACCTCTCTTGCTCAAGTGAGAATCTCTCGCTCAAGCGAGGATCCGAGGACTGATACTATAATTTTAAGGACTCAAAATTTGGGGTGTTACAATCCTCCCCCTCTTAAAAGAATTTTCGTCCCCGAAAATCAAACATACCTTGATTCGAACAAATGAGGGTAATCCTCCCTCATCCACTTGGCACCACAGCACCTTTACCAGGGCAATCTCCTTGCCTCTCAATCTCTTTATACTGGTATCCATGACTCTCACGGGCAATGTCGCAAAGGTCATATTATCCTTCAACTCTATCTGATCAGACTAAACCACTTTAGATGGATCTCCAACATATTTCCTCAACTAAGACACATTAAATACATTATGGAGATTGGACAACAACGGAGGTAAAGCAATACGATACGCTATTGGCCCAATTCTCTTCAATATCTGATAAGGCCCAATAAATCAAGGAGTCAGCTTACGGGATTTCAAAACTCTTCCAATACCGGTAGTCGGAACAACCCTCATGAAAACGTGATCTCCCTCGTTAAATTCAAGAGGTTTCCGTCTCTTATAATAATAGCTCTTCTGTCGACTTTGGGCGATTCTCATATGCTCCCAGATTTTCTTGATCGCATCCGTCGTCCTATGGACCACTTCGGGTCCCAATATCAAGTTCTCCCCAATTTCAAACTAACTCACTGGAGTTCGGCATTTCCTACCATACAACGCCTCATATGGTGCCATCCCTATACTCGAATGAAAGCTATTGTTGTAGGTAAATTCGATCAAAGGCAACATGCTATCCCAACTCCCCGGTTGTTCTAAGACGCAGGCTCTTAAAAGGTCTTCCAATGACTGTATTGTCCTTTCCGATTGACCGTCCGTTTGTGGATGATAAGCT
Source organism: Lupinus albus (assembly GCA_009771035.1). Classification (NCBI taxonomy): domain Eukaryota; kingdom Viridiplantae; phylum Streptophyta; class Magnoliopsida; order Fabales; family Fabaceae; genus Lupinus; species Lupinus albus. The sequence goes on along the minus strand of CM020001.1, from coordinate 10,550,386 downwards.
GAAATCAGCTTCAACTTAGTCCCCAAAGCGGTCTGCAAACTAGTCCAAAAGTTCGAAGTGAAACGGGGGTCCCTATCCGACACAATGCTTGACGGTATTCCATGCAAGCGAACAATTTCACAGATAAACAATTCTGCCAACCTCTCCAAAGAGTACCTCATGTTCATAGGCAGAAAGAGAGCAGATTTAGTTAACCGATCCACGATCACCCATATCGAATCATATCCCTTCTGAGTCTTTGGAAAACCAGACATAAAATCCATGGATATACTATCCCACTTCCAAACGGGAATTTCTAGGGTTTGCAACTCCCCCGCCGGTTTTTGATGTTCAATTTTTGCTTTCTGGCATATTAGACAACTCGAAACATATGACGCCACGTCTCTCTTCAATCCAGACCACCAAAACAATTTCTTCAAGTCATGGTACTTTTTCGTTGTTCCTGGGTGAAAGCTCATCTTACTCTTATGGGACTCCTCCAAAATACTTTTCCGTAGCCCTTCATCACGAGGCACACACACTCTCCCCTTGTAACGCATCATCCCACTGGAGTCCGTTACAAAGTCGGTCTCCTTTCCACTCATCATCAAATCACGTTTGTCTATCAACTCAATATCTCCAACTTGCAGTACTCAGATCTGATCAAAGAGTTCATTCGTGACAGTCAACATACCCAATATCATACCGTGGGGTCTCATCTGGACGTCTAGGTTCATATCCCTGAACTCTTCTATCAGCTTCCCTTCCTTAATCATCAAAGCTGACATGTGCAAAGATTTCCGACTGAGTGCATCGGCTACTACATTAGCCTTCCCTAGGTGGTATTGCAATCCAAAATCGTAGTCCTTTAAAAATTCCATCCATCTCCTCTGTCTCATATTTAGCTCTTTTTGATCGAACAGATACCTCAAACTCTTGTGGTCGCTGTACACCACAAACCTTATACCATAAAGATGGTGTCTCCAAATTTTCAAAGTGAATACCACTGCTGCCAATTCTAAATCATGCGTAGGGTAGTTCTGCTCGTGTGTTCTCAACTGACGAGAAGCATAGGCAACCACCTTTCCCTCTTGCATTAGGACACAACCCAAACCTTGCTTGGAAGCATCACAGTACACACTGAAATCCTTATCCGTACACGGGAGAACCAACACGGGCGCCGTAGTCAACCTTCGTTTCAACTCGTGAAAGCTTTCTTCGCAACAAAGTGTCCACACAAACGGTTCTCCTTTCCTAGTGAGCTTAGTCAATGGTAGTGCCAACTTCAAAAATCCCTCTATGAATTTCCGATAATAGCCTGCCAAACCCAGGAAGCTACGGATTTCAGTAACCGATTTGGGCACGACCCATTCCGTAACCGCTTCCACCTTTGAAGGATCCACAGCTACCCCTTCCTTGGTTATCACGTGCCCAAGAAAATTCACCGACTCCAACCAGAAATCACACTTAGACAATTTCACATACAGCTGGTTCTTACTCAGGAGTTCTAGAACAATCCTCAGGTTCTCTGCATGTTCCTCTCGGCTTTTGGAGTAAACCAAAATGTCATCAATAAATACCACTACAAATGAATCCAAATACGGATGGAAAATCCGATTCATGTAGTCGGTAAATATTGCTGGAGCATTTGTTACACCAAAAGGCATGACCAAATACTCGAAATGTCCATACCTTGTCCCAAAAGGCAGTCTTTGGGATGTCATCGGTTTTCACCAGAAGTTGATGGTAGCCCGATCAAAGATCAATCTTAGAAAACACTACCGCCCCTCTCAACTGATCCATCAAGTCATCAATCTGAGGTAATGGATATTTGTTCTTAATCGTAACCTTGTTCAACTGCCTGTAGTCGGTTCACAATCGCATACTACCGTACTTTTTCTTAACTAGCAAAACAGGTTCGCCCCACGGCGAGACACTTGGGCGAATAAATTTCTTAGCTAACAATTCCTCAACCTGCTTTTTCATCTCCATTAACTCTAACGGAGCCATTCTATAAGGAGCTATAGAGATGGGTCCCGTTCCAGGCACTAAATCAATGGAGAATTCAACTTCTCTCACGGGAGGTAATTCCGGAATATCACCAGGAAAGACTTCCGGAAACTCACGAACTATGGGAATGTCCTCAACCTTGGACTTCTCAATACCTCCCAGAGATGCCAACAACATGAACATGGTCCCTCCCTCCTTACAGGAAGTCCTGACTTCTTTTGCCGACATCGGCCCTAAACCACTAACTCCCTCCGAAATCCCATCTGGATTTCCAAACGTCACGGACTTATCAGCACAATTAAGCACCACATGATTTTCTGACAACCAGTCCATCCCCAAAATCAACTCTAACTAGGATAGTGGTAAGCAGATTAAATCCACGGTAAAATCCCTACCGTTTACCAGCACCGGACACCGAGACACAACTGTCGACACCACCACAGGCACATCAGTTGGGGTGGATACGACCAAGTCGTAAGGCAACGAATCAGTTTGTAAATTCAGTCGGTCCACGCAGTCAATGGATACAAAGGAGTGTGTCGCTCCCGAATCAAACAACACTAAAGAGGAATACCTGACGCCATACAATTACCTTTAATCAGGCCATCAACGCCCGATGTCTCTGCCCCACTCATGGTGAACACTCTGCCTGTGGATCGAGGTCATTCAACCCTCACAGTATTCACGCTCTGCGGTAGCTTAGGACAATTTCTTCGAACATGTCCCACTTCCTTGCAATGAAAACAAGTGAGCGCCATTCCGGGGCACGAGTCGCCGATATGCACTCGGCCACATTTGTTGCATAGAGAGGGAGCGTTCAACCAGGACCATCCAGTAGTGTGATGAGTCCTCGACCCATTCGAATGTTAACTTTGATTACTCGTCGGAGGAAAATAAGGCTTCCTCTCCTCATGAAACGCCTTCCCTTTCCCTTTTCCGTGTGGGAAGTTTCGTTGAGGTCCAAAGTCTTTGGGAGGAACCACCTTAGATGTCGCCGCTTCATCATCTGCCAAGTCATCTTCGTACACCCTACACTTGTTCACCAGGGTAGGAAATCAGCAATCTCTTGGTGCCCAAACATACTTTTCAACTTGGGCCTCAAACCCGATTCAAACTTGGCGCATTTGGACCTTCCGTCCATTTCCAACTCGGCGTAGGGGCAAAACTGGGCCAACTCCTCAAACTTGTCCGCATAGTCTCCGACTGACATGTTCCCCTGTTCCAGCTTCAGGAATTCCAACTCCTTCTTCCTCTTCAAATCAGCAGGAAAGTACTTGTGTAGGAACTTCTCCTTGAAGGTACCCCAAGAGATCAGTCGACCTTCGGCTTCCATCTGCCGCCGAGTATATTCCCACCAATTCTCAGCCTCGGTCACCAGCATGTAAGTAGCATAGGTGATTTTCTGAGCCTCAGTGCAGTTCATGGCTCCGAAGATCCGCTCTAACCCTTGGATCCACTCGATGGCAGCTTCAGGATCAATTCCCCCTTGGAACTGAGTGGGGTTCCTCCTGCATAACTCATCTAAGCTCCGATATTCCGCCGGTCCTGGTGGAACTAGTGGATGTGAACTCGGACTCGGTGTCGGGTTCTGGTTTAGATTATGTAAGTTCGCATTGACCTGCTGTAGCGCCACCACCATTTGAGCTAACAAATCATTCGGGACGTTCAGACTCGCCCCTCTTCCTCTTCCTCTCCCTGCCATGATCACCTGTACTCACTCAATTGTTAGTAAGTGAATGGTATAAATATAGTGCACACAACACTTAACATTTAACATCATTCAAACAACTGCAACACATAAGGATACAAAGAAGCATGCAAGCCCATACCCTAGGTCGCAGGATTAACTATGCTCTGATACCATATTGTAATGACACGAAATTCTACCCTTGAAATTTTTTCATTTATTTAATCCAATTCCATACGTTTAACAATCAACCATAATTATCGAGTGATTAAATTTATTTTTAAAGTCTCACTCTACTCTAACACCCTGTCTTTGAACCATAAGGAACATACAACATTCGATAGCAGAAAAACATAATTCATTAATATAACCTAGTAATCACCGCATACAATTAGCTATGGGTTTCCAAAACACCCATCGCTACATATATCCCGAGTTACTAGTTATCATGATCGATATCATGTACAAAATTAATATTCATAGTACCATTAGTCACTTCAATTACAATCAATTAAAGTTACAAAAGAATGGATAAAGAGACATCAAAAACAAAAATCTCTAATCCCCTACTCAAAATCATCCTTCTCCGTCCAACTACCTGCAATGGGATTAACATTTACCATGCACAAACAACACAAATGAATGAGTCATTAATTCAATAAAACTCAATGTCAGTTAATCCACATTTAATAGTTTTTCACAATGATATAATTTAAATACACTTAAAAACCTTTTTCGTCATCTATACTTTTGAAAACCCAGGCTACATAACTCGAGCTAGAGTCGCTAACCCATTCTGGTCGGCTAAAACGAGTTTTATTTTCATTGGCACTCCACCAATACATAAACCATAAATACCCCCATCTTCACTACAAACATACCCATATATATTTGTAGTGACTAAGTGATTTATCATTTATGTCATTATAATTCGAGTCTTATTTCCATTGGTACTCCCCCAATAAGTGTCGAGTCTTATTTCCAATTGGTACTCCCCCAATAATAATCATTTCATTTGAGTGTTATTTCCATTGGTACTCCCCCAATAACATTTATTTCATTTGAGTCTTATTTCCATTGGTATTCCCCCAATAATATTTAATTCATTTGAGTCTTATTTCCATTGGTACTCCCCCAATAATATTTAATTCATTTGAGTCTTATTTCCATTGGTACTCCCCCAATAATATTTAATTCATTTGAGTCTTATTTCCATTGGTACTCCCCCAATAATATTTAATTCATTTGAGTCTTATTTCCATTGGTACTCCCCCAATAATATTTAATTCATTTGATTCTTCTTTCCATTGGTACTCCCCCAATAATATTTAATTCATTTGAGTCTTGTTTCCATTGGTACTCCCCCAATAATATTTAATAGATTTGAGTCTTATTTCCATTGGTACTCCCCCAATAATAATTATTTCTTAGACTCTCTTCTAACCATTATCAACATACCCATATATGTTCATAATGATTAAGTGATTCACATTTTATTCATCATTCATAACAGAAAGTCCACGCATTTTCCACATAATGCATAAATTAAAGACTTATCCTTACCTCGGTGAGTGTTGGGTTTGGTTTTTGGTGACTTCGCAAGTTCCACCGGCACCACCTCCAAACTTAGGATCTTTCCTCATTCCCACCACATAACACAATGTTAGTCATTCATTCCAGATAACAAATAAATAACTTATATTGTATCATTTAAACACACAAGATATTTATCAATTCTCCATCGTTCCATACTACTTTCCTCAAGAGTTTTCAACCATCTAAAATATACATATCATCTCATATTTCCAACATTGTAAAGCAACTCATCTTCTACCTCTAGCATTTTACCCATCTTTCCTCTCTAACCTCATTTTCTCTCTCTAGGGTTTTGGGTTTCCATGAGTCAACCCACAAACCCCTTTCCATTCTTGGAATACTAACTCAAAACCAAGAGTTTACAAGGTACAAACGACATAAAAAGAACCATAACTCGAAAGAGAGAGTTTCCATGGTTTTACACATTTTGAGAAGAGATCCATAATACCAAAAATAGGTTCTCAAGGGAAGAAGAGAGTTAGGATAGAGAGTTTTACCTCTTCTCAAGCTCTTGAACAAGACTCAAAGCTCCTACACCTTGGGAATGCTTTCTTCTCTCACCTCTCTTCCATTCTTAACCTAAAATGTGTTTGGGGGTTTCCCTCATTTAATGTCCTCGTCGGGTTCTCGCTTAAGCGAGCTTTCTCTCGCTCAAGCGAGAAAATCCCGCCCATTTTAAAAACTCAACTCTAACCCTCTCGCTCAAGTGAGGGATTTCTTGCCCAGGGATTTCAACCAGCCCCAAATGCCATTTCTTGCCCAGGCGAGACATCTCTCGCTCAGGTGAGAATCCTCCAATATAGCCCAGGATTTCACCCTCCCAGGTGAACCTCTCTCGCTCAAGCGAGGATCCGAGGACTGATACTATAAATTTAAGGACTCAAAATTTGGGGTGTTATAGGGTGAGCTTAGTCAATGGTAGTGCCAACTTCGAAAATCCTTCAATGAATTTCCGATAATATCCCGCCAAACCCAGAAAGCTCCTTATCTCAGTGAATGACTTGGGCACCGCCCATTCCATAACTGCTTCAACCTTTGAAGGATCTACTGCCACTCCTTCCTTGGATATCACATGTCCGAGAAAGTTTACCAATTCCAACCAGAAATCACATTTTGACAGCTTTGCATACAACTGATTCTTACTAAGAAGTTCTAGCACCACCCTCAAGTGCTCAGCATGCTCCTCTCGGATTTTGGAGTAAACCAAAATGTCATCAATAAATACCACTACGAATGAATCCAAATACGGATGAAAAATCCGATTCATGTAGTCGGTAAATATTGTTGGGGCATTTGTTACACCAAAAGGCATGACCAAATATTCAAAATGTCCATACCTTATCCTAAAAGCAGTTTTAGGAATGTCTTCCTTCTTCACACAAAGTTGGTGGTAACCCGACCGAAGGTCAATTTTTGAAAACACCACCGCTCCCCTCAATTGATCCATCAAGTCATCAATTCGAGGTAACGGATATTTATTCTTGATAGTAACCTTGTTCAACTGTCTGTAGTCGGTACACAACCGCATACTACCATCTTTCTTCTTAACCAACAAAACAGGCGCACCCCACGGCGAGACACTAGGACGAATAAACCGCTTGGCAAATAAGTCCTCGACCTGCTTCTTCAACTCGGTCAATTCTAACGGTGCCATCCTATAAGGAGCTATAGAGATGGGTCCCGTTCCAGGTACCAAATCGATAGAGAATTCAACTTCTCTCACTGGAGGCAACTTTGGTATATCACTAGGAAATACCTCAGGAAACTCACGAACTATCAAAATGTCCTCAATCTTAGGTTTCTCAATACCCTCCAGGGATGCCAACAACATAAAAACGGCCCCTCCCTCCTTTGCCAACGAACGTCATGGTGGTGAATACTCTGTCAGCGGATCGAGGATGTTCAACCCTCAATGCATTCACACTCTGCAGTAGGTTAGAACAGTGTCTTCGGACATGCCCAACCTCCTTGCAATGAAAACAGGTTAGTGCCATTCCGGGGCACGAGTCACCAACATGAGCTCGACCACATTTACTGCACATAGAAGGAGAGTTCAACCGTGACCCTCCAGCATTGGAATGAGCCCTCGGCCCATGCAAAGAGTAACCTCGACTACCCGTCGGACGTGAGTAAGGTTTTCGTTCCTCTTGAAACACTTTACCCTTCCCTTTCTCATGCGAGAAATTCCTTTGAGGTCCAGAGTGTTTGGGAGAAAGTGGTTTTGGCGTCATCACTTCATCCGCCTTCATGTCATCTTCAACCATTCTGCACTTGTTGACCAGGGTAGCAAAGTCGGAGATCTCTTGATGCCTAAGCATCGTCTTCAGTTTGGGCTTCAAACCCGATTCAAATTTCGAGCACTTAGACCTTCCGTCCACCTCCAACTCTGAGTAAGGGCAAAAATCGGGCCAATTCTTCAAATTTGGCCGCATATGCTCCCACCGGCAGGTCACCCTGCTCCAATCTTAGATCCATCTCTTTCTGCCTCCTCAAATCAGCAGGAAAATATTTATGGAGGAATATCACCTTAAACTTATCCCAGGAAATCAGTTGTCCCTCCGCCTCCATTTGGCATCGAGTGAACTCCCACCAATTCTCGGCCTTTGTCACTAACATGTAGGTGGCATAAGCCAACTTCTGAGCCACCGTACAGTTCATGGCTCTGAAGATCCGCTCCACCCCTTGGATCCACTCGATGGTAGCTTCAGAAGCAAATCCCCCAGAGAACTGACTGGGATTCCTCCTGCAGAACTCATCCAGCCCTCGGTATTCTGTTGGCCCAGGTGGAACTAGTGGGTGTGAACTCGGACTTGGCGTCGGTTTTTGGTTCAGATTGTGCAAGTTCTCATTGACTTGTTGCAAAACCACCACCATTTGCGCCAATAAATCATTCGGAACATTCTGACTTGTCCATCTTCCTCTTCCAGCCATGGGTACCTGTACTCACTCACTGGTTACTAATCTAATTGGTATAATAACTGTGCACGTAACCACTTAACAATTTGCACAATTCAGCAATTTCAACACATAAAGTTTTAAAAGAAGCTTGTAAGACCATACCCTAGGTCGCAGGATTAACTATGCTCTGATACCATATTGTAAGGACCCAAATTCTACCCTTGAAATTTTTTTCCCTTATTTAATCTAATTTCATGCATTTAACGATAATTAAAATTACCGAGCGAATGAACTTATTTAAAAGATCTCACTTCCTTCCTCAAACCCAATCTATGAACCGAAAGTAACGTACCAAATTAGATAGCAGAAAAACATAGTTAATATTAATGTAACTTAGTAACGGCCGCATACAATTAGCTATGGGTTTCCAAAATACCCATAGCTACATATATCCCGAGTTACTAGTTTCCATGATTAATGCCATGTACAACAATCAGGTTTATAATTACAAAATAATTAGTTCAAGTACAACCAACGAGGTTACAAAAGAATGGATAAGAGACATCAAAATAAAAGTCTCTAAGCTCCTAGTCAAAAACACCCATACTCCTTCCACCTACCTGCAATGGGATTAACATTGACAATACACCAATAAACACAAAGGAATAAGTTGTTAACTCAACAAATATCAATGTAAGTTAATCCACATTTAATAAGGTTAAATAAACGGTTTAAAATCAAGTTTTTTTAAAAGCCGATTTCAACATTCATACTTTTGAAAACCATGCTACATAACTTCAGCCAAAGTTTGCTACATTGCTTGAGCCAAAGCTTGCTACATTACATGAGCCAAAGTTTGCTACATTGCTTGAGCCAAAGCTTGCTACATTACTTGAGCCAAAGTTTGCTACATTGCTTGAGCCGAAGCTTGCTACATTACTTGAGCCAAAGTTTGCTACATTGCTTGAGCCAAAGCTTGCTACATTACTTGAGCCAAACATACCCATATATGTTTATAACAACTAAGTGATTTACGCTTCATTGCATCATTCCGAGTATTATTTCCATTGGTACTCCACCAATACATAAACGGTAAATCCGCTCCTCGTTGTTACAAACATACCCATATATGTTTATAACAACTAAGTGATATACGCTTCATTTCGTCATCCATATCAGAAATTCCACACATTTTCTATCACAGTGCATAAGTTAAAGACTTATCCTTACCTCGGTGAGTGTTGGGTTTGGGTTCTTGGCAACTCCTCAAGTTCCACCGACACCGCTGTAACACCACGAATTTTCTGATTTGGAATTATGAATTTTTATGAGTTTTTATTAATTATTTATTTTATCAACGATTAATTGTAGAAATTAATCAGTGTGGATTTAGGCTAAGCCATAGTTGAATATTAGTCTTGTTTTGTGATTTCCTATTTTGTGGTAAATTTTCATAATTTTCTGTGACGAAATATTTTTGTCGGGCCCAAATAGCCCGAATTCGGCCCAATAACGTGTTTTTGAGTTCCGTAACTCGGAATCGAATTCCGATTGCTCCATTGGCTTTGAAATATTATTTCGAGTCAAGATAGACATCAAGTTCATTCAGAACGCATTTCTAAATATTTTCACTCCAAATTCGGTGTTTCGAAGTTCTAACCGTAAACCAAAATCGGGAGATTGTATATTTCCGGACGAAATTATCCGAAGATGTTTGGACACGATGTTTATTGGGAAATTACATCATATCAATAAAGTTGGAAGTCATCATTTCATGAGCCACTTACTTGTTACACAACAAATCCTCTCACTCCACCACCATTAGACACATCACCTATGCTAGTCTAAAGCTACTTACTTTGAATTAAATTTTCTGATTTGATGAGGGTGAGGCTCTCCTATAAATACCTCACCCCATTCTCTCATTTTTATACTAAATTTCTTATACAAACTAAGGTAGTCTTTTATTTTATCTTCTTCATCTTCTTCTCATACTTCATAGAAAGTTATGAGCTTTTATTATTTTGTTCATAAAGTAGAGTTTATATTTGTTCTTTAAGTATTTTATGAAAGCATAACTAAAGGGGATGATAATAAAATCATATGAACCTTTATGTAGTTTTTGACTTTTGTAAATCTTGAAATTTCTTCCTTGTTCTTAGATGGAAAAACTATATCTTTGGACAAGGTTAGATGAGTTATTTATTTGGAAATATTAGAAATTATTGTTAGTATTTGAATATGTTTAAAGGTGATGATTTTAACATCAAGGGAACCTTTAATGTGTTTAGGAAAAAGTTTGTATTTTATTCTTGAAAGTTTATGATGTTGATGAGTTGTTGAAAATATTTCATTTTTAGAAAGTATTATGTTTTAAAAGTGGTTTAACATATTTTACTCTTTGATTCCCAAGTTAAAATAATGATTTGGGATAAAAGATGATTTATTAAAGTCTTGACTTCATAAACTTAAAGTGTGATGAAGTTTTAGATATTAAAGTAGTAGAAAGTCTTACCTTAGGATTTATTTTCATGACTATGAAAATAACACTTACTAACCCTTGAGGTTTTTTCCTAAAAAATTAGGTGTTAAGATGTTCATGAAAATTTGTTTTAGTAGTATACTTGAAATAATGAGAGTTACCTAAAAGTCTTGACTTTATAAACTTAAAGTGTTATGAAGTCTTAGATGGTAAAATGATTTAATAATGTTGAATCTTAGTTAAGTGAACTTACTTTAAAATGGTAAGATTTACTTAAAAAGTATTGATTTAAAAATATTGATTTTGTTTAAATTGACTTACTTTAAAAAGGATAAGTCTAGCTTAATGATCTTATTTTAAAAAGGTTGGTTTTAGTAAAAATGTTTTACTTACAAAAAAATAAGATTTATGAATTATCGGAAAAATGCAATGAAGTGGGAATACATGTCTAGAAAGGTTCTGTCTAAGGAAAGACTTGGTATTTAAGGGTGTCTTTATGACCCACCTCTCTTTCCTGGGAACTAGCCTGGTGTTTATCCACGGATTACGACATAATTTCGGTATAAGTTTTATTGAAAATTTTACTTTAAAAAGTATTATTTGATTGTAAGACTTTCGATGACAAATGATGATTCAAGGATATTCAACCTTGAATTGGATGGACGAAAGCAATTAAATTCATTTTAAATCGGAAGTTTTATATTCTCGTAAATAGTTATTTCGTAAGTATAATAATTATCGTCATTTAACTAATTAACGTTATTTTGGCATAATGAAGAGTTCGAAAGGAGAACGGATCAAGTAAGCTTACCTGCAAACAGAGAACCTAACGACCCGACACACTCAGGTGAGAGAGAACACATCGCGACATAGTGGTGTCCGAATATGGCACCCAGATCTCCAAACTATCTCAAAAGTTTGGAGTTATCTTGGGTTTTAAGAACCGTAAAACTAAGCGATTTTTCGTATTGAATGATCATAGATCTCGATATAATGATTTATATTGATGTGATATAGTGTGTGCTAATATAAAAATTTATATTAGAATGTTGTGTGGCAATTTTATGGGTGCAGGGATCGAAAAATGGCAAAACAGTCGCGTTTCGGAAGCCCGGAAGAGACCAGGATGGTCCCGGTTCTGGACCATCCTCGCCTGGGCGTCCCAGGCTCGCTTGAGCGAGCTTAGCCTCGCCCGGGGCGAGCTCCCCCTTGCCTGGGCGAGCTACACAGCACCAGGATGCCCAGTTTTTCCTGCGTTGGGCGCTTGAGCGACAGTTCCGCGCTTGGGCGCGATCCAGGCAATGTGTTGCATTGTTTTTGAGTGTTTTATGGCTTACACATTGATCCTAATTGAATGTATGAAATGTTTTCTATATAAACAAGATTGTGACTCAAAGTAAGGAGTCACGCAACCGCAAAAACCAAATGTCGTGGTTAGAGTCTGATTGGATTACTTACTATGTTCTTATCGATTGTTATAAGATGGATTGAATTACTTGCTATGAATGTATTGGATTATTTTGAGATTATTGGAATGGAATGGGCGTTGTGTCAAGGAAATCCGATGATGCCATGTAGCGATGTTGTTCACCCGTTGAGATTAAGCCATATGTTGGCTCCGGGATTCAACAATGGTTCGTAGTGGCGAGGATGAATGTATTTGTGCCTTCGTAGGAGTTGAGATTGATTGACTATTTTTTAAGATTGCATTTGATTATCATGATGTGACGAGCGTTGGAAAAATGACTCCGATGATGCCGCGGAGCGAGGTTGTCGACCCGTTGAGATAAAGCCATATGGCGGCTTCGGGATTCAACAACGGTCGTAGTGGTGAGGATATAATTATGAATGTACTTGTACCTTGTTAAGGACAAGTGTCCGACCATGGCGTCGTGACTTGGGGCAAGGCCTATCAAGGAACACTTGCTACTATACAGTGAGGTCGTTTGACCATAAGAGGCTTGGTCGGGTGACCGTCCAGGATATTCAGCGACGGATCATAGTGGTAGGAGTGTGAATCCTTATTGAATGATAAAGCAAAAATCGGGTCCCATAAGAAGCATTCCTTTTGGAACGGACATCCTTTAGGAGATGTCTTAAGATGGGCCGATTATATAAAAGAATGATTAAGAGTTCCGATTTTGCTAACTTCGGTTAGAGAGCATGTGCATTATGAATAACGAAGTAGTGGAGAGAAAACATTACAGGATGACGTATGAGCACTGAGATGCAAGGAGGGCGACTTTGCTTGACGGTGGTTCATCGACAAAGCCTTGAGGGAGAGTCTAGGTGAGACGAGTCCCTTGTATTCCTAGGAGAGGATATCCTGTTGGATCGGACAGTTCTCACTGCGCAAACTAGACAATCTCTGACGACCCCTCGATTTGCAATCATGATCGATGAGAGGGATGCCCAGAAAGCGTTGCTACGACACCGTCCTGTTATGGACAGTTCCTTTGGAACAGATCGATCATTCATCCTTGCAAGGATGTTATTTTATTTTAGTGCGTACAATCGGCTTGGTATTGGACCTGTACTCTCGGTTGTTGCCGAATAGGCTATTTGGGTGGATAATGGTGTAAGGTGGATGAAATGACATAGCATTCATACATTGCATTGCACGAACGTTTATTTTTATACTTGAGATATAATCATTATTCCTCTTTAGTATTGTGCATGTGAGATCCATGATATATTGATTACGACGATATATTTATACTTTACGATGACTGTATATTATTATGTGATTTGTCAGATGATTGAATTGCATGTTATGAAAAATATATTTTTGTCTGAGTGTCCTATTCAGAGTAAGTCCACGCCGTCAATGAATTTTGTTCATTAGATGTCTTACTCTCTCTACTTGTCTATCATGGTACTTGTTTATAATTTAGACAGATGGACGGGAACTCTACGTGTATACGGAGAACCCTTCCCGACCCTCCAAGCTCCTCGTCGGAGCAGATGGAGGATGAGTCAACTGAGATAGAGGCTGAGGCAGATGCTGACGAGGATGGAGTGATAGAGCTGGTGAACATAGAGAGTTCCATCGAGGTGATAGAACTCTCATCCGACTCTGGCACAGAGGAGGATCCCAGTGAGTGTTCTAGCACTCCTAGTAGTGCGGTATCTAGCCGTTGAGCTCTGGGTTTGCTGTGCAGTATAGCATTTTGATATGTTAGTTGGGCGATGTGTATGTTCCGCCATGAATAGATATTTTGTATAAATACTAACTGTTTAATGATGAAGTAAATTCCAGGGAAATATTGTATCATTCTAGTTACCGTTAGGTAATAGATAGTCATTTCCGCATAGTATGTTACTTAAGGTGATGTCCCGAAAAGGAAACATTTTAAAAAGGAAACAATATTTGTACATCACCAATTCAAAAAAAAAATTACCCATTTTTCCGCATTAAAATTTAGGTGTATTTTTCGGGGCGTTACAACCGCCTCCAACATTAGGATCTTTCCTCATCCCACCATATAACACAAGGTTAGTCACTTATACCAAATATCACATAAACAACTTATATTGCATTATTTAACCATACAAGATATTCATCATATTTTCAACATTAGAAAATAAACTCATCTTCTACCTCTAGCATTTTAACCATTTTCCATTTTAACCCCATTTTCTCTTTATGGTTTTGGGGTTTTCATGACTAACCCCACACACCCTCTCCTTTCCTGAAATACTAACTTTATACCAAGAGTTTACAAGATAAAATCACATAAAATGAACCATAACTCAAAAGGGTGAGTTTCCATAGTTTCTCTCACTTTGAGAAGAGATCCATAATACCAAAAATGGGTTTTCAAGAGAAGAAGAGAGTTAGAATAGAGAGTTTTTACCTCTTCTCAAGCTCTTGAACGAGAATCAAAGCTCCTAGACCTTGGGAATGCTCTCTTCTCTCACCTCTCTTCAATTCTTAACCTAAAATGTATTTAGGGTTTCTCTCATTTAATGCTCTCGTCGGGTTCTCGCTTAAGCGAGCTTATTCTCGGTCAAGCGAGAAAATCCCGCCCATTTTAAAAACTCAATTTGACCCTCTCGCCCAACCGAGGGATTCTCGCTCAAGCGAGAATCTCACAGTCTCAACAGTCCCAAAATGTCATTTCTCGCCCATGCGAGACAACTCTCGCTCAGGCGAGAATCCTCCAGTATAGCCCAGGATTTCACCCTCCCAGGTGAACCTCTCTCGCCCAAGCGAGAATCTCTCGCTCAAGCGAGGATCCCAGGACTGATACTATAATTTTAAAGACTTAAAATTTAGGGTGTTACATCCGTCACCCGCACATTATCCTCATACATACTACACTTGTTCACTAGTGTAGGAAAATCAGAAATCTCTTCGTGACCAAACGTCACCCTCAGCTCGGGTTTCAACCCCATCTCAAACTTTACACATTTGGACCTCCCGTCCAACTCTAGTTCAGCATAAGGGCAATACCGATCAATTCCTCAAACTTGGCCGCGTACTCCCCCACCGACATGTTTCCTTGCTCTAATTGCAAGAATTCCATCTCCTTCTTCCTTTTCAGGTGTGCAGGGAAATATTTCTGGAAGAATTTACTCTTGAAAGCTCCCCACGTGATGATTTTCCCTTCGATCTCCATCTACCTACGGGTCATTTCACACCAGTTCTCAACCTCTTTCACTAGCATGTAGGTGGCATAGGCCACTTTCTGAGCATCAGAACAACTCATGGCCCTGAAGATTCTTTCCACTCCTTGGACCCATTCAATGGCGGCATCAGGAGCGAATCCACCTTGGAACTGACTGGGGTTCCTCCTGCAGAATTTATCCAGGCCTCGGTACTCAGCTGGCCCAGGTGGAACTAATGGTTGCGAACTCGGACTTGGTGTCGCATTTTAGTTCAGGTGCTGCAAGTTCTCATTCATGTTCATCAGCACAACAGCAATCTGGGCTAACAAGTCATTCTGACCCGATCCTCTTCCTCTTCCTCTTCCAGACATCTCCGTAACGGGTACCTACACTCATTCATTTTTCGGTAAACCATGTTTAACCAGACAAATCATCACATAACCACACAATAGTTCACTTAATTCACATAGTTAAATCAAATAGAGGTTTCAAAGAAGCAAGTATGGCCATACCCTAGGCAGCAGAATTAGCTATGCTCTGATATTTCACATATTCATTCCTGGTTGCCTTATTCACATTCGTTCGATTTAATAGAAAATCATAATTCATATATTTCTTTCCTCGATAATTACCACATATGAATAGCTATGGGTTTCCAAAACACCCATAGCTACTAATATCCAGTATTACACAAAAATGTAGTAAATCAAATAGTTATGAATACAATCATCCAAGTAACAATCTACATCACAAAAAGCAAAATAAAGGATCCAAGTCCTAAGCTCCTAAGGCCCCGAACTAAGCATCCTCAACTATCCTGTTTACCTGCAGGGGATTATCAATGGCAAATACAAGCAACAAACAAAGGAGTAAGTCATCAAAACAACAAATACCATTATGAGATAATCCACATTTTAAAGGGGTTAGTAAATCATTTTAAAATTCACTTTCTTTGCTGCATAACTTGAGCCGAAGTCGCTACACCCTTTAAGTGTAGCTAAAAACAGATTCCCTTTTCTTTTAAGACGAAAATGTGCTACATGTACTCGAGCCGGAGTCTCGCTTATATTCTCAAGTCAGAGTTTCGCTTATATTCTCAAGCCAGAGTTTCGCTTATATACTCAAGCTAGAGTTTCGCTTATATACTCAAGCCAGAGTTTCGCTTATATACTCAAGCCAGAGTTTCGCTTATATACTCAAGCCATAGTTTCACTTATATACTCAAGCCAGAGTTTCGCTTATATACTTAAGCCAGAGTCGCTAACCATTCATGGTCGGCTAAAAATATATTTTCCTTTCCTTGATTTCACCATTTCTCATTTCCCGTAAATCTACGCCCACTTTAGTATAAACACACCCATATATGTTTATACTAAATGCATAATTCACAACTCAATCATTGCATAACCAGAAAATACACACATTTTCCATTTGCCGTAAATCTACGCCCACTTTAGTATAAACACACCCATGTATGTTTATACTAGAAGCATAATTCACAACTCAATCATTGCATAACCAGAAAATACACACATTTTCCATTTCAAATGCACAAATAAAGACTTATCCTTACCGCGGTGAGTGATGGGTTTGGTTCTTGGCAACTTCACAAGTTCCACCGACACCGCCGCCAACTTTAGGATCTTTCCTCTTCCCCACCATATAACACAATGTTAGTCATTTATTCCAAATATCATATAAACAAATTATATTGCATTATTTAACCATACAAGATATTTAACACATTTTCAATGTTTCTAAACTACTTCCATCATAAGTTTACAACATCTAAAACATACATATTCATCTCATATAACATTAGAATTCTTCATCATCTTCTACCTCTAACATTTTACTCATTTTCCTCTTTAACCACATTTTCACTTTAGGGTTTTGGGGTTCTCATGAATCAACCCAAAAACCCTTTCCATTCTTGAAATACTAACTCTAAACCAAGAGTTTACAAGATAAAAATAACATAAAACGAACCATAACTCAAAAGGATGAGTTTCCATGGTTTCTCACATTTTGAGAAGAGATCCAACATACCCAAAATGAGTTTCAAAGAGAAGAAGAGAGTTAGAATCAAGAGTTTTACCTCTTCTCCAGCTCTTAGATGAGTATCAAAGCTTCTTGCCCTTGGAAAAGCTCTCTTCTCTCACCTCTCTTCAACTCTTAACCCTAAAATGTGTTTGGGGTTTCTCATTAAATGCTGTCTCTCTTCAACTCTTATCAGTCTCGGCATATTTTGTCTCAACATGTCTTGTCCAACAAGTGTTACTCTCATCGATTTCATGACATGTTGAATGAACATTTAACTTGACTAGTCTAACTTATCTTGTAGAACAACATTATAATTAAGTTAACTCAATGGCAAACTTAATAAATGATTTGGCTTCATCTTGATATTCCTTCGTCAATCCATTGGCATATATTAATCCAAAGGTTAATTGATGAGAAAAGAAAGCCATGTATTGATCCGTAAGAAGGAAAATAGTAGTAACTAACTTTTAAGAAGATCGTGAATGCATGAGTCTACCTAGAAAGGAATTTACAAGAAATTATAGTGAGCTTGACATTTGAAGAATAACAACTTTGTAGTTAATACTCAACTAATAAATAGAAGTCTTTTGTTCCGCTTGTTGTCCAAGTTCTCATTGACTTGTTGCAATGCCGCCACCATTTGTGCCAATAACTCATTTGGGACATTCTGACTTGTCCCTCTCCCTCTTCCTCTTCCAGCCATGAGTACATGTACTCACTCACTGGTTAGTAATCGAATTTGTATAATAAATGTGCACGTAACCACTTAACAATTTGTGCAATTCAACAATCTCAACACATAAAGTTTTCAAAGAAGCATGTAAGACCATACCCTAGGTCGCAGGGTTAACTATGCTCTGATACCATATTGAAAGGACCCAAATTCTACCCTTGAAATTTTTTCCTTATTTAATCCAATTTCACGCATTTAACGATAACTATCATTACCGGGTGAATGAACTTATTTAAAAGATCTCACTTCCCTCCTCAAACCTAATCTATAAACCGAAAGTAACATACCAAATCAGATAGCAGAAAAACATAATTCGTATTAATGTAACTTAGTAACGGCCGCATACAATTAGCTATGGGTTTCCAAAACACCCATAGCTACATATATCCCGAGTTACTAGTTTCCATGATTAATTCCATGTACAACAATCAGGTTTATAATTACAAAATAATTAGTTCAAGTACAACCAATGAGGTTACAAAAAAAATGGATAAGAGACATCAAAATAAAAGTCTTTAAGCTCCTAATCAAAAACACCCATACTTCTTCCACCTACCTGCAATGGGATTAACATTGACAATACACCAAGAAACACAAAGGAGTAAGTCGTTAACTCAACAAATATCAATGTAAGTTAATCTACATTTAATAAGGTTAAATAAACGATTTAAAATCAAGTTTACTTAAAAGCCAATTTCAACGTTCATACTTTTGAAAAACCATGCTACATAACTTGAGCCAAAGTTTGCTACATTGCTTGAGCCAAAGCTTGCTACATTACTTGAGCCAAAGTTTCCTACATTGCTTGAGCCAAAGCTTGCTACATTACTTGAGCCAAAGTTTGCTACATTGCTTGAGCCAAAGCTTGCTACATTACTTGAGCCAAAGTTTGCTACATTACTTGAGCCAAAGTCGCTAACCAATCATGGTCGGCTAAAAACGAGTTTTATTTCCATTGGCACTCCACCAATACATTTTTCCGAGTTTTATTTTCATTGGCACTCCACCAATACAAAAAAAGCAGTAAATGCACCCGACTTCATTTCAAACATATACATATATGCTTATAACTACAAAGTGATTTACGAATCATTTTATTACTCCGAGTTTTATTTCCATTGGCACTCCACCAATACATAAACGGTAAATCCACTCCTTGTTGTTACAAACATACCCATATATGTTTATAACAACTAAGTAATTTATGCTTCATTGCATTAATCCGAGTATTATTTCCATTGGTACTCCACCAATACATATACGGTAAATCCACTCCTCGTTGTTACAAACATACCCATATATGTTTATAACAACTAAATGATTTACGCTTCATTTCGTCATCCATATCAGAAGATCCACACATTTTCTATCACAGTGCATAAGTTAAAGACTTATCCTTACCTCGGTGAGTGTTGGGTTTGGGTTCTTGGCAACTCCTCAAGTTCCACCGACACCGCCTCCAACTTTAGGATCTTTCCTCATCCCACCATATAACACAAGGTTAGTCACTTATACCAAATATCACATAAACAACTTATATTGCATTATTTAACCATACAAGATATTCATCATATTTTTCAACATTAGAACTTAACTCATCTTCTACCTCTAGCATTTTAACCATTTTCCATTTTAACCACATTTTCTCTTTAGGGTTTTGGGGTTTTCATGACTAACCCCACACACCCTCTCCTTTCTTGAAATACTAACTTTATACCAAGAGTTTACAAGATAAAATCACATAAAATGAACCATAACTCAAAAGGGTGAGTTTCCATGGTTTCTCTCACTTTGAGAAGAGATCCATAATACCAAAAATGGGTTTTCATGAGAAGAAGAGAGTTAGAATAGAGAGTTTTACCTCTTCTAAAGCTCTTGAACGAGAATCAAAGCTCCTAGACCTTGAGAATGCTCTCTTCTCTCACCTCTCTTCAATTCTTAACCTAAAAATGTATTTGGGGTTTCTGTCATTTAATGCTCTTGTCGGGTTCTCCCTTAAGCGAACTTATTCTCGCTCAAGCGAGAAAATCTCGCCCATTTTAAGAACTCAGATCTGACTCTCTCGCTCAAGCGAGGGATTCTAGCTCAAGCGAGAATCTCACAGTCTCAATAGTTCCAAAATGTCATTTCTCGCCCAGGCGAGACAACTCTCGCTCAGGCGAGAATCCTCTAGTATAGCCCAGGATTTCACCCTCCCAGGTGAACCTCTCTCGCCCAAGCGAGAATCTCTCGCTTAAGTGAGGATCCCAAGACTGATACTATAATTTTAAAGACTTAAAATTTAGGGTGTTACAAAAGCAGGTTATGATTGTGTAAACAACCAATACGTTGCATCAATAACATCCTAAAATGATAGAGAACATGTACACAAAATTTCAATGAAAACTCAAAGCCTAACTATTTTAAAAATGCAAAACAGTTTCACTGTAAAACTTAAAAAAATAAAAAAAGAAATAGTAAAAAGGGTTTTTTTGGATTTTGGGGTGGACCTATTAAACATGGTGTGACACAATGGATGGAATGGATTTTTCTATAACAAATGCATGTATTATACGTCAAATTCTGATATATGGTTCAAAAGTTATGCCAAAAATAGAATTACGCTTAAACACTATTCACTGCCTAGGTGTATCTCATAAACAGCAGCTTGGAAAGTGATTATACTTTTTCTGAAGTTCAATGTGGGATGAAAGAAGTGTGGAATGAAAATTTCATGAAATAATTTCACCCACAACTATATGAAACAACACAACAAAATCACTCAACCATGCAAAATGGAAAAACAAGGCAATGGAACACTGAACACTAACAGCTTTTGAACCCAATAAGAATTTCCATCCAAAATGCACTACATAAATGAATAAATAAACTACACTAAATTAAATTAATCTATATTAAACTACATATAACCTTTTGTATGAACTGATAATCCTCGACAACGGTGCCAAATTTGATTGAGGTCGTACCCGATGCAAACAATAAAATAATCAAAGTATAGTACTAGGATGTAATTCCTAGGTCATCTCCCAATGATTATCTTTCGCACAAAGGTTCAAACACCTTACACTCACACACAGGGGGGTTTTGTGGTTTAATGGTAGGCATATAAAAGTAAAACAGAATAGAAACAATAATTAGCTAAGAAGAACAATAAAGAGGCTAAATCTTTTTGTTTTATTTGTTCACAAATTCACACGAATCAAAGGATCAATTTCAGCTTCTAAATAGTGAATTCCTAATTTGTTAAGAATCAATTAAGTAAGGGATAATCAATTCACAACTCAAATGTCTAAGTTTCAAACTAAGCGAAATCAGCACAAACACAAAACATTTTACAAATTCAAATTAACTAAGTGATCATGCGCTAGAGAACTAATTGACTAAGCGAAAATCAGTTCACAAACCTAAATCAAAACCATGTAATTCAGAAAACCATAATTTGAAATAGGATAGAAGATTCAACCATTAAGAAACCGAAAATTCATTAAAGAAATAAATAGAAACCGAAAATGCATTAATCAATAACCCTCCAGAGTTGTGATAGATTACTAAATGAATTTAGTCTAGGGCTTAGCCTTCCATGGAGGAAGAGGCAAAACCGAATTGAAGAACAAAGAAAATGGGAAAACTGAAAACCAAGCTAAGCCCCAAAGGGGGAAAATGGAAATCCTATTTTAATCTATGTAATGTTGTAATGTTTTCTAGTATGAAAACCGAAATCCTAAGCTAAAACAGAGTAAAACAGAAATGGACCAATGGGCCCAAAACCCAAACGAAATTAAAAATCCTAAAACAAATACAATCTTCACTTTAGCACACATCCTCCACTTGTAATTTCAAAAATGTCATTGGTGTCAAATATGACTTGATAATGGAATTAGATTTAGTTACGCTAAATAATCCCAAATTAACTCATTTTAGGAATAATAGTCCAATAAAGTCTAAAACATTAAACTATGCCAAACAAAGTCAATTAGACACCAAGAATCATTAACAATGGTTAAATAAGGTTATGAGTAGTGTGTAATATATGACTCATCAATCTAATAGTGTTAAAGAACCATAGGGGTACTCCTCCAACATTCGGAACATCGTATCAATGAAATACCTCAAGTTAAAAGGTCTTAAGTCTCATGATTGTCATGTACTAATGAATCATTTCTTGCCAATTGCCATACGGTCCATTCAATATGTTCCTCCAAACAAGGATGATACAATCCAAAAACGACCAAAGAAAAGGAAAAAGTAGATGCATGTCTTTGTATAATTATAGCATAATTTTGTTTGTTTGTAATTTGCATATATTGTGCTCATATTATTTGTTTGTAATATTATCTACTTACTGTCTCTGTCAAAACATAATAGGCATGATAATCTTTGTTTGTAATTTGTATTATATTGATGTTAATAATAGAAACTTTTGGATATACATGCAGGCATTAATGTGGCTATGTTGTTGTATATTGTATTGCATTGAGAATATATGTCTATGCTTTTGATTAATGTGTATATATATATAAACGCATGTATTAATGTGTACAACATTCAAGAGTGCATGCTAGGGGAGCTCTGATAAGCGTTATTGTATGTATTACATACAACAACACTCGTTGAAGGTAACACCATTGTATGTATAAAATTTAACAACACTTTTTATATACAATGATGTTATATGTGATTCATACAATAGCGCTCGTTGTAGATAACGATGTTGTATGTATAAAATTCAATAGCGCTCAGTATATGTATCCAACACTATTATATGTATCATATATATAACAACATTCACTAGAGGAGGTGATGTTGTATGTATATATCACATACAACAGCGCCCACATCTGTGATGTTAAATCATGCTGACATTCTATTGTGCTAACATAGAGAGCGCCGAAAGCAATGCTAAATCCCTAAAATGGGTGTTGCTGAACTTTAACTATGGCGTAGTGTCAACTGCTCAAACATCTTAGGTTAATCCCGAAGATCCTCTTCAACCACATTTTCCATGTCTTCAAAATACTCTCCCTCATATGCATCTAGGTATATCATTTGTAGAGCTCTTATCAGTCTCGCCATATTTTGTCTCAACATGTCTTGTCCAACAAGCGTTACTCTCATCGATTTCATGACATGTTGAATGAACATTTAACTCGACTAGTCTAACTTATCTTGTAGAACAACATTATAATTAAGTTAACTCAATGGCAAACTTAATAAATGATTTGGCTTCATCTTGATATTCCTTCGTCAATCCATTGGCATATATTAATCCAAAGGTTAATTGATGAGAAAAGAAAGCCATGTATTGATCCGTAAGAAGGAAAATAGTAGTAACTAACTTTTAAGAAGATCGTGAATGCATGAGTCTACCTAGAAAGGAATTTACAAGAAATTATAGTGAGCTTGACATTTGAAGAATAACAACTTTGTAGTTAATACTCAACTAATAAATAGAAGTCTTTTGTTCCGCTTGTTGTCCAATATGATATGTTCAGATAGTAAACTTCCTACTACAAAAACAAAACAATATATTTTTCAAATAGGACAAAATCACCTAATTCAAATAATAAAGGCATTACTGCACACCAACCTTGACATTTTTATGGTCCAAAACAGCATTCAAGATCTTGGCAGGAACGTAAAATCTTTTTAACGTATTGACCATCCAAATACTTAGATCCTAGAAGCCAGTACAAAGGCATCCTCCTATGTACATGTTTCTTCGTGATCACTACTGCATAATCCATAACTATAGCCTACGGGTAAGTGGCAACCTTGGATAGGGATCAGTTCAGAACTAATATATCTATAACATTTAGTTCTATGTGTAGATGTTAAAACCTGCACCAATTTTCAAAACCATACTACACCTCTCAGAAAGTATATTTATTTACTACACTTTCAAAGTATATTATTATTACTACACTTTCAAGTAAGAAAATTATACAAGAAAGTATCACAATTTCTGAAATTATTCATAGAATGTGAGCTATAAATTTTGGTAGTATTTAAGGAATGAAAGATTATAATGATGAAAATACAAGGGAAGACTTAGAAAAAATTAAATTAAATTAAATTATATAAGATATAAATCACCAGTAGTTGGCTTTCAGAGCTAAAAAAACAACACAAGCTCTAGTACTACTTAAATTGCTTTGCTTCTTATTAGCATGTCCTAGAAATGAAGAGTGAATGCTTATTTATAGGCTTCAAATACGACAAAGGTGGTTTGTGATATCTACATAATTCTACAAAGTTCTACTAATTATGATTTATGATTCTAGAATATTATAAGTTGGAAAATTCTAGAATGCTATCACCAACTTGCACTATCTACATAGTCATGGATATATTTGAAAATTATATCATGATCTTCAATACTCCTCCTTGATACAGTTTTCTATGACTCCAATCATTGACCGTAGCTGCTCAAGCTTTACTCTTGGTAATGCGAAGAAGCCTCCAATTTGTTTTCTAGTTTTACAATACTAGTGTTTTATATCTTTGTTCTCACCCACTTATCTAACAACGTGATATTTAATTGACATATATTTTTTTTTTTTATGGATTGGATTCTCTGCAATCGCTATTACTGATTTATTATCATAGAATATTGCAGTAGCCTTAGTCTCTTGATCCCTCATATTACGTAGTATTCATCTCGGAAATATAGCTTGGTTGGTGGTCTCTATATCTGCTACATAATTAGCTTATTATGTTGATTGTGAAATTATTGCTTGCTTCTAATACGCTCAAGAGAATACTTTTGATCCAAGTGAGAATCATCCTTATTAAAACAAAATCATAGCTATCAATTAGCTATTAAGGCAGAATCATAATTATCATTAAAGCTCCTCATATTTTAGCAAATTTCCAACTCATATATTAACTATTCTGATATGCCCCCCACAAGTGGGACTATGTATATTGGAAAGGCCCAACTTGGATATAATATTCTGATGGGAAGTGTTGGCTAGAGGTTTTGTGAAACCATCAGCCAACTGAGCAGCGGAAGAAACTGGCAGTAGATGTATGAGACCCAACTTGATTTTCTCTCGAACCACAT
This sequence comes from Lupinus albus, assembly GCA_009771035.1. Classification (NCBI taxonomy): domain Eukaryota; kingdom Viridiplantae; phylum Streptophyta; class Magnoliopsida; order Fabales; family Fabaceae; genus Lupinus; species Lupinus albus. Next base: position 10,525,284 of record CM020001.1, on the reverse strand, counting down.
GACAATCTATTTCAATGTGTTTGCTTCCTTAATGAAAAACTGGATTATGTGCAAGATATATGGCAGATTTATTGTCACAGTAAAGAGAAACTGGCTTGGTTAAAAATATAGAGAAATCATGAAGCAAATATGTCGACCATTGGATTTCACATGTTAGGGATGCTAGTGCATGATACTCGGCTTCTGTAAAGGAACGTGATACTGTTGATTGTTTCTTTGATTTCCAAGAAATCAAAGAACTTCCAATGAAGACACAATATCTTGTGATGGATTTGCGTGTATCCAAACAACTAGCCCAATCTGAATCAGCAAAACCAGTGAGATGGTGATCAGATGATGCTTTGAAGAACAAACCTGTTTTATAATGTAACACCCTAAATTTAAGTCTCTAAAATTATAGTATCAGTCCTGGGATTCTCGCCTGGGCAAGAAAGACTCACCTGGGATTCTCGCCTGAGTGAGAGTTGGCTCGCTTGAGCGAGAGTGGTCTCGCCTGAGCGAGTGTTGGCTCGCCTGGGCGAGAAAAGTGACATTTTGGACCTGTCGAGGCTGTAAGATCCTTGCTTCAGCGAGAGGATTCTTGCTTGAGCGAGAGATGCCTCGCCTGGGCGAGAGTTCCCTCGTTTGGGCGAGAGTTCCCTCGCCTGGGCGAGAGGTTCAGATCTGAGTTTTTAAAATGAGAGTCATTGTTATTATGGCCTTAATTTTAATTATTGAGATGTAAAAAGAGAGAATTGAAATGGTTTTAAAGAGATATAATTTGCAAAGGAAATGTAAACTGTTGGAAGATTTTATTGACAGTTACCAACATCTATGATGGTTTATTGTAGTAACTCGTCCAACGTATATTTACCACTTACATAATTAACTACACAATAATTACAGATACTTCCATGTGTACATCTGCTTGGTAAGAAGTGAGCATCCTCTTCCATTCACGGCTTTGGCCTTTTCAAAGAACTACTCCCAAAACTCTATAGATTGAAGCAGTTTCTATTATTCTGCCAGAAAAAAATAAGATTTCAAAAGCCAAAAAGAAACAGTTTATCAATTAGCAAATGACAATAAGAAGGATGGAAAGGCTGGTCAAAAGTCACAAACAAGAACTCAAAGATGGCAACATGGACAGGCATAATCAGAAACTTCAGTTACACTTGCAATAAATTAGTAGTTTTGATTAGTGTTAAAAAGGGGTAATCAAGCAATTGACAGGTGAGTCTATTGTCAGCTGAAAGGACCTTATAAATCAATTCCCAACCCACTCAACTATAAAAATGAAGGCAAAATCAGACAGAGACGGAGACTTAACCACATAACAATACACATACTCTGATATCAAACAAGAAGTCAATATATATATATATATACTGTGGATTCAGAAAAATTCCCATAACCATAGCTTCCATCCAGAGAATTCTTATCTTCCTTATCCATCTATATACATATCACATATACATATACATATACATCTACAACGTCAAGCTACCTCTCCATACACAACAAAACTGAAATCAAAGAGAGAAAATCAGACACGCATACTTAGACATATATTGGCATATGCAATACACCACACAATTCCATCAGAAAGCATACGCTCCTACACCATACAATTCCATCAGACATACACCAACAAATCCAGGAAAAAAGCCTCTACTACCTATCATACACACACACACATCACACTAACAGTGTATACAATCTTCATTGTCCATCATATAGCAAAATAGAGAATCACACACAGGAGAGGCATAACTATAGGTTCTATCATATATCATACATATTACATCAACAAGCAAGAACAGGCAAGATAAGGATCCGGCAAGGATAACACCAACAAGGTCACATACTAAGACATACGGTCTCCGAAATCTTTGGGTTTGGCGGAAACGATACCCATTCGTGAATGAGAATCGGAAACGGAAAATAGAGATATGGAGAAGATGATGGTTAACTATTCTTTAAACCACCATGGTAGAGGTGCTCACTCTCCAATGACCCTCTCTGTTGCCGCTGATGGAGAAAATGAAACGGAGAAGAAGACCAGAGCAAACTCGCTCCTCCATTGCTACGGCTGCTGCTTCTTCCTTCTCCATGGTCGCTGTCGCTGGAATCGGGAGACAGGGGAAGAGGATCTAGGGATTTCGGATCCCCCTTGGTGAGAAAGGAGGCTAACCAAATGACCTCTCTCTGCCAAATTCATTACATTCTCTTTTCGGTTGTTTCAATTCATTTCAATTCTTTAATTGCACCTTTGCTTCTTATTTTTACATTTTTTATGTTTATTTCATTAATCCTAACAAATGCTTGTTTTGTCAAATTACATTAAAATGAAAGATAATCATATATTTGGTATCACATATCTTGTATTATTTGGAAAAGATAATTACTAAAATGAATTTCAGTGGAATTTTTATAGTAAGGTTGTGCCCGTGTTGTCTCTAAATTCTCTGAAAATGGGAAGGAGGTCTACGACCAGTGCCGTCTCTAAACTATTAATTCCATATCAAACATTTCAAAGCAAAATTATTGTATTATTTACTCAAATGATTTTAAATGGAGTTTTATAGTAAGGTTAGGGCCCGTGTTGTCTCTAAATTCTCTGAAAATGGGAAAGAGGTCTACGACCAGTGCCGTCTCTAAACTATTAATTCTATATCAAATATTTCAAAGCAAAATTATTGTATTATTTACTCAAATGACTTTAAATGGAGTTTTATAGTAAAGTTAGGGCCCATATTGTCTCTAAATTCTCTGAAAATGGGAAGGAGGTCTACGACTAGTGCCGTCTCTAAACTATTAATTCCATATCAAATATTTCAAATCAAAATTATTGTATTATTTACTCAAATGACTTTAAATGGAGTTTTATAGTAAGGTTAGGGCCCGTGTTGTCTCTAAATTCTCCGAAAATGGGAAGGAGGTCTACGACCAGTGCCGTCTCTAAACTATTAATTCTATATCAAATATTTTAAATAAATTTAATCAAATTATTTAAAATGGAATTTTTTATAGTAAGGTTATGGCCCGTTTTGTCTCTAAATTCTCTGAAAATGGGAAGGAGGTCTACGACCAGTGTCGTCTCTAAACTATTAATTCCATATCAAAATTGTTTTAGTAAAAATTTATTTTATTACTCAACCAAATCGATACCTTCAAATCAACGAAACCAGCCAATTAATTTTCGAACCAGAACTACGTAGCCTTGATTTCCCTATTGCACCTAGGGATACGTAGGAGCAAGACGAACTCTTGTCAGGCGCAACAATAAAAAATAGAACATTTTGTTTTTATTTACTGAGTTTTAATAAAGAATTTTTAAGGGTATAAGAGTCCATGTTGTTAGCGAGGGTACCGTTTTAATACGGGCGGACGGGGTGCTAATACCTTCCCCGATCCGTAATCGACTCCCGAGCTCAGAATCTCTGATTAAAGGCCAAATTATCCCAATTGGGCATATCTAGAGTTTTCTACGTTTTAACCACAAAAAATGTAGTGGCTATTCCAAATCAATTGAAAGAGGTAGAAATCGAGTTCGCCTCTCCCCAAGTCGCAAGGCCGGTCTTCCAACCGAAAATCGGGTCGCGACAACTGGCGACTCTGCTGGGGAAAACCCATAAGAGAGTCAGGCCTAGAATTGTTAATAACATGGACTCAAATACCCTTTTTTGTTTTGTGTTTATTTTTTAGAATTACCATTTGCTATACTTTCTTGCTTTACTTTGTTTTAAATTCTGCGATAATTATTGCATCTTGTGGGGTGGAGATTTATTTAAAAAAAGGGTTTGCACGCTTCCTAACACACGAACACAATACACTTAAGTTACACACACATATGCCCTATACCCGGGTATTAGAGATTAGGTTTTTAAATAAAAAAGGGACATATGCCTTGCTGGTGCTGGCCTTGTGTCAAATCTTACATTGGCGAGATGAACCACCCAGATTGTTCCCGATATTATGAGTTAAACCGCTTAGGGAGCTCGTCTCCTTTCGTTTCTAACCTGTAATATTCGGTTTTCCTTTCTTTCGAGACTGGATGCAATCTGGCGACGTATAAACCCAAAACATTTTTCATCGAGTCCACTTTAATTGACATATAGTACCTCACTATAGGGTTGTGACTTTTACAATATCCAAAACCTTGTAAGTGTACCTTGTTTAGGACACGGGAAGCATAACCTAATTTTATCCGTCACTCATAATTTGGGACTTCTGTCCCACATAAGAATGTTCATGCCTGAGTGTTGTAAGGATATCATTGCACTTAGATGTCCTTGTTTCACAAGGACGGCTAAATCACAGCATTCCCTACTATGGGCTAAGCGCCCTAGGGATAATTTTCTATTCCCTACCATGGGCTAGGTGCCCTAGGGATAACTTCGATTCCTAACCATGGGCTAGGTGCCCTAGTGATAACTTCGATTCCTAACCATGGGCTAGGCGCCCTAGGGATCAATTTTCCGATATCCGAATAAACTTGGGGTTTTACCTTTTAACTCTAAGTTTGCCTTAACCGTATAATTAGTGTCAAATATACCATGACATTTTACTGTATTGTAAATTAAGGCTACATTCCACTAATTAGGGTCCATCACGCCCTACGGGCGTACAAAATACATTAACATTACTGCATCATGTTCATGCATACCATTCATTCACACATTCATACATCATCCGAATATTCATAAAAAAAAATAAAAAAAAATCATCATAAAAATTCATATATACCATTCATTCATACATCATTCAAACATTCATCAAAAAAGAAAGAAAAATTGTCATCCCGATATTTATAAAAAATCTATAATGAATCAAAAATAAAAAATATCATTCACACATGCACATATGCATTCAAAAAGTGAAAAAAAATTCATCAATGAAACTTTCATCTATTCATACAAAAAAAGATATATATCATCATACATTCATATACATATGAAAAAAAAAAAAATCATTCAAACTTTGCATAACATGCCATGCATTTCATGCATTACCATAAAAATTAAAAATAAGTAAATTCATGCACTTCATATGCATGCAAAAAAAAAAGATAAAGGTGTTTTGACTTTTTATTTCATTCATGCATCACATGCATAAAAAATCTCATCTCATACACAATGCATACCATCTATAAATAAAAAATTCATGATCAAATTCCTTTCCTGAGAGAAATTTGGTAAAGATATATACATCAGTTCTTAGCATTATGACAATACCTTGCTACCAAAACTAACTTGAAAAAAGTAAAAACAACTTGTATTTAATAGATGCAATCTAGGTCTGAAACCTTGTGTTTCTTCTGAAATTGTCATCAACTGCAGGCGACCTTGCGGGGTAAGCTCCCAAGACACCAAATGTAGGACAAAATGTTTATTGGGCGATGCTAAGAAATGATCTAGATGCAATCATGGTCTGAGGCCTTGTGTTTCCTCTTAGATTGTCATCAACGCAGGAGAAACTATTGTGGTACGCCTCATAGTAATCAAATGCGGGGTGAAATGCCTTATTATGCCAATTTGTCTCAATAGAAAAGGACTTGTGTTTCTTTCTAAAAGTTCACTTTCTAAAGAAAAAAAGCATTCATATCATTATAACATTCAATAATCATTTCATAAACATCGAACATATTTCTTAAAAAAGAGTCATTTCTAATATGATCAAAATGACTTGTTATCCAAATATATTCATTATTCCTCTAAAGCACCCCTACATCAAACGATTTTAAGATTGACTGATGGCAGACCAAGAAGATTGACAAGATGTTTATTGGGCGATGCTAAGAAACGATCTAGATGCAATCATGGTCTGAGGCCTTGTGTTTCCTCTTAGATTGTCATCAACGCATGAGAAACTATTGTGGTACACCTCATAGTAATCAAATGCGGGGTGAAATGCCTTATTATGCCAATTTGTCTCAATAGAAAAGGACTTGTGTTTCTTTCTAAAAGTTCACTTTCTAAAGAAAAAAAGCATTCATATCATTATAACATTCAATAATCATTTCATAAACATCGAACATATTTCTTAAAAAAGAGTCATTTCTAATATGATCAAAATGACTTGTTATCCAGATATATTCATTATTCCTCTAAAGCACCCCTACATGAAACGATTTTAAGATTGACTGATGGCAGACCAAGAAGTAAATAAGTCAGAGGTGGCAGAGCTCAGGGAACAAATGACCGAAATGATGAATATGATCTTAGTCATGCAAGAGATGAAAGCTAGTACGAATAGTACTACAAACTCTCACATGAGACAACAGACCACCAAAGCTTACAAAAGAAGCAGCATCCCTGTTCACAATGCTACAGAGAAGGAGAAGGAAGATGTGAACAAGTGGGATTCAATTAAAGAAAGATTGAAAGTTGTGGAAGAGACTAATTATCCTGACATAAAAAATATATTTGAGACGTGTCTGGTGCCTGATTTAGTTTTGCCACCCAAGTTCAAGGTTCCAGAATTCGACAAATATGATGGAACAACTTGTCCCAAAATCCATTTACATATATATGCTAGGAAAATGTCGATGTACCATGACAATGACAATATATTGATCCACTGCTTCCAGGAAAGTCTGGTAGGAATTGCTACCACTTGGTATATCCACTTGGAGAAAGAAAAGGTGAAAACTTTTCTTGATCTTTCTAATGCCTTTATCAAGAAATATAAGTACAATGAAGACTCTGCTCCGGACAGAACTCAGCTTCAGAACATGTCCACGAGGCAGAGCGAGTCTTTCAAAGATTATGCTCAAAGGTGGAGGGGAGTCGCCTCACAAGTCTTACCTAGCCTAGAGGAAGACGAACAGCTTGCCATTTTCATCAACACTCTCCAGAACCCATATTTTGATCGTATGATAGGGAACGTAACTCCAGATTTTAATGCCTTGATTAAGGTTGGAAGTAGAATTGAGCAAAGTTTGAAAAGTGGGAAAATAGAAGGCGATCAACTAAGTGCAAATGAAGGCAAGAGTTTATCCAGCATGATAAAGGAGGAATGGGAAACAAATTTCTTGGCTGATGGGCGAAAATACAAGAAACCGAAACACCATCATCAAAACCCATACTCCAAAGCCTCATACGCTTATCAAACTTCATATCCATACATTGCCTTTCTATACCATATACTCTCACAATTTCCAAAACACAGCCCAAACACAAACCAAATACATGTTCCTCAACAAACCCGAAACAATTACCAAAGCATAAACACAAATTACACCCAAAGAAATCCGTACTTTGACCCTATTCCAATATCTTATGTTGAACTCTTTGACCAACTTCAAGACTAAGGAATGTTAAATCCAGTGGAAGGAAAGGTTTTTGAGCCACCTTGTCCTAAATGGTATGATCCTGCCGCTAGTTGCACATATCATTACAACATTGCAGGACACCTATAGAGAAATGCAGAGACCTCAAATACAAGGTACAAGAACTGATAGATTCCAAGATGTTGGATTTCGGGCAGGAAATAGAAAAATGCTGAGGGAAACTCTCTGCCCAACCAAGAAATACAACAAAATTGACAGTGTATTTTGTTTGCAATCCCTACTACTCTCCCCAAGGCTCTAGTGTCATGAAATAATGGGGCACCCATGTTATTGTATCATAAATAAAAGTTTATTTTCTAATGCACATCTTCTTAATGATTACATACTATTGCATTGATCATGCAAATTATCATCTCAACACTTTATTCCACAAATCTCATTCCAAAAAAAAAAAAACAAGTCAAACCAAATTAATTCATGCATTAATATGAGATACTCGACTCAATAATTTGAATGAAATGGAGGATGATGCAAATGTAAGACCCATAATAGTGCAGATCCTTAGGAAAATCTTTTCTAATGACACAAGGCATCCTTAAAAAATCTCAAACACAAAGAAGATATCCCTAGTCACCCAATTTGAGCCTTAGACTTTATGAAAGGAGATTTCTTCTAAATGACCCACAAAATATCAATAACCTTGGGTAGGGTAGTTATTCAATTGTTTTCCTTGACATTCAACTATTAAAGAAAAAAAGAAATACACTATACTTACACCATTTTACATATCTAACCCGAAGAGTGAAAACCCAAAAAAGTCAAACAAAAATGTTCATTGGCTAAAGTGCAAAATAACAAAAAGAAAAAACAAAAAAATGCAAACAAGCCTGCTGAGATTTCAAAATAAAAATCTCAGGCAAAAGTCAGGTCAAATAAAATGCACTATCAATGATCATCAAATGGAACAAGTCAAATACCCATCGGGGAGATTATCGCCTAAAATTTAGGCGTTCATATATTCCATCACCAAAAAAATCCAACAAAATTTTAGTAGTTGAATGTCATGTCAAAAAACCATTGAATTAGGTCAATGGAGAAAGGCGGATGCAGAAAGGGGTATGGGAAATACTTATTTGAGCCTATATCATTTTCCTTGAAAACCCTTAGCCATGCCAAGATACAAGCTTAAAAGACCTTGTTGAGGATTCGATTTGCCTAAGGTATGCACTTAGGCGGGAGAAATGCTGACTCCAATAAATCTCATTAAGTTTTGATAAGAATATCTCACTTTCAATGCATCGGATTAAATTCAATTATCTTACCATCATCACCACCACATCAAGACAAAAAATAAAATTTACATGATCAGTGTTTTTAGTATTCGTTTTTAAAAGAGTTGTGCATTAAAATACACGACAAGTGAAAACCAAAGGAGGGTGCAATAAATCAAGAGAAATGATGACAGTTAATCCAAACTAGGGCAGTTTTGAAGAGATTCTCTTGATTAAGCCCACAATTGAATATATGAAGAATGAGATGGAATCGAACACATGAAACTGGGGCAAGGCTGAAGTTGCTCATCATGGATTAGTCCAAAATCCCTCAACTAACCAGAATCAAGATCTTGTGCTCTCGCCTTTAAACTTGAAGGGTGACTAATGCTTTCATGCACTTTTGAATGTTACTTTAGGGTGTAAAAAAAATCTTCAAGACAAAAAAGTATAAAAACGAGTGCTTGGTTGAAAACCCTTAAGGGCGACCTGAGAAAAGGAGAGCGATGCTAAGTCGAAAACCTTCAACGGCGACTTGGTATCATAATAAAAAGAGAAAATTCCCGACAGCTACCTACGTTAGGTACTCTGTGCAAAAGTTAGGGAAAGAAACGAACACCCTCAAGTGAAAACTCATTAATGCTCATCTGCAACATGCAAACTGGAACGAATATTCAAAGCCTGAGTCACAACCTAAGTTTGAAAGGATTCCCCACAAGTCTATGATAAAGATATTGGGGCAATTTATTGGAGATCATACTCTTCCAATAAATTCTTAAAGATACTGGGCAATTGGAGATCATACTTTTCCAATAATTTCTTAAAGATATTGGGGCAATTTATTGGAGATCCTACTCTTCCAATAAATTCTTAAAGATACTAGGGCAATTTATTGGAGATCCTACTCTTCCAATAAATTATTAACAAGACACTGGGGCATTTAATAGTTTCACCTACCGCAAACTGGGGCAGTTCCTCGAAGGACCAAAGTGATACCAGAAAGCAGTCCATTCAACAACAACTCTGCCAACCAAAGACAAAATAAGATATTGAAATTAAAAGTTGTGAGGGTGCTGAAGAGCAATTTTGAAGAAAAAATGAATCATAAAAAAAAATTCAAATCCAACTTTATAAAAGTTGAATCTAATTTTGATCAAATCATCAAATGATCGTGGTTCTTACACCACTTCATCCAAAAAACATAACCTACTGTCATTCATTATATACATACATACATATCATGTCATCAATTTAAGACAATACATACTCATGCATTCATACATCACAAAGCATACTACTATACGTTCAAATACAAAACATGCATCATTTTTGCATAATCACACCTTCAAAGGTGGTCGATCAAATTTTAAAACAAAAAACATTGTCGGACCCAGACGCCGAAATGTTATAATGTTGTTGGACTCAGACGCCAGAACGTTCTTTAAACAAACATCGAATTTATTTTCAGTCTCGAGCCACTGAGAGCTCGCAAATTTATTTTCTGTCTTGAGCCACTGAGAGCTCGCAAATTTATTTTATGTCTCGAGCCACTGAGAGCTCGCAAATTTATTTTATGTCTCGAGCCACTGAGAGCTCGCAAATTTATTTTCTGTATCGAGCCACTAAGAGCTCGCAAATTTATTTTCTGTATCGAGCCACTAAGAGCTCGCAAATTTAGTTTATGTCTCGAGCCACTGAGAGCTCATAAATTTATTTTCTGTCTCGAGCCACTGAGAGATCGCAATTTATTTTTCTGTCTCAAGCCACTGAGGGCTCGCAAATTTATTTTCAGTCTCGAGCCACTAAGAGCTCACAAATTTATTTTCTGTCTCGAGCCACTGAGAGCTCGCAATTTATTTTATGTCTCGAGCCACTGAGAGGTCGCAAATTTATTTTCTGTATCGAGCCACTGAGAGCTCGCAAATTTATTTTATGTCTCGAGCCACTAAGAGCTCGCAAATTTATTTTCTGTCTCGAGCCACTGAGAGCTCGCAAATTTATTTTCTGTCTCGAGCCACTGAGAGCTCGCAATTTATTTTCATGTCTCGAGCCACTGAGGGCTCGCAAATTTATTTTCAGTCTCGAGCCACTGAGAGCTCACAAATTTATTTTCTGTATCGAGCCACTAAGAGCTCGCAAATTTATTTTATGTCTCGAGCCACTGAGAGCTCGCAAACTTATTTTTCTTTCTCTAGTCAATGAGTGCTCGCAAATTTATTTTCAGTCTCGAGCCACTGAGAACTCACAAATTTATTTTCTGTCTCGAGCCACTGAGAGCTCGCAATTTATTTTATGTCTCGAGCCACTGAGAGCTCGCAAATTTATTTTCTGTATCGAGCCACTGAGAGCTAGCAAATTTATTTTATGTCTCGAGCCACTGAGAGCTCGCAAATTTATTTTATGTCTCGAGCCACTGAGAGCTCGCAAATTTATTTTCTGTATCGAGCCACTGAGAGCTCGCAAATTTATTTTATGTCTCGAGCCACTGAGAGCTCGCAAACTTATTTTTCTTTCTCTAGTCAATGAGTGCTCGCAAATTTATTTTCAGTCTCGAGCCACTGAGAACTCACAAATTTATTTTCTGTCTCGAGCCACTGAGAGCTCGCAATTTATTTTATGTCTCGTGCCACTGAGAGCTCGCAAATTTATTTTCTGTATCGAGCCACTGAGAGATAGCAAATTTATTTTATGTCTCGAGCCACTGAGAGCTCGCAAATTTATTTTCTGTCTCGAGCCACTAAGAGCTCACAAATTTATTTTCTGTCTCGAGCCACTGAGAGCTCGCAATTTACTTTTCTGTCTCGAGCCATTGAGGGCTCGCAAATTTATTTTCAGTCTCGAGCCACTGAGAGCTCACAAATTTATTTTCTGTCTCGAGCCACTAAGAGCTCGCAATTTATTTTTCTGTCTCGAGCCACTGAGAGCTCGCAATTTATTTTCTGTCTCGAGCCACTGAGAGCTCGCAATTTATTTTCTATCTCGAGCCACTGAGAGCTCGCAAATTTATTTTCAGTCTCGAGCCACTGAGAGCTCGCAAATTTATTTTCTATCTTGAGCCACTGAGAGCTCGCAAATTTATTTTATGTCTCGAGCCACTGAGAGCTCGCAAATTTATTTTCTGTATCGAGCCACTAAGAGCTCGCAAATTTATTTTATGTCTCGAGCCACTGAGAGCTCGCAAACTTATTTTTCTTTCTCTAGTCAATGAGTGCTCGCAAATTTATTTTCAGTCTCGAGCCACTGAGAACTCACAAATTTATTTTCTGTCTCGAGCCACTGAGAGCTCGCAATTTATTTTATGTCTCGAGCCACTGAGAGCTCGCAAATTTATTTTCTGTATCGAGCCACTGAGAGCTAGCAAATTTATTTTATGTCTCGAGCCACTGAGAGCTCGCAAATTTATTTTATGTCTCGAGCCACTGAGAGCTCGCAAATTTATTTTCTGTATCGAGCCACTGAGAGCTCGCAAATTTATTTTATGTCTCGAGCCACTGAGAGCTCGCAAACTTATTTTTCTTTCTCTAGTCAATGAGTGCTCGCAAATTTATTTTCAGTCTCGAGCCACTGAGAACTCACAAATTTATTTTCTGTCTCGAGCCACTGAGAGCTCGCAATTTATTTTATGTCTCGTGCCACTGAGAGCTCGCAAATTTATTTTCTGTATCGAGCCACTGAGAGATAGCAAATTTATTTTATGTCTCGAGCCACTGAGAGCTCGCAAATTTATTTTCTGTCTCGAGCCACTGAGAGCTCACAAATTTATTTTCTGTCTCGAGCCACTGAGAGCTCGCAATTTATTTTTCTGTCTCGAGCCATTGAGGGCTCGCAAATTTATTTTCAGTCTCGAGCCACTGAGAGCTCACAAATTTATTTTCTGTCTCGAGCCACTGAGGGCTCGCAATTTATTTTCTGTCTCGAGCCACTGAGAGCACGCAATTTATTTTCTGTCTCGAGCCACTGAGAGCTCCCAAATTTATTTTCAGTCTTGAGCCACTGAGAGCTCGCAAATTTATTTTCTGTCTTGAGCCACTGAGAGCTCGCAAATTTATTTTATGTCTCGAGCCACTGAGAGCTCGCAAATTTATTTTATGTCTCGAGCCACTGAGAGCTCGCAAATTTATTTTCTGTATCGAGCCACTGAGAGCTCCCAAATTTATTTTATGTCTCGAGCCACTGAGAGCTCGCAAACTTATTTTTCTTTCTCTAGTCAATGAGTGCTCGCAAATTTATTTTCAGTCTCGAGCCACTGAGAACTCACAAATTTATTTTCTGTCTCGAGCCACTGAGAGCTCGCAATTTATTTTATGTCTCGAGCCACTGAGAGCTCGCAAATTTATTTTCTGTATCGAGCCACTGAGAGCTAGCAAATTTATTTTATGTCTCGAGCCACTGAGAGCTCGCAAATTTATTTTATGTCTCGAGCCACTGAGAGCTCGCAAATTTATTTTCTGTATCGAGCCACTGAGAGCTCCCAAATTTATTTTATGTCTCGAGCCACTGAGAGCTCGCAAACTTATTTTTCTTTCTCTAGTCAATGAGTGCTCGCAAATTTATTTTCAGTCTCGAGCCACTGAGAACTCACAAATTTATTTTCTGTCTCGAGCCACTGAGAGCTCGCAATTTATTTTATGTCTCGAGCCACTGAGAGCTCGCAAATTTATTTTCTGTATCGAGCCACTGAGAGCTAGCAAATTTATTTTATGTCTCGAGCCACTGAGAGCTCGCAAATTTATTTTATGTCTCGAGCCACTGAGAGCTCGCAAATTTATTTTCTGTATCGAGCCACTGAGAGCTCCCAAATTTATTTTATGTCTCGAGCCACTGAGAGCTCGCAAACTTATTTTTCTTTCTCTAGTCAATGAGTGCTCGCAAATTTATTTTCAGTCTCGAGCCACTGAGAACTCACAAATTTATTTTCTGTCTCGAGCCACTGAGAGCTCGCAATTTATTTTATGTCTCGAGCCACTGAGAGCTCGCAAATTTATTTTCTGTATCGAGCCACTGAGAGCTAGCAAATTTATTTTATGTCTCGAGCCACTGAGAGCTCGCAAATTTATTTTATGTCTCGAGCCACTGAGAGCTCGCAAATTTATTTTCTGTATCGAGCCACTGAGAGCTCGCAAATTTATTTTATGTCTCGAGCCACTGAGAGCTCGCAAACTTATTTTTCTTTCTCTAGTCAATGAGTGCTCGCAAATTTATTTTCAGTCTCGAGCCACTGAGAACTCACAAATTTATTTTCTGTCTCGAGCCACTGAGAGCTCGCAATTTATTTTATGTCTCGAGCCACTGATAGCTCGCAAATTTATTTTCTGTATCGAGCCACTGAGAGCTAGCAAATTTATTTTATGTCTCGAGCCACTGAGAGCTCGCAAATTTATTTTCTGTCTCGAGCCACTGAGAGCTCACAAATTTATTTTCTGTCTCGAGCCACTGAGAGCTCGCAATTTATTTTTCTGTCTCGAGCCATTGAGGGCTCGCAAATTTATTTTCAGTCTCGAGCCACTGAGAGCTCACAAATTTATTTTCTGTCTCGAGCCACTAAGAGCTCGCAATTTATTTTTCTGTCTCGAGCCACTGAGAGCTCGCAATTTATTTTCTGTCTCGAGCCACTGAGAGCACGCAATTTATTTTCTATCTCGAGCCACTGAGAGCTCCCAAATTTATTTTCAGTCTCGAGCCACTGAGAGCTCGCAAATTTATTTTCTGTCTGGAGCCACTGAGAGCTCGCAAATTTATTTTATGTCTCGAGCCACTGAGAGCTCGCAAATTTATTTTATGTCTCGAGCCACTTAGCGCTCGCAAATTTATTTTCTGTATCGAGCCACTGAGAGCTCACAAATTTATTTTATGTCTCGAGCCACTGAGAGCTCGCAAACTTATTTTTCTTTCTCTAGTCAATGAGTGCTCGCAAATTTATTTTCAGTCTCGAGCCACTGAGAACTCACAAATTTATTTTCTGTCTCGAGCCACTGAGAGCTCGCAATTTATTTTATGTCTCGAGCCACTGAGAGCTCGCAAATTTATTTTCTGTATCGAGCCACTGAGAGCTAGCAAATTTATTTTATGTCTCGAGCCACTGAGAGCTCGCAAATTTATTTTCTGTCTCGAGCCACTAAGAGCTCACAAATTTATTTTCTGTCTCGAGCCACTGAGAGCTCGCAATTTATTTTTCTGTCTCGAGCCATTGAGGGCTCGCAAATTTATTTTCAGTCTCGAGCCACTGAGAGCTCACAAATTTATTTTCTGTCTCAAGCCACTAAGAGCTCGCAATTTATTTTTCTGTCTCGAGCCACTGAGAGCTCGCAATTTATTTTCTGTCTCGAGCCACTGAGAGCACGCAATTTATTTTCTATCTCGAGCCACTGAGAGCTCCCAAATTTATTTTCAGTCTCGAGCCACTGAGAGCTCGCAAATTTGTTTTCAGTCTTGAGCCACTGAGAGCTCGCAAATTTATTTTATGTCTCGAGCCACTTAGAGCTCGCAAATTTATTTTATGTCTCGAGCCACTGAGAGCTCGCAAATTTATTTTCTGTATCGAGTCACTGAGAGCTCACAAATTTATTTTATGTCTCGAGCCACTTAGAGCTCGCAAATTTATTTTCTGTCTCGAGCCACTGAGAGCTCGCAAATTTAATTTCTCTCTCGAGCCACTGAGAGCTCGCAAATTTATTGTCTGTCTCGAACCACTGAGAGCTCGCAAATTTATTTTCTATCTCGAGCCACTAAGAGCTCGCAAATTTATTTTCAGTCTCGAGCCACTGAGAGCTCGCAAATTTATTTTCTATCTTCAGCCACTGAGAGCTCGCAAATTTATTTTATGTCTCGAGCCACTGAGAGCTCGCAAATTTATTTTCTGTATCGAGCCATTGAGAGCTCGCAAATTTATTTTATGTCTCGAGCCACTGCGAGCTCGCAAACTTATTTTTCTTTCTCTAGTCAATGAGTGCTCGCAAATTTATTTTCAGTCTCGAGCCACTGAGAACTCACAAATTTATTTTCTGTCTCGAGCCACTGAGAGCTCGCAATTTATTTTATGTCTCGAGCCACTGAGAGCTCGCAAATTTATTTTCTGTATCGAGCCACTAAGAGCTAGCAAATTTATTTTATGTCTCGAGCCACTTAGAGCTCGCAAATTTATTTTATGTCTCGAGCCACTGAGAGCTCGCAAATTTATTTTCTGTATCGAGCCACTGATAGCTCGCAAATTTATTTTATGTTTCGAGCCACTAAGAGCTCGCAAACTTATTTTTCTTTCTCTAGTCAATGAGTGCTCGCAAATTTATTTTCAGTCTCGAGCCACTGAGAACTCACAAATTTATTTTCTGTCTCGAGCCACTAAGAGCTCGCAATTTATTTTATGTCTCGAGCCACTGAGAGCTCGCAAATTTATTTTCTGTATCGAGCCACTAAGAGCTAGCAAATTTATTTTATGTCTCGAGCCACTGAGAGCTCGCAAATTTATTTTCTGTCTCGAGCCACTGAGAGCTCACAAATTTATTTTCTGTCTCGAGCCACTGAGAGCTCGCAATTTATTTTTCTGTCTCGAGCCATTGAGGGCTCGCAAATTTATTTTCAGTCTCGAGCCACTGAGAGCTCACTAATTTATTTTCTGTCTCGAGCCACTGAGAGCTCGCAATTTATTTTTCTGTCCCGAGCCACTGAGAGCTCGCAATTTATTTTCTGTCTCGAGCCACTGAGAGCTCGCAATTTATTTTCTATCTCGAGCCACTGAGAGCTCGCAAATTTATTTTCAGTCTCGAGCCACTGAGAGCTCGCAAATTTATTTTCTATCTTGAGCCACTGAGAGCTCGCAAATTTATTTTATGTCTCGAGCCACTGAGAGCTCGCAAATTTATTTTCTGTATCGAGCCACTAAGAGCTCGCAAATTTATTTTATGTCTCGAGCCACTGAGAGCTCGCAAACTTATTTTTCTTTCTCTAGTCAATGAGTGCTCGCAAATTTATTTTCAGTCTCGAGCCACTGAGAACTCACAAATTTATTTTCTGTCTCGAGCCACTGAGAGCTCGCAATTTATTTTATGTCTCGAACCACTGAGAGCTCGCAAATTTATTTACTGTATCGAGCCACTGAGAGCTAGCAAATTTATTTTATGTCTCGAGCCACTGAGAGCTCGCAAACTTATTTTTCTTTCTCTAGTCAATGAGTGCTCGCAAATTTATTTTCAGTCTCGAGCCACTGAGAGCTCGCAAATTTATTTTCTGTATCGAGCCACTGAGAGCTAGCAAATTTATTTTATGTCTCGAGCCACTGAGAGCTCGCAAACTTATTTTTCTTTCTGTAGTCAATGAGTGCTCGCAAATTTATTTTCAGTCTCGAGCCACTGAGAACTCACAAATTTATTTTCTGTCTCGAGCCACTGAGAGCTCGCAATTTATTTTATGTCTCGAGCCACTGAGAGCTCGCAAATTTATTTTCTGTATCGAGCCACTGAGAGCTAGCAAATTTATTTTATGTCTCGAGCCACTGAGAGCTCGCAAACTTATTTTTCTTTCTCTAGTCAATGAGTGCTCGCAAATTTATTTTCAGTCTCGAGCCACTGAGAGCTCGCAAATTTATTTTCTGTATCGAGCCACTGAGAGCTAGCAAATTTATTTTATGTCTCGAGCCACTGAGAGCTCGCAAACTTATTTTTCTTTCTGTAGTCAATGAGTGCTCGCAAATTTATTTTCAGTCTCGAGCCACTGAGAACTCACAAATTTATTTTCTGTCTCGAGCCACTGAGAGCTCGCAATTTATTTTATGTCTCGAGCCACTGAGAGCTCGCAAATTTATTTTTTGTATCGAGCCACTGAGAGATAGCAAATTTATTTTATGTCTCGAGCCACTGAGAGCTCGCAAATTTATTTTCTGTCTCGAGCCACTGAGAGCTCACAAATTTATTTTCTGTCTCGAGCCACTGAGAGCTCGCAATTTATTTTTCTGTCTCGAGCCATTGAGGGCTCGCAAATTTATTTTCAGTCTCAAGCCACTGAGAGCTCACAAATTTATTTTCTGTCTCGAGCCACTAAGAGCTCGCAATTTATTTTTCTGTCTCGAGCCACTGAGAGCTCGCAATTTATTTTCGGTCTCGAGCCACTGAGAGCTCGCAAATTTATTTTCTGTCTTGAGCAACTGAGAGCTCGCAAATTTATTTTATGTCTCGAGCCACTGAGAGCTCGCAAATTTATTTTATGTCTCGAGCCACTGAGAGCTCGCAAATTTATTTTCTGTATCCAGCCACTGAGAGCTCACAAATTTATTTTATGTCTCGAGCCACTTAGAGCTCGCAAATTTATTTTCTGTCTCGAGCCACTGAGAGCTCGCAAATTTAATTTCTCTCTCGAGCCACTGAGAGCTCGCAAATTTATTGTCTGTCTCGAGCCACTGAGAGCTCGCAAATTTATTTTCTGTATCGAGCCACAGAGAGCTCGCAAATTTATTTTCTGTCTTGAGCCACTGAGAGCTCGCAATTTAATTTTCTGTCTCGAGCCACTAAGAGCTCGCAATTTAATTTTCTGTCTCGAGCCAATGAGGGCTCGGAAATTTATTTTCAGTCTCGAGCCACTTAGCGCTCGCAAATTTATTTTCTGTCTCGAGCCACTGAGAGCTCGCAATTTATTTTTCTGTCTCGAGCCACTGAGTGCTCGCGATTTATTTTCTGTCTCGAGCCACTGAGTGCTCGCAATTTATTTTCTGTCTCGAGCCAGTGAGAGCTCGCAATTTAATTTTCTGTATCGAGCCACTAAGAGCTCGCAAATTTATTTTTCTGTCTCGAGCCACTGAGAGATCGCAAATTTATTTTTATGTCTCGAGCCACTGAGAGCTCGCAATTTAGTTTTCTGTCTCGAGCCATTGAGAGCTCGCAAACTTATTTTTCTGTCTCGAGCCACTGAGAGCTCGCAAACTTATTTTTCTGTCTCTAGTCAATGAGTGCTCGCAAATTTATTTCAAATCTCTCGAGCCACTAAGTATTCGTGGTCTCGGCCTTGACAAAATTAATGTTCATTTCTTTACTGGCTACTTACTATGATTGCATACAAACTTCAGTTTACTTGCTTTCAAGTAAGCAACAAGTAAAGAGGGGCAACTGTGAACACTCAATTTTGTCCGGCCTATGTGCAGTAGTTCCAAACTCAAGAATTTCATGTCAAAAAGCGCATATTTTTTTCATATAATTCAAAACCAACTATATCTCCTTCAATTATTCAGTCCTATGACTAAACAGTTACAAAACCTATGTTATCGGTAAAATTATATTGAATAGACTACTTTGAAGCTAATTTGTGGTTACATATTCTTTTTAAAAGAAAACGTATAACATAGATAAAATGGTGGTAGTGATTGTTATTATGGCCTTACTTTTAATTATTGAGATGTAAAAAGAGAGAATTGAAATGGTTTTAAAGAGATATAATTTGCAAAGGAAATGTAAACTGTTGAAAGATTTTATTGACAGTTACCAACATCTATGATGGTTTATTGTAGTAACTCGTCCAACGTATATTTACCACTTACATAATTAACTACACAATAATTACAGATACTTCCATGTGTACATCTGCTTGGTAAGAAGTGAGCATCCTCTTCCATTCACGGCTTTGGCGTTTTCAAAGAACTACTCCCAAAACTCTATAGATTGAAGCAGTTTCTATTATTCTGCCAGAAAAAAAATAAGATTTCAAAAGCCAAAAAGAAACAGTTTATCAATTAGCAAATGACAATAAGAAGGATGGAAAGGCTGGTCAAAAGTCACAAAGAAGAACTCAAAGATGGCAACATGGACAGGCATATTCAGAAACTTCAGTTACACTTGCAATAAATTAGTAGTTTTGATTAGTGTTAAAAAGGGGTAATCAAGCAATTGACAGGTGAGTCTATTGTCAACTGAAAGGACCTTATAAATCAATTCCTAACCCACTCAACTATAAAAATGAAGGCAAAATCAGACAGAGACGGAGACTTAACCACATAACAATACACATACTCTGATATCAAACAAGAAGTCAATATATACATATACTGTGGATTCAGAAAAATTCCCATTACCATAGCTTCCATCCAGAGAATTCTTATCTTCCTTATCTATCTATATACATATCACATATACATATACATATAAATATACATCTACAACGTCAAGCTACCTATCCATACACAACAAAACTGAAATCAAAGAGAGAAAATCAGACACGCATACTTAGACATATATTGGCATATGCAATACACCACACAATTCCATCAGAAAGCATACGCTCCTACACCATACAATTCCATCAGACATACACCAACAAATCCAGGAAAAAGCCTCTACTACCTATCATACACACACACACATCACACTAACAGTGTATACAATCTTTATTGTCCATCATATAGCAAAATAGAGAATCACACACAGGAGAGGCATAACTACAGGTTCTATCATATATCATACATATTACATCAACAAGCAAGAACAGGCAAGATAAGGATCCGACAAGTATAACACCGACAAGGTCACATACTAAGACATACGGTCTCCGAAATCTTTGGGTTTCGCGGAAACGATACCCATTCGTGAATGAGAATCGGAAACGGAAAATAGAGATATGGAGAATATGATGGTTAACTATTCTTTAAACCACCATGGTAGAGGTGCTCACTCGCCAATGACCCTCTCTGTTGCCGCTGATGGAGAAAACGAAACGGAGAAGAAGACCAGAGCAAACCACCTCCTCCATTGCTACGGCTGCTGCTTCTTCCTTCTCCATGGTCGTTGTCGCTGGAATCGGGAGAGAGGGGAAGAGGATCTAGGGATTTAGGATCCCCCTTGGTGAGAAATGAGGCTAACCAAATAACCTCTCTCTGCCAAATTCATTACATTCTCTTTTCGTTTGTTTTAATTCATTTCAATTCTTTAATTGCACCTTTGCTTCTTATTTTTACATTTTTTATGTTTATTTCATTAATCCTAACAAATGCTTGTTTTGGCAAATTACATTAAAATGAAAGATAATCATATATTTGGTATCACATATCTTGTATTATTTGGAAAAGATAATAACTAAAATGAATTTCAGTGGAATTTTTATAGTAAGGTTGTGGCCCGTGTTGTCTCTAAATTCTCTGAAAATGGGAAGGAGGTCTACGACCAGTGCCATCTCTAAACTATTAATTCCATATCAAACATTTCAAAGCAAAATTATTGTATTATTTACTCAAATGATTTTAAATGGAGTTTTATAGTAAGGTTAGGGCCCGTGTTGTCTCTAAATTCTCTGAAAATGGGAAGGAGGTCTACGACCAGTGCCATCTCTAAACTATTAATTCCATATCAAACATTTCAAAGCAAAATTATTGTATTATTTACTCAAATGATTTTAAATGGAGTTTTATAGTAAGGTTAGGGCCCGTGTTGTCTCTAAATTCTCTGAAAATGGGAAGGAGGTCTACGACCAGTGCCATCTCTAAACTATTAATTCCATATCAAACATTTCAAAGCAAAATTATTGTATTATTTACTCAAATGATTTTAAATGGAATTTTATAGTAAGGTTAGGGCCCGTGTTGTCTCTAAATTCTCTGAAAATGGGAATGAGGTCAACGACCAGTGCCGTCTCTAAACAATTAATTCTATATCAAATATTTCAAAGCAAAATTATTGTATTATTTACTCAAATGACTTTAAATGGAGTTTTATAGTAAAGTTAGGGCCCGTGTTGTCTCTAAATTCTCTGAAAATGGGAAGGAGGTCTACGACTAGTGCCGTCTCTAAACTATTAATTCCATATCAAATATTTCAAAGCAAAATTATTGTATTATTTACTCAAATGACTTTAAATGGAGTTTTATAGTAAGGTTAGGGCTCGTGTTGTCTCTAAATTCTCCGAAAATGGGAAGGAGGTCTACGACCAGTGCCGTCTCTAAACTATTAATTCTATATCAAATATTTTAAATAAATTTAATCAAATTATTTAAAATGGAATTTTTTATAGTAACGTTATGGCCCGTTTTGTCTCTAAATTCTCTGAAAATGGGAAGGAGTAGTGTCGTCTCTAAACTATTAATTCCATATCAAAAATGTTTTAGTAAAAATTTATTTTATTACTCAACCAAATCGATACCTTCAAATCAACGAACCCAACCAATTAATTTTCGAACCATAACTACGTAGCCTTGATTTCCCTATTGCACCTAGGGATACGTAGGAGCAAGACGAACTCTTGTCAGGCGCAACAATAAAAAATAGAACATTTTGTTTTTATTTACTGAGTTTTAATAAAGAATTTTTAAGGGTATAAGAGTCCATGTTGTTAGTGAGGGGTGCTAATACCTTCCCCGATCCGTAATCGACTCCCGAGCACAGAATCTCTGATTAAAGGCCAAATTATCCCAATTGGGCATATCTAGAGTTTTCTACGTTTTAACCGCAAAAAATGTAGTGGCGACTCCAAATCAATTGAAAGAGGTAGAAATCGAGTTCGCCTCTCCCAAAGTCGCAGGGCCGGTCTTCCAACCGAAAATCGGGTCGCGACAAGCGAGAACCCGACCAGTGCATTAAATGAGAAAAACCCCAAACACATTTTAGGGTTAAGATTTGAAGAGAGGTGAGAGAAGAGAGTTTTTCCAAGGGCAATGAGCTTTTATTCTTGTCCAAGAGCTTGAGAAGAGGTAAAACTCTTGATTCTAATTCTCTTCCTCCCTTTGAAACTCATTTTGGGTATGTTGGATCTCTTCTCAAATGTGAGAAACCATGGAAACTCACCCTTTTGAGTTATAGTTCGTTTTATGTTGTTTTTATCTTGTAAACTCTGGGTTTAGAGTTAGTATTTCAAGAATGGAAAGGGTTTGTGGGTTGATTCATGAAAACCCCAAAACCCAAAGTAAAAATATGGTTAAAGTGTAAAATGAATATGTGTGTGTTAGATGGTTGTAAACTTATGATGAGGGTATTTTAGAAACATTGAAAATATGATGAATATCTTGTATGGTTAAATAATGCAATATAAGTTGTTTATGTGATATTTGGAATAAATGACTAACATTGTGTTATATGGTGGAAATGAGAAAAGATCCTAAAGTTGGAGGCGGTGTCGGTGGAACTTGCGAAGTTGCCAAGAACCAAACCCAACACTCACCGAGGTAAGGATAAGTCTTAACTTATGCATTGTGATAGAAAATGCGTGGACTTTCTTCTTGTGGATAATGAATTGAGTTGTGAACCACTTAGTTATTATAAGAATATATGGGTATATTTGTAATAATGATGGTGTGGATTTACTATTTATGAATTGATGGAGTGTCAATTAAAAGAAAACTCGTTTTTAGCCGACCATGATTGGTTAGCGACTTTGGCTCAAGTAATGTAGCAAGCTTTGGCTCAAGCGATGTAGCAAGCTTTGGCTCAAGCGATGTAGCAAGCTTTGGCTCAAGCGATGTAGCAAGCTTTGGCTGAAGCGATGTAGCAAGCTTTGGCTGAAGCGATGTAGCAAGCTTTGGCTGAAGCGATGTAGCAAGATTTGGCTGAAGCGATATAGCAAGCTTTGGCTCAAGCGATGTAGCAAACTTTGGTTCAAGTTATGTAGCACGTTTTCAAAAGAAAAGGGAAATCTGTTTTAGCTAATCTTAAGTGGTGTGGCAGCTTTGGCTCAACCGATGTAGCAAACTTTGGCTCAAGTTATGTAGCATGATTTTCAAAAGTATAAACGATGGAAATGGTTTTAAGTGTATTTAACTTTAAATTGTTTACTTAATCTTATTAAAATGTGGATTAACGTACATTGACATTTGATTTTTGTATATGTTAGGAACCATGGATAATAGTAACTCTGGATATTTGTAGCTATGGGTATTTTGGAAACCCGTAGCTAGTTGTATGCGGTAGTTACTAAGCGGTATTAATATGAATTATGTTTTTCTGTCCAATGAATGTACATGTCGTTATTAGTTCAGGGATCGAGTGCGAAAGGGAAAGTGAGATTTTAAAATAAGGTTATTTTCTTGGTAAATGTAATTTATAGAAAAATGCATGAAAGTGGATTAAAATAAGGAAAAAATTTCAAGGGTAGAATTTGGGTCTTTACAATATGGTATCAAAGCATAGTTAATCCTGCGGCCTAGGATATGGCCTTGCATGCTTCTTTGTAATCTTTATGTGCTTAAATTTTTTGATTTGTGCTAATCGTTAAGTGGTTATGTGCACTTTGTTTAGACAAAAAATTCAATTACTGACAAGTGAGTGAGTACAGGTACCCATGGCAGGGAGAGGAAGAGGAAGAGGGTCAAGTCAGAATGTCTCGAACGATTTGCTTGCTCAGATGGTGGCAGTATTGGAACAAGTCAATGAGAACTTGCATAACCTGAACCAGAGTCCGGCACCAAGTCCAAGTTCAGAACCATTAGTTCCACCTGGACCGACAGAGTATCAGGGTTTAGATGAGTTCTGCAGGAGGAACCCCAATCAGTTCCACCGGGGATCCTGATGCTGCCATTGAGTGGATTCAAGGAATGGAGCGGATCTTCAAGGCCATGAACTGTTCAGAGGCTCATAAGTTGGCCTAGGCAACTTATATGCTAGTGACGAAGGTCGAGAACTGGTGAGAGTTCACTCGATGCCAAATGGAGGCGGAGGGACAATTAATTTCCTGGGGTACATTCAAGGCGAAATTCCTTCATAAATACTTCCCTGCTGATCTGAAGAGGAAGAAGGAAATGGAGTTTTTGAAATTGGAACAGGGAACCATGTAAGTGGGAGAGTATGCGGCCAAGTTTGAAGAATTGGCCCGATTTTGTCCTTACTCCGAATTGGAGGTGGACGGATGGTCCAAGTGCTTCAAATTCGAATCGGGTTTGAAGCCCAAGTTGAAAAGCATGTTTGGGCACCAGGATATTGCTGACTTCCCTACCTTAGTAAACAAGTGTAGGGTGTATGAGGATGACTTGGCAGCCGATGAAGCGGCGGCACCTAAGGTGATTCCTCCCAAACACTTTGGGCCTCAACGGAACTTCTCGCACGGAAAATGGAAGGTCAAGGCATTTCAGGAGGAACGGAAGCCTTACTCTCCTCCGACGAGTAGTCGAGGTTATGCTTCGCATGGGCCAAGGACTCATGTCAATGCTGGAGGGTCAAGGTTGAACTCTCCATCTTTGTGCGGCAAATGTGGCCGAACTCATGTCGGTGACTTATGCCCCGGGATGGCACTTACCTGTTTTCACTGCAAGGAGGTTGGGCATGTTAGAAGATATTGTCCTAAGCTACAGTAGAGTATGAATGTTGTGAGGGCTAAACGACCTCGATCCACTGGCAGAGTGTTCACCATGAGTGGTGTAGAGGCATCGGGTGTAGATGGTCTGATTAAAGGTAATTGCATGGTGATAGGTATTCCTTTTTTAGTGTTGTTTCATTAGGGAGCGACACACTCCTTTGTATCTATTGAATGCGTGGATAGACTGAAATTGCAAACTGAGTCGTTGCCTTTCGACTTGGTCGTATCCACCCCAACTAATGTGCCTGTGGTGGTGTCGATAGTTGTGTCTCGATGTCCAGTAGTGGTAAACGGTAGGAAATTTACCATGGATTTAATCTGCTTACCACTATCTTAGTTAGATCTAATTCAGGGAATGGACTGGTTGTCGGCAAATCATGTGGTGCTTAATTGTGCTGATAAGACCGTGGAATTCGGAAATCCAGGTGAGATTTTCTGATGAGGCTTGTTATATGAAGCCGTTGTTGGAAAAGGAAGTCAAGACTTCCTGTAAGGAGGGAGGAGTCGTGTTTATGTTGTTGGCATCCCTGGAGAGTTTTGAGAAACCCAAAGTTGGTGACATTCCGATAGTTCGTGAATTCCCTAACGTATTTCCTAGTGACATTCCGGAGTTGCCTATAGTGAGAGAAGTTTAGTTCTCTATTGATTTGGTACCTAGAACGGGACCCATCACTATAGCTCCTTATAGGATGGCACCGTTAGAGTTGGCCGAGTTGAAAAAGCAGGTTGAGGACTTATTGGCAAAGAAGTTTCATCGTCCTAGTGTCTCGTCGTGGGGTGCACCTGTTTTGTTGGTTAAAAAGAAAGATGTTAGTATGCGGTTGTGTATCGACTACAGGCAATTGAACAAGGTTACTATTAAGAACAAGTATCCGTTGCCTCGGATTGATGACTTGATGGATCAGTTGAGTGGAGTGGTAGTGTTTTCAAAGATTGATCTTCGGTCAGGTTACCACCAACTTCGTGTGAAGTCGGAAGATATTCCTAAAATTGCTTTTAGGACGTGGTATGGACATTTTGAGTATTTGGTCATGCCTTTTGGTGTGACGAATGCCCCAGCAATATTTACCGACTACATGAATCGGATTTTCCATCCGTATTTGGATTCATTCTTAGTGGTATTTATTGATGACATTTTGGTTTACTCCAAAAGTCGAGAGGAACATGCAGAGCACCTGAGAATTGTTCTAAATCTTCTGAGTAAGAATCTATTGTATGCGAAGCTGTCCAAATGTGATTTCTGGGTAAGAATCTTCTGAGTAAGAATCTTCATGCCTTTTGGCAGTACCCAAGTCAGTTACTGAGATCCGGTGTTTTCTGGGTTTTTCCGGTTATTACCGGAAGTTCATAGAAGGATTTTCGAAATTGGCATTACCTTTGACTCGACTCACCAGAAAAGGGGAACCTTATGTGTGGACAATCTGTTGTGAAGAAAGTTTTCAAGAGTTGAAACGAAGGTTGATTACAGCGCTAGTGTTGGTTCTTCCTTGTACTGATCGGGATTTCAGCAAGAAGGGAAGGTTGTTGCTTATGCTTAGCGACAGTTGAGAACACATGAGCAAAACTACCCTACTCACGATTTGGAATCAGCTGCAGTCGTCTTTGCCTTAAAGATCTGGAGGCACCATCTTTATGGCGTAAGATTTGAGGTATACAGCGACCACAAGAGTTTGAAGTACCAGTTTGATCAAAAGGAATTGAATATGAGGCAAAGAAGGTGGATGGAATTCCTTAAGGATTACGATTTTGGGCTGCAGTATCACCCGGGAAAGGCAAATGTGGTGGCCAATGCTCTGAGTCGGAAGTCTTTACTCATGTCGGCTTTGATGGTTAGAGAAGGGAAACTGATTGAAGAGTTCAGGGATATGAACTTGGACATTCAAATAAGGCCTCATAGTATGATATTAGGAATGCTTAAGGTCGCCAATGAACTGTTTGATCATATCCGGGTAATGCAAGTTGAGGATATCAAGCTAAAGACTAAACGAGATTTGATGCTAAGTGGCAAGGAAACTGATTTCGCATCGGACCCTAGTGGAATTTTGCGTTACAAATGGAGAGTTTGTGTGCCTCATGATGTGAAATTACGGAAGAGTATTTTAGAGGAGTCCCATAAGTGCAAGATGATTTTTGACCCGGGAACTACAAAGATGTACCAAGATTTGAAGACGTTGTTTTGGTGGTTTGGGTTGAAGAGGGATGTGGCTTTGTATGTCTCGAGTTGTTTAGTATGTCAGAAAGCCAAGATTGAGCATCAGCGACCAGCGGGAAAGTTACAATCCCTAGAAATTCCCGTTTGGAAGTGGGACAGTATTTCCATGGATTTAGTATCGGGTTTTCCGAAGACGCAGAAAGGGTATGATTCGATATGTGTGATAGTGGATCGGTTAACAAAATCTGCCAATTTTCTACCTATGAACATGAGGTATTCTTTGGAGGATTGGCGGAACTGTATATCCGGGAAATAGTTCGTTTGCATGGGATACCGTCGAGCATTATATCGGATAGGGATCCCCATTTCACTTCCAACTTTAGGACTAGTTTACAGTCCGCTTTGGGAACTA
Source organism: Lupinus albus (assembly GCA_009771035.1). NCBI lineage: Eukaryota > Viridiplantae > Streptophyta > Magnoliopsida > Fabales > Fabaceae > Lupinus > Lupinus albus. Next base: position 10,497,928 of record CM020001.1, on the reverse strand, counting down.
AGTTGAAGTTGAGTTTGGCTTATCATTCACAGACAAACGGTCAATTGGAAAGAACTATACACTCATTAGAGGATCTTTTGAGGGCTTGTGTCTTGGAACAACCGGGGAGTTGGGATGGCATTTTGCCTTTGATTGAATTTACCAACAACAATAGCATCCATTCGAGTATTGGAATGGCACCCTATGAGGCATTGTATGGTAGGAAGTGCCGAAATCCAGTGAGTTGGTTTGAAACTGGGGAGAACTTGATATTAGGATCCGAGCTGGTCCAAGAGACGACGGAAAAGATCAAGAAGATCCGGGAGAATATGAGAATTGCCCAAAGTCGGAAGAAGAGTTATTACGATAAGAGACAAAAACCTCTTCAGTTTAAACAGGGAGATCATGTTTTCATGAGGGTAGTCCCGACTACCGGGATTGGTAGAGTGTTGAAGTCTCGAAAGCTTACTCCGAGATTTATTGGACCGTATCAAGTATTGAAGAGGATTGGGCTGGTAGCATATTGGATTGCTTTACCTCCATTATTGTCGAATCTCCACAATGTTTTTCATGTGTCTCAGTTGAGGAAATATGTTGGGGATCCATCTCATGTGGTTGAGTCTGATCAGATAGAGTTGAAGGGTAACTTTACCTTTACGACGTTGCCAGTGAGGATCATGGATACTAGTGTCAAAAGGCTAAGGGGCAAAGAGATTTCCTTCATGAAAGTATTGTGGAGCCAAGTAGACGAAGGGGATGCTACTTCGGAGGTGGAATGTGAGATGAGGGAGGATTACCGTCATTTGTTCGAATCGAGGTATGTTAAATTTTCAGGGACGAAAATCCCTATAAGAGGGAGAGGATTGTAACACCCTAAATTTAAGTCTTTAAAATTATAGTATCAGTCCTGGGATTCTCGCTTGAGTGAGGGATTCTCGCCTGGGCGAGAAAGACTCACCTGGGAGGGTGAAATCCAGGGCTATACTGAAGGATTCTCGCCTGAGCGAGAGTTGGCTCGCCTGGGCGAGAAAAGTGACATTTTGGACCTGTCGAGGATGTAAGATCCTCGCTTGAGCGAGAGATGCCTCGCTTGGGCGAGAGTTCCCTCGCCTGGGCGACAGGGTGAGATCTGAGTTTTTAAAATCGGCGGAATTTTCTCGCTTGAGCGAGAATGAGCTCGCTTAAGCGAGAACCCGACGAGACAGCATTTAATGAGAAACCCCAAACACATTTTAGGGTTAAGAATTGAAGAGAGGTGAGAGAAGAGAGCTTTTCCAAGGGCAATGAGCTTTGATACTCATCCAAGAGCTTGAGAAGAGGTAAAACTCTTGATTCTAACTCTCTTCTTCTCTTTGAAACTCATTTTGGGTATGTTGGATCTCTTCTCAAAATGTGAGAAACCATGGAAACTCATCCTTTTGAGTTATGGTTCGTATTATGTTGTTTTTATCTTGCAAAGTTTGGCTCACGTTATGTTGCATGATTTTCAAAAGTATAAGCGATGGAAATGGTTTTAAGTGTATTTAACTTTAAATTGTTTACTTAATCTTATTAAAATGTGGATTAACGTACATTGGCATTTATTACGTTAACGACTTACTCCTTTGTGTTTTCTGTGTATGGTCAATGTTAATCCCATTGCAGGTAGGTGGAAGACGTAAGGGTGTTTTGATTTTGGAGCTTAGAGGCTTTTATTTTGAATGTCTTTGCTCCCATTGTTTTGTAATATATTTGATTGTACTTCTGAACTAACTATTTGTAATCATGGGCCTGATTTTTGTATATGTTAGAAACCATGGATAATAGTAACTATGGATATTTGTAGCTATGGGTGTTTTGGAAACTCATAGCTAGTTGTATGCGGTAGTTACTAAGCGGTATTAATATGAATTATGTTTTTCTGTCCAATGAATGTACATGTCGTTATTGGTTCAGGGATCGAGTGCGAAAGGGAAAGTGAGATTTTAAAGTAAGGTTATTTTCTTGGTAAATGTAACTTATAGAAAAATGCATGAAAGTGGATTAAAATATGGAAAAAATTTCTAGGGTAGAATTTGGGTATTTACATAGGAGACAATTTCAAGTACTTCAATACACGAATGACATCATTAAAATGAGGGACCCGAGGAGTAGAAATAAACTAAGCTTTCGAACAACAAAGCTTATGTCAGGTCTTGTTATGGTTAAATATAATAATCTACCAACTAATCTTCTATAAGAAGAGGGATTTGGTAGTATTTCACCTTGATCAACTTGCAATTTCACTAAAGGTATACAAGGGGTGGTTGCAAGTTTAGCTCCTAACAGACCAGAATCTTCAAGAAGCTCAAGTGTGTATTTTCGCTGATTAAGCAAGATTCCAGCTTTAGTTCTAGCTATTTCCAGACCAAGGAAATACCTCAAAGATCCTAGGATATAACTCAAAGATCCTAGATCTTTGATTTTAAATTTGGCATCCAAGAATTTCTAAACAGATTGAATCTTAGCCGTACAATTTCCACCTAAACCAATGTCATCCACATAGATTAAAAGGGTAGTAAAATGATCACCAGAACGCTTCATAAATAAGGAATGATCTGCATTAGATTGAACATAGCCAAACGACACTAGAGCAGAAGACAACTTTGAATACCATTGCCTAGTAGTCTGTTTTAAACCATAAAGAGAGTTATGAAGTTGGCAAACCTTGGTGGAATCTGCATGAAATCCTAGTGGAAAGTCATATAAATTTCTCCATTCAAATCCCCATGGAGAAATGCATTGTTAACATCCAATTGTTGAAGGATCCATCCTTTAGAAGCACCTAAAGCAAGAAGTAGTTTGAATGTAATCAATTTTAGGACTGGGCTAAAAGTGTCAAAGTAATCAACACCCTCCATTTGTGTGAATCCCTTAGCAACCAATCTCGCCTTATACCTCCCAATAGTCTTATTGGCATGATATTTGACTTTATAAACCCATTTGCAATCTATAGGAATTTTTCCAGAAGGGAGATCAACTATGGACCAAGTTCCATTATCCACAAGAGCCTTAATCTTGGTTCTCATTGCATCCTTCCAACACTGCATTTTAGAGGCATGTGCAAAAGTCTTAGGTTCAGGGATAGAAAAAGCAATGAGACAAAAATGTTTATAAGATGGTGTACAATTGGCATAAGATAAAATAGAAGAGAGAGGGTAAGGAGTACCCATAGAATGAGTAGATGAGCTAGCCTTGACTAGGTTGCAGTGATAATCCTTTAAGTAACTGGGCATTGTTAGGTATCAGTGGTTACAATACACCTAGAAGGGGGGGGGGGGGTTGAATAGGTGTAGCGGTTAGAATGTCCGCTTTTCGAAAACAACACTTAATGCTGAAAAACACCTTGATTAATCGATTAACAAAACAGGGTAATCGATTAACACTTTCAACACAGTCCACTTAATCGATTAACAGACTGAAGTAATCGATTAACACACCACACTTAATCGATTAAACCGTGACAGTAAGCAAATGCAAGTACAGTTTCTTGCTCGACAATTAATTGATAATGAAACGATTATACCAGGCTTACAGAATTTTATCAGAGTACAAGTAATACAGTATAGAAACAGATTATCAATTAAATCTACTAAACAAATTAATCGATCAAATGCAATAAAGAGAGAGAGATAGAAAAAGTCCTGCAACAAGAATTTTATCCTGGTTCGTTTGCTTGTCCACCGCAAACTACATCCAGGCCTCCCGGCTGATTTGGGAGATTTTTCTTCACTATAATTGAATGAATGTTAATTACATACACACTATCCAATTACAACAATTAAACACTTACAAGATAAAAAGAAACCTATTCTATGGTTTGACTCCCTTCCTACCGACAAAGAAAACCTTTCTTTCGGCGTAGCCCCAGCCAAGAACCTTGCTCTTTACTTATCCCTAAGTCTAACACTCAGTGAAGACACACTCAATCTCTTGGTGATATGACACCTTGAGATTCCCACAATTACAACACTTTTTCAAACAAAGCAATACAGAGTAAACTTAAGCTATAACAAGACTTATATCTAACAAGATAAGGCTTTACTCTAATCACCTAATACAAGCTCATGCAGTATGAAAAATGTATTAGTGAAAAACAGAATGCATAATATGTAAACATCTAATCAAGAATCATGTAAAAATGCAAGAACATGTGACAAGAAAAGATGAGAAATGTATCATGAAAAGCACTCAATCCTAAAGCATAGAATTCTCTCTTTTCTAAGCTCACAAATGCATTTACAACTAGATGCAACAATTAACACGAAAAAAATGCTCTAACTCTCTAAAAATTTTAACATGCAACTTATGAGATCAATTCTGAAAATGCAGTTTATAAAGAATTGAAATAAAAGCCCAGTTAATCGATTAACGACAGCTTTAATCGATTAAGCTTCACAAAAATGTTAGATTAATCGATTGACATTTGTTGTAATCGATTACACTGTGGAAACAGTTAGATTAATCGATTAAGCCAAGTGGTAATCGATTAACAGCACTCTTTCATGTGTAAAAACTTCAAATATGTTATGCACTTAAATTCATACATGTTTAATACTTAGATTATGCCTAGAATGCACATGTACATGTATTTATATGATGCATGAACATATTATGAATGACATATCTCAAGATGAAAAAGATTTAAAAGATTTATGCAATTGAGATATGTATTAGGTGACTTAAGCCTTGGACTCAACCTAAACTAATCTAGTCTAAGCAAGATACCAATCGGAAGTCTTAAGCATGTTGATTTGTTGATGATCTTCAAGCTCATGTTAGCACAAGTTGTCCTCATCAAAACCAAGTCATATAAGGAGAGCTTTCCAAAGTGTTCCTCTTGACATGCACACTTTCAATCTCCCCCTTTTTGATGATGACAAACTCCACATCAAATGTAAATAGCTTGAAAATTGTGTTGGCAAGGTTGATATGATGCGCAAATATCGGAAGTTGTTATTACGATCAACCTGCACAATCAGAAAACAACAAAACAACCTTTCTCCCCCTTTTGACATTATCAAAAAGATAACTCAGGTCAAAGAAGAGGCAGAGATATGAGTAATGCATAAAACACAGTTAATGAGTTAATATTGGGATATAACAATTAACCTGTTTTACGTTAAAGAGGATTAAACAAGTGCGCAAGTTTATACAACAGAGATAGCCAAACAAGTAAAGTAAACGGCATACGAGATGAACCATATCAAGGCAGAAAATCTCATACGATCAAGAACCATACACATAAACATAGTAGGCTATTCGACATAATTATAAAATAGCATAAAGAGTAACAATGTTTAGCAGCCAGATAAACCAGAAAACGTCAATTAACAACATAAAAGAGGCACGCAACAGAAATACTAGAATCTCAAAGCAGAAAAGAGAAAGTGAGAAAGCCAGAAAAAGTGTGAAACCGAGCTACTGTTTGCCTTTATAAAACTGGTTTTAATCGATTAACAGGCATGGTTAATCGATTAATCAGTGTGAAATTTCGAATTTTTTGAAAGAACTGATGCCCAGGTAATCGATTAAGTGAAAATGTAATCGATTACTTATAGTAGTATTTCGAATTTTCAAGCAACTGATGGCCAGGTAATCGATTAATTGAATATTTAATCGATTACGCATAGTAAAAAAAATTTTTCAGGCAGTAAAATGGTTTCAACTTCTTAAGGCTTTGGCATGCAATGTGACAGATTTATTTAAACATTCAGAATCACAAAAAAAATAATAATCAAGAGATATACTTTTGCAATAAAACAAATATCGAAAAGCTAAAGAAACAAAGACATAGAGAAACTAGACGATGATGTAAACACCTAAACAATTTTAATCAAGATATTGTTCATCAAGAATTCCAAGTTCTCTCCTTAGAACAAAGAAAGTATCCCTGGGAAGGGGCTTGGTGAAAATATCAGCTAATTGTTTAGAAGTTTCAACAAATTCAAGAACGCAGTCACCTTTTTGTACATGATCACGCAGAAAATGATGTCTAATTTCTATATGCTTAGTTCTAGAATGCAAGACGGGATTCTTGGAAAGGTTTATGGCACTTGTGTTATCGCATTTAATAGGGATCTTTTCAATATTAAGACCGTAGTCCTTGAGTTGCTGCTTCATCCAGAGGATTTGAGCGCAACACACACCAGCGGCAATGTATTCCGCTTCGGCGGTGGACAAAGCAACACAAGCTTGCTTTTTGCTGTGCCATGCTACTAATGAACTCCCCAACAAGTGACAAGTACCACTAGTGCTTTTCCGATCCAATTTACATCCGGCGAAATCGGAATCGGAATAACCTACCAAGGATAATGAGGCATCCCGAGGATACCATAATCCCATGTTAGTTGTTCCTTTTAAGTATCTCATGATTCTTTTAACGGTTGTAAGATGTGATTCTTTAGGAGATGATTGAAATCTAGCACACATGCATACGCTAAACATGATATCAGGCCTACTTGCAGTTAAGTAAAGTAAAGACCCAATAATTCCTCGATACTTTGTTACCTCTATAGTTTTTCCTTTTTCGTCCTTATCTAGGTAGCAAGTGAAAGTGTGCATGTCAAGAGGAACACTTTGGAAAGCTCTCCTCATATGACTTGGTTTTGATGAGGACAACTTGTGCTAACATGAGCTTGAAGATCATCAACAAATCAACATGCTTAAGCCTTCCGATTGGTATCTTGCTTAGACTAGATTAGTTTAGGTTGAGTCCAAGGCTTAAGTCACCTAATACATATCTCAATTGCATAAATCTTTTAAATCTTTTTCATCTTGAGATATGTCATTCATAATATGTTCATGCATCATATAAATACATGTACATGTGCATTCTAGGCATAATCTAAGTATTAAACATGTATGAATTTAAGTGCATAACATATTTGAAGTTTTTTTTACACATGAAAGTGTGCTGTTAATCGATTACCACTTGGCTTAATCGATTAATCTAACTGTTTGCACAGTGTAATCGATTACAACAAATGTCAATCGATTAATCTAACATTTTTGTAAAGCTTAATCGATTAAAGCTGTCGTTAATCGATTAACTGGGCTTTTATTTCAATTCTTTATAAACTGCATTTTCAGAATTGATCTTATAAGTTGCATGTTAAATTTTTAGAGAGTTAGAGCATATTTTCGTGTTAATTGTTGCATCTAGTTGTAAATGCATTTGTGAGCTTAGAAGAGAGAGAATTCTATGCTTTAGGATTGAGTGCTTTTCATGATACATTTCTCATCTTTTCTTGTCACATGTTCTTGCATTTTTACATGATTCTTGATTAGATGTTTACACATTATGCATTCTGTTTTTCACTAATACATTTTTCATACTGCATGAGCTTGTATTAGGTGATTAGAGTAAAGCCTTATCTTGTTAGATATAAGTCTTGTTATAGCTTAAATTTACTCTGTATTGTTTTGTTTGAAAAAGTGTTGTAATTGTGGGAATCTCAAGGTGTCATATCACCAAGAGATTGAGTGTGTCTTCACTGAGTGTTAGACTTAGGGATAAGTAAAGAATAAGGTTCTTGGCTGGGGCTACGCCGAAAGAAAGGTTTTCTTTGTCGGTAGGAAGGGAGTCAAACCATAGAATAGATTTCTTTTTATCTTGTAAGTGTCTAATTGTTGTAATTGGATAGTGTGTATGTAATTAACATTCATTCAATTATAGTGAAGAAAAATCTCCCAAATCAGCCGGGAGGCCTGGATGTAGTTTGCGGTGGACAAGCAAACGAACCAGGATAAAATTCTTGTTGCAGGACTTTTTCTATCTCTATCTCTTTATTGCATTTGATCGATTATTTTGTCAAGTAGATTTAATTGATAAGTAGTGTCTATACTGTTTTACTTGTACTCTGATAATATTCTGTAAGCCTGGTATAATCGTTTCATTATCAATTAATTGTCGAGCAAGAAACTGTACTTGCATTTGCTTTCTGTCTTGGTTTAATCGATTAAGTGTGGTGTGTTAATCGATTACTTTAATCTGTTAATCGATTACGTGGACTGTGTTGAAAGTGTTAATCGATTATCCTGTTCTGTTAATCGATTAATCAAGGTGTTTTTCAGCATTAAGTGTTGTTTTCGAAAAGCGGACACTCTAACCGCTACACCTATTCAACCCCCCCCCTTCTAGGTGTATTGTAATCACTGATACCTAACAAGTGGTATCAGAGCTAGTGCGAAGTGCTAGCTCAACCGCGTATTCGTGATCCTTAGGGAAAAACGAATGGGTTCGTCAAACCCATTTGGTGGTGATGGTTCATCCATTAATCGACCACCTATATTCAGTGGTGAAGGGTATGCCTACTGGAAAGTCCGCATGCAAATTTTTATTGAAGCCATAGACTCGGATATTTGGGAATCCGTAGTCAACGGCCCTTTCGTTCCACAACATCTTGTGGACAATGAACCTAAAGACAAGCCTAAAAGTCTATGGACCGATGATGAGCGCAAAAAGGTGCAGCATAATCTACGCGCCAAAAATATCATCACATCGGCCCTATCCTATGATGAGTTCTTTAGAGTTTCGCAGTGCCAAAATGCAAAAGAAATGTGGGACACTTTACAAGTGACTCATGAAGGCACTAGCGAAGTCAAGCGCGCTAGATTAAATGCGCTTACCCATGAGTATGAGTTATTTCGCATGTTACCTAGTGAATCAATTTGTGATATGCAAAAGCGATTTACTCATATTATTAATCATTTAGATGCTCTAGATAAATCTTTTGCCAGAGGTGAACTAACTAATAAAGTTTTGCGTTGTCTTGACAGGAAATGGCAACCAAAAGTAACTGCAATTGTTGAATCCAAAGATTTGGACTCTATGCCTCTAGCTACTCTATTTGGAAAACTTCAAGAGCACGAAATGGAATTGGGGCGCTTGACTATGCACGAAGATTCAGATCGGAAAAAGAAAAACATCACATTAAAGGCCACGACCTCCAAATCAAAAGAAGATAAAGATGATGATGAATCTGACTCCGATCTAGATGATGAAACTATGAATCTCCTTGTTCGCAAATTTAGCAAATTCATCAAAAGAAAAGGAGGATTCAAGAAGTTTCAGAAGAAAGAAGCGAAAGAGTCAACCAACAAAGGCAAGAACAACAAAGATCGCTTCACTTGCCATGAGTGTGGAAAAGCCGGACATATGAGATTTCAATGTCCTACCTATCTGAAAAAGGTTGATTCAGAGAAGAGCACTCCCAGGGAATTCAAATCCAAGAAAGCTTACATTGTATGGGATGTACCTGAGGAGGAAACAACATCAAGCACTTCTAGTGAGGAGGAGTCAGCGAAGCTGTGTCTGATGGTCAGATCTGACAACAATGGCAACTCAGACTCACACGAGGATAATGATGAGGTATATTCCGACACCTCATCCACTTCGGATGACTTACCCTCTTATGAAGTTTTATATAATGCTTATGTTGAGTTACATGAGGAATTAAAGAAATTGGCTAGAGTTAATGTTGATCAGAAAAGGGAAATCCTTAGAAATGAAAAGAAACTAAGCCAATTACAAAAAGAATTAGATGAATTAAAATTAGAAAATGAAACCTTAGATCTCATCTATTCTTGTAACACATGTGACTGCTCTGCTGATAATTTATGTCTAAAGCCTGTATGTGAGACTTGCGAGATTTTGCAAGAAGACAATCTTAAACTAAAAGAAAAACTCGAACGTCTCACAAACAGTAAACAGCAATTAGACACTCTGCTCAGTCAAACAAGAAATGTTGGTGATCGTACTGGTCTAGGTTATACTCGCTCTGCTAAAAACAAGAGACCATATAGAAAACCTGTAGTTATTACTAAGGATAAAAATCGTAGGCGCTCTCCTACTTGCTTTTATTGTAATACGTATGGTCATACCTCTTACTCTTGTTACATTAGAAAATATGGTATACCTAGCGGGGCTTATGTATGGATAAAGAAGGGAGATAATTCCCTAATCACTAACAGAAAAGGACCCAACATAATTTGGGTACCTGAGAAAAGCAGGTGATCTATTTTGCAGGTATGTCTTCGAACACAAGGACAAAAATGGTACTTAGACAGTGGATGTTCGAGACATATGACAGGTGACAGATCAAATTTCCTGGATCTATCACTTAAAGGAAAAGGATACGTCACGTACGGAGACAACAATAAGGGAAAGATACTTGGTACCGGAACAGTTGGTAACTCATCTCATACTCAAATTGAAAATGTTCTGTATGTTGAAGGACTAGAACATAATCTTCTAAGTATAAGTCAACTCTGTGACAAAGGTAATCGAGTATCTTTTGATTCTGACTGTTGCATCATTCGTGACATTTTATCTAATAATGTTAAATTTGTTGGTCATCGTATAAATAATATTTACATGGTTAACTTGGATGATGTCACCACATTATTTTCAAAATGTTTCATTTCTAAAGAAGATGACATCTGGCTCTGGCACAGACGCGTTGCACACATCCATATAAAACATCTAGATAAATTGTCATCAAACCAACTAGTTGAAGGGCTACCAAAACTAAATTTCAAAACTAAAGAGATTTGTGACACTTGTCAAAAGTGTAAACAAACCAAAAATTCTTTTAAAAACAAAAATGTGATATCCACTTCAAGACCTTTGGAGTTACTCCATATGGACTTGTTTGGACCATCACAAATCATGAGTTTTGGTGGTAGCTACTATGCTTTAGTTATTGTTGATGATTTCTCTCGTTTTACATGGACATTATTTTTATCTGCTAAAAGCGACGCTTTCAAATCTTTTAAAAATCTTGCCAAGCAAATCCAAAACCAACTTAACCTGAAAATAGTATATATACGAAGTGATCACGGGGGAGAATTTGAGAACTTTCAGTTCGACAAATTCTGTGATAAGCACGGCATTATGCATCAGTTCTCTGCTCCTCGCACTCCACAACAAAATGGAGTTGTTGAAAGGAAAAATCGTGTGTTAGAAGAATTAGCGAGAACCATGCTTAATGAAAGTAATACCCCTAAATATTTCTGGGCAGATGCAGTTCATACTGCATGCTATGTTATAAATCGAGTATTGTTAAGGCCTAATTTGAATAAAACTCCTTATGAACTATTAAAAGGCCGTAAACCAAACATATCCCATCTTCACGCTTTCGGTTGCAAATGTTTTATATTAAATAATGGAAAGCGGGCTTTAGGAAAATTTGATTCAAAAGCCGATGAGGGAATATTTTTGGGATACTCGATTCATAGCAAAGCGTTCAGAATCTTTAATAAGTATTCTATGCAAGTTGAAGAGTCTATCCATGTACAGTTTGATGAATCTTCTCCAAAAGAGAAGAGAAAGGCTGTTTCTGATGATGTTGCAGGTGCTTTGGAAGAAGCATACTCAAAGAACATGGATAATGTAGAAGCAACCGATGAAGAACGTCAAAACAAATCTCAGGAGCATTCAGATATGCCAATTGTGTGGAAAACCAAGAAAGCTCACCCGATCGATAAAGTAATAGGTGACATATCTACGGGAGTGGTAACCCGTAGTTCCTTACGAAACTTCTGTAATTTCGTAGCCTTTGTATCTCAAATTGAGCCTAAGACCATTGATGAGGCCATTGAGGATGTACACTGGGGTATAGCTATGCAAGAAGAGCTAAACCAGTTCGAACGTAATAATGTTTGGGACTTGGTCCCTAAACCTAAAGATCATCCTGTGATTGGTACTCGATGGGTCTTCAGAAACAAGCTTGATGAATCAGGCTTGATCATTCGAAATAAAGCACGCTTGGTGGCCCAAGGCTACAACCAGGAGGAAGGTATCGATTATGACGAAACCTATGCTCCTGTAGCCAGATTAGAGGCCATCAGGATGCTACTTTCCTTTGCATCAATTATGAACTTCAAATTATTTCAGATGGACGTAAAAAGCGCCTTCTTGAATGGCTATATTCAAGAAGAAGTTTATGTTAACCAACCGCCTGGTTTTGAAAATTTTAAATATCCGAACCATGTTTATAAACTTAAAAAGGCACTCTATGGTCTCAAACAAGCTCCTAGAGCTTGGTATGATAGACTTAGTACCTTTCTTTTAGAAAAAGGGTTCGAAAGAGGCTTGGTTGACACAACGCTTTTTATTCGTAAATCAGAAAACTCTGTATTACTTGTGCAAATATATGTAGATGACATAATTTTTGGATCTACTAATGATATTTTGTGTAAGGATTTTTCTGAGATGATGCAGGGGGAGTTCGAAATGTCTATGATGGGAGAACTTACGTTCTTTCTAGGACTTCAGATAAAGCAACTAGAAAGTGGTATTTTCATCCATCAGACAAAGTATTGCAAAGAGCTGCTCAAGAAATTTGAGATGAACAATTGTAAGGAAGCTTCCACTCCTATGGCATCTGCTTGCTACCTAGATAAGGACGAAAAAGGAAAAACTATAGAGGTAACAAAGTATCGAGGAATTATTGGGTCTTTACTTTACTTAACTGCAAGTAGGCCTGATATCATGTTTAGTGTATGCATGTGTGCTAGATTTCAGTCATCTCCTAAAGAATCACATCTTACAACTGTTAAAAGAATCATGAGATACTTAAAAGGAACAACTAACATGGGATTATGGTATCCTCGGGATGCCTCATTATCCTTGGTAGGTTATTCCGATTCCGATTTCGCCGGATGTAAATTGGATCGGAAAAGCACTAGTGGCACTTGTCACTTGTTGGGGAGTTCATTAGTAGCATGGCACAGCAAAAAGCAAGCTTGTGTTGCTCTGTCCACCGCCGAAGCGGAATACATTGCCGCTGGTGTGTGTTGCGCTCAAATCCTCTGGATGAAGCAGCAACTCAAGGACTATGGTCTTAATATTGAAAAGATCCCTATTAAATGCGATAACACAAGTGCTATAAACCTTTCCAAGAATCCCGTCTTGCATTCTAGAACTAAGCATATAGAAATTAGACATCATTTTCTGCGTGATCATGTACAAAAAGGTGATTGCGTTCTTGAATTTGTTGAAACTTCTAAACAATTAGCTGATATTTTCACCAAGCCCCTTCCCAGGGATACTTTCTTTGTTCTAAGGAGAGAACTTGGAATTCTTGATGAACAATATCTTGATTAAAATTGTTTAGGTGTTTACATTATCGTCTAGTTTCTCTATGTCTTTGTTTCTTTAGCTGTTCGATATTTGTGTCTCTTGATTATTATTATTTTTTGTGATTCTGGATGTTTAAATAAATCTATCACATTGCATGCCAAAGCCTTAAGAAGTTGAAACCATTTTACTGCCTGAAAAATTCTCTTTTCTATGCATTAATCGATTAAATATTCAATTAATCGATTACCTGGGCATCAGTTGCTTGAAAATTCGAAATTATACTATAAGTAATCGATTACATTTTCACTTAATCGATTACCTGGGCATCAGTTCTTTCAAAAAATTCGAACTTTCACACTGATTAATCGATTAACCCTGCCCGTTAATCGATTAAAACCAGTTTTATAAAGGCAAACAGTAGCTCGGTTTCACACTTTTTTTCTGGTTTTCTCTCTTTCTCCTTTCTGCTTTGAGATACTAAATCTATAACACAACTAATCCAAAGTGCATCAAAAGTAGAAACACCTATTCCTAACCCTCTTAAAACCATCAAGGAATCATCTCTTTGCATCCTCATCATATCCCATTTCCAAGGTTCCACTAAACATAACCTAAGTTAGGTTTGCCTACACTCATATTTGACCCCTCACTGCCATTTCGGTTTCTGCCACATTATGGAGCAAAGTCGTCCTAAAAGGGTCAAAACATCAGCCACTCGTGTACGAAGACGAGAGGTCGGTTCGCCTTCTGCTCGGGACCGTGGTGACCCCTACTATTCACTCATTCTGCAAGAGACTCGTATGGCGAAATTCCAAGGTCGGAAACCTACATATATACGGTATGTTGACTTAACTTGGTTATCGGAACAGAACTTTAGCTTCCCGCATGACATGGAAGCTCAGGGAACTATTCAGTTCATGGAATTAAAGGGACAAGTCTACCCTGCTCTCGTTAGGGAATTCTATGCTAACTTTAGATATAAGGATGGAAAATATTGGTCAATGATTTCTGGAAATTTGTTTGAACTCAACGATGAAATTTTCATGAATGTCGGTGGTTTATCGTCTTCTGGATATAGTATAGGAGATTGTTCCTGGGTAAAGGAAAATTTTGATCCTACAGAAGTCTACAAGTCTTTTCTAAGAGGCCCTCATTTATACATTCAGGGTCAACTGACCAAAGCTGGGTCACTTTCTGTTGAGAACAGGCTGCTACACTACATTATTGCTTACATCCTAGTACAGAGGAACACAAATCATGCACAGCCTACTGTGAATGATTTACGCTTCATGTATGCAGTGAAGAATAATGTGATGATTAATTGGCCTGAGGAGATCTTGAAAATTATGAACAGTGTATCTTTATCTCAGTCGAAGCTGCTTCCCTACAGTATCTTCATATCACGCATCGTTGACTATTTGCGCATTGACGTTTCCGATACTATCATTGTTGAATATACCGACAAGGATCATCTGGTTGGTGAAAGCCTCATACATAAGATGGGTATATACAAGTATGGTAGTACTTGGCAATACCAAGAGGACTACACCACGTTTGGTCTGGATTTATCTGATGATGATAATCAGGATGACACAGATAATCAGCATGCTACAGCTCAGGGGGAGCCTTCTGGATCAGCACCTCAGAAATCTGCTTTTGGATTCGATCAGTTGGAAGCTATGGAGCAACGGCTTAACAACCGTATGGATCTTCACTTCCAAGGACTAAAAGACTCATACTTTGCTGGTATGGAACAGTATGAGGAGCGACAAACTGCGTATTCGGATACCCAATTTCGGGAGTTGAGGAGTTTGATTCAATCTACGGCTGAAGCTCAGAATGCCTTGTTTTGTTCAGAATTTCAGAAGCTATCTATGCTTATCAGGGGAGATCAGAACATTGTCACTTCTGTTGATCACACTGACGATCCTCATCCTCCACCTCAACCTTAGTTTAGAAGACCTTAGGCCTAGGATATCTTACCTTAGGTTTATTTCTTCTTTTTGGCACTCTTTGGATTTAGATACTGTTATGGATTCGAGTATTTCTGTTGCGTGCCTCTTTATGTTGTTAATTGACATTTTCTGGTTTATCTGGTTGCTAAACATTGTTACTCTTTCTGCTATTTTTTTTAACTATGTCGAATAGCCTACTATGTTTATGTGTATGGTTCTTGATCGTATGAGATTTTCGGCCTTGATATGGTTCATCTCGTATGCTGTTCACTTTACTTGTTTGGCTATTTCTGTTGTATAAACTTGCGCACTTGTTTAATCCTCTTTAATGTAAAACAGGTTAATTGTTATATCCCAATATTAACTCATTAACTGTGTTTTATGTATTACTCATATCTCTGCCTCTATTTTGACCTGGGTTATCTTTTTGATAATGTCAAAAGGGGGAGAAAGGTTGTTTTGTTTGTTTTCTGATTGTGCAGGTTGATCGAAATAACAGCTTCCGATATTTGCGCATCATATCAACCTTGCCAACACAATCTTCAAGCTATTTACATTTGATGTGGAGTTTGTCATCATCAAAAAGGGGGAGATTGAAAGTGTGCATGTCAAGAGGAACACTTTGGAAAGCTCTCCTCATATGACTTGGTTTTGATGAGGACAACTTGTGCTAACATGAGCTTGAAGATCATCAACAAATCAACATGCTTAAGCCTTCCGATTGGTATCTTGCTTAGACTAGATTAGTTTAGGTTGAGTCCAAGGCTTAAGTCACCTAATACATATCTCAATTGCATAAATCTTTTAAATCTTTTTCATCTTGAGATATGTCATTCATAATATGTTCATGCATCATATAAATACATGTACATGTGCATTCTAGGCATAATCTAAGTATTAAACATGTATGAATTTAAGTGCATAACATATTTGAAGTTTTTTTTACACATGAAAGTGTGCTGTTAATCGATTACCACTTGGCTTAATCGATTAATCTAACTGTTTGCACAGTGTAATCGATTACAACAAATGTCAATCGATTAATCTAACATTTTTGTAAAGCTTAATCGATTAAAGCTGTCGTTAATCGATTAACTGGGCTTTTATTTCAATTCTTTATAAACTGCATTTTCAGAATTGATCTTATAAGTTGCATGTTAAATTTTTAGAGAGTTAGAGCATATTTTCGTGTTAATTGTTGCATCTAGTTGTAAATGCATTTGTGAGCTTAGAAGAGAGAGAATTCTATGCTTTAGGATTGAGTGCTTTTCATGATACATTTCTCATCTTTTCTTGTCACATGTTCTTGCATTTTTACATGATTCTTGATTAGATGTTTACACATTATGCATTCTGTTTTTCACTAATACATTTTTCATACTGCATGAGCTTGTATTAGGTGATTAGAGTAAAGCCTTATCTTGTTAGATATAAGTCTTGTTATAGCTTAAATTTACTCTGTATTGTTTTGTTTGAAAAAGTGTTGTAATTGTGGGAATCTCAAGGTGTCATATCACCAAGAGATTGAGTGTGTCTTCACTGAGTGTTAGACTTAGGGATAAGTAAAGAATAAGGTTCTTGGCTGGGGCTACGCCGAAAGAAAGGTTTTCTTTGTCGGTAGGAAGGGAGTCAAACCATAGAATAGATTTCTTTTTATCTTGTAAGTGTCTAATTGTTGTAATTGGATAGTGTGTATGTAATTAACATTCATTCAATTATAGTGAAGAAAAATCTCCCAAATCAGCCGGGAGGCCTGGATGTAGTTTGCGGTGGACAAGCAAACGAACCAGGATAAAATTCTTGTTGCAGGACTTTTTCTATCTCTATCTCTTTATTGCATTTGATCGATTATTTTGTCAAGTAGATTTAATTGATAAGTAGTGTCTATACTGTTTTACTTGTACTCTGATAATATTCTGTAAGCCTGGTATAATCGTTTCATTATCAATTAATTGTCGAGCAAGAAACTGTACTTGCATTTGCTTTCTGTCTTGGTTTAATCGATTAAGTGTGGTGTGTTAATCGATTACTTTAATCTGTTAATCGATTACGTGGACTGTGTTGAAAGTGTTAATCGATTATCCTGTTCTGTTAATCGATTAATCAAGGTGTTTTTCAGCATTAAGTGTTGTTTTCGAAAAGCGGACACTCTAACCGCTACACCTATTCAACCCCCCCCCTTCTAGGTGTATTGTAATCACTGATACCTAACAGCAAGCAGATGCCATAGGAGTGGAAGCTTCCTTACAATTGTTCATCTCAAATTTCTTGAGCAGCTCTTTGCAATATTTTGTCTGATGGATGAAAATTCCACTTTCTAGTTGCTTTATCTGAAGTCCTAGAAAGAACGTAAGTTCTCCAATCATAGACATTTCGAACTCCCCCTGCATCATCTCAGAAAAATCCTTACACAAAATATCATTAGTAGATCCAAAAATTATGTCATCTACATAGATTTGCACAAGTAATACAGAGTTTTCTGATTTACGAATAAAAAGCGTTGTGTCAACCAAGCCTCTTTCGAACCCTTTTTCTAAAAGAAAGGTACTAAGTCTATCATACCAAGCTCTAGGAGCTTGTTTGAGACCATAGAGTGCCTTTTTAAGTTTATAAACATGGTTCGGATATTTAAAATTTTCAAAACCAGGCGGTTGGTTAACATAAACTTCTTCTTGAATATAGCCATTCAAGAAAGCGCTTTTTACGTCCATCTGAAATAATTTGAAGTTCATAATCGATGCAAAGGAAAGTAGCATCCTGATGGCCTCTAATCTGGCTACAGGGGCATAGGTTTCGTCATAATCGATACCTTCCTCCTGGTTGTAGCCTTGGGCCACCAAGCGTGCTTTATTTCGAATGATCAAGCCTGATTCATCAAGCTTGTTTCTGAAGACCCATCGAGTACCAATCACAGGATGATCTTTAGGTTTAGGGACCAAGTCCCAAACATTATTGCGTTCGAACTGGTTTAGCTCTTCTTGCATAGCTATACCCCAGTGCACATCCTCAATGGCCTCATCAATGGTCTTAGGCTCAATTTGAGATACAAAAGCTACAAAGTTACAGAAGTTTCGTAAGGAACTACGGGTTACCACTCCCGTAGATATGTCACCTATTACTTTGTCGATCGGGTGAGCTTTCTTGGTTTTCCACACAACTGGCATATCTGAATGCTCCTGAGATTTGTTTTGACATTCTTCATCGGTTGCTTCTACATTATCCATGTTTTTTGAGTATGCTTCTTCCAAAGCACCTGCAACATCATCAGATACAACCTTTCTCTTCTCTTTTGGAGAAGATTCATCAAACTGTACATGGATAGACTCTTCAACTTGCATAGAATACTTATTAAAAATTCTGAACGCTTTGCTATGAATCGAGTATCCCAAAAATATTCCCTCATCGGCTTTTGAATCAAATTTTCCTAAAGCCCGCTTTCCATTATTTAATATAAAACATTTGCAACCGAAAGCGTGAAGATGGGATATGTTTGGTTTACGGCCTTTTAATAGTTCATAAGGAGTTTTATTCAAATTAGGCCTTAACAATACTCGATTTATAACATAACATGCAGTATGAACTGCATCTGCCCATAAATATTTGGGGGTATTACTTTCATTAAGCATGGTTCTCGCTAATTCTTCTAGCACACGATTTTTCCTTTCAACAACTCCATTTTGTTGTGGAGTGCGAGGAGCAGAGAACTGATGCATAATGCCATGCTTATCACAGAATTTGTCGAACTGAAAGTTCTCAAATTCTCCCCCGTGATCACTTCGTATATATACTATTTTCAGGTTAAGTTGGTTTTGGATTTGCTTGGCAAGATTTTTAAAAGAGTTGAAAGCGTCGCTTTTAGCAGATAAAAATAATGTCCATGTAAAACGAGAGAAATCATCAACAATAACTAGAGCATAGTAGCTACCACCAAAACTCATGATTTGTGATGGTCCAAACAAGTCCATATGGAGTAACTCCAAAGGTCTTGAAGTGGATATCACATTTTTCTTTTTAAAAGAGTTTTTGGTTTGTTTACACTTTTGACAAGTGTCACAAATCTCTTTAGTTTTGAAATTTAGTTTTGGTAGCCCCTCAACTAGTTGGTTTGATGACAATTTATCTAGATGTTTTATATGGATGTGTGCAACGCGTCTGTGCCAGAGCCAAATGTCATCTTCTTTAGAAATGAAACATTTTGAAAATAATGTGGTGACATCATCCAAGTTAACCATGTAAATATTATTTATACGATGACCAACAAATTTAACATTATTAGATAAAATGTCACGAATGATGCAACAGTCAGAATCAAAAGATACTCGATTACCTTTGTCACAGAGTTGACTTATACTTAGAAGATTATGTTCTAGTCCTTCAACATACAGAACATTTTCAATTTGAGTATGAGATGAGTTACCAACTGTTCCGGTACCAAGTATCTTTCCCTTATTGTTGTCTCCGTACGTGACGTATCCTTTTCCTTTAAGTGATAGATCCAGGAAATTTGATCTGTCACCTGTCATATGTCTCGAACATCCACTGTCTAAACACCATTTTTGTCCTTGTGTTCGAAGACATGCCTGCAAAATAGATCACCTGCTTTTCTCAGGTACCCAAATTATGTTGGGTCCTTTTCTGTTAGTGATTAGGGAATTATCTCCCTTCTTTATCCATACATAAGCCCCACTAGGTATACCATATTTTCTAATGTAACAAGAGTAAGAAGTATGACCATATGTATTACAATAAAAACAAGTAGGAGAGCGCCTACGATTTTTATCCTTAGTATTAACTACAGGTTTTCTATATGGTCTCTTGTTTTTAGCAGAGCGAGTATAACCTAGACCAGTACGATCACCAACGTTTCTTGTTTGACTGAGAAGAGTGTCTAATTGCTGTTTACTGTTTGTGAGACGTTCGAGTTTTTCTTTTAGTTTAAGATTGTCTTCTTGCAAAATCTCCAAGTCTCACATACAGGCTTTTGACATAAATTATCAGCAAAGCAGTCACATGTGTTACAAGAATAGATGAGATCTAAAGTTTCATTTTCTAATTTTAATTCATCTAATTCTTTTTGTAATTGGCTTAGTTTCTTTTCATTTCTAAGGATTTCCCTTTTCCTATCAACATTTATTCTAGCCAATTTCTTTAATTCCTCATGTAACTCAACATAAGCATTATATAAAACTTCATAAGAGGGTAAGTCATCCGAAGTGGATGAGGTGTCGGAATATACCTCATCATTATCCTCATGTGAGTCTGAGTTGCCATTGTTGTCAGATCTGACCATCAGACACAGCTTCGCTGACTCCTCCTCACTAGAAGTGCTTGATGTTGTTTCCTCCTCAGGTACATCCCATACAATGTAAGCTTTCTTGGATTTGAATTCCCTGGGAGTGCTCTTCTCTGAATCAACCTTTTTCAGATAGGTAGGACATTGAAATCTCATATGTCCGGCTTTTCCACACTCATGGCAAGTGAAGCGATCTTTGTTGTTCTTGCCTTTGTTGGTTGACTCTTTCGCTTCTTTCTTCTGAAACTTCTTGAATCCTCCTTTTCTTTTGATGAATTTGCTAAATTTGCGAACAAGGAGATTCATAGTTTCATCATCTAGATCGGAGTCAGATTCATCATCATCTTTATCTTCTTTTGATTTGGAGGTCGTGGCCTTCAATGTGATGTTTTTCTTTTTCCGATCTGAATCTTCGTGCATAGTCAAGCGCCCCAATTCCATTTCGTGCTCTTGAAGTTTTCCAAATAAAGTAGCTAGAGGCATAGAATCCAAATCTTTGGATTCAACAATTGCAGTTACTTTTGGTTGCCATTTCCTGTCAAGACAACGCAAAACTTTATTAGTTAGTTCACCTCTGGCAAAAGATTATCTAGAGCAACTAAATGATTAACAATATGAGTAAATCGCTTTTGCATATCATAGATTGATTCACTAGGTAACATGCGAAATAACTCATACTCATGGGTAAGCGCATTTAATCTAGCGCGCTTGACTTCGCTAGTGCCTTCATGAGTCACTTGTAAAGTGTCCCACATTTCTTTTGCATTTTGGCACTGCGATACTCTAAAGAACTCATCATAGGATAGGGCCGATGTGATGATATTTTTGGCGCGTAGATTATGCTGCACCTTTTTGCGCTCATCATCGGTCCATAGACTTTTAGGCTTGTCTTTAGGTTCATTGTCCACAAGATGCTGTGGAACGAAAGGGCCGTTGACTACGGATTCCCAAATATCCGAGTCTATGGCTTCAATAAAAATTTGCATGTGGACTTTCCAGTAGGCATACCCTTCACCACTGAATATAGGTGGTCGATTAATGGATGAACCATCACCACCAAATGGGTTTGACGAACCCATTCGTTTTTCCCTAAGGATCATGAATACGCGGTTGAGCTAGCACTTCGCACTAGCTCTGATACCACTTGTTAGGTATCAGTGGTTACAATACACCTAGAAGGGGGGGGGGGGGGGGTTGAATAGGTGTAGCGGTTAGAATGTCCGCTTTTCGAAAACAACACTTAATGCTGAAAAACACCTTGATTAATCGATTAACAAAACAGGGTAATCGATTAACACTTTCAACACAGTCCACTTAATCGATTAACAGACTGAAGTAATCGATTAACACACCACACTTAATCGATTAAACCGTGACAGTAAGCAAATGCAAGTACAGTTTCTTGCTCGACAATTAATTGATAATGAAACGATTATACCAGGCTTACAGAATTTTATCAGAGTACAAGTAATACAGTATAGAAACAGATTATCAATTAAATCTACTAAACAAATTAATCGATCAAATGCAATAAAGAGAGAGAGATAGAAAAAGTCCTGCAACAAGAATTTTATCCTGGTTCGTTTGCTTGTCCACCGCAAACTACATCCAGGCCTCCCGGCTGATTTGGGAGATTTTTCTTCACTATAATTGAATGAATGTTAATTACATACACACTATCCAATTACAACAATTAAACACTTACAAGATAAAAAGAAACCTATTCTATGGTTTGACTCCCTTCCTACCGACAAAGAAAACCTTTCTTTCGGCGTAGCCCCAGCCAAGAACCTTGCTCTTTACTTATCCCTAAGTCTAACACTCAGTGAAGACACACTCAATCTCTTGGTGATATGACACCTTGAGATTCCCACAATTACAACACTTTTTCAAACAAAGCAATACAGAGTAAACTTAAGCTATAACAAGACTTATATCTAACAAGATAAGGCTTTACTCTAATCACCTAATACAAGCTCATGCAGTATGAAAAATGTATTAGTGAAAAACAGAATGCATAATATGTAAACATCTAATCAAGAATCATGTAAAAATGCAAGAACATGTGACAAGAAAAGATGAGAAATGTATCATGAAAAGCACTCAATCCTAAAGCATAGAATTCTCTCTTTTCTAAGCTCACAAATGCATTTACAACTAGATGCAACAATTAACACGAAAAAAATGCTCTAACTCTCTAAAAATTTTAACATGCAACTTATGAGATCAATTCTGAAAATGCAGTTTATAAAGAATTGAAATAAAAGCCCAGTTAATCGATTAACGACAGCTTTAATCGATTAAGCTTCACAAAAATGTTAGATTAATCGATTGACATTTGTTGTAATCGATTACACTGTGGAAACAGTTAGATTAATCGATTAAGCCAAGTGGTAATCGATTAACAGCACTCTTTCATGTGTAAAAACTTCAAATATGTTATGCACTTAAATTCATACATGTTTAATACTTAGATTATGCCTAGAATGCACATGTACATGTATTTATATGATGCATGAACATATTATGAATGACATATCTCAAGATGAAAAAGATTTAAAAGATTTATGCAATTGAGATATGTATTAGGTGACTTAAGCCTTGGACTCAACCTAAACTAATCTAGTCTAAGCAAGATACCAATCGGAAGGCTTAAGCATGTTGATTTGTTGATGATCTTCAAGCTCATGTTAGCACAAGTTGTCCTCATCAAAACCAAGTCATATAAGGAGAGCTTTCCAAAGTGTTCCTCTTGACATGCACACTTTCAGGCATGTGAGCTACTCTTGTTGATGTTCTGGTAGGCAAAGGGGAATTATGTAAAGGTATGATATTATCAATAGGCAAAGTGGATGATGATTCAATAGGTTCAATATTAGCCACAGGAGATATAAGAAATGAATCATCAGGTAATAATGAAAATGACTGCAGAGATGGGAGAGTGTTTGATGAAGGAGTTTTTGTAATTGAAATAAAAGGATAGACATGCTCTCAACAACACCATTTTGAATATGTTGGTTTTTCCAAAGGATAGGTGGCAAAGAGGCTTGAAAATATAAAGATCTTACAACATTTAGAATATGTTGGTTTTTCCTCTCAACAACACCATTTTGTTGAGGGGTTTCAATGCAAGTCCTTCGATGTAAAATTCCTTTAGAAAGATAAAAATCATGCATAAGGAACTCACCTCCATTATCACTTCTTATACACTTGAGTTTCGTATTAAATTGTGTTTCTATGTAAGCAATGAATTGAGTTAAATGTTGTCTAGTTTCAGATTTTTCTTTCATGAGAACCACCCAAGTAAACCTAGAAAAATCATCAACAAGTGTAAGGAAACATCTATGGCCATGTATGGAGGGAACTGAATAAGGACCCCATATGTCAACAAGCAACAATTCAAAAATTTTATTTGAATGTGAATCACTTTGATAATAAGGAAGTTTCTTTTGTCTAGAGAGATGAAAAATATCACAAGGAGATATACTAGAAAATGGAATAAAAGGAAATTGTTGAGTGACTACTTTAAACCTAGAAGTTGATATATGACCCAATCTTAAATGCCAAAGAATGGACTGATTTTATGTAGTCATAGCTGCACTTGAACTTGATTTTGCACCTTGTATCACATACAACCCATTGCAAAGTTCAGTTGTACCAATCATTCTCTTGGTATATGTTTGCACAATGGAATATGTTTTGTTATTGACAATAAGATGACACTATTGAGAACTAAGTAATTTAGTGACTAAAATCAAATTAACAGTAAAGGTAGGTACAAAGAGAACATGACTAAGTGTCAAAGTACAACTTAATGAGACACTTCCTGCCATAGTTGCAGTAACTAGGGTACCATTAGGCAAAGCTATGGAAATGGGATCAATTTTGTGATACGAGATATAATTATCAAGATGAAATGTAATATGGTCGGTGGCACCTGTATCAAGAATCCATAGTGATTGCAGCTTACCTCCCATGTCATGTTGTGAGGAGTTAACTTGAGAAATTGCAGCATTAACATTATGAGAATATGACATTGATCACTCTGATACCATCTAAGAAACCAGAGAAGAAAATAATGGATAGAAATTGTATTTGGTTTTCTTCATTATCATAAGTGAGTCAAGCTCTAATAAAATGTTACAGAGAATCATCCCTATTAAAACAGAATCATAACTATCAATTAGCTATTAAGGCAGAATCATAATTAAGGCATAATCATAACTATCAATAAATTAGCTATTAAAACAGAATCATAGCTATCATTAAAGACGCTCCACATATTTTAGCTAATTTCCAACTCATACATTAACTATTTTGATACAAATCCTGATGTGCTCTTCATGTTGCCCATTTAATCTTTCCAACCACTATTAGCGTAGCCATGCAATATAGAATTGGGGTTGGTCGTATACCATATATCAAACTCGTTTGTATCTTGCAAGTATCTTAGAATTCTTTTTCCAACTACGAAATGGATTTCGCTCGAACTCTACCTCAATCATGATAGAATTCTTATAATGTACATGATGTATGGTTGTGATGTAGTGAGGTACAAAATAGTCTCAATCAAAGTCCTATATAGAGATGCATCTACCTTCGGATGTATATCGTCCCTTTGTAGCTTCTCAATGGTCACAAGAGGAGTAGCAACTAGTTTGCATTTTCGTATCTTCAGCATCATGAATAGTTCTTCTAGGAGATAAATATGTCTTCCTTTATTTGGCTTACCTTAATTCTGAGGAAGTAGTGCATTAAGCCAAGGTCTACCATCTCGAATGTCTTCATCATGTCTTTTTTTAACTTTGTTATCATCTTCATATTGTTTCTAGTGTATATAACATCATCTATGTACAAGAAAAATAAGAGTATCGCAGTGACCTTGATCATAATGTATTGTGTAGGCTCACTTTTACTCCTCTTGAATCCTTTATCGATGAAGTGTTGATCAATTCTATTATACCATGCTCGAGGAGCTTTCTTTAAGCCTAAATGTAAATAACCAAATTCTACCCTTGAAATTTTTTCCTTATTTAATCCATTTATTCCTACACTCTTCACTATACCTTAACTACTCGGTATTCATTACTTAAAACTCGGTTATCATACCATACTACAACACTTCTTTATATGACAGAAAAACATAATTCATATATTTCTTTTCCCGGTAATTACCGCATACGACTAGCTATGGGTTTCCAAAATACCCATAGCTATGAATATCCAGTATTACAAAAAAAATGTAGAAAGTCATTTAGTTAAAATTACAATCATCCAAGTAGCAATTTACATCACAAAAAGAAAATAAGGAATCCAAGTTCTAAGCTCATAAGGCCTCGAACCAAGCATCCTCAACTATCTTGTTTACCTACAATGGGATTATCAACGGCAAATACACACAACATACAAAGGAGTAAGTCATCAAGACAATAAATACCATTATAAGATAACCCACATTTTAAAGGGGTTAGTAAACCGTTTTAAAAATTCATTTTTGCTACATCACTTCAGCCAAAGTTTCGTTACATAACTTGAGCCAAAGTATCGCAGCATAACTTGAGCCAAAGTATCGCTACATAACTTGAGCCAAAGTATCGCTACATAACTTGAGCCAAAGTATCACTACATAATTTGAGCCAGAGTACCGCTACATAAATTGAGATAGAGTATCGCTACATAGCTTGAGCCAGAGTATCGCTACATAACTTGAGCCAAAGTATCTCTACATAACTTGAGCCAAAGTATCGCTACATAACTTGAGTCAAAGTATCGCTACATAACTTGAGCCAAAGTCGCTAACCAATCATGGTCGGCTAAAAACGTATTTTCTTTTCATTGATACACTATCGATTCATAAACAGTAAATTCACGCATTCTTTATTACAAACATACCCATATATGTTTACAATAACTAAGCGATTCATAACTTTATCATTATCCAAAACCAGAAAAATCCACACATTTTTCCTTTCAATATGCTACTTAAAGACTTCTCCTTACCTTGGTGAGTGTTGGGTTTGGTTCTTGGCAACTTCGCAAGGTCCACCGACACCGCCTCCAACTTTAGGATCTTTCCTCATTCCCACCATATAACACAATATTAGTTATTTATTCTAAATATCACATAAACAACTCATATTGCATTATTTAACCATACAAGATATTTAACATATTTTCAATGTTCCTAAACTATTTTCATAATAAGTTTACAAACATCTAAAACATACATATTCATCTCATATTTCAACCTTAGAGTGCATACTCATCTTCTACCTCTAGTATTTTACCCATTTTCCTGTTTAACCACATTTTCACTTTTAGGGTTTTGGGGTTTTCATGAATCAACCCACAAACTCTTTCCATTCTTGCAATACCAACTCTAAATCAAGAGTTTACAAGAGAAAAACAACATAAAATGAACCATAACTCAAAAGGGCGAGTTTCCATGGTTTCTCATATTTCGAGAAGAGATCCAACATACCCAAAACAAGTTTCAAAGGGAAGAAGAGAGTTAGAATCAAGAGTTTTACCTCTTCTCAAGCTTCTATATGAGTATCAAAGCTCATTGCCCTTGTGAAAGATCTCTTCTCTCACCTCTCTTCAATTCCTAACCCTAAAATGTGTTTGGGGTTTCTCATTTAATGCCAACTCGTCGGGTTCTCGCTAAAGCGAGCCCATTCTCGCTAAAGCGAGCCCATTCTCGCTCAAGCGAGAAAATCCCGTCTATTTTAAAGACTCAAATCTGACCCTCTCGCTCAAGCGAAGGATTCTCGCTCAAGCGAGAATCTCACAGCCTCGACAGGTTCGAAAATGCCACTTCTTGCCCAGGCGAGACAACTCTTTCTCAAGCGAGACCACTCTCGCTCAAGCGAGAATCCTTCAGTATAGTCCAGTATTTCACCCTCCCAGGTGAGTGTCTCTCGCCCAGGCGACAATTCTCTCGCTCAAGCGAGACTCCCAGGACTGATACTATAATTTTAAAGACTTAAATTAAGGGTGTCACACTAAAAGCCTCTCCTAAAAAACCCACCACAAAAAAACCAAAAGGAGAACAAAGACTACTATCCAACCGAAAAGAAAATAATAAACACTAACAATAAATCCAAGCATAAAACTAGGTTAGGAAATCATTTAAACCAAGATATAATAAAGGGTTTATGTCGACCTTTAATCCAAATCCAAGATTTGAGCTTTATCTCGTCCATTAGGTCCTCCATGTGCACTTCCTTGTTCATTAAAGACTACGACATTTCTATTTTTCCATAGGGACCAAATTTTGTTATCCAAATAACAGAGTAAACTTCTTTCAGTAACCTATCTTTAACCCAAAGAAAATGTTGCACTATATGACCGTACCGCTTGGAGGTAGAACCACATCTAGACCCCAGCTGCCGATAAATAAGATGCTAAATGTAATAAGAAAAAAGACAAAAGAAAAATAGATGATCTTCGGTTTCTGATTGATCTTTACATCAGACATACATTAGTTCATTAAGGTTGACATTATTAACTTCCCTTTTGGCTAAGTTTAACTTACAAGAGATTATGTCTAGAATAATTCTGAAGGCAAGCACCCGAGTCTACAAAGACGCCATTAATGCTAATGAGCTTGGTATAAATGTTATATTTTTATCAAGTTTATTACTGGTTTTGCTATGTAAAAGTGAATATGTAAGACAAAATAAGATAAAGACTTTATTAACGAGATTCGGTCTTTTTGTATTTATGCATCGACAGTGTTGAAAAGTTATTACTATGTATTAGAGAATATGGTTTTGTGTTTTGTGATAATTGTATCATTATGTTTACATAATATAAAAATATATAGCTATTTATCATAACTTCTTTATATCAGTCCAAACACATGACTCGTATTACTGTTTTCTCGAATAAGAAAAACAACCCGGTCCACGGAAATATAAGTCATTTGCACAATAGTTTTCATTTCTCTTTCTTGCACTTAGTAAATGAGCATATATATTTTTTTGGTAAATGACACATTTAAAAATAGATGGTGGAATATTTGTATGAGAACAAACGGAAGGGCATTTGATATATCATGTTTGAACAACGATGCTTTCAAATTTGTTTTTGCTTTTAAGAATAAAGTGTCATTTTATTTATAAAAAATGTGATCATATAATATAAACTTTGTGGGGGCTCATGTCTCTCCTACATCATTTAGAAGATGAAAAACATGTGATAATGTCCCACATAGATAAATGTGCTATAAATAATCAAAATACAAATGTTTTTCCTTAAATGAATAATGATATATTCTTCTTATAAATCAGCAAAAATCTGTTACGAAAAAATGATGGGGATGTGGAGAACTCAGCTAAGAAGGAATTTGTAAGGTTCTATAATTCAATAATAGAAGCTTACAAATAAGATGACTCGGTGGAGAACAGGAGGAATGAGGCTAAACCATGAGCCTATAACTTAATGGATTTGCATATAAATGCAATCGCAACCCCTAAACGAATATTACAGTTGCAATAGTGATTGTAGAGCCTAATTTAAATGTTGAGTCTATATATATTTATATATATATAGAGAGAGAGAAATAGATAGATAGATAGAGAGATCAAGAAAGTGACATGTCTAGCACTTAAAAGTATTCCATTGTTTGTGTACAATCAAATAAAAACCTTGATAATTGTCATAGCTTGAGGTTAATATTCGAAACTAGCTAAATCTTCCTATTTAAACTTTTAGGTACATAGCTAAACCTTCCTATTTCTAAATATAACTTATTTCTTGCATGGGAAACTCCCTTGGCCATAGCTTTACAAAACAACTTCAACAAAGTCCAATTAAATCCTAACTACTCTACCCTATATAATCACTTCCATGTATTTCTACTTCTCAATACCAAACATTCTCTTTCTTATCTCAGTTTTCTCTCCAATTTGAATTCATTCAAGAACAATATCATACATCATGGCTTCTCATCTTACCCATTCTAACCAGTATGTTTTGGCTATTGTAATTGCCATCATAGTTTTCACTCCAAAACTTACTTCTGCCAAGAAATCTAAGATAATTGGCTTGAAAATGAATGTAATTGATAAATGTTGGAGATCAGATCCTGAATGGAGAAAGCATCGTCCACAACTTGCTACATGCTCTATGGGTTATGCTGGCAAGATGACAAATAACATTGGTGAAGACCTCGTCCATTATAAAGTTACTGATCCTAGTGATGACCCTATAAACCCTAAACAAGGCACCTTAAGGTATGGTGCTTCTGTGATCCAAGGGAAAGTATGGATTACATTCCAAAGAGACATGGTTATTAGGTTAATGAGACCACTTCTCATTAGTAGTTTCACTACCATTGATGGTCGAAGAGTTAATGTCCATATTGCTCATAATGCATGCTTGATGATCTATAAGGTAATAATCTACAATTCTTACTATATAAGTTCAATCAATTTATCCTTCAAGGTGTTTAATATCCGATATATTAATCTTTACCTCTTAATTATTCTAACTCTCAGCATTGTATTTAATGTTCGCAGGATACAACACTAAATCTTCTTTTTATGAGGGCCAAAATGGTCATATTTTATAAGGACTACATTTTTTTTAAAGTTTTATTATATTCTTTATACACATTGCATTTTAAAAAAATGAAAGGAGCCTTAAATAATATCTTTGTTTTGATATACAATTTGTATAACTCTCCCTTCTAGCTATAACTAAACTAGCACATTATAAATATTGTTTACTTCATGCATTAATTACAACTTTCCAAATTACAAATAATTATTGATTGATTACTATCTTTAGGCTACCAACATAATCATTCATGGCCTACGAATTCATCATTGCAAACCTCAAGCACCCGGGATGGTGATGGGTTCTAATGGAAAGGTTATGCCTTTAGGTCAAGTAGATGGAGATGCAATAAGATTGGTTACTGCTTCAAAAATTTGGATTGATCATAATACACTTTACAATTGCCAAGATGGTCTTCTTGATGTCACACGAGGTTCCACTAATGTGACTGTCTCTAACAATTGGTTCAGATTTCAAAACAAAGTTATGCTTTTGGGTCATGATGATGGATATATTAGAGATCATAAAATGAAGGTTACAGTGGTGTACAACCATTTTGGACCTAATTGTAACTAACGCATGCCCCAGGTAATTAATTGTTTAACTAAAAAGATTAATATATACACATATGTAACTGCATTAGATGATATTAATTTATACTGATTAAGTAAAAAACATTACAGGATCCGCCATGGATATGCACATGTAGTAAATAATATGTACTTGGGATGGTTGCAATATGCCATCGGTGGAAGCATGGAACCTAGTCTCAAAAGTGAAGCTAACCTCTTCATAGCACCAACTTCAGGGAGTAAGGAGGTAATCAATTTTAGTAATTTCATTTCAAATAGTTATTCATCCATTGTATTTTAAATTGCAATTATGACATAATATTAAGGTTTTGTGAGTTTACGTAATGGGCTGTGCTTTCCAACAATTTTTGGCAATTATAATAAACACAACATAACCTTAATCGCAATTTAAAAAGAATGATGGTTAGTGAATAGATCTCATCAACTAATAAAAGACCAATAATGGTTTAAGCATTGTTTTGCTAATTATATAATGTGTGTAGGTTACATGGAGAAAAGTGGGTAACACAAATGGGAATAAATGGCAATTTCATTCGGTGAAAGACATTTTTGAAAATGGAGCATCCTTCAAGGCAACAAAAGGTGGATATGTTCCAAAGCCAAATTATAACCGGGACCAAGCTTTTAAAGTTGCTGATGCCAAATCTGTGAGATCATTGACAAGTTCATCAGGTGCATTACGATGCAGTAAAACCTCTATATGTTGAAGTTCAAATAGAACAATGATCTATTGAATTTAACTAGTGATATTAAAACTCGATTATTTTTATTGATATCAAATTTAAATATAATAAATGTTGGGGACGTATACTCCAAATCTACTGGATTCTCCACTGAACTCTATATTTGGATTTACATGCCTTATTATAAATTGAGAAATAATTCACCAGAATGATTATATAATTCATACTTAAATATCACATTGAGAAATTCAATCAATAGGGAAGTCTAATTATAGCAAGTCTACTAGAATTGCACTTACGATACAAAAAGTGTCTACCACAGGGTTTTCAATTCCTGACTAATCCAAGAATAAAATTTAAAATTGGTCCAAAATAAACCATAATCACAAAATAAACGAATGTGGTAAATTTTGTGATGTTCATTTCATATGACTAAAAATATGTGTTTGCTAAGTAATATATTCCTACATATAGGTAAAATATTATACAATAACAATGATATTTCTTTTGATAAATATAATTAAATTGCTGCTATTAGTGCTTGGGATGTGTAACACCCTAAATTTAATTCTTTAAAATTATAGTATCAGTCCTGGGATTCTCGCTTGAGCGAGGGATTCTCGCCTGGGCGAGAAAGGCTCACTTGGGAGGGTGAAATCCTGGGCTATACTAGAGGATTCTAGCCTGAGCGAGGGTTTGCTCGGACCTGTCGAGGTTGTAAGATCATCGCTTGAGCGAGCGATGCCTCGCCTGGGCAAGAGTTTCCCTCGCCTGGGCGAGAGGGTCAGATCTGAGTTTTTAAAATAGACGGGATTTTCTCGCTTGAGCGAGAATGGGCTCGCTTAAGCGAGAACCCGACGAGAGCATTAAATGAGAGAAACCCCAAATACATTTTTAGGTTAAGATTTGAAGAGAGGTGAGAGAAGAGAGCATTTCCAAGATCTGGTCTTAGATCTGGTCATATAAAACCAACCAAGACAATATTTTCACTTTCTCTTAGATCTGGTCTTTCCATATGAGAGACCCGTATAAGTGAGAGTGATGGTTAAAAGAATCTTTTCATAATGGAAGCGTCATTATAGATAAGTTATCAGACTTTATCCTTCTTTTACACTAATTTTTCAACCCCATTGTTAAAATTGGAATTTCTCTAAGAAAAAGATAGAAGAATGAATGGAATATAGAAATGAATTCCAAGATCAAGTGATCTTGAATGAAATCTTATTCAATCAGAATCAATCTTCCAGAGGAAGTTACAAGTTCATAAGTGTTGTGTTACAGATTGCTCCAATCTGTTTCTCTCCCTTATTTCCTAACTTCTCAAAAACTAACTTCCTATCTCAAGTAATTTCTATTTATAGAATATACATTTGCAGCTCTAACTAACCAAAACAGAAAAATAACTACTTTTCTCTTTAAGAAACTACTTTATTCCTTCTTACATACACGTGCTTAATGGGAAGTCTCTCCCTCTTCCTATCACCTATCCCCACGTCAAACTTTAAAAGTATCCTTTTGTTCAAAACCAAAGACTGTGTTATTTTCAATTTAGGGCAGTTTTAGATCACATGGAAGTTAACATTCAATCACATTAATCATATCAATCAACAACAATCATCAAAGGTCCATTCATTCGAGTTCACAAAAGTTGATGGATTTTATGCCATCCCAATCGAAATAAGAAATCATGAGTAGTACAATAGAACATTTGTGCATGGGTCTTAACCCTTATTCCATTGCTTTCAAATGATCATATATTACTCATC
Source organism: Lupinus albus (assembly GCA_009771035.1). Lineage (NCBI taxonomy): Eukaryota > Viridiplantae > Streptophyta > Magnoliopsida > Fabales > Fabaceae > Lupinus > Lupinus albus. The sequence goes on along the minus strand of CM020001.1, from coordinate 10,464,990 downwards.
TCATACATAATGTACATACATATATATAAATATACACATTCATACATACTTTGAAGCATATCTATATAAGTCAGCATATTCACATTAATAATATTACAATTGACATGAGTTTCATGCATCACGTAGAATATTTTTAGCCAATCGTACATGCATCTCCCCTAACCTTAACATCACAGACAAGAAACCAAGACTTTTTGGGACAATCAAATCAATATAGCCTTATAAGCATTTTTGGACTTAGATTCTAAAATATTATGAAGTTGTTAGAATTATATGTCAAAGTATTCTATAAAAAAAATCAGAATAGACACTAAAATGTTATGATATTGTTAGACTTAGATGTGAGAGCGTTCTTTCAAAAAACATTTTCACATTTAGATGATGAAATGTTATGATGTTGTTGGATTTAGACGCTAGAGAATTCTTTAAAGAAAACTATTTTGGACTCGTATGCTGAAATGTTATGATGTTGCAGGAAATAGAAGTGAGAGCATTCATTTAGGAAAAAATATCGGACTCGAATGCTGAAATATTATTATGTTGTTTGACTTACACATAGAGCATTATTTCAAAACAGATTTTCGAACATAGACGCCAAAATTTTATAATGTTGCAAGAATTAGACGCAATAACATTCTTTATAAAACATTTTTGAACTGAGATGTCAAAATGTTATGACATTGCTAAACTTAGATGTCAGAGCATTCTTTCAAAATATATTATTTGATTTCAACACAAGAATATCTTATCAGCATGCTCAGACTCATACGTTGAAACATTGATGAGATCATTGTTTTCCCAATTTCCGATGTATCAGACCTATGTTATTGGTTTTATTTATTTTCCTGAATTCTGGAAGTACCTCGACGTGCATCTTCGATATTTTTGTTTCCCTTGATTCTAGTAGTTTTCTAACCTACATGTTTTGTCAGTGGTAAGGTTACACCTAAAATAATGTTTGTTGCAGGGTAGAGCGTCATGTAAAACAAACCACAAAAATATTTTCACTCTCTCTGAGATCTTGGCTTTCCAGATGAAAGACCAGTATAAGTGAGAGTAATGGTTAAAAGAACCTTCTGATAATGGAAGTGTCATTATAAGCAATTTATTATATTTTATCATTCTTTTACATTAATTTTTTGAACGTCACAAGTATCCTTTTGTTCAAAACTGAAAACTATGTTTTTTTTTTAATTTGGGCCATTTTTTTATCACATGGAAGTTATCATTCAATTATACCAATCTATAACAATCATCAAAGGTCGCTTCAGTTGAGTCCACAAAATTTGATGGATTTTATGTCATCTCAAAAGAAAAAAGAAAGCATGAGTAGTAGTACGCTAGAGCATTTGTGCATGGGTCTTACCCTTATTCCACTGCTTCAAAATAAACATATATTACTCATCTTATACATACATATGTACATTCTTTGAAGCATATCAATATACAAGTCAATGCATATTCACATTAATAATATTACCATCAACATAATTTTCATGCATCACATAGAATACTCTCAAACAATCGTACATGCATCTTCCCTAATCATAACTTCATAGACGACCAACCAAGACTTTTTAGGACAATCGAAATACTATAGACTTATAAGAATTTTCGGATATTTACGCTAAAATATTATGAAGTTATTAGAATTATATGTCAGAGCATTCTATCAAGAAAAATTCAAAATTAGATGCCAAAATGTTACGACATTGTTGGACTTTGATGTTAGAGCATTCTTTCAAAAAACATTTTCGGACTTAGATGTCGAAATGATATAACATTGCTAGATTTAGATGTTAGAACATTCTTTAAAGAAAAATATTTTGGACTCGTACATCGAAATGTTATGATGTTGCTGGAAATAGAAGTGAGAGCGTTCCTTCAGGGAAAAAAACAATATCGAACTCAGACGCGGATATATTATTATGTTGTTAGACTTACACCATAGAGCATTGTTCCGAAAAACATTTTCGCACATAGGCGCTGTGACACCCTTAATTTAAGTCTTTCAAATTATAGTATCAGTCTTGTGATTCTCGCTTGAGCGAGGGATTGTCGCCTGGGCGACAGAGGCTCACCTGGGAGGGTGAAATTCTAGGCTATACTGAAGGATTCTCGCTTGAACGAGAGTTGCCTCGCTTGAGCGAGAGTGGTCTCGCCAGGACGAGAAAATTGACATATTGTAACGACCCGATTTTCTACCCTTGAAATTTTTTCCTTATTTAATCCAATTTCATGCATTTAACGATAAGTCATAATTACCAAGTGAATAAATTTATTTAAAAGATCTTTCTCTTCATCCTCACACCCGATCTATGAACCAAAAGTACATACACAATCCGATAGCAGAAAAACATAATTCATATTAGTATAACCTAGTAACTACCGCATACAATTAGCTATGGGTTTCCAAAACACCCATAGATACATATATCCCGAGTTACTAGACTCCATGATCAAAATCATGTACAAAATAGTATTCATAGTACAATTAGTTGATTCAATTACAATCAATTGAAGTTACAAAATAATGGATAAAGAGACATCAAAATAAAGGTCTCTAAACTCCTACTCAAAAATCATCCTTTCTCCGTCCACCTACCTGCAATGGGATTAACATTTACCATACACAAACAACACAAAGGAATAAGTCATTAACTCAATAAAATTTCAATGTAATTTAATCCACATTTAGTAGAGTTAAACAACGATATAAGTTAAGTCCACTTAAAACCATTTTCGTCATTTGTACATTTGAAAAACCATGCTACATAACTCGAGCTAGAGTCGCTAACCCATTCCGGTCGGCTAAAACGAGTTTTATTTTCATTGGCACTCCACCAATATATAAACCATAAATCCACCCGTCACCACTACAAACATACCCATATATATTTGTAGTGACTAAGTGATTTACCATTTATTACTTTGTTTCCGAGTTTTATTTCTATTGGCACTCCACCAATAAATAGACAATAAACGCACCCGACATCAGTACAGCATAGCGTATATGCCTGTAACTACAAAGTGACTTATAGTTTATTGTGTTATCCGAGTTTTATTTCCATTGCCACTTCACCAATAAATGGACAATACATGCACCCGACATCATTACAACATATCGTATATGCCTGTAACTACAAAGTGACTTACAGTTTATTGTTTTATCCGAGTTTTATTTCCATTGGAACTCCACCAATACTTAGTCAATAAATACACCCGACATCATTACAACATAACGTATATGCTTGTAACTACAAAGTGACTTACAATTTATTGCTTTATTCCGAGTTTTATTTCCATTGGCACTCCACCAATACAAAAATGATAAATACACCCGACATCATTACAAACATATCAACGTATGCTTATAACTACAAAGTGATTTACATTTCAGGATTTCATTTCGAGTCTTATTTCCATTGGTACTCCCCCAATAAGTAAACCGTAAATTCACTTCTAACCATTATCAACATACCCATATATGTTCATAATGATTAAGTGATTCACATTTTATCCATTATCCACAACAGAAAATCCACGCATTTTCCAACACAATGCATAAATTAAAGACTTATCCTTACCTCGGTGAGTGTTGGGTTTGGTTTTTGGCGACTTCGTAAGTTCCACCGGCACCACCTCCAAACTTAGGATCTTTCCTCATTTCCACCACATAACACAATGTTAGTCATTCATTCCAAATAGTAAATAAATAACTTATATTGCATTATTCAACCATACAAGCCATTTATCACATTTTCAATGGTTCTATACTCTTTTCATTATGAGTTTTCAACCATCTAAAACATACATATCATCTCATATTTTAACATTATAAAGCAACTCGTCTTCTACCTTTAGTGTTTTACCCATTTTTCCTCTCTCTAGGGTTTTGGGGTTTCCATGAGTCAACCCACAAACCCTTTCCATCCTTGGAATACTAACTCAAAACCAAGAGTTTACAAGGTACAAGCGACATAAAATGAACTATAACTCGAAAGAGAGAGTTTCCATGGTTTTACACACTTTGAGAAGAGATCCATAATACCAAAAATGGGTTCTCAAGAGAAGAAGAGAGTTAGGATAGAGAGTTTTATCTCTTCTCAAGCTCTTGAACAAGAATCAAAGCTCCTAGACCTTGGGAATGCTCTCTTCTCTCACCTCTCTTCAATTCTTAACCTAAAAATGTATTTGGGGTTTCCATCATTTAATGTTCTCGTCGGGTTCTCGCTTAAGCGAGCTTTCTCTCGCTCAAGCGAGAAAATCCCGCCCATTTTAAAAACTCAACTCTGACCCTCTCGCTCAAGCGAGAATCTCACAGTGTCAACAGCCCCAAAATGCCATTTCTTGCCGAGGCGAGACAACTCTCGCTCAGGCGAGAATTCTCCAGTATGGCCCATGATTTCACCCTCCCAAGTGAACCTCTCTCGCCCAAGCGAGAATCTCTCGCTCAAGCGAGGATCCCAGGACTGATACTATAATTTTAAAGACTTAAAATTTGGGGTGCATTAAATGAGAAACCCTAAACACATTTTAGGGTTAGAAATTGAAGAGAGGTGAGAGAAGAGAGCTTTTCCAAGGGCAAGGAGCTTTGATACTCATCTAGAAGCTTTAGAAGAGGTAAAAATCTTGATTCTAACTCTCTTCTTCCCTTTGAAACTTGTTTTGGGTATGTTGGATCTCTTCTCAAAATGTGAGAAACCATGGAAACTCATCCTTTAGAGTTATGGTTCGTTTTATGTTGTTTTTCTCTTGAAAACTCTTAGTTTAGAGTTGGTATTTAGTGAATGGACAGGTTTTGTGGGTTGATTCGTGAAAACCCCAAAAATGAAAATGTGTCAAAAAGGGAAAATGGGTAAAATGGTAGATGGAAAATATGAGTAAGGGTTCTAATGCAAAAATAGAAAGTAAATATGCATGTTTTAATATGCATGTTTTAACCCACCCCGACACCCACCAAGGTAAGGAGAAGTTGTTAATTACATATGACGATAGAAAATGTGTGGAATTTCTGAATATGTATATGATTTGAGAATGACTTGCCCTACGTGGTAATGTGAATGACTTGTCCTACGTGGTATTGTGAATGACTTGCCCTACGTGGTAATGTGAATAACTTGCCCTACGCAGTAATGTGAATAACTTGCCCTACGCGATATTGTGAATGAGCACTACATGGTATTGTGAATGACAAGCCCTACGTGGTATTGTGAATGACTTGCCCTACGTGGTATTGTGTATGACTTGCCCTACGTGGTATTGAATTGTATGTCTTGCCCTATGTAGTAATGAAAAGGTAAATATATATGTGGAAGGTAACGATATGGTGTGGTATTGATGAGTAAAGTGATAAGGTATGGTAGGGATGAATGTATAGACAAAAGATGATGAATGAGATAGTATGAGATGGGCATTATGATATGTTGATTTTATATTTGAACACCAAGTCGTTTATTTAAACCTTTTAAAATGTGGATTATCGCTTAATGATATTTATTGAATTAATGACTTACTCCTTTGTATATTTTGTATATTTGTCATCGATAATCCCATTGCAGGTAGACAAGTAAATTGAGGAGGCATGGGTTTGATGCCTTAGGAGCTTAAACCTGGATTCTTCTGTTTACGCCTTTTTGCATCATGATTGAATATTTTGTGGACTTGTATTTGTAACTATGACCGCTATCATTCTTTTTGGATAATTGTAACTCTGGATATTTGTAGCTTTGGGTATTTTGGAAACCCATAGCTAGTTGTATGCGGTAGTTACCCGAATGCATTAATATGAATTATGTTTTTATGTCAAATAAATGTGTATGTCATTATGAGTTCATGGTTTGAGTGAGGAAGGGGAAGCGAGATTTTAACATAGGGTTTCGATTGGTAATTGTAAAATATTGGAAAATGTATGAAATTGGATTAAAATAAGAAAAAAAATTCAAGGGTAGAATTTGGGTCCTTACAGGCGCCAAAATTTTATAATGTTGCAAGACTTAGACGCCAAAGCATTCTTTAAAAAAACATTTTTGAACTCAAACGCCAAAAATGTTGATGTTATTGGACTTAGATGTGAGAGCATTCTTTCAAAATACATTAATGGACTTTGACACCAGAATATCTTATCAACATGTTCAAACTCATACGCCGAAACATTGATGAGATCATTGATCTCTTAATTTCCGACAATGTCTGTAACGACCCGATTTTATAACCCAATTTTTTTTTAAAACTTTATTAAATGTAAATATTAGTTAAGTTTCCCAATTCAAAATGCAGAAATAATCAATAATACATTTTCATCGGAAACATTACATCACCTTCTACTTTAATCCATAATTCATATAATTATCATTTGTTTCAATTACAACACTGTTAAAGGTAATATGCTAATTCTTATTACATCTTTTGAAAGAGATCATTTATACAACATAGTTACTTCAACATATTCCTCATATTACATACATTATACAAATACAATTTTGGAATACAAAAATGACTACTCCAGTCTATACTCCCATCAGCAAACATCCACAACGCAACAACAACATCCTGAACTCATATATAACATATAGACAAGGAAAAGCAGAGGGAGTAAGAACCAACTACGGCGACCGTAGCGTGGATGGGCAGGTCACAATTCCATACCACGAAGGGCAGGTCACAATTCCATACCACGAAGGGCAGGTCTAAATTCCATACCACGAAGGGCAGGTCACAATTCCATACCACGAAGGGCAGGTCTAAATTCCATACCACGAAGGGCAGGTCACAATTCCATACCACGAAGGGCAGGTCAATCTCCATACCACGAAGGGCAGGTCAATCTCCATACCACGAAGGGCAGGTCAAACTCCATACCACGAAGGGCAGGTCAAACTCCATACCACGAAGGGCAGGTCAATCTCCATACCACAACATCAATCACAATATAATATTTCCACTGCATTATTCTAACATTGCAACTTCCTCAAAACACAAGACACCACATCAATGTCATAAACATAATGTATCTCATATCCTACCACAACAAAACCACTCACAACATCATCATCACATAATATAATTATGTGCATTTATCACCAACAAGCGGTTCATCACAAAATCATTATTACAAATAAACCCACATATGTTTATAGCAAATAAGCGACTCACAACTTAATCATTTTCATAGACATACTCGTCTCCACATTTAACAAATCAACAACTCATCACACAATCATTGATACAAACACACCCATATATGTTTATAGAAAATCAACCATCCATAACACAACATTATCATAAATAAACCACACACAACATATTCTTCATCATATAACACATTAACGTTAGAACCATCTTCTCACATGGGCCATAAACACCCAAAAGAGTTTCTATCCGTTAATATTCTCCGATTCTTGAGGGAAATCGGAGAATGATGACTCTAATGAATTACTCTAAGACCACAATGGTCTTCTCCCTCACCTTAGGTTGCGTAAGCTCCGTTGCTCCGCAAAAGAGCCACATCTCCCTTCATCTCCTCCAACCTCCATTGTTGCTTTTTCACCTCCAAGCTTTTCCAAATGTGTCACCATGAAGCAAGAGGAAGGTTTTGATGAGTTTTGAGGCTTAGTGGAGGTAAAAATGGTCCATTTGGGTGGAGCCACTGTTGGGAGAGAAATGGGGAGAAAGAAAATGAAGATTAGGGTTTCTAGGCCCCTTTTATTCACTTTTATAGTCACAGCGATAAGTGTAATCGATTACAAGTATAGTGTAATCGATTACAAGTATAGTGTAATCGATTACACAGTGTAAATTACAGAGGCATCTTCGCGATGTAATCGATTACCAACATGGTATAATCGATTACATTAATACGATATAATCGATTACCAGAAGTGTGTAATCGATTACCCAGTGTAAATTACAAAGGCATTGTCGTGATGTAATCGATTACCAACATGGTGTAATCGATTACATTGTGTCAGATGTACATATCTGATGCTTTTCATCATGTAATCGATTACCAGGACTGTGTAATCGATTATATTACCCAAAATTGCCAAGTATAGCCCGGGATTTCACCCTCCCAGGTGAACCTTTCTCGCTCAAGCGAGTACCTCTCGCTCAAGCGAGGATCCGAGGACTGATACTATAATTTTAAAGACTTAAAATTTGGGGTGTTACAATGTCGGACCTATGTTCTTAATTTAATTCATTTTCCCAAATTTTGGGAGTATCTCAACAAGCATCTTTCGTATTTTTGTTTCCCTTCATTCTGACAGTAGCCTTACCTACAAGTTGTGTTGATGTTTGTTGCAAGGAAGAGCATCATGTAAAATCAACCAAGACAATATTTTCACTTTATCCGAGCATCATCTCTATTGGCCTTTCCCGGATGGTACTGCAACCCAAAATCATAATCCTTAAGCAATTCCATCCACCGTCTCTGTCTCATATTCAATTCCTTTTGATCAAATAGGTACTTCAAACTCTTGTGGTCGTTGTATACCTCAAATCTCACGCCATAGAGATGGTGTCTCCAGATTTTTAAAGCAAAGACCACTGCAGCCAATTCTAAATCATGAGTAGGGTAGTTTTGTTCGTGCGTTCTTAACTGACGAGAAGCATAGGCAACAACTTCCCCTTCTTGCATCAGGACACAACCCAAACCTTGCTTGGAAGCATCACAATAAACACTGAAATCCTTATCGGTACTAGGAAGAACCAACACTGGTGCCGTAGTCAACCTTCGTTTCAACTCCTGAAAGCTTTCTTCACAACGAAGTGTCCACACATACGGTACTCCTTTCCGGGTGAGCTTAGTCAATGGTAGGGCCAACTTCGAAAATCCTTCAATGAATTTCCGATAATACCCAGCCAAACCCAGAAAGCTCCTGATCTTAGTGACTGACTTGGGCACTGCCCATTCCATAACCGCTTCAACCTTTGAAGGATCTACTGCCACTCCTTCCTTGGATATCACATGTCCAAGAAAGTTTACCGATTCCAACCAGAAATCACATTTTGACAGCTTTGCATACAACCGATTCTTACTAAGAAGTTCTAGCACCACCCTCAAGTGCTCAGCATGCTCCTCTCGGCTTTTGGAGTAAACCAAAATGTCATCAATAAATACCACTACGAATGAATCCAAATACGGATGAAAAATCCGATTCATGTAGTCGGTAAATATTGTTGGGGCATTTGTTACACCAAAAGGCATGACCAAATATTCAAAATGTCCATACCTTATCCTAAAAGCAGTTTTAGGAATGTCTTCTGTCTTCAACGAAGTTGGTGGTAACCCGACCGAAGGTCAATTTTTGAAAACACCACCGCTCCCCTCAATTGATCCATCAAGTCATCAATTCGAGGTAACGAATATTTATTCTTGATAGTAACCTTGTTCAATTGTCTGTAGTCGGTACACAACCGCATACTACCATATTTCTTCTTAACCAACAAAACAGGCGCACCCCACGACGAGACACTAGGACGAATAAACCGCTTGGCCAATAAGTCCTCAACCTGCTTCTTCAACTCGGCCAATTCTAACGGTGCCATCCTATACGGAGCTATAGAGATGGGTCCCGTTCCTGGTACCAAATCAATAGAGAATTCCACTTCTCTCACTGGAGGTAACTCGAGAATGTCACCAGGAAATACCTTAGGAAACTCACGAATTATCGGAATATCCTGAACCTTAGGTTTCTCCATACCCTCCAAGGATGCCAACAACATAAACACGGCTCCTCCCTCCTTACAGGAAGTCCTGACTTCCATTGCCGATAAGGGTTTAATGTCATTAACCTCATCAGAAATCTCATCTAGATTCCCGAATACCACGGTCTTATCGGCACAATTAAGCATTACATGATTCGCCGACAACCAGTCCATCCCCAGAATTAGATCCAATTGGGATAGCGGTAAGTAGATTAAATCCACGGTAAAAGTCTTACCGTTTACCACTACCGGACATCGAGACACCATTGTCGACACCACCACAGGAACATCAGTTGGGGTGGATACGACCAAGTCGAAAGGCAACGACTCAGTTTGCAAATTCAGTCTATCCACGCATTCAATAGATACAAAGGAGTGTGTCGCTCCCGAATCAAACAACACTAAAAGGGGAATACCTGCCACCATGCAATTACCTTTTATAAAGCCATCTGCACCCGATATCTCTGCACCACTCATGGTGAACACTTTGCCAGTGGATCGAGGACGTTCAGCCCTCACCACATTCACACTCTGCAGTAGATTAGGACAGTGTCTTCGGACATGCCCAACCTCCTTGCAATGAAAACAGGTTAGTGCCATTTTGGGGCACGAGTCACCAACATGAGCTCGACCACATTTACTACACATAGAAGGAGAGTTCAACTGTGATCCTCCGGCATTGGAATGAGCCCTCGGCCCATGCGAAGAGTAACCTCGACTACCCGTCGGACGCGAGTAAGGTTTTCGTTCCTCTTGAAACACCTTGCCCTTCCCTTTCTCATGCGAGAAATTCCTTTGAGGTCCAGAGTGTTTGGGAGGAAGTGGTTTTGGCGTCATCACTTCATCCGCCTTCATGTCATCTTCAACCATTCTGCACTTGTTGACTAGGGTAGCAAAGTCGGAGATCTCTTGATGCCTATGCATCGTCTTCAGTTTGGGCTTCAAACCCGATTCAAATTTCGAGCACTTGGACCTTCCGTCCACCTCCAACTCTGAGTAAGGGCAAAACCGGGCCAATTCTTCAATTTTGGCCGCATATGCTCCCACCGACAGGTCACCCTGCTCCAATCTTAGAAAATCCATCTCTTTCTGCCTCCTCAAATCAACAGGAAAATATTTATGGAGGAATTTCACCTAAATGTATCCCAGGAAATCAGTTGTCCCTCCGCCTCCATTTGGCGTCGAGTGAACACCCACCAATTCTCGGCCTCTGTCACTAACATGTAGGTGGCATAAGCCAACTTCTGAGCATCCGTACAGTTTATGGCTCTGAAGATCCGCTCCACCCCTTAGATCCACTCGATGGCAGCTTCAGGAGCAAATCCCCCAGGGAACTGACTGGGATTCCTCCTGCAGAACTCATCCAGCCCTTGGTATTCTGCTGGCCTAGGTGGAACTAGTGGGTGTAAACTCGGACGTGGCCCCGGGTTCTGGTTCAGATTGTGCAAGTTCTCATTGACTTGTTGCAATGCCGCCACCATTTGTGCCAATAACTCATTTGGGACATTCTGACTTGTCCCTCTCCCTCTTCCTCTTCCAGCCATGAGTACATGTACTCACTCACTGGTTAGTAATCGAATTTGTATAATAAATGTGCACGTAACCACTTAACAATTTGTGCAATTCAACAATCTCAACACATAAAGTTTTCAAAGAAGCATGTAAGACCATACCCTAGGTCGCAGGGTTAACTATGCTCTGATACCATATTGAAAGGACCCAAATTCTACCCTTGAAATTTTTTCCTTATTTAATCCAATTTCACGCATTTAACGATAATTATCATTACCGGGTGAATGAACTTATTTAAAAGATCTCACTTCCCTCCTCAAACCTAATCTATAAACCGAAAGTAACATACCAAATCAGATAGCAGAAAAACATAATTCGTATTAATGTAACTTAGTAACGGCCGCATACAATTAGCTATGGGTTTCCAAAACACCCATAGCTACATATATCCCGAGTTACTAGTTTCCATGATTAATTCCATGTACAACAATCAGGTTTATAATTACAAAATAATTAGTTCAAGTACAACCAATGAGGTTACAAAAAAAATGGATAAGAGACATCAAAATAAAAGTCTTTAAGCTCCTAATCAAAAACACCCATACTTCTTCCACCTACCTGCAATGGGATTAACATTGACAATACACCAAGAAACACAAAGGAGTAAGTCGTTAACTCAACAAATATCAATGTAAGTTAATCTACATTTAATAAGGTTAAATAAACGATTTAAAATCAAGTTTACTTAAAAGCCAATTTCAACGTTCATACTTTTGAAAAACCATGCTACATAACTTGAGCCAAAGTTTGCTACATTGCTTGAGCCAAAGCTTGCTACATTACTTGAGCCAAAGTTTCCTACATTGCTTGAGGCAAAGCTTGCTACATTACTTGAGCCAAAGTTTGCTACATTGCTTGAGCCAAAGCTTGCTACATTACTTGAGCCAAAGTTTGCTACATTACTTGAGCCAAAGTCGCTAACCAATCATGGTCGGCTAAAAACGAGTTTTATTTCCATTGGCACTCCACCAATACATTTTTCCGAGTTTTATTTTCATTGGCACTCCACCAATACAAAAAAACAGTAAATGCACCCGACTTCATTTCAAACATATACATATATGCTTATAACTACAAAGTGATTTACGAATCATTTTATTACTCCGAGTTTTATTTCCATTGGCACTCCACCAATACATAAACGGTAAATCCACTCCTCGTTGTTACAAACATACCCATATATGTTTATAACAACTAAGTAATTTATGCTTCATTGCATTAATCCGAGTATTATTTCCATTGGTACTCCACCAATACATATACGGTAAATCCACTCCTCGTTGTTACAAACATACCCATATATGTTTATAACAACTAAATGATTTACGCTTCATTTCGTCATCCATATCAGAAGATCCACACATTTTCTATCACAGTGCATAAGTTAAAGACTTATCCTTACCTCGGTGAGTGTTGGGTTTGGGTTCTTGGCAACTCCTCAAGTTCCACCGACACCGCCTCCAACTTTAGGATCTTTCCTCATCCCACCATATAACACAAGGTTAGTCACTTATACCAAATATCACATAAACAACTTATATTGCATTATTTAACCATACAAGATATTCATCATATTTTTCAACATTAGAACTTAACTCATCTTCTACCTCTAGCATTTTAACCATTTTCCATTTTAACCACATTTTCTCTTTAGGGTTTTGGGGTTTTCATGACTAACCCCACACACCCTCTCCTTTCTTGAAATACTAACTTTATACCAAGAGTTTACAAGATAAAATCACATAAAATGAACCATAACTCAAAAGGGTGAGTTTCCATGGTTTCTCTCACTTTGAGAAGAGATCCATAATACCAAAAATGGGTTTTCATGAGAAGAAGAGAGTTAGAATAGAGAGTTTTACCTCTTCTCAAGCTCTTGAACGAGAATCAAAGCTCCTAGACCTTGAGAATGCTCTCTTCTCTCACCTCTCTTCAATTCTTAACCTAAAAATGTATTTGGGGTTTCTGTCATTTAATGCTCTTGTCGGGTTCTCGCTTAAGCGAACTTATTCTCGCTCAAGCGAGAAAATCCCGCCCATTTTAAGAACTCAGATCTGACTCTCTCGCTCAAGCGAGGGATTCTAGCTCAAGCGAGAATCTCACAGTCTCAATAGTTCCAAAATGTCATTTCTCGCCCAGGCGAGACAACTCTCGCTCAGGCGAGAATCCTCTAGTATAGCCCAGGATTTCACCCTCCCAGGTGAACCTCTCTCGCCCAAGCGAGAATCTCTCGCTTAAGTGAGGATCCCAAGACTGATACTATAATTTTAAAGACTTAAAATTTAGGGTGTTACAAAAGCAGGTTATGATTGTGTAAACAACCAATACGTTGCATCAATAACATCCTAAAATGATAGAGAACATGTACACAAAATTTCAATGAAAACTCAAAGCCTAACTATTTTAAAAATGCAAAACAGTTTCACTGTAAAACTTAAAAAAATAAAAAAAGAAATAGTAAAAAGGGTTTTTTTGGATTTTGGGGTGGACCTATTAAACATGGTGTGACACAATGGATGGAATGGATTTTTCTATAACAAATGCATGTATTATACGTCAAATTCTGATATATGGTTCAAAAGTTATGCCAAAAATAGAATTACGCTTAAACACTATTCACTGCCTAGGTGTATCTCATAAACAGCAGCTTGGAAAGTGATTATACTTTTTCTGAAGTTCAATGTGGGATGAAAGAAGTGTGGAATGAAAATTTCATGAAATAATTTCACCCACAACTATATGAAACAACACAACAAAATCACTCAACCATGCAAAATGGAAAAACAAGGCAATGGAACACTGAACACTAACAGCTTTTGAACCCAATAAGAATTTCCATCCAAAATGCACTACATAAATGAATAAATAAACTACACTAAATTAAATTAATCTATATTAAACTACATATAACCTTTTGTATGAACTGATAATCCTCGACAACGGTGCCAAATTTGATTGAGGTCGTACCCGATGCAAACAATAAAATAATCAAAGTATAGTACTAGGATGTAATTCCTAGGTCATCTCCCAATGATTATCTTTCGCACAAAGGTTCAAACACCTTACACTCACACACAGGGGGGTTTTGTGGTTTAATGGTAGGCATATAAAAGTAAAACAGAATAGAAACAATAATTAGCTAAGAAGAACAATAAAGAGGCTAAATCTTTTTGTTTTATTTGTTCACAAATTCACACGAATCAAAGGATCAATTTCAGCTTCTAAATAGTGAATTCCTAATTTGTTAAGAATCAATTAAGTAAGGGATAATCAATTCACAACTCAAATGTCTAAGTTTCAAACTAAGCGAAATCAGCACAAACACAAAACATTTTACAAATTCAAATTAACTAAGTGATCATGCGCTAGAGAACTAATTGACTAAGCGAAAATCAGTTCACAAACCTAAATCAAAACCATGTAATTCAGAAAACCATAATTTGAAATAGGATAGAAGATTCAACCATTAAGAAACCGAAAATTCATTAAAGAAATAAATAGAAACCGAAAATGCATTAATCAATAACCCTCCAGAGTTGTGATAGATTACTAAATGAATTTAGTCTAGGGCTTAGCCTTCCATGGAGGAAGAGGCAAAACCGAATTGAAGAACAAAGAAAATGGGAAAACTGAAAACCAAGCTAAGCCCCAAAGGGGGAAAATGGAAATCCTATTTTAATCTATGTAATGTTGTAATGTTTTCTAGTATGAAAACCGAAATCCTAAGCTAAAACAGAGTAAAACAGAAATGGACCAATGGGCCCAAAACCCAAACGAAATTAAAAATCCTAAAACAAATACAATCTTCACTTTAGCACACATCCTCCACTTGTAATTTCAAAAATGTCATTGGTGTCAAATATGACTTGATAATGGAATTAGATTTAGTTACGCTAAATAATCCCAAATTAACTCATTTTAGGAATAATAGTCCAATAAAGTCTAAAACATTAAACTATGCCAAACAAAGTCAATTAGACACCAAGAATCATTAACAATGGTTAAATAAGGTTATGAGTAGTGTGTAATATATGACTCATCAATCTAATAGTGTTAAAGAACCATAGGGGTACTCCTCCAACATTCGGAACATCGTATCAATGAAATACCTCAAGTTAAAAGGTCTTAAGTCTCATGATTGTCATGTACTAATGAATCATTTCTTGCCAATTGCCATACGGTCCATTCAATATGTTCCTCCAAACAAGGATGATACAATCCAAAAACGACCAAAGAAAAGGAAAAAGTAGATGCATGTCTTTGTATAATTATAGCATAATTTTGTTTGTTTGTAATTTGCATATATTGTGCTCATATTATTTGTTTGTAATATTATCTACTTACTGTCTCTGTCAAAACATAATAGGCATGATAATCTTTGTTTGTAATTTGTATTATATTGATGTTAATAATAGAAACTTTTGGATATACATGCAGGCATTAATGTGGCTATGTTGTTGTATATTGTATTGCATTGAGAATATATGTCTATGCTTTTGATTAATGTGTATATATATATAAACGCATGTATTAATGTGTACAACATTCAAGAGTGCATGCTAGGGGAGCTCTGATAAGCGTTATTGTATGTATTACATACAACAACACTCGTTGAAGGTAACACCATTGTATGTATAAAATTTAACAACACTTTTTATATACAATGATGTTATATGTGATTCATACAATAGCGCTCGTTGTAGATAACGATGTTGTATGTATAAAATTCAATAGCGCTCAGTATATGTATCCAACACTATTATATGTATCATATATATAACAACATTCACTAAAGGAGGTGATGTTGTATGTATGTATCACATACAACAGCGCCCACGTCTGGGATGTTAAATCATGCTGACATTCTATTGTGCTAACATAGAGAGCGCCGAAAGCAATGCTAAATCCCTAAAATGGGTGTTGCTGAACTTTAACTATAGCGTAGTGTCAACTGCTCAAACATCTTAGGTTAATCCCGAAGATCCTCTTCAACCACATTTTCCATGTCTTCAAAATACTCTCCCTCATATGCATCTAGGTATATCATTTGTAGAGCTCTTATCAGTCTCGCCATATTTTGTCTCAACATGTCTTGTCCAACAAGCGTTACTCTCATCGATTTCATGACATGTTGAATGAACATTTAACTCGACTAGTCTAACTTATCTTGTAGAACAACATTATAATTAAGTTAACTCAATGGCAAACTTAATAAATGATTTGGCTTCATCTTGATATTCCTTCGTCAATCCATTGGCATATATTAATCCAAAGGTTAATTGATGAGAAAAGAAAGCCATGTATTGATCCGTAAGAAGGAAAATAGTAGTAACTAACTTTTAAGAAGATCGTGAATGCATGAGTCTACCTAGAAAGGAATTTACAAGAAATTATAGTGAGCTTGACATTTGAAGAATAACAACTTTGTAGTTAATACTCAACTAATAAATAGAAGTCTTTTGTTCCGCTTGTTGTCCAATATGATATGTTCAGATAGTAAACTTCCTACTACAAAAACAAAACAATATATTTTTCAAATAGGACAAAATCACCTAATTCAAATAATAAAGGCATTACTGCACACCAACCTTGACATTTTTATGGTCCAAAACAGCATTCAAGATCTTGGCAGGAACGTAAAATCTTTTTAACATATTGACCATCCAAATACTTAGATCCTAGAAGCCAGTACAAAGGCATCCTCCTATGTACATGTTTCTTCGTGATCACTACTGCATAATCCATAACTATAGCCTACGGGTAAGTGGCAACCTTGGATAGGGATCAGTTCAGAACTAATATATCTATAACATTTAGTTCTATGTGTAGATGTTAAAACCTGCACCAATTTTCAAAACCATACTACACCTCTCAGAAAGTATATTTATTTACTACACTTTCAAAGTATATTATTATTACTACACTTTCAAGTAAGAAAATTATACAAGAAAGTATCACAATTTCTAAAATTATTCATAGAATGTGAGCTATAAATTTTGGTAGTATTTAAGGAATGAAAGATTATAATGATGAAAATACAAGGGAAGACTTAGAAAAAATTAAATTAAATTAAATTATATAAGATATAAATCACCAGTAGTTGGCTTTCAGAGCTAAAAAAACAACACAAGCTCTAGTACTACTTAAATTGCTTTGCTTCTTATTAGCATGTCCTAGAAATGAAGAGTGAATGCTTATTTATAGGCTTCAAATACGACAAAGGTGGTTTGTGATATCTACATAATTCTACAAAGTTCTACTAATTATGATTTATGATTCTAGAATATTATAAGTTGGAAAATTCTAGAATGCTATCACCAACTTGCACTATCTACATAGTCATGGATATATTTGAAAAATTATATCATGATCTTCAATACTCCTCCTTGATACAGTTTTCTATGACTCCAATCATTGACCGTAGCTGCTCAAGCTTTACTCTTGGTAATGCGAAGAAGCCTCCAATTTGTTTTCTAGTTTTACAATACTAGTGTTTTATATCTTTGTTCTCACCCACTTATCTAACAACGTGATATTTAATTGACATATATTTTCTTTTTTTTTATGGATTGGATTCTCTGCAATCGCTATTACTGATTTATTATCATAGAATATTGCAGTAGCCTTAGTCTCTTGATCCCTCATATTACGTAGTATTCATCTCGGAAATATAGCTTGGTTGGTGGTCTCTATATCTGCTACATAATTAGCTTATTATGTTGATTGTGAAATTATTGCTTGCTTCTAATACGCTCAAGAGAATACTTTTGATCCAAGTGAGAATCATCCTTATTAAAACAAAATCATAGCTATCAATTAGCTATTAAGGCAGAATCATAATTATCATTAAAGCTCCTCATATTTTAGCAAATTTCCAACTCATATATTAACTATTCTGATATGCCCCCCACAAGTGGGACTATGTATATTGGAAAGGCCCAACTTGGATATAATATTCTGATGGGAAGTGTTGGCTAGAGGTTTTGTGAAACCATCAGCCAACTGAGCAGCGGAAGAAACTGGCAGTAGATGTATGAGACCCAGCTTGATTTTCTCTCGAACCACATGACAATCTATTTCAATGTGTTTGCTTCCTTAATGAAAAACTGGATTATGTGCAAGATATATGGCAGATTTATTGTCACAGTAAAGAGAAACTGGCTTGGTTAAAAATATAGAGAAATCATGAAGCAAATATGTCGACCATTGGATTTCACAAGTTAGGGATGCTAGTGCATGATACTCGGCTTCTGTACAGGAACGTGATACTGTTGATTGTTTCTTTGATTTCCAAGAAATCAAAGAACTTCCAATGAAGACACAATATCTTGTGATGGATTTGCGTGTATCCAAACAACTAGCCCAATCTGAATCAGCAAAACCAGTGAGATGGTGATCAGATGATGCTTTGAAGAACAAACCTGTTTTAGAATGTAACACCCTAAATTTAAGTCTCTAAAATTATAGTATCAGTCCTGGGATTCTCGCCTGGGCAAGAAAGACTCACCTGGGATTCTCGCCTGAGTGAGAGTTGGCTCGCTTGAGCGAGAGTGGTCTCGCCTGAGCAAGTGTTGGCTCGCCTGGGCGAGAAAAGTGACATTTTGGACCTGTCGAGGCTGTAAGATCCTTGCTTCAGCGAGAGGATTCTTGCTTGAGCGAGAGATGCCTCGCCTGGGCGAGAGTTCCCTCGTTTGGGCGAGAGTTCCCTCGCCTGGGCGAGAGGTTCAGATCTGAGTTTTTAAAATGGGCGGGATTTTCTCGCTTGAGCGAGAATGAGTTCGCTTAAGCGAGAACCCGACGAGTGCATTAAATGAGAAAAACCCCAAACACATTTTAGGGTTAAGATTTGAAGAGAGGTGAGAGAAGAGAGTTTTTCCAAGGGCAATGAGCTTTTATTCTTGTCCAAGAGCTTGAGAAGAGGTAAAACTCTTGATTCTAATTCTCTTCCTCCCTTTGAAACTCATTTTGGGTATGTTGGATCTCTTCTCAAATGAGAGAAACCATGGAAACTCAACCTTTTGAGTTATAGTTCGTTTTATGTTGTTTTTATCTTGTAAACTCTGGGTTTAGAGTTAGTATTTCAAGAATGGAAAGGGTTTGTGGGTTGATTCATGAAAACCCCAAAACCCTAAAGTAAAAATGTGGTTAAAGTGTAAAATGAATATGTGTGTGTTAGATGGTTGTAAACTTATGATGAGGGTATTTTAGAAACAATGAAAATATGATGAATATCTTGTATGGTTAAATAATGCAATATAAGTTGTTTATGTGATATTTGGAATAAATGACTAACATTGTGTTATATGGTGGAAATGAGGAAAGATCCTAAAGTTGGAGGCGGTGTCGGTTGAACTTGCGAAGTTGCCAAGAACCAAACCCAACACTCACCGAGGTAAGGATAAGTCTTAACTTATGCATTGTGATAGAAAATGCGTGGACTTTCTTCTTGTGGATAATGAATTGAGTTGTGAACCACTTAATTATTATAAGCATATATGGGTATATTTGTAATAATGATGGTGTGGATTTACTATTTATGAATTGATGGAGTGTCAATTAAAAGAAAACTCGTTTTTAGCCGACCATGATTGGTTAGCGACTTTGGCTCAAGTAATGTAGCAAGCTTTGGCTCAAGCGATGTAGCAAGTTTTGGCTCAAGCGATGTAGCAAGCTTTAGCTCAAGCAATGTAGCAAGCTTTGGCTGAAGCGATGTAGCAAGCTTTGGCTGAAGCGATGTAGCAAGCTTTGGCTGAAGCGATGTAGCAAACTTTTGTTCAAGTTATGTAGCACGTTTTCAAAAGAAAAGGGAAATCTGTTTTAGCTAATCTTAAGTGGTGTGGCGGCTTTGGCTCAAGCAATGTAGCAAACTTTGGCTCAAGTTATGTAGCATGATTTTCTAAAGTATAAACGATGGAAATGGTTTTAAGTGTATTTAACTTTAAATTGTTTACTTAATCTTATTAAAATGTGGATTAACGTACATTGACATTTGATTTTTGTATATGTTAGGAACCATGGATAATAGTAACTCTGGATATTTGTAGCTATGGGTATTTTGGAAACCCATAGCTAGTTGTATGCGGTAGTTACTAAGCAGTATTAATATGAATTATGTTTTTCTGTCCAATGAATATACATGTCGTTATTAGTTCAGGGATCGAGTGCGAAAGGGAAAGTGAGATTTCAAAATAAGGTTATTTTCTTGGTAAATGTAATTTATAGAATAATGCATGAAAGTGGATTAAAATAAGGAAAAAATTTCAAGGGTAGAATTTGGGTCTTTAGAATATGGTATCAGAGCATAGTTAATCCTGCGGCCTAGGATATGGCCTTGCATGCTTCTTTGTAATCTTTATGTGCGGAAATTTTTTGATTTGTGCTAATCGTTAAGTGGTTATTGCACTTTGTTTAGACAAAAAATTCAATTACTGACAAGTGAGTGAGTACAGGTACCCATGGCAGGGAGAGGAAGAGGAAGAGGGTCAAGTCAGAATGTCTCGAATGATTTGCTGGCTCAGATGGTGGCAGCATTGGAACAAGTCAATGAGAACTTGCATAACCTGAACTAGAGTCCGGCACCAAGTCCAAGTTCAGAACCATTAGTTCCACCTGGACCGACAGAGTATCAGGGTTTAGATGAGTTCTGCAGGAGGAACCCCAATCAGTTCCACAGGGGATCCTGATGCTGCCATTGAGTGGATTCAAGGAATGGAGCGGATCTTCAAGGCCATGAACTGTTCGGAGGCTCATAAGTTGGCCTAGGCAACTTATATGCTAGTGACGGAGGTCGAGAACTGGTGGGAGTTCACTCGACGCCAAATGGAGATGGAGGGACAATTAATTTCCTAGGGTACATTCAAGGCGAAATTCCTTCATAAATACTTCCCTGCTGATCTGAAGAGGAAGAAGGAAATGGAGTTTTTGAAATTGGAACAGGGAACCATGTAAGTGGGAGAGTATGCAGCCAAGTTTGAAGAATTGGCCCGATTTTGTCCTTACTCCGAATTGGAGGTGGACGGAAGGTCCAAGTGGTTCAAATTCGAATCGGGTTTGAAGCCCAAGTTGAAAACCATGTTTGGGCACCAGGAGATTGCTGACTTCCCTACCTTAGTAAACAAGTGTAGGGTGTATGAGGATGACTTGGTAGCCGATGAAGCGGCGGCACCTAAGGTGATTCCTTCCAAACACTTTGGGCCTCAACGGAACTTCTCGCACGGAAAATGGAAGGTCAAGGCATTTCAGGAGGAACGGAAGCCTTACTCTCCTCCGATGAGTAGTCGAGGTTATACTTCGCATGGGCCAAGGACTCATGTCAATGCTGGAGGGTCAAGGTTGAACTCTCCATCTTTGTGCGGCAAATGTGGCCGAACTCATGTCGGTGACTTATGCCCCGTGATGGCACTTACCTGTTTTCACTGCAAGGAGGTTGGGCATGTTAGAAGATATTGTCCTAAGCTATAGCAGAGTATGAATGTTATGAGGGCTGAACGACCTCGATCCACTGGCAGAGTGTTCACCATGAGTGGTGTAGAGGCATCGGGTGTAGATGGCTTGATTAAGGTTAATTGCATCGTGATAGGTATTCCTCTTTTAGTGTTGTTTGATTCGGGAGCGACACACTCCTTTGTATCTATTGAATGCGTGGATAGACTGAAATTGCAAACTGAGTCGTTGCCTTTCGACTTGGTCGTATCCACCCCAACTAATGTGCCTGTGGTGGTGTCGATAGTTGTGTCTCGATGTCCGGTAGTGGTAAACGGTAGGAAATTTACCGTGATTTAATCTACTTACCACTATCCCAGTTAGATCTAATTCTGGGAATGGACTGGTTGTCGGAAAATCATGTGGTGCTTAATTGTGCTGATAAGACCGTGGAATTCGGAAATCCATGTGAGATTTCTGATGAGGTTTGTTATATGAAGTCGTTGTTGGAAAAGGAAGTCAAGATTTCCTGTAAGGAGGGAGGAGTCGTGTTTATGTTGTTGGCATCCCTGGAGAGTTTTGAGAAACCCAAAGTTGGGGATATTCCGATAGTTCGTGAATTCCCTGAGGTATTTCCTGGTGACATTCCGGAGTTGCCTACAGTGAGAGAAGTTTAGTTATCTATTGATTTGGCACCTAGAACGGACCCATCTCTATAGCTCCTTATAGGATGGCACCGTTAGAGTTGGCCGAGTTGAAAAAGTAGGTTGAGGACTTATTGGCAAAGAAGTTTATTCGTCCTAATATCTCGTCGTGAGGTGCACCTGTTTTGTTGGTTAAAAAGAAAGATGTTAGTATGCGGTTGTGTATCGACTATAGGAAATTGAACAAGGTTACTATTAAGAACAAATATACGTTGCCTCAGATTGATGACTTGATGGATCAGTTGAGAGGAGCAGTAGTGTTTTCAAAGATTGATCTTCGGTCAGGTTACCACCAACTTCGTGTGAAGTCGGAAGATATTCCTAAAATTGCTTTTAGGACGTGGTATGGACATTTTGAGTATTTGGTCATGCCTTTTGGTGTGACGAATGCCCCAGCAATATTTACCGACTACATGAATCGGATTTTCCATCCGTATTTGGATTCATTCTTAATGGTATTTATTGATGACATTTTGGTTTACTCCAAAAGTCGAGAGGAACATGCAGAGCACCTGAGAATTGTTCTAAATCTTCTGAGTAAGAATCTATTGTATGCGAAGCTGTCCAAATGTGATTTCTGGTTAAAATCGGTAAACTTTCATGGACATGTAATATCCAAGGAAGGAGTAGCAGTAGACCCTTCTAAGGTAGAGGCGGTTATGGAATGGGCAGTACTCAAGTCAGTTATTGAGATCCGGTGTTTTCTGGGTTTTGCCGGTTATTTCCGGAAGTTCATAGAAGGATTTTCGAAATTGGCATTACCTTTGACTAGATTCACCAGAAAAGGGGAACCTTATGTGTGGACAATCCGTTGTGAAGAAAGTTTTCAAGAGTTGAAATGAAGGTTGACTACAGCGCCAGTGTTGGTTCTTCCTTGTACTGATCGGGATTTTAGTGTTTACTGTGATGCTTCCAAGCAAGGTTTAGGTTGTGTGTTGATGCAAGAAGGGAAGGTTGTTGCTTATGCTTCGCGACAGTTGAGAACACATGAGCAAAACTATCCTACTCACGATTTGGAATCAGCTGCAGTGGTCTTTGCCTTAAAGATTTGGAGGCACCATCTTTATGGCGTAAGATTTGAGGTATACAGCGACCACAAGAGTTTGAAGTATTGGTTTGATCAAAAGGAATTGAATATGAGGCAAAGAAGGTGGATGGAATTCCTTAAGGATTACGATTTTGGGCTGCAGTATCACCCGAGAAAGGCAAATGTGGTGGCCAATGCTCTAAGTCGGAAGTCTTTACTCATGTCGGCTTTGATGGTTAGAGAAGGGAAACTGATTGAAGAGTTCAGGGATATGAACTTGGACATTCAAATAAGGCCTCATAGTATGATATTAGGAATGCTTAAGGTCGCCAATGAACTGTTTGATCATATCCGGGTAAGGCAAGTTGAGGATATCAAACTAAAGACTAAACGGGATTTGATGCTAAGTGGCAAGGAAACTGATTTCGCATCGGACCCTAGTGGAATTTTGCGTTAAAAAGGGAGAGTTTGTGTGCCTCATGATGTGAAATTACGGAAGAGTATTTTAGAGGAGTCCCATAAGTGCAAGATGAGTTTTGACCCGGGAACTACAAAGATGTACCAAGATTTGAAGAAGTTGTTTTGGTGGTCTGCCAATTTTTTACCTATGAACATGAGGTATTCTTTGGAGGATTGGCGGAACTGTATATCCGGGAAATAGTTCGTTTGCATGGGATATCGTTGAGCATTATATCGGATATGTATCCCCATTTCACTTCGAACTTTAGGACTAGTTTACAGTCCGCTTTGGGAACTAAGTTGAAGTTGAGTTTGGCTTATCATCCACAGATAAACGGTCAATCGGAAAGAACTATACACTCATTAGAGGATCTTTTGAGGGCTTGTGTCTTGGAACAACCGGGGAGTTGGGATGGCATTTTGCCTTTGATTGAATTTACCTACAACAATAGATTCCATTCGAGTATTGGAATGGCACCCTATGAGGCATTGTATGGTAGGAAGTGCCGAACTCCAGTGAGTTGGTTTGAAACCGGGGAGAACTTGATATTAGGACCCGAGCTGGTCCAAGAGATGACGGAAAAGATCAAGAAGATCCGGGAGAATATGAGAATTGCCCAAAGTCGGCAGAAGAGCTATTACGATAAAAGACAAAAACCTCTTCAGTTTAAACAGGGAAATCATGTTTTCATGAGAGTAGTCCCGACTACCGGGATTGGTAGAGTGTTGAAGTCTCGAAAGCTTACTCTGAGATTTATTGGACCGTATCAAGTATTGAAGAGGATTGGGCTGGTAGCATATCGGATTGCTTTACCTCCATTATTGTCGAATCTCCACAATGTTTTTCATGTGTCTCAGTTGAGGAAATATGTTGGGGATCCATCTCATGTGGTTGAGTCTGATCAGATAGAGTTGAAGGATAACTTTACCGTTACGACGTTGCCAGTGAGGATCATGGATACTAGTGTCAAAAGGCTAAGGGGCAAAGAGATTTCCTTCGTGAAAGTATTGTGGAACCAAGTAGACGAAGGGGATGCTACTTCGGAGGTGGAACGTGAGATGAGGGAGGATTACCCTCATTTGTTCGAATCGAGGTATTGTAACACCCTAAATTTATGTCTTTAAAATTATAGTATCAGTCCTGGGATTCTCGCTTGAGCGAGGGATTCTCGCCTTGGCGAGAAAGACTCACCTGGGAGGGTGAAATCCAGGGCTATACTGAAGGATTCTCGCCTGAGCGAGAGTTGGCTCGCTTGAGCGAGAGTGGTCTCGCCTGAGCGAGAGTTGGCTCGCCTGCGCGAGAAAAGTGACATTTTGGACCTGTCGAGGCTATAAGATCCTCGCCTGGGCGAGAGTTCCCTCACCTTGGGCGAGAGTTCCCTCGCCTGGGCGACAGGGTCAGATTTGAGGTTTTAAAATGGGCGGAATTTTCTCGCTTGAGCGAGAATGAGCTCGCTTAAGCGAGAACCCGACGAGACAGCATTTAATGAGAAACCCCAAACACATTTTAGGGTTAAGAATTGAAGAGAGGTGAGAGAAGAGAGCTTTTCCAAGGGCAATGAGCTTTGATACTCATCCAAGAGCTTGAGAAGAGGTAAAAATCTTGATTCTAACTCTCTTCTTCTCTTTGAAACTCATTTTGGGTATGTTGGATCTCTTCTCAAAATGTGAGAAACCATGGAAACTCATCCTTTTGAGTTATGGTTCGTATTATGTTGTTTTTATCTTGCAAAGTTTGGCTCACGTTATGTTGCATGATTTTCAAAAGTATAAGCGATGGAAATGATTTTAAGTGTATTTAACTTTAAATTGTTTACTTAATCTTATTAAAATGTGGATTAACGTACATTGGCATTTATTACGTTAACGACTTACTCCTTTGTGTTTTCTGTGTATGGTCAATGTTAATCCCATTGCAGGTAGGTGGAAGACGTAAGGGTGTTTTGATTTTGGAGCTTAGAGGCTTTTATTTTGAATGTCTTTGCTCCCATTCTTTTGTAATATATTTGATTGTACTTTTGAACTAACTATTTGTAATCATGGGCCTGATTTTTGTATATGTTAGAAACCATGGATAATAGTAACTATGGATATTTGTAGCTATGGGTGTTTTGGAAACCCATAGCTAGTTGTATGCGGTAGTTACTAAGCGGTATTAATATGAATTATGTTTTTCTGTCCAATGAATGTACATGTCGTTATTGGTTCAGGGATCGAGTGCAAAAGGGAAAGTGAGATTTTAAAGTAAGGTTATTTTCTTGGTAAATGTAACTTATAGAAAAATGCATGAAAGTGGATTAAAATAAGGAAAAAATTTCTAGGGTAGAATTTGGGTCTTTACATAGGAGACAATTTCAAGTACTTCAATACACGAATGGCAGCATTAAAATGAGTGACCCGAGGAGTAGAAATAAACTAAGCTGTCGAACAACAAAGCTTATGTCAGGTCTTGTTATGGTTAAATATAATAATCTACCAACTAATCTTCTATAAGAAGAGGGATTTGGTAGTATTTCACCTTGATCAACTTGCAATTTCACTAAAGGTATACAAGGGGTGGTTGCAAGTTTAGCTCCTAACAGACCAGAATCTTCAAGAAGCTCAAGTGTGTATTTTCGCTGATTAAGCAAGATTCCAGCGTTAGTTCTAGCTATTTCCAGACCAAGGAAATACCTCAAAGATCCTAGGAAATAACTCAAAGATCCTAGATCTTTGATTTTAAATTTGGCATCCAAGAATTTCTAAACAGATTGAATCTCAGCCGTACAATTTCCACCTAAAACAATGTCATCCACATAGATTAAAAGGGTAGTAAAATGATCACCAGAACGCTTTAGAAATAAGGAATGATCTGCATAAGATTGAACATAGCCAAACGACACTAGAGCATAAGACAACTTTGAATACCATTGCCTAGTAGTCTGTTTTAAACCATAAAAAGAGTTATGAAGTTGGCAAACCTTGGTGGAATCTGCATGAAATCCTAGTGGAAAGTCATATAAATTTCTCCATTCAAATCCCCATGGAGAAATGCATTGTTAACATCCAATTGTTGAAGGATCCATCCTTTAGAAGCACCTAAAGCAAGAAGTAGTCTGAATGTAATCAATTTTAGGATTGGGCTAAAAGTGTCAAAGTAATCAACACCCTCCATTTGTGTGAATCCCTTAGCAACCAATCTCGCCTTATACCTCCCAATAGTCTCATTGGCATGATATTTGACTTTATAAACCCATTTGCAATCTATAGGAATTTTTCCAGAAGGGAGATCAACTATGGATCAAGTTCCATTATCCTCAAGAGCCTTAATCTCAGTTCTCATTGCATCCTTCCAACACTACATTTTAGAGGCATGTGCAAAAGTCTTAGGTTCAGGGATAGAAAAAGCAATGAGACAAAAATGTTTATAAGATGGTGTACAATTAGCATAAGATAAAATAGAAGAGAGAGGGTAAGGAGTACCCAGAGAATGAGTAGATGAGCTAGCCTTGACTAGGTTGCAGTTATAATCCTTTAAGTAACTGGGCATGTGAGCTACTCTTGTTGATGTTCTGGTAGGCAAAGGGGAATTATGTAAAGGTATGATATTATCAATAGGCAAAGTGGATGATAACTCAATAGGTTCAATATTAGCTACAGGAGATATAAGAAATGAATCATCAGGTAATAATGAAAATGACTGCAGAGATGGGAGAGTGTTTGATGAAGGAGTTTTTGTAATTGAAATAAAAGGATAGACATGCTCTCAATAACACCATTTTGATTATGTTGGTTTTTCCAAAGGATAGGTGGCAAAGAGGCTTGAAAATATAAAGATCTTACAACATTTAGAATATGTTGGTTTTTCCTCTCAACAACACCATTTTGTTGAGGGGTTTCAATGCAAGTCCTTCGATGTAAAATTCCTTTAGAAAGATAAAAATCATGCATAAGGAACTCACCTCCATTATCACTTCTTATACACTTGAGTTTCGTATTAAATTGTGTTTCTATGTAAGCAATGAATTGAGTTAAATGTTGTCTAGTTTCAGATTTTTCTTTCATGAGAACCACCCAAGTAAACCTAGAAAAATCATCAACAAGTATAAGGAAACATCTATGGCCATGTATGGAGGGAACTGAATAAGGACCCCATATGTCAACAAGCAACAAATCAAAAATTTTATTTGAATGTGAATCACTTTGATAATAAGGAAGTTTCTTTTGTCTAGAGAGATGAAAAATATCACAAGGAGATATACTAGAAAATGGAATAAAAGGAAATTGTTGAGTGACTACTTTAAACCTAGAAGTTGATATATGACCCAATCTTAAATGCCAAAGAATGGACTGATTTTATGTAGTCATAGCTGCACTTGAACTTGATTTTGCACCTTGTATCACATACAACCCATTGCAAAGTTCAGTTGTACCAATCATTCTCTTGGTATATGTTTGCACAATGGAATATGTTTTGTTATTGACAATAAGATGACACTATTGAGAACTAAGTAATTTAGTGACTAAAATCAAATTAACAGTAAAGGTAGGTACAAAGAGAACATGACTAAGTGTCAAAGTACAACTTAATGAGACACTTCCTGCCATAGTTGCAGTAACTAGGGTACCATTAGGCAAAGCTATGGAAATGGGATCAATTTTGTGATACGAGATATAATTATCAAGATGAAATGTAATATGGTCGGTGGCACCTGTATCAAGAATCCATAGTGATTGCAACTTACCTCCCATGTCATGTTGTGAGGAGTTAACTTGAGAAATTGCAGCATTAACATTATGAGAATATGACATTGATCACTCTGATACCATCTAAGAAACCAGAGAAGAAAATAATGGATAGAAATTGTATTTGGTTTTCTTCATTATCATAAGTGAGTCAAGCTCTAATAAAATGTTACTGAGAATCATCCCTATTAAAACAGAATCATAACTATCAATTAGCTATTAAGGCAGAATCATAATTAAGGCATAATCATAACTATCAATAAATTAGCTATTAAAACAGAAACATAGCTATCATTAAAGACGCTCCACATATTTTAGCTAATTTCCAACTCATACATTAACTATTTTGATACAAATCCTGATGTGCTCTTCATGTTGCCCATTTAATCTTTCCAACCACTATTAGCGTAGCCGTGCAATATAGAATTGGGGTTGGTCGTATACCATATATCAAACTCGTTTGTATCTTGCAAGTATCTTAGAATTCTTTTTCCAACTACGAAATGGATTTCGCTCGAACTCTACCTCAATCATGATAGAATTCTTATAATGTACATTATGTATGGTTGTGATGTAGTGAGGTACAAAATAGTCTCAATCAAAGTCCTATATAGAGATGCATCTACCTTCGGAGGTATATCATCCCTTTGTAGCTTCTCAATGGTCACAAGAGGAGTAGCAACTAGTTTGCATTTTCGTATCTTCAGCATCATGAATAGTTCTTCTAGGAGATAAATATGTCTTCCTTTATTTGGCTTACCTTAATTATGAGGAAGTAGTGCATTAAGCCAAGGTCTATCATCTCGAATGTCTTCATCATGTCTTTTTTTAACTTTGTTATCATCTTCATATTGTTTCTAGTGTATATAACATCATCTATGTACAAGAAAAATAAGAGTATCGCAGTGACCTTGATCATAATGTATTGTGTAGGCTCACTTTTACTCCTCTTGAATCCTTTATCGATGAAGTGTTGATCAATTCTATTATACCATGCTCGAGGAGCTTTCTTTAAGCCTAAATGTAAATACCCAAATTCTACCCTTGAAATTTTTTCCTTATTTAATCCATTTATTCCTACACTCTTCACTATACCTTAACTACTCGGTATTCATTACTTAAAACTCGGTTATCATACCATACTACAACACTTCTTTATATGACAGAAAAACATAATTCATATATTTCTTTTCCCGATAATTACCGCATACGACTAGCTATGGGTTTCCAAAATACCAATAGCTATGAATATCCAGTATTACAAAAAAAATGTAGAAAGTCATTTAGTTAAAATTACAATCATCCAAGTAGCAATTTACATCACAAAAAGAAAATAAGGAATCCAAGTTCTAAGCTCATAAGGCCTCGAACCAAGCATCCTCAACTATCTTGTTTACCTACAGTGGTATTATCAACGGCAAATACACACAACATACAAAGGAGTAAGTCATCAAGACAATAAATACCATTATAAGATAACCCACATATTAAAGGGGTTAGTAAACCGTTTTAAAAATTCATTTTTTCTACATCACTTCAGCCAAAGTTTCGTTACATAACTTGAGCCAAAGTACCGCTACATAAATTGAGCCAGAGTATCACTACATAACTTGAGCCAGAGTATCGCTACATAACTTGAGCCAAAGTATCGCTACATAACTTGAGCCAAAATATCGCTACATAACTTGAGCCAAAGTCGCTAACCAATCATGGTCGGCTAAAAACGTATTTTCTTTTCATTGATACACTATCGATTCATAAACAGTAAATTCACGCATTCTTTATTACAAACATACCCATATATGTTTACAATAACTAAGCGATTCATAACTTTATCATTATCCAAAACCAGAAAAATCCACACATTTTTCCTTTCAATATGCTACTTAAAGACTTCTCCTTACCTTGGTGAGTGTTGGGTTTGGTTCTTGGCAACTTCGCAAGGTCCACCGACACCGCCTCCAACTTTAGGATCTTTCCTCATTCCCACCATATAACACAATATTAGTCATTTATTCTAAATATCACATAAAAAACTCATATTGCATTATTTAACCATACAAGATATTTAACATATTTTCAATGTTCCTAAACTACTTTCATAATAAGTTTACAAATATCTAAAACATACATATTCATCTCATATATCAACCGTAGAGTGCATACTCATCTTCTACCTCTAATATTTTACTCATTTTCCTCTTTAACCACATTTTCACTTTTAGGATTTTGGGGTTTTCATGAATCAACCCACAAACTCTTTCCATTCTTGCAATACCAACTCTAAATCAAGAGTTTACAAGAGAAAAACAACATAAAACGAACCATAACTCAAAAGGGCGAGTTTCCATGGTTTCTCATATTTCGAGAAGAGATCCAACATACCCAAAACAAGTTTCAAAGGGAAGAAGAGAGTTAGAATCAAGAGTTTTACCTCTTCTCAAGCTTCTAGATGAGTATCAAAGCTCAT
Source organism: Lupinus albus (assembly GCA_009771035.1). Taxonomy (NCBI): domain Eukaryota; kingdom Viridiplantae; phylum Streptophyta; class Magnoliopsida; order Fabales; family Fabaceae; genus Lupinus; species Lupinus albus. The sequence continues at coordinate 10,433,903 of CM020001.1, read as the reverse complement.
TGCCCTTGTAAAAGATCTCTTTTCTCACCTCTCTTCAATTCCTAACCCTAAAATGTGTTTGGGGTTTCTCATTTAATGCCAACTCGTCGGGTTCTCGCTAAAGCGAGCCCATTCTCGCTCAAGCGAGAAAATCCCGTCTATTTTAAAGACTCAAATATGACCCTCTCGCTCAAGCGAAGGAGTCTCGCTCAAGCGAGAATCTCACAGCCTCGACAGGTTCCAAAATGCCACTTCTCGCCCAGGCGAGACAACTCTCGCTCAGGCGAGACAACTCTCGCTCAGGCGAGGCCACTCTCGCTCAAGCGAGAAAATTCTCCCTCAAGCGAGAATTCTTCAGTATAGCCCAGGATTTCACCCTCACAAGTGAGCCTCTCTCACCCAGGCGACAATTCTCTCGCTCAAGCGAGACTCCCAGGACTGATACTATAATTTTAAAGACTTAAATTAAGGGCGTCACACTAAAAGCCTCTCCTACAAAACCCACCACAAAAAAACCAAAAGGAGAACAAAGACTACTATCCAACCAAAAAGAAAATAATAAACACTAACAATAAATCCAACCATAAAACTGGGTTAGGAAATCATTTAAACCAAGATATAATAAAGGGTTTATGTCGACCTTTAACTTGGGGTTTTGGCAAGTGTACTTTATATATACCAACTTGTATATATTCTAAATTGCAGTTGTGATTGTGTTTAGTACAATTAATTGTAGAACATTTGGGAAAATATAGCCACAATTGTGGTAATGATACCTATATTTGTAATATAAATGCAATCACAATCCCTAAACGAATATTACAGTAGCTTAATTTAAAATGTTGAGTCCATATATCTATATATATATAGAGAGAGAAATAGATAGAGAGAGAGAACAAGAAAGTGACATGTCTAGCACTTAAAAGTGTCCCATTGTTTGTGTACAATCAAATAAAAACCTTGATAATTGTCATAGCTTGAGGTTAATATTCGAAACTAGCTAAATCTTCCTATTTAAACTTTTAGGTACATAGCTAAACCTTCCTATTTCTAAATATAACTTATTTCTTGCATGGGAAACTCCCTTGGCCACAGCTTTACAAAACAACTTCAACAAAGTCCAATTAAATCCTAACTACTCTACCCTATATAATCACTTCCATGTATTTCTACTTCTCAAATCTACAATACCAAACATTCTCTTTCTTATCTCAGTTTTCTCTCCAATTTGAATTCATTCAAGAACAATATCATATATCATGGCTTCTCATCTTACCCATTCTAACCAGTATGTTTTGGCTATTGTAATTGCCATCATAGTTTTCACTCCAAAACTTACTTCTGCCAAGAAATCTAAGATAATTGGCTTGAAAATGAATGTAATTGATAAATGTTGGAGATCAGATCCTGAATGGAGAAAGCATCGTCCACAACTTGCTACATGCTCTATGGGTTATGCTGGCAAGATGACAAATAACATTGGTGAACACCTCGTCCATTATAAAGTTACTGATCCTAGTGATGACCCTGTAAACCCTAAACAAGGCACCTTAAGGTATGGTGCTTCTGTGATCCAAGGGAAAGTATGGATTACATTCCAAAGAGACATGGTTATTAGGTTAATGAGACCACTTCTCATTAGTAGTTTCACTACCATTGATGGTCGAGGAGTTAATGTCCATATTGCTCATAATGCATGCTTGATGATCTATAAGGTAATAATATACAATTCTTACTATATAAGTTCAATCAATTTATCCTTCAAGGTGTTTAATATCCGATATATTTATCTTTACCTCTTAATTATTCTAACTCTCAGCATTGTATTTAATGTTCGCAGGATACAACACTAAATCTTCTTTTTATGAGGGCCAAAATGGTCATATTTTATAAGGACTACATTTTTTTAAAAGTTTTATTATATTCTTTATACACATTGCATTTTAAAAAAATGAAAGGAGCCTTAAATAATATCTTTGTTTTGATATACAATTTGTATAACTCTCCCTTCTAGCTATAACTAAACTAGCACATTATAAATATTGTTTACTTCATGCATTAATTACAACTTTCCAAATTACAAATAATTATTGATTGATTACTATCTTTAGGCTACCAACATAATCATTCATGGCCTACGAATTCATCATTGCAAACCTCAAGCACCCGGGATGGTGATGGGTTCTAATGGAAAGGTTATGCCTTTAGGTCAAGTAGATGGAGATGCAATAAGATTGGTTACTGCTTCAAAAATTTGGATTGATCATAATACACTTTACAATTGCCAAGATGGTCTTCTTGATGTCACACGAGGTTCCACTAATGTGACTGTCTCTAACAATTGGTTCAGATTTCAAAACAAAGTTATGCTTTTGGGTCATGATGATGGATATATTAGAGATCATAAAATGAAGGTTACAGTGGTGTACAACCATTTTGGACCTAATTGTAACCAACGCATGCCCAGGTAATTAATTGTTTAACTAAAAAGATTAATATATACACATATGTAACTGCATTAGATGATATTAATTTATACTGATTAAGTAAAAAACATTACAGGATCCGCCATGGATATGCACATGTAGTAAATAATATGTACTTGGGATGGTTGCAATATGCCATCGGTGGAAGCATGGAACCTAGTCTCAAAAGTGAAGCTAACCTCTTCATAGCACCAACTTCAGGGAGTAAGGAGGTAATCAATTTTAGTAATTTCATTTCAAATAGTTATTCATCCATTGTATTTTAAATTGCAATTATGACATAATATTAAGGTTTTGTGAGTTTACGTAATGGGCTGTGCTTTCCCACAATTTTTGGCAATTATAATAAACACAACATAACCTTAACCGCAATTTAAAAAGAATGATGGTTAGTGAATAGATCTCATCAACTAATAAAAGACCAATAATGGTTTAAGCATTGTTTTGCTAATTATATAATGTGTGTAGGTTACATGGAGAAAAGTGGGTAACACAAATGGGAATAAATGGCAATTTCATTCGGTGAAAGACATTTTTGAAAATGGAGCATCCTTCAAGGCAACAAAAGGTGGATATGTTCCAAAGCCAAATTATAACCGGGACCAAGCTTTTAAAGTTGCTGATGCCAAATCTGTGAGATCATTGACAAGTTCATCAGGTGCATTACGATGCAGTAAAACCTCTATATGTTGAAGTTCAAATAGAACAATGATCTATTGAATTTAACTAGTGATATTAAAACTCGATTATTTTTATTGATATCAAATTTAAATATAATAAATGTTGGGGACGTATACTCCAAATCTACTGGATTCTCCACTGAACTCTATATTTGGATTTACATGCCTTATTATAAATTGAGAAATAATTCACCAGAATGATTATATAATTCATACTTAAATATCACATTGAGAAATTCAATCAATAGGGAAGTCTAATTATAGCAAGTCTACTAGAATTGCACTTACGATACAAAAAGTGTCTACCACAGGGTTTTCAATTCCTGACTAATCCAAGAATAAAATTTAAAATCGGTCCAAAATAAACCATAATCACAAAATAAATGAATGTGGTAAATTTCGTGATGTTCATTTGATATGACTAAAAATATGTGTTTTCTAAGTAATATATTCCTACATATAGGTAAAATATTATACAATAACAATGATATTTCTTTTGATAAATATAATTAAATTACTGCTATTAGTGTTTGGGATGTGTAACACCCTAAATTTAATTCTTTAAAATTATAGTATCAGTCCTGGGATTCTCGCTTGAGCGATGGATTCTCGCCTGGGCGAGAAAGGCTCACCTGGGAGGGTGAAATCCTGGGCTATACTAGAGGATTCTCGCCTGAGCGAGGGTTTGCTCGCTTGAGCGAGAGTGGTCTCGTCTGAGTGAGAAAAGTGACATTTTGGACCTGTCGAGGCTGTAAGATCCTCGCTTGGGCAAGAGTTTCCCTCGCCTAGGTGAGAGGGTCAGATATGAGTTTTTAAAATAGGCGGGATTTTCTCGCTTGAGCAAGAATGGGCTCGCTTAAGCGAGAACCCAACGAGTGCATTAAATGAGAGAAACCCCAAATACATTTTTAGGTTAAGATTTGAAGAGAGGTGAGAGAAGAGAGCATTTCCAAGATCTGGTCTTAGATCTGGTCATATAAAACCAACCAAGACAATATTTTCACTTTCTCTTAGATCTGGTCTTTCCATATGAGAGACCCGTATAAGTGAGAGTGATGGTTAAAAGAATCTTTTCATAATGGAAGCGTCATTATAGATAAGTTATCAGAGTTTATCCTTCTTTTACACTAATTTTTCAACCCCATTGTTAAAATTGGAATTTCTCTAAGAAAAAGATAGAAGAATGAATGGAATATAGAAATGAATTCCAAGGTCAAGTGATCTTGAATGAAATCTTATTCAATCAGAATCAATCTTCCAGAGGAAGTTACAAGTTCATAAGTGTTGTGTTACGGATTGCTCCAATCTGTTTCTCTCCCTTATTTTCTAACTTCTGAAAAATTAACTTCCTATCTCAAGTAATTTCTATTTATAGAATATACATTTGCAGCTCTAACTAACCAAAACAGAAAAATAACTACTTTTCTCTTTAAGAAATTACTTTATTCCTTCTTACATACACGTGCTTAATGGGAAGTCTCTCCCTCTTCCTATCACCTATCACCACGTCAAACTTTAAAAGTATCCTTTTGTTTAAAACCAAAGACTGTGTTATTTTCAATTTAGGGCAGTTTTAGATCACATGGAAGTTATCATTCAATCACATCAATCATATCAATCAACAACAATCATCAAAGGTCCATTCATTCGAGTTCACAAAAGTTGATGGATTTTATGCCATCCCAATCGAAATAAGAAATCATGAGTAGTACAATAGAACATTTGTGCATGGGTCTTAACCCTTATTCCATTGCTTTCAAATGATCATATATTACTCATCTCATACATAATGTACATACATATATATAAATATACAAATACATACATACTTTGAAGCATATCTATATAAGTCACAATATTCACATTAATAATATTACAATTGACATGAGTTTCATGCATCACATAGAATATTTTTAGCCAATCGTACATGCATCTCCCCTAACCTTAACATCACATACAAGAAACCAAGACTTTTTGGGACAATCAAATCAATATAACCTTATAAGCATTTTTGGACTTAGATGCTAAAATATTATGAAGTTGTTAGAATTATATGTCAAAGTATTCTATAAAAAAAATCAGAATAGACGCCAAAATGTTATGATATTGTTAGACTTAGATGTGAGAGCGTTCTTTCAAAAAACATTTTCACATTTAGATGATGAAATGTTATGATGTTGTTGGATTTAGACGCTAGAGAATTCTTTAAAGAAAACTATTTTGGACTCGTATGTTGAAATGTTATGATGTTGCAGGAAATAGAAGTGAGAGCATTCTGTCAGGAAAAAATATCGGACTCGAATGCTGAAATATTGTTATGTTGTTTGACTTACACATAGAGCATTATTTCAAAACAGATTTTCGAACATAGACGCCAAAATTTTATAATGTTGCAAGAATTAGACGCCATAACATTCTTTATAAAACATTTTTGGACTGGGATGCCAAAATGTTATGACATTGCTAGACTTAGATGTTAGAGCATTCTTTCAAAATATATTATTGGACTTCAACACCAGAATATCTTATCAGCATGCTCAGACTCATACGTTGAAACATTGATGAGATCATTGTTTTCCCAATTTCCGATGTATCAGACCTATGTTATTGGTTTTATTTATTTTCCTGAATTCTGGAAGTACCTCGACGTGCAACTTCGATATTTTTGTTTCCCTTGATTCTAGTAGTTTTCTGACCTACATGTTTTGTCAGTGGTAAGGTTACACCTAAAATAATGTTTGTTGCAGGGTAGAGCGTCATGTAAAACAAACCACACAAATATTTTCACTCTCTCTGAGATCTTGGCTTTCCAGATGAAAGACCAATATAAGTGAGAGTAATGGTTAAAAGAACCTTCTGATAATGGAAGTGTCATTATAAGCAATTTATTATATTTTATCATTCTTTTACATTAATTTTTGGAACGTCACAAGTATCCTTTTGTTCAAAACTGAAAACTATGCTTTTTTTTTAATTTGGGGCATTTTTTATCACATGGAAGTTATCATTCAATTATACCAATCCATAACAATCATCAAAGGTCGCTTCAGTTGAGTCCACAAAATTTGATGGATTTTATGTCATCTCAAAAGAAAAAAGAAAGCATGAGTAGTAGTACGCTAGAGCATTTGTGCATGGGTCTTACCCTTATTCCACTGCTTCAAAATAAACATATATTACTCATCTTATACATACATACATACATTCTTTGAAGCATATCAATATACAAGTCAATGCATATTCACATTAATAATATTACCATCAACATAATTTTCATGCATCACATAGAATACTCTCAAACAATCGTACATGCATCTTCCCTAATCATAACTTCACGGACGACCAACCAAGACTTTTTGGATATTTACGCTAAAATATTATGAAGTTATTAGAATTATATGTCAGAGCATTCTATCAAGAAAAATTCAAAATTAGATGCCAAAATGTTACGACATTGTTGGACTTTGATGTTAGAGCATTCTTTCAAAAAACATTTTCGGACTTTGATGTTAGAGCATTCTTTCAAAAAACATTTTCGGACTTAGATACCGAAATGTTATAATATTGCTAGATTTAGATGTTAGAGCATTCTTTAAAGAAAAATATTTTGGACTCGTACATCGAAATGTTATGATGTTGCTGGAAATAGAAGTGAGAGCGTTCCTTCAGGAAAAAAGACAATATCGAACTCATACGCGAATATATTATTATGTTGTTAGACTTACAACATAGAGCATTGTTCCGAAAAATATTTTCGCACATAGGCGCTGTGACACCCTTAATTTAAGTCTTTCAAATTATAGTATCAGTCTTGTGATTCTCGCTTGAGCGAGGGATTGTCGCCTGGGCGAGAGAGGCTCACCTGGGAGGGTGAAATTATGGGCTATACTGAAGGATTCTCGCTTGAACGAGAGTTGCCTCGCTTGAGCGAGAGTGGTCTCGCCTGAGCGAGAGTTGTCTCGCCAGAACGAGAAAAGTGACATATTGTAACGACCCGATTTTCTACCCTTGAAATTTTCTACCCTTATTTAATCCAATTCCATGCATTTAACGATAAGTCATAATTACCAAGTGAATAAATTTATTTAAAAGATCTTTCTCTTCATCCTCACACCCGATCTATGAACCAAAAGGACATACACAATCCGATAGCAGAAAAACATAATTCATATTAGTATAACCTAGTAACTACCGCATACAATTAGCTATGGGTACCCATAGCTACATATATCCCGAGTTACTAGACTCCATGATCAAAATCATGTACAAAATAGTATTCATAGTACAATTAGTTGATTAAATTACAATCAATTGAAGTTACAAAATAATGGATAAAGAGACATCAAAATAAAGGTCTCTAATCTCCTACTCAAAAATCATCCTTTCTCCGTCCACCTACCTGCAATGGGATTAACATTTACCAAACAACACAAAGGAATAAGTCATTAACTCAATAAAATTTCAATGTAAGTTAATCCACATTTAATAGAGTTAAACAATGATATAAGTTAAGTCCACTTAAAACCATTTTCGTCATTTGTACTTTTTAAAAACCATGCTACATAACTCGAGCTAGAGTCGCTAACCCATTCCGGTCGGCTAAAACGAGTTTTATTTTCATTGGCACTCCACCAATACATAAACCATAAATCCACCCATCATCACTACAAACATACCCATATATATTTGTAGTGAGTAAGTGATTTACCATTTATTACTTTGTTTCCGAGTTTTATTTCCATTGGCACTCCACCAATAAATAGATAATAAATGCACCCGACATCATTACAGCATAGCGTAAATGCCTGTAACTACAAAGTGACTTATAGTTTATTGTGTTATCCGAGTTTTATTTCCATTGGCACTTCACCAATAAATGGACAATACATGCTCCCGACATCATTACAGCATAGCGTATATGCCTGTAACTACAAAGTGACTTACAGTTTATTGTTTTATCCGAGTGTTATTTCCATTGGAACTCCACCAATACTTAGTCAATAAATGCACCCGACATCATTACAACATAACGTATATGCTTGTAACTACAAAGTGACTTACAATTTATTGCTTTATTCCGAGTTTTATTTCCATTGGCACTCCACCAATACAAAAATGATAAATACATCCGACATCATTACAAACATATCCACGTATGCTTATAACTACAAAGTGATTTACATTTCAGGATTTCATTTCGAGTCTTAATTCCATTGGTACTCCCCCAATAAGTTAACCGTAAATTCACTTCAAACCATTATCAACATGCCCATATCTTACGGTATGGCCCATGATTTCACCCTCCCAAGTGAACCTCTCTCGCCCAAGCGAGAATCTCTCGCTTAAGCGAGGATCCCAGGACTAATACTATAATTTTAAAGACTTAAAATTTGGGGTGTTACAATCCTCCACCTCTTATAAGAATTTTCGTCCCCGAAAATTAAACATACCACGATTCGATCAAATGAGGGTAATCCTCCCTCATCTCTTGCTCAACTTCCCAAGTAGCGTCTCCTTCATCCACTTGACTCCACAACACCTTTACCAAGGAAATCTCCTTGCCTCTCAATCTCTTTACACTAGTATCCATGATTCTCACGGGCAACGTTGCAAAAGTCAAATTATCCTTCAACTCTATCTGATCGGACTCAACCACATGAGATGGATCTCCAACATATTTCCTCAACTGAGACACATGAAACACATTATGGAGATTGGACAACAACGGAGGTAAAGCAATATGATACGCTACCAGTCCAATTCTCTTCAATATCTGATATGGCCCGATAAATCGAGGAGTCATCTTACGGGACTTCAACACTCTACCGATACCGGTAGTCGGAACAACTCTCATGAATACATGATCTCCCTCGTTAAATTCAAGAGGTTTTTGCCTCTTATCATAATAGCTCTTCTCTCGACTTTGGGCGATTCTCATATGTTCCCGAATTTTCTTGATCTTATCCGTCATCTCATGGACCAGTTCGGGTCCCAATATCAAGTTCTCCCCAGTTTCAAACCAACTAACTGGAGTTCGGCACTTCCTACCATACAACGCCTCATAAGGTGCCATCCCAATACTCGAATGGAAGCTATTGTTGTAGGTAAATTCGATCAACGACAACATGCTATCCCAACTCCCTGGTTGTTCTAAGACACGAGCCCTTAAAAGGTCCTCCAATGACTGTATTGTCCTTTCTGATTGACCGTCCGTTTGTGGATGATAAGCTGAACTCAACTTCAACTTAGTTCCCAAAGCGGTTTGCAAACTAGTCCAAATGTTTGAAGTGAAACGACGGTCCCTATCCGACACAATGCTTGACGGTATTCCATGCAAGCGAACAATTTCTCGGATATACAATTCTGCCAACCTCTCCAAAGAGTACCTCAGGTTCATAGGCAGAAAGTGAGCAAATTTAGTTAACCGATCCACGATCACCCATATCGAATCATATCCTCTCTGAGTCTTCGGAAAACCAGACACAAAATCCATGGAGATACTATCCCACTTCCAAACGGGAATTTCTAGTATTGTAACTCTCCCGCCGGTCGTTGATGCTCAATTTTTGCTTTCTGGCATATCAAACAACTCGAAACATATGATGCCACATCTCTCCTCAATCCAGTACACCAAAACAACTTCTTCAAGTCTTGGTACATTTTCGTTGTCCCGGGGTGAAAGCTCATCATGCTCTTATGGGACTCCTCCAAAATACTATTCCGTAGCCCTTCATCACAAGGCACACACACTTCCCTTGTAACGCATCATCCCACTGGAGTCCGTTACAAAGTCGGTTTCCTTTCCACTCATCATCAAATCTCGTTTGTCCATCAACTCAGTATCTCCAACTTGCATTACTCGGATTTGATCAAATAGTTCGTTCGTGACCTTCATCAAACCCAATATCATACTAAGAGGTTTCATCTGGACGTCTAGGTTCATATCCCTGAACTCCTCTATCAGCTTCCCTTCCCTAATCATCAAAGCTGACATGTGCAAAGATTTCCGACTGGGTGCATCGGCTACTACATTAGCCTTCCCTAGGTGGTACTGCAATCCAAAATCGTAGTCCTTTAAAAATTCCATCCATCTCCTCTGTCTCATATTCAGCTCCTTTTGATCAAACAGATATTTCAAACTATTGTGGTCGCTGTACACCACAAACCTTATACCATAGAGATGGTGCCTCCAAATTTTCAAAGCGAAGACCACTGCAGCCAATTCTAAATCATGTGTAGGGTAGTTCTGCTCATGTGTTCTTAACTGACGAGAAGCATAGGCAACCACTTTCCCCTCTTGCATCAGGACACAACCCAAACCTTGCTTGGAAGCATCGCAATAAACATTTAAATCCTTATCCATACAAAGAAGAACCAACACTAGCGTCATAGTCAACCTTTGTTTCAACTCTTGAAAGCTTTCTTCGCAACAGAGTGTCCACACATACGGTTCTCCTTTCCTAGTAAGCTTAGTCAATGGTAGGGCCAACTTCGAAAATCCCTCAATGAATTTCCGATAATAGCCTGCCAAACCCAGGAAGCTCTAGATTTTAGTAACCGACTTGGGCACGGCCCATTCCACAACCGCTTCAACTTTTGAAGGATCCACAGCTACCCCTTCCTTGGTTATCACATGCCCAAGAAAGTTCACCGACTCCAGCCAGAAATCACACTTAGACAATTTAGCATACAGCTGGTTCTTACATAGGAGTTCTAGAACAATCCTCAGGTGCTCTACATGTTCCTCTTGGCTTTTGGAGTAAACCAGAATGTCATCAATAAATACCACTACAAATGAATCCAAATACGGATGGAAAACCCGATTCATGTAGTCGGTAAATATTGCTGGAGCATTCGTTACGCCAAAAGGCATGACCAAATATTCGAAATGTCCATACCTTGTCCTAAAAGCAGTCTTTGGAATGTCATCTGTTTTCAACCGAAGTTGATGGTAACCCGATCGAAGATCAATCTTAGAAAACACTATCGCCCCTCTCAACTGATCCATCAAGTCATCAATCTGAGGCAATGGGTATTTGTTCTTAATCGTAACCTTGTTCAACTGCTTGTAATCGGTACACAATCGCATACTACCGTCCTTCTTCTTAACTAGCAAAACAGGTGCGCCCCACGGCGAGACACTCGGGCGAATAAATTTCTTAGCCAACAATTCCTCAACCTGCTTTTTCAGCTCAGCTAACTCTAACGGTGCCATTCTATGAGGAGCTATAGAGATGGGTCCCGTTCCCGACACTACATCAATGGAGAATTCAACTTCTCTCACTGGAGGCAATTACGGAATATCACCAGGAAAGACTTCCGGAAATTCACTAACTATCGGAATGTCCTCAACCTTGGATTTTTCAATACCTTCCAGGGAGGCCAACAACATGAACACGTCCCCTCCTTCCTTACAGGAAGTTCTGACTTCCTTTGCTGACATCGGCTTCATACAACCGACCTCCTCCGAAATCCCATATGGATTTCCAAACATCACGGTCTTATCAGCACAATTAAGCACCACATGATTTGCTGACAACCAGCCCATCCCCAAAATCAAATCTAACTGGGATAGTGGTAAGCAGATTAAATCCACGGTAAAATCCCTACTGTTTACCACCACCGGACACCGAGACACAACTGTCGACACCACCAAAGGAACATCAGTTGGGGTGGACACGACCATGTCGAAAGGCAACGGTTCAGTTTGTTAATTCAGTCTATCCACACAGTCAATAAATACAAAGGATTGTGTCGCTCCTGAATCAAACAACACTAAAAGGGGAATACCTGACACCATGCAATTACCTTTAATCAGGCGAGGCCCAAAGTGTTTGGGAGGAACCACCCTAAATGTCGCCGCTTCATCAGCTGCCAAATCATCTTCATACACCCTACACTTGTTCACCAAGGTAGGGAAATCAGCAATCTCTTGGTGCCCAAACATACTTTTCAACTTGGGCTTCAAACCCGATTCGAACTTGGCGCATTTGGACCTTCCGTCCATTTCCAACTTGGCGTAGGGGCAAAACCGAGCCAACTCTTCAAACTTGGCCGCGTAGTCTCCTACAAACATGTTCCCCTGTTCTAGCTTCAGGAATTCCATTTCCTTCTTCATTTTCAAATCAGCGGGAAAGTACTTGTGTAGGAACTTCTCCTTGAAGGTACCCCAGGAGATCAATCGTCCTTCGGCTTCCATCTGTCGCCGAGTATACTCCCACCAGTTCTCAGCCTCGGTCACCAACATGTAAGTAGCATAGGTTAGCTTCTGAGCCTTAGTGCAGTTCATGGCTCTGAAGATCCGCTCTAGCACTTGGATCCACTCAATGGAAGCTTTAGGAGCAAATCCCCCTTGGAACTGACTGGGGTTCCTCCTGCAGAAGTCATCTAAGCCCCGATATTCCGCCAGCCCAGGTGGAACTAGTGGATGTGGATTCGGGCAAGGTGTCGGATTCTGGTTCAGATTCTGCAAATTCTCGTTGACTTGCTATAGTGCCGCCACCATTTGAGCTAATAAATCATTTGGGACATTCTGACTCGCCCCTCTTCCTCCTCCTCTTCCTGCCATGAGTACATGTACTCACTTAATTGTTAGTAAGCGAATTTGTATAAACACGGTGCACACAACACTTAACATTTAGCATCATTCAAACAACTTCAGCACATAAAGGATACAAAGAAGCATGCAAGGCCATATCCTAGGTCGCAGGATTAGCTATGCTCTGATACCATATTGTAACGACCCGATTTTATACCCTTGAAATTTTTTCCTTATTTAATCCAATTCCATGCATTTAACGATAAATCATAATTACCAAGTGAATAAATTTATTTAAAAGATCTTTCTCTTCATCCTCACACCCGATCTATGAACCAAAAGTACATACACAATCCGATAGCAGAAAAACATAATTCATATTAGTATAACCTAGTAACTATCGCATACAATTAGCTATGGGTTTCCAAAACACCCATAGCTACATATATCCCGAGTTACTAGACTCCATGATCAAAATCATGTACAAAATAGTATTCATAGTACAATTAGTTGATTCAATTACAATCAATTGAAGTTACAAAATAATGGATAAAGAGACATCAAAATAAAGGTCTCTAATCTCCTACTCAAAAATCATCCTTTCTCCGTCCACCTACCTGCAATGGGATTAACATTTACCATACACAAACAACACAAAGGAATAAGTCATTAACTCAATAAAATTTCAATGTAAGTTAATCCATATTTAGTAGAGTTAAACAACGATATAAGTTAAGTCCACTTAAAACCATTTTCGTCATTTGTACTTTTGAAAAACCATGCTACATAACTCGAGCTAGAGTCACTAACCCATTCCGATCGGCTAAAACGAGTTTTATTTTCATTGGCACTCCACCAATACATAAACCATAAATCCACCCGTCATCACTACAAACATACCCATATATATTTCTAGTGACTAAGTGATTTACCATTTATTACTTTGTTTCCGAGTTTTATTTCCATTGGCACTCCACCAATAAATAGACAATAAACGCACCCGACATCATTACAGCATAGCGTATATGCCTATAACTACAAAGTGACTTACAATTTATTGTGTTATCCGAGTTTTATTTCCATTGGCACTTCACCAATAAATGGACAATACATGCACCCGACATCATTACAGCATAGCGTATATGCCTGTAACTACAAAGTGACTTACAATTTATTGTTTTATCCGAGTTTTATTTCCATTGGAACTCCACCAATACTTAGTCAATAAATGCACCCGACATCATTACAACATAACGTATATGCTTGTAACTACAAAGTGACTTACAATTTAATGCTTTATTCCGAGTTTTATTTCCATTGGCACTCCACCAATAGAAAAATGATAAATACACCCGACATCATTACAAACATATCCACGTATGCTTATAACTACAAAGTGATTTACATTTCATGATTTCATTTCGAGTCTTATTTCCATTGGTACTCCCCCAATAAGTAAACCGTAAATTCACTTCTAACCATTATCAACATACCCATATATGTTCATAATGATTAAGTGATTCACATTTTATCCATTATCCACAACAGAAAATCCACGCATTTTCCAACACAATGCATAAATTAAAGACTTATCCTTACCTCGTTGAGTGTTGGGTTTGGTTTTTGGCGACTTCGTAAGTTCCACCGGCACCACCTCCAAACTTAGGATCTTTCCTCATTTCCACCACATAACACAATGTTAGTCATTCATTCCAAATAGCAAATAAATAACTTATATTGCATTATTCAACCATACAAGACATTTATCACATTTTCAATGGTTCTATACTCTTTTCATTATGATTTTTCAACCATCTAAAACATATATATATCATCTAATATTTTTAACATTATAAAGCAACTCGTCTTCTACCTTTAGCGTTTTACCCATTTTTCCTCTCTAACCACATTTTCTCTCTCTAGGGTTTTGGGGTTTCCATGAGTCAACCCACAAACCATTTCCATCCTTGGAATACTAACTCAAAACCAAGAGTTTACAAGGTACAAGCGACATAAAACGAACCATAACTCGAAAGAGAGAGTTTCAATGGTTTTACACACTTTGAGAAGAGATCCATAATACCAAAAATGGGTTCTCAAGAGAAGAAGAGAGTTAGGATAGAGAGTTTTACCTCTTCTCAAGATCTTGAACAAGAATCAAAGCTCCTAGACCCTGGGAATGCTCTCTTCTCTCACATCTCTTCAATTCTTAACCTAAAAATGTATTTGGGGTTTCCATCATTTAATGTTCTCATCGGGTTTTCGCTCAAGCGAGAAAATCCCGCCCATTTTAAAAACTCAACTCTGACCCTCTCGCTCAAGCGAGGGATTCTCGCTCAAGCGAGGGATTCTCGCTCAAGCGAGGGATTCTCGCTCAAGCGAGAATCTCATAGTGTCAACAGCCCCAAAATGCCATTTCTCCCCTAGGCGAGACAACTCTCGTTCAAGCGAGAATTCTCCAGTATGGCCCAGGATTTCACCCTCCCAAGTTAACCTCTCTCGCCCAAGCGAGAATCTCTCGCTCAAGCGAGGATCCTAGGACTGATACTATAATTTTAAAGACTTAAAATTTGGGGTGTTACACATATTGGACCTGCCGAGGCTGTAAGATCCTCGCTTGAGCGAGAGCTGCCTCGCCTGAGCGAGAGTTCTTTCGCTTGGGCGATTGGGTTAGATCTGAGTTTTTAAAATGAGCGGGATTTTCTCGCTTGAGCGAGAAAAGGCTCGCTTAAGCGAGATCCCGACGAGTGCATTAAATGAGAAACCCCAAACACATTTTAGGGTTAGAAATTGAACAAAGGTGAGAGAAGAGAGCTTTTCCAAGGGCAATGAACTTTGATACTCATCTAGAAGCTTGAGAAGAGGTAAAACTCTTGATTCTAACTCTCTTCTTCCCTTTGAATCTTGTTTTGGGTATGTTGGATCTCTTCTCAAAATGTGAGAAACCATGGAAACTCATCCTTTAGAGTTATGGTTCGTTTTATGTTGTTTTTCTCTTGAAAACTCTTAGTTTAGAGTTGGTATTTAGTGAATGGAAAGGTTTTGTGGGTTGATTCGTGAAAACCCCAAAACCCCCAAAATGAAAATGTGTCAAAAAGGGAAAATGGGTAAAATGGTAGATGGAAAATATGAGTAAGGGTTCTAATGCAAAAATAGAAAGTAAATATGCATGTTTTAATATGCATGTTTTAACCCACTCCGACACCCACCAAGGTAAGGAGAAGTTGTTAATTACATATGACGATAGAAAATGTGTGGAATTTCTGAATATGTATATGATTTGAGAATGACTTGCCCTACGTGGTAATGTGAATGACTTGTCCTACGTGGTATTGTGAATGACTTTCCCTACGCGATATTGTGAATGAGCACTACATGGTATTGTGAATGACAAGCCCTACGTGGTACTGTGAATGACTTGCCCTACGTGGTATTGTGTATGACTTGCCCTACGTGGTATTGAATTGTATGTCTTGCCCCATGTGGTAATTAAAAGGTAAATATATATGTGGAAGGTAACGATATGGTGTGGTATTGATGAGTAAAGTGCTAAGGTATGGTAGGGATGAATGTATAGACAAAAGATGATGAATGAGATAGTATGAGATGGGCATTATGATATGTTGATTTTATATTTGAACACCAAGTCGTTTATTTAAACCTTTTAAAATGTGGATTATCGCTTAATGATATTTATTGAATTAATGACTTACTCCTTTGTATGTTTTGTATATTTGTCATTGATAATCCCATTGCAGATAGACAAGTAAATTGAGGAGGCATGGGTTTGATGCCTTAGGAGCTTAAACCTGGATTCTTCTGTTTACGCCTTTTTGCATCATGATTGAATATTTTGTGGAATTGTATTTGTAACTATGACCGCTATCATTCTTTTTGGATAATTGTAACTTTGGATATTTGTAGCTATGGTTATTTTGGAAACCCATAGCTAGTTGTATGCGGTAGTTACCCGAATGCATTAATATGAATTATGTTTTTATGTCAAATAAATGTGTATGTCATTATGAGTTCATGGTTTGAGTGAGGAAGGGGAAGCGAGATTTTAACATAGGGTTATTCGATTGGTAAATGTAAAATATAGGAAAATGTATGTAATTGGATTAAAATAAGAAAAAAAATTCATGGGTAGAATTTGGGTCCTTACAGGCGCCAAAATTTTATAATGTTGCAAGACTTAGACGCCAAAGCATTCTTTAAAAAAACATTTTTGAACTCAAACGCCAAAAAAGTTGATGTTATTGGACTTAGATGTGAGAACATTCTTTCAAAATACATTAATGGACTTTGACACCGGAATATCTTATCAACATTTTAAAACTCATACGCCGAAACATTGATGAGATCATTGATCTCTTAATTTCCGACAATGTCGGACCTATGTTCTTAATTTAATTCATTTTCCCAAATTTCGGGATTATCTCAACAAGTATCTTTGGTATTTTTGTTTCCCTTCATTCTGATAGTAGCCTTACCTACAAGTTGTGTTGATGTTTGTTGCAAGGAAGAGCATCATGTAAAACCAACCAAGACAATATTTTCACTTTCTCCGAGGTCTTGGCTTTCCAGATGTGAGACCAAGTATAAGTGAGAGGGATGGTAAAAATAATCTTATGATAATGAAATAACTATAGGCTTATAAGCATTTTCAGACTTAGACGTTAAAATATTATGAAGTTGTTGGAATTAGATGTTAGAGCATTCTATCAAAAAAATCAGAATTAGACGCCAAAATGTTATGACATTGCTAGACTTATATGTTAGAGCTTTCTTTCAAAAAACATTTTTGGATTTAGATGGCGAAATGTTATGACGTTGTTGGATTTAGACATTAGAGCATTCTTTAGAGAATAGTGCATGATTTCCCCAACCAGGGTTGTATGTGCTCGATGATGAATCGTACCTTGATTCTAACAAATGAGGGTAATCCTCCCTCATCTCACGTTCCACCTCCCAAGTAGCACCCCCTTCGTCTACTTGGCTCCACAATACTTTCGCTAAAGAAATTTCTTTGCCCTTTAGCCTTTTGACACTTGTATCCATGATTCTCACAAGCAACGTCGTAAAAGTCAAATTATCCTTCAACTCTATCTAATCAGACTCGACCACATGAGATGGATCCCCAACATATTTCCTCAACTTGGACACATGAAAGACATTGTGTAGATTCGACAATAACGGAGGTAAAGCAATTCGATATGCTACCAGCCCAATTCTCTTCAACACTTGATACGGCCCAATAAATCGCGGAGTCAGTTTACGAGACTTCAACACTCTACCAATTCCGGTAGTCGGGACTACTCACATGAAAACATGATCTCCCTCGTTAAACTCGAGATGTTTCCTCCTTTAATCATAATAGCTCTTTTGTCGACTATGGGCTATTCTCATATTCTCCCTGATCTTCTTGATCTTGTCCGTCGTCTCTTAGACCAGCTCGGGTCCCAATATCAAGTTCTCCCCAGTTTCAAACCAACTCACTAGAGTTCGGCACTTCCTACCATTCAATGCCTCAAAGGGTGCCATCCCAATACTCGAATGGAAGCTATTGTTCTAGGTAAATTCAATCAAAGGCAACATGTCATCCCAACTCCCCGGTTGTTCCAAGACACAAGCACTCAAAAGATCCTCCAATGACTGTATTGTCCTTTCCGATTGACCGTCCGTTTGTGGATGATAAGCTGAACTCAACTTCAACTTAGTTCCCAATGCGGACTGTAAACTGTTCCAAAAGTTTGAAGTGAAACGGGGGTCCCTATCCGATACAATGCTTGACGGTATCCCATGCAAACGAACAATTTCTCGGATATAAAGTTCCACCAATCGTTCTAGGGAGTATCTCATGTTCATCGACAAGAAATGAGCAGACTTAGTCAACCGATCCACTATTACCCATATCGAGTCGTATCCTTTCTGAGTCTTCGGAAAACCCGGTAAAAAATCCATGGAGATACTATCCTACTTCCATATGGGAATTTCTAGGGATTGTAACTCTCCTGCTGGTCGTTGATGCTCAATCTTGGCTTTCTGACATATCAAACAACTCGAGAATATATGATGCCACATCTCTCTTCATCCTAGACCACCAAAACAATTTCTTCAAATCTTGGTACATCTTCGTCGTTCCCGGGTGAAAACTCATCTTGCTCTTATGGGACTCCTCCAAAATACTTTTTTTTAATTCCTCATCAAGAGGCACACACACTCTCCCTTTGTAACGCAGCATTCCACTAGGGTCCGATACGAAGTCGGTTTCCTTCCCGCTCATCATCAAATCTCGTTTGACCATTAGCATGCTATCCTCAACTTGCATTACCCGGATTTTATCAAACATTTCATTTGTGACCTTAAGCATTCCTAACCATCAAAGCCGACACGTGCAAAGACTTCCGACTTAGGGCATCGTCCACCACATTGGCCTTTCCGGATGATACTACAACCCAAAATCGTAATCCTTAAGGAATTCCATCCACCTTCTCTTTCTCATGTTCAATTCCTTTTGATCAAACATGTACTTCAAACTCTTGTGGTCGCTGTATACCTCAAATCTCACGCCATAAAGATGGTGCCTCCAAATTTTTAAGGCAAAAACCACTGTAGCTAATTCCAAATCGTGGGTAGGGTAGTTTTGTTCGTGCGTCCTCAACTGTCGAGAAGCATGGCAACAACCTTCCCTTCTTGCATCAACACACAACCCAAACCTTGCTTGGAAGCATCACAATATACACTGAAGTCCCGATCAGTACAAGGAAGAACTAACACTAGCGCCGTAGTCAACCTTCGTTTCAACTCTTGAAAACTTTCTTCACAACGAAGTGTCCATACATACGGTTCTCCTTTCCTAGTGAGCTTTGTCAATGGTAGTGCCAACTTCGAAAATCCCACAATGAATTTCCGATAATAACCCGCCAAACCCAGAAAACTCCTGATCTCAGTGACTGACTTGGGCACCACCCATTCCATAACCGCTTCAACCTTAGAAGGATCTACTGCTACTCCTTCCTTGGATATTACATGTCCAAGAAAGTTTACCGATTCCAACCAGAAATCACATTTTGACAACTTCGCATACAACCGATTCTTACTAAGAAGTTCTAGAACTATCCTCAGATGCTCAGCATGTTCCTCTCGTCTTTTGGAGTAAACTAGAATGTCATCAATAAATACCACTACGAATGAATCCAAATACGGATGAAAAATCCGATTCATGTAGTCGGTAAATATTGTTGGGGCATTCGTTACACCAAAAGGCATAACCAAATATTCAAAATGTTCATACCTTGTCCTATAAGCAGTTTTAGGAATATCATCCGACTTCACACGAAGTTGGTGGTAACCTGACCGAATATCAATCTTTGAAAACACTATCGCCCCTCTCAACTGATCCATCAAGTCATCAATCCGAGGCAACAGATACTTGTTCTTAATGGTAACTTTGTTTAACTGTCTGTAGTCGGTACACAACCGCATACAACCATCTTTCTTCTTAACCAAAAAAACGGGCGCACCCCACGGTGAGACACTAGGACGAATAAACTTCTTTGCCAACAAGTCCTCAACCTGCTTTTTGAACTCAGCTAACTCTAACGGTGCCATCCTATAAGGGGTTATAGAGATGGGTCCCGTTCTAGGTACCAAGTGAATAGAGAATTCAACTTCTCTCACGGGAGGCAATTCCGGAATATCACCAGGAAATACCTCATGAAACTCACGGACTATCGGAATGTCCTCCACTTTGGGTTTCTCAATACCCTCTAGGGATGCCAACAACATAAACACGACTCCTCCCTCCTTAAAGGAAGTCCTGACTTCCTTTGCCGATAACGGTTTCATAGAACTAACCTCACTAGAAATCCCACCTTGATTTCCGAATACCACGGTCTTATCAGCACAATTAAGCACCACATGATTTGCTGACAACCATTCAATCCCCAGAATTAGATCTAACTGGGATAGTGGTAAGGAGTTTAAATCCACGGTAAATGTCCTACCGTTTACCACCATCGGACATCGAGTCACAACTGTCGACACCACCACAGGCACATTAGTTGGGGTGGATACGACTAAGTCGAAAGGCAACAACTCAGTTTGCAATTTCAGTCTATCCATGCAATCAATAGATACAAAGGAGTGTGTCGCTCCCGAATCAATCAACACTAAAAGAGGAATACCTGACACCATGCAATTACCTTTAATCAGGCCATCTACACCCGATGCCTCTACACCACTCATGGTTAATACTCTACCAGTAGATCGAGGTCGTTCCGCCCTCATATCATTCACATTCTACTGTAGCTTAGGACAATACCTTCTGACATGCCCAACCTCCTTGCAATGAAAGCAGGTAAGTGTCGCTCCGGGGTATGAGTCACCGACATGAGTTCGGCCACATTTGCCGCACAAGGATGAAGAGTTCAACTGTGACCCCCCGACATTGACATGAGTCTTCGGCCCAAGCGAAGTATAACCCCGACTACCCGTTGGAGGAGAGTAAGGCTTCTGTTCCTCTTGAAACACCATGCCCTTCCCTTTTCCGTGCTAGAAGTTCCGTTGAGGGCCATAGTGTCATGGAGGGTTCCCTTTACACACACCATCGTCCCTTGTAAGGACCCAAATTCTACCCTTGAAATTTTTTTTTCCTTATTTAATCTAATTCCATGCATTTAACGATAATTAAAATTACCGAGCGAATGAACTTATTTGAAAGATCTCACTTCCTTCCTCAAACCCAATCTATGAACCGAAAGTAACGTACCAAATTAGATAGCAGAAAAACATAATTCATATTAATGTAACTTAGTAACGGCCGCATACAATTAGCTATGGATTTCCAAAATACCCATAGCTACATATATCACGAGTTACTAGTTTCCATGATTAATGCCATGTACAACAATCAGGTTTATAATTACAAAATAATTAGTTCAAGTACAACCAACGAGGTTAGAAAAGAATGGATAAGAGACATCAAAATAAAAGTCTATAAGCTCCTAATCAAAAACTCCCATACTCCTTCCACCTACCTGCAATGGGATTAACATTGACAATACACCAAGAAACACAAAGGAATAAGTCGTTAAGTCAACAAATATCAATGTAAGTTAATCCACATTTAATAAGGTTAAATAAACGGTTTAAAATCAAGTTTTTTTAAAAGCCGATTTCAACGTTCATACTTTTGAAAACCATGCTACATAACTTGAGCCAAAGTTTGCTACATTGCTTGAGCCAAAGCTTGCTACATTACATGAGCCAAAGTTTGCTACATTGCTTGAGCCAAAGCTTGCTACATTACTTGAGCCAAAGTTTGCTACATTGCTTTAGCCAAAGCTTGCTACATTACTTGAGCCAAAGTTTGCTACATTGCTTGAGCCAAAGCTTGCTACATTACTTGAGCCAAACATACCCATATATGTTTATAACAACTAAGTGATTTACGCTTCATTGCATCATTCCGAGTATTATTTCCATTGGTACTCCACCAATACATAAACGGTAAATCCGCTCCTCGTTGTTACAAACATACCCATATATGTTTATAACAACTAAGTGATTTACGCTTCATTTCGTCATCCATATTAGAAAATCCACACATTTTCTATCACAGTGCATAAGTTAAAGACTTATCCTTACCTCGGTGAGTGTTGGGTTTGGGTTCTTGGCAACTCCTCAAGTTCCACCGACACCGCTGTAACACCACGAATTTTCTGATTTGGAATTATGAATTTTTATGAGTTTTTATTAATTATTTATTTTATCAACGATTAATTGTAGAAATTAATCAGTATGGATTTAGGCTAAGCCATAGTTGAATATTAGTCTTTTTTTGTGATTTACTATTTTGTGGTAAATTTTCGTAATTTTCTGTGACGAAATATTTTTGAACCGTCGTCGGGCCCAAATAGCCCGAATTCGGCCCAATAACTTGTTTTTGAGTTCCGTAACTCGGAATCGAATTCCGATTGCTCCATTGGCTTTGAAATATTATTTCGAGTCAAGATAGACATCAAGTTCATTCGGAACGCATTTCTAAATATTTTCACTCCAAATTCGGTGTTTCAAAGTTCTAACCGTAAACCAAAATCGGGAGATTGTATATTTCCGGACGAAATTATCCGAAGATGTTTGGACACAATGTTTATTGAGAAATTACATCATATCAATAAAGTTGGAAGTCATCATTTCATGAGCCACTTACTTGTTACACAAGTAATGCAAAAGCTTCCAAAAAACCCTAAATCACTCAACAAATCCTCTCACTCCACCACCATTAGACACATCACCTATGCTAGTCTAAAGCTACTTACTTTGCATTAAATTTTCTGATTTGATGAGGGTGAGGCTCTCCTATAAATACCTCACCCCATTCTCTCATTTTAATACTAAATTTCTTATACAAACTAAGGTAGTCTTTTATTTTATCTTCTTCATCTTCTTCTCATACTTCATAGAAAGTTATGAGCTTTTATTATTTTGTTCATAAAGTAGAGTTTATATTTGTTCTTTAAGTATTTTATGAAAGCATAACTAAAGGGGATGACAATAAAATCATATGAACCTTTATGTAGTTTTTGACTTTTGTAAATCTTGAAATTTCTTCCTTGTTCTTAGATGGAAAAACTATATCGTTGGACAAGGTTAGATGAGTTATTTATTTGGAAATATTAGAAATTATTGTTAGTATTTGAATATGTTTAAAGGTGATGATTTTAACATCAAGGGAACCTTTAATGTGTTTAGGAAAAAGTTTGTATTTTATTCTTGAAAGTTTATGATGTTGATGAGTTGTTGAAAATATTTCATTTTTAGAAAGTATTATGTTTTAAAAGTGGTTTAACATATTTTACTCTTTGATTCCCAAGTTAAAATAATGATTTGGGATAAAAGATGATTTATTAAAGTCTTGACTTCATAAACTTAAAGTGTGATGAAGTTTTAGATATTAAAGTAGTAGAAAGTCTTACCTTAGGATTTATTTTCATGACTATGAAAATAACACTTACTAACCCTTGAGGTTTTTTCCTAAAAAATTAGGTGTTAAGATGTTCATGAAAATTTGTTTTAGTAGTATACTTGAAATAATGAGAGTTACCTAAAAGTCTTGACTTTATAAACTTAAAGTGTTATGAAGTCTTAGATGGTAAAATGATTTAATAATGTTGAATCTTAGTTAAGTGAACTTACTTTAAAATGGTAAGATTTACTTAAAAAGTATTGATTTAAAAATATTGATTTTGTTTAAATTGACTTACTTTAAAAAGGATAAGTCTAGCTTAATGATCTTATTTTGAAAAGGTTGGTTTTAGTAAAAATGTTTTACTTACAAAAAAATAAGATTTATGAATTATTGGAAAAATGCAATGAAGTGGGAATACATGTCTAGAAAGGTTCTGTCTAAGGAAAGACTTGGTATTTAAGGGTGTCTTTATGACCCACCTCTCTTTCCTGGGAACTAGCCTGGTGTTTATCCACGGATTACGACATAATTTCGGTATAAGTTTTATTGAAAATTTTACTTTAAAAAGTATTATTTGATTGTAAGACTTTCGATGACAAATGATGATTCAAGGATATTCAACCTTGAATTGGATGGACGAAAGAAATTAAATTCATTTTAAATCGGAAGTTTTATCTTCTCGTAAATAGTTATTTCGTAAGTATAATAATTATCGTCATTTAACTAATTAACGTTATTTTGGCATAATGAAGAGTTAGAAAGGAGAACGGATCAAGTAAGCTCACCTGCAAACAGAGAACCTAACGACCCGACACACTCAGGTGAGAGAGAACACATCGCGACATAATGGTGTCCGAATATGGCACCCGGATCTCCAAACTATCTCAAAAGTTTGGAGTTATCTTGGGTTTTAAGAACTGTAACACTAAGCGATTTTTCGTATTGAATGATCATAGATCTCGATATGATGATTTATATTGATGTGATATAGTGTGTGCTAATATAAAAATTTATATTAGAATGTTGTGTGGCAATTTTCTGGGTGCAGGGATCGAAAAATGGCAAAATAGACGCGTTTCGGAAGCCCGGAAGAGACCAGGATGGTCCCGGTTCTGGACCATCCTCGCCTGGGCGTCCCAGGCTCGCTTGAGCGAGCTTGGCCTCGCCCGGGGCGAGCTCCCCCTTGCCTGGGCGAGCTACACAGCACCAGGATGCCCAGTTTTTCCTGCGTTGGGCGCTTGAGCGACGGTTCCGCGCTTGGGCGCGATCCAGGCAATGTGTTGCATTGTTTTTGAGTATTTTATGGCTTACACATTGATCCTAATTGAATGTATGATATGTTTTCTATATAAACAAGATTGTGACTCAAAGTAAGGAGTCACGCAACCGCAAAAACCAAATGTCGTGGTTAGAGTCTGATTGGATTACTTACTATGTTCTTATCGATTGTTATAAGATGGATTGAATTACTTGCTATGAATGTATTGGATTATTTTGAGATTATTGGAATGGAATGGGCGTTGTGTCAAGGAAATCCGATGATGCCATGTAGCGATGTTGTTCACCCGTTGAGATTAAGCCATATGTTGGCTCCGGGATTCAACAATGGTTCGTAGTGGCGAGGATGAATGTATTTGTGCCTTCGTAGGAGTTGAGATTGATTGAATATTTTTTAAGATTGCATTTGATTATCATGATGTGACGAGCGTTGGAAAAATGACTCCGATGATGCCGCGGAGCGAGGTTGTCGACCCGTTGAGATAAAGCCATATGGCGGCTCCGGGATTCAACAACGGTCGTAGTGGTGAGGATATAATTATGAATGTACTTGTACCTTGTTAAGAACAAGTGTCCGACCATGGCGTCGTGACTTGGGGCAAGGCCTATCAAGGAACACTTGCTACTATACAGTGAGGTCGTTTGACCGTAAGAGGCTTGGTCGGGTGACCGTCCAGGATATTCAGCGACGGATCATAGTGGTAGGAGTGTGAATCCTTATTGAATGATAAAGCAAAAATCGGGTCCCATAAGAAGCATTCCTTTTGGAACGGACATCCTTTAGGAGATGTCTTAAGATGGGCCGATTATATAAAAGAATGATTAAGAGTTCAGATTTTGCTAACTTCGGTTAGAGAGCATGTGCATTATGAATAACGAAGTAGTGGAGAGAAAACATTACAGGATGACGTATGAGCACTGAGATGCAAGGAGGGCGACTTTGCTTGACGGTGGTTCATCAACAAAGCCTTGAGGGAGAGTCTAGGTGAGACGAGTCCCTTGTATTCCTAGGAGAGGATATCCTGTTGGATCGGACAGTTTTCACTGCGCAAACTAGACAATCTCTGACGACCCCTCGATTTGCAATCATGATCGATGAGAGGGATGCCCAGAAAGCGTTGCTACGACACCGTCCTGTTATGGACAGTTCCTTTGGAACAGATCGATCATTCATCCTTGCGAGGATGTTATTTTATTTTAGTGCGTACAATCGGCTTGGTATTGGACCTGTACTCTCGGTTGTTGCCGAATAGGCTATTTGGGTGGATAATGGTGTAAGGTGGATGAAATGACATATCATCCATACATTGCATTGCACGAACGTTTATTTTTATACTTGAGATATAATCATTATTCCTCTTTAGTATTGTGCATGTGAGATCCATGATATATTGATTACGACGATATATTTATACTTTACGATGACTGTATATTATTATGTGATTTGTCAGATGATTGAATTGCATGTTATGAAAAATATATTTTTGTCTGAGTGTCCTTTTCAGAGTAAGTCCACGCCGTCAATGAATTTTGTTCATTAGATGTCTTACTCTCTCTACTTGTCTATCCTGGTACTTGTTTATAATTTAGACAGATGGACGGGAACTCTACGCGTATACGGAGAACCCTTCCCGACCCTCCAAGCTCCTCGTCGGAGTAGATGGAGGATGAGTCAACTGAGATAGAGGCTGAGGCAGATGCTGACGAGGATGGAGTGATAGAGCTGGTGAACATAGAGAGTTCCATCGAGGTGATAGAACTCTCATCCGACTTTGGCACAGAGGAGGATCCCAGTGAGTGTTCTAGCACTGCTAGTAGTGCGGTATCTAGCCGTTGAGCTCTGGGTTTGCTGTGCAGTATAGCATTTTGATATGTTAGTTGGGCGATGTGTATGTTCCGCCATGAATAGATATTTTGTATAAATACTAACTGTTTAATGATGAAGTAAATTCCAGGGAAGTATTGTATCATTCTAGTTACCGTTAGGTAACAGATAGTGATTTCTGCATAGTATGTTACTTAAGGTGATGTCCCGAAAAGGAAACATTTTAAAAAGGAAACAATATTTTTACATCACCAATTCAAAAAAAAAAAATTACCCATTTTTCCGCATTAAAATTTAGGTGTATTTTTCGGGGCGTTACAACCGCCTCCAACATTAGGATCTTTCCTCATCCCACCATATAACACAAGGTTAGTCACTTATACCAAATATCACATAAACAACTTATATTGCATTATTTAACCATACAAGATATTCATCATATTTTCAACATTAGAAAATAAACTCATCTTCTACCTCTAGCATTTTAACCATTTTCCATTTTAACCCCATTTTCTCTTTATGGTTTTGGGGTTTTCACGACTAACCCCACACACCCTCTCCTTTCCTGAAATACTAACTTTATACCAAGAGTTTACAAGATAAAATCACATAAAATGAACCATAACTCAAAAGGGTGAGTTTCCATGGTTTCTCTCACTTTGAGAAGAGATCCATAATACCAAAAATGGGTTTTCAAGAGAAGAAGAGAGTTAGAATAGAGAGTTTTTACCTCTTCTCAAGCTCTTGAACGAGAATCAAAGCTCCTAGACCTTGGGAATGCTCTCTTCTCTCACCTCTCTTCAATTCTTAACCTAAAATGTATTTAGGGTTTCTCTCATTTAATGCTCTCGTCGGGTTCTCGCTTAAGCGAGCTTATTCTCGGTCAAGCGAGAAAATCCCGCCCATTTTAAAAACTCAGATTTGACCCTCTCGCCCAACCGAGGGATTCTCGCTCAAGCGAGAATCTCACAGTCTCAACAGTCCCAAAATGTCATTTCTCGCCCATGCGAGACAACTCTCGCTCAGGCGAGAATCCTCCAGTATAGCCCAGGATTTCACCCTCCCACGTGAACCTCTCTCGCTCAAGTGAGAATCTCTCGCTCAAGCGAGGATCCCAGGACTGATACTATAATTTTAAAGACTTAAAATTTAGGGTGTTACATCCGTCACCCGCACATTATCCTCATACATCCTACACTTGTTCACTAGTGTAGGAAAATCAGAAATCTCTTTGTGACCAAACGTCACCCTCAGCTCGTTTTTCAACCCCATCTCAAACTTTACACATTTGGACCTCCCGTCCAACTCTAGTTCAGCATATGGGCAATACCGATCAATTCCTCAAACTTGGCCACGTACTCCCCCACCGACATGTTTCCTTGCTCTAATTGCAAGAATTCCATCTCCTTCTTCCTTTTCAGGTGTGCAGGGAAATATTTCTGGAAGAATTTACTCTTGAAAGCTCCCCACGTGATGATTTTCCCTTCGATCTCCATCTGCCTACGGGTCATTTCACACCAGTTCTCAACCTCTTTCACTAGCATGTAGGTGGCGTAGGCCACTTTCTGAGCATCAGAACAACTCATGGCCCTGAAGATTCTTTCCACTCCTTGGACCCATTCAATGGCGGCATCAGGAGCGAATCCACCTTGGAACTGACTGGGGTTCCTCCTACAGAATTTATCCAGGCCTCGGTACTCAGCTGGCCCAGGTGGAACTAATGGTTGCGAACTCGGACTTGGTGTCGCATTTTAGTTCAGGTGCTGCAAGTTCTCATTCATGTTCATCAGCACAGCAGCAATCTGGGCTAACAAGTCATTCTGACCCGATCCTCTTCCTCTTCCTCTTCCAGACATCTCCGTAACGGGTACCTACACTCATTCATTTTTCGGTAAACCATGTTTAACCAGACAAATCATCACATAACCACACAATAGTTCACTTAATTCACATAGTTAAATCAAATAGAGGTTTCAAAGAAGCAAGTATGGCCATACCCTAGGCAGCAGAATTAGCTATGCTCTGATATTTCACATATTCATTCCTGGTTGCCTTATTCACATTCGTTCGATTTAATAGAAAATCATAATTCATATATTTCTTTCCTCGATAATTACCACATATGAATAGCTATGGGTTTCCAAAACACCCATAGCTACTAATATCCAGTATTACACAAAAATGTAGTAAATCAAATAGTTATGAATACAATCATCCAAGTAACAATCTACATCACAAAAAGCAAAATAAAGGATCCAAGTCCTAAGCTCCTAAGGCCCCGAACTAAGCATCCTCAACTATCCTGTTTACCTGCAGGGGATTATCAATGGCAAATACAAGCAACAAACAAAGGAGTAAGTCATCAAAACAACAAATACCATTATGAGATAATCCACATTTTAAAGGGGTAAATCATTTTAAAATTCACTTTCTTTGCTGCATAACTTGAGCCGAAGTCGCTACACCCTTTAAGTGTAGCTAAAAACAGATTCCCTTTTCTTTTAAGACGAAAATGTGCTACATGTACTCGAGCCGGAGTCTCGCTTATATACTCAAGTCAGAGTTTCGCTTATATTCTCAAGCCAGAGTTTCGCTTATATACTCAAGCCAGAGTTTCGCTTATATACTCAAGCCAGAGTTTCGCTTATATACTCAAGCCAGAGTTTCGCTTATATACTCAAGCCATAGTTTCGCTTATATACTCAAGCCAGAGTTTCACTTATATACTCAAGCCAGAGTCGCTAACCATTCATGGTCGGCTAAAAATATATTTTCCTTTCCTTGATTTCACCATTTCTCATTTCCCGTAAATCTACGCCCACTTTAGTATAAACACACCCATATATGTTTATACTAAATGCATAATTCACAACTCAATCATTGCATAACCAGAAAATACACACATTTTCCATTTCCCGTAAATCTACGCCCAGTTTAGTATAAACACACCCATGTATGTTTATACTAGAAGCATAATTCACAACTCAATCATTGCATAACCAGAAAATACACACATTTTCCATTTCAAATGCACAAATAAAGACTTATCCTTACCGCGGTGAGTGTTGGGTTTGGTTCTTGGCAACTTCACAAGTTCCACCGACACCGCCGCCAACTTTAGGATCTTTCCTCTTCCCCACCATATAACACAATGTTAGTCATTTATTCCAAATATCATATAAACAAATTATATTGCATTATTTAACCATACAAGATATTTAACACATTTTCAATGTTTCTAAACTACTTCCATCATAAGTTTACAACATCTAAAACATACATATTCATCTCATATAACATTAGAATTCTTAATCATCTTCTACCTCTAACATTTTACTCATTTTCGTCTTTAACCACATTTTCACTTTAGGGTTTTGGGGTTCTCATGAATCAACCCAAAAACCCTTTCCATTCTTGAAATACTAACTCTAAACCAAGAGTTTACAAGATAAAAACAACATAAAACGAACCATAACTCAAAAGGATGAGTTTCCATGGTTTCTCACATTTTGAGAAGAGATCCAACATACCCAAAATGAGTTTCAAAGAGAAGAAGAGAGTTAGAATCAAGAGTTTTACCTCTTCTCCAGCTCTTAGATGAGTATCAAAGCTTCTTGCCCTTGGAAAAGCTCTCTTCTCTCACCTCTCTTCAACTCTTAACCCTAAAATGTGTTTCGGGTTTCTCATTAAATGCTGTCTCTCTTCAACTCTTATCAGTCTCGGCATATTTTGTCTCAACATGCCTTGTCCAACAAGTGTTACTCTCATCGATTTCATGACATGTTGAATGAACATTTAACTCGACTAGTCTAACTTATCTTGTAGAACAACATTATAATTAAGTTAACTCAATGGCAAACTTAATAAATGATTTGGCTTCATCTTGATATTCCTTAGTCAATCCATTGGCATATATTAATCCAAAGGTTAAATGATGAGAAAAGAAAGCCATGTATTGATCCGTAAGAAGGAAAATAGTAGTAACTAACTTTTAAGAAGATCGTGAATGCATGAGTCTACCTAGAAAGGAATTTACAAGAAATTATAGTGAGCTTGACATTTGAAGAATAACAACTTTGTAGTTAATACTCAACTAATAAATAGAAGTCTTTTGTTCCGCTTGTTGTCCAATATGATATGTTCAGATAGTAAACTTCCTACTACAAAAACAAAACAATATATTTTTCAAATAGGACAAAATCACCTAATTCAAATAATAAAGGCATTACTGCACACCAACCTTGACATTTTTATGGTCCAAAACAGCATTCAAGATCTTGGCAGGAACGTAAAATCTTTTTAACATATTGACCATCCAAATACTTAGATCCTAGAAGCCAGTACAAAGGCATCCTCCTATGTACATGTTTCTTCGTGATCACTACTGCATAATCCATAACTATAGCCTACGGGTAAGTGGCAACCTTGGATAGGGATCAGTTCAGAACTAATATATCTATAACATTTAGTTCTATGTGTAGATGTTAAAACCTGCACCAATTTTCAAAACCATACTACACCTCTCAGAAAGTATATTTATTTACTACACTTTCAAAGTATATTATTATTACTACACTTTCAAGTAAGAAAATTATACAAGAAAGTATCACAATTTCTAAAATTATTCATAGAATGTGAGCTATAAATTTTGGTAGTATTTAAGGAATGAAAGATTATAATGATGAAAATACAAGGGAAGACTTAGAAAAAATTAAATTAAATTAAATTATATAAGATATAAATCACCAGTAGTTGGCTTTCAGAGCTAAAAAAACAACACAAGCTCTAGTACTACTTAAATTGCTTTGCTTCTTATTAGCATGTCCTAGAAATGAAGAGTGAATGCTTATTTATAGGCTTCAAATACGACAAAGGTGGTTTGTGATATCTACATAATTCTACAAAGTTCTACTAATTATGATTTATGATTCTAGAATATTATAAGTTGGAAAATTCTAGAATGCTATCACCAACTTGCACTATCTACATAGTCATGGATATATTTGAAAAATTATATCATGATCTTCAATACTCCTCCTTGATACAGTTTTCTATGACTCCAATCATTGACCGTAGCTGCTCAAGCTTTACTCTTGGTAATGCGAAGAAGCCTCCAATTTGTTTTCTAGTTTTACAATACTAGTGTTTTATATCTTTGTTCTCACCCACTTATCTAACAATGTGATATTTAATTGACATATATTTTTTTTTTATGGATTGGATTCTCTGCATATCATAGAATATTGCAGTAGCCTTAGTCTCTTGATCCCTCATATTACGTAGTATTCATCTCGGAAATATAGCTTGGTTGGTGGTCTCTATATCTGCTACATACTTAGCTTATTATGTTGATTGTGAAATTATTGCTTGCTTCTAATACGCTCAAGAGAATACTTTTGATCCAAGTGAGAATCATCCTTATTAAAACAAAATCATAGCTATCAATTAGCTATTAAGGCAGAATCATAATTATCATTAAAGCTCCTCATATTTTAGCTAATTTCCAACTCATACATTAACTATTCTGATATGCCCCCCCACAAGTGGGACTATGTATATTGGAAAGGCCCAACTTGGATATAATATTCTGATGGGAAGTGTTGGCTAAAGGTTTTGTGAAACCATCAGCCAACTGAGCAGCGGAAGAAACTGGCAGTAGATGTATGAGACCCAACTTGATTTTCTCTCGAACCACATGACAATCTATTTCAATGTGTTTGCTTCCTTAATGAAAAACTGGATAATGTGCAAGATATATGGCAGATTTAATGTCACGGTAAAGAGAAACTGGCTTGGTTAAAAATATAGAGAAATCATGAAGCAAATATGTCGACCATTGGATTTCACAAGTTAGGGATGCTAGTGCATGATACTCGGCTTCTGTAGAGGAACGTGATACTGTTGATTGTTTCTTTGATTTCCAAGAAATCAAAGAACTTCCAATGAAGACACAATATCTTGTGATGGATTTGCGTGTATCCAAACAACTAGCCCAATCTGAATCAGCAAAACCAGTGAGATGGTGATCAGATGATGCTTTGAAGAACAAAACTGTTGTAGGATGTAACACCCTAAATTTAAGTCTCTAAAATTATTGTATCAGTCCTGGGATTCTCGCCTGGGCGAGAAAGACTCACCTAGGAGGGTGAAATCCTGGGCTATACTGAAGGATTCTCGCCTGAGCGAGAGTTGTCTCGCTTGAGCGAGAGTGGTCTTGCCTGAGCGAGAGTTGGCTCGCCTGGGCGAGAAAAGTGACATTTTGGACTTGTCGAGGCAGTAAGATTCTTGCTTCAGCGAGAGGATTCTTGCTTGAGCGAGAGATGCCTCGCCTGGGCGACAGGTTCAGATCTGAGTTTTTAAAATGGGTGGCATTTTCTCGCTTGAGCGAGAATGAGTTCTCTTAAGCGATGTGAACACTCAATTTTGTCCGGCCTATGTGCAGTAGTTCCAAACTCAAGAATTTCATGTCAAAAAGCGCATATTTTTTTCATATAATTCAAAACCAACTATATCTCCTTCAATTATTCAGTCCTATGACTAAACAGTTACAAAACCTATGTTATCGGTAAAATTATATTGAATAGACTACTTTGAAGCTAATTTGTGGTTACATATTCTTTTTAAAAGAAAACGTATAACATAGATAAAATGGTGGTAGTGATTGTTATTATGGCCTTACTTTTAATTATTGAGATGTAAAAAGAGAGAATTGAAATGGTTTTAAAGAGATATAATTTGCAAAGGAAATGTAAACTGTTGGAAGATTTTATTGACAGTTACCAACATCTATGATGGTTTATTGTAGTAACTCGTCCAACGTATATTTACCACTTACATAATTAACTACACAATAATTACAGATACTTCCATGTGTACATCTTCTTGGTAAGAAGTGAGCATCCTCTTCCATTCACGGCTTTGGCCTTTTCAAAGAACTACTCCCAAAACTCTATAGATTGAAGCAGTTTCTATTATTCTGCCAGAAAAAAATAAGATTTCAAAAGCCAAAAAGAAACAGTTTATCAATTAGCAAATGACAATAAGAAGGATGGAAAGGCTGGTCAAAAGTCACAAAGAAGAACTCAAAGATGGCAACATGGACAGGCATATTCAGAAACTTCAGTTACACTTGCAATAAATTAGTAGTTTTGATTAGTGTTAAAAAGGGGTAATCAAGCAATTGACAGGTGAGTCTATTGTCAACTGAAAGGATCTTATAAATCAATTCCCAACCCACTCAACTATAAAAATGAAGGCAAAATCAGACAGAGAGGGAGACTTAACCACATAACAATACACATACTCTGATATCAAACAAGAAGTCAATATATACATATACTGTGGATTCAGAAAAATTCCCATAACCATAGCTTCCATCCAGAGAATTCTTATCTTCCTTATCTATCTATATACATATCACATATACATATACATATACATATACATCTACAACGTCAAGCTATCTATCCATACACAACAAAACTGAAATCAAAGAGAGAAAATCAGACACGCATACTTAGACATATATTGGCATATGCAACACACCACACAATTCCATCAGAAAGCATACGCTCCTACACCATACAATTCCATCAGACATACACCAACAAATCCAGGAAAAAGCCTCTACTACCTATCATACACACACACACATCACACTAACATTGTATACAATCTTTATTGTCCATCATATAGCAAAATAGAGAATCACACACAGGAGAGGCATAACTACAGGTTCTATCATATATCATACATATTACATCAACAAGCAAGAACAGGCAAGATAAGGATCCGGCAAGGATAACACCGACAAGGTCACATACTAAGACATATGGTCTCCGAAATCTTTGGGTTTGGCGGAAACGATACCCATTCGTGAATGAGAATCGGAAACGGAAAATAGAGATATGGAGAATATGATGGTTAACTATTCTTTAAACCACCATGGTAGAGGTGCTCACTCGCCAATGACCCTCTCTGTTGCCGCTGATGGAGAAAACGAAACGGAGAAGAAGACCAGAGCAAACCCGCTCCTCCATTGCTACGGCTGCTGCTTCTTCCTTCTCCATGGTCGTTGTCGCTGGAATCGGGAGAGAGGGGAAGAGGATCTAGGGATTTAGGATCCCCCTTGGTGAGAAATGAGGCTAACCAAATAACCTCTCTCTACCAAATTCATTACATTCTCTTTTCGTTTGTTTTAATTCATTTCAATTCTTTAATTGCACCTTTGCTTCTTATTTTTACATTTTTTATGTTTATTTCATTAATCCTAACAAATGCTTGTTTTGGCAAATTACATTAAAATGAAAGATAATCATATATTTGGTATCACATATCTTGTATTATTTGGAAAAGATAATAAGAAAAATGAATTTCAGTGGAATTTTTATAGTAAGGTTGTGGCCCGTGTTGTCTCTAAATTCTCTGAAAATGGGAAGGAGGTCTACGACCAGTGCCATCTCTAAACTATTAATTCCATATCAAACATTTCAAAGCAAAATTATTGTATTATTTACTCAAATGATTTTAAATGGAGTTTTATAGTAAGGTTAGGGCCCGTGTTGTCTCTAAATTCTCTGAAAATGGGAAGGAGGTCTACGACCAGTGCCATCTCTAAACTATTAATTCCATATCAAACATTTCAAAGCATAATTATTGTATTATTTACTCAAATGATTTTAAATGGAGTTTTATAGTAAGGTTAGGGCCCGTGTTGTCTCTAAATTCTCTGAAAATGGGAAGGAGGTCTACGACCAGTGCCGTCTCTAAACTATTAATTCTATATCAAATATTTCAAAGCAAAATTATTGTATTATTTACTCAAATGACTTTAAATGGAGTTTTATAGTAAAGTTAGGGCCCGTGTTGTCTCTAAATTCTCTGAAAATGGGAAGGAGGTCTATGACTAGTGTCGTCTCTAAACTATTAATTCCATATCAAATATTTCAAAGCAAAATTATTGTATTATTTACTCAAATGACTTTAAATGGAGTTTTATAGTAAGGTTAGGGCTCGTGTTGTCTCTAAATTCTCCGAAAATGGGAAGGAGGTCTACGACCAGTGCCGTCTCTAAACTATTAATTCTATATCAAATATTTTAAATAAATTTAATCAAATGATTTAAAATGGAATTTTTTATAGTAAGGTTATGGCCCGTTTTGTCTCTAAATTCTCTGAAAATGGGAAGGAGGTCTATGACCAGTGTCGTCTCTAAACTATTAATTCTATATCAAAAATGTTTTAGTAAAAATTTATTTTATTACTCAACCAAATCGATACCTTCAAATCAACGAACCCAACCAATTAATTTTCGAACCAGAACTACGTAGCCTTGATTTCCCTATTGCACCTAGGGATACGTAGGAGCAAGACGAACTCTTGTCAGGCGCAACAATAAAAAATAGAACATTTTTTTTTATTTACTGAGTTTTAATAAAGAATTTTTAAGGGTATAAGAGTCCATGTTGTTAGTGAGGGTACCGTTTAAATACGGGCGGACGGGGTGCTAATACCTTCCCCGATCCGTAATCGACTCCCGAGCACAGAATCTCTGATTAAAGGCCAAATTATCCCAATTGGGCATATCTAGAGTTTTCTACGTTTTAACCGCAAAAAATGTAGTGGCGACTCCAAATCAATTGAAAGAGGTAGAAATCGAGTTCGCCTCTCCCCAAGTCGCAGGGCCGGTCTTCCAACCGAAAATCGGGTCGCGACAAGCGAGAACCCGACCAGTGCATTAAATGAGAAAAACCCCAAACACATTTTAGGGTTAAGATTTGAAGAGAGGTGAGAGAAGAGAGTTTTTCCAAGGTCAATGAGCTTTTATTCTTGTCCAAGAGCTTGAGAAGAGGTAAAACTCTTGATTCTAATTCTCTTCCTCCCTTTGAAACTCATTTTGGGTATGTTGGATCTCTTCTCAAATGTGAGAAACGATGGAAACTCACCCTTTTGAGTTATAGTTCGTTTTATGTTGTTTTTATCTTGTAAACTCTGGGTTTAGAGTTAGTATTTCAAGAATGGAAAGGGTTTGTGGGTTGATTCATGAAAACCCCAAAACCCAAAGTAAAAATGTGGTTTAAGTGTAAAATGAATATGTGTGTGTTAGATGGTTGTAAACTTATGATGAGGGTATTTTAGAAACATTGAAAATATGATGAATATCTTGTATGGTTAAATAATGCAATATAAGTTGTTTATGTGATATTTGGAATAAATGACTAACATTGTGTTATATGGTGGAAATGAGGAAAGATCCTAAAGTTGGAGGCGGTGTCGGTGGAACTTGCGAAGTTGCCAAGAACCAAACCCAACACTCACCGAGGTAAGGATAAGTCTTAACTTATGCATTGTGATAGAAAATGCGTGGACTTTCTTCTTGTGGATAATGAATTGAGTTGTGAACCACTTAGTTATTATAAGAATATATGGGTATATTTGTAATAATGATGGTGTGGATTTACTATTTATGAATTGATGGAGTGTCAATTAAAAGAAAACTCGTTTTTAGCCGACCATGATTGGTTAGCGACTTTGGCTCAAGTAATGTAGCAAGCTTTGGCTCGAGCGATGTAGCAAGCTTTGGCTCAAGCGATGTAGCAAGCTTTGGCTCAAGCGATGTAGCAAGCTTTGGCTCAAGCGATGTAGCAAGCTTTGGCTCAAGCGATGTAGCAAGCTTTGGCTGAAGCGATGTAGCAAGCTTTGGCTGAAGCGATGTAGCAAGATTTGGCTGAAGCGATGTAGCAAGCTTTGGCTCAAGTGATGTAGCAAACTTTGGTTCAAGTTATGTAGCACGTTTTCAAAAGAAAAGGGAAATCTGTTTTAGCTAATCTTAAGTGGTGTGGCAGCTTTGGCTCAACCGATGTAGCAAACTTTGGCTCAAGTTATGTAGCATGATTTTCAAAAGTATAAACGATGGAAATGGTTTTAAGTGTATTTAACTTTAAATTGTATACTTAATCTTATTAAAATGTGGATTAACGTACATTGACATTTGATTTTTGTATATGTTAGGAACCATGGATAATAGTAACTCTGGATATTTGTAGCTATGGGTATTTTGGAAACCCATAGGTAGTTGTATGCGGTAGTTACTAAGCGGTATTAATATGAATTATGTTTTTCTGTCCAATGAATGTACACGTCGTTATTAGTTCAGGGATCGAGTGCGAAAGGGAAAGTGAGATTTTAAAATAAGGTTATTTTCTTGGTAAATGTAATTTATAGAAAAATGCATGAAAGTGGATTATAATAAGGAAAAAATTTCAAGGGTAGAATTTGGGTCTTTACAATATGGTATCAGAGCATAGTTAATCCTGCGGCCTAGGATATGGCCTTGCATGCTTCTTTGTAATCTTTATGTGCTGAAATTTTTTGATTTGTGCTAATCGTTAAGTGGTTATGTGCACTTTGTTTAGACAAAAATTCAATTACTGACAAGTGAGTGAGTACAGGTACCCATGGCAGGGAGAGGAAGAGGAAGAGGGTCAAGTCAGAATGTCTCGAACGATTTTCTTGCTCAGATGGTGGCAGTATTGGAACAAGTCAATGAGAACTTGCATAACCTGAACCAGAGTCCGACACCAAGTCCAAGTTCAGAACCATTAGTTCCACCTGGACCGACAGATTATCGGGGTTTAGATGAGTTCTGCAGGAGGAACCCCAATCAGTTCCACCGGGGATCCTGATGCTGCCATTGAGTGGATTCAAGGAATGGAGCGGATCTTCAAGGCCATGAACTGTTCAGAGGCTCATAAGTTGGCCTAGGCAACTTATATGCTAGTGACGAAGGTCGAGAACTGGTGAGAGTTCACTCGATGCCAAATGGAGGGGGAGGGACAATTAATTTCCTGGGGTACATTCAAGGCGAAATTCCTTCATAAATACTTCCCTGCTGATCTGAAGAGGAAGAAGGAAATGGAGTTTTTGAAATTGGAACAGGGAACCATATAAGTGGGAGAGTATGCGGCCAAGTTTGAAGAATTGGCCCGATTTTGTCCTTACTCCGAATTGGAGATGGACGGAAGGTCCAAGTGCTTCAAATTCGAATCGGGTTTGAAGCCCAAGTTGAAAAGCATGTTTGGGCACCAGGATATTGCTGACTTCCCTACCTTAGTAAACAAGTGTAGGGTGTATGAGGATGACTTGGCAGCCGATGAAGCGGCGGCACCTAAGGTGATTCCTCCCAAACACTTTGGGCCTCAACGGAACTTCTCGCACGGAAAATGGAAGGTCAAGGCATTTCAGGAGGAACGGAAGCCTTACTCTCCTCCGACGAGTAGTCGAGATTATACTTCGCATGGGCCAAGGACTCATGTCAATGCTGGAGGGTCAAGGTTGAACTCTCCATCTTTGTGCGGCAAATGTGGCCGAACTCATGTCGGTGACTTATGCCTCGGGATGGCACTTACCTGTTTTCACTGCAAGGAGGTTGGGCATGTTAGAAGATATTGTCCTAAGCTACAGTAGAGTATGAATGTTGTGAGGGCTGAACGACCTCGATCCACTGG
The DNA here is from genome assembly GCA_009771035.1 of Lupinus albus. Lineage (NCBI taxonomy): Eukaryota > Viridiplantae > Streptophyta > Magnoliopsida > Fabales > Fabaceae > Lupinus > Lupinus albus. The sequence goes on along the minus strand of CM020001.1, from coordinate 10,394,636 downwards.
CAGAGTGTTCACCATGAGTGGTGTAGAGGCATCGGGTGTAGATGGTCTGATTAAAGGTAATTGCATGGTGATAGGTATTCCTCTTTTAGTGTTGTTTCATTCGGGAGCGACACACTCCTTTGTATCTATTGAATGCGTGGATAGACTGAAATTGCAAACTGAGTCGTTGCCTTTCGACTTGGTCGTATCCACCCCAACTAATGTGCCTGTGGTGGTGTCGATAGTTGTGTCTCGATGTCCGGTAGTGGTAAACGGTAGGAAATTTACCATGGATGAAGTGATGACGCCAAAACTACTTCCTCCCAAACACTCTGGACCTCAAAGGAATTTCTCGCATGATAAAGGGAAGGGCAAAGTGTTTCAAGAGGAACGAAAACCTTACTCACGTCCGACAGGTTGTCGAGGTTACTCTTAGCATGGGCCGAGGGCTCATTCCAATGCCGGAGGGTCACGGTTGAACTCTCCTTCTATGTGCAGTAAATGTGGTCGAGCTCATGTTGGTGACTCGTGCCCCGGAATGGCACTAACCTGTTTTCATTGCAAGGAGATTGGGCATGTCCGAAGACACTGTTCTAACCTACTGCAGAGTGTGAATGCGGTGAGGGCTAAACGTCCTCGATCCGCTGGCAGAGTATTCACCACCATGACTGGTGCATAGGTATCAGGTGCAGATGGCCTGATAAAAGGTAATTGCATGGTGGCAGGTATTCCCCTTTTAGTGTTGTTTGATTCGGGAGCGACACACTCCTTTGTATCTATTGAATGCGTGGATAGACTGAGTTTGCAAACTGAATCGTTGCCTTTCAACTTGGTTGTATCCACCCCAACTGATGTACATGTGGTGGTGTCGACAGTTGTGTCTCGATGTCCAGTGGTGGTGAATGGTAGGACTTTTACTGTGGATTTAATCTGCTTACCACTATCCTAGTTAGATATAATTCTGGGGATGGACTCGTTGTCTGCAAATCGCTTGGTGCTTAATTGTGCTGATAAGACCATGGTATTCGGGAATCTAGATGAGGTTTCTGATGAGGTTTCTGATGAGGTTATTACCATGAAGCCGTTATTGGCAAAGGAAGTCAAGACTTCCTGTAAGGAGGGAGGAGTTGTGTTTATGTTGTTGGCATCCCTGGAGAGTTTTGAGAAACCCAAAGTTGGTGACATTCCGATAGTTCGTGAATTCCCTGAGGTATTTCCTAGTGACATTTCGGAGTTGCCTATAGTGAGAGAAGTTTAGTTCTCTATTGATTTGGTACCTAGAACGGGACCCATCACTATAGCTCCTTATAGGATGGCACCGTTAGAGTTGGCCGAGTTGAAAAAGCAGGTTGAGGACTTATTGGCAAAGAAGTTTCATCGTCCTAGTGTCTCGTCGTGGGGTGCACCTGTTTTGTTGGTTAAAAAGAAAGATGTTAGTATGCGGTTGTGTATCGACTACAGGCAATTGAACAAGGTTACTATTAAGAACAAGTATCCGTTGCCTCGGATTGATGACTTGATGGATCAGTTGAGTGGAGCGGTAGTGTTTTCAAAGATTAATCTTCGGTCAGGTTACCACCAACTTCGTGTGAAGTCGGAAGATATTCCTAAAATTGCTTTTAGGACGTGGTGTGGACATTTTGAGTATTTGGTCATGCCTTTTGGTGTGACGAATGCCCCAGCAATATTTACCGACTACAAAGATGTACCAAGATTTGAAGACGTTGTTTTGGTGGTTTGGGTTGAAGAGGGATGTGGCTTTGTATGTCTCGAGTTGTTTAGTATGTCAGAAAGCCAAGATTGAGCATCAGCGACCAGCGGGAAAGTTACAATCCCTAGAAATTCCCGTTTGGAAGTGGGACAGTATTTCCATGGATTTAGTATCGGGTTTTCCGAAGACGCAGAAAGGGTATGATTCGATATGGGTGATAGTGGATCGGTTAACTAAATCTGCCAATTTTCTACCTATGAACATGAGGTATTCTTTGGAGGATTGGCGGAACTGTATATCCGGGAAATAGTTCGTTTGCATGGGATACCATCGAGCATTATATCGGATAGGGATCCCCATTTCACTTCCAACTTTAGGACTAGTTTACAGTCCGCTTTGGGAACTAAGTTGAAGTTGAGTTTGGCTTATCATCCACAGACAAACGGTCAATCGAAAAGAACTATACACTCATTAGAGGATCTTTTGAGGGCTTGTGTCTTGGAACAACCGGGGAGTTGGGATGGCATTTTGCCTTTGATTGAATTTACCTACAACAATAGCATCCATTCGAGTATTGGAATGGCACACTATGAGGCATTGTATGGTAGGAAGTGCCGAAATCCAGTGAGTTGGTTTGAAACCGGGGAGAACTTGATATTAGGATCCGAGCTGGTCCAAGAGACGACGGAAAAGATCAAGAAGATCCGGGAGAATATGAGAATTGCCCAAAGTCGGCAGAAGAGTTATTACGATAAGAGACAAAAACCTCTTCAGTTTAAACAGGGAGATCATGTTTTCATGAGGGTAGTCCCGACTACCGGGATTGGTAGAGTGTTGAAGTCTCGAAAGCTTACTCCGAGATTTATTGGACCGTATCAAGTATTGAAGAGGATTGGGCTGGTAGCATATTGGATTGCTTTACCTCCATTATTGTCGAATCTCCACAATGTTTTTCATGTGTCTCAGTTAAGGAAATATGTTGGGGATCCATCTCATGTGGTTGAGTCTGATCAGATAGAGTTGAAGGGTAACTTTACCTTTACGACGTTGCCAGTGAGGATCATGGATACTAGTGTCAAAAGGCTAAGGGGCAAAGAGATTTCCTTCATGAAAGTATTGTGGAGCCAAGTAGACGAAGGGGATGCTACTTCGGAGGTGGAACGTGAGATGAGGGAGGATTACCGTCATTTGTTCGAATCGAGGTATGTTAAATTTTCAGGGACGAAAATCCCTATAAGAGGGGGAGGATTGTAACACCCTAAATTTAAGTCTTTAAAATTATAGTATCAGTCCTGGGATTCTCGCTTGAGCGAGGGATTCTCGCCTGGGCGAGAAAGACTCACCTGGGAGGGTGAAATCCAGGGCTATACTGAAGGATTCTCGCTTGAGCGAGAGTTGGCTCGCTTGAGCGAGAGTGGTCTCGCCTGAGCGAGAGTTGGCTCGCCTGGGCGAGAAAAGTGACATTTTGGACCTGTCGAGGATGTAAGATCCTCGCTTGAGCGAGAGATGCCTCGCTTGGGCGAGAGTTCCCTCGCCTGGGCGACAGGGTGAGATCTGAGTTTTTAAAATGGGCGGAATTTTATCGCTTGAGCGAGAATGAGCTCGCTTAAACGAGAACCCGACGAGACAACATTTAATGAGAAACCCCAAACACATTTTAGGGTTAAGAATTGAAGAGAGGTGAGAGAAGAGAGCTTTTCCAAGGGCAATGAGCTTTGATACTCATCCAAGAGCTTGAGAAGAGGTAAAACTCTTGATTCTAACTCTCTTCTTCTCTGAAACTCATTTTGGATATGTTGGATCTCTTCTCAAAATGTGAGAAACCATGGAAACTCATCCTTTTGAGTTATGGTTCGTATTATGTTGTTTTTATCTTGCAAAGTTTGGCTCACGTTATGTTGCATGATTTTCAAAAGTATAAGCGATGGAAATGGTTTTAAGTGTATTTGACTTTAAATTGTTTACTTAATCTTATTAAAATGTGGATTAACGTACATTGGCATTTATTACGTTAACGACTTACTCCTTTGTGTTTTCTGTGTATGGTCAATGTTAATCCCATTGCAGGTAGGTGGAAGACGTAAGGGTGTTTTGATTTTGGAGCTTAGAGGCTTTTATTTTGAATGTCTTTGCTCCCATTCTTTTGTAATATATTTGATTGTACTTCTGAACTAACTATTTGTAATCATGGGCCTGATTTTTGTATATGTTAGAAACCATGGATAATAGTAACTATGGATATTTGTAGCTATGGGTGTTTTGGAAACTCATAGCTAGTTGTATGCGGTAGTTACTAAGCGGTATTAATATGAATTATGTTTTTCTGTCCAATGAATGTACATGTCGTTATTGGTTCAGGGATCGAGTGCGAAAGGGAAAGTGAGATTTTAAAGTAAGGTTATTTTCTTGGTAAATGTAACTTATAGAAAAATGCATGAAAGTGGATTAAAATATGGAAAAAATTTCTAGGGTAGAATTTGGGTCTTTACATAGGAGACAATTTCAAGTACTTCAATACACGAATGGCAGCATTAAAATGAGGGACCCGAGGAGTAGAAATAAACTAAGCTGTCGAACAACAAAGCTTATGTCAGGTCTTGTTATGGTTAAATATAATAATCTACCAACTAATCTTCTATAAGAAGAGGGATTTGGTAGTATTTCACCTTGATCAACTTGCAATTTCACTAAAGGTATACAAGGGGTGGTTGCAAGTTTAGCTCCTAACAGACCAGAATCTTCAAGAAGCTCAAGTGTGTATTTTCGCTGATTAAGCAAGATTCCAGCTTTAGTTCTAGCTATTTCCAGACCAAGGAAATACCTCAAAGATCCTAGGAAATAACTCAAAGATCCTAGATCTTTGATTTTAAATTTGGCATCCAAGAATTTCTAAACGGATTGAATCTCAGCCGTACAATTTCCACCTAAAACAATGTCATCCACATAGATTAAAAGGGTAGTAAAATGATCACCAGAACGCTTCATAAATAAGGAATGATCTGCATTAGATTGAACATAGCCAAACGACACTAGAGCAGAAGACAACTTTGAATACCATTTCCTAGTAGTCTGTTTTAAACCATAAAGAGAGTTATGAAGTTGGCAAACCTTGGTGGAATCTGCATGAAATCCTAGTGGAAAGTCATATAAATTTCTCCATTCAAATCCCCATGGAGAAATGCATTGTTAACATCCAATTGTTGAAGGATCCATCCTTTAGAAGCACCTAAAGCAAGAAGTAGTCTGAATGTAATCAATTTTAGGACTGGGCTAAAAGTGTCAAAGTAATCAACACCCTCCATTTGTGTGAATCCCTTAGCAACCAATCTCGCCTTATACCTCCCAATAGTCTCATTGGCATGATATTTGACTTTATAAACCCACTTGCAATCTATAGGAATTTTTCCAGAAGGGAGATCAACTATGGACCAAGTTCCATTATCCTCAAGAGCCTTAATCTTAGTTCTCATTGCATCCTTCCAACACTGCATTTTAGAGGCATGTACAAAAGTCTTAGGTTCAGGGATAGAAAAAGCAATGAGACAAAAATGTTTATAAGATGGTGTACAATTGGCATAAGATAAAATAGAAGAGAGAGGGTAAGGAGTACCCAGAGAATGAGTAGATGAGCTAGCCTTGACTAGGTTGCAGTGATAATCTTTTAAGTAACTGGGCATGTGAGCTACTCTTGTTGATGTTCTGGTAGGCAAAGGGGAATTATGTAAAGGTATGATATTATCAATAGGCAAAGTGGATGATGATTCAATAGGTTCAATATTAGCCACAAGAGATATAAGAAATGAATCATCAGGTAATAATGAAAATGACTGCAGAGATGGGAGAGTGTTTGATGAAGGAGTTTTTGTAATTGAAATAAAAGGATAGACATGCTCTCAACAACACCATTTTGAATATGTTGGTTTTTCCAAAGGATAGGTGGCAAAGAGGCTTGAAAATATAAAGATCTTACAACATTTAGAATATGTTGGTTTTTCCTCTCAACAATACCATTTTGTTGAGGGGTTTCAATGCAAGTCCTTCGATGTAAAATTCCTTTAGAAAGATAAAAATCATGCATAAGGAACTCACCTCCATTATCACTTCTTATACACTTGAGTTTGGTATTAAATTGTGTTTCTATGTAAGCAATGAATTGAGTTAAATGTTGTCTAGTTTCAGATTTTGCTTTCATGAGAACCACCCAAGTAAACCTAGAAAAATCATCAACAAGTGTAAGGAAAAATCTATGGCCATGTATGGAGGGAACTGAATAAGGACCCCATATGTCAACAAGCAACAAGTCAAAAAATTTATTTGAATGTGAATCACTTTGACAATAAGGAAGTTTCTTTTGTGTAGAGAGATGAAAAATATCACAAGGAGATATACTAGAAAATGGAATAAAAGGAAATTGTTGAGTGACTACTTTAAACCTAGAAGTTGATATATGACCCAATCTTAAATGCCAAAGAATGGACTGATTTGATGTAGTCATAGCTGCACTTGAACTTGATTTTTCACCTTGTATCACATACAACCCATTGCAAAGTTCAGTTGTACCAATCATTCTCTTGGTATATGTTTGCACAATGGAACATGTTTTGTTATTGACAATAAGATGACACTATTGAGAACTAAGTAATTTAGTGACTAAAATCAAATTAACAGTAAAGGTAGGTACAAAGAGAACATGACTAAGTGTCAAAGTACAACTTAATGAGACACTTCCTGCCATAGTTGCAGTAACTAGGGTACCATTAGGCAAAGCTATGGAAATGGGATCAATTTTGTGATACGAGATATAATTATCAAGATGAAATGTAATATGGTCGGTGGCACCTGTATCAAGAATCCATAGTGATTGAAGCTTACCTCCCATGTCATGTTATGAGGAGTTAACTTGAGAAATTGCAGCATTAACATTATGAGAATATGACATTGATCACTCTGATACCATCTAAGAAACCAGAGAAGAAAATAATGGATAGAAATTGTATTTGGTTTTCTTCATTATCATAAGTGAGTCAAGCTCTAATAAAATGTTACAGAGAATCATCCCTATTAAAACAGAATCATAACTATCAATTAGCTATTAAGGCAGAATCATAATTAAGGCATAATCATAACTATCAATAAATTAGCTATTAAAACAGAATCATAGCTATCATTAAAGACGCTCCACATATTTTAGCTAATTTCCAACTCATACATTAACTATTTTGATACAAATCCTGATGTGCTCTTCATGTTGCCCATTTAATCTTTCCAACCACTATTAGTGTAGCCATGCAATATAGAATTGGGGTTGGTCGTATACCATATATCAAACTCGTTTGTATCTTGCAAGTATCTTAGAATTCTTTTTCCAACTACGAAATGGATTTCGCTCGAACTCTACCTCAATCATGATAGAATTCTTATAATGTACATGATGTATGGTTGTGATGTAGTGAGGTACAAAATAGTCTCAATCAAAGTCCTATATAGAGATGCATCTACCTTCGGATGTATATCGTCCCTTTGTAGCTTCTCAATGGTCACAAGAGGAGTAGCAACTAGTTTGCATTTTCGTATCTTCAGCATCATGAATAGTTCTTCTAGGAGATAAATATGTCTTCCTTTATTTGGCTTACCTTAATTCTGAGGAAGTAGTGCATTAAGCCAAGGTCTATCATCTCGAATGTCTTCATCATGTCTTTTTTTAACTTTGTTATCATCTTCATATTGTTTCTAGTGTATATAACATCATCTATGTACAAGAAAAATAAGAGTATCGCAGTGACCTTGATCATAATGTATTGTGTAGGCTCACTTTTACTCCTCTTGAATCCTTTATCGATGAAGTCTTGATCAATTCTATTATACCATGCTCGAGGAGCTTTCTTTAAGCCTAAATGTAAATAACCAAATTCTACCCTTGAAATTTTTTCCTTATTTAATCCATTTATTCCTACACTCTTCACTATACCTTAACTACTCGGTATTCATTACTTAAAACTCGGTTATCAAACCATACTACAACACTTCTTTATATGACAGAAAAACATAATTCATATATTTCTTTTCCCGGTAATTACCGCATACGACTAGCTATGGGTTTCCAAAATACCCATAGCTATGAATATCCAGTATTACAAAAAAAATGTAGAAAGTCATTTAGTTAAAATTACAATCATCCAAGTAGCAATTTACATCACAAAAAGAAAATAAGGAATCCAAGTTCTAAGCTCATAAGGCCTCGAACCAAGCATCCTCAACTATCTTGTTTACCTACAATGGGATTATCAACGGCAAATACACACAACATAAAAGGAGTAAGTCATCAAGACAATAAATACCATTATAAGATAACCCACATTTTAAAGGGGTTAGTAAACCGTTTTAAAAATTCATTTTTGCTACATCACTTCAGCCAAAGTTTCGTTACATAACTTGAGCCAAAGTATCGCAGCATAACTTGAGCCAAAGTATCGCTACATAACTTGAGCCAAAGTATCAGTACATAATTTGAGCCAGAGTACCGCTACATAAATTGAGCTAGAGTATCGCTACATAGCTTGAGCCAGAGTATCGCTACATAACTTGAGCCAAAGTATCGCTACATAACTTGAGCCAAAGTATCGCTACATAACTTGAGCCAAAGTCGCTAACCAATCATGGTCGGCTAAAAACGTATTTTCTTTTTATTGATACACTATCGATTCATAAACAGTAAATTCACGCATTCTTTATTACAAACATACCCATATATGTTTACAATAACTAAGCGATTCATAACTTTATCATTATCCAAAACCAGAAAAATCCACACATTTTTCCTTTCAATATGCTACTTAAAGACTTCTCCTTACCTTGGTGAGTGTTGGGTTTGGTTATTGGCAACTTCGCAAGGTCCACCGACACCGCCTCCAACTTTAGGATCTGTCCTCATTCCCACCATATAACACAATATTAGTCATTTATTCTAAATATCACATAAACAACTCATATTGCATTATTTAACCATACAAGATATTTAACATATTTTCAATGTTCCTAAACTATTTTCATAATAAGTTTACAAACATCTAAAACATACATATTCATCTCATATTTCAACCTTAGAGTGCATACTCATCTTCTACCTCTAGTATTTTACCCATTTTCCTCTTTAACCACATTTTCACTTTTAGGGTTTTGGGGTTTTCATGAATCAACCCACAAACTCTTTCCATTCTTGCAATACCAACTCTAAATCAAGAGTTTACAAGAGAAAAACAACATAAAACGAACCATAACTCAAAAGGGCGAGTTTCCATGGTTTCTCATATTTCGAGAAGAGATCCAACATACCCAAAACAAGTTTCAAAGGGAAGAAGAGAGTTAGAATCAAGAGTTTTACCTCTTCTCAAGCTTCTATATGAGTATCAAAGCTCATTGCCCTTGTAAAAGATCTCTTCTCTCACCTCTCTTCAATTCCTAACCCTAAAATGTGTTTGGGGTTTCTCATTTAATGCCAACTCGTCGGGTTCTCGCTAAAGCGAGCCCATTCTCGCTCAAGCGAGAAAATCCCGTCTATTTTAAAGACTCAAATCTGACCATCTCGCTCAAGCGAAGGATTCTCGCTCAAGCGAGAATCTCACAGCCTCGACAGGTTCGAAAATGCCACTTCTCGCCCAGGCGAGACAACTCTTTCTCAGGCGAGACCACTCTCGCTCAAGCGAGAATCCTTCAGTATAGCCCAGTATTTCACCCTCCCAGGTGAGCCTCTCTCGCCCAGGCGACAATTCTCTCGCTCAAGCGAGACTCCCAGGACTGATACTATAATTTTAAAGACTTAAATTAAGGGTGTCACACTAAAAGCCTTTCCTAAAAAACCCAGCACAAAAAAACCAAAAGGAGAACAAAGACTACTATCCAACCGAAAAGAAAATAATAAACACTAACAATAAATCCAAGCATAAAACTGGGGTAGGAAATCATTTAAACCAAGATATAATAAAGGGTTTATGTCGACCTTTAATCCAAATCCAAGATTTGAGCTTTATCTCGTCCATTAGGTCCTCCATGTGCACTTCCTTGTTCATTAAAGACTACGACATTTCTATTTTTCCATAGGGACCAAATTTTGTTATCCAAATAACAGAGTAAACTTCTTTCAGTAACCTATCTTTAACCCAAAGAAAATGTTGCACTATATGACCGTACCGCTTGGAGGTAGAACCACATCTAGACCCCAGCTGCCGATAAATAAGATGCTAAATGTAATAAGAAAAAAGACAAAAGAAAAATAGATGATCTTCGGTTTCTGATTGATCTTTACATCAGACATACATTAGTTCATTAAGGTTGACATTATTAACTTCCCTTTTGGCTAAGTTTAACTTACAAGAGATTATGTCTAGAATAATTCTGAAGGCAAGCACCCGAGTCTACAAAGACGCCATTAATGCTAATGAGCTTGGTATAAATGTTATATTTTTATCAAGTTTATTACTGGTTTTGCTATGTAAAAGTGAATATGTAAGACAAAATAAGATAAAGACTTTATTTACGAGATTCGGTCTTTTTGTATTTATGCATCGACAGTGTTGAAAAGTTATTACTATGTATTAGAGAATATGGTTTTGTGTTTTGTGATATTTGTATCATTATGTTTACATAATATAAAAATATATAGCTATTTATCATAACTTCTTTATATCAGTCCAAACACATGACTCGTATTACTGTTTTCTCGAAGAAGAAAAACAACCCGGTCCACGGAAATATAAGTCATTTGGACAATAGTTTTCATTTCTCTTTCTTGCACTTAGTAAATGAGCATATATATTTTTTTGGTAAATGACACATTTAAAAATAGATGGTGGAATATTTGTATGAGAACAAACGGAAGGGCATTTGATATATCATGTTTGAACAACGATGCTTTCAAATTTGTTTTTGCTTTTAAGAATAAAGTGTCATTTTATTTATAAAAAATGTGATCATATAATATAAACTTTGTGGGGGCTCATGTCTCTCCTACATCATTTAGAAGATGAAAAACATGTGATAATGTCCCACATAGATAAATGTGCTATAAATAATCAAAATACAAATGTTTTTGCTTAAATGAATAATGATATATTCTTCTTAAAAATCCACTTATAAATCAGCAAAAATCTGTTATGAAAAAATGATGGGGATGTGGAGAACTCAGCTAAGAAGGAATTTGTAAGGTTCTATAATTCAATAATAGAAGCTTACAAATAAGATGACTCGGTGGAGAACAGGAGGAATGAGGCTAAACCATGAGCCTATAACTTAATGGATTTGCATATAAATGCAATCGCAACCCCTAAACGAATATTACAGTTGCAATAGTGATTGTAGAGCCTAATTTAAATGTTGAGTCTATATATATTTATATATAGAGAGAGAGAGAGAAATAGATAGATAGATAGAGAGATCAAGAAAGTGACATGTCTAGCACTTAAAAGTTTTCCATTGTTTGTGTACAATCAAATAAAAACCTTGATAATTGTCATAGCTTGAGGTTAATATTCGAAACTAGCTAAACCTTCCTATTTAAACTTTTAGGTACATAGCTAAACCTTCCTATTTCTAAATATAACTTATTTCTTGCATGGGAAACTCCCTTGGCCATAGCTTTACAAAACAACTTCAACAAAGTCCAATTAAATCCTAACTACTCTACCCTATATAATCACTTCCATGTATTTCTACTTCTCAAATCTACAATACCAAACATTCTCTTTCTTATCTCAGTTTTCTCTCCAATTTGAATTCATTCAAGAACAATATCATACATCATGGCTTCTCATCTTACCCATTCTAACCAGTATGTTTTGGCTATTGTAATTGCCATCATAGTTTTCACTCCAAAACTTACTTCTGCCAAGAAATCTAAGATAATTGGCTTGAAAATGAATGTAATTGATAAATGTTGGAGATCAGATCCTGAATGGAGAAAGCATCGTCCACAACTTGCTACATGCTCTATGGGTTATGCTGGCAAGATGACAAATAACATTAGTGAAGACCTCGTCCATTATAAAGTTACTGATCCTAGTGATGACCCTGTAAACCCTAAACAAGGCACCTTAAGGTATGGTGCTTCTGTGATCCAAGGGAAAGTATGGATTACATTCCAAAGAGACATGGTTATTAGGTTAATGAGACCACTTCTCATTAGTAGTTTCACTACCATTGATGGTCGAGGAGTTAATGTCCATATTGCTCATAATGCATGCTTGATGATCTATAAGGTAATAATCTACAATTCTTACTATATAAGTTCAATCAATTTATCCTTCAAGGTGTTTAATATCCGATATATTAATCTTTACCTCTTAATTATTCTAACTCTCAGCATTGTATTTAATGTTCGCAGGATACAACACTAAATCTTCTTTTTATGAGGGCCAAAATGGTCATATTTTATAAGGACTACATTTTTTTTAAAGTTTTATTATATTCTTTATACACATTGCATTTTAAAAAAATGAAAGGAGCCTTAAATAATATCTTTGTTTTGATATACAATTTGTATAACTCTCCCTTCTAGCTATAACTAAACTAGCACATTATAAATATTGTTTACTTCATGCATTAATTACAACTTTCCAAATTACAAATAATTATTGATTGATTACTATCTTTAGGCTACCAACATAATCATTCATGGCCTACGAATTCATCATTGCAAACCTCAAGCACCCGGGATGGTGATGGGTTCTAATGGAAAGGTTATGCCTTTAGGTCAAGTAGATGGAGATGCAATAAGATTGGTTACTGCTTCAAAAATTTGGATTGATCATAATACACTTTACAATTGCCAAGATGGTCTTCTTGATGTCACACGAGGTTCCACTAATGTGACTGTCTCTAACAATTGGTTCAGATTTCAAAACAAAGTTATGCTTTTGGGTCATGATGATGGATATATTAGAGATCATAAAATGAAGGTTACAGTGGTGTACAACCATTTTGGACCTAATTGTAACCAACGCATGCCCAGGTAATTAATTGTTTAACTAAAAAGATTAATATATACACATATGTAACTGCATTAGATGATATTAATTTATACTGATTAAGTAAAAAACATTACAGGATCCGCCATGGATATGCACATGTAGTAAATAATATGTACTTGGGATGGTTGCAATATGCCATCGGTGGAAGCATGGAACCTAGTCTCAAAAGTGAAGCTAACCTCTTCATAGCACCAACTTCAGGGAGTAAGGAGGTAATCAATTTTAGTAATTTCATTTCAAATAGTTATTCATCCATTGTATTTTAAATTGCAATTATGACATAATATTAAGGTTTTGTGAGTTTACGTAATGGGCTGTGCTTTCCCACAATTTTTGGCAATTATAATAAACACAACATAACCTTAATCGCAATTTAAAAAGAATGATGGTTAGTGAATAGATCTCATCAACTAATAAAAGACCAATAATGGTTTAAGCATTGTTTTGCTAATTATATAATGTGTGTAGGTTACATGGAGAAAAGTGGGTAACACAAATGGGAATAAATGGCAATTTCATTCGGTGAAAGACATTTTTGAAAATGGAGCATCCTTCAAGGCAACAAAAGGTGGATATGTTCCAAAGCCAAATTATAACCGGGACCAAGCTTTTAAAGTTGCTGATGCCAAATCTGTGAGATCATTGACAAGTTCATCAGGTGCATTACGATGCAGTAAAACCTCTATATGTTGAAGTTCAAATAGAACAATGATCTATTGAATTTAACTAGTGATATTAAAACTCGATTATTTTTATTGATATCAAATTTAAATATAATAAATGTTGGGGACGTATACTCCAAATCTACTGGATTCTCCACTGAACTCTATATTTGGATTTACATGCCTTATTATAAATTGAGAAATAATTCACCAGAATGATTATATAATTCATACTTAAATATCACATTGAGAAATTCAATCAATAGGGAAGTCTAATTATAGCAAGTCTACTAGAATTGCACTTACGATACAAAAAGTGTATACCACAGGGTTTTCAATTCCTGACTAATCCAAGAATAAAATTTAAAATCGGTCCAAAATAAACCATAATCACAAAATAAACGAATGTGGTAAATTTTGTGATGTTCATTTCATATGACTAAAAATATGTGTTTGCTAAGTAATATATTCCTACATATAGGTAAAATATTATACAATAACAATGATATTTCTTTTGATAAATATAATTAAATTGCTGCTATTAGTGCTTGGGATGTGTAACACCCTAAATTTAATTCTTTAAAATTATAGTATCAGTCCTGGGATTCTCGCTTGAGAGAGGGATTCTCGCCTGGGCGAGAAAGGCTCACCTGAGAGGGTGAAATCCTGGGCTATACTAGAGGATTCTCGCCTGAGCAAGGGTTTGCTCGCTTGAGCGAGAGTGGTCTCGCCTGGGTGAGAAAAGTGACATTTTGGACCTGTCGAGGTTGTAAGATCATCGCTTGAGCGAGAGATGCCTCGCCTGGGCAAGAGTTTCCCACGCCTGGGCGAGAGGGTCAGATCTGAGTTTTTAAAATAGACGGGATTTTCTCGCTTGAGCGAGAATGGGCTCGCTTAAGCGAGAATGGGCTCGCTTAAGCGAGAACCCGACGAGTGCATTAAATGAGAGAAACCCCAAATACATTTTTAGGTTAAGATTTGAAGAGAGGTGAGAGAAGAGAGCATTTCCAAGATCTGGTCTTAGATCTGGTCATATAAAACCAACCAAGACAATATTTTCACTTTCTCTTAGATCTGGTCTTTCCATATGAGAGACCCGTATAAGTGAGAGTGATGGTTAAAAGAATCTTTTCATAATGGAAGCGTCATTATAGATAAGTTATCAGACTTTATCCTTCTTTTACACTAATTTTTCAACCCCATTGTTAAAATTGGAATTTCTCTAAGAAAAAGATAGAAGAATGAATGGAATATAGAAATGAATTCCAAGATCAAGTGATCTTGAATGAAATCTTATTCAATCAGAATCAATCTTCCAGAGGACGTTACAAGTTCATAAGTGTTGTGTTACAGATTGCTCCAATCTGTTTCTCTCCCTTATTTCCTAACTTCTCAAAAACTAACTTCCTATCTCAAGTAATTTCTATTTATAGAATATACATTTGCAGCTCTAACTAACCAAAACAGAAAAATAACTACTTTTCTCTTTAAGAAACTACTTTATTCCTTCTTACATACACGTGCTTAATGGGAAGTCTCTCCCTCTTCCTATCACCTATCCCCACGTCAAACTTTAAAAGTATCCTTTTGTTCAAAACCAAAGACTATGTTATTTTCAATTTAGGGCAGTTTTAGATCACATGGAAGTTATCATTCAATCACATTAATCATATCAATCAACAACAATCATCAAAGGTCCATTCATTCGAGTTCACAAAAGTTTATTTCAAAACAGATTTTCGAACATAGACGCCAAAATTTTATAATGTTGCAAGAATTAGACGCCATAACATTCTTTATAAAACATTTTTGGACTGAGATGTCAAAATGTTATGACATTGCTAAACTTAGATGTCAGAGCATTCTTTCAAAATATATTATTTGATTTCAACACCAGAATATCTTATCAGCATGCTCAGACTCATACGTTGAAACATTGATGAGATCATTGTTTTCCCAATTTCCGATGTATCAGACCTATGTTATTGGTTTTATTTATTTTCCTGAATTCTAGAAGTACCTCGACATGCATCTTCGATATTTTTGTTTCCCTTGATTCTAGTAGTTTTCTAACCTACATGTTTTGTCAGTGGTAAGGTTACACCTAAAATAATGTTTGTTGCAGGGTAGAGCGTCATGTAAAACAAACCACAAAAATATTTTCACTCTCTCTGAGATCTTGGCTTTCCAGATGAAAGACCAGTATAAGTGCGAGTAATGGTTAAAAGAACCTTCTGATAATGGAAGTGTCATTATAAGCAATTTATTATATTTTATCATTCTTTTACATTAATTTTTCGAACGTCACAAGTATCCTTTTGTTCAAAACTGAAAACTATGTTTTTTTTTTAATTTGGGCCATTTTTTTATCACATGGAAGTTATCATTCAATTATACCAATCCATAACAATCATCAAAGGTCGCTTCAGTTGAGTCCACAAAATTTGATGGATTTTATGTCATCTCAAAAGAAAAAAGAAAGCATGAGTAGTAGTACGCTAGAGCATTTGTGCATGGGTCTTACCCTTATTCCACTGCTTCAAAATAAACATATATTACTCATCTTATACATACATACGTACATTCTTTGAAGCATATCAATATACAAGTCAAAGCATATTCACATTAATAATATTACCATCAACATAATTTTCATGCATCACATAGAATACTCTCAAACAATCGTACATGCATCTTCTCTAATCATAACTTCACAGACGACCAACCAAGACTTTTTAGGACAATTGAAATACTATAGACTTATAAGAATTTTTGGATATTTACGCTAAAATATTATGAAGTTATTAGAATTATATGTCAGAGCATTCTATCAAGAAAAATTCAAAATTAGATGCCAAAATGTTACGACATTGTTGGACTTTGATGTTAGAGCATTCTTTCAAAAAACATTTTCGGACTTAGATGTCGAAATGATATAACATTGCTAGATTTAGATGTTAGAGCATTCTTTAAAGAAAAATATTTTGGACTCGTACATCGAAATGTTATGATGTTGCTGGAAATAGAAGTGAGAGCGTTCCTTCAGGGAAAAAAACAATATCGAACTCAGACGCGGATATATTATTATGTTGTTAGACTTACACCATAGAGCATTGTTCCGAAAAACATTTTCGCACATAGGCGCTGTGACACCCTTAATTTAAGTCTTTCAAATTATAGTATCAGTCTTGTGATTCTCGCTTGAGCGAGGGATTGTCGCCTGGGCGACAGAGGCTCACCTGGGAGGGTGAAATTCTAGGCTATACTGAAGGATTCTCGCTTGAACGAGAGTTGCCTCGCTTGAGCGAGAGTGGTCTCGCCAGGACGAGAAAATTGACATATTGTAACGACCCGATTTTCTACCCTTGAAATTTTTTCCTTATTTAATCCAATTCCATGCATTTAACGATAAGTCATAATTACCAAGTGAATAAATTTATTTAAAAGATCTTTCTCTTCATCCTCACACCCGATCTATGAACCAAAAGTACATACACAATCCGATAGCAGAAAAACATAATTCATATTAGTATAACCTAGTAACTATCGCAAACAATTAGCTATGGGTTTCCAAAACACCCATAGCTACATATATCCCGAGTTACTAGACTCCATGATCAAAATCATGTACAAAATAGTATTCATAGTACAATTAGTTGATTCAATTACAATCAATTGAAGTTACAAAATAATGGATAAAGAGACATCAAAATAAAGGTCTCTAAACTCCTACTCAAAAATCATCCTTTCTCCGTCCACCTACCTGCAATGGGATTAACATTTACCATACACACACAACACAAAGGAATAAGTCATTAACTCAATAAAATTTCAATGTAATTTAATCCACATTTAGTAGAGTTAAACAACGATATAAGTTAAGTCCACTTAAAACCATTTTCGTCATTTGTACATTTGAAAAACCATGCTACATAACTCGAGCTAGAGTCGCTAACCCATTCCGGTCGGCTAAAACGAGTTTTATTTTCATTGGCACTCCACCAATACATAAACCATAAATCCACCCGTCACCACTACAAACATACCCATATATATTTGTAGTGACTAAGTGATTTACCATTTATTACTTTGTTTCCGAGTTTTATTTCCATTGGCACTCCACCAATAAATAGACAATAAACGCACCCGACATCAGTACAGCAAGCGTATATGCCTGTAACTACAAAGTGACTTATAGTTTATTGTGTTATCCGAGTTTTATTTTCATTGCCACTTCACCAATAAATGGACAATACATGCACCCGACATCATTACAGCATAGCGTATATGCCTGTAACTACAAAGTGACTTATAGTTTATTGTTTTATCCGAGTTTTATTTCCATTGGAACTCCACCAATACTTAGTCAATAAATACACCCGACATCATTACAACATAACGTATATGCTTGTAACTACAAAGTGACTTACAATTTATTGCTTTATTCCGAGTTTTATTTCCATTGGCACTCCACCAATACAAAAATGATAAATACACCCGACATCATTACAAACATATCCACGCATGCTTATAACTACAAAGTGATTTACATTTCAGGATTTCATTTCGAGTCTTATTTCCATTGGTACTCTCCCAATAAGTAAACCGTAAATTCACTTCTAACCATTATCAACATACCCATATATGTTCATAATGAATAAGTGATTCACATTTTATCCATTATCCACAATAGAAAATCCACACATTTTCCAACACAATGCATAAATTAAATACTTATCCTTACCTCGGTGAGTGTTGGGTTTGGTTTTTGGCGACTTTGTAAGTTCCACCGGCACCACCTCCAAACTTAGGATCTTTCCTCATTTCCACCACATAACACAATGTTAGTCATTCATTCCAAATAGTAAATAAATAACTTATATTGCATTATTCAACCATACAAGCCATTTATCACATTTTCAATGGTTCTATACTCTTTTCATTATGAGTTTTCAACCATCTAAAACATACATATCATCTCATATTTTAACATTATAAAGCAACTCGTCTTCTACCTTTAGTGTTTTACCCAATTTTCCTCTCTACCCACATTTTCTCTCTCTAGGGTTTTGGGGTTTCCATGAGTCAACCCACAAACCCTTTCCATCCTTGGAATACTAACTCAAAACCAACAGTTTACAAGGTACAAGCGACATAAAACGAACTATAACTCGAAAGAGAGAGTTTCCATGGTTTTACACACTTTGAGAAGAGATCCATAATACCAAAAATGGGTTCTCAAGAGAAGAAGAGAGTTAGGATAGAGAGTTTTATCTCTTCTCAAGCTCTTGAACAAGAATCAAAGCTCCTAGACCTTGGGAATGCTCTCTTCTCTCATCTCTCTTCAATTCTTAACCTAAAAATGTATTTGGGGTTTCCATCATTTAATGTTCTCGTCGGGTTCTCGCTTCAGCGAGCTTTCTCTCGCTCAAGCGAGAAAATCCCGCCCATTTTAAAAACTCAACTCTGACCCTCTCGCTCAAGCGAGAGATTCTCGCTCAAGCGAGAATCTCACAGTGTCAACAGCCCCAAAATGCCATTTCTTGCCGAGGCGAGACAACTCTCGCTCAGGCGAGAATTCTCCAGTATGGCCCATGATTTCACCCTCCCAAGTGAACCTCTCTCGCCCAAGCGAGAATCAATCGCTCAAGCGAGGATCCCAGGACTGATACTATAATTTTAAAGACTTAAAATTTGGGGTGTTACAATCCTCCCCCTCTTATAAGAATTTTCGTCCCCGAAAATTAAACATACCTCGATTCGAACAAATGAGGGTAATCCTCCCTCATCTCTTGCTCAACTTCCCAAGTAGCGTCTCCTTCATCCACTTGACTCCACAACACCTTTACCAAGGAAATCTCCTTGCCTCTCAATCTCTTTACACTGGTATCCATGATTCTCACGGGCAACGTTGCAAAAGTAAAATTATCCTTCAACTCTATCTGATCGGACTCAACCACACGAGATGGATCTCCAACATATTTCCTTAATTGAGACACATGAAACACATTATGGAGATTGGGCAACAACGGAGGTAAAGCAATATGATACGCTACTGGCCCAATTCTCTTCAATATCTGATACGGCCCGATAAATCGAGGAGTCAGCTTATGGGACTTCAACACTCTACCGATATCGGTAGTCGGAACAACTCTCATGAATACATGATCTCCCTCGTTAAATTCAAGAGGTTTCCGCCTCTTATCATAATAGCTCTTCTGTCGACTTTGGGCGATTCTCATATGTTCCCGGATTTTCTTGATCTTATCCGTCGTCTCCTGGACCAGTTCGGGTCCCAATATCAAGTTCTCCCTAGTTTCAAACCAACTCACTGGAGTTCGGCACTTCCTACCATACAACGCCTCATAAGGTGCAATCCCAATACTCGAATGGAAGCTATTGTTGTAGGTAAATTCGATCAACGGCAACATGCTATCCTAACTCCCTGGTTGTTCTAAGACACAAGCCCTTAAAAGGTCCTCTAATGACTGTATTGTCCTTTCTGATTGACCGTCCATTTGTGGATGATAAGCTGAACTCAGCTTCAACTTAGTTCCAAAAGCGGTTTGCAAACTAGTCCAAAAGTTTGAAGTGAAACGGCAGTCCATATCCGACACAATGCTTGACGGTATTCCATGCAAGCAAACAATTTCCCGGATATACAATTCTGCCAACCTCTCCAAAGAGTACCTGATGTTCATAGGAAGAAAGTGAGCAGATTTAGTTAACCGATCCACGATCACCCATATCGAATCATATCCTCTCTGAGTCTTCGAAAAACCAGACACAAAATCCATGGAGATACTATCCCACTTCCAAACGGGAATTTCTAGGTATTGTAACTCTCCCGCTGGTCGTTGATGCTCAATTTTTGCTTTATGGCATATCAAACAACTCGAAACATATGACACCACATCTCTCCTCAATCCAGACCACCAAAACAACTTCTTCAAGTCTTGGTACATTTTCGTTGTCCCGGGGTGAAAGCTCATCTTGCTCTTATGGGACTCCTCCAAAATACTATTCCGTAGCCCTTCATCACGAGGCACACACACTCTTCCCTTGTAACGCATCATCCCACTAGAGTCCGTTACAAAGTCGATTTCCTTTCCACTCATCATCAAATCCCGTTTGCCCATCAACTCAGTATCTCCAACTTGCATTACTCGGATTTGATCAAATAGTTCGTTCGTGACCTTCAACATACCCAATATCATACTGAGGTTTCATCTGGACGTCTAGGTTCATATCCCTGAACTCCTCTATCAGCTTCCCTTCCCTAATCATCAAAGCTGACATGTGCAAAGATTTCCGACTGAGTGCATCGGCTACTACATTAGCCTTCCCTGGGTGGTACTACAATCCAAAATCGTAGTCCTTTAAAAATTTCATCCATCTCCTCTGTCTCATATTCAGCTCTTTTTGATCAAACAGATATTTCAAACTCTTGTGGTTGCTGTACACCACAAACCTTATACCATAGAGATGGTGCATCCAAATTTTCAAAGCGAAGACCACTGCAGCCAATTCTAAATCATGTGTAGGGTATTTCTGCTCATGTGTTCTTAACTGACGAGAAGTATAGGCAACCACTTTCCCCTCTTGCATTAGGACACAACCCAAACCTTGCTTGGAAGCATCGCAATAAACATTGAAATCCTTATCCATACAAGGAAGAACCAACACTGGCGCCATAATCAACCTTCGTTTCAACTCTTGAAAGCTTTCTTCGCAACGGAGTGTCCACACATACGGTTCTCATCACTACAAACATACCCATATATATTTGTAGTGACTAAGTGATTTACCATTTATTACTTTGTTTCCGAGTTTTATTTCCATTGGCACTCCACCAATAAATAGACAATAAACGCACCCGACATCATTACAGCATAGCGTGTATGCCTGTAACTACAAAGTGACTTACAATTTATTGTGTTATCCGAGTTTTATTTCCATTGGCACTTCACCAATAAATGGACAATACATGCACCCGACATCATTACAGCATAGCGTATATGCCTGTAACTACAAAGTGACTTACAGTTTATTGTTTTATCCGAGTTTTATTTCCATTGGAATTCCACCAATACTTAGTCAATAAATGCACCCGACATCATTACCACATAACGTATATGCTTGTAACTACAAAGTGACTTACAATTTATTGCTTTATTCCGAGTTTTATTTCCATTGGCACTCCACCAATACAAAAATGATAAATACACCCGACATCATTACAAACATATCCACGTATGCTTATAACTACAAAGTGATTTACATTTCAGGATTTTATTTCGAGTCTTATTTCCATTGGTACTCCCCCAATAAGTAAACCGTAAATTCACTTCTAACCATTATCAACATACCCATATATGTTCATAATGATTAAGTGATTCACATTTTATCCATTATCCACAACAGAAAATCCACGCATTTTCCAACACAATGCATAAATTAAAGACTTATCCTTACCTCGATGAGTGTTGGGTTTGGTTTTTGGCGATTTCGTAAGTTCCACCGGCACCACCTCCAAACTTAGGATCTTTCCTCATTTCCACCACATAACACAGTGTTAGTCATTCATTCCAAATAGCAAATAAATAACTTATATTGCATTATTCAACCATACAAGACATTTATCACATTTTCAATGGATCTATACTCTTTTCATTATGAGTTTTCAACCATCTAAAACATACATATCATCTCATATTTTAACATTATAAAGCAACTCGTCTTCTACCTTTAGCGTTTTACCCATTTTTCCTCTCTAACCACATTTTCTCTCTCTAGGGTTTTGGGGTTTCCATGAGTCAACCCACAAACCCTTTCCATCCTTGGAATACTAACTCAAAACCAACAGTTTACAAGGTACAAGCGACATAAAACGAACCATAACTCAAAAGAGAGAGTTTCCATGGTTTTACACACTTTGAGAAGAGATCCATAATACCAAAAATAGGTTCTCAAGAGAATAAGAGAGTTAGGATAGAGAGTTTTACCTCTTCTCAAACACTTGAACAAGAATCAAAGCTCCTAGACCTTGGGAATGCTCTCTTCTCTCACCTCTCTTCAATTCTTAACCTAAAAATGTATTTGGGGTTTCCATCATTTAATGTTCTCGTCTGGTTCTCGCTCAAGCGAGAAAATCCCGCCCATTTTAAAAACTCAACTCTGACCCTCTCGCTCAAGCGAGGGATTCTCACTCAAGCGAGAATCTCACAGTGTCAACAACCCCAAAATGCCATTTCTCCCCCAGGCGAGACAACTCTCGCTCAAGCGAGAATTCTCCAGTATGGCCCAGGATTTCACCCTCCCAAGTGAACCTCTCTCGCCCAAGCGAGAATCTCTCGCTCAAGCGAGGATCCCAGGACTGATACTATAATTTTAAAGACTTCAAATTCGGGGTGTTACACATATTGGACCTGTCGAGGCTGTAAGATCCTCGCTTGAGCAAGAGCTGCCTCGCCTGAGCGAGAGTTCTCTCGCTTGGGCGAGAGGACCAGATCTGAGTTTTTAAAATGAGCGGTATTTTCTCACTTGAGCGAGAAAAGGCTCGCTTAAGCGAGATCCCGACGAGTGCATTAAATGAGAAACCCCAAACACATTTTAGGGTTAGAAATTGAAGAGAGGTGAGAGAAGAGAGCTTTTCCAAGGGCAAGGAGCTTTGATACTCATCTAGAAGCTTGAGAAGAGGTAAAAATCTTGATTCTAACTCTCTTCTTCCCTTTGAAACTTGTTTTGGGTATGTTGGATCTCTTCTCAAAATGTGAGAAACCATGGAAACTCATCCTTTAGAGTTATGGTTCGTTTTATGTTGTTTTTCTCTTGAAAACTCTTAGTTTAGAGTTGGTATTTAGTGAATGGACAGGTTTTGTGGGTTGATTCGTGAAAACCCCAAAACCCCAAAAATGAAAATGTGTCAAAAAGGGAAAATGGGTAAAATGGTAGATGGAAAATATGAGTAAGGGTTCTAATGCAAAAATAGAAAGTAAATATGCATGTTTTAATATGCATGTTTAAACCATCCCCGACACCCACCAAGGTAAGGAGAAGTTGTTAATTACATATGACGATAGAAAATGTGTGGAATTTCTGAATATGTATATGATTTGAGAATGACTTGCCCTACGTGGTAATGTGAATGACTTGTCCTACGTGGTATTGTGAATGACTTGCCCTACGTGGTAATGTGAATAACTTGCCCTACGCGGTAATGTGAATAACTTGCCCTACACGATATTGTGAATGAGCACTACATGGTATTGTGAATGACAAGCCCTACGTGGTATTGTGAATGACTTTCCCTACGTGGTATTGTGTATGACTTGCCCTACGTGGTATTGAATTGTATGTCTTGCCCCATGTGGTAATGAAAAGGTAAATATATATGTGGAAGGTAACGATATGGTGTGGTATTGATGAGTAAAGTGATAAGGTATGGTAGGGATGAATTTATAGACAAAAGATGATGAATGAGATAGTATGAGATGGGCATTATGATATGTTGATTTTATATTTGAACACCAAGTCGTTTATTTAAACCTTTTAAAATGTGGATTATCGCTTAATGATATTTATTGAATTAATGACTTACTCCTTTGTATATTTTGTATATTTGTCATCGATAATCCCATTGCAGGTAGACAAGTAAATTGAGGAGGCATGGGTTTGATGCCTTAGGAGCTTAAACCTGGATTCTTCTGTTTACGCCTTTTTGCATCATGATTGAATATTTTGTGGACTTGTATTTGTAACTATGACCGCTATCATTCTTTTTGGATAATTGTAACTCTGGATATTTGTAGCTTTGGGTATTTTGGAAACCCATAGCTAGTTGTATGCGGTAGTTACCCGAATGCATTAATATGAATTATGTTTTTATGTCAAATAAATGTGTATGTCATTATGAGTTCATGGTTTGAGTGAGGAAGGGGAAGCGAGATTTTAACATAGGGTTTCGATTGGTAATTGTAAAATATTGGAAAATGTATGAAATTGGATTAAAATAAGAAAACAAATTCAAGGGTAGAATTTGGGTCCTTACAGGCGCCAAAATTTTATAATGTTGCAAGACTTAGACGCCAAAGCATTCTTTAAAAAAAACATTTTTGAACTCAAACGCCAAAAATGTTGATGTTATTGGACTTAGATGTGAGAGCATTCTTTCAAAATACATTAATGGACTTTGACACCAGAATATCTTATCAACATGTTCAAACTCATACGCTGAAACATTGATGAGATCATTGATCTCTTAATTTCCGACAATGTCTGTAACGACCCGATTTTATAACCCAATTTTTTTTTAAAACTTTATTAAATGTAAATATTAGTTAAGTTTCCCAATTCAAAATACGGAAATAATCAATAATACATTTTCATCGGAAACATTACATCACCTTCTACTTTAATCCATAATTCATATAATTATCATTTGTTTCAATTACAACACTGTTAAAGGTAATATGTTAATTCTTATTACATCTTTTGAAAGAGATCATTTATACAACATAGCTACTTCAACATATTCCTCATATTACATACATTATACAAATACAATTTTGGAATACAAAAACGACTACTCCAGTCTATACTCCCATCAGCAAACATCCACAACGCAACAACAACATCCTGAACTCATACATAACATATAGACAAGGAAAAGCAGAGGGAGTAAGAACCAACTACGGCGACCGTAGCGTGGATGGGCAGGTCACAATTCCATACCACGATGGGCAGGTCACAATTCCATACCACGAAGGGCAGGTCTAAATTCCATACCACGAAGGGCAGGTCACAATTCCATACCACGAAGGGCAGGTCACAATTCCATACCACGAAGGGCATGTCTAAATTCCATACCACAAAGGGCAGGTCACAATTCCATACCACGAAGGGCAGGTCTAAATTCCATACCACGAAGGGCAGGTCACAATTCCATACCACGAAGGGCAGGTCAATCTCCATACCACGAAGGGCAGGTCAATCTCCATACCACGAAGAGCAGGTCAAACTCCATACCACGAAGGGCAGGTCAAACTCCATACCACGAAGGGCAGGTCAATCTCCATACCACAACATCAATCACAATATAATATTTCCACTGCATTATTCTAACATTGCAACTTCCTCAAAACACAAGACACCACATCAATGTCATAAACATAATGTATCTCATATCCTACCACAACAAAACCACTCACAACATCATCATCACATAATATAATTATGTGCATTTATCACCAACAAGCGGTTCATCACAAAATCATTATTACAAATAAACCCACATATGTTTATAGCAAATAAGCGACTCACAACTTAATCATTTTCATAGACATACTCGTCTCCACATTTAACAAATCAACAACTCATCACACAATCATTGATACAAACACACCCATATATGTTTATAGAAAATCAACCATCCATAACACAACATTATCATAAATAAACCACACACAACATATTCTTCATCATATAACACATTAACGTTAGAATCATCTTCTCACATGGGCCATAAACACCCAAAAGAGTTTCTATCCGTTAATATGCTCCGATTCTTGAGGGAAATCGGAGAATGATGACTCTAATGAATTACTCTAAGACCACAATGGTCTTCTCCCTCACCTCAGGTTGCGTAAGCTCCGTTGCTCCGCAAAAGAGCCACATCTCCCTTCATCTCCTCCAACCTCCATTGTTGCTTTTTCACCTCCAAGCTTTTCCAAATGTGTCACCATGAAGCAAGAGGAAGGTTTTGATGAGTTTTGAGGTTAGTGGAGGTAAAAATGGTCCATTTGGGTGGAGCCACTGTTGGGAGAGAAATGGGGAGAAAGAAAATGAAGATTAGGGTTTCTAGGTCCCCTTTTATTCACTTTTATAGTCACATCGATAAGTGTAATCGATTACAAGTATAGTATAATCGATTACAAGTATAGTGTAATCGATTACAAGTATAGTGTAATCGATTACACAATGTAAATTACAGAGGCATCTTCGCGATGTAATCGATTACCAACATGGTATAATCGATTACATTAATACGATATAATCGATTACCAGAAGTGTGTAATCGATTACCCAGTGTAAATTACAAAGGCATTGTCGTGATGTAATCGATTACCAACATGGTGTAATCGATTACATTGTGTCAGATGTACATATCTGATGCTTTTCATCATGTAATCGATTACCAGGACTGTGTAATCGATTATATTACCCAAAATTGCCAAGTATAGCCCGGGATTTCACCCTCCCAGGTGAACCTTTCTCGCTCAAGCGAGTACCTCTCGCTCAAGCGAGGATCCGAGGACTGATACTATAATTTTAAAGACTTAAAATTTGGGGTGTTACAATGTCGAACCTATGTTCTTAATTTAATTCATTTTCCCAAATTTTGGGAGTATCTCAACAAGCATCTTTGGTATTTTTGTTTCCCTTCATTCTGACAGTAGCCTTACCTACAAGTTGTGTTGATGTTTGTTGCAAGGAAGAGCATCATGTAAAACCAACCAAGACAATATTTTCACTTTATCCGAGGTCTTGGCTTTCCAGATGTGAGACCAAGTATAAGTGAGAGGGATGGTAAAAAGAATCTTATGATAATGAAATAACTATAGGCTTATAAGCATTTTCGGACTTAGACGCTAAAATATTATGAAGTTGTTGGAATTAGATGTTAGAGCATTCTATCAAAAAAATCAGAATTAGACGCCAAAATGTTACGACATTGCTAGACTTATATGTTAGAGCTTTCTTTCAAAAAACATTTTCGGATTTAGATGCCGAAATGTTATGACGTTGTTGGATTTAGACATTAGAGCATTCTTTAGAGAATAGTGCATGATTTCCCCAACCAGGGTTGTATGTGCTCGATGATGAATCGTAATTTTGCTACTGTTGTGGAGGTCTGTTGTTGTAGACGTTTGCAACATATGCTTCAGGATGGTCACTAGTAAGGTTGGAAACAGGTCAGATCATGTCAGGCTTTGCCTTAAACAGGCCAAGCCTATATAGTATATAAGAGTTTGGGTCTGGCCTGTTAGCCTATTTAAAAGAATTTTTCAAAGCCTAGGTCTGGCCTGTTTAAAAGTATGGTCTGGTCTGTTAGCTTGTTTAAAGGCTTATTAAGAAATTATGTACAAACTAGAAAAACAATTATAATTATAGAAATTAGTGTGAATTTTTTTGCATTGTTATCACAATTATTTTCATCATCTTTCAATGTAACATAATGTATTCGAATGATTTGTGGTGTCTTTGAGGTTAGAATATACACAACAATGTCTTTTAATATCATAGTAAAATATGATATTGTTCTAATATTTAACATGAGTTGGGTTATGTACTTAAGCCCAAGTCTCAACAATTAAATATTCAAGTATTAAATAGCTTAATCTCTAAGTCCCACTGGATTTACATAAAAATTTATTATTTAGTTTTTTTTACATATTATAAAAATAATTTATAAATATATAATAACATTACATAGGTCGATCTGTTAGACTTAATAGGCTTTTTAAAAGGCCTGAGCTTGACCTATTTCGGTTAAATAGGCTTTTGGAGAAGACCGAGTCTGGCCTGTTTACAAAAAAGGCCTCCACTAGACTGACCTGTTATAGGCCAGGTAATAGGCCCCTAATAGGCGGTCTAGCGTGTTTCCATCCTTAGTTAATAGTTATGATTTCCATATACTCTTGTAAGTGAAGGTTTTTGCTGATTCATGGCTAACTGAGTGATCAAGGTGGAGAGGGAATCAATTTCGCTCTTAATATTGTCTTGTCTTGCTACATTTGTCCCAACATCATGGATACTTCTGACAACTATAGCATCACTTCTCCTTCCATTGAATTGTTGAGAATTGGAAGTCATCTTCTCAATCAAACTTTTGGCTTCAAAAGGAGTCATGTCTCCAAGTGCACCACTAGCAACATCAATGATACTTCTATCCATGTTATTCTGACCCTCATAAAAATATTTAAGGAGGAGTCACTACGCCAGATATATAAATTAACAGCGCACAATTTCAAGGATAAAACAGCGCTTCTGGACGCTGTCTATGTGAGTGAAGTAGTAGATGATATGTTTTAACAGCGCTTATGCGGATGCTGTTGTATGTCAAATATACAAAAATGTCACCTCCAACAAGCGCTGTTATATATGTATATGACTTTTAACAACTCTCATCACGAGTGCTGTTGATATGTCACACTTAACAACACTCATTTAACCGCACTCATATTAAATAATGCAAGATATCTTTCAGACATTTTATCAAACACATAAGAAGCTTCAATATAATAAGAATGAAATCAAACTATTGCGTGAATATGTCTCTGTTAACCATATGCAGTAATGAAAAGGACGAATGTAATGAAGATGTAGAGGACAAATCCATGATTTTCTACTATCCCTTAACCGAAGAAATAAGAGGACATAAAGATATGGTCAAATTCAATATAATAAGAATGAAATAAAAAATTACATAGAAAATATGAATGAAAAATTAATAACCAAATACAAGAAATACATATCGGGATTGCAAGTTTGGTAAATCAACAACAACTTCACGTAGATTCAACATTGACATTTCCTGTAATATAAAATAAGAAGATAACGTATATGTCAATGCAAGAATAAAAGATGAATCAAAGAGAATGATTCATCTTATGCTCAAATAGAGAAAACGTGTGCTAATAACTTGTTTGAAGAGAGAAACTGAGAGAAGAAGAGTAAGAGCTGAATGATATGTGTATTATTGTGTATGAGGTTTTGTTTTTAAATCTACAAAGATTCACTCGTACAAAAAAAAAATGTATGACTTTTAACAACACTCTCTAAAAATACGCTGTTAAATGTGTGACTTTTTAGTTACTCTAACATTATCAAAACACATTAACTATAAAACTTGTATAATAAAAAAGCAATAGTAAAAAATGTTTTATTTTTAATTTCAGGGTGCACCTTTCTAATGTAGTGAGAAATGTGCACCCTGAAATTATATTCGCCTATCAATATTAATAGCGATTTCTTAAAGATGTGCTGATTATTTTCCTTTGCCTCGAATTTAACAGCATTATTCTAGGATGCGTTGTTGAAAAATCACTTTTAAAGACGTTTTATGGCGTAGTGAGTTGCGCAGAGATCTGATGATGAGGGCAATATGCACACGATCTCTTAAACCTCTCCCAACACTCATATATGCTCTCACCATGTTGCTGCCTAATTCCAGAAATGTCTTTTCTGATTGTAGTGGCACTGGAGGGTGGGAAGAATTTACCAATGAATGTGCTCTTCAAGTCACCCCAACTTGTAATGGATCTAGGAGCCAAGTAATACAACCATTCTTTTGCAGGGCCTTCGAGTGAATGAGGGAAAGTATAACGATCCAATTTCTAGCCTCGAATATTTTTTTCTTTTTTTATTTATTCTTTTTACATACATTCTCCTATTCTTACAATTACATTTTAACATATTCATTCCTGGTTGCCTTATTCACATTCGTTCGATATAACAGAAAATCATAAGTCATATATTTCTTTCCTCGGTAATTACCGCATATGAATAGCTATGGGTTTCGAAAACACCCATAGCTGCTAATATCCAGTATTACACAAAAATGTAGTAAATCAAATAGTTATGAATACAATCATCCAAGTAACAATCTACATCACAAAAAGCAAAATAAAGGATCCAAGTCCTAAGCTCCTAAGGCCCCGAACTAAGCATCCTCAACTATCTTGTTTACCTGCAGGGGATTATCAATGGCAAATACAAGCAACAAACAAAGGAGTAAGTCATCAAAACAACAAATACCATTATGAGATAATCCACATTTTGAAGGGGTTAGTAAATCATTTTGAAATTAACTTTCTTTGCTGCATAACTTGAGCCGAAGTCGCTACACCCTTTAAGTGTAGCTAAAAATAGATTCCCTTTTCTTTAAAGACGAAAACGTGCTACATGTACTCGAGCCGGAGTCTCGCTTATATACTCAAGTCAGAGTTTCGCTTATATACTCAAGCTAGAGTTTCGCTTATATACTCAAGCCAGAGTTTCGCTTATATACTCAAGCCAGAGTTTCGCTTATATACTCAAGCCAGAGTTTCGCTTATATACTTAAGCCAGAGTCGTTAACCATTCATGGTCGGCTAAAAATATATTTTCCTTTCCTTGATTTCACCATTTCTCATTTCCCGTAAATCTACGCCCACTTTATTATAAACACACCCATATATGTTTATACTAAATGCGTAATTCACAACTCAATCATTGCATAACCAGAAAATACACACATTTTCCATTTCCCGTAAATCTACGCCCACTTTAGTATAAACACACCCATGTATGTTTATACTAAATGCATAATTAATCATTGCATAACCAGAAAATACACACATTTTCCATTTCAAATGCACAAATAAAGACTTATCCTTACCGCGGTGAGTGTTAGGTTTTGTTCTTGGCAACTTCACAAGTTCCACCGACACCGCCGCCAACTTTAGGATCTTTCCTCATCCCCAACATATAACACAATGTTAGTCATTTATTCTAAATATCATATAAACAACTTATATTGCATTATTTAACCATACAAGATATTTAACACATTTTCAATATTTCAAAACTACTTCCATCATAAGTTTACAACATCTAAAACATACATCTTAATCTCATATTTCAACATCAGAATGCTTAATCATCTTCCACCTCTAGCATTTTACTCATTTTCCTCTTTAACCACATTTTCACTTTAGGGTTTTGGGGTTCTCATGAATCAACCCACAAACCCTTTCCATTCTTGAAATACTAACTCTAAACCAAGAGTTTACAAGATAAAAACAACATAAAACGAACCATAACTCAAAAGGATGAATTTCCATGGTTTCTCACATTTTGAGAAGAGATCCAACATACCCAAAATGAGTTTCAAAGAGAAGAAAAGAGTTAGAATCAAGAGTTTTACCTCTTCTCAAGCTCTTGGATGAGTATTAAAGCTCCTTGCCCTTGGAAAAGCTCTCTTCTCTCACCTCTCTTCAATTCTTAACCCTAAAATGTGTTTGGGGTTTCTCATTAAATGTTGTCTCATCGGGTTCTCGCTTAAGCGGGCTCTTTCTCGTTCAAGCGAGAAAATCCCGCCCATTTTAAAAATTCAGATCTGACCCTCTCACCCAGGCGAGGGAACTCTCGCCCAAACGAGGCATCTCTCGCTCAAGCGAGGATCCTCTCGCTCAAGCGAGGATCTTACAGCTTCGACAGGTCCAAAATGTCACTTTTCTCGCCTAGGCGAGCCAACTCTCGCTCAGGCGAGAATTCTTCCGTATAGTCCAGGATTTCATCCTTCCAGTTTAGCCTTTCCCGCCCAGGCGACACCACTCTCGCTGAAGCGAGACAACTCTCGCTCATGCGAGAATCCTTCAGTATAGCCCAGGATTTCACCCTCCCAGGTGAGCCTTTCTCGCCCAGGCTAAAATCCCTCTCTCAAGCGAGAATCCCTGGACTGATACTATAATTTTAAAGACTTAAATTTAGGGAGTTACAATCCTCCCCCTCTTATAAGAATTTTCGTCCCCGAAAATTAAACAAACCTTGATTCCACCTCCCAAGTAGCATCCCCTTCGTCTACTTGGCTCCACAATACTTTCGCTAAAGAAATTTCTTTGCCCTTTAGCCTTTTGACACTAGTATCCATGATTCTCACTACAAACGTCGTAAAAGTCAAATTATCCTTCAACTCTATCTGATCAGACTCGACAATAATGGAGGTAAAGCAATTCGATATGCTACCAGCCCAATTCTCTTTAACACTTAATACAGCCCAATAAATCGCGGAGTCAGTTTACGAGACTTCAACACTCTACCAATTCCGGTAGTCGGGACTACTCACATGAAAACATGATCTCCCTCGTTAAACTCGAGATGTTTCCGCCTTTTATTGTAATAGCTTTTCTACCGACTATGGGCGATTCTCATATTCTCCCTGATCTTCTTGATCTTGTCCATCGTCTCTTGGACCAGCTCGGGTCCCAATATCAAGTTCTCCCCAGTTTCAAACCAACTCACTAGAGTTCGGCACTTCCTACCATACAATGCCTCAAAGGGTGCAACCCCAATACTCGAATGGAAGCTATTGTTCTAGGTAAATTCAATCAAAGGCAACATGTCATCCCAACTCCCCGGTTGTTCCAAGACACAAGAACTCAAAAGATCCTCCAATGACTGTATTGTCCTTTCCGATTGACTGTCCGTTTGTGGATGATAAGCTGAACTCAACTTCAACTTAGTTCCCAATGCGGACTGTAAATTGTTCCAAAAGTTTGAAGTGAAACGGGGGTCCCTATCCGATACAATGCTTGACGGTATCCCATGCAAACGAACAATTTCTCGGATATAAAGTTCCGCCAATCGTTCTAGGGAGTATCTCATGTTCATCGGCAAGAAATGAGCAGACTTAGTCAATCGATCCACTATTACCCATATCGAGTCGTATCCTTTCTGAGTCTTCGGAAAACCTGATAAAAAATCCATGGAGATACTATCCTACTTTCATACGGGAATTTCTAGGGATTGTAACTCTCCTGCTGTTCGTTGATGCTCAATCTTGGCTTTCTGACATATCAAACAACTCGAGACATATGAAGCCACATCTCTCTTCAACCTAGACCACCACAACAATTTCTTCAAATCTTGGTACATCTTCGTCGTTCTCGGGTGAAAACTCATCTTGCTCTTATGGGACTCCTCAAAATACTATTTTTTAATTCCTCATCAAGAGGCACACACACTCTCCCTTTGTAACGTAACATTCCACTAGGGTCCGATACGAAGTCGGTTTCCTTCCCGCTCATCATCAAATCTCGTTTGACCATTAGCTTTTTATCCTCAACTTGCATTACCCGGATTTTATCAAATAGTTCATTTGTGACCTTAAGCATTCCTAATATCACACTATGAGGCCTTATCTGAACCTCCGAGTTCATATCTCTGAACTCTTCAATCAGTTTCCCTTCTCTAACCATCAAAGCCGACACGTGCAAAGACTTCCGACTTAGGGCATCGACCACCACATTGGCCTTACCTGGATGATACTGCAACCCAAAATCGTAATCCTTAAGGAATTCCATCCACCTTCTCTTTCTCATGTTGAATTCCTTTTGATCAAACATGTACTTCAAACTCTTGTGGTCGCTGTATACCTCAAATCTCACGCCATAAAGATGGTGCCTCCAAATTTTTAAGGCAAAGACCACTATAGCTAATTCCAAATCGTGGGTAGGGTAGTTTTGTTCGTACGTCCTCAACTATCGAGAAGCATAGGCAACAACCTTCCCTTCTTAAATCAACACACAACCCAAACCTTGCTTGGAAGCATCACAATATACACTGAAGTCCCAATCAGTACAAGGAAGAACTAACACTGGCGCCGTAGTCAACCTTCGTTTCAACTCTTGAAAACTTTACTCACAACGAAGTGTCCATACATACGGTTCTCCTTTCCTAGTGAGTCCATACATACGGTTCTCTACACCACTCATGGTGAATACTCCGCTAGTAGATCGAGGTCGTTCCGCCCTCATATCATTCACACTCTACTGTAGCTTAGGACAATACCTTTTGACATGCCCATCCTCCTTGTAGTGAAAGCAGGTAAGTGTCGCTCCAGGGCATGAGTCACCGACATGAGTTCGGCCACATTTGCTGCACAAGGATGGAGAGTTCAACTGTGACCCCCCGACATTGACATGAGTCTTCGGCCCATACGAAGTATAACCCCGACTACCCGTTGGAGGAGAGTAAGGCTTCCGTTCCTCTTGAAACACCATGCCCTTCCCTTTTCCGTGCGAGAAGTTCCGTTGAGGGCCATAGTCTCGTGGAGGGTTCCCTTTACACACAGCAGCGTCCCTTGTAAGGACCCAAATTCTACCCTTGAAATTTTTTTCCTTATTTAATCTAATTTAATGCATTTAACGATAATTAAAATTACCGAGTGAATTAACTTATTTAAAAGATCTCACTTCCTTCCTCAAACCCAATCTATGAACCGAAAGTAACGTACCAAATTAGATAGCAGAAAAACATAATTCATATTAATGTAACTTAGTAACGGCCGCATACAATTAGCTATGGGTTTCCAAAATACCCATAGCTACATATATCTCGAGTTACTAGTTTCCATGATTAATGCCATGTACAACAATCAGGTTTATAATTACAAAATAATTAGTTCAAGTACAACCAACGAGGTTAGAAAAGAATGGATAAGAGACATCAAAAACTCCCATACTCCTTCCACCTACCTGTAATGGGATTAACATTGACAATACACCAAGAAACACAAAGGAATAAGTCGTTAACTCAACAAATATCAATGTAAGTTAATCCACATTTAATAAGGTTAAATAAACGGTTTAAAATCAAGTTTTTTTAAAAGCCGATTTCAATGTTCATACTTTTGAAAACCATGCTACATAACTTGAGCCAAAGTTTGCTACATTGCTTGAGCCAAAGCTTGCTACATTACTTGAGCCAAAGTTTGCTACATTGCTTGAGCCAAAGCTTACTACATTACTTGAGCCAAAGTTTGCTACATTACTTGAGCCAAAGCTTGCTACAATACTTGAGCCAAAGTCGCTAACCAATCATGGTCGGCTAAAAACGAGTTTTATTTCCATTGGCACTCCACCAATACATTTTTCCGAGTTTTATTTTCATAGGCACTCCACCAATACAAAAACAGTAAATGCAGCCGACATCATTACAAACATATACATATATGCTTATAACTACAAAGTCATTTACGAATCATTTTATTACTCCGAGTTTTATTTCCATTGGCACTCCACCAATACATAAACGGTAAATCCACTCCTCGTTGTTATAAACATACCCATATATGTTTATAACAAATAAGTGATTTACGCTTCATTGCATCATTCCGAGTATTATTTCCGTTGGTACTCCACCAATACATAAACGGTAAATCCGCTCCTCGTTGTTACAAACATACCCATATATGTTTATAACAACTAAGTGATTTACGCTTCATTTCGTCATCCATATCAAAAAATCCACACATTTTCTATCACAGTGCATAAGTTAAAGACTTATCCTTACCTCGGTGAGTGTTGGGTTTGGGTTCTTAGCAACTCCTCTAGTTCCACCGACACTGCCTCCAACTTTAGGATCTTTCCTCATCCCACCATATAACACAAGGTTAGTCACTTATACCAAATATCACATAAACAACTTATATTGCATTATTTAACCATACAAGATATTCATCATATTTTCAACATTAGAAAATAAACTCATCTTCTACCTCTAGCATTTTAACCATTTTCCATTTTAACCCCATTTTCTCTTTAGGGTTTTGGGGTTTTCATGACTAACCCCACACACCCTCTCCTTTCTTGAAATACTAACTTTATACCAAGAGTTTACATGATAAAATCACATAAAATGAACCATAACTCAAAAGGGTGAGTTTCCATGGTTTCTCTCACTTTGAGAAGAGATCCATAATACCAAAAATGGGTTTTCAAGAGAAGAAGAGAGTTAGAATAGAGAGTTTTTACCTCTTCTCAAGCTCTTGAACAAGAATCAAAGCTCTTAGACCTTGGGAATGCTCTCTTCTCTCACCTCTCTTCAATTCTTAACCTAAAATGTATTTGGGGTTTCTCTCATTTAATGCTCTCGTCGGGTTCTCGCTTAAGCGAGCTTATTCTCGCTCAAGCGAGCTTATTCTCGCTCAAGCGAGAAAATCCCGCCCATTTTAAAAACTCAGATCTGACCCTCTCGCCCAGGCGAGGGATTCTCGCTCAAGCGAGAATCTCACAGTCTCAACGGTCCCAAAATGTCATTTCTCGCCCAGGCGAGACAACTCTCGCTCAGGCGAGAATCCTCCAATATAGCCCAGGATTTCACCCTCCCAGGTGAACCTCTCTCGCCCAAGCGAGAATCTCTCGCTCAAGCGAGGATCCGAGGACTGATACTATAATTTTAAAGACTTAAAATTTAGGGTGTTACAATCCTCCCCCTGTTATAAGAATTTTCGTCCCCAAAAATTAAACATACCTCGATTCAAACAAATGAGGGTAATCTTCCCTCATTTGTTGCTCAACTTCCCAAGTAGTGTCTCCTTCGTCCACTTGATTCCACAACACCTTTACCAAGGCAATCTCCTTCCCTCTCAATCTCTTGACATTGGTATCCATGATCCTCACGGGCAACGTCGAAAAAGTCAAATTATCCTTCAACTCTATCTGATTAGACTCAACCATATGAGATGGATCCCCAACATATTCCTTAATTGAGACATATGAAATACATTGTGGAGGCTCGACAATAGTGGAGGTAATGCAATCCGATATGCCACCGGCCCAATTCTCTTCAATATTTGGTACGGTCCAATAAATCGAGGAGTCAGCTTACTAGACTTCAACACCCTACCGATGCCGGTAGTCGGAACAACTCTCATGAAAATTCCGATTCTTATCATAATAGCTTTTCTGCCCACTCTGGGCGATCTTCATGTTCTCCCGGATTTTCTTGATCTTATCTGTAGTCTCTTGGACCAGCTCGGGCCCCAATATCAAGTTCTCCCCAGTCTCAAACCAACTTACTGGAGTTCGGCACTTCCTACCATACAAGGCCTCATAGGGTGCCATCCCAATACTCGAATTGAAGCTATTGTTGTAGGTAAATTCAATCAATGGCAACATACAGTCCAAACTCCCTGGTTGTTCCAAGACACAAGCTCTCAAAAGGTCCTCCAATGAATGTATTGTCCTTTCTGATTGACCGTCCGTCTGTGGATGGTAAGCTGAACTTAGTTTACACTTAGTTCCCAAAGCGGATTGCAAACTGGTCCAAAAGTTTGAAGTGAAACGAGGATCCCTATCCGACACAATGCTCGACGGTATCCCATGCAAACGAACCACCTCTCAGATATACAGTTCTGGCAATCGTTCCAGGGAGTACCTCATGTTTATCGGCAAGAAATGAGCAGACTTGGTCAAAAGATCCACTATTACCCATATCGAGTCATATCCTTTCTGAGTCTTCGGAAAACCAGACACAAAATCCATGGAGATACTGTCCCACTTCCAAACGGGAATTTCTGGGGATTGTAACTCCCCCGAAGGTCGCTGATGCTCAATCTTGGCTTTCTGACATACCAAACAACTCGAGAAATACGAAGCCACGTCTCTCTTCAATCCCGGCCACCAAAATAATTTCTTCAAGTCTTGGTACATTTTCGTCGTCCCCGGATGAAAACTCATCTTGCTCTTATGGGACTCCTCCAAAATACTCTTCCATAATTCCTCATCATGAGGTACACATACTCTCCCCTTGTAACGCAACAATCCACTAAGGTCCGATGCGAAATCAGTTTCCTTACCACTTAGCATCAAATCCCGTTTAGCCATTTGCTCAATATCCTCCACTTGCATTACCCAGATTTGATCGAACAGTTCATTTGTGACCTTAAGCATCCCTAGAATCATATTCTGAGGCTTTATCTGAACTTCCAAGTTCATATCCCTGAATTCTTCAATCAATTTCCCTTCTCGAATCATCAACGCCGACATATGCAAGGATTTCCGACTTAGAGCATCGGCCACTACATTGGCCTTTCTCGGGTGGTACTGCAACCCAAAATCATAATCCTTAAGGAATTCCATCCACCGACTCTGTCTCATATTCAATTCCTTTTGATCAAATAAGTACTTCAAACTCTTGTGGTCGTTGAATACCTCAAATCTCACGCCATAGAGATGGTGTCTCCAGATTTTTAAAGCAAAGACCACTACAGCCAATTCTAAATCATGAGAAGGGTAGTTTTGTTCGTGCATTCTTAATTGACGAGAAGCATAGGTAACAACTTTCCCTTCTTGCATCAGGACACTGTAACACCCTAAATTTTAAGCCTTTAAAATTATAGTATCAGTCCTGAGACCCTCGCTTGAGCGAGAGATTCTCGCTTGAGGGAGAGAGAGACTCACCTAGGAGGGTGAAATATTGGGCTATACTGGAGGATCCTCGCTTGAGCGAGATATTCTCGCCTAGGCGAGAGAGGTTCACTTGGGAGGGCGAAATCCTAGAGTATACTGGAAGATTCTCGCCTGAGTGAGAGTTGCCTCGCCTGGGCGAGAAATATCATTTTGGGGTTGTTGGCACTATGAGATTCTTGCTTAAGCGAGAATCCCTCGCTTGAGCGAGAGGGTCAGATTTGAGTTTTTAAAATGGGCGGGATTTTCTCGCTTGAGCGAGAATCCCTCGCTTAAGCGAGAACCCGACGAGACATCATTTAATGAGAAACCCCTAAACACAATCTAGGGTTTAGAAAAGAAGAAGAGTGAGAGTAGAGAGCTTTTCAAGGACAAAAAGCTTGGATATGAGACACTCGTTGGAGAGATTGACAGAACTGTATATCCGGGAAACTGTTCGCTTGCATGGAATACCGTCAAGCATTGTGCTTATCATCCACAAACGGACGGTCAATCAGAGAGGACAATACAGTCATTGGAGGACCTTTTGAGGGCCTGTGTCTTAGAACAACCAGGGAGTTGGGATGACATGTTGCCGTTGATCGAATTTACATACAACAATAGCTTCCATTCGAGTATTGGGATGGCACCTTATAAGGCGATGTATGGTAGGAAGTGCCGAACTCTAGTGAGTTGGTTCGAAACTGGGGAGAACTTGATATTGGGGCCCGAATTGTTTCAAGAGACGACGGATAAGATCAAGAAAATTCGGGAGAATATGAGGATCGCCCAGAGTCGGCAGAAAAGCTACTACGATAAGAGGCGGAAACCTCTTGAATTCATGGAGGGGGTCATGTTTTCATGAGAGTAGTCCCGACTACCGGGATTGGTAGAGTGTTGAAATCTCGTAAGCTGACTCCACGATTTATTGGGCCTTATCAGATGCTTTAGAGGATTGGGCCAGTAGCATATTGTATTGCCTTACCACCGTTGTTGTCGAATCTCCACAATGTGTTTCATGTGTCTCAATTGAGAAAATATGTTGGAGATCCATCTCATGTGGTTGAGTCGGACCAGATAGAGTTGAAGGATAACCTGACTTTTGCGACGTTGCCTGTGAGAATCATGGATACCAGTATCAAAAGGTTGAGGGGCAAAGAGATTCCTTTGGTGAAAGTGTTGTGGAGCCAAGTGGACGAAGGAGACGCTACTTGGGAAGTTGAGCAAGAAATGAGGGAGGATTACCCTCATTTGTTTGAATCAAGGTATGTTTAATTTTCGGGGACGAAAATTCTTATAAGAGGGGGAGGATTGTAACACCCTAAATTTTAAGCCTTTAAAATTATAGCATCAATCTTGAGACCCTCGCTTGAGCGAGATAGAGACTCACCTAGGAGGGTGAAATATTGGGCTATACAGGAGGATCCTCGCTTGAGCGAGAGATTCTGGCCTGAGCGAGAGAGGTTCACTTGGGAGGGTGAAATCCTGGAGTATACTAGAAGATTCTCGCCTGAGCGAGAGTTGTCTCGCCTGGGCGAGAAATATCATTTTGGGGCTGTTGGCACTGTGAGATTCTCGCTTGAGCGAGAATCCCTCGCTTGAGCGAGAGGGCCAAATTTGAGTTTTTAGAATGGGCGGGATTTTCTCGCTTGAGCGAGAATCCCTCGCTTAAGCGAGAACCCGACGAGACAACATTTAATTAGAAACCCCTAAACACAATCTAGGGTTTAGAAAAGAAGAATAGTGAGAGAAGAGGGCTTTTCAAGGACAAAAAGCTTGGATACTCATCTAAGAGCTTGAGAAGAGGTTAAACTCTAGATTCTAACTCTCTTTTTCTCTTTTAAACTCACTTTGGGTATGTTGGATCTCTTCTCAAAAATGAAGGAAACCGTGGAAACTCATCCTTTTGAGTGATGATTCATTTTATGTCATTCTTACCTTGTAAACTCTTGGTTTAGAGATAGTATCTCATGAATGGAAAGGGTTGTGGGATGATTCATGAAAACCCCAAAAACCCTAAAAGTGAAAATGTGGTACAAGGAGAGAATGAGTAAAAATGCTAGAGGTAGAAGATGAGTTTACCTCCAAATATTGGGATATGAGATGATTATGCATGTTTTAGATGGTTGAATACTTATGATGAATATTTTATATGATTAAATAATGCAATATAAGTTGTTTATGCGATATTTGGAATAAATGACTAACATTGTGTTATGTGGTGGGATGAGGAAAGATCCTAAGGTTGGAGGCGGTGTCGGTGGAACTTGAGAAGTTGCCAAGAACCAAACCCAACACTCACCGAGGTAAGGATAAGTCTTTAATTGTGCATTTAAAATCGAAAATGTGTATTTTCTGATTATGCAATGATTGAGTTGTAAAGTACGCATTTAGTATAAACATATATGGGTGTGTTTATAGTAAAGTAGGCGTAGGTTTACGGAAAGGAAAGTATGTGTACTTCTGGTTATGCGATGATTGATGTGAATCACGTAATTAGTATACACATATATGGGTGTGTTTATACTAATGTGGGCGTGGATTTACCGGAAATGTTTTATGGTGAAATTAATGAAAAGGAAATACATTTTTAGCCGACCATGAATGGTTAGCGACTCTGGCTTGAGTATATAAGCAAAGCTCTGGCTTGAGTATATAAGAAAAACTCTGGCTTGAGTATAAAAGCACGTTTTATTTAAAACGGAAATGAGAACCTACTTTTAGCTAACCCCAAGGGGTGTAGCGACTTTGGCTCAAGTTATGTAGCAGAGTAAAATGAATTTCATAAATGGATTACTAACCCAATTTCTAATGTGGATTATCTTATGATGATGTTTATTTGAATTAACGACTTACTCCTTTGTATATTTTGTACTTGTCATCGATAATCTTATTGCAGATAAACAGGTGATATGAGAGGGGACTCA
Source organism: Lupinus albus (assembly GCA_009771035.1). Classification (NCBI taxonomy): domain Eukaryota; kingdom Viridiplantae; phylum Streptophyta; class Magnoliopsida; order Fabales; family Fabaceae; genus Lupinus; species Lupinus albus. The sequence goes on along the minus strand of CM020001.1, from coordinate 10,353,344 downwards.
TTTTTGTGGAGTCTTAGGGAGCTTTACATTTTGGATTCATTCACATGCACTATTTTGTACATGAGTGCATAGTTGATATTTTGAAATATGATGTAACTAACAATATAGATATATTTGTAAACTTGAGACTGTAACTCTGGATATGTGTAGCTATGAGTATTTTGGAAACCCATAGCTAGATATATGCGGTGGTTACAAGGTTTAATTAATGTGAATTATGTTTTTCGGTTGAACGATCTTGTATGTTAATAATGAGATAGATTGCGAAGAGGGAAATAAGATTTGAAGTAAAGACATTAAATTGGTAGTGCGAGAAAGGGGAGGTTGCATGTAATTGAACTAATTTGAGAAAAAAATTTCAAGGGTAAAATTTCGGTTCTTACAGACACAACCCAAACCTTGCTTGGAAGCATCACAATAAACACTGAAATTCTTATCGGTACAAGGAAGAACCAACACTGGTGCCGTAGTCAACCTTCGTTTCAACTCCTGAAAGGTTTCTTCACAACGAAGTGTCCACACATACGGTTCTCCTTTTCGGGTGTGTAACGACCCGAAATTCTACCCTTGAAAATTTTTCATTTATTTAATCCAATTCCATACGTTTAACAATCAACCATAATTATCGAGTGATTATATTTATTTTTAAAGTCTCACTCTACTCTCACACCCTGTCTTTGAACCATAAGGAACATACAACATTCGATAGCAGAAAAAATATTCATTAATATAACCTAGTAACCCCCGCATACAATTAGCTGTGGGTTTCCAAAACACCCATCGCTACATATATCACGAGTTACTAGTTATCATGATCAGTATCATGTACAAAAGTAATATTCATAGTACCATTAGTCACTTCAATTACAATCAATTAAAGTTACAAAAGAATGGATAAAGAGACATCAAAAACAAAAATATCTAATCCCCTACTCAAAATCATCCTTCTCCGTCCACCTACCTGCAATGGGATTAACATTTACCATGCACAAACAACACAAAGGAATAAGTCATTAATTCAATAAAACTCAATGTCAGTTAATCCACATTTAATAGTTTTTCACAATGATATAATTTAAATACTCTTAAAAACCTTTTTCGTCTTCTATACTTTTGAAAAACCAGGCTACATAACTCGAGCTAGAGTCGCTAACCCATTCTGGTCGGCTAAAACGAGTTTTATTTTCATTGGCACTCCACCAATACATAAACCATAAATACCCTCATCATCACTACAAACATACCCATATATATTTGTAGTTACTAAGTGATTTATCATTTATGTCATTATAATTCGAGTCTTATTTCCATTGGTACTCCCCCAATAAGTGTCGAGTCTTATTTCCATTGGTACTCCCCCAATAATAATCATTTCATTTGAGTCTTATTTCCATTGGTACTCCCCAAATAATATTTATTTCATTTCAGTCTTATTTCCATTGGTACTCCCCCAATAATATTTAATTCATTTGAGTCTTATTTCCATTGGTACTCCCCCAATAATATTTAATTCATTTGAGTCTTATTTCAATTGGTACTCTCCCAATAATATTTAATTCAATCGAGTCTTATTTCCATTGGTACTCCCCCAATAATATTTAATTCATTTGAGTCTTACTTCCATTGGTACTCCCCCAATAATATTTAATTCATTTGAGTCTTATTTCCATTGGTACTCCCCCAATAATATTTAATTCATTTGAGTCTTATTTCCATTGGTACTCCCCCAATAATATTTAATTCATTTGAGTCTTATTTCCATTGGTACTCCCCCAATAATATTTAATTCATTTGAGTCTTATTTCCATTGGTACTCCCCCAATAATAATTATTTCTTTTAGACTCACTTTTAACCATTATCAACATACCCATATATGTTCATAATGATTAACTGATTCACATTTTATTCATCATCCATAACAGAAAGTCCACGCATTTTCCACATAATGCATAAATTAATGACTTATCCTTACCTCGGTGAGTGTTGGGTTTGGTTTTTGGTGACTTCGCAAGTTCCACCGGCACCACCTCCAAACTTAGGATCTTTCCTCATTCCCACCACATAACACAATGTCAGTCATTCATTCCAGATAACAAATAAATAACTTATATTGCATCATTTAAACACACAAGATATTTATCATATTCTCAATGGTTCCATACTACTTTCCTTAAGAGTTTTCAACCATCTAAAATATACATATCATATCATATTTTCAAAATTGTAAAGCAACTCATCTTCTACCGCATTTTACCCATCTTTCCTCTCTAACCTCATTTTCTCTCTCTAGGGTTTTGGGTTTCCATGAGTCAACCCACAAAATCCTTTCCATTCTTGGAATACTAACTCAAAACCAAGAGTTTACAAGGTACAAACGACATAAAAAGAACCATAACTCGAAAGAGAGAGTTTCCATGGTTTTACACATTTTGAGAAGAGATCCATAATACCAAAAATGGGTTCTCAAGGGAAGAAGAGAGTTAGGATAGAGAGTTTTACCTCTTCTCAAGCTCTTGAACAAGAATCAAAGCTCCTAGACCTTGAGAATGCTCTCTTCTCTCACCTCTCTTCCATTCTTAACCTAAAATGTGTTTGGGGGTTTCCCTCATTTAATGTCCTCGTCGGGTTCTCGCTCAAGCCAGAAAATCCCGCCCATTTTAAAAATCAACTCTGACCCTCTCGCTCAATCGAGGGATTCTCACTCAAGCGAGAATCTCAGAGTGTCAACCAGCCCAAAATGCCATTTCTCGCCCAGGCGAGAAATCTCTCACTCAGGCGAGAATCCTCCAATATAGCCTAGGATTTCACCCTCCCATGTGAACCTCTCTCGCTCAAGCGAGAATCTCTCGCTCAAGCGAGAATCCCTCGCTCAAGCGAGGATCCGAGGACTGATACTATAATTTTAAGGACTAAAAATTTGGGGTGTTACAGGGTGAGCTTAGTCAATGGTAGTGCCAACTTCGAAAATCCTTCAATGAATTTCCGATAATATCCCGCCAAACCCAGAAAGCTCCTTATCTCAGTGACTGACTTGGGCACCGCCCATTCCATAACCGCTTCAACCTTTGAAGGATCTACTTCCACTCCTTCCTTGGATATCACATGTCCAAGAAAGTTTACCGATTCCAACCAGAAATCACATTTTGACAGCTTTGCATACAACCGATTCATACTAAGAAGTTCTAGCACCACCCTCAAGTGCTCAGCATGCTCCTCTCGACTTTTGGAGTAAACCAAAATGTCATCAATAAATACCATTACGAATGAATCCAAATACGGATGAAAAATCCGATTCATGTACTCGGTAAATATTGTTGGGGCATTTGTTACACCAAAAGGCATGACCAAATATTTAAAATGTCCATACCTTGTCCTAAAAGCAGTTTTAGGAATGTCTTCCGTCTTCAGACAAAGTTGGTGGTAACCCGACTGAAGGTCAATTTTTGAAAACACCACCGCTCCCCTCAATTGATCCATCAAGTCATCAATTCGAGGTAACAGATATTTATTCTTGATAGTAACCTTGTTCAACTGTCTGTAGTCGGTACACAACCGCATACTATCATCTTTCTTCTTAACCAACAAAACAGGCGCACCCCACGGCGAGACACTAGGACGAATAAACCACTTGGCCAATAAGTCCTCGACCTGCTTCTTCAACTCGGCCAATTCTAACGGTGCCATCCTATAAGGAGCTATAGAGATGGGTCCCGTTCCAGGTACCAAATCGATAGAGAATTCAACTTCTCTCACTGGAGGCAATTCCGGTATATCACCAGGAAATACCTCAAGAAACTCACGAACTATCGGAATTTCCTCAATCATGGGTTTCTCAATACCCTCCAGGGATGCCAACAACATAAAAATGGCCCCTCCCTCCTTACAGGAAGTCCTGACTTCCTTTGCCAATAACGGCTTCATGGTAATAACCTCATCAGAAACCTCATCTAGATTCTCGAATACCATGGTCTTATCAGCACAATTAAGCACCAAGCGATTTGCAGACAACGAGTCCATCCCCAGAATTATATCTAACTAGGATAGTGGTAAGCAGATTAAATCCACAGTAAAAGTCCTACCATTCACCACCACTGGACATCGAGACACAACTGTCGACACCACCACATGTACATCAGTTGGGGTGGATACAACCAAGTTGAAAGGCAACGATTCAGTTTGCAAACTCAGTCTATCCACGCATTCAATAGATACAAAGGAGTGTGTCGCTCCCGAATCAAACAACACTAAAAGGGGAATACTTGCCACCATGCAATTACCTTTTATCAGGCCATCTGCACCTGATACCTATGCACCAGTCATGGTGGTGAATACTCTGCCAGCGGATCGAGGACGTTTAGCCCTCACCGCATTCACACTCTGCAGTAGGTTAGAACAGTGTCTTCGGACATGCCCAATCTCCTTGCAATGAAAACAGGTTAGTGCCATTCCGGGGCACGAGTCACCAACATGAGCTCGACCACATTTACTGCACATAGAAGGAGAGTTCAACCGTGACCCTCCGGCATTGGAATGTGCCCTCGGCCCATGCTAAGAGTAACCTCGACAACCTGTCGGACGTGAGTAAGGTTTTCGTTCCTCTTGAAACACTTTGCCCTTCCCTTTATCATGCGAGAAATTCCTTTGAGGTCCAGAGTGTTTGGGAGGAAGTAGTTTTGGCGTCATCACTTCATCCGCCTTCATGTCATCTTCAACCATTCTGCACTTGTTGACCAGGGTAGCAAAGTCAGAGATCTCTTGATGCCTAAGCATCGTCTTTAGTTTGGGCTTCAAACCTGATTCAAATTTCGAGCACTTGGACCTTCCTTCCACCTCCAACTCTGAATAAGGGCAAAAACCGGGCCAATTCATCAAATTTGGCCGCATATGCTCCCACCGACAGGTCACCCTGCTCCAATCTTAGAAACTCCATCTCTTTCTGCCTCCTCAAATCAGCAGGAAAATATTTACGGAGGAATTTCACCTTAAACGTATCCCAGGAAATCAGTTGTCCCTCCGCCTCCATTTGGCGTCGAGTGAACTCCCACCAATTCTCGGCCTCTGTCACTAACATGTAGGTGGCATAAGACAACTTCTGAGCCTCCGTACAGTTCATGGCTCTGAAGATCCGCTCCACCCCTTGGATCCACTCGATGGTAGCTTCAGGAGCAAATCCCCCAGAGAACTGACTGGGATTCCTCCTCCAGAACTCATCCAGCCCTCGGTATTCTGCTGGCCCAGGTGGAACTAGTGGTGTGAACACGGACTTGGCGTCGGGTTCTGGTTCAGATTGTGCAAGTTCTCATTGACTTGTTGCAAAACCACCACCATTTGCGCCAATAAATCATTCGGAACATTCTGACTTGTCCATCTTCCTCTTCCAGCCATGGGTACTTGTACTCACTCACTGGTTAGTAATCGAATTTGTATAATAACCGTGCACGTAACCACTTAACAATTTGCACAATTCAACAATTTCAACACATAAAGTTTTAAAAGAAGCTTGTAAGACCAAACCCTAGGTCGCAGGATTAACTATGCTCTGATACCATATTGTAAGGACCCAAATTCTACCCTTGAAATTTTTTATCCTTATTTAATCTAATTTCATGCATTTAACGATAATTAAAATTACCGAGCGAATGAACTTATTTAAAAGATCTCACTTCCTTCCTCAAACCCAATCTATGAACCGAAAGTAACGTACCAAATTAGATAGCAGAAAAACATAGTTCATATTAATGTAACTTAGTAACGGCCGCATACAATTAGCTATGGGTTTCCAAAATACCCATAGCTACATATATCCCGAGTTACTAGTTTCCATGATTAATGCCATGTACAACAATCAGGTTTATAATTACAAAATAATTAGTTCAAGTACAACCAACGAGGTTACAAAAGAATGGATAAGAGACATCAAAATAAAAGTCTCTAAGCTCCTAATCAAAAACACCCATACACCTTCCACCTACCTGCAATGGGATTAACATTGACAATACACCAATAAACACAAAGGAATAAGTCGTTAACTCAACAAATATCAATGTAAGTTAATCCACATTTAATAAGGTTAAATAAACGGTTTAAAATCAAGTTTTTTTAAAAGCCGATTTCAACATTCATACTTTTGAAAACCATGCTACATAACTTGAGCCAAAGTTTGCTACATTGCTTGAGCCAAAGCTTGCTACATTAGATGAGCCAAAGTTTGCTACATTGCTTGAGCCAAAGCTTGCTACATTACTAGAGCCAAAGTTTGCTACATTGCTTGAGCCAAAGCTTGTTACATTACTTGAGCCAAAGTCGCTAACCAGTCATGGTCGGCTAAAAACGAGTTTTATTTCCATTGGCACTCCACCAATACATTTTTCCGAGTTTTATTTTCATTGGCACTCCACCAATACAAAAAAAACAGTAAATGCACCCGACTTCATTTCAAACATATACATATATGCTTATAACTACAAAGTGATTTACGAATCATTTTATTACTCCGAGTTTTATTTCCATTGGCACTCCACCAATACATAAACGGTAAATCCATTCCTCGTTGTTACAAACATACCCATATATGTTTATAACAACTAAGTGATTTACGCTTCATTGCATCATTCCGAGTTTTATTTCAATTGGTACTCCAACAATACATAAACGGTAAATCCGCTCCTCGTTGTTACAAACATATTAACAACTAAGTGATTTACGCTTCATTTCGTCATCCATATCAGAAAATCCACACATTTTCTATCACAGTGGATAAGTTAAAGACTTATCCTTAGCTAGGTGAGTGTTGGGTTTGGGTTCTTGGCAACTCCTCAAGTTCCACCGACACCGCCTCCAACTTTAGGATCTTTCCTCATCCCACCATATAACACAAGGTTAGTCACTTATACCAAATATCACATAAACAACTTATATTGCATTATTTAACCATACAAGATATTCATCATATTTTCAACATTAGAAAATAAACTCATCTTCCACCTCTAACATTTTAACAATTTTCCATTTTAACCCCATTTTCTCTTTAGGGTTTTGGGGTTTTCATGACTAACCCCACACACCCTCTCCTTTCCTGAAATACTAACTTTATACCAAGAGTTTACAAGATAAAATCACATAAAATGAACCATAACTTAAAAGGGTGAGTTTCCATGGTTTCTCTCACTTTGAGAAGAGATCCATAATACCAAAATTGGGTTTTCAAGAGAAGAAGAGAGTTAGAATAGAGAGTTTTTACCTCTTCTCAAGCTCTTGAACGAGAATCAAAGCTCCTAGACCTTGGGAATGCTCTATTCTCTCACCTCTCTTCAATTCTTAACCTAAAATGTATTTAGGGTTTCTCTCATTTAATGCTCTCGTCGGGTTCTTGCTTAAGCGAGCTTATTCTTGGTCAAGCGAGAAAATCCCGCCCATTTTAAAAACTCTGATTTGAACCTCTCGCCCAAGCGAGGGATTCTCGCTCAAGCGAGAATCTCACAGTCTCAACAGTCCCAAAATGTCATTTCTCGCCCATGCGAGACAACTCTCGCTCAGGCGAGAATCCTCCAGTATAGCCCAGGATTTCACCCTCCCATGTGAACCTCTCTCGCCCAAGCGAGAATCTCTCGCTCAAGCGAGGATCCCAGGACTGATACTATAATTTTAAAGACTTAAAATTTAGGGTGTTACATCCCTCACCCGCACATTTTCCATTTCCCGTAAATCTACGCCCACTTTAGTATAAACACACCCATGTATGTTTATACTAGATGCATAATTCACAACTCAATCATTGCATAACCAGAATATACACACATTTTCCATTTCAAATGCACAAATAAAGACTTATCCTTACCGCGGTGAGTGTTGGGTTTGGTTCTTGGCAATTTCACAAGTTCCACCGACACCGCCGCCAACTTTAGGATCTTTCCTCATCCCCACCATATAACACAATGTTAGTCATTTATTCCAAATATCATATAAACAACTTATATTGCATTATTTAACCATACAAGATATTTAACACATTTTTCAATGTTTCTAAACTACTTCCATCGTAAGTTTACAACATCTAAAACATACATATTCATCTCATATTTCAACATTAGAATTCTTAATCATCTTCTACCTCTAACATTGTACTCATTTTCCTCTTTAACTACATTTTCACTTTAGGGTTTTGGGGTTCTCATGAATCAACCCATAAATCCTTTCCATTCTTGAAATACTAATTCTAAACCATGAGTTTACAAGATAAAAACAACATAAAACGAACCATAAGCTTGCTACATTAGATGAGCCAAAGTTTGCTACATTGCTTGAGCCAAAGCTTGCTACATTACTAGAGCCAAAGTTTGCTACATTGCTTGAGCCAAAGTTTGCTACATTACTTGAGCCAAAGTCGCTAACCAATCATGGTCGGCTAAAAACGAGTTTTATTTCCATTTGCACTCCACCAATACATTTTTCGGAGTTTTATTTCCATTGGCACTCCACCAATACAAAAAAAAACAGTAAATGCACCTGACATCATTACAAACATATACATATATGCTTATAACTACAAAGTGATTTACGAATCATTTTATTACTCTGAGTTTTATTTCCATTGGCACTCCACCAATACATAAACGGTAAATCCACTCCTCATTGTTACAAACATACCCATATATGTTTATAACAACTAAGTAATTTATGCTTCAGTGCATTATTCTGAGTATTATTTCTATTGGTACTCCACCAATACATATACGGTAAATCCACTCCTCGTTGTTACAAACATACCCAAATATGTTTATAACAACTAAGTGATTTACACTTCATTTCGACATCCATATCAGAAGATCCACATATTTTCTATCACAGTGCATAAGTTAAAGACTTATCCTTACCTCGGTGAGTGTTGGATTTGGGTTCTTGGCAACTCCTCAAGTTCCCCCGACACCGCCTCCAACTTTAGGATCTTTCCTCATCCCACCATATATCACAAGGTTAGTTATTTATACTAAATATCACATAAACAACTTATATTGCATTATTTAACCATACAAGATATTCATCATATTTTTCAACATTAGAAAGTAAACTCATCTTCTACCTCTAGCATTTTAACCATTTTCCATTTTAACCACATTTTCTCTTTAGGGTTTTGGGGTTTTCATGACTAACCCCACACACCCTCTCCTTTCTGGAAATACTAACTTTATACCAAGAGTTTACAAGATAAAATCACATAAAATGAACCATAACTCAAAAGGGTGAGTTTCCATGGTTTCTCTCACTTTGAGAAGAGATCCATAATACCAAAAATGGGTTTTCAAGAGAAGAAGAGAGTTAGAATAGAGAGTTTTACCTCTTCTCAAGCTCTTGAACGAGAATCAAAGTACCTAGACCTTGGGAATACTCTCTTCTCTCACCTCTCTTCAATTCTTAACCTAAAAATGTATTTGGGGTTTCTCTCATTTAATGCTCTCGTCGGGTTCTCGCTTAAGCGAACTTATTCTCGCTCAAGCGAGAAAATCCCGCCCATTTTAAAAACTCAGATCTGACTCTCTCGCTCAAGCGAGGGATTCTCGCTCAGGCGAGAATCTCACAGTCTCAACAGTCCTAAAATGCCATGTCTCGCCCAGGCGAGACAACTCTCGCTCAAGCAAGAATCCTCCAGTATAGCCCAGGATTTCACCCTCCCAAGTGAACCTCTCTCGCCCAAGCGAGAATCTCTCGCTCAAGCGAGGATCAGGACTGATACTAAAATTTTGAAGACTTAAAATTAAGGGTGTTACAATCCTCCCCCTCTTATAAGAATTTTCGTCCCCGAAAATTAAACATACCTCGATTAAAACAAATTAGGGTAATCCTCCCTCATTTCTTGCTCAACTTCCCAAGTAGCGTCTCCTTCGTCCACTTTACTCCACAACACCTTCACCAAGGCAATCTCTTTGCCTCTCAATCTCTTGACACTGGTATCCATGATCCTCACGGGCAACGTTGTAAAAGTTAAATTATCTTTCAACTCTATCTGATCAGACTCAACCGCATGAGATGGATCCCCAACATATCTCCTTAATTGAGACACATGAAATACATTGTGGAGGTTCGACAATAGTGGAGGTAATGCAATCTGATATGCCATCGGCCCGATTCTCTTCAATATTTGATATGGCCCAATAACTCGAGGAGTTAGCTTACGAGACTTCAACACCCTACCGATGCCGGTAGTCGGAACAACTCTCATGAAAACATGATCTCCCTCATTAAACTCGAGAGGTTTCCGCCTCTTATCATAATAGGTTTTCTGCCGACTCTGGACGACCTTCATGTTCTCCCAGATTTTCTTGATCTTATTGGTAGTCTCTTGGACCAGATCAGGCCCGAATATCAAGTTCTCCCCAGTCTCAATCCAACTTACTGGAGTTCGGCACTTCCTACCATACAAGGCCTCATAGGGTGCCATCCCAATACTCGAATGGAAGCTATTGTTGTAGGTAAATTCAATCAAGGGCAACATACAGTCCCAACTCCCTGGTTGTTCCAAGACACAAGCTCTCAAAAGATCCTCTAATGACTGTATTGTTCTCTCTGATTGACCGTCCGTCTGTGGATGGTAAACTGAACTTAGTTTCAACTTAGTACCCAAAGCGGATTGCAAAATGGTCCAAAAGTTTGAAGTGTAACGGGGATCCCTATCCGACACAATGCTCGACGATATCCCATGCAAACGAACCACCTCTCGGATAAACAGTTCTGCCAATCGTTCTAAGGAGTACCTCATGTTTAACGGCAAGAAATGAGAAGACTTGGTCAAACGATCCACTATTACCCATATCGAGTCATATCCTTTCTGAGTCTTCGGAAAACCAGACACAAAATCCATGGAGATACTGTCCCACTTCCAAACGGGAATTTCTAGGGATTGTAACTCTCCCGCAGGTCGCTGATGCTCAATCTTGGCTTTCTGACATACCAAACAACTCAAGACATACGAAGCCACATCTCTCTTCAATCCATACCACCAAAATGGCTTCTTCAAGTCTTGGTACATTTTCGTCGTCCCCGAATGAAAACTCATCTCACTCTTATGTGACTCCTCCAAAATACTCTTCCGTAATTCCTCATCATAAGGTACACACACTCTCCCCTTGTAACGCAACAATCCACTACGGTCCGATGCAAAATCGGTTTCCTTACCACTTAGTATCAAATCTCGTTTAGCCATTAGCTCAATATCCTCCACTTGCATTACCCGGATTTGATTGAAAAAGTTTATTTGTGAACTTAAGAATCCCTAGAATCATACTTTGAGGCTTTATCTGAACTTCCAAGTTCATATCCCTGAATTCTTCAATCAGTTTCCCTTCTCGAACCATCAACGCCGACATATGCAAGGATTTCCGACTTAGAGCATCGGCCACCACATTGGCCTTTCCCGGATGGTACTGCAACCCAAAATCATAATCCTTAAGCAATTCCATCCACCGTCTCTGTCTCATATTCAATTCCTTTTGATCAAATAGGTACTTCAAACTCTTGTGGTCGTTGTATACCTCAAATCTCACGCCATAGAGATGGTGTCTCCAGATTTTTAAAGCAAAGACCACTGCAGCCAATTCTAAATCATGAGTAGGGTAGTTTTGTTCGTGCGTTCTTAACTGACGAGAAGCATAGGCAACAACTTTCCCTTCTTGCATCAGGACACAACCCAAACCTTGCTTGGAAGCATCACAATAAACACTGAAATCCTTATCGGTACTAGGAAGAACCAACACTGGTGCCGTAGTCAACCTTCGTTCCAACTCCTGAAAGCTTTCTTCACAACGAAGTGTCCACACATACGGTACTCCTTTCCAGGTGAGCTTAGTCAATGGTAGCGCCAACTTCGAAAATCCTTCAATGAATTTCCGATAATACCCAGCCAAACCCAGAAAGCTCTTGAACTTAGTGACTGACTTGGGCACTGCCCATTCCATAACCGCTTCAACCTTTGAAGGATCTACTGCCACTCCTTCCTTGGATATCACATGTCCAAGAAAGTTTACCGATTCCAACCAGAAATCACATTTTGACAGCTTTGCATACAACCGATTCTTACTAAGAAGTTCTAGCACCACCCTCAAGTGCTCAGCATGCTCCTCTCGGCTTTTGGAGTAAACCAAAATGTCATCAATAAATACCACTACGAATGAATCCAAATACGGATGAAAAATCCGATTCATGTAGTCGGTAAATATTGTTGGGGCATTTGTTACACCAAAAGGCATGAGCAAATATTCAAAATGTCCATACCTTATCCTAAAAGCAGTTTTAGGAATGTCTTCTGTCTTCAACGAAGTTGGTGGTAACTCGACCGAAGGTCAATTTTTGAAAACACCACCGCTCCCCTCAATTGATCCATCAAGTCATCAATTCGAGGTAACGGATATTTATTCTTGATAGTAACCTTGTTCAATTGTCTGTAGTCGGTACACAACCGCATACTACCATCTTTCTTCTTAACCAACAAAACAGGCGCACCCCACGGCGAGACACTAGGACGAATAAACCGCTTGGCCAATAAGTCCTCGACCTGCTTCTTCAACTCGGCCAATTCTAACGGTGCCATCCTATACGGAGCTATAGAGATGGGTCCCGTTCCTGGTACCAAATCAATAGAGAATTCCACTTCTCTCACTGGAGGTAACTCGAGAATGTCACCAGGAAATACCTTAGGAAACTCACGAATTATCGGAATATCCTGAACCTTAGGTTTCTCCATACCCTCCAAGGATGCCAACAACATAAACACGGCTCCTCCCTCCTTACAGGAAGTCCTAACTTCCTTTGCCGATAAGGGTTTAATGTCATTAACCTCATCAGAAATCTCATCTAGATTCCCGAATACCACGGTCTTATCGGCACAATTAAGCATTACATGATTCGCCGACAACCAGTCCATCCCCAGAATTATATCCAACTGGGATAGCGGTAAGTAGATTAAATCCACGGTAAAAGTCTTACCGTTTACCACTACCGGACATCGAGACACCATTGTCGACACCACCACAGGAACATCAGTTGGGGTGGATACGACCAAGTCGAAAGGCAACGACTCAGTTTGCAAATTCAGTCTATCCACGCATTCAATAGATACAAAGGAGTGTGTCGCTCCCGAATCAAACAACACTAAAAGGGGAATACATGCCACCATGCAATTACCTTTTATCAAGCCATCTGCACCCGATATCTCTGCACCACTCATGGTGAACACTTTGCCAGTGGATCGAGGACGTTCAGCCCTCACCACATTCACACTCTGCAGTAGATTAGGACAGTGTCTTCGGACGTGCCCAACCTCCTTGTAATGAAAACAGGTTAGTGCCATTTTGGGGCACGAGTCACCAACATGAGCTCGACCACATTTACTACACATAGAAGGAGAGTTCAACTGTGATCCTCCGGCATTGGAATGAGCCCTCGGCCCATGCGAAGAGTAACCTCGACTACCCGTCGGACGCGAGTAAGGTTTTCGTTCCTCTTAAAACACCTTGCCCTTCCCTTTCTCATGCGAGAAATTCCTTTGAGGTCCAGAGTGTTTGGGAGGAAGTGGTTTTGGCGTCATCACTTCATCCGCCTTCATGTCATCTTCAACCATTCTGCACTTGTTGACTAGGGTAGCAAAGTCGGAGATCTCTTGATGCCTAAGCATCGTCTTCAGTTTGGGCTTCAAACCCGATTCAAATTTCGAGCACTTGGACCTTCCGTCCACCTCCAACTCTGAGTAAGGGCAAAACCGGGCCAATTCTTCAATTTTGGCCGCATATGCTCCCACCGACAGGTCACCCTGCTCCAATCTTAGAAAATCCATCTCTTTCTGCCTCCTCAAATCAACAGGAAAATATTTATGGAGGAATTTCACCTAAATGTATCCCAGGAAATCAGTTGTCCCTCCGCCTCCATTTGGCGTCGAGTGAACACCCACCAATTCTCGGCCTCTGTCACTAACATGTAGGTGGCAATAGCCAACTTCTGAGCATCCGTACAGTTTATGGCTCTGAAGATCCGCTCCACCCCTTGGATCCACTCGATGGCAGCTTCAGGAGCAAATCCCCTAGGGAACTAACTGGGATTCCTCCTGCAGAACTCATCCAGCCCTTGGTATTCTGCTGGCCTAGGTGGAACTAGTGGGTGTAAACTCGGACTTGGCGTCGGGTTCTGGTTCAGATTGTGCAAGTTCTCGTTGACTTGTTGCAATGCCGCCACCATTTGCGCCAATAACTCATTCGGGACATTCTGACTTGTCCCTTTCCCTCTTCCTCTTCCAGCCATGAGTACATGTACTCACTCACTGGTTAGTAATTGAATTTGTATAATAAATGTGCACGTAACCACTTAACAATTTGCGCAATTCAACAATCTCAACACATAAAGTTTTCAAAGAAGCATGTAAGACCATACCCTAGGTCGCAGGGTTAACTATGCTCTGATACCATATTGAAAGGACCCAAATTCTTCCCTTGAAATTTTTTCCATATTTAATCCAATTTCATGCATTTAACGATAATTATCATTACCGGGTGAATAAACTTATTTAAAAGATCTCACTTCCCTCCTCAAACCTAATCTATAAACCGAAAGTAACATACCAAATCAGATAGCAGAAAAACATAATTCGTATTAATGTAACTTAGTAACGGCCGCATACAATTAGCTATGGGTTTCCAAAACACCCATAGCTACATATATCCCGAGTTACTAGTTTCCATGATTAATTCCATGTACAACAATCAGGTTTATAATTACAAAATAATTAGTTCAAGTACAACCAATGAGGTTACAAAAAAAATGGATAAGAGACATCAAAATAAAAGTCTTTAAGCTCCTAATAAAAAACACCATACTTCTTCCACCTACCTGCAATGGGATTAACATTGACAATACACCAAGAAACACAAAGGAGTAAGTCGTTAACTCAACAAATATCAATGTAAGTTAATCTACATTTAATAAGGTTAAATAAACGATTTAAAATCAAGTTTACTTAAAAGCCAATTTCAACGTTCATACTTTTGAAAAACCATGCTACATAACTTGAGCCAAAGTTTGCTACATTGCTTGAGCCAAAGCTTGCTACATTACTTGAGCCAAAGTTTCCTACATTGCTTGAGCCAAAGCTTGCTACATTACTTGAGCCAAAGTTTGCTACATTGCTTGAGCCAAAGCTTGCTACATTACTTGAGCCAAAGTTTGCTACATTACTTGAGACAAAGTCGCTAACCAATCATGGTCGGCTAAAAACGAGTTTTATTTCAATTGGCACTCCACCAATACATTTTTCCGAGTTTTATTTTCATTGGCACTCCACCAATACAAAAAAAACAGTAAATGCACCCGACTTCATTTCAAACATATACATATATGCTTATAACTACAAAGTGATTTACGAATCATTTTATTACTCCGAGTTTTATTTCCATTGGCACTCCACCAATACATAAACGGTAAATCCACTCCTCGTTGTTACAAACATACCCATATATGTTTATAACAACTAAGTAATTTACGCTTCATTGCATTAATCCGAGTATTATTTCCATTGGTACTCCACCAATACATATACGGTAAATCCACTCCTCGTTGTTACAAACATACCCATATATGTTTATAACAACTAAATGATTTACGCTTCATTTCGTCATCCATATCAGAAGATCCACACATTTTCTATCACAGTGCATAAGTTAAAGACTTATCCTTACCTTGGTGAGTGTTGGGTTTGGGTTCTTGGCACCTCCTCAAGTTCCACCAACACCGCCTCCAACTTTAGGATCTTTCCTCATCCCACCATATAACACAAGGTTAGTCACTTATACCAAATATCACATAAACAACTTATATTGCATTATTTAACCATACAAGATATTCATCATATTTTTCAACATTAGAACTTAACTCATCTTCTACCTCTAGCATTTTAACCATTTTCCATTTTAACCACATTTTTCTTTAGGGTTTTGGGGTTTTCATGACTAACCCCACACACCCTCTCCTTTCTTGAAATACTAACTTTATACCAAGAGTTTACAAGATAAAATCACATAAAATGAACCATAACTCAAAAGGGTGAGTTTCCATGGTTTCTCTCACTTTGAGAAGAGATCCATAATACCAAAAATGGGTTTTCAAGAGAAGAAGAGAGTTAGAATAGAGAGTTTTACCTCTTCTCAAGCTCTTGAACGAGAATCAAAGCTCCTAGACCTTGAGAATGCTCTCTTCTCTCACCTCTCTTCAATTCTTAACCTAAAAATGTATTTGGGGTTTCTTTCATTTAATGCTCTTGTCGGGTTCTCGCTTAAGCGAACTTATTCTCGCTCAAGCGAGAAAATCCCGCCCATTTTAAGAACTCAGATCTGACTCTCTCGCTCAAGCGAGGGATTCTAGCTCAAGCGAGAATCTCACAGTCTCAATAGTTCCAAAATGCCATTTCTCGCCCAGGCGAGACAACTCTCGCTCAGGCGAGAATCCTCCAGTATAGCCCAGGATTTCACCCTCCCAGGTGAACCTCTCTCGCCCAAGCGAGAATCTCTCGCTTAAGTGAGGATCCCAAGACTGATACTATAATTTTAAAGACTTAAAATTTAGGGTGTTACAAAAGCAGGTTATGATTGTGTAAACAACCAATACGTTGCATCAATAACATCCTAAAATGATAGAGAACATGTACACAAAATTTCAATGAAAACTCAAAGCCTAACTATTTTAAAAATGCAAAACAGTTTCACTGTAAAACTTAAAAAAATAAAAAAAGAAATAGTAAAAAGGTTTTTTTGGATTTTGGGGTGGACGTGTGACACAATGGATGGAATGGATTTTTCTATAACAAATGCATGTATTATACGTCAAATTCTGATATATGGTTCAAAAGTTATGCCAAAAATAGAATTACGCTTAAACACTATTCACTGCCTAGGTGTATCTCATAAACAGCAGCTTGGAAAGTGATTATACTTTTTCTGAAGTTCAATGTGGGATGAAAGAAGTGTGGAATGAAAATTTCATGAAATAATTTCACCCACAACTATATGAAACAACACAACAAAATCACTCAACCATGCAAAATGGAAAAACAAGGCAATGGAACACTGAACACTAACAGCTTTTGAACCCAATAAGAATTTCCATCCAAAATGCACTACATAAATGAATAAATAAACTACACTAAATTAAATTAATCTATATTAAACTACATATAACCTTTTGTATGAACTGATAATCCTCGACAACGGTGCCAAATTTGATTGAGGTCGTACCCGATGCAAACAATAAAATAATCAAAGTATAGTACTAGGATGTAATTCCTAGGTCATCTCCCAATGATTATCTTTCGCACAAAGGTTCAAACACCTTACACTCACACACAGGGGGGTTTTGTGGTTTAATGGTAGGCATATAAAAGTAAAACAGAATAGAAACAATAATTAGCTAAGAAGAACAATAAAGAGGCTAAATCTTTTTGTTTTATTTGTTCACAAATTCACACGAATCAAAGGATCAATTTCAGCTTCTAAATAGTGAATTCCTAATCTGTTAAGAATCAATTAAGTAAGGGATAATCAATTCACAACTCAAATGTCTAAGCTTCAAACTAAGCGAAATCAACACAAACACAGAACATTTTACAAATTCAAATTAACTAAGTGATCATGCGCTAGAGAACTAATTGACTAAGCAAAAATCAGTTCACAAACCTAAATCAAAACCATGTAATTCAGAAAACCATAATTTGAAATAGGATAGAAGATTCAACCATTAAGAAACCGAAAATTCATTAAAGAAATAAATAGAAACCGAAAATGCATTAATCAATAACCCTCCAGAGTTGTGATAGATTACTAAATGAATTTAGTCTAGGGCTTAGCCTTCCATGGAGGAAGAGGCAAAACCGAATTGAAGAACAAAGAAAATGGGAAAACTGAAAACCAAGCTAAGCCCCAAAGGGGGAAAATGGAAATCCTATTTTAATCTATGTAATGTTGTAATGTTTTCTAGTATGAAAACCGAAATCCTAAGCTAAAACAGAGTAAAACAGAAATGGACCAATGGGCCCAAAACCCAAACGAAATTAAAAATCCTAAAACAAATACAATCTTCACTTTAGCACACATCCTCCACTTGTAATTTCAAAAATGTCATTGGTGTCAAATATGACTTGATAATGGAATTAGATTTAGTTACGCTAAATAATCCCAAATTAACTCATTTTAGGAATAATAGTCCAATAAAGTCTAAAACATTAAACTATGCCAAACAAAGTCAATTAGACACCAAGAATCATTAACAATGGTTAAATAAGGTTATGAGTAGTGTGTAATATATGACTCATCAATCTAATAGTGTTAAAGAACCATAGGGGTACTCCTCCAACATTCGGAACATCGTATCAATGAAATACCTCAAGTTAAAAGGTCTTAAGTCTCATGATTGTCATGTACTAATGAATCATTTCTTGCCAATACGGTCCATTCAATATATTCCTCCAAACAAGGATGATACAATCCAAAAACGACCAAAGAAAAGGAAAAAGTAGATGCATGTCTTTGTATAATTATAGCATAATTTTGTTTGTTTGTAATTTACATATATTGTGCTCATATTATTTGTTTGTAATATTATCTACTTACTGTCTCTGTCAAAACATAATAGGAATGATAATCTTTGTTTGTAATTTGTATTATATTGATGTTAATAATAGAAACTTTTGGATATACATGCAGGCATTAATGTGGCTATGTTGTTGTATATTGTATTGCATTGAGAATATATGTCTATGCTTTTGATTAATGTGTATATATATATAAACGCATGTATTAATGTGTACAACATTCAAGAGTGCATGCTAGGGGAGCTCTGATAAGCGTTATTGTATGTATTACATACAACAACACTCGTTGAAGGTAACACCATTGTATGTATAAAATTTAACAACACTTTTTATATACAATGATGTTATATGTGATTCATACAATAGCGCTCGTTGTAGATAACGATGTTGTATGTATAAAATTCAATAGCGCTCAGTATATGTATCCAACACTATTATATGTATCATATATATAACAACATTCACTAGAGGAGGTGATGTTGTATGTATGTATCACATACAACAGCGCCCACGTCTGGGATGTTAAATCATGCTGACATTCTATTGTGCTAACATAGAGAGCGCCGAAAGCAATGCTAAATCCCTAAAATGGGTGTTGCTGAACTTTAACTATGGCGTAGTGTCAACTGCTCAAACATCTTAGGTTAATCCCGAAGATCCTCTTCAACCACATTTTCCATGTCTTCAAAATACTCTCCCTCATATGCATCTAGGTATATCATTTGTAGAGCTCTTATCAGTCTCGCCATATTTTGTCTCAACATGTCTTGTCCAACAAGCGTTACTCTCATCGATTTCATGACATGTTGAATGAACATTTAACTCGACTAGTCTAACTTATCTTGTAGAACAACATTATAATTAAGTTAACTCAATGGCAAACTTAATAAATGATTTGGATTCATCTTGATATTCCTTCGTCAATCCATTGGCATATATTAATCCAAAGGTTAATTGATGAGAAAAGAAAGCCATGTATTGATCCGTAAGAAGGAAAATAGTAGTAACTAACTTTTAAGAAGATCGTGAATGCATGAGTCTACCTAGAAAGGAATTTACAAGAAATTATAGTGAGCTTGACATTTGAAGAATAACAACTTTGTAGTTAATACTCAACTAATAAATAGAAGTCTTTTGTTCCGCTTGTTGTCCAATATGATATGTTCAGATAGTAAACTTCCTACTACAAAAACAAAACAATATATTTTTCAAATAGGACAAAATCACCTAATTCAAATAATAAAGGCATTACTGCACACCAACCTTGACATTTTTATGGTCCAAAACAGCATTCAAGATCTTGGCAGGAACGTAAAATCTTTTTAACATATTGACCATCCAAATACTTAGATCCTAGAAGCCAGTACAAAGGCATCCTCCTATGTACATGTTTCTTCGTGATCACTACTGCACAATTCATAACTATAACCTACGGGTCTTGGATAGGGAGTTCAGAACTAATTTATCTATAACATTTAGTTCTATGTGTAGATGTTAAAACCTGCACCAATTTTCAAAACCATACTACACCTCTCAGAAAGTATATTTATTTACTACACTTTCAAAGTATATTATTATTACTACACTTTCAAGTAAGAAAATTATACAAGAAAGTATCACAATTTCTAAAATTATTCATAGAATGTGAGCTATAAATTTTGGTAGTATTTAAGGAATGAAAGATTATAATGATGAAAATACAAGGGAAGACTTAGAAAAAATTAAATTAAATTAAATTATATAAGATATAAATCACCAGTAGTTGGCTTTCAGAGCTAAAAAAACAACACAAGCTCTAGTACTACTTAAATTGCTTTGCTTCTTATTAGCATGTCCTAGAAATGAAGAGTGAATGCTTATTTATAGGCTTCAAATACGACAAAGGTGGTTTGTGATATCTACATAATTCTACAAAGTTCTACTAATTATGATTTATGATTCTAGAATATTATAAGTTGGAAAATTCTAGAATGCTATCACCAACTTGCACTATCTACATAGTCATGGATATATTTGAAAAATTATATCATGATCTTCAATACTCCTCCTTGATACAGTTTTCTATGACTCCAATCATTGACCGTAGCTGCTCAAGCTTTACTCTTGGTAATGCGAAGAAGCCTCCGATTTGTTTTCTAGTTTTACAATACTAGTGTTTTATATCTTTGTTCTCACCCACTTATCTAACAACGTGATATTTAATTGACATATTTTTTTTTTTGATGGATTGGATTCTCTGCAATCGCTATTACTGATTTATTATCATAGAATATTGCAGTAGCCTTAGTCTCTTGATCCCTCATATTACGTAGTATTCATCTCGGAAATATAGCTTGGTTGGTGGTCTCTATATCTGCTACATACTTAGCTTATTATGTTGATTGTGAAATTATTGCTTGCTTCTAATACGCTCAAGAGAATACTTTTGATCCAAGTGAGAATCATCCTTATTAAAACAAAATCATAGCTATCAATTAGCTATTAAGGCAGAATCATAATTATCATTAAAGCTCCTCATATTTTAGCTAATTTCCAACTCATACATTAACTATTCTGATATGCCCCCCCACAAGTGGGACTATGTATATTGGAAAGGCCCAACTTGGATATAATATTCTGATGGGAAGTGCTGGCTAAAGGTTTTGTGAAACCATCAACCAACTGAGCAGCGGAAGAAACTGGCAGTAGATGTATGAGACCCAACTTGATTTTCTCTCGAACCATATGACAATCTATTTCAATGTGTTTGCTTCCTTAATGAAAAACTGGATAATGTGCAAGATATATGGCAGATTTCTTGTCACGGTAAAGAGAAACTGGCTTGGTTAAAAATATAGAGAAATCATGAAGCAAATATGTCGACCATTGGATTTCACAAGTTAGGGATGCTAGTGCATGATACTCGGCTTCTGTAGAGGAACGTGATACTGTTGATTGTTTCTTTGATTTCCAAGAAATCAAAGAACTTCCAATGAAGACACAATATCTTGTGATGGATTTGCGTGTATCCAAACAACTAGCCCAATCTGAATCAGCAAAACCAGTGAGATGGTGATCAGATGATGCTTTGAAGAACAAACCTGTTGTAGGATGTAACAAACTAAATTTAAGTCTCTAAAATTATAGTATCAGTCCTGGGATTCTCGCCTGGGCGAGAAAGACTCACCTGGGAGGGTGAAATCCTGGGCTATATTGAAGGATTCTCGCCTGAGCGAGAGTTGACTCGCTTGAGCGAGAGTGGTCTTGCTTGAGCGAGAGTTGGCTCGCCTGGGCGAGAAAAGTGACATTTTGGACCTGTCGAGGCTGTAAGATTCTTGCTTCAGCGAGAGGATTCTTGCTTGGGCGAGAGGTTCAGATCTGAGTTTTTAAAATGGGTGGCATTTTCTCGCTTGAGCGAGAATGAGTTCTCTTAAGCGATGTGAACACTCAATTTTGTCCGGCCTATGTGCAGTAGTTCCAAACTCAAGAATTTCATGTCAAAAAGCGCATATTTTTTTCATATAATTCAAAACCAACTATATCTCCTTCAATTATTCAGTCCTATGACTAAACAGTTACAAAACCTATGTTATCGGTAAAATTATATTGAATAGACTACTTTGAAGCTAATTTGTGGTTACATATTCTTTTTAAAAGAAAACGTATAACATAGATAAAATGGTGGTAGTGATTGTTATTATGGCCTTAATTTTAATTATTGAGATGTAAAAAGAGAGAATTGAAATGGTTTTAAAGAGATATAATTTGCAAAGGAAATGTAAACTGTTGGAAGATTTTATTGACAGTTACCAACATCTATGATGGTTTATTGTAGTAACTCGTCCAACGTATATTTACCACTTACATAATTAACTACACAATAATTACAAATACTTCCATGTGTACATCTGCTTGGTAAGAAGTGAGCATCCTCTTCCATTCACGGCTTTGGCCTTTTCAAAGAACTACTCCCAAAACTCTATAGATTGAAGCAGTTTCTATTATTCTGCCAGAAAAAAATAAGATTTCAAAAGCCAAAAAGAAACAGTTTATCAATTAGCAAATGACAATAAGAAGGATGGAAAGGCTGGTCAAAAGTCACAAACAAGAACTCAAAGATGGCAACATGGACAGGCATAATCAGAAACTTCAGTTACACTTGCAATAAATTAGTAGTTTTGATTAGTGTTAAAAAGGGGTAATCAAGCAATTGACAGGTGAGTCTATTGTCAGCTGAAAGGACCTTATAAATCAATTCCCAACCCACTCAACTATAAAAATGAAGGCAAAATCAGACAGAGACGGAGACTTAACCACATAACAATACACATACTCTGATATCAAACAAGAAGTCAATATATATATATATATACTGTGGATTCAGAAAAATTCCCATAACCATAGCTTCCATCAAGAGAATTCTTATCTTCCTTATCCATCTATATACATATCACATATACATATACATATACATCTACAACGTCAAGCTACCTCTCCATACACAACAAAACTGAAATCAAAGAGAGAAAATCAGACACGCATACTTAGACATATATTGGCATATGCAATACACCACACAATTCCATCAGAAAGCATACGCTCCTACACCATACAATTCCATCAGACATACACCAACAAATCCAGGAAAAAGCCTCTACTACCTATCATACACACACACACATCTCACTAACAGTGTATACAATCTTCATTGTCCATCATATAGCAAAATAGAGAATCACACACAGGAGAGGCATAACTATAGGTTTTATCATATATCATACATATTACATCAACAAGCAAGAACAGGCAAGATAAGTATCCGACAAGGATAACACCAACAAGGTCACATACTAAGACATACGGTCTCCGAAATCTTTGGTCTTGGCGGAAACGATACCCATTCGTGAATGAGAATCGAAAACGGAAAATAGAGATATGGAGAAGATGATGGTTAACTATTCTTTAAACCACCATGGTAGAGGTGCTCACTCGCCAATGGCCCTCTCTGTTGCCGCTGATGGAGAAAACGAAACGAAGAAGAAGACCAGAGCAAACCCGCTCCTCCATTGCTACGGCTGCTGCTTCTTCCTTCTCCATGGTCGTTGTCGCTGGAATCGGGAGAGAGGGGAAGAGGATCTAGGGATTTCGGATCCCCCTTGGTGAGAAATGAGGCTAACCAAATAACCTCTCTCTGCCAAATTCATTACATTCTCTTTTCGTTTGTTTTAATTCATTTCAATTCTTTAATTGCACCTTTGCTTCTTATTTTTACATTTTTTATGATTATTTCATTAATCCTAACAAATGCTTGTTTTGTCAAATTACATTAAAATGAAAGATAATCATATATTTGGTATCACATATCTTGTATTATTTGGAAAAGATAATTACTAAAATGAATTTCAGTGGAATTTTTATAGTAAGGTTGTGGCCCGTGTTGTCTCTAAATTCTCTGAAAATGGGAAGGAGGTCTACGACCAGTGCCGTCTCTAAACTATTAATTCCATATCAAACATTTCAAAGCAAAATTATTGTATTATTTACTCAAATGATTTTAAATGGAGTTTTATAGTAAGGTTAGGGCCCGTGTTGTCTCTAAATTCTCTAAAAATGGGAAGGAGGTCTACGACCAGTGCCGTCTCTAAACTATTAATTCTATATCAAATATTTCAAAGCAAAATTATTGTATTATTTACTCAAATGACTTTAAATGGAGTTTTATAGTAAAGTTAGGGCCCGTATTGTCTCTAAATTCTCTGAAAATGGGAAGGAGGTCTACGACTAGTGCCGTCTCTAAACTATTAATTCCATATCAAATATTTCAAATCAAAATTATTGTATTATTTACTAAAATGACTTTAAATGGAGTTTTATAGTAAGGTTAGGGCCCGTGTTGTCTCTAAATTCTCCGAAAATGGGAAGGAGGAGGTCTACGACCAGTGCCGTCTCTAAACTATTAATTCTATATCAAATATTTTAAATAAATTTAATCAAATTATTTAAAATGGAATTTTTTATAGTAAGGTTATGGCCCGTTTTGTCTCTAAATTCTCTGAAAATGGGAAGGAGGTCTACGACCAGTGTCGTCTCTAAACTATTAATTCGATATCAAAAATGTTTTAGTAAAAATTTATTTTATTACTCAACCAAATCGATACCTTCAAATCAACGAAACCAACCAATTAATTTTCGAACCAGAACTACGTAGCCTTGATTTCCCTATTGCACCTAGGGATATGTAGGAGCAAGACGAACTCTTGTTAGGCGCAACAATAAAAAATAGAACATTTTGTTTTTATTTACTGAGTTTTAATAAAGAATTTTTAAGGGTATAAGAGTCCATGATGTTAGTGAGGGTACCGTTTTAATATGGACGGACGGGGTGCTAATACCTTCCCCGATCCGTAATCGACTCCCGAGCTCAGAATCTCTGATTAAAGGCCAAATTATCCCAATTGGGCATATCTAGAGTTTTCTACGTTTTAACCACAAAAAATGTAGTGGCGACTCCAAATCAATTGAAAGAGGTAGAAATCGAGTTCGCCTCTCCCCAAGTCGCAGGGCCGGTCTTCTAACCGAAAATCGGGTCGCGACAACTGGCGACTCTGCTGGGGAAAACCCATAAGAGAGTCAGGCCCAGAATTGTTAATAACATGGACTCAAATACCCTTTTTTGTTTTGTGTTTATTTTTTAGAATTACCATTTGCTATACTTTCTTGCTTTACTTTGTTTTAAATTCTGCGATAATTATTGCATCTTGTGGGGTGGAGATTTATTTAAAAAAAGGGTTTGCACGCTTCCTAACACACGAACACAATACACTTAAGTTACACACACATATGCCCTATACCCGGGTATTAGAGATTAGGTTTTTAAAAAAAAGGGACATCTGCCTTGTCGGTGCTGGCCTTGTGTCAAATCTTACATTGGCGAGATGAACCACCCAGATTGTTCCCGATATTATGAGTTAAACCGCTTAGGGAGCTCGTCTCCTTTCGTTTCTAACCTGTAATATTCGGTTTTCCTTTCTTTCGAGACTGGATGCAATCTGGCGACGTATAAACCCAAAACATTTTTCATCGAGTCCACTTTAATTGACATATAGTACCTCACTATAGGGTTGTGACTTTTACAATATCCAAAACCTTGTAAGTGTACCTTGTTTAGGACACGGGAAGCATAACCTAATTTTATCTGTCACTCATAATTTGGGACTTCTGTCCCACATAAGAATGTTCATGCCTGAGTGTTGTAAGGATGTCATTGCACTTAGATGTCCTTGTTTCACAAGGACGGCTAAATCACAGCATTCCCTACCATGGGCTAAGCGCCATAGGGATAATTTTCTATTCCCTACCACGGGCTAGGTGCCCTAGGGATAACTTCGATTCCTAACCATGGGCTAGGTGCCCTAGTGATAACTTCGATTCCTAACCATGGGCTAGGCGCCCTAGGGATCAATTTTCCGATATCCGAATAAACTTGGGGTTTTACCTTTTAACTCTAAGTTTGCCTTAACCGTATAATTAGTGTCAAATATACCATGACATTTTACTGTATTGTAAATTAAGGCTACATTCCACTAATTAGGGTACATCACGCCCTTCGGGCGTACAAAATACATTAACATTACTGCATCATGTTCATGCATACCATTCATTCACACATTCATACATCTTCCGAATATTCATCAAAAAAAATAAAAAAAAATCATCATAAAAATTCATATATACCATTCATTCATACATCATTCAAACATTCATCAAAAAAGAAAGAAAAATTGTCATCCCGATATTTATAAAAAATCTATAATGAATCAAAAATAAAAAATATCATTCACACATGCACATATGCATTCAAAAAGTGAAAAAAAATTCATCAATGAAACTTTCATCTATTCATACAAAAAAAGATATATATCATCATACATTCATATACATATGAAAAAAAAATCATTCAAACTTTGCATAACATGCCATGCATTTCATGCATTACCATAAAAATTAAAAATAAGTAAATTCATGCACTTCATATGCATGCAAAAAAAAAGATAAAGGTGTTTTGACTTTTTCTTTCATTCATGCATCACATGCATAAAAAATCTCATCTCATACACAATGCATACCATCTATAAATTAAAAATTCATGATCAAATTCCTTTCCTGAGAGAAATTTGGTAAAGATATATACATCAGTTCTTAGCATTATGACAATACCTTGCTACCAAAACTAACTTGAAAAAAGTAAAAACAACTTGTATTTAATAGATGCAATCTAGGTCTGAAACCTTGTGTTTCTTCTGAAATTGTCATCAACTGCAGGCGACCTTGCGGGGTAAGCTCCCAAGACACCAAATGTAGGACAAGATGTTTATTGGGCGATGCTAAGAAACGATCTAGATGCAATCATGGTCTAAGGCCTTGTGTTTCCTCTTAGATTGTCATCAACGCAGGAGAAACTATTGTGGTACGCCTCATAGTAATCAAATGCGGGGTGAAATGCCTTATTATGCCAATTTGTCTCAATAGAAAAGGACTTGTGTTTCTTTCTAAAAGTTCACTTTCTAAAGAAAAAAAGCATTCATATCATTATAACATTCAATAATCATTTCATAAACATCGAACATATTTCTTAAAAAAGAGTCATTTCTAATATGATCAAAATGACTTGTTATCCAGATATATTCATTATTCCTCTAAAGCACCCCTACATCAAACGATTTTAAGATTGACTGATGGCAGACCAAGAAGATTGACAAGATGTTTATTGGGCGATGCTAAGAAACGATCTAGATGCAATCATGGTCTGAGGCCTTGTGTTTCCTCTTAGATTGTCATCAACGCAGGAGAAACTATTGTGGTACGCCTCATAGTAATCAAATGCAGGGTGAAATGCCTTATTATGCCAATTTGTCTCAATAGAAAAGGACTTGTGTTTCTTTCTAAAAGTTCACTTTCTAAAGAAAAAAAGCATTCATATCATTATAACATTCAATAATCATTTCATAAACATCGAACATATTTCTTAAAAAAGAGTCATTTCTAATATGATCAAAATGAGTTGTTATCCAGATATATTCATTATTCCTCTAAAGCACCCCTACATCAAACGATTTTAAGATTGACTGATGGCAGACCAAGAAGTAAATAAGTCAGAGGTGGCAGAGCTCAGGGAACAAATGACCGAAATGATGAATATGATCTTAGTCATGCAAGAGATGAAAGCTAGTACGAATAGTACTACAAACTCTCACATGAGACAACAGACCACCAAAGCTTACAAAAGAAGCAGCATCCCTGTTCACAATGCTACAGAGAAGGAGAAGGAAGATGTGAACAAGTGGGATTCAATTAAAGAAAGATTGAAAGTTGTGAAAGAGACTAATTATCCTGACATAAAAAATATATTTGAGACGTGTCTGGTGCCTGATTTAGTTTTGCCACCCAAGTTCAAGGTTCCAGAATTCGACAAATATGATGGAAAAACTTGTCCCAAAAGCCATTTACATATGTATGCCAGGAAAATGTCGATGTACCATGACAATGACAATATATTGATCCACTGCTTCCAGGAAAGTCTGGTAGGAATTGCTACCACTTGGTATATCCACTTGGAGAAAGAAAAGGTGAAAACTTTTCTTGATCTTTCTGATGCCTTTATCAAGAAATATAAGTACAATGAAGACTCTGCTCCGGACAGAACTCAGCTTCAGAACATGTCCATGAAGCAAAGCGAGTCTTTCAAAGATTATGCTCAAAGGTGGAGGGGAGTCGCCTCACAAGTCTTACCTAGCCTAGAGGAAGACGAGCAACTTGCCATTTTCATCAACACTCTCCAGAACCCATATTTTGATCGTATGATAGGGAACGTAACTCCAGATTTTAATGCCTTGATTAAGGTTGGAAGTAGAATTGAGCATAGTTTGAAAAGTGGGAAAATAGAAGGCGATCAACTAAGTGCAAATGAAGGCAAGAGTTTATCCAGCATGATAAAGGAGAAATGGGAAACAAATTTCTTGGCTGATGGGCGAAAATACAAGAAACCGAAACACCATCATCAAAACCCATACTCCAAAGCCTCATACGCTTATCAAACTTCATATCCATACATTGCCTTTCTATACCATATACTCTCACAATTTCCAAAACACAGCCCAAACACAAATGAAATACATGTTCCTCAACAAACCCGAAACAATTACCAAAGCATAAACACAAATTACGCCCAAAGAAATCCGTACTTTGACCCTATTCCAATATCTTATGCTGAACTCTTTGACCAACTTCAAGACCAAGGAATGTTAAATCCAGTGGAAGGAAAGGTTTTTGAGCCACCTTGTCCTAAATGGTATGATCCTGCCGCTAGTTGCACATATCATTACAACATTGCAGGACACCTATAGAGAAATGCAGAGACCTCAAATACAAGGTACAAGAACTGATAGATTCCAAGATGTTGGATTTCGGGCAGGAAATAGAAAAATGCTGAGGGAAACTCTCTGCCCAACCAAGAAATACAACAAAATTGACAGTGTATTTTGTTTGCAATCCCTACTACTCTCCCCAAGGCTCTAGTGTCATGAAATAATGGGGCACCCATGTTATTGTATCATAAATAAAAGTTTATTTTCTAATGCACATCTTCTTAATGATTACATACTATTGCATTGATCATGCAAATTATCATCTCAACACTTTATTCCACAAATCTCATTCCAAAAAAAACAAGTCAAACCAAATTAATTCATGCATTAATATGAGATACTCGACTCAATAATTTGAATGAAATGCAGGATGATGCAAATGTAAGACCCATAATAGTGCAGATCCTTAGGAAAATCTTTTCTAATGACACAAGGCATCCTTAAAAAATCTCAAACACAAAGAAGATATCCCTAGTCACCCAATTTGAGCCTTAGTCTTTATGAAAGGAGATTTCTTCTAAATGACCCACAAAATATCAATAACCTTGGGTAGGGTAGTTATTCAATTGTTTTCCTTGACATTCAACAATTAAAGAAAAAAAGAAATACACTATACTTACACCATTTTACATATCTAACCCGAAGAGTGAAAACCCAAAAAAGTCAAACAAAAATGTTCATTGGCCAAAGTGCAAAATAACAAAAAGAAAAAACAAAAAAAATGCAAACAAGCCTGCTGAGATTTCAAAATAAAAATCTCAGGCAAAAGTCAGGTCAAATAAAATGCACTATCAATGATCATCAAATGGAACAAGTCAAATACCCATCGGGGAGATTATCGCCTAAAATTTAGGCGTTCATATATTCCATCACCAAAAAAATCCAACAAAATTTTAGCAGTTGAATGTCATGTCAGAAAACCATTGAATTAGGTCAATGGAGAAAGGCGGATGCAGAAAGGGGTATGGGAAATACTTATTTGAGCCTATATCATTTTCCTTGAAAACCCTTAGCCATGCCAAGATACAAGTTTAAAAGACCTTGTTGAGGATTCGATTTGCCTAAGGTATGCACTTAGGCAGAGAAATGCTGACTCCAATAAATCTCATTAAGTTTTGATAAGAATATCTCACTTTCAATGCATCGGATTAAATTCAATTATCTTACCATCATCACCACCACATCAAGACAAAAAATAAAATTTACATGATCAGTGTTTTTAGTAATCGTTTTTAAAAGAGTTGTGCATTAAAATACACGACAAGTGAAAACCAAAGGAGGGTGCAATAAATCAAGAGAAATGATGACAGTTAATCCAAACTAGGGCAGTTTTGAAGAGATTCTCTTGATTAAGCCCACAATTGAATATATGAAGAATGAGATGGAATCCAACACATGAAATTGGGGCAAGGCTGAAGTTGCTCATCATGGATTAGTCCAAAATCCCTCAACTAACCAGAATCAAGATCTTGTGCTCTCGCCTTTAAACTTGAAGGGTGACTAATGCTTTCATGCACTTTTGATTGTTACTTTAGGGTGTAAAAAAAATCTTCAAGACAAAAAAGCAAAAAAAAAAGTATAAAAAAGAGTGCTTGGTTGAAAACCCTCAAGGGCGACCTGAGAAAAGGAGAGCGATGCTAAGTCGAAAACCTTCAACGGCGACTTGGTATCATAATAAAAAGAGAAAATTCCCGACAGCTACCTACGCTAGGTACTCTGTGCAAAAGTTAGGGAAAGAAACGAACACCCTCAAGTGAAAACTCATTAATGCTCATCTGCAACATGCAAACTGGAACGAATATTTAAAGCCTGAGTCACAACCTAAGTTTGAAAGGATTCCCCACAAGTCTATGATAAAGATACTGGGGCAATTTATTGGAGATCATACTCTTCCAATAAATTCTTAAAGATACTGGGCAATTGGAGATCATACTGTTCCAATAATTTCTTAAAGATATTGGGGCAATTTATTGGAGATCCTACTCTTCCAATAAATTCTTAAAGATACTAGGGCAATTTATTGGAGTTCCTACTCTTCCAATAAATTATTATCAAGACACTGGGGCATTAAATTGTTTCACCTACCGCAAACTGGGGCAGTTCCTCGAAGGACCAAAGTGATACCAGAAAGCAGTCCATTCAACAACAACTATGCCAACCAAAGACAAAATAAGATATTGAAATTAAAAGTTGTGAGGGTGCTGAAGAGCAATTTTGAAGAAAAAATGAATCATAAAAAAAAATTCAAATCCAACTTTATAAAAGTTGAATCTAATTTTGATCAAATCATCAAATGATCGTGGTTCTTACACCACTTCATCCAAAAAACATAACCTACTGTCATTCATTATATACATACATACATATCATGTCATCAATTTAAGACAATACATACTCATGCATTCATACATCACAAAGCATACTACTATACGTACAAATACAAAACATGCATCATTTTTGCATAATCACACCTTCAAAGGTGGTCGATCAAATTTTAAAACAAAAAACATTGTCGGACCCAGACGCCGAAATGTTATAATGTTGCTGGACTCAGATGCCAGAACGTTCTTTAAACAAACATCGAATTTATTTTCAGTCTCGAGCCACTGAGAGCTCGCAAATTTATTTTCTGTCTTGAGCCACTGAGAGCTCGCAAATTTATTTTATGTCTCGAGCCACTGAGAGCTCGCAAATTTATTTTATGTCTCGAGCCATTGAGAGCTCGCAAATTTATTTTATGTATCGAGCCACTAAGAGCTCGCAAATTTATTTTATGTCTCGAGCCACTGAGAGCTTGCAAATTTATTTTCTGTCTCGAGCCACTGAGAGCTCGCAAATTTATTTTCTGTCTCGAGCCACTGAGAGCTCGCAATTTATTTTTCTGTCTCGAGCCATTGAGGGCTCGCAAATTTATTTTCAGTCTCGAGCCACTGAGAGCTCGCAATTTATTTTTCTGTCTCGAGCCACTAAGGGCTCGCAAATTTATTTTCAGTCTCGAGCCACTGAGAGCTCACAAATTTATTTTCTGTCTCGAGCCACTGAGAGCTCGCAATTTATTTTTCTGTCTCGAGCCACTGAGAGCTAGCAAATTTATTTTATGTCTCGAGCCACTGAGAGCTCGCAAACTTATTTTTCTGTCTCTAGTCACTGAGTGCTCGCAAATTTATTTTCAATCTCGAGCCATTGAGAACTCACAAATTTATTTTCTGTCTCGAGCCACTAAGAGCTCGCAATTTATTTTTCTGTCTCGAGCCACGAAGAGCTCGCAATTTATTTTCTGTCTCGAGCCACTGAGAGCTCGCAGTTTATTTTCTATCTCGAGCCACTAAGAGCTCGCAAATTTATTTTCAGTCTCAAGCCACTAAGAGCTCGCAAATTTATTTTCTGACTTGAGCCACTGAGAGCTCGCAAATTTATTTTCTGTCTCGAGCCACTGAGAGCTCGCAATTTATTTTTCTGTCTCGAGCCACTGAGGGCTCGCAAATTTATTTTCAGTCTCGAGCCACTGAGAGCTCACAAATTTATTTTCTGTCTCGAGCCACTGAGAGCTCGCAAACTTATTTTTCTGTCTCTAGTCAATGAGTGCTCGCAAATTTATTTTCAATCTCGAGCCATTGAGAACTCACAAATTTATTTTTTGTCTGGGGCCATTGAGAGCTCGCAATTTATTTTATGTCTCGAGCCACTGAGAGCTCGCAAATTTATTTTCTGTATCGAGCCACTGAGAGCTCGCAAATTTATTTTATGTCTCGAGCCACTTAGAGCTCGCAAATTTATTTTATGTCTCGAGCCACTGAGAGCTCGCAAATTTATTTTCTGTCTCGAGCCACTGAGAGCTCGCAATTTATTTTTCTGTCTCGAGCCACTGAGGGCTCGCAAATTTATTTTCAGTCTCGAGCCACTGAGAGCTCACAAATTTATTTTCTGTCTCGAGCCACTGAGAGCTCGCAATTTATTTTTCTGTCTCGAGCCACTGAGAGCTCGCAATTTATTTTTCTGTCTCGAGCAACTGAGAGCTCGCAATTTATTTTCTGTCTCGAGCCACTGAGAGCTCGCAATTTATTTTTCTGTCTCGAGCCACTGAGGGCTCGCAAATTTATTTTCAGTCTCAAGCCACTGAGAGCTCGCAATTTATTTTTCTGTCTCGAGCCACTGAGGGCTCGCAAATTTATTTTCAGTCTCGAGCCACTGAGAGCTCACAAATTTATTTTCTGTCTCGAGCCACTGAGAGCTCGCAATTTATTTTTCTGTCTCGAGCCACTGAGAGCTCGCAATTTATTTTTCTGTCTCGAGCAACTGAGAGCTCGCAATTTATTTTCTGTCTCGAGCCACTGAGAGCTCGCAATTTATTTTTCTGTCTCGAGCCACTGAGGGCTCGCAAATTTATTTTCAGTCTCGAGCCACTGAGAGCTCGCAATTTATTTTTCTGTCTCGAGCCACTGAGGGCTCGCAAATTTATTTTCAGTCTCGAGCCACTGAGAGCTCACAAATTTATTTTCTGTCTCGAGCCACTGAGAGCTCGCAATTTATTTTTCTGTCTCGAGCCACTGAGAGCTAGCAAATTTATTTTATGTCTCGAGCCACTGAGAGCTCGCAAACTTATTTTTCTGTCTCTAGTCACTGAGTGCTCGCAAATTTATTTTCAATCTCGAGCCATTGAGAACTCACAAATTTATTTTCTGTCTCGAGCCACTAAGAGCTCGCAATTTATTTTTCTGTCTCGAGCCACGGAGAGCTCGCAATTTATTTTCTGTCTCGAGCCACTGAGAGCTCGCAGTTTATTTTCTATCTCGAGCCACTAAGAGCTCGCAAATTTATTTTCAGTCTCAAGCCACTAAGAGCTCGCAAATTTATTTTCTGACTTGAGCCACTGAGAGCTCGCAAATTTATTTTCTGTCTCGAGCCACTGAGAGCTCGCAATTTATTTTTCTGTCTCGAGCCACTGAGGGCTCGCAAATTTATTTTCAGTCTCGAGCCACTGAGAGCTCACAAATTTATTTTCTGTCTCGAGCCACTGAGAGCTCGCAAACTTATTTTTCTGTCTCTAGTCAATGAGTGCTCGCAAATTTATTTTCAATCTCGAGCCATTGAGAACTCACAAATTTATTTTTTGTCTGGGGCCACTAAGAGCTCGCAATTTATTTTATGTCTCGAGCCACTGAGAGCTCGCAAATTTATTTTCTGTATCGAGCCACTGAGAGCTCGCAAATTTATTTTATGTCTCGAGCCACTTAGAGCTCGCAAATTTATTTTATGTCTCGAGCCACTGAGAGCTCGCAAATTTATTTTCTGTCTCGAGCCACTGAGAGCTCGCAATTTATTTTTCTGTCTCGAGCCACTGAGGGCTCGCAAATTTATTTTCAGTCTCAAGCCACTGAGAGCTCACAAATTTATTTTCTGTCTCGAGCCACTGAGAGCTCGCAATTTATTTTTCTGTCTCGAGCCACTGAGAGCTCGCAATTTATTTTTCTGTCTCGAGCAACTGAGAGCTCGCAATTTATTTTCTGATCGAGCCACTGAGAGCTCGCAATTTATTTTCTATCTCGAGCCACTGGGAGCTCGCAAATTTATTTTCAGTCTCGAGCCACTGAGAGCTCGCAAATTTATTTTCTGTCTCGAGCCACTGAGAGCTCGCAAATTTATTTTATATCTCGAGCCACTGAGAGCTCGCAAATTTATTTTATGTCTCGAGCCACTGAGAGCTCGCAAATTTATTTTCTATATCGAGCCAGTGAGAGCTCACAAATTTATTTTATGTCTCGAGCCACTTAGAGCTCGCAAATTTACTTTCTGTCTCGAGCCACTGAGAGCTCGCAAATTTATTTTCTGTCTCGAGCCACTGAGAGCTTGCAAATTTATTTTCTGTATCGACCCACAGAGAGCTCACAAATTTATTTTCTGTCTTGAGCTACTGAGAGCTCGCAATTTAATTTTCTGTCTCGAGCCACTGAGAGCTCGCAATTTAATTTTCTGTCTCGAGCCACTGAGGGCTCGCAAATTTATTTTCAGTCTCGAGCCACTGAGCGGTCGCAAATTTATTTTCTGTCTCGAGCCACTGAGAGCTCGCAATTTATTTTTCTGTCTCGAGCCACTGAGTGCTCGCGATTTATTTTCTGTCTCGAGCCACTAAGAGCTCGCAATTTATTTTCTGTCTCGAGCCACTGAAAGCTCACAATTTAATTTTCTGTATCGAGCCACTGAGAGCTCGCAAATATATTTTTCTGTCTCGAGCCACTGAGAGATCGCAAATTTATTTTTATGTCTCGAGCCACTGAGAGCTCGCAATTTAGTTTTCTGTCTCGAGCCACTGAGAGTTCGCAAACTTATTTTTCTGTCTCGAGCCACTGAGAGCTTGCAAATTTATTTTTCTGTCTCTAGTCAATGAGTGCTCGCAAATTTATTTCAAATCTCTCGAGCCACTGAGTATTCGTGGTCTCGGCCTTGACAAAATTAATGTTCATTTCTTTACTGGCTACTTAATATGATAGCATACAAACTTCAGTTTACTTGCTTTCAAGTAAGCAACAAGTAAAGAGGGGCAGCTGTGAACACTCAATTTTGTCCAGCCTATGTGCAGTAGTTCCAAACTCAAGAATTTCATGTCAAAAAGCGCATATTTTCTTCATATAATTCAAAACCAACTATATCTCCTTCAATTATTCAGTCCTATGACTAAACAGTTACAAAACCTATGTTATCGGTAAAATTATATTGAATAGACTACTTTGAAGCTAATTTGTGGTTACATATTCTTTTTAAAAGAAAACGTATAACATAGATAAAATGGTGGTAGTGATTGTTATTATGGCCTTAATTTTAATTATTGAGATGTAAAAAGAGAGAATTGAAATGGTTTTAAAGAGATATAATTTGCAAAGGAAATGTAAACTGTTGGAAGATTTTATTGACAGTTACCAACATCTATGATGGTTTATTGTAGTAACTCGTCCAACGTATATTTACCACTTACATAATTAACTACACAATAATTACAAATACTTCCATGTGTACATCTGCTTGGTAAGAAGTGAGCATCCTCTTCCATTCACGGCTTTGGCCTTTTCAAAGAACTACTCCCAAAACTCTATAGATTGAAGCAGTTTCTATTATTCTGCTAGAAAAAAATAAGATTTCAAAAGCCAAAAAGAAACAGTTTATCAATTAGCAAATGACAATAAGAAGGATGGAAAGGCTGGTCAAAAGTCACAAAGAGGAACTCAAAGATGGCAACATGGACAGACATATTCAGAAACTTCAGTTACACTTGCAATAAATTAGTAGTTTTGATTAGTGTTAAAAAGGGGTAATCAAGCAATTGACAGGTGAGTCTATTGTCAGCTGAAAGGACCTTATAAATCAATTCCCAACCCACTCAACTATAAAAATGAAGGCAAAATCAGACAGAGAGGGAGACTTAACCACATAACAATACACATACTCTGATGTCAAACAAGAAGTCATTATATACATATACTGTGGATTCAGAAAAATTCCCATAACCATAGCTTCCATCCAGAGAATTCTTATCTTCCTTATCCATCTATATACATATCACATATACATATACATATACATATACATCTACAACGTCAAGCTACCTATCCGTACACAACAAAACTGAAATCAAAGAGAGAAAATCAGACACGCATACTTAGACATATATTGGCATATGCAATACACCACACAATTCCATCAGAAAGCATACGCTCCTACACCATACAATTCCATCAGACATACACCAACAAATCCAGGAAAAAGCCTCTACTACCTATCATGCACACACACACATCACACTAATAGTTTATACAATCTTCATTGTCCATCATATAGCAAAATAGAGAATCACACACAGGAGAGGCATAACTACAGGTTCTATCATATATCATACATATTACATCAACAAGCAAGAACAGGCAAGATAAGGATTCGGCAAGGATAACACCAACAAGGTCACATACTAAGACATACGGTCTCCGAAATCTTTGGGTTTGGCGGAAACGATTCTCATTCGTGAATGAGAATCGGAAACGGAAAATAGAGATATGGAGAAGATGATGGTTAACTATTCTTTAAACCACCATGGTAGAGGTGCTCACTCGCCAATGATCCTCTCTGTTGCCGCTGATGGAGAAAACGAAACGGAGAAGAAGACCAGAGCAAACCCGCTCCTCCATTGCTACGGTTGCTGCTTCTTCCTTCTCCATGGTCGTTGTCGCTGGAATCGGGTGAGAGGGGAAGAGGATCTAGGGATTTAGGATTCCCCTTGGTGAGAAATGAGGCTAACCAAATAACCTCTCTCTGCCAAATTCATTACATTCTCTTTTCGTTTGTTTTAATTCATTTCAATTCTTTAATTGCACCTTTGCTTCTTATTTTTACATTTTTTATGTTTATTTCATTAATCCTAACAAATGCTTGTTTTGGAAAATTACATTAAAATGAAAGATAATCATATATTTGGTATCACATATCTTGTATTATTTGGAAAAGATAATTACTAAAATGAATTTCAGTGGAATTTTTATAGTAAGGTTGTGGCCTGTGTTGTCTCTAAATTCTCTGAAAATGGGAAGGAGGTCTACGACCAGTGCCGTCTCTAAACTATTAATTCCATATCAAACATTTCAAAGCAAAATTATTGTATTATTTACTCAAATGACTTTAAATGGAGTTTTATAGTAAAGTTAGGGCCCGTGTTGTCTCTAAATTCTCTGAAAATGGGAAGGAGGTCTACGACTAGTCCCGTCTCTAAACTATTAATTCCATATCAAATATTTCAAAGCAAAATTATTGTATTATTTACTCAAATGACTTTAAATGGAGTTTTATAGTAAGGTTAGGGCTCGTGTTGTCTCTAAATTCTCCGAAAATGGGAAGGAGGTCTACGACCAGTGCCGTCTCTAAACTATTAATTCTATATCAAATATTTTAAATAAATTTAATTAAATGATTTAAAATGGAATTTTTATAGTAAGGTTATGGCCCGTTTTGTCTCTAAATTCTCTGAAAATGGGAAGGAGGTCTACGACCAATGTCGTCTCTAAACTATTAATTCCATATCAAAAATATTTTAGTAAAAATTTATTTTATTACTCAACCAAATCGATACCTTCAAATCAACGAAACCAACCAATTAATTTTCGAACCAGAACTATGTAGCCTTGATTTCCCTATTGCACCTAGGGATACGTAGGAGCAAGACGAACTCTTGTCAGGCGCAACAATAAAAAATAGAACATTTTGTTTTTATTTACTAAGTTTTAATAAAGAATTTTTAAGGGTATAAGAGTCCATGTTGTTAGTGAGGGTACCGTTTTAATACGGGCGGACGGGGTGCTAATACCTTCCCCGATCCGTAATCGACTCCCGAGCACAGAATCTCTGATTAAAGGCCAAATTATCCCAATTGGGCATATCTAGAGTTTTCTACGTTTTAACCGCAAAAAATGTAGTGGCGACTCCAAATCAATTGAAAGAGGTAGAAATCGAGTTCGCCTCTCCCCAAGTCGCAGGGCCGGTCTTCCAACCAAAAATCGGGTCGCGACAAGCGAGAACCCGACCAGTGCATTAAATGAGAAAAACCCCAAACACATTTTAGGGTTAAGATTTGAAGAGAGGTGAGAGAAGAGAGTTTTTCCAAGGGCAATGAGCTTTTATTCTTGTCCAAAGAGCTTGAGAAGAGGTAAAACTCTTGATTCTAATTCTCTTCCTCCCTTTGAAACTCATTTTGGGTATGTTGGATCTCTTCTCAAATGTGAGAAACCATGGAAACTCACCCTTTTGAGTTATAGTTCGTTTTATGTTGTTTTTATCTTGTAAACTCTGGGTTTAGAGTTAGTATTTCAAGAATGGAAAGGGTTTGTGGGTTGATTCATGAAAACCCCAAAACCCAAGGTAAAAATGTGGTTAAAGTGTAAAATGAATATGTGTGTGTTAGATGGTTGTAAACTTATGATGAGGGTATTTTAGAAACATTGAAAATATGATGAATATCTTGTATGGTTAAATAATGCAATATAAGTTGTTTATGTGATATTTGGAATAAATGACTAACATTGTGTTATATGGTGGAAATGAGGAAAGATCCTAAAGTTGGAGGCGGTGTCGGTGGAACTTGCGAAGTTGCCAAGAAGCAAACCCAACACTCATCGAGGTAAGGATAAGTCTTAACTTATGCATTGTGATAGAAAATTCGTGGACTTTCTTCTTGTGGATAATGAATTGAGTTGTGAACCACTTAATTATTATAAGCATATATGGGTATATTTGTAATAATGATGGTGTGGATTTACTATTTATGAATTGATGGAGTGTCAATTAAAAGAAAACTCGTTTTTAGCCGACCATGATTGGTTAGCGACTTTGGCTCAAGTAATGTAGCAAGCTTTGACTCAAGCGATGTAGCAAGCTTTGGCTCAAGCGATGTAGCAAGCTTTGGCTCAAGCGATGTAGCAAGCTTTGGCTGAAGCGATGTAGCAAGCTTTGGCTGAAGCGATGTAGCAAGCTTTGGCTGAAGCGATGTAGCAAGCTTTGGCTAAAGCGATGTAGCAAACTTTGGTTCAAGTTATGTAGCACGTTTTCAAAAGAAAAGGGAAATCTGTTTTAGTTAATCTTAAGTGGTGTGGCAGCTTTGGCTCAAGCGATGTAGCAAACTTTGGTTCAAGTTATGTAGCATGATTTTCAAAAGTATAAACGATGGAAATGGTTTTAAGTGTATTTAACTTTAAATTGTTTACTTAATCTTATTAAAATGTGGATTAACGTACATTGACATTTGATTTTTGTATATGTTAGGAACCATGGATAATAGTGACTCTGGATATTTGTAGCTATGGGTATTTTGGAAACCCATAGCTAGTTGTATGCGGTAGTTACTAAGCGGTATTAATATGAATTATGTTTTTCTGTCCAATGAATGTACATGTCGTTATTAGTTCAGGGATCGAGTGCGAAAGGGAAAGTGAGATTTTAAAATAAGGTTATTTTCTTGGTAAATGTAATTTATATAAAAATGCATGAAAGTGGATTAAAATAAGGAAAAAATTTCAAGGGTAGAATTTGGGTCTTTACAATATGGTATCAGAGCATAGTTAATCCTGCGGCCTAGGATATGGCCTTGCATGCTTCTTTGTAATCTTTATGTGCTGAAATTTTTTGATTTGTGCTAATTGCTAAGTGGTTATGTGCACTTTGTTTAGACAAAAAATTCAATTACTGACAAGTGAGTGAGTACAGGTACCCATGGCAGGGAGAGGAAGAGGAAGAGGGTCAAGTCAGAATGTCTCGAACGATTTGCTTGCTCAAATGGTGGCAGCATTGGAACAAGTCAATGAGAACTTGCATAACTTGAACCATTAGTTCCACCTGGACCGACAGAGTATCGGGGTTTAGATGAGTTCTGCAGGAGGAACCCCAATCAGTTCCACCGGGGATCCTGATGCTGCCATTGAGTGGATTCAAGGAATGGAGCGGGTCTTCAAGGCCATGAACTGTTCGGAGGCTCATAAGTTGGCCTAGGCAACTTATATGCTAGTGACGAAGGTCGAGAACTGGTGAGAGTTCACTCGATGGCAAATGGAGGCGGAGGGACAATTAATTTCCTGGGGTACATTCAAGGCGAAATTCCTTCATAAATACTTCTCTGCTGATCTGAAGAGGAAGAAGGAAATGGAGTTTTTGAAATTGGAACAGGGAACCATGTAAGTGGGAGAGTATGCGGCCAAGTTTGAAGAATTGGCCCGATTTTGTCCTTACTCCGAATTGGAGGTGGACGGAAGGTCCAAGTGCTTCAAATTCGAATCGGGTTTGAAGCCCAAGTTGAAAAGCATGTTTGGGCACCAGGAGATTGCTGACTTCCCTACCTTAGTAAACAAGTGTAGGGTGTATGAGGATGACTTGGCAGCCGATGAAGCGGCGGCACCT
Source organism: Lupinus albus (assembly GCA_009771035.1). NCBI lineage: Eukaryota > Viridiplantae > Streptophyta > Magnoliopsida > Fabales > Fabaceae > Lupinus > Lupinus albus. Next base: position 10,312,402 of record CM020001.1, on the reverse strand, counting down.
AAGGTGATTCCTCCCAAACACTTTGGGCCTCAACGGAACTTCTCGCACGGAAAATGGAAGGTCAAGGCATTTCAGGAGGAACGGAAGCCTTACTCTCCTCCGACGAGTAGTCGAGGTTATACTTCGCATGGGCCAAGGACTCATGTCAATGCTGGAGGGTCAAGGTTGAACTCTCCATCTTTGTGCGGCAAATGTGGCCGAACTCATGTTAGTGACTTATGCCCCGGGATGGCACTTACATGTTTTCACTGCAAGGAGGTTGGGCATGTTAGAAGATATTGTCCTAAGCTACAGTAGAGTATGAATGTTGTGAGGGCTGAACGACCTCGATCCACTGGCAGAGTGTTCACCATGAGTGGTGTAGAGGCATCGGGTGTAGATGGTCTGATTAAAGGTAATTGCATGGTGATAGGTATTCCTCTTTTAGTGTTGTTTGATTCGGGAGCGACACACTCCTTTGTATCTATTGAATGCGTGGATAGACTGAAATTGAAAACTGAGTCGTTGCCTTTCGACTTGGTCGTATCCACCCCAACTAATGTGCCTGTGGTGGTGTCGATAGTTGTGTCTCGATGTCCGGTAGTGGTAAACGGTAGGAAATTTACCATGGATTTAATCTACTTACCACTATCCTAGTTAGATCTAATTCTGGGAATGGACTGGTTGTCGGCAAATCATGTGGTGCTTAATTGTGCTGATAAGACCGTGGAATTCGGAAATCCAGGTTAGATTTTCTGATGAGGCTTGTTATATGAAGCCGTTGTTGGAAAAGGAAGTCAAGACTTCCTGTAAGGAGGGAGGAGTCGTGTTTATGTTGTTGGCATCCCTGGAGAGTTTTGAGAAACCCAAAGTTGGTGACATTCCGATAGTTCGTGAATTCCCTGAGGTATTTCCTAGTGACATTCCGGAGTTGCCTACAGTGAGAGAAGTTTAGTTCTCTATTGATTTGGTACCTAGAACGGGACCCATCACTATAGCTCCTTCTAGGATGGCACCGTTAGAGTTGGCCGAGTTGAAAAAGCAGGTTGAGGACTTATTGGCAAAAAGTTTCATCGTCCTAGTGTCTCGTCGTGGGGTGCACCTGTTTTGTTGGTTAAAAAGAAAGATGTTAGTATGCGGTTGTGTATCGACTACAGGCAATTGAACAAGGTTACTATTAAGAACAAGTATCCGTTGCCTCGGATTGATGACACTATGGATCAGTTGAGAGGAGCGGTAGTGTTTTCAAAGATTGATCTTCGGTCAGGTTACCACCAACTTCGTGTGAAGTCGGAAGATATTCCTAAAATTGCTTTTAGGACGTGGTATGGACATTTTGAGTATTTGGTCATGCCTTTTGGTGTGACGAATGCCCCAGCAATATTTACCGACTACATGAATCGGATTTTCCATCCGTATTTGGATTCATTCTTAGTGGTATTTATTGATGACATTTTGGTTTACTCCAAAAGTTGAGAGGAACATGCAGAGCACCTGAGAATTGTTCTAAATCTTCTGAGTAAGAATCTATTGTATGCGAAGCTGTCCAAATGTGATTTCTGGTTAAAATCGGTAAACTTTCTTGGACATGTAATATCCAAGGAAGGAGTAGCAGTAGACCCTTCTAAGGTAGAGGCGGTTATGGAATGGGCAGTACCCAAGTCAGTTACTGAGATGCGGTGTTTTCTGGGTTTTGCCGGTTATTACCGGAAGTTCATAGAAGGATTTTCGAAATTGGCATTACCTTTGACTAGACTCACCAGAAAAGGGGAACCTTATGTGTGGACAATCTGTTGTGAAGAAAGTTTTCAAGAGTTGAAACGAAGGTTGACTACAGCGCCAGTGTTGGTTCTTCCTTGTACTGATCGGGATTTCAGTGTTTACTGTGATGCTGCCAAGCAAGGTTTGGGTTGTGTGTTGATGCAAGAAGGGAAGGTTGTTGCTTATGCTTCGCGACAGTTGAGAACACATGAGCAAAACTACCCTACTCACGATTTGGAATCAGCTGTAGTGGTCTTTGCCTTAAAGATCTGGAGGCACCATCTTTATGGCGTAAGATTTGAGGTATACAGCGACCACAAGAGTTTGAAGTACCGGTTTGATCAAAAGGAATTGAATATGAGGCAAAGAAGGTGGATGGAATTCCTTAAGGATTACGATTTTGGGCTGCAGTATCACCCGGGAAAGGCAAATGTGGTGGCCAATTCTCTGAGTCGGAAGGCTTTACTCATGTCGGCTTTGATGGTTAGAGAAGGGAAACTGATTGAAGAGTTCAGGGATATGAACTTGGACATTCAAATAAGGCCTCATAGTATGATATTAGGAATGCTTAAGGTCGCCAATGAACTGTTTGATCATATCCGCGTAATGCAAGTTGAGAATATCAAACTAAAGACTAAACGAGATTTGATGCTAAGTGGCAAGGAAACTGATTTCGCATCGGACCCTAGTGGAATTTTGCGTTACAAAGGGAGAGTTTGTGTGCCTCATGATGTGAAATTACGGAAGAGTATTTTAGAGGAGTCCCATAAGTGCAAGATGAGTTTTGACCCGGGAACTACAAAGATGTACCAAGATTTGAAGATGTTGTTTTGGTGGTTTGGGTTGAAGAGGGATGTGGCTTTGTATGTCTCGAGTTGTTTGTATGTCAGAAAGCCAAGATTGAGCATCAGCGACCAGCGGGAAAGTTACAATCCCTAGAAATTCCCGTTTGGAAGTGGGACAGTATTTCCATGGATTTTGTATCGGATTTTCCGAAGACGCATAAAGGGTATGATTCGATATGGTTGATAGTGGATCAGTTAACAAAATCTGCCAATTTTCTACCTATGAACATGAGGTATTCTTTGGAGGATTGGCGGAACTGTATATCCGGGAAATAGTTCGTTTGCATGGGATACCGTCGAGCATTATATCGGATAGGGATCCCCATTTCACTTCGAACTTTAGGACTAATTTACAGTCCGCTTTGGGAACTAAGTTGAAGTTGAGTTTGGCTTATCATCCACAGACAAACGGTCAATCGGAAAGAACTATACACTCATTAGAGGATCTTTTGAGGGCTTGTGTCTTGGAACAACCGGGGAGTTGGGATGGCATTTTGCCTTTGATTGAATTTACCTACAACAATAGCTTCCATTCGAGTATTGGAATGGCACCCTATGAGGAATGTATTGTAGGAAGTGCCGAAATCCAGTGAGTTGGTTTGAAACCGGGGAGAACTTGATATTAGGACTCGAGCTGGTCCAAGAGACGACGGAAAAGATCAAGAAGATCCGTGAGAATATGAGAATTGCCCAAAGTCGGCAGAAGAGTTATTACGATAAGAGACAAAAACCTCTTCAGTTTAAACAGGGAGATCATGTTTTCATGAGAGTAGTCCCGACTACCGGGATTGGTAGAGTGTTGAAGTCTCCAAAGCTTACTCTGAGATTTATTGGACCGTATCAAGTATGGAAGAGGATTGGGCTGGTAGCATATTGAATTGCTTTACCTCCATTATTGTCGAATCTCCACAATGTTTTTCATGTGTCTCAGTTGAGGAAATATGTTGGGGATCCATCTCATGTGGTTGAGTCTGATCAGATAGAGTTGAAGGGTAACTTTACCTTTACGACGTTTCCAGTGAGGATCATGGATACTAGTGTCAAAAGGCTAAGGGGCAAAGAGATTTCCTTCTTGAAAGTATTGTGGAGCCAAGTAGACGAAGGGGATGATACTTCGGAGGTGGAACGTGAGATGAGGGAGGATTACCCTCATTTTGTTCGAATTGAGGTATGTTAAATTTTCAGGGACGAAAATCCCTATAAGAGGGGGAGGATTGTAACACCCTAAATTTAAGTCTTTAAAATTATAGTATCAGTCCTGGGATTCTCGCTTGAGCGAGGGATTCTCGCCTGGGCGAGAAAGACTCACCTGGGAGGGTGAAATCCAGGGCTATACTGAAGGATTCTCGCCTGAGCGAGAGTTGGCTCGCTTGAGCGAGAGTGGTCTCGCCTGAGCGAGAGTTGGCTCGCCTGGGCGAGAAAAGTGTCATTTTGGACCTGTCGAGGATGTAAGATCCTCGCTTGAGCGAGAGATGCCTCGCCTGGGCGAGAGTTCCCTCGCTTGGGCGACAGGGTGAGATCTGAGTTTTTAAAATGGGCGGAATTTTCTCGCTTGAGCGAGAATGAGCTCGCTGAAGCGAGAACCCGACGAGACAACATTTAATGAAAAACCCCAAACACATTTTAGGGTTAAGAATTGAAGAGAGGTGAGAGAAGAGAGCTTTTCCAAGGGCAATGAGCTTTGATACTCATCCAAGAGCTTGAGAAGAGGTAAAACTCTTGATTCTAACTCTCTTCTTCTCTTTGAAACTCATTTTGGGTATGTTGGATCTCTTCTCAAAATGTGAGAAACCATGGAAACTCATCCTTTTGAGTTATGTTTCGTATTATGTTGTTTTTATCTTGCAAAGTTTGGCTCACGTTATGTTGCATGATTTTCAAAAGTATAAGCGATGGAAATGGTTTTAAGTGTATTTAACTTTAAATTGTTTACTTAATCTTATTAAAATGTGGATTAACGTACATTGGCGTTTATTACGTTAACGACTTACTCCTTTGTGTTTTCTGTGTATGGTCAATGTTAATCCCATTGCAGGTAGGTGGAAGACGTAAGGGTGTTTTGATTTTGGAGCTTAGAGGCTTTTATTTTGAATGTCTTTGCTCCCATTCTTTTGTAATATATTTGATTGTACTTCTGAACTAACTATTTGTAATCATGGGCCTGATTTTATTATATGTTAGAAACCATGGATAATAGTAACTATGGATATTTGTAGCTATGGGTGTTTGGAAACCCATAGCTAGTTGTATGCGGTAGTTACTAAGCGGTATTAATATGAATTATGTTTTTCTGTCCAATGAATGTACATGTCGTTATTGGTTCAGGGATCGAGTGCGAAAGGGAAAGTGAGATTTTAAAGTAAGATTTTAACTTATAGAAAAATGCATGAATGTGGATTAAAATATGGAAAAAATTTCTAGGGTTGAATTTGGGTGTTTACATAGGAGACAATTTCAAGTACTTCAATACACGAATGGCAACATTAAAATGAGGGACCCGAGGAGTAGAAATAAACTAAGCTGTCGAACAACAAAGCTTATGTCAGGTCTTGTTATGGTTAAATATAATAATCTACCAACTAATCTTCTAAAAGAAGAGGGATTTGGTAGTATTTCACCTTGATCAACTTGCAATTTCACTAAAGGTATACAAGGGGTGGTTGCAAGTTTAGCTCCTAACAGACCAGAATCTTCAAGAAGCTCAAGTGTGTATTTTCGCTGATTAAGCAAGATTCCAGCTTTAGGTACATAGCTAAACCTTCCTATTTCTAAATATAACTTATTTCTTGCATGGGAAACTCCCTTGGCCATAGCTTTACAAAACAACTTCAACAAAGTCCAATTAAATCCTAACTACTCTACCCTATATAATCACTTCCATGTATTTCTACTTCTCAAATCTACAATACCAAACATTCTCTTTCTTATCTCAGTTTTCTCTCCAATTTGAATTCATTCAAGAACAATATCATACATCATGGCTTCTCATCTTACCCATTCTAACCAGTATGTTTTGGCTATTGTAATTGCCATCATAGTTTTCACTCCAAAACTTACTTCTGCCAAGAAATCTAAGATAATTGGCTTGAAAATGAATGTAATTGATAAATGTTGGAGATCAGATCCTGAATGGAGAAAGCATCGTCCACAACTTGCTACATGCTCTATGGGTTATGCTGGCAAGATGACAAATAACATTGGTGAAGACCTCGTCCATTATAAAGTTACTGATCCTAGTGATGACCCTGTAAACCCTAAACAAGGCACCTTAAGGTATGGTGCTTCTGTGATCCAAGGGAAAGTATGGATTACATTCCAAAGAGACATGGTTATTAGGTTAATGAGACCACTTCTCATTAGTAGTTTCACTACCATTGATGGTCGAGGAGTTAATGTCCATATTGCTCATAATGCATGCTTGATGATCTATAAGGTAATAATCTACAATTCTTACTGTATAAGTTCAATCAATTTATCCTTCAAGGTGTTTAATATCCGATATATTAATCTTTACCTCTTAATTATTCTAACTCTCAGCATTGTATTTAATGTTCGCAGGATACAACACTAAATCTTCTTTTTATGAGGGCCAAAATGGTCATATTTTATAAGGACTACATTTTTTTTAAAGTTTTATTATATTCTTTATACACATTGCATTTTAAAAAAATGAAAGGAGCCTTAAATAATATCTTTGTTTTGATATACAATTTGTATAACTCTCCCTTCTAGCAATAACTAAACTAGCACATTATAAATATTGTTTACTTCATGCATTAATTACAACTTTCCAAATTACAAATAATTATTGATTGATTACTATCTTTAGGCTACCAACATAATCATTCATGGCCTACGAATTCATCATTGCAAACCTCAAGCACCCGGGATGGTGATGGGTTCTAATGGAAAGGTTATGCCTTTAGGTCAAGTAGATGGAGATGCAATAAGATTGGTTACTGCTTCAAAAATTTGGATTGATCATAATACACTTTACAATTGCCAAGATGGTCTTCTTGATGTCACACGAGGTTCCACTAATGTGACTGTCTCTAACAATTGGTTCAGATTTCAAAACAAAGTTATGCTTTTGGGTCATGATGATGGATATATTAGAGATCATAAAATGAAGGTTACAGTGGTGTACAACCATTTTGGACCTAATTGTAACCAACGCATGCCCAGGTAATTAATTGTTTAACTAAAAAGATTAATATATACACATATGTAACTGCATTAGATGATATTAATTTATACTGATTAAGTAAAAAACATTACAGGATCCGCCATGGATATGCACATGTAGTAAATAATATGTACTTGGGATGGTTGCAATATGCCATCGGTGGAAGCATGGAACCTAGTCTCAAAAGTGAAGCTAACCTCTTCATAGCACCAACTTCAGGGAGTAAGGAGGTAATCAATTTTAGTAATTTCATTTCAAATAGTTATTCATCCATTGTATTTTAAATTGCAATTATGACATTTTTGAAATAAACACAACATAACGTTAATCGCAATTTAAAAAGAATGATGGTTAGTGAATAGATCTCATCAACTAATAAAAGACCAATAATGGTTTAAGCATTGTTTTGCTAATTATATAATGTGTGTAGGTTACATGGAGAAAAGTGGGTAACACAAATGGGAATAAATGGCAATTTCATTCGGTGAAAGACATTTTTGAAAATGGAGCATCCTTCAAGGCAACAAAAGGTGGATATGTTCCAAAGCCAAATTATAACCGGGACCAAGCTTTTAAAGTTGCTGATGCCAAATCTGTGAGATCATTGACAAGTTCATCAGGTGCATTACGATGCAGTAAAACCTCTATATGTTGAAGTTCAAATAGAACAATGATCTATTGAATTTAACTAGTGATATTAAAACTCGATTATTTTTATTGATATCAAATTTAAATATAATAAATGTTGGGGACGTATACTCCAAATCTACTGGATTCTCCACTGAACTCTATATTTGGATTTACATGCCTTATTATAAATTGAGAAATAATTCACCAGAATGATTATATAATTCATACTTAAATATCACATTGAGAAATTCAATCAATAGGGAAGTCTAATTAGAGCAAGTCTACTAGAATTGCACTTACTATACAAAAAAAATGTCTACCACAGGGTTTTCAATTCCTGACTAATCCAAGAATAAAATTTAAAATCGGTCCAAAATAAACCATAATCACAAAATAAATGAATGTGGTATAAATGAATGTGGTAAATTTCGTGATGTTCATTTGATATGACTAAAAATATGTGTTTTATAAGTAATATATTCCTACATATAGGTAAAATATTATACAATAACAATGATATTTCTTTTGATAAATATAATTAAATTACTGCTATTAGTGCTTGGGATGTGTAACACCCTAAATTTAATTCTTTAAAATTATAGTATCAGTCCTGGGATTCTCGCTTGAGCGATGGATTCTCGCCTGGGCGAGAAAGGCTCACCTGGGAGGGTGAAATCCTGGGCTATACTAGAGGATTCTCGCCTGAGTGAGGGTTTGCTCGCTTGAGCGAGAGTGGTCTCGCCTGGGTGAGAAAAGTGACATTTTGGACCTGTCGAGGCTGTAAGATCCTCGCTTGAGCGAGAGATGCCTCGCCTAGGCAAGAGTTTCCCTCGCCTAGGTGAGAGGGTCAGATCTGAGTTTTTAAAATAGGCGGGATTTTCTCGCTTGAGCGAGAATGGGCTCGCTTAAGCGAGAACCCGACGAGTGCATTAAATGAGAGAAACCCCAAATACATTTTTAGGTTAAGATTTGAAGAGAGGTGAGAGAAGAGAGCATTTCCAAGATCTGGTCTTAGATCTGGTCATATAAAACCAACCAAGACAGTATTTTCACTTTCTCTTAGATCTGGTCTTTCCATATGAGAGACCCGTATAAGTGAGAGTGATGGTTAAAAGAATCTTTTCATAATGGAAGCGTCATTATAGATAAGTTATCAATTTTTATCCTTCTTTTACACTAATTTTTTCAACCCCATTGTTAAAATTGGAATTTCTCTAAGAAAAAGATAGAAGAATGAATGGAATATAGAAATGAATTCCAAGGTCAAGTGATCTTGAATGAAATCTTATTCAATCAGAATCAATCTTCCAGAGGAAGTTACAAGTTCATAAGTGTTGTGTTACAGATTGCTCCAATCTGTTTCTCTCCCTTATTTTCTAACTTCTCAAAAACTAACTTCCTATCTCAAGTAATTTCTATTTATAGAATATACATTTGCAGCTCTAACTAACCAAAACAGAAAAATAACTACTTTTCTCTTTAAGAAACTACTTTATTCCTTCTTACATACACGTGCTTAATGGGAAGTCTCTCCCTCTTCCTATCACCTATCCCCACGTCAAACTTTAAAAGTATCCTTTTGTTCAAAACCAAAGACTGTGTTATTTTCAATTTAGGGCAGTTTTAGATCACATGGAAGTTATCATTCAATCACATTAATCATATCAATCAACAACAATCATCAAAGGTCCATTCATTCGAGTTCACAAAAGTTGATGGATTTTATGCCATCCCAATCGAAATAAGAAATCATGAGTAGTACAATAGAACATTTGTGCATGGGTCTTAACCCTTATTCCATTGCTTTCAAATGATCATATATTACTCATCTCATACATAATGTACATACATATATATAAATATACACATACATACATACTTTGAAGCATATCTATATAAGTCAGCATATTCACATTAATAATATTACAATTGACATGAGTTTCATGCATCACATAGAATATTTTTAGCCAATCGTACATGCATCTCCCCTAACCTTAACATCACAGACAAGAAACCAAGACTTTTTGGGACAATCAAATCAATATAGCCTTATAAGCATTTTTGGACTTAGATGCTAAAATATTATGAAGTTGTTAGAATTATATGTCAAAGTATTCTATAAAAAAAATCAGAATAGACACTAAAATGTTATGATATTGTTAGACTTAGATGTGAGAGCGTTCTTTCAAAAAACATTTTCACATTTAGATGATGAAATGTTATGATGTTGTTGGATTTAGACGCTAGAGAATTCTTTAAAGAAAACTATTTTGGACTCGTATGCTGAAATGTTATGATGTTGCAGGAAATAGAAGTGAGAGCATTCATTCAGGAAAAAATATCGGACTCGAATGCTGAAATATTATTATGTTGTTTGACTTACACATAGAGCATTATTTCAAAACAGATTTTCGAACATAGACGCCAAAATTTTATAATGTTGCAAGAATTAGACGCCATAACATTCTTTATAAAACATTTTTGGACTGAGATGCCAAAATGTTATGACATTGCTAAACTTAGATGTCAGAGCATTCTTTCAAAATATATTATTGGATTTCAACACCAGAATATCTTATCAGCATGCTCAGACTCATACGTTAAAACATTGATGAGATCATTGTTTTCCCAATTTCCGATGTATCAGACCTATGTTATTGGTTTTATTTATTTTCCTGAATTCTGGAAGTACCTCGACGTGCATCTTCGATATTTTTGTTTCCCTTGATTCTAGTAGTTTTCTAACCTACATGTTTTGTCAGTGGTAAGGTTACACCTAAAATAATGTTTGTTGCAGGGTAGAGCGTCATGTAAAACAAACCACAAAAATATTTTCACTCTCTCTGAGATCTTGGCTTTCCAGATGAAAGACCAGTATAAGTGAGAGTAATGGTTAAAAGAACCTTCTGATAATGGAAGTGTCATTATAAGCAATTTATTATATTTTATCATTCTTTTACATTAATTTTTCGAACGTCACAAGTATCCTTTTGTTCAAAACTGAAAACTATGTTTTTTTTATAATTTGGGACATTTTTTTATCACATGGAAGTTATCATTCAATTATACCAATCCATAACAATCATCAAAGGTCGCTTCAGTTGAGTCCACAAAATTTGATGGATTTTATGTCATCTCAAAATAAAAAAGAAAGCATGAGTAGTAGTACGCTAGAGCATTTGTGCATGGGTCTTACCCTTATTCCACTGCTTCAAAATAAACATATATTACTCATCTTATACATACATACGTACATTCTTTGAAGCATATCAATATACAAGTCAATGCATATTCACATTAATAATATTACCATCAACATAATTTTCATGCATCACATAGAATACTCTCAAACAATCGTACATGCATCTTCCCTAATCATAACTTCACAGACGACCAACCAAGACTTTTTAGGACAATCGAAATACTATAGACTTATAAGAATTTTCGGATATTTACGCTAAAATATTATGAAGTTATTAGAATTATATGTCAGAGCATTCTATCAAGAAAAATTCAAAATTAGATGCCAAAATGTTACGACATTGTTGGACTTTGATGTTAGAGCATTCTTTCAAAAAACATTTTCGGACTTAGATGTCGAAATGATATAACATTGCTAGATTTAGATGTTAGAGCATTCTTTAAAGAAAAATATTTTGGACTCGTACATCGAAATGTTATGATGTTGCTGGAAATAGAAGTGAGAACGTTCCTTCAGGGAAAAAAACAATATCGAACTCAGACGCGGATATATTATTATGTTGTTAGACTTACACCATAGAGCATTGTTCCGAAAAACATTTTCGCACATAGGCGCTGTGACACCCTTAATTTAAGTCTTTCAAATTATAGTATCAGTCTTGTGATTCTCGCTTGAGCGAGGGATTGTCGCCTGGGCGACAGAGGCTCACCTGGGAGGGTGAAATTCTAGGCTATACTGAAGGATTCTCGCTTGAACGAGAGTTGCCTCGCTTGAGCGAGAGTGGTCTCGCCAGGACGAGAAAATTGACATATTGTAACGACCCGATTTTCTACCCTTGAAATTTTTTCCTTATTTAATCCAATTCCATGCATTTAACGATAAGTCATAATTACCAAGTGAATAAATTTATTTAAAAGATCTTTCTTTTCATCCTCACACCCGATCTATGAACCAAAAGTACATACACAATCCGATAGCAGAAAAACATAATTCATATTAGTATAACCTAGTAACTACAGCATACAATTAGCTATTGGTTTCCAAAACACCCATAGCTACATATATCCCGAGTTACTAGACTCCATGATCAAAATCATGTACAAAATAGTATTCATAGTACAATTAGTTGATTCAATTACAATCAATTGAAGTTACAAAATAATGGATAAAGAGACATCAAAATAAAGGTCTTTAATCTCCTACTCAAAAATCATCCTTTCTCCGTCCACCTACCTGCAATGGGATTAACATTTACCATACACAAACAACACAAAGGAATAAGTCATTAACTTAATAAAATTTCAATGTAATTTAATCCACATTTAGTAGAGTTAAACAACGATATAAGTTAAGTCCACTTAAAATCATTTTCGTCATTTGTACATTTGAAAAACCATGCTACATAACTCGAGCTAGAGTCGCTAACCCATTCCGGTCGGCTAAAACGAGTTTTATTTTCATTGGCACTCCACCAATACATAAACCATAAATCCACCCGTCACCACTACAAACATACCCATATATATTTGTAGTGACTAAGTGATTTACCATTTATTACTTTGTTTCCGAGTTTTATTTCCATTGGCACTCCACCAATAAATAGACAATAAACGCACCCGACATCAGTACAGCATAGCGTATATGCCTGTAACTACAAAGTGACTTATAGTTTATTGTGTTATCCGAGTTTTATTTCCATTGCCACTTCACCAATAAATGGACAATACATGCACCCGACATCATTACAGCATAGCGTATATGCCTGTAACTACAAAGTGACTTACAGTTTATTGTTTTATCCGAGTTTTATTTCCATTGGAACTCCACCAATACTTAGTCAATAAATACACCCGACATCATTACAACATAACGTATATGCTTGTAACTTCAAAGTGACTTACAATTTATTGCTTTATTCCGAGTTTTATTTCCATTGGCACTCCACCAATAAAAAAATGATAAATACACCCGACATCATTACAAACATATCCACGTATGCTTATAACTACAAAGTGACTTACATTTCAGGATTTCATTTCGAGTCTTATTTCCATTGGTACTCCCCCAATAAGTAAACCGTAAATTCACTTCTAACCATTATCAACATACCTATATATGTTCATAATGATTAAGTGATTCACATTTTATCCATTATCCACGCATTTTCCAACACAATGCATAAATTAAAGACTTATCCTTACCTCGGTGAGTGTTGGGTTTGGTTTTTGGCGACTTCGTAAGTTCCACCGGCACCACCTCCAAACTTAGGATCTTTCCTCATTTCCACCACATAACACAATGTTAGTCATTCATTCCAAATAGTAAATAAATAACTTATATTGCATTATTCAACCATACAAGCCATTTATCACATTTTCAATGGTTCTATACTCTTTTCATTATGAGTTTTCAACCATCTAAAACATACATATCATCTCATATTTTAACATTATAAAGCAACTCGTCTTCTACCTTTAGCGTTTTACCCATTTTTCCCTCTAACCACATTTTCTCTCTCTAGGGTTTTGGGGTTTCCATGAGTCAACCCACAAACCCTTTCCATCCTTGGAATACTAACTCAAAACCAAGAGTTTACAAGGTACAAGCGACATAAAACGAACTATAACTCGAAAGAGAGAGTTTCCATGGTTTTACACACTTTGAGAAGAGATCCATAATACCAAAAATGGGTTCTCAAGAGAAGAAGAGAGTTAGGATAGAGAGTTTTATCTCTTCTCAAGCTCTTGAACAAGAATCAAAGCTCCTAGACCTTGGGAATGCTCTCTTCTCTCCTCTCTTCAATTCTTAACCTAAAAATGTATTAGGGGTATCCATCATTTAATGTTCTCGTCGGGTTCTCGCTTAAGCGAGCTTTCTCTCGCTCAAGCGAGAAAATCCCGCCCATTTTAAAAACTCAACTCTGACCCTCTTGCTCAAGCGAGGGATTCTTGCTCAAGCGAGAATCTCACAGTGTCAACAGCCCCAAAATGCCATTTCTTGCCGAGGCGAGACAACTCTCGCTCAGGCGAGAATTCTCCAGTATGGCCCATGATTTCACCCTCCCAAGTGAACCTCTCTCGCCCAAGCGAGAATCTCTCGCTCAAGCGAGGATCCCAGGACTGATACTATAATTTTAAAGACTTAAAATTTGGGGTGTTACAATCCTCGCCCTCTTATAAGAATTTTCGTCCCCGAAAATTAAACATACCTCGATTCGAACAAATGAGGGTAATCCTCCCTCATCTCTTGCTCAACTTCCCAAGTAGCGTCTCCTTCATCCACTTGACTCCACAACACCTTTACCAAGGAAATCTCCTTGCCTCTCAATCTCTTTACACTGGTATCCATGATTCTCACGGGCAACGTTGCAAAAGTCAAATTATCCTTCAACTCTATCTGATCGGACTCAACCACATGAGATGGATCTCCAACATATTTCCTTAACTGAGACACATGAAACACATTATGGAGATTGGACAACAACGGAGGTAAAGCAATATGATACGCTACCGGCCCAATTCTCTTCAATATCTGATACGACCCGATAAATCGAGGAGTCAGGTTATGGGACTTCAACACTCTACCGATACCGGTAGTCGGAACAACTCTCATGAATACATGATCTCCCTTGTTAAATTCAAGAGGTTTCCGCCTCTTATCATAATAGCTCTTCTGTCGACTTTGGGCGATTCTCATATGTTCCCAGATTTTCTTGATCTTATCCGTCGTCTCCTGTACCAGTTCGGATCCCAATATCAAGTTCTCCCCAGTTTCAAACCAACTCACTGGAGTTCGGCACTTCCTACCATACAACACCTCATAAGGTGCAATCCCAATACTCGAATGGAAGCTATTGTTGTAGGTAAATTCGATCAACGGCAACATGCTATCCCAACTCCCTGGTTGTTCTAAGACACAAGCCCTTAAAAGGTCCTCTAATGACTGTATTGTCCTTTCTGATTGACCGTCCATTTGTGGATGATAAGCTGAACTCAGCTTCAACTTAGTTCCAAAAGTGGTTTGCAAACTAGTCCAAAAGTTTGAAGTGAAACGGCAGTCCATATCCGACACAATGCTTGACGGTATTCCATGCAACCAAACAATTTCCCGGATATACAATTCTGCCAACCTCTCCAAAGAGTACCTGATGTTCATAGGCAGAAAGTGAGCAGATTTAGTTAACCAATCCACGATCACCCATATCGAATCATATCCTCTCTGAGTCTTCGAAAAACCAGACACAAAATCCATGGAGATACTATCCCACTTCCAAACGGGAATTTCTAGGTATTGTAACTCTCCCGCTGGTCGTTGATGCTCAATTTTTGCTTTCTGGCATATCAAACAACTCGAAACATATGACACCACATCTCTCCTCAATCCAGACCACCAAAACAACTTCTTCAAGTCTTGGTACATTTTCGTTGTCCCGGGGTGAAAGCTCATCTTGCTCTTATGGGACTCCTCCAAAATACTATTCTGTAGCCCTTCATCACGAGGCACACACACTCTTCCCTTGTAACGCATCATCCCACTAGAGTCCGTTACAAAGTCGGTTTCCTTTCCACTCATCATCAAATCCCATTTGCCCATCAACTCAGTATCTCCAACTTGCATTACTCGGATTTGATCAAATAGTTCGTTCGTGACCTTCAACATACCCAATATCATACTGAGGTTTCATTTGGACGTCTAGGTTCATATCCCTGAACTCCTCTATCAGCTTCCCTTCCCTAATCATCAAAGCTGACATGTGCAAAGATTTCCGACTGAGTGCATCGGCTACTACATTAGCCTTCCCTGGGTGGTACTGCAATCCAAAATCATAGTCCTTTAAAAATTTCATCCATCTCCTCTGTCTCATATTCATCTCTTTTTGATCAAACAGATATTTCAAACTCTTGTGGTTGCTGTACACCACAAACCTTATACCATAGAGATGGTGCCTCAAAAATTTCAAAGCGAAGACCACTGCAGCCAATTCTAAATCATGTGTAGGGTATTTCTGCTCATGTGTTCTTAACTGACATGAAGCATAGGCAACCACTTTCCCCTCTTGCATCAGGACACAACCCAAACCTTGCTTGGAAGCATCGCAATAAACATTGAAATCCTTACCCATACAAGGAAGAACCAACACTGGCGCCATAATCAACCTTCGTTTCAACTCTTGAAAGCTTTCTTCGCAACGGAGTGTCCACACATACGGTTCTCCTTTCCTAGTAAGCTTAGTCAATGGTAGGGCCAACTTCGAAAATCCCTCAATGAATTTCCGATAATAGCCTGCCAAACCCAGGAAGCTCCGGATCTCAGTAACCGACTTGGGCACGACCCATTCCATAATCGCTTCAACTTTTGAAGGATCCACAGCTACCCCTTCCTTGGTTATCACATGCCCAAGAAAGTTCATCGACTCCAACCAGAAATCACACTTAGACAATTTAGCATACAGCTGGTTCTTACTTAGGAGTTCTAGAAAAATCCTCAGGTGCTCTGCATGTTCCTCTCGGCTTTTGGAGTAAACTAGAATGTCATCAATAAATACCACTACAAATGAATCCAAATACGGATGGAAAACCCAATTTTTGTAGTCGGTAAATATTGCTGGAGCATTCGTTACGCCAAAAGGCATGACCAAATATTCAAAATGTCCATACCTTGTCCTAAAAGCAGTCTTTGGAATGTCATCTGTTTTCACCCGAAGTTGAGGGTAACGCGATTGAAGATCAATCTTGGAAAACACTACCGCCCCTCTCAACTGATCCATCAAGTCATCAATCCGAGGCAATGAGTATTTGTTCTTAATCGTAACCTTGTTCAACTGCCTGTATTCGGTACACAATCGCATACTACCGTCCTTCTTCTTAACTAGCAAAACAGGTGCGCCCCACGACGAGACACTCGGGCGAATAAATTTCTTAGCCAACAATTCCTCAACCTGCTTTTTCAGCTCAGCTAACTCTAACGGTGCCATTCTATAAGGAGCTATAGAGATGGGTCCCGTTCCCGACACTAAATCAATGGAGAATTCAACTTCTCTCACTGGAGGGAATTCCGGAATATCACCAGGAAAGACTTCCGGAAACTCACTAACTATCGTAATGTCCTCAACCTTGGATTTTTCAATACCTTCCAGGGACGCCAACAACATGAACACCGCCCTTCCTTCCTTACAGGAAGTTCTGACTTCCTTTGCCGACATCGGCTTCATACAACCGACCTCCTCCGAAATCCCATATGGATTTCCAAACATCACGGTCTTATCAGCACAATTAAGCACCACATGATTTGCTGACAACCAGCCCATCCCCAGAATCAAATCTAACTGGGATAGTGGTAAGCAGATTAAATCCACGGTAAAATCCCTACCGTTTACCACCACCGGACACTGAGACACAACTTTCGACACCACCACAGGAACATCACTTGGGGTGGACACGACCAAGTCGAAAGGCAACGGTTCAGTTTGTTAATTCAGTCTATCCACACAGTCAATAGATACAAAGGAGTGTATCGCTCCCGAATCAAACAACACTAAAAGGGGAATACCTGACACCATGCAATTACCTTTAATTAGGCCATCTACGCCCGATGTCTCTGCACCACTAATGGTGAACACTCTGGCAGTGGATCGAGGTCGTTCAACCCTCATAGCATTCACGCTCTATGGTAGCTTAGGACAATTCCTTCGAATATGTCCAACTTCCTTGCAATAAAAACAAGTAAGGGCCATTCCGGGGCACGAGTCTCCGACATGAGTTCGGCCACCTTTGTTGCACGGAGAGGGAGTGTTCAACCGTGACCCTCCAGCAGTGACATGAGTCCTCGACCCATGCGAAGGATAACTCCGATTACTCGTCGGAGGGAAGTAAGGCTTCCTTTCCTCATGAAACGCCTTCCCTTTCCCTTTTCCGTGTGGAAAGTTTCGTTGAGGCCCAAAGTGTTTGGGAGGAACCACCCTAGATCTGGCTGCTTCATCAGCTGCCAAATCATCTTCATACACCCTACACTTGTTCACCAGGGTAGGGAAATCAGCAATCTCTTGGTGTGCAAACATACTTTTCAACTTGGGCTTCAAACCCGATTCGAACTTGGTGCATTTGGACCTTCCGTCCATTTCCAACTCGGCATAGGGGCAAAACCGAGCCAACTCTTCAAACTTGGCCGCATAGTCTCCTACTGACATGTTCCCCTGTTCCAGCTTCAGGAATTCCATTTCCTTCTTCATTTTCAAATCAGCGGGAAAGTACTTGTGTAGGAACTTCTCCTTGAAGGTACCCCAAGAGATCAATCGTCCTTCAGCTTCCATCTGTCGCCGAGTATACTCCCACCAGTTCTCAGCCTCGGTCACCAACATGTAAGTTGCACAGGTTAGCTTCTGAGCCTTACTGCAGTTCATGGCTCTGAAGATCCGCTCTACCCCTTGGATCCACTCAATGGTAACTTTAGGAGAAAATCCCCCTTGGAACTGAGTGGGGTTCCTCCTGCAGAACTCATCTAAGCCTCGATATTCTGCCGGCCCAGGTGGAACTAGTGGATGTGGATTCGGACTTGGTGTCGGATTCTGGTTCAGATTCTGCAAGTTCTCGTTGACCTGCTATAGCGCCGCCACCATTTGAGCTAATAAATCATTCGGGACATTCTGACTCGCCCCTCTTCCTCTTCCTCTTCCTGCCATGAGTACATGTACTCACTCAATTGTTAGTAAGCGAATTTGTATAAACACGGTGCACACAACACTTAACATTTAGCATCATTCAAACAACTTCAGCACATAAAGGATACAAAGAAGCATGCAAGGCCATATCCTAGGTCGCAGGATTAACTATGCTCTGATAACATATTGTAACGACCCGATTTTATACCCTTGAAATTTTTTCCTTATTTAATCCAATTCCATGCATTTAACGATAAGTCATAATTACCAAGTGAATAAATTTATTTAAAACATCTTTCTCTTCATCCTCACACCCGATCTATGAACCAAAAGTACATACACAATCCGATAGCAGAAAAACATAATTCATATTAGTATAACCTAGTAACTACCACATACAATTAGCTATGGGTTTCCAAAACACCCATAGCTACATATATCCCGAGTTACTAGACTCCATGATCAAAATCATGTACAAAATAGTATTCATAGTACAATTAGTTGATTCAATTACAATCAATTGAAGTTACAAAATAATGGAAAAAGAGACATCAAAATAAAGGTCTCTAATGTCATACTCAAAAATCATCCTTTCTCCGTCCACCTACATGCAATGGGATTAACATTTACCATACACAAACAACACAAAGGAATAAGTCATTAACTCAATAAAATTTCAATGTAGTTATTCCACGTTTAATAGAGTTAAACAACGATATAAGTTAAGTCCACTTAAAACCATTTCCGTCATTTGTACTTTTGAAAAACCATGCTACATAACTCGAGCTAGAGTCGCTAACCCATTCCGGTCGGCTAAAACGAGTTTTATTTTCATTGGCACTACACCAATACATAAACCATAAATCCACCCATCATCACTACAAACATACCCATATATATTTGTAGTGACTAAGTGATTTACCATTTATTACTTTGTTTCCGAGTTTTATTTCCATTGGCACTCCACCAATAAATAGACAATAAACGCACCCGACATCATTACAGCATAGCGTGTATGCCTGTAACTACAAAGTGACTTACAGTTTATTGTGTTATCCGAGTTTTATTTCCATTGCCACTTCACCAATAAATGGACAATACATGCACCCGACATCATTACAGCATAGCGTATATGCCTGTAACTACAAAGTGACTTACAGTTTATTGTTTTATCCGAGTTTTATTTCCATTGGAATTCCACCAATACTTAGTCAATAAATGCACCCGACATCATTACCACATAACATATATGCTTGTAACTACAAAGTGACTTACAATTTATTGCTTTATTCCGAGTTTTATTTCCATTGGCACTCCACCAATACAAAAATGATAAATACACCCGACATCATTACAAACATATCCACGTATGCTTATAACTACAAAGTGATTTACATTTCAGGATTTTATTTCGAGTCTTATTTCCATTGGTACTCCCCCAATAAGTAAACCGTAAATTCACTTCTAACCATTATCAACATACCCATATATGTTCATAATGATTAAGTGATTCACATTTTATCCATTATCCAAAACAGAAAATCCACGCATTTTCCAACACAATGCATAAATTAAAGACTTATCCTTACCTCGGTGAGTGTTGGGTTTGGTTTTTGGCGACTTCGTAAGTTCCACCGGCACCACCTCCAAACTTAGGATCTTTCCTCATTTCCACCACATAACACAGTGTTAGTCATTCATTCCAAATAGCAAATAAATAACTTATATTGCATTATTCAACCATACAAGACATTTATCACATTTTCAATGGATCTATACTCTTTTCATTATGAGTTTTCAACCATCTAAAACATACATATAATCTCATATTTTAACATTATAAAGCAACTCGTCTTCTACCTTTAGCGTTTTGCCCATTTTTCCTCTCTAACAACATTTTCTCTCTCTAGGGTTTTGGGGTTTCCATGAGTCAACCCACAAACCCTTTCCATCCTTGGAATACTAACTCAAAACCAAGAGTTTACAAGGTACAAGCGACATAAAACGAACCATAACTCAAAAGAGAGAGTTTCCATGGTTTTACACACTTTGAGAAGAGATCCATAATACCAAAAATGGGTTCTCAAGAGAAGAAGAGAGTTAGGATAGAGAGTTTTACCTCTTCTCAAGCACTTGAACAAGAATCAAAGCTCCTAGACCTTGGGAATGCTCTCTTCTCTCACCTCTCTTCAATTCTTAACCTAAAAATGTATTTGGGGTTTCCATCATTTAATGTTCTCGTCTGGTTCTCGCTCAAGCGAGAAAATCCCGCCCATTTTAAAAACTCAACTCTGACCCTCTCGCTCAAGCGAGGGATTCTCACTCAAGCGAGAATCTCACAGTGTCAACAACCCCAAAATGCCATTTCTCCCGACGAGTGCATTAAATGAGAAACCCCAAACACAATTTAGGGTTAGAAATTGAAGAGTGGTGAGAGAAGAGAGCTTTTCCAAGGGCAAGGAGCTTTGATACTCATCTAGAAGCTTGAGAAGAGGTAAAAATCTTGATTCTAACTCTCTTCTTCCCTTCGAAACTTGTTTTGGGTATGTTGGATCTCTTCTCAAAGTGTGAGAAACCATGGAAACTCATCCTTTAGAGTTATGGTTCGTTTTATGTTGTTTTTCTTTTGAAAACTCTTAGTTTAGAGTTGGTATTTAGTGAATGGACAGGTTTTGTGGGTTGATTCGTGAAAACCCCAAAACCCCAAAAATGAATATGTGTCAAAAAGGGAAAATGGGTAAAATGGTAGATGGAAAATATGAGTAAGGGTTCTAATGCAAAAATAGAAAGTAAATATGCATGTTTTAATATGCATGTTTTAACCCACCCCGACACCCACCAAGGTAAGGAGAAGTTGTTAATTACATATGACGATAGAAAATGTGTGGAATTTCTGAATATGTATATGATTTGAGAATGACTTGCCCTACGTGGTAATGTGAATGACTTGTCCTACGTGGTATTGTGAATGACTTGCCCTACGTGGTAATGTGAATAACTTGCCCTACGCGGTAATGTGAATAACTTGCCCTACGCGATATTGTGATTGAGCACTACATGGTATTGTGAATGACAAGCCCTACGTGGTATTGTGAATGACTTGCCCTATGTGGTATTGTGTATGACTTGCCCTACGTGGTATTGAATTGTATGTCTTGCCCCATGTGGTAATGAAAAGGTAAATATATATGTGGAAGGTAACGATATGGTGTGGTATTGATGAGTAAAGTGATAAGGTATGGTAGGGATGAATGTATAGACAAAAGATGATGAATGAGATAGTATGAGATGGGCATTATGATATGTTGATTTTATATTTGAACACCAAGTCGTTTATTTAAACCTTTTAAAATGTGGATTATCGCTTAATGATATTTATTGAATTAATGACTTACTCCTTTGTATGTTTTGTATATTTGTCATCGATAATCCCATTGCAGGTAGACAAGTAAATTGAGGAGGCATGGGTTTGACGCCTTAGGAGCTTAAACCTGGATTCTTCTGTTTACGCCTTTTTGCATCATGATTGAATATTTTGTGGACTTGTATTTGTAACTATGACCGCTATCATTCTTTTTGGATAATTGTAACTCTGGATATTTATAGCTTTAGGTATTTTGGAAACCCATAGCTAGTTGTATGCGGTAGTTACCCGAATGCATTAATATGAATTATGTTTTTATGTCAAATAAATGTGTATGTCATTATGAGTTCATGGTTTGAGTGAGGAAGGGGAAGCGAGATTTTAACATAGGGTTTCGATTGGTAAATGTAAAATATTGGAAAATGTATGAAATTGGATTAAAATAAGAAAAAAAATTCAAGGGTAGAATTTGGGTCCTTACAGGCGCCAAAATTTTATAATGTTGCAAGACTTAGACGCCAAAGCATTCTTTAAAAAAACATTTTTGAACTCAAACGCCAAAAATGTTGATGTTATTGGACTTAGATGTGGGAGCATTCTTTCAAAATACATTAATGGACTTTGACACCAGAATATCTTATCAACATGTTCAAACTCATACGCCGAAACATTGATCTCTTAATTTCCGACAATGTCTGTAACGACCCGATTTTATAACCCAATTTTTTTTTAAAACTTTATTAAATGTAAATATTAGTTAAGTTTCCCAATTCAAAATGCGGAAATAATCAATAATATATTTTCATCGGAAACATTACATCACCTTCTACTTTAATCCATAATTCATATAATTATCATTTGTTTCAATTACAACACTGTTAAAGGTAATATGCTAATTCTTATTACATCTTTTGAAAGAGATCATTTATACAACATAGTTACTTCAACATATTCCTCATATTACATACATTATACAAATACAATTTTGGAATACAAAAACGACTACTCCAGTCTATACTCCCATCAGCAAACATCCACAACGCAACAACAACATCCTGAACTCATATATAACATATAGACAAGGAAAAGCAGAGGGAGTAAGAACCAACTACGGCGACCGTAGCGTGGATGGGCAGGTCACAATTCCATACCACGAAGGGCAGGTCTAAATTCCATACCACGAAGGGCAGGTCACAATTCCATACCACGAAGGGCAGGTCTAAATTCCATACCACGAAGGGCAGGTCACAATTCCATACCACGAAGGGCAGGTCAATCTCCATACCACGAAGGGCAGGTCAATCTCCATACCACGAAGGGCAGGTCAAACTCCATACCACGAAGGGCAGGTCAAACTCCATACCACGAAGGGCAGGTCAATCTCCATACCACAACATCAATCACAATATAATATTTCCACTGCATTATTCTAACATTGCAACTTCCTCAAAACACAAGACACCACATCAATGTCATAAACATAATGTATCTCATATCCTACCACAACAAAACCACTGACAACATCATCATCACATAATATAATTATGTGCATTTATCACCAACAAGCGGTTCATCACAAAATCATTATTACAAATAAACCCACATATGTTTATAGCAAATAAGCGACTCACAACTTAATCATTTTCATAGACATACTCGTCTCCACATTTAACAAATCAACAACTCATCACACAATCATTGATACAAACACACCCATATATGTTTATAGAAAATCAACCATCCATAACACAACATTATCATAAATAAACCACACACAACATATTCTTCATCATATAACACATTAACGTTAGAACCATCTTCTCACATGGGCCATAAACACCCAAAACAGTTTCTATCCGTTAATATGCTCCGATTCTTGAGGGAAATCGGAGAATGATGACTCTAATGAATTACTCTAAGACCACAATGGTCTTCTCCCTCACCTTAGGTTGCGTAAGCTCCGTTGCTCCGCAAAAGAGCCACATCTCCCTTCATCTCCTCCAACCTCCATTGTTGCTTTTTCACCTCCAAGCTTTTCCAAATGTGTGACCATGAAGCAAGAGGAAGGTTTTGATGAGTTTTGAGGCTTAGTGGAGGTAAAAATGGTCCATTTGGGTGGAGCCACTGTTGGGAGAGAAATGGGGAGAAAGAAAATGAAGATTAGGGTTTCTAGGTCCCCTTTTATTCACTTTTATAGTCACAGCGATAAGTGTAATCGATTACAAGTATAGTGTAATCGATTACACAGTGTAAATTACAGAGGCATCTTCGCGATGTAATCGATTACCAACATGGTATAATCGATTACATTAATACGATATAATCGATTACCAGAAGTGTGTAATCGATTACCCAGTGTAAATTACAAAGGCATTGTCGTGATGTAATCGATTACCAACATGGTGTAATCGATTACATTGTGTCAGATGTACATATCTGTTGCTTTTCATCATGTAATCGATTATCAGGACTGTGTAATCGATTATATTACCCAAAATTGCCAAGTATAGCCCGAGATTTCACCCTCCCAGGTGAACCTTTCTCGCTCAAGCGAGTACCTCTCGCTCAAGCGAGGATCTGAGGACTGATACTATAATTTTAAAGACTTAAAATTTGGGGTGTTACAATGTCGGACCTATGTTCTTAATTTAATTCATTTTCCCAAATTTTGGGAGTATCTCAACAAGCATCTTTGGTATTTTTGTTTCCCTTCTTTCTGACAGTAGCCTTACCTACAAGTTGTGTTGATGTTTGTTGCAAGGAAGAGCATCATGTAAAACCAACCAAGACAATATTTTCACTTTATCCGAGGTCTTGGCTTTCCAGATGTGAGACCAAGTATAAGTGAGAGGGATGGTAAAAAGAATCTTATGATAATGAAATAACTATAGGCTTATAAGCATTTTCAGAATTAGACGCTAAAATATTATGAAGTTGTTGGAATTAGATGTTAGAGCATTCTATCAAAAAAATCAGAATTAGACGCCAAAATGTTACGACATTGCTAGACTTATATGTTGGAGCTTTCTTTCAAAAAACATTTTCGGATTTAGATGCCGAAATGTTATGACGTTGTTGGATTTAGACATTAGAGCATTCTTTAGAGAATAGTGCATGATTTCCCCAACCAGGGTTGTATGTGCTCGATGATGAATCGTAATTTTGCTGCTGTTGTGGAGGTCTGTTGTTGTAGACGTTTGCAACATAAGCTTCAGGATGGTCACTAGTAAGGTTGGAAACAGGTCAGATCATATCAGGCTTTGCCTTAAACAGGCCAAGCCTATATAGTATATAAGAGTTTGGGTCTGGCCTGTTAGCCTATTTAAAAGATTTCAAAGCCTAGGTCTGGCCTGTTTAAAAGTATGGTCTGGCCTGTTAGCTTGTTTAAAGGCTTATTAAGAAATTATGTACAAACTAGAAAAACAATTATAATTATAGAAATTAGTGTGAATTTTTTTGCATTGTTATCACAATTATTTTCATCATCTTTCAATGTAACATAATGTATTCGAATGATTTGTGGTGTCTTTGAGGTTAGAATATACACAACAATGTCTTTTAATATCATAGTAAAATATGATATTGTTCTAATATTTAACATGAGTTGGGTTATGTACTTAAGCCCAAGTCTCAACAATTAAATATTCAAGTATTAAATAGCTTAATCTCTAAGTCCCACTGGATTTACATAAAAAATTTATTATTTAGTTTTTTTACATATTATAAAAATAATTTATAAATATATAATAACATTACATAGGTCGACCTGTTAGACTTAATAGGCTTTTTAAAAGGCCTGAGCTTGACCTATTTTGGTTAAATAGGCTTTTGGAGAAGACCGAGTCTGGCCTGTTTACAAAAAAGGCCTCCACTGGACTGACCTGTTATAGGCCAGGTAATAGGCCCCTAATAGGCGGTCTAGCGTGTTTCCATCCTTAGTTACTAGTTATGATTTCCATAGACTCTTGTAAGTGAAGGTTTTTGCTGATTCATGGCTAACTGAGTGATCAAGGTGGAGAGGGAATCAATTTCGCTCTTAATATTGTCTTGTCTTGCTACATTTGTCCCAACATCATGGATACTTCTGACAACTATAGCATCACTTCTCCTTCCATTGAATTGTTGAGAATTGGAAGTCATCTTCTCAATCAAACTTTTGGCTTCTAAAGGAGTCATGTCTCCAAGTGCACCACTAGCAACATCAATGATACTTCTATCCATGTTATTCTGACCCTCATAAAAATATTTAAGGAGGAGTCACTACGCCAGATATATAAATTAACAGCGCACAATTTCAAGGATAAAACAGCGCTTCTGGACGCTGTCTATGTGAGTGAAGTAGTAGATGATATGTTTTAACAGCGCTTATGCGGATGCTGTTGTATGTCAAATATACAAAAATGTCACCTCCAACAAGCGCTGTTATATATGTATATGACTTTTAACAACTCTCATCACGAGTGCTGTTGATATGTCACACTTAACAACACTCATTTAACCGCACTCATATTAAATAATGCAAGATATCTTTCAGACATTTTATCAAACACATAAGAAGCTTCAATATAATAAGAATGAAATCAAACTATTGCGTGAATATGTCTCTGTTAACCATATGCAGTAATGAAAAGGACGAATGTAATG
The DNA here is from genome assembly GCA_009771035.1 of Lupinus albus. NCBI lineage: Eukaryota > Viridiplantae > Streptophyta > Magnoliopsida > Fabales > Fabaceae > Lupinus > Lupinus albus. The sequence continues at coordinate 10,286,134 of CM020001.1, read as the reverse complement.
AAGATGTAGAGGACAAATCCATGATTTTCTACTATCCCTTAACCGAAGAAATAAGAGGACATAAAGATATGGTCAAATTCAATATAATAAGAATGAAATAAAAAATTACATAGAAAATATGAATGAAAAATTAATAACCAAATACAAGAAATACATATCGGGATTGCAAGTTTGGTAAATCAACAACAACTTCACGTAGATTCAACATTGACATTTCCTGTAATATAAAATAAGAAGATAACGTATATGTCAATGCAAGAATAAAAGATGAATCAAAGAGAATGATTCATCTTATGCTCAAATAGAGAAAACGTGTGCTAATAACTTGTTTGAAGAGAGAAACTGAGAGAAGAAGAGTAAGAGCTGAATGATATGTGTATTATTGTGTATGAGGTTTTGTTTTTAAATCTACAAAGATTCACTCGTACAAAAAAAAATGTATGACTTTTAACAACACTCTCTAAAAATACGCTGTTAAATGTGTGACTTTTTAGTTACTCTAACATTATCAAAACACATTAACTATAAAACTTGTATAATAAAAAAGCAATAGTAAAAAATGTTTTATTTTTAATTTCAGGGTGCACCTTTCTAATGTAGTGAGAAATGTGCACCCTGAAATTAAAAAAAAACATTTTTTACTATTTCTTTTTTATTTTACAAGTTTTATAGTGAATGTGTTTTGATAATGTTAAAGTAGCAACAACACATATTGTAGCAAGTGTTGTATAAGATAAAAAATCAACCTCGAATATTGAAGATTGTATTGTAGAAGATATCTCATCAACAACGTAAACAAAAAACAGGCGTTGTTAAATATATTCTTATTAACAGCACAACGAAAAAGAGCGTTGTAAAGAGTGCACATTTGCGGTTGTGTTGTTGATGTTATATTCGCCTATCAATATTAATAGCGATTTCTTAAAGATGTGCTGATTATTTTCCTTTGCCTCGAATTTAACAGCATTATTCTAGGATGCGTTGTTGAAAAATCACTTTTAAAGACGTTTTATGGCGTAGTGAGTTGCGCAGAGATCTGATGATGAGGGCAATATGCACACGATCTCTTAAACCTCTCCCAACACTCATATATGCTCTCACCATGTTGCTGCCTAATTCCAGAAATGTCTTTTCTGATTGTAGTGGCACTGGAGGGTGGGAAGAATTTACCAATGAATGTGCTCTTCAAGTCACCCCAACTTGTAATGGATCCAGGAGCCAAGTAATACAACCATTCTTTTGCAGGGCCTTCGAGTGAATGAGGGAAAGTATAACGATCCAAATTCTAGCCTCGAATATTTTTTTCTTTTTTTATTTATTCTTTTTACATACATTCTCCTATTCTAACAATTACATTTTAACATATTCATTCCTTGTTGCCTTATTCACATTCGTTCGATATAACAGAAAATCATAAGTCATATATTTCTTTCCTCGGTAATTACCGCATATGAATAGTTATGGGTTTCGAAAACACCCATAGCTGCTAATATCCAGTATTACACAAAAATGTAGTATATCAAATAGTTATGAATACAATCATCCAAGTAACAATCTACATCACAAAAAGCAAAATAAAGGATCCAAGTCCTAAGCTCCTAAGGCCCCGAACTAAGCATCCTCAACTATCTTGTTTACCTGCAGAGGATTATCAATGGCAAATACAAGCAACAAACAAAGGAGTAAGTCATCAAAACAACAAATACCATTATGAGATAATCCACATTTTGAAGGGGTTAGTAAATCATTTTGAAATTAACTTTCTTTGCTGCATAACTTGAGCCGAAGTCGCTACACCCTTTAAGTGTAGCTAAAAATAGATTCCCTTTTCTTTAAAGACGAAAACGTGCTACATGTACTCGAGTCGGAGTCTCGCTTATATACTCAAGTCAGAGTTTCGCTTATATACTCAAGCTAGAGTTTCGCTTATATACTCAAGCCAGAGTTTCGCTTATATACTCAAGCCAGAGTTTCGCTTATATACTCAAGCCAGAGTTTCGCTTATATACTTAAGCCAGAGTCGTTAACCATTCATGGTCGGCTAAAAATATATTTTCCTTTCCTTGATTTCACCATTTCTCATTTCCCGTAAATCTACGCCCACTTTATTATAAACACACCCATATATGTTTATACTAAATGCGTAATTCACAACTCAATCATTGCATAACCAGAAAATACACACATTTTCCATTTCCCGTAAATCTACGCCCACTTTAGTATAAACACACCCATGTATGTTTATACTAAATGCATAATTAATCATTGCATAACCAGAAAATACACACATTTTCCGTTTCAAATGCACAAATAAAGACTTATCCTTACCGCGGTGAGTGTTAGGTTTGGTTCTTGGCAACTTCACAAGTTCCACCGACACCGCCGCCAACTTTAGGATCTTTCCTCATCCCCACCATATAACACAATGTTAGTCATTTATTCCAAATATCATATAAACAACTTATATTGCATTATTTAACCATACAAGATATTTAACACATTTTCAATGTTTCAAAACTACTTCCATCATAAGTTTACAACATCTAAAACATACATCTTAATCACATATTTCAACATCAGAATGCTTAATCATCTTCTACCTCTAGCATTTTACTCATTTTCCTCTTTAACCACATTTTCACTTTAGGGTTTTGGGGTACTCATGAATCAACCCACAAACCCTTTCCATTCTTGAAATACTAACTCTAAACCAAGAGTTTACAAGATAAAAACAACATAAAACGAACCATAACTCAAAAGGATGAATTTCCATGGTTTCTCACATTTTGAGAAGAGATCCAACATACCCAAAATGAGTTTCAAAGAGAAGAAGAGAGTTAGAATCAAGAGTTTTACCTCTTCTCAAGCTCTTGGATGAGTATTAAAGCTCCTTGCCCTTGGAAAAGCTCTCTTCTCTCACCTCTCTTCAATTCTTAACCCTAAAATGTGTTTGGGGTTTCTCATTAAATGTTGTCTCATCGGGTTCTCGCTTAAGCGGGCTCTTTCTCGTTCAAGCGAGAAAATCCCGCCCATTTTAAAAATTCAGATCTGACCCTCTCGCCCAAACGAGGCATCTCTCGCTCAAGCGAGGATCCTCTCACTCAAGCGAGAATCTTACAGCTTCGACAGGTCCAAAATGTCACTTTTCTCGCCCATGCGAGCCAACTCTCGCTCAGGCGAGAATTCTTCCGTATAGTCCAGGATTTCATCCTTCCAGTTTAGCCTTTCTCGCCCAGGCGACACCACTCTCGCTGAAGCGAGACAACTCTCGCTCATGCGAGAATCCTTCAGTATAGCCCAGGATTTCACCCTCCCAGGTGAGCCTTTCTCGCCCAGGCTAAAATCCCTCTCTCAAGCGAGAATCCCAGGACTGATACTATAATTTTAAAGACTTAAATTTAGGGAGTTACAATCCTCCCCCTCTTATAAGAATTTTCGTCCCCGAAAATTAAACATACCTTGATTCCACCTCCCAAGTAGCATCCCCTTCGTCTACTTGGCTCCACAATACTTTCGCTAAAGAAATTTCTTTGCCCTTTAGCCTTTTGACACTAGTATCCATGATTCTCACTACAAACGTTGTAAAAGTCAAATTATCCTTCAACTCTATCTGATCAGACTCGACAATAACGGAGGTAAAGTAATTCGATATGCTACCAGCCCAATTCTCTTTAACACTTAATACGGCCCAATAAATCGCGGAGTCAGTTTACGAGACTTCAACACTCTACCAATTCCGACAGTCGGGACTACTCACATGAAAACATGATCTCCCTCGTTAAACTCGAGATGTTTCCGCCTTTTATTATAATAGCTTTTCTACCGACTATGGGCGATTCTCATATTCTCCCTGATCTTCTTGATCTTGTCCATCGTCTCTTGGACCAGCTCGGGTCCCAATATCAAGTTCTCCCCAGTTTCAAACCAACTCACTAGAGTTCGGCACTTCCTACCATACAATGCCTCAAAGGGTGCCATCCCAATACTCGAATGGAAGCATTTGTTCTAGGTAAATTCAATCAAAGGCAACATGTCATCCCAACTCCCCGGTTGTTCCAAGACACAAGCACTCAAAAGATCCTCCAATGACTGTATTGTCCTTTCCGATTGACTGTCCGTTTGTGGATGATAAGCTGAACTCAACTTCAACTTAGTTCCCAATGCGGACTGTAAATTGTTCTAAAAGTTTGAAGTGAAACGGGGGTCCCTATCCGATACAATGCTTGACGGTATCCCATGCAAACGAACAATTTCTCGGATATAAAGTTCCGCCAATCGTTCTAGGGAGTATCTCATGTTCATCGGCAAGAAATGAGCAGACTTAGTCAACCGATCCACTATTACCCATATCGAGTCGTATCCTTTCTGAGTCTTCGGAAAACCCGATAAAAAATCCATGGAGATACTATCCTACTTTCATACGGGAATTTCTAGGGATTGTAACTCTCCTGCTGGTCGTTGATGCTCAATCTTGGCTTTCTGACATATCAAACAACTCGAGACATATGAAGCTACATCTCTCTTCAACCTAGACCACCACAACAATTTCTTCAAATCTTGGTACATCTTCGTCGTTCCCGGGTGAAAACTCATCTTGCTCTTATGGGACTCCTCAAAATACTATTTTTTAATTCCTCATCAAGAGGCACACACACTCTCCCTTTATAACGCAACATTCCACTAGGGTTCGATACGAAGTAGGTTTCCTTCCCGCTCATCATCAAATCTCGTTTGACCATTAGCTTTTTATCCTCAACTTGCATTACCCGGATTTTATCAAACAGTTCATTTGTGACCTTAAGCATTCCTAATATCACACTATGAGGCCTTATCTGAACCTCCAAGTTCATATCTCTGAACTCTTCAATCAGTTTCCCTTCTCTAACCATCAAAGCCGACACGTGCAAAGACTTCCGACTTAGGGCATCGGCCACCACATTGGCCTTACCTGGATGATACTACAACCCAAAATCGTAATCCTTAAGGAATTCCATCCACCTTCTCTTTCTCATGTTGAATTCCTTTTGATCAAACATGTACTTCAAACTCTTGTGGTCGCTGTATACCTCAAATCTCACGCCATAAAGATGGTGCCTCCAAATTTTTAAGGCAAAGACCACTATAGCTAATTCCAAATCGTGGGTAGGGTAGTTTTGTTCGTGCGTCCTCAACTATCGAGAAGCATAGGCAACAACCTTCCCTTCTTGCATCAACACACAACCCAAACCTTGCTTGGAAGCATCACAATATACACTGAAGTCCCAATCAGTACAAGGAAGAACTAACAATGGCGCCGTAGTCAACCTTCGTTTCAACTCTTGAAAACTTTATTCACAACGAAGTGTCCATACATACGGTTCTCCTTTCCTAGTGAGTTTGTCAATAGTAGTGCCAACTTCGAAAATCCCACAATGAATTTCCGATAATAACCCGCCAAACCATTTCCGATAATGTCCGAGAAAGTTTACCGATTCCAACCAGAAATCACATTTTGACAACTTCGCATACAACCGATTCTTACTAAGAAGTTCTAGAACTATCCTCAGATGCTCAGCTTGTTCCTCTCGGCTTTTGGAGTAAACTAGAATGTCATCAATAAATACTACTACGAATGATTCCAAATACGGATGAAAAATCCGATTCATGTAGTCGGTAAATATTGTTGGGGCATTCGTTACACCAAAAGGCATAACCAAATATTCAAAATGTCCATACCTTGTCCTATAAGAAGTTTTAGGAATATCTTCCGACTTCACACGAAGTTGGTGGTAACCTGACCAAAGATCAATCTTTGAAAACACTACCGCCTCTCTCAACTGATCCATCAAGACATCAATCCGAGGCAACAGATACTTGTTCTTAATGGTAACTTTGTTTAACTGTCTGTAGTCGGTACACAACCGCATACTACCATCTTTCTTCTTAACCAAAAAAACGGGCGCACCCCATGGCGAGACACTAGGACGAATAAACTTCTTTGCCAACAAGTCCTCAACCTGCTTTTTGAACTCAGCTAACTCTAACGGTGCCATCCTATAAGGGGTTATAGAGATGGGTCCCGTTCTAGGTACCAAGTCATTAGAGAATTCAGCTTCTCTCACGGGAGGCAATTCCGGAATATCACCTGGAAATACCTCAGGAAACTCACGGACTATCGGAATGTCCTCCACTTTGGGTTTCTCAATACCCTCTAGGGATGCCAACAACATAAACACGACTCCTCCCTCCTTACAGGAAGTCCTGACTTCCTTTGCCGATAACGGTTTCATAGAACTAACATCACTAGAAATCCCACCTGGATTTCCAAATACCACGGTCTTATCTGCACAATTAAGCACCACATGATTTTCTAACAACCATTCCATCCCCAGAATTAGATCTAATTGGGATAGTGGTAAGCAGTTTAAATCCACGGTAAATGTCCTACCGTTTACCACCACCGGACATCGAGACACAACTGTCGACACCACCACAGGCACATTAGTTGGGGTGGATACGACTAAGTCGAAAGGCAACGACTCAGTTTGCAATTTCAGTCTATCCATGCAATCAATAGATACAAAGGAGTGTGTTGCTCCCGAATCAATCAACACTAAAAGAGAAATACATACCACCATGCAATTACCTTTAATCAGGCCATCTACACCCGATGCCTCTACACCACTCACGGTGAATACTCTGCTAGTAGATCGAGGTCGTTCCGCCCTCATATCATTCACACTCTACTGTAGCTTAGGACAATACCTTCTGACATGCCCATCCTCCTTGCAGTGAAAGCAGGTAAGTGTCGCTCCGGGGCATGAGTCACCGACATGAGTACGGCCACATTTGCCGCACAAGGATGGAGAGTTCAACTGTGACCCCCCGACATTGACATGAGTCTTCGGCCCATGCGAAGTATAACCCCGACTACCCGTTGGAGGAGAGTAAGGCTTCCGTTCCTCTTGAAACACCATGCCCTTCCCTTTTCCGTGCGAGAAGTTCCATTTAGGGCCATAGTCTCGTGGAGGGTTCCCTTTACACACAGCAGCGTCCCTTGTAAGGACCCAAATTCTACCCTTGAAATTTTTTTCCTTATTTAATCTAATTTAATGCATTTAACGATAATTAAAATTACCGAGTGAATTAACTTATTTAAAAGATCTCACTTCCTTCCTCAAACCCAATCTATGAACCGAAAGTAACGTACCAAATTAGATAGCAGAAAAACATAATTCATATTAATGTAACTTAGTAACGGCCGCATACAATTAGCTATGGGTTTCCAAAATACCCATAGCTACATATATCTCGAGTTACTAGTTTCCATGATTAATGCCATGTACAACAATCAGGTTTATAATTACAAAATAATTAGTTCAAGTACAACCAACGAGGTTAGAAAAGAATGGATAAGAGACATCAAAATAAAAGTCTCTAAGCTCCTAATCAAAAACTCCCATACTCCTTCCAACTACCTGCAATGGGATTAACATTGACAATACACCAAGAAACACAAAGAAATAAGTCGTTAACTCAACAAATATCAATGTAAGTTAATCCACATTTAATAAGGTTAAATAAACGGTTTAAAATCAAGTTTTTTTAAAAGCCGATTTCAATGTTCATACTTTTGAAAACCATGCTACATAATTTGAGCCAAAGTTTGCTACATTGCTTGAGCCAAAGCTTGCTACATTACTTGAGCCAAAGTTTGCTACATTGCTTGAGCCAAAGCTTGCTACATTACTTGAGCCAAAGTTTGCTACATTACTTGAGCCAAAGCTTGCTACATTACTTGAGCCAAAGTCGCTAACCAATCATGGTCGGCTAAAAACGAGTTTTATTTCCATTGGCACTCGACCAATACATTTTTCCGAGTTTTATTTTCATAGGCACTCCACCAATACAAAAACAGTAAATGCAGCCGACATCATTACAAACATATACATATATGCTTATAACTACAAAGTCATTTACGAATCATTTTATTACTCCAAGTTTTATTTCCATTGACACTCCACCAATACATAAACGGTAAATCCACTCCTCGTTGTTACAAACATACCCATATATGTTTATAACAACTAAGTGATTTACGCTTCATTGCATCATTCCGAGTATTATTTCCGTTGGTACTCCACCAATACATAAACGGTAAATCCGCTCCTCGTTGTTACAAACTTACCCATATATGTTTATAACAACTAAGTGATTTACGCTTCATTTCGTCATCCATATCAAAAAATCCACACATTTTCTATCACAGTGCATAAGTTAAAGACTTATCCTTACCTCGGTGAGTGTTGGGTTTGGGTTCTTGGCAACTCCTCTAGATCCACCGACACTGCCTCCAACTTTAGGATCTTTCCTCATCCCACCATATAACACAAGGTTAGTCACTTATACCAAATATCACATAAACAACTTATATTGCATTATTTAACCATACAAGATATTCATCATATTTTCAACATTAGAAAATAAACTCATCTTCTACCTCTAGCATTTTAACCATTTTCCATTTTAACCCCATTTTCTCTTTAGGGTTTTGGGGTTTTCATGACTAACCCCACACACCCTCTCCTTTCTTGAAATACTAACTTTATACCAAGAGTTTACATGATAAAATCACATAAAATGAACCATAACTCAAAAGGGTGAGTTTCCATGGTTTCTCTCACTTTGAGAAGATATCCATAATACCAATAATGGGTTTTCAAGAGAAGAAGAGAGTTAGAATAGAGAGTTTTTACCTCTTCTCATGCTCTTGAACAAGAATCAAAGCTCTTAGACCTTGGGAATGCTCTCTTCTCTCACCTCTCTTCAATTCTTAACCTAAAATGTATTTGGGGTTTCTCTCATTTAATGCTCTCGTCGGGTTCTCGCTTAAGCGAGCTTATTCTCGCTCAAGCGAGAAAATCCCGCCCATTTTAAAAACTCAGATCTGACCCTCTCGCCCAAGCGAGGGATTCTCGCTCAAGCGAGAATCTCACAGTCTCAACGGTCCCAAAATGTCATTTCTCGCCCAAACGAGACAACTCTCGCTCAGGCGAGAATCCTCCAATATAGCCCAGGATTTCACCCTCCTAGGTGAACCTCTCTCGCCCAAGCGAGAATCTCTCGCTCAAGCGAGGATCCGAGGACTGATACTATAATTTTAAAGACTTAAAATTTAGGGTGTTACAATCCTCCCCCTCTTATAAGAATTTTCGTCCCCAAAAATTAAACATACCTCGATTCAAACAAATGAGGGTAATCTTCCCTCATTTGTTGCTCAACTTCCCAAGTAGTGTCTCCTTCGTCCACTTGATTCCACAACACCTTTACCAAGGCAATCTCCTTCCCTCTCAATCTCTTGACATTGGTATCCATGATCCTCACGGGCAACGTCGAAAAAGTCAAATTATCCTTCAACTCTATCTGATCAGACTCAACCACATGAGATGGATCCCCAACATATTTCCTTAATTGAGACACATGAAATACATTGTGGAGGCTCGACAATAGTGGAGGTAATGCAATCCGATATGCCACCGGCCCAATTCTCTTCAATATTTGGTACGGCCCAATAAATCGAGGAGTCAGCTTACTAGACTTCAACACCCTACCGATGCCAGTAGTCAGAACAACTCTCATGAAAATTCCGATTCTTATCATAATAGCTTTTCTGCCCACTCTAGGCGATCTTCATGTTCTCCCGGATTTTCTTGATCTTATCTGTAGTCTCTTGGACCAGCTCGGGCCCCAATATCAAGTTCTCCCCAGTCTCAAACCAACTTACTGGAGTTCGGCACTTCCTACCATACAAGGCCTCATAGGGTGCCATCCCAATACTCGAATGGAAGCTATTGTTGTAGGTAAATTCAATTAATGGCAACATACAGTCCAAACTCCCTGGTTGTTCCAAGACACAAGCTCTCAAAAGGTCCTCCAATGAATGTATTGTCCTTTCTGATTGACCGTCCGTCTGTGGATGGTAAGCTGAACTTAGTTTCAACTTAGTTCCCAAAGCGGATTGCAAACTGGTCCGAAGTGAAACGAGGATCCCTATCCGACACAATGCTCGACGGTATCCGATGCAAACGAACCACCCCTCAGATATACAGTTCTGGCAATCGTTCCAGGGAGTACCTCATGTTTATCGACAAGAAATGAGCAGACTTGGTCAAAAGATCCACTATTACCCATATCGAGTCATATCCTTTCTGAGTCTTTGGAAAACCAGACACAAAATCCATGGAGATACTGTCCCACTTCCAAACGGGAATTTCTGGGGATTGTAACTCCCCCGAAGGTCGCTGATGCTCAATCTTGGCTTTCTGACATACCAAACAACTCGAGAAATATGAAGCCACATCTCTCTTCAATCCCGGCCACCAAAATAACTTCTTCAAGTCTTGGTACATTTTCGTCGTCCCCGGATGAAAACTCATCTTGCTCTTATGGGACTCCTCCAAAATACTCTTCCATAATTCCTCATCATGAGGTACACATACTCTCCCCTTGTAACGCAACAATCCACTAAGGTCCGATGCGAAATCAGTTTCCTTACCACTTAGCATCAAATCCCGTTTAGCCATTTGCTCAATATCCTTCACTTGCATTACCCAGATTTGATCGAACAGTTCATTTGTGACCTTAAGCATCCCTAGAATCATACTCTGAGGCTTTATCTGAACTTCCAAGTTCATATCCCTGAATTCTTCAATCAATTTCCCTTCTCGAATCATCAACGCCGACATATGCAAGGATTTCCGACTTAGAGCATCGGCCACTACATTGGCCTTTCTCGGGTGGTACTGCAACCCAAAATCATAATCCTTAAGGAATTCCATCCACCGACTCTGTCTCATATTCAATTCCTTTTGATCAAATAGGTACTTCAAACTCTTGTGGTCGTTGAATACCTCAAATCTCATGCCATAGAGATGGTGTCTCCAGATTTTTAAAGCAAAGACCACTGCAGCCAATTCTAAATCATGAGAAGGGTAGTTTTGTTCGTGCATTCTTAATTGACGAGAAGCATAGGTAACAACTTTCCCTTCTTGCATCAGGACACTGTAACACCCTAAATTTTAAGCCTTTAAAATTATAGTATCAGTCCTGAGACCCTCGCTTGAGCGAGAGATTCTCGCTTGAGGGAGAGAGAGACTCACCTAGGAGGGTGAAATATTGGGCTATACTGGAGGATCCTCGCTTGAGCGAGATATTCTCGCCTAGGGGAGAGAGGTTCACTTGGGAGGGCGAAATCCTGGAGTATACTGGAAGATTCTCGCCTGAGTAAGAGTTGCCTCGCCTGGGCGAGAAATATCATTTTGGGGTTGTTGGCACTATAAGATTCTTGCTTGAGCGAGAATCCCTCGCTTGAGCGAGAGGGTCAGATTTGAGTTTTTAAAATGGGCGAGATTTTCTCGCTTGAGCGAGAATCCCTCGCTTAAGCGAGAACCCGACGAGACATCATTTAATGAGAAACCCCTAAACACAATCTAGGGTTTAGAAAAGAAGAAGAGTGAGAGAAGAGAGCTTTTCAAGGACAAAAAGCTTGGATATGAGATACTCGTTGGAGAGATTGACAGAACTGTATATCTGGGAAATTTTTCGCTTGCATGGAATACCGTCAAGCATTGTGCTTATCATCCACAAACGGACGGTCAATCAGAGAGGACAATACAGTCATTAGAGGACCTTTTGAGGGCCTGTGTCTTAGAACAACCAGGGAGTTGGGATGACATGTTGCCGTTGATCGAATTTACATACAACAATAGCTTCCATTCGAGTATTGTGATGGCACCTTATAAGGCGATGTATGGTAGGAAGTGCCGAATTCTAGTGAGTTGGTTCGAAACTGGGGAGAACTTGATATTGGGGCCCGGATTGTTTCAAGAGACGACGGATAAGATCAAGAAAATTCAGGAGAATATGAGGATCGCCCAGAGTCGGCAGAAAAGCTACTACGATAAGAGGCGGAAACCTCTTGAATTCAAGGAGGGGGGTCATGTTTTCATGAGAGTAGTCCCGACTACCGGAATTGGTAGAGTGTTGAAATCTCGTAAGCTGACTCCGCGATTTATTGGGCCTTATTAGATACTTAAGAGGATTGGGCCGGTAGCGTATTGTATTGCCTTACCACCGTTGTTGTCGAATCTCCACAATGTGTTTCATGTGTCTCAATTGAGAAAATATGTTGGAGATCCATCTCATGTGGTTGAGTCGGACCAGATAGAGTTGAAGGATAACCTGACTTTTGCGACGTTGCCTGTGAGAATCATGGATACCAGTATCAAAAGGTTGAGGGGCAAAGAGATTCCTTTGGTGAAAGTGTTGTAGAGCCAAGTGGACGAAGGAGACGCTACTTGGGAAGTTGAGCAAGAAATGAGGGAGGATCCCTCATTTGTTTGAATCAAGGTATGTTTAATTTTCGGGGACGAAAATTCTTATAAGAGGGGGAGGATTGTAACACCCTAAATTTTAAGCCTTTAAAATTATAGCATCAATCTTGAGACCCTCGCTTGAGCGAGATAGAGACTCACCTAGGAGGGTGAAATACTGGGCTATACAGGAGGATCCTCGCTTGAGCGAGAGATTCTGGCCTGAGCGAGAGAGGTTCACTTGGGAGGGTGAAATCCTGGAGTATACTAGAAGATTCTCGCCTGAGCGAGAGTTGTCTCGCCTGGGCGAGAAATATCATTTTGGGGCTGTTGGCACTGTGAGATTCTCGCTTGAGCGAGAATCCCTCGCTTGAGCGAGAGGGTCAAATTTGAGTTTTTAGAATGGGCGGGATTTTCTCGCTTGAGCGAGAATCCCTCGCTTAAACGAGAACCCGACGAGACAACATTTAATTAGAAACCCCTAAACACAACCTGGGGTTTAGAAAAGAAGAATAGTGAGAGAAGAGAGTTTTTCAAGGACAAAAAGCTTGGATACTCATCTAAGAGCTTGAGAAGAGGTTAAACTCTAGATTCTAACTCTCTTTTTCTCTTTTAAACTCACTTTGGGTATGTTGGATCTCTTCTCAAAAATGAAGGAAACCATGGAAACTCATCCTTTTGAGTGATGATTCATTTTATGTAATTCTTTGGTTTAGAGATAGTATCTCATGAAAGGAAAGGGTTGTGGGATGATTCATGAAAACCCCAAAAACCCTAAAAGTGAAAATGTGGTACAAGGAGAGAATGAGTAAAATGCTAGAGGTAGAAGATGAGTTTACCTCCAAATATTGGGATATGAGATGATTATGCATGTTTTAGATGGTTGAATACTTATGATGAATATTTTATATGATTAAATAATGCAATATAAGTTGTTTATGCGATATTTGGAATAAATGACTAACATTGTGTTATGTGGTGGGATGAGGAAAGATCCTAAGGTTGGAGGCGGTGTCGGTGGAACTTGAGAAGTTGCCAAGAACCAAACCCAACACTCACCGAGGTAGGATAAGTCTTTAATTGTGCATTTAAAATCGAAAATGTGTATTTTCTGATTATGCAATGATTGAGTTGTAAAGTACGCATTTAGTATAAACATATATGGGTGTGTTTATAGTAAAGTAGGCGTAGTTTTACGGAAAGGAAAGTATGTGTACTTCTGGTTATGCGATGATTGATGTGAATCACGTAATTAGTATACACATATATGGGTGTGTTTATACTAATGTGGGCGTGGATTTACCGGAAATGTTTTATGGTGAAATTAATGAAAAGGAAATACATTTTTAGCCGACCATGAATGGTTAGCGACTCTGGCTTGAGTATATAAGCAAAACTCTGGCTTGAGTATATAAGCAAAACTCTGGCTTGAGTATATAAGCAAAACTCTGGCTTGAGTATATAAGCAAAACTCTGGCTTGAGTATATAAGCAAAACTCTGGCTTGAGTATATAAGAAAAACTCTGGCTTGAGTATAAAAGCACGTTTTATTTAAAACGGAAATGAGAACCTACTTTTAGCTAACCCCAAGGGGTGTAGCGACTTTGACTCAAGTTATGTAGCAGAGTAAAATGAATTTAATAAATGGTTTACTAACCCAATTTCTAATGTGGATTATCTTATGATGATGTTTATTTGAATTAACGACTTACTCCTTTGTATATTTTGTACTTGTCATCGATAATCCTATTGCAGATAAACAGGTGATATGAGAGGGGACTCATTTTTGTGGAGTCTTAGGGAGCTTTACATTTTGGATTCATTCACATGCACTATTTTGTACATGAGTGCAGAGTTGATATTTTGAAATATGATGTAACTAACAATATAGATATATTTGTAAACTTGAGACTGTAACTCTGGATATGTGTAGCTATGAGTATTTTGGAAACCCATAGCTAGATATATGCGGTGGTTACAAGGTTTAATTAATGCGAATTATGTTTTTTGGTTGAACGATCTTGTATGTTAATAATGAGATAGATTGCAAAGAGGGAAATAAGATTTGAAGTAAAGACATTAAATTGGTAGTGCGAGAAAGGGGAGGTTGCATGTAATTGAACTAATTTGAGAAAAAAAATTCAAGGGTAAAATTTCGGTTCTTACAGACACAACCCAAACCTTGCTTGGAAGCATCACAATAAACACTGAAATTCTTATCGGTACAAGGAAGAACCAACACTGGTGCCGTAGTCAACCTTCGTTTCAACTCCTGAAAGGTTTCTTCACAACGAAGTGTCCACACATACGGTTCTCCTTTTCGGGTGTGTAACGACCCGAAATTCTACCCTTGAAATTTTTTCATTTATTTAATCCAATTCCATACGTTTAACAATCAACCATAATTATCGAGTGATTATATTTATTTTTAAAGTCTCACTCTACTCTCACACCCTGTCTTTGAACCATAAGGAACATACAACATTCGATAGCAGAAAAACATAATTCATTAATATAACCTAGTAACTCCCGCATACAATTAGTTGTGGGTTTCCAAAACACCCATCGCTACATATATCACGAGTTACTAGTTATCATGATCAGTATCATGTACAAAAGTAATATTCATAGTACCATTAGTCACTTCAATTACAATCAATTAAAGTTACAAAAGAATGGATAAAGAGACATCAAAAACAAAAATATCTAATCCCCTACTCAAAATCATCCTTCTCCGTCCACCTACCTGCAATGAGATTAACATTTACCATGCACAAACAACACAAAGGAATAAGTCATTAATTCAATAAAACTCAATGTCAGTTAATCCACATTTAATAGTTTTTCACAATGATATAATTTAAATACTCTTAAAAACCTTTTTCGTCATCTATACTTTTGAAAAACCAGGCTACATAACTCGAGCTAGAGTCGCTAACCCATTCTGGTCGGCTAAAACGAGTTTTATTTTCATTGGCACTTCACCAATACATAAACCATAAATACCCTCATCATCACTACAAACATACCCATATATATTTGTAGTGACTAAGTGATTTATCATTTATGTCATTATAATTCGAGTCTTATTTCCATTGGTACTCCCCCAATAAGTGTCGAGTCTTATTTCCATTGGTACTCCCCCAATAATAATCATTTCATTTGAGTCTTATTTCCATTGGTACTCCCCAAATAATATTTATTTCATTTCAGTCTTATTTCCATTGGTACTCCCCCAATAATATTTAATTCATTTGAGTCTTATTTCCATTGTTACTCCCCCAATAATATTTAATTCATTTGAGTCTTATTTCAATTGGTACTCTCCCAATAATATTTAATTCAATCGAGTCTTATTTCCATTGGTACTCCCCCAATAATATTTAATTCATTTGAGTCTTACTTCCATTGGTACTCCCCCAATAATATTTAATTCATTTGAGTCTTATTTCCATTGGTACTCCCCCAATAATATTTAATTAATTTGAGTCTTATTTCCATTGGTACTCCCCCAATAATAATTATTTCTTTTAGACTCACTTCTAACCATTATCAACATACCCATATATGTTCATAATGATTAACTGATTCACATTTTATTCATCATCCATAACAGAAAGTCCACGCATTTTCCACATAATGCATAAATTAATGACTTATCCTTACCTCGGTGAGTGTTGGGTTTGGTTTTTGGTGACTTCGCAAGTTCCACCGGCACCACCTCCAAACTTAGGATCTTTCCTCATTCCCACCACATAACACAATGTCAGTCATTCATTCCAGATAACAAATA
The DNA here is from genome assembly GCA_009771035.1 of Lupinus albus. Classification (NCBI taxonomy): domain Eukaryota; kingdom Viridiplantae; phylum Streptophyta; class Magnoliopsida; order Fabales; family Fabaceae; genus Lupinus; species Lupinus albus. The sequence goes on along the minus strand of CM020001.1, from coordinate 10,269,991 downwards.
AATAACTTATATTGCATCATTTAAACACACAAGATATTTATCATATTCTCAATGGTTCCATACTACTTTCCTTAAGAGTTTTCAACCATCTAAAATATACATATCATATCATATTTTCAACATTGTAAATCAACTCATCTTCTACGGCATTTTACCCATCTTTCCTCTCTAACCTCATTTTCTCTCTTTAGGGTTTTGGGTTTCCATGAGTCAACCCACAAACCCCTTTCCATTCTTGGAATACTAACTCAAAACCAAGAGTTTACAAGGTACAAACGACATAAAAAGAACCATAACTCGAAAGAGAGAGTTTCCATGGTTTTACACATTTTGAGAAGAGATCCATAATACCAAAAATGGGTTCTCAAGGGAAGAAGAGAGTTAGGATAGAGAGTTTTACCTCTTCTCAAGCTCTTGAACAAGAATCAAAGCTCCTAGACCTTGGGAATGCTCTCTTCTCTCACCTCTCTTCCATTCTTAACCAAAAATGTGTTTGGGGGTTTCCCTCATTTAATGTCCTCGTCGGGTTCTCGCTTAAGCGAGCGTTCTCTCGCTCAAGCAAGAAAATCCCGCCCATTTTAAAAACTCAACTCTGACCCTCTCGCTCAAGCGAGGGATTCTCGCTCAAGCGAGGGATTCTCGCTCAAGCGAGAATCTCAGAGTGTCAACCAGCCCCAAATGCCATTTCTCGCCCAGGCAAGAAATCTCTCGCTCAGGCGAGAATCCTCCAATATAGCCTAGGATTTCACCCTCCCACGTGAACCTCTCTCGCTCAAGCGAGAATCTCTCGCTCAAGCGAGAATCCCTCGCTCAAGCGAGGATCCGAGGACTGATACTATAATTTTAAGGACTAAAAATTTGGGGTGTTACAGGGTGAGCTTAGTCAATGGTAGTGCCAACTTCGAAAATCCTTCAATGAATTTCCGATAATATCCCGCCAAACCCAGAAAGCTCCTTATCTCAGTGACTAACTTGGGCACTGCCCATTCCATAACCGCTTCAACCTTTGAAGGATCTACTGCCACTCCTTCCTTGGATATCACATGTCCAAGAAAGTTTACCGATTCCAACCAGAAATCACATTTTGACAGCTTTGCATACAACCGATTCATACTAAGAAGTTCTAGCACCACCCTCAAGTGCTCAGCATGCTCCTCTCGGCTTTTGGAGTAAACCAAAATGTCATCAATAAATACCACTACGAATGAATCCAAATACGGATGAAAAATCCGATTCATGTAGTCGGTAAATATTGCTGGGGCATTTGTTACACCAAAAGGCATGACCAAATATTTAAAATGTCCATACCTTGTCCAAAAAGCAGTTTTAGGAATGTCTTCCGTCTTCAAACAAAGTTGGTGGTAACCCGACTGAAGGTCAATTTTTGAAAACACCACCGCTCCCCTCAATTGATCCATAAAGTCATCAATTCGAGGTAACGAATATTTATTCTTGATAGTAACCTTGTTCAACTGTCTGTAGTCGGTACACAACCGCATACTCTCATCTTTCTTCTTAACCAACAAAACAGGCGCACCCCACGGCGAGACACTAGGACGAATAAACCACTTGGCCAATAAGTCCTCGACCTGCTTCTTCAACTCGGCCAATTCTAACGGTGCCATCCTATAAGGAGCTATAGAGATGGGTCCCGTTCCAGGTACCAAATCGATAGAGAATTCAACTTCTCTCACTAGAGGCAATTCCGGTATATCACCAGGAAATACCTCATGAAACTCACGAACTATCGGAATGTCCTCAATCTTGGGTTTCTCAATACCCTCCAGGGATGCCAACAATATAAAAACGGCCCCTCCCTCCTTACAGGAAGTCCTGACTTCCTTTGCCAATAACGGCTTCATGTTAATAACCTCATCAGAAACCTCATCTAGATTCCCGAATACCATGGTCTTATCAGCACAATTAAGCACCACGCGATTTGCAGACAACGAGTCCATCCCCAGAATTATATCTAACTAGGATAGTGGTAAGCATATTAAATCCACAGTAAAAGCCCTACCATTCACCACCACTGGACATCGAGACACAACTGTCGAAACCACCACATGTACATCAGTTGGGGTGGATACGACCAAGTCGAAAGGCAACGATTCAGTTTGCAAACTCAGTCTATCCACGCATTCAATAGATACAAAGGAGTGTGTCGCTCCCGAATCAAACAACACTAAAAGGGGAATACCTGCCACCATGCAATTACCTTTTATCAGGCCATCTGCACCTGATACCTATGCACCAGTCATGGTGGTGAATACTCTGCCAGCGGATCGAGGACGTTTAGCCCTCACCGCATTCACACTCTGCAGTAGGTTAGAACAGTGTCTTCGGACATGCCCAATCTCCTTGCAATGAAAATAGGTTAGTGCCATTCCGGGGCACGAGTCACCAACATGAGCTCGACCACATTTACTGCACATAGAAGGAGAGTTCAACCGTGACCCTCCGGCATTGGAATGAGCCCTCGGCCCATGCGAAGAGTAACCTCGACAACCTGTCGGACGTGAGTAAGGTTTTCGTTCCTCTTGAAACACTTTGCCCTTCCCTTTATCATGCGAGAAATTCCTTTGAGGTCCAGAGTGTTTGGGAGGAAGTGGTTTTGGCGTCATCACTTCATCCGCCTTCATGTCATCTTCAACCATTCTGCACTTGTCGACCAGGGTAGCAAAGTCAGAGATCTCTTGATGCCTAAGCATCGTCTTTAGTTTGGGCTTCAAACCCGATTCAAATTTCGAGCACTTGGACCTTCCTTCCACCTCCAACTCTGAATAAGGGCAAAATCTGGGCCAATTCATCAAATTTGGTCGCATATGCTCCTACCGACAGGTACCCTGCTCCAATCTTAGAAACTCCATCTCTTTATGCCTCCTCAAATCAGCAGGAAAATATTTACGGAGGAATTTCACCTTAAACGTATCCCAGGAAATCAGTTGTCCCTCCGCCTCCATTTGGCGTCGAGTTAACTCCCACCAATTCTCGGCCTCTATCACTAACATGTAGGTGGCATAAGACAACTTCTGAGCCTCCGTACAGTTCATGGCTCTGAAGATCCGCTCCACCCCTTGGATCCACTCGATGGTAGCTTCAGGAGCAAATCCCCCAGAGAACTGACTAGGATTCCTCCTGCAGAACTCATCCAGCCCTCGGTATTCTGCTGGCCCAGGTGGAACTAGTGGTGTGAACACGGACTTGGCGTCGGGTTCTGGTTCAGATTGTGCAAGTTCTCATTGACTTGTTGCAAAACCACCACCATTTGCGCCAATAAATCATTCGGAACATTCTGACTTGTCCATCTTCCTCTTCCAGCCATGGGTACTTGTACTCACTCACTGGTTAGTAATCGAATTTGTATAATAATCGTGCACGTAACCACTTAACAATTTGCACAATTCAACAATTTCAACACAAAGTTTTAAAAGAAGCTTGTAAGACCAAACCCTAGGTCGCATGATTAACTATGCTCTGATACCATATTGTAAGAACCCAAATTCTACCCTTGAAATTTTTTATCCTTATTTAATCTAATTTCATGCATTTAACGATAATTAAAATTACCGAGCGAATGAACTTATTTAAAAGATCTCAATTCCTTCCTCAAACCCAATCTATGAACCGAAAGTAACGTACCAAATTAGATAGCAGAAAAACATAGTTCATATTAATGTAACTTAGTAACGGCCGCATACAATTAGCTATGGGTTTCCAAAATACCCATAGCTACATATATCCCAAGTTACTAGTTTCCATGATTAATGCCATGTACAACAATTAGGTTTATAATTACAAAATAATTAGTTCAAGTACAACCAACGAGGTTACAAAAGAATGGATAAGAGACATCAAAATAAAAGTCTCTAAGCTCCTAATCAAAAACACCCATACTCCTTCCACCTACCTGCAATGGGATTAACATTGACAATACACCAATAAACACAAAGGAATAAGTCGTTAACTCAACAAATATCAATGTAAGTTAATCCACATTTAATAAGGTTAAATAAACGGTTTAAAATCAAGTTTTTTTAAAAGCCGATTTCAACATTCATACTTTTGAAAACCATGCTACATAACTTTAGCCAAAGTTTGCTACATTGCTTGAGCCAAAGCTTGCTACATTACATGAGCCAAAGTTTGGTACATTGCTTGAGCCAAAGCTTGCTACATTACTAGAGCCAAAGTTTGCTACATTGCTTGAGCCAAAGCTTGTTACATTACTTGAGCCAAAGTGGCTAACCAGTCATGGTCGGCTAAAAACGAGTTTTATTTCCATTGGCACTCCACCAATACATTTTTCCGAGTTTTATTTTCATTGGCACTCCACCAATACAAAAAAAAACAGTAAATGCACCCGACTTCATTTCAAACATATACATATATGCTTATAACTACAAAGTGATTTACGAATCATTTTATTACTCCGAGTTTTATTTCCATTGGCACTCCACCAATACATAAACGGTAAATCTACTCCTCGTTGTTACAAACATACCCATATATGTTTATAACAACTAAGTGATTTACGCTTCATTGCATCATTCCGAGTATTATTTCAATTGGTACTCCAACAATACATAAACGGTAAATCTGCTCCTCGTTGTTACAAACATATTAACAACTAAGTGATTTACCCTTCATTTCGTCATCCATATCAGAAAATCCATACATTTTCTATCACAATGCATAAGTTAAAGACTTATCCTTACCTCGGTGAGTGTTGGGTTTGGGTTCTTGGCAACTCCTCAAGTTCCACCGACACCGCCTCCAACTTTAGGATCTTTCCTCATCCCACCATATAACACAAGGTTAGTCACTTATACCAAATATCACATAAACAACTTATATTGCATTATTTAACCATACAAGATATTCATCATATTTTCAACATTAGAAAATAAATTCATCTTCTACCACTAACATTTTAACAATTTTCCATTTTAACCCCATTTTCTCTTTAGGGTTTTGGGGTTTTCATGACTAACCCCACACACCCTCTCCTTTCCTGAAAAACTAACTTTATACCAAGAGTTTACAAGATAAAATCACATAAAATGAACCATAACTCAAAAAGGTGAGTTTCCATTGTTTTTCTCACTTTGAGAAGAGATCCATAATACCATAATTGGGTTTTCAAGAGAAGAAGAGAGTTAGAATAGAGAGTTTTTACCTCTTCTAAAGCTCTTGAACGAGAATCAAAGCTCCTAGACCTTGGGAATGCTCTATTCTATCACCTCTCTTCAATTCTTAACCTAAAATGTATTTAGGGTTTCTCTCATTTAATGCTCTCGTCAGGTTCTCGCTTAAGCGAGCTTATTCTCGGTCAAGGGAGAAAATCCCGCCCATTTTAAAAACTCAGATTTGAACCTCTCGCCCAAGCGAGGGATTCTCGCTCAAGCGAGAATCTCACAGTCTCAACAGTCCCAAAATGTCATTTCTCGCCCATGCGAGACAACTCTCGCTCAGGCGAGAATCCTCCAGTATAGCCCTGGATTTCACCCTCCCATGTGAACCTCTCTCGCCCTAGCGAGAATCTCTCGCTCAAGCGAGGATCCCAGGACTGATACTATAATTTTAAAGACTTAAAATTTAGGGTGACCAAATATTCAAAATGTCCATACCTTATCCTAAAAGCAGTTTTAGGAATGTCTTCTGTCTTCAACGAAGTTGGTGGTAACCCGACCAAAGGTCAATTTTTGAAAACACCACCGCTCCCCTCAATTGATCCATCAAGTCATCAATTCGAGGTAACGAATATTTATTCTTGATAGTAACCTTGTTCAATTGTCTGTAGTCGGTACACAACCGCATACTACCATCTTTCTTCTTAACCAACAAAACAGGCGCACCCCACGGCGAGACACTAGGACGAATAAACCGCTTGGCCAATAAGTCCTTGACCTGCTTCTTCAACTCGGCCAATTCTAACGGTGCCATCCTATACGGAGCTATATAGATGGGTCCCGTTCCTGGTACGAAATCAATAGAGAATTCCACTTCTCTCACTAGAGGTAACTCGAGAATGTTACCAGGAAATACCTTAGGAAACTCACGAATTATCGGAATATCCTGAACCTTAGGTTTCTCCATACCCTCCAAGGATGCCAACAACATAAACACGGCTCCTCCCTCCTTACAGGAAGTCCTGACTTCCTTTGCCGATAAGGGTTTAATGTCATTAACCTCATCAGAAATCTCATCTAGATTCCCGAATACCACGGTCTTATCGGCACAATTAAGCATTACATGATTCGCCGACAACCAGTCCATCCCCAGAATTAGATCCAACTGGGATAGCGGTAAGTAGATTAAATCCACGGTAAAAGTCTTACCGTTTACCACTACCGGACATCGAGACACCATTGTCGACACCACCACAGGAACATCAGTTGGGGTGGATACGACCAAGTCGAAAGGGAACGACTCAGTTTGCAAATTCAGTCTATCCACGCATTCAATAGATACAAAGGAGTGTGTCGCTCCCGAATCAAACAACACTAAAAGGGGAATACTTGTCACCATGCAATTACCTTTTATCAAGCCATCTGCACCCGATATCTCTGCACCACTCATGGTGAACACTTTGCCAGTGGATCGAGGACGTTCAGCCCTCACCGCATTCACACTCTGCAGTAGATTAGGACAGTGTCTTCGGACATGCCCAACCTCCTTGCAATGAAAACAGGTTAGTGCCATTTTGGGGCACGAGTCACCAACATGAGCTCGACCACATTTACTGCACATAGAAGGAGAGTTCAACTGTGATCCTCCGGCATTGGAATGAGCCCTCGGCCCATGCGAAGAGTAACCTCAACTACCCGTCGGACGCGAGTAAGGTTTTCGTTCCTCTTGAAACACCTTGCCCTTCCCTTTCTCATGCGAGAAATTCCTTTGAGGTCCAGAGTGTTTGGGAGGAAGTGGTTTTGGCGTCATCACTTCATCCGCCTTCATGTCATCTTCAACCATTCTGCACTTGTTGACTAGGGTAGCAAAGTCGGAGATCTCTTGATGCCTAAGCATCGTCTTCAGTTTGGGCTTCAAACCCGATTCAAATTTCGAGCACTTGGACCTTCCGTCCACCTCCAACTCTGAGTAAGGGCAAAACCGGGCCAATTCTTCAATTTTGGCCACATATGCTCCCATCGACAGGTCACCCTGCTCCAATATTAGAAAATCCATCTCTTTCTGCCTCCTCAAATCAACAGGAAAATATTTATGGAGGAATTTCACCTAAATGTATCCCATGAAATCAGTTGTCCCTCCGCCTCCATTTGGCGTCGAGTGAACACCCACCAATTCTCGGCCTCTGTCACTAACATGTAGGTGGCATAAGCCAACTTCTGAGCATCCGTACAGTTTATGGCTCTGAAGATCCGCTCCACCCCTTGGATCCACTCGATGGCAGCTTCAGGAGCAAATCCCCCAGGGAACTGACTGGGATTCCTCCTGCAGAACTCATCCAGCCCTTGGTATTCTGCTGGCCTAGGTGGAACTAGTGGGTGTAAACTCGGACTTGGCGCCGGGTTCTGGTTCAGATTGTGCAAGTTCTCATTGACTTGTTGCAATGCCGCCACCATTTGCACCAATAACTCATTCGGGACATTCTGACTTGTCCCTCTCCCTCTTCCTCTTCCAGCCATGAGTACATGTACTCACTCACTGGTTAGTAATCGAATTTGTATAATAAATGTGCACGTAACCACTTAACAATTTGCGCAATTCAACAATCTCAACACATAAAGTTTTCAAAGAAGCATGTAAGACCATACCCTAGGTCGCAGGGTTAACTATGCTCTGATACCATATTGAAAGGACCCAAATTCTACCCTTGAAATTTTTTCCTTATTTAATCCAATTTCATGCATTTAACGATAATTATCATTACCGGGTGAATGAACTTATTTAAAAGATCTCACTTCCCTCCTCAAACCTAATCTATAAACCGAAAGTAACATACCAAATCAGATAGCAGAAAAACATAATTCGTATTAATGTAACTTAGTAACGGCCGCATACAATTAGCTATGGATTTCCAAAACACCCATAGCTACATATATCCCGAGTTACTAATTTCCATGATTAATTCCATGTACAACAATCAGGTTTATAATTACAAAATAATTAGTTCAAGTACAACCAATGAGGTTACAAAAAAATGGATAAGAGACATCAAAATAAAAGTCTTTAAGCTCCTAATCAAAAACACCCATACTTCTTCCACCTACCTGCAATGGGATTAACATTGACAATACACCAAGAAACACAAAGGAGTAAGTCGTTAACTCAACAAATATCAATGTAAGTTAATCTACATTTAATAAGGTTAAATAAACGATTTAAAATCAAGTTTACTTAAAAGCCAATTTCAACGTTCATACTTTTGAAAAACCATGCTACATAACTTGAGCCAAAGTTTGCTACATTGCTTGAGCCAAAGCTTGCTACATTACTTGAGCCAAAGTTTGCTACATTGCTTGAGCCAAAGCTTGCTACATTACTTGAGCCAAAGTTTGCTACATTGCTTGAGCCAAAGCTTGCTACATTACTTGAGCCAAAGTTTGCTACATTACTTGAGCCAAAGTCGCTAACCAATCATGGTCGGCTAAAAACGAGTTTTATTTCCATTGGCACTCCACCAATACATTTTTCCGAGTTTTATTTTCATTGGCACTCCACCAATACAAAAAAAACAGTAAATGCACCCGACTTCATTTCAAACATATACATATATGCTTATAACTACAAAGTGATTTACGAATCATTTTATTACTCCGAGTTTTATTTCCATTGGCACTCCACCAATACATAAACGGTAAATCCACTCCTCGTTGTTACAAACATACCCATATATGTTTATAACAACTAAGTAATTTACGCTTCATTGCATTATTCCGAGTATTATTTCCATTGGTACTCCACCAATACATATACGGTAAATTCACTCCTCGTTGTTACAAACATACCCATATATGTTTATAACAACTAAATGATTTACGCTTCATTTCGTCATCCATATCAGAAGATCCACACATTTTCTATTACAGTGCATAAGTTAAAGACTTATCCTTACCTCGGTGAGTGTTGGGTTTGGGTTCTTGGCAACTCCTCAAGTTTCACCGACACCGCCTCCAACTTTAGGATCTTTCCTCATCCCACCATATAACACAAGGTTTGTCATTTATACTAAATATCACATAAACAACTTATATTGCATTATTTAACCATACAAGATATTCATCATATTTTTCAACATTAGAACTTAACTCATCTTCTACCTCTAGCATTTTAACCATTTTCCATTTTAACCACATTTTCTCTTTAGGGTTTTGGGGTTTTCATGACTAACCCCACACACCCTCTCCTTTCTTGAAATACTAACTTTATACCAAGAGTTTACAAGATAAAATCACATAAAATGAACCATAACTCAAAAGGGTGAGTTTCCATGGTTTCTCTCACTTTAAGAAGAGATCCATAATACCAAAATTGGGTTTTCAAGAGAAGAAGAGAGTTAGAATAGAGAGTTTTACCTCTTCTCAAGCTCTTGAACGAGAATCAAAGCTCCTAGACCTTGAGAATGCTCTCTTCTCTCACCTCTCTTCAATTCTTAACCTAAAAATGTATTTGGGGTTTCTGTCATTTAATGCTCTTGTCGGGTTCTCGCTTAAGCGAACTTATTCTCGCTCAAGCGAGAAAATCCCGCCCATTTTAAGAACTCAGATCTGACTCTCTCGCTCAAGCGAGGGATTCTAGCTCAAGCGAGAATCTCACAGTCTCAACAGTTCCAAAATGTCAGGCGAGAATCCTCACAGACAACTCTCGCTCAGGCGAGAATCCTCCAGTATAGCCCAGGATTTCACCCTCCCAGGTGAACCTCTCTCGCCCAAGCGAGAATCTCTCGCTTAAGTGAGGATCCCAAGACTGATACTATAATTTTAAAGACTTAAAATTTAGGGTGTTACAAAAGCAGGTTATGATTGTGTAAACAACCAATACGTTGCATCAATAACATCCTAAAATGATAGAGAACATGTACACAAAATTTCAATGAAAACTCAAAGCCTAACTATTTTAAAAATGCAAAACAGTTTCACTGTAAAACATAAAAAAATAAAAAAAGAAATAGTAAAGAGGGTTTTTTTGGATTTTGGGGTGGACCTATTAAACATAGTGTGACACAATGGATGGAATGGATTTTTCTATAACAAATGCATGTATTATACGTCAAATTCTGATATATGGTTCAAAAGTTATGCCAAAAATAGAATTACGCTTAAACACTATTCACTGCCTAGGTGTATCTCATAAACAGCAGCTTGGAAAGTGATTATACTTTTTCTGAAGTTCAATGTGGGATGAAAGATGTGTGGAATGAAAATTTCATGAAATAATTTCACCCACAACTATATGAAACAACACAACAAAATCACTCAACCATGCAAAATGGAAAAACAAGGCAATGGAACACTGAACACTTACAGCTTTTGAACCCAATAAGATTTTCCATCCAAAATGCACTACATAAATGAATAAATAAACTACACTAAATTAAATTAATCTATATTAAACTACATATAACCTTTTGTATGAACTGATAATCCTCGACAACGGTGCCAAATTTGATTGAGGTCGTACCCGATGCAAACAATAAAATAATCAAAGTATAGTACTAGGATGTAATTCCTAGGTCATCTCCCAATGATTATCTTTCGCACAAAGGTTCAAACACCTTACACTCACACACAGGAGGGTTTTGTGGTTTAATGGTAGGCATATAAAAGTAAAACAGAATAGAAACAATAATTAGCTAAGAAGAACAATAAATAGGCTAAATCTTTTTGTTTTATTTGTTCACAAATTCACACGAATCAAAGGATCAATTTCAGCTTCTAAATAGTGAATTCCTAATCTGTTAAGAATCAATTAAGTAAGGGATAATCAATTCACAACTCAAATGTCTAAGCTTCAAACTAAGCGAAATCAGCACAAACACATAACATTTTACAAATTCAAATTAACTAAGTGATCATGCGCTAGAGAACTAATTGACTAAGCGAAAATCAGTTCACAAACCTAAATCAAAACCATGTAATTCAGAAAACCATAATTTGAAATAGGATAGAAGATTCAACCATTAAGAAACCGAAAATTCATTAAAGAAATAAATAGAAACCGAAAATGCATTAATCAATAACCCTCTAGAGTTGTGATAGATTACTAAATGAATTTAGTCTAGGGCTTAGCCTTCCATGGAGGAAGAGGCAAAACCGAATTGAAGAACAAATAAAATGGGAAAACTGAAAACCAAGCTAAGCCCCAAAGGGGGAAAATGGAAATCCTATTTTAATCTATGTAATGTTGTAATGTTTTCTAGTATGAAAACCGAAATCCTAAGCTAAAACAGAGTAAAACAGAAATGGACCAATGGGCCCAAAACCCAAACGAAATTAAAAATCCTAAAACAAATACAATCTTCACTTTAGCACACATCCTCCACTTGTAATTTCAAAAATGTCATTGGTGTCAAATATGACTTGATAATGGAATTAGATTTAGTTACGCTAAATAATCCCAAATTAACTCATTTTAGGAATAATAGTCCAATAAAGTCTAAAACATTAAACTATTCCAAACAAAGTCAATTAGACACCAAGAATCATTAACAATGGTTAAATAAGGTTATAAGTAGTGTGTAATATATGACTCATCAATCTAATAGTGTTAAAGAACCATAGGGGTACTCCTCCAACATTCGGAACATCGTATCAATGAAATACCTCAAGTTAAAAGGTCTTAAGTCTCATGATTGTCATGTACTAATGAATCATTTCTTGCCAATTGCCATACGGTCCATTCAATATGTTCCTCCAAACAAGGATGATACAATCCAAAAAGGACCAAAGAAAAGGAAAAAGTAGATGCATGTCTTTGTATAATTATAGCATAATTTTGTTTGTTTGTAATTTGCATATATTGTGCTCATATTATTTGTTTGTAATATTATCTACTTACTCTGTCAAAACATAATAGGCATGATAATCTTTGTTTGTAATTTGTATTATATTGATGTTAATAATAGAAACTTTTGGATATACATGCAGGCATTAATGTGGCTATGTTGTTGTATATTGTATTGCATTGAGAATATATGTCTATGCTTTTGATTAATGTGTATATATATAAACGCATGTATTAATGTGTACAACATTCAAGAGTGCATGCTAGGGGAGCTCTGATAAGCGTTATTGTATGTATTACATACAACAACACTTGTTGAAGGTAACACCATTGTATGTATAAAATTTAACAACATTTTTTATATACAATGATGTTATATGTGATTCATACAATAGCGCTCGTTGTAGATAACGATGTTGTATGTATAAAATTCAATAGCGCTCAGTATATGTATCCAGCACTATTATATGTATCATATATATAACAACATTCACTAGAGGAGGTGATGTTGTATGTATGTATCACATACAACAGCACCCACGTCTGTGATGTTAAATCATGCTGACATTCTATTGTGCTAACATAGAGAGCGCCGAAAGCAATGCTAAATCCCTAAAATGGGTGTTGCTGAACTTTAACTATGGCGTAGTGTCAACTGCTCAAACATCTTAGGTTAATCCCGAAGATCCTCTTCAACCACATTTTCCATGTCTTCAAAATACTCTCCCTCATATGCATCTCGGTATATCATTTGTAGAGCTCTTATCAGTCTCGCCATATTTTGTCTCAACATGTCTTGTCCAACAAGTGTTACTCTCATCGATTTCATGACATGTTGAATGAACATTTAACTCGACTAGTCTAACTTATCTTGTAGAACAACATTATAATTAAGTTAACTCAATGGCAAACTTAATAAATGATTTGGCTTCATCTTGATATTCCTTCGTCAATCCATTGGCATATATTAATCCAAAGGTTAATTGATGAGAAAAGAAAGCCATGTATTGATCCGTAAGAAGGAAAATAGTAGTAACTAACTTTTAAGAAGATCGTGAATGCATGAGTCTACCTAGAAAGGAATTTACAAGAAATTATAGTGAGCTTGACATTTGAAGAATAACAACTTTGTAGTTAATACTCAACTAATAAATAGAAGTCTTTTGTTCCGCTTGTTGTCCAATATGATATGTTCAGATAGTAAACTTCCTACTACAAAAACAAAACAATATATTTTTCAAATAGGACAAAATCACCTAATTCAAATAATAAAGGCATTACTGCACACCAACCTTGACATTTTTATGGTCCAAAACAGCATTCAAGATCTTGGCAGGAACGTAAAATCTTTTTAACATATTGACCATCCAAATACTTAGATCCTAGAAGCCAGTACAAAGGCATCCTCCTATGTACATGTTTCTTCGTGATCACTACTGCATAATCCATAACTATAGCCTACGGGTAAGTGGCAACCTTGGATAGGGATCAGTTCAGAACTAATATATCTATAACATTTAGTTCTATGTGTAGATGTTAAAACCTGCACCAATTTTCAAAACCATACTACACCTCTCAGAAAGTATATTTATTTACTACACTTTCAAAGTATATTATTATTACTACACTTTCAAGTAAGAAAATTATACAAGAAAGTATCACAATTTCTAAAATTATTCATAGAATGTGAGCTATAAATTTTGGTAGTATTTAAGGAATGAAAGATTATAATGATGAAAATACAAGGGAAGACTTAGAAAAAATTAAATTAAATTAAATTATATAAGATATAAATCACCAGTAGTTGGCTTTCAGAGCTAAAAAAACAACACAAGCTCTAGTACTACTTAAATTGCTTTGCTTCTTATTAGCATGTCCTAGAAATGAAGAGTGAATGCTTATTTATAGGCTTCAAATACGACAAAGGTGGTTTGTGATATCTACATAATTCTACAAAGTTCTACTAATTATGATTTATGATTCTAGAATATTATAAGTTGGAAAATTCTAGAATGCTATCACCAACTTGCACTATCTACATAGTCATGGATATATTTGAAAAATTATATCATGATCTTCAATACTCCTCCTTGATACAGTTTTCTATGACTCCAATCATTGACCGTAGCTGCTCAAGCTTTACTCTTGGTAATGCGAAGAAGCCTCCAATTTGTTTTCTAGTTTTACAATACTAGTGTTTTATATCTTTGTTCTCACCCACTTATCTAACAACGTGATATTTAATTGACATATATTTTCTTTTTTTTTTTGATGGATTGGATTCTCTGCAATCGCTATTACTGATTTATTATCATAGAATATTGCAGTAGCCTTAGTCTCTTGATCCCTCATATTACGTAGTATTCATCTCGGAAATATAGCTTGGTTGGTGGTCTCTATATCTGCTACATACTTAGCTTATTATGTTGATTGTGAAATTATTGTTTGCTTCTAATACGCTCAAGAGAATACTTTTGATCCAAGTGAGAATCATCCTTATTAAAACAAAATCATAGCTATCAATTAGCTATTAAGGCAGAATCATAATTATCATTAAAGCTCCTCATATTTTAGCAAATTTCCAACTCATACATTAACTATTCTGATTTGCCCCCCACAAGTGGGACTATGTATATTGGAAAGGCCCAACTTGGATATAATATTCTGATGGGAAGTGTTGGCTAGAGGTTTTGTGAAACCATCAGCCAACTGAGCAGCGGAAGAAACTGGCAGTAGATGTATGAGACCCAGCTTGATTTTCTCTCGAACCACATGACAATCTATTTCAATGTGTTTGCTTCCTTAATGAAAAACTGGATTATGTGCAAGATATATGGCAGATTTATTGTCACAGTAAAGAGAAACTGGCTTGGTTAAAAATATAGAGAAATCATGAAGCAAATATGTCGACCATTGGATTTCACAAGTTAGGGATGCTAGTGCATGATACTCGGCTTCTGTAGAGGAACGTGATACTGTTGATTGTTTCTTTGATTTCCAAGAAATCAAAGAACTTCCAATGAAGACACAATATCTTGTGATGGATTTGCGTGTATCCAAACAACTAGCCCAATCTGAATCAGCAAAACCAGTGAGATGGTGATCAGATGATGCTTTGAAGAACAAACCTGTTGTAGAATGTAACACCCTAAATTTAAGTCTCTAAAATTACAGTATCAGTCCTGGGATTCTCGCATGGGCAAGAAACACTCACCTGGGAGGGTGAAATCCTGGGCTATACAGAAGGATTCTCGCTTGAGTGAGAGTTGGCTCGCTTGAGCGAGAGTGGTCTCGCCTGAGCGAGTGTTGGCTCGCCTGGGCGAGAAAAGTGACATTTTGGACCTGTCGAGGCTGTAAGATCCTTGCTTCAGCGAGAGGATTCTTGCTTGAGCGAGAGATGTCTCGCCTGGGCGAGAGTTCCCTCGCCTGGGCGAGAGTTCCCTCGCTTGGGCGAGAGGTTCAGATTTGAGTTTTTAAAATGGGCGGGATTTTCTCGCTTGAGCGAGAATGAGTTCGCTTAAGCGAGAACCCAACGAGTGCATTAAATGAGAAAAACCCCAAACACATTTTAGGGTTAAGATTTGAAGAGAGGTGAGAGAAGAGAGTTTTTCCAAGGGCAATGAGCTTTTATTCTTGTCCAAGAGCTTGAGAAGAGGTAAAACTCTTGATTCTAATTCTGTTCCTCCCTTTGAAACTCATTTTGGGTATGTTGGATCTCTTCTCAAATGAGAGAAACCATGGAAACTTAACCTTTTGAGTTATAGTTCGTTTTATGTTGTTTTTATCTTGTAAACTCTGGGTTTAGAGTTAGTATTTCAAGAATGGAAAGGGTTTGTCGGTTGATTCATGAAAACCCCAAAACCCTAAAGTAAAAATGTGGTTAAAGTGTAAAATGAATATGTGTGTGTTAGATGGTTGTAAACTTATGATGAGGGTATTTTAGAAACATTGAAAATATGATGAATATCTTGTATGGTTAAATAATGCAATATAAGTTGTTTATGTGATATTTGGAATAAATGACTAACATTGTGTTATATGGTGGAAATGAGGAAAGATCCTAAAGTTGGAGGCGGTGTCGGTTGAACTTGCGAAGTTGCCAAGAACCAAACCCAACACTCACCGAGGTAAGGATAAGTCTTAACTTATGCATTGTGATAGAAAATGCGTGGACTTTCTTCTTGTGGATAATGAATTGAGTTGTGAACCACTTAATTATTATAAGCATATATGGGTATATTTGTAATAATGATGGTGTGGATTTACTATTTATGAATTGATGGAGTGTCAATTAAAAGAAAACTCGTTTTTAGCCGACCATGATTGGTTAGCGACTTTGACTCAAGTAATGTAGCAAGCTTTGGCTCAAGCGATGTAGCAAGCTTTAGCTCAAGCGATGTAGCAAGCTTTGGCTGAAGCGATGTAGCAAGCTTTGGCTGAAGCGATGTAGCAAGCTTTGGCTGAAGCGATGTAGCAAGCTTTGGCTCAAGCGATGTAGCAAACTTTTGTTCAAGTTATGTAGCACGTTTTCAAAAGAAAAGGGAAATCTGTTTTAGCTAATCTTAAGTGGTGTGGCAGCTTTGGCTCAAGCGATGTAGCAAACTTTGGCTCAAGTTATGTAGCATGATTTTCAAAAGTATAAACGATGGAAATGGTTTTAAGTGTATTTAACTTTAAATTGTTTACTTAATCTTATTAAAATGTGGATTAACGTACATTGACATTTGATTTTTGTATATGTTAGGAACCATGGATAATAGTAACTCTGGATATTTGTAGCTATGGGTATTTTGGAAACCCATAGCTAGTTGTATGCGGTAGTTACTAAGCAGTATTAATATGAATTATGTTTTTCTGTCCAATGAATATACATGTCGTTATTAGTTCAGGGATCGAATGCGAAAGGGAAAGTGAGATTTCAAAATAAGGTTATTTTCTTGGTAAATGTAATTTATAGAATAATGCATGAAAGTGGATTATAATAAGGAAAAAATTTCAATGGTAGAATTTGAGTCTTTAGAATATGGTATAAGAGCATAGTTAATCCTGCGGCCTAGGATATGGCCTTGCATGCTTCTTTGTAATCTTTATGTGCTGAAATTTTTTGATTTGTGCTAATCGTTAAGTGGTTATGTGCACTTTGTTTAGACAAAAAATTCAATTACTGACAAGTGAGTGAGTACAGGTACCCATGGCAGGGAGAGGAAGAGGAAGAGGGTCAAGTCAGAATGTCTCGAATGATTTGCTGGCTCAGATGGTGGCAGCATTGGAAGAAGTCAATGAGAACTTGCATAACCTGAACCAGAGTCCGGCACCAAGTCCAAGTTCAGAACCATTAGTTCCACCTGGACCGACAGAGTATCGGGGTTTAGATGAGTTCTGCAGGAGGAACCCCAATCAGTTCCACAGGGGATCCTGATGCTGCCATTGAGTGGATTCAAGGAATGGAGCGGATCTTCAAGGCCATGAACTGTTCGGAGGCTCATAAGTTGGCCTAGGCAACTTATATGCTAGTGACGGAGGTCGAGAACTGGTGGGAGTTCACTCGACGCCAAATGGAGATAGAGGGACAATTAATTTCCTAGGGTACATTCAAGGCAAAATTCCTTCATAAATACTTCCCTGCTGATCTGAAGAGGAAGAAGGAAATGGAGTTTTTGAAATTGGAACAGGGAACCATGTAAGTGGGAGAGTATGCAGCCAAGTTTGAAGAATTGGCCCGATTTTGTCCTTACTCCGAATTGGAGGTGGACGGAAGGTCCAAGTGCTTCAAATTCGAATCGGGTTTGAAGCCCAAGTTGAAAAGCATGTTTGGGCACCAGGAGATTGCTGACTTCCCTACCTTAGTAAACAAGTGTAGGGTGTATGAGGATGACTTGGTAGCCGATGAAGCGGCGGCACCTAAGGTGATTCCTCCCAAACACTTTGGGCCTCAACGGAACTTCTCGCACGGAAAATGGAAGGTCAAGGCATTTCAGGAGGAACGAAAGCCTTACTCTCCTCCGGTGAGTAGTCGAGGTTATACTTCGCATGGGCCAAGGACTCATGTCAATGCTGGAGGGTCAAGGTTGAACTCTCCATCTTTGTGCGGCAAATGTGGCCGAACTCATGTCGGTGACTTATGCCCCGGGATGGCACTTACCTGTTTTCACTGCAAGGAGGTTGGGCATGTTAGAAGATATTGTCCTAAGCTATAGCAGAGTATGAATGTTATGAGGGCTGAACGACCTCGATCCACTGGCAGAGTGTTCACCATGAGTGGTGTAGATATTAGGAATGCTTAAGGTCGCCAATGAACTGTTTGATCATATCCGGGTAAGGCAAGTTGAGGATATCAAACTAAAGACTAAACGGGATTTGATGCTAAGTGGCAAGGAAACTGATTTCGCATCGGACCCTAGTGGAATTTTGCGTTAAAAAGGGAGAGTTTGTGTGCCTCATGATGTGAAATTACGGAAGAGTATTTTAGAGGAGTCCCATAAGTGCAAGATGAGTTTTGACCCGGGAACTACAAAGATGTACCAAGATTTGAAGAAGTTGTTTTGGTGGTCTGGGTTGAAGAGGGATGTGGCTTTGTATGTCTCGAGTTGTTTAGTATGTCAGAAAGCCAAGATTGAGCATCAGCGACCAGCGGGAAAGTTACAATCCCTAGAAATTCCCGTTTGGAAGTGGGACAGTATTTCCATGGATTTTGTATCGGGTTTTCCGAAGACGCAGAAAGGGTATGATTCAATATGGGTGATAGTGGATCGGTTAACAAAATCTGCCAATTTTCTACCTATGAACATGAGGTATTCTTTGGAGGATTGGCGGAACTGTATATCCGGGAAATAGTTCGTTTGCATGGGATACCATCGAGCATTATATCGGATATGGATCCCCATTTCACTTCGAACTTTAGGACTAGTTTACAGTCCGCTTTGGGAACTAAGTTGAAGTTGAGTTTGGCTTATCATCCATAGACAAACGGTCAATCGGAAAGAACTATACACTCATTAGAGGATCTTTTGAGGGCTTGTGTCTTGGAACAACCGGGGAGTTGGGATGGCATTTTGCCTTTGATTGAATTTACCTACAACAATAGATTCCATTCGAGTATTGGAATGGCACCCTATGAGGCATTGTATGGTAGGAAGTGCCGAACTCCAGTGAGTTGGTTTGAAACCGGGGAGAACATGATATTAGGACCCGAGCTGGTCCAAGAGATGACGGAAAAGATCAAGAAGATCCGGGAGAATATGAGAATTGCCCAAAGTCGGCAGAAGAGCTATTACGATAAAAGACAAAAACCTCTTCAGTTTAAACAGGGAGATCATGTTTTCATGAGAGTAGTCCCGACTACCGGGATTGGTAGAGTGTTGAAGTCTCGAAAGCTTACTCCGAGATTTATTGGACCGTATCAAGTATTGAAGAGGATTGGGCTGGTAGCATATCGGATTGCTTTACCTCCATTATTGTCGAATCTCCACAATGTTTTTCATGTGTCTCAGTTGAGGAAATATGTTGGGGATCCATCTCATGTGGTTGAGTCTGATCAGATAGAGTTGAAGGATAACTTTACCTTTACGACGTTGCCAGTGAGGATCATGGATACTAGTGTCAAAAGGCTAAGGGGCAAAGAGATTTCCTTCGTGAAAGTATTGTGGAACCAAGTAGACGAAGGGGATGCTACTTCGGAGGTGGAACGTGAGATGAGGGAGGATTACCCTCATTTGTTCGAATCGAGGTATTGTAACACCCTAAATTTAAGTCTTTAAAATTATAGTATCAGTCCTAGGATTCTCGCTTGAGCGAGGGATTCTCGCCTGGGCGAGAAAGACTCACCTGAGAGGGTGAAATCCAGGGCTATACTGAAGGATTCTCGCCTGAGCGAGAGTTGGCTCGCTTGAGCGAGAGTGGTCTCGCCTGAGCGAGAGTTGGCTCGCCTGCGCGAGAAAAGTGACATTTTGGACCTGTCGAAGCTGTAAGATCCTCGCCTGGGCGAGAGTTCCCTCGCCTGGGCGACAGGGTCAGATCTGAGGTTTTAAAATGGGAGGAATTTTCTCGCTTGAGCGAGAATGAGCTCGCTTAAGCGAGAACCCGACGAGACAGCATTTAATGAGAAACCCCAAACACATTTTAGGGTTAAGAATTGAAGAGAGGTGAGAGAAGAGAGCTTTTCCAAGCGCAATGAGCTTTGATACTCATCCAAGAGCTTGAGAAGAGTTAAAAATCTTGATTCTAACTCTCTTCTTCTCTTTGAAACTCATTTTGGGTATGTTGGATCTCTTCTCAAAATGTGAGAAACCATGGAAACTCATCCTTTTGAGTTATGGTTCGTATTATGTTGTTTTTATCTTGCAAAGTTTGGCTCACGTTATGTTGCATGATTTTCAAAAGTATAAGCGATGGAAATGGTTTTAAGTGTATTTAACTTTAAATTGTTTACTTAATCTTA
This sequence comes from Lupinus albus, assembly GCA_009771035.1. Classification (NCBI taxonomy): domain Eukaryota; kingdom Viridiplantae; phylum Streptophyta; class Magnoliopsida; order Fabales; family Fabaceae; genus Lupinus; species Lupinus albus. Next base: position 10,249,587 of record CM020001.1, on the reverse strand, counting down.
TTAAAATGTGGATTAACGTACATTGGCATTTATTACGTTAACGACTTACTCCTTTGTGTTTTCTGTGTATGATCAATGTTAATCCCATTGCAGGTAGGTGGAAGACGTAAGGGTGTTTTGATTTTGGAGCTTAGAGGCTTTTATTTTGAATGTCTTTGCTCCCATTCTTTTGTAATATATTTGATTGTACTTTTGAACTAACTATTTGTAAGCATGGGCCTGATTTTTGTATATGTTAGAAACCATGGATAATAGTAACTATGGATATTTGTAGCTATGGGTGTTTTGGAAACCCATAGCTAGTTGTCTGCGGTAGTTACTAAGCGGTATTAATATGAATTATGTTTTTCTGTCCAATGAATGTACATGTCGTTATTGGTTCAGGGATCGAGTGCGAAAGGGAAAGTGAGATTTTAAAGTAAGGTTATTTTCTTGGTAAATGTAACTTATAGAAAATGCATGAAAGTGGATTAAAATAAGGAAAAAATTTCTACGGTAGAATTTGGGTCTTTACATAGGAGACAATTTCAAGTACTTCAATACACGAATGGCAGCATTAAAATGAGGGACCCGAGGAGTAGAAATAAACTAAGCTGTCGAACAACAAAGCTTATGTCAGGTCTTGTTATGGTTAAATATAATAATCTACCAACTAATCTTCTATAAGAAGAGGGATTTGGTAGTATTTCACCTTGATCAACTTGCAATTTCACTAAAGGTATACAAGGGGTGGTTGCAAGTTTAGCTCCTAACAGACCAGAATCTTCAAGAAGCTCAAGTGTGTATTTTCGCTGATTAAGCAAGATTCCAGCGTTAGTTCTAGCTATTTCCAGACCAAGGAAATACCTCAAAGATCCTAGGAAATAACTCAAAGATCCTAGATCTTTGATTTTAAATTTGGCATCCAAGAATTTCTAAACAGATTGAATCTCAGCCGTACAATTTCCACCTAAAACAATGTCATCCATGTAACGTCCCGATTTTCTACCCTTGAAAAATTTTCATTTATTTTAATCCTTTCTTACATACAGCCGTCACTTTCATTGAAAACTTTCAAGTACCATTTTCGAAAATACTCTTTACCCTATTACCTTATCATACAAATTTATGTTGCGGAAAAACATAATTCATTCAAATAACATTTACCACCTACAACCAGTTATGGGTCTCCCAAAGTTAAAAAGTCCATAACCACACATATCCGTAATTAATCTAAACGGATTTACAGACATCCCATAATACTATTAAATCAACTACAACGTCAATTAGCAATAAAGACAAGCAAATAATTAAATACAAAAGCTTCCTAATTGAACTTCATCCTCAAAATCCTTCATTTACCTACAATGGGATTATCATAAACAATACACAAAACAAAAGGGATTAAGTCATTAGTTTAAAAACTAACATCACATGATAATCCACATTTCAAATACGATTAAACTTTAATATAAAATATAAACGCAATTACGTAAATGCAAACATTCATCTCTTCTTTCGTTCATTTCCACGTTATCCATATTCATCCTATAGAATACACATCTCATACTATATATTCTATAGCATGCATATTATGTTCATTCGAAGCATCGTTCTTCTCATCTTCCATATCCACACTATAGTATATATAATCTATAGCATGTATATTACTTCTATACTTAACAATCTTCCTTTCTATCACTCATATTCACCCTATAGAATATATATCTCATACTATATATTCTATAGCATGCATATGACTTTCATTGCAACCTTCTCATTTCCCATCATTCATATTCCAATTGCACGTTTACCTTTCCATTACCACTTGGGGCAAGTCATACACAATACCACATAGGGCAAGTCATACACAATACCACATAGGGCAAGTCGTACACAATACCACATAGGGCAAGTCATACACAATACCACATAGGGCAAGTCGTACACAATACCACATAGGGCAAGTCATACACAATACCACATAGGGCAAGTCGTACACAATACCACATAGGGCAAGTCGTACACAATACCACATAGGGCAAGTCGTACACAATACCACATAGGGCAAGTCATACACAATACCACATAGGGCAAGTCATACACAATACCACATAGGGCAAGTCATACACAATACCACATAGGGCAAGTCATACACAATACCACATAGGGCAAGTCATACACAATACCACATAGGGCAAGTCATACACAATAATGCCAATACATTTACCTTCTCCATCAAATCATTAACTATGGAAACACGTCTCCCTTACAAACCTTTTACCTCTTTCACATACCTCATTCATATCAGTGAGTATGAATTAGAGCCACTTATCCCTTACCTTGGCGAGTGTTGGGGATCAGTTCCGAGTAACTTTAAAAGTCTCCTCCGCGATTTCCTCCAACCTTAGGATTTTTCCACATTTTCACCAATAACAACAATGTTAGTCATTTATTCCAAATATCACATAAACAACTTATTTTGCATCATTTAATCATACAAAATATTCATCATCAATATTCAATCATCTAAAACATGCATAACATCTCATATTTCAATATTTCCAAAACTACTTCAATACAAGTTTCTAAATATCAAAGCATACATGTTCATCTCATATAACAACATCAAAGCACTACTCATTATCCACATCTAACATTTCATCTCTTTCTCTTTATACTCGTATTCTCATTTTTTGGGGGAGGGGGGGGGGGGGGGGGTTTGGGGGTTTTTCATGAATAACCCATAAAACTTTCCATTCATCAAATAACAACTCTAAACCAAGAGTTTACAAGATAAAAACAACATAAAACGAACCATAACTCTAAAGGATGAGTTTCCATGGTTTCTCATGTTTTGAAAATAAATCCAACATACCCAAAACAAGTTAGAGAGGAAGAAGAAGAGTTAGTAACAAGAGGTTTACCTCTTCTCAAGCTCCAAGATGAGTCCTAAGGCTCCTTGCTCTTGAAAAGCTCTCATTTCTCTCTTCTCTTCGAAGTTCTTAACCTTAAAATATGTTTGGGTTTCTGTTTTAAAGAGGTGTCGTCGAGGTGTAATCGATTACCAACATGGTGTAATCGATTACAACGTGAAAAATGCGCATATCTGATGCTTTTAATACGATGTAATCGATTACCATAAATGTGTAATCGGTTACCAGAAATGTGTAATCGATTACCAGAAATGTGTAATCGATTACCAGCAATGTGTAATCGATTACCAGAAATGTGTAATCGATTACCAGCAATGTGTAATCGATTACCAGAAATGTGTAATCGATTACACTGTGTCAGATGCACATATCTGATGCTTTTAATACGATGTAATCGATTACCAGCAGAGTGTAATCGATTACAAGCAGTGTGTAATCGATTACCAGCAGAGTGTAATCGATTACACTGTGTCAACAGCCCAAAATTGCCATTTCTCGCCCAGGCGAGAATCCTCCAATATAGTCCAGGATTTCACCCTCCCAGCTGATCCTTTTTCGCCCAGGCGAGAATCTCTCGATCAAGCGAAGCTTCCAGGACTGATACTATATTTTTAAAGATTAAAATTTGGGGTGTTACAATCCTCCCCCTCTTATAAGAATTTTCGTCCCCGAAAATTAAACATACCTCGGAAAATAAAATCATCACCTAGACCTTAGGCACAAGAATATTCAACCAAAATCACAATTCGATTCTCTTATCCATTAAGATTACTTAATCAGTCACTAAGGGCATACACCACTAAATCATGATATCACCAAACCAATTCATGAACTAACTCCTCAATGTCCAAATGTTAAGATCTCAGCCTTTAATAACTCGAGTGCCATGGGAACTAATCCATAATTCAGACTAAAGATTTTTTCTTATATCCATCAAGAACCATAGATCTCTAACACCTATCCATCTATCAATCCTAACATACGTTAAGAATCCCGATAACACTCTCGAACTTCAGCGATTGGGGAACTCCTGATCCCATACTATCTAAATGCATCTTTTAACATCCATCATACACTAGCTAGTCTCATCTCCACTCGAGACTCTAGCACAATTTCATTTTACTAGATCCACAAAATACTTACACAATAGAATTCTTAGTGTCTCATTCATTGTACACAATCAAACTATTCAGTAATTGTCTAATTACATAAAATATTTCTACTATCAAATCTTATCGTCTAAAGAAATTACCGATTTCTAGCCTCCACTGAAACCATAAAACCATTTATTCACACCAAAACTAGGTATTCTGTTACCAATCGGCAAGCAGAAGTCGACCAACACTCAAACCTACAACTTGCGTTTGGTTGGGTCACCCCAATTCCGTTTGTAAATATAAACTTATTAACCCACTCGCATTATGTCCAGAAATACATGGGCGTCTCATATCACTAAACTTTTAATAACCTCATACTCATGCTATGTTTCACCCAAAACATTATTTAGCCACATGTTATGTTTCACCCAAAACTGATTTTCGAAAACGGTTTAAATCCACGATTCATGGCAACCACGTCGTGAAACAAGGTTCGCACGCTCATTTCGACACAACCCAAAACTTCTTCTCTCCTATGGTTACACCACACCCATACACCGCAATTACTGACGTTCACGAAACAACAACAACTTTTGCCGGTACACATTCAACGCAGACAATTTCGGATCACCACCACTATTTCATGCGTTGCCAATGTCCTACCGCAAAAGAACCGGTCATTCGAGACCAAAAGTTTCACGTCTATTCCATTGCATTCATCACATTGGCGGGGTAAGTAACTTAACTAGCCTCTTTTCTCGACTATCATTATAAGTCTTACCCTTTTGCACTCATATACATATCAATGCACCTAGATCTTAATTCTTCACCTCAACAAGTACACACAGTTAAACATAACACAATTTGCTGATCGCTAGTCCATTTCCAGGATTAAATCCAACTGGGACATCATCGCGCATATCAACACTATAGTAAATGTTCTACCATTTACCCCAACCGTACACTGAGACACTCCCGATCCAAAATAAGTATTTTTTTTTTTTGAGGTACAACATCCCCGCACATAGCTTGGTGTTCAATACCAATATACATTTGTTATAGCGGGTACTCATCTTTAACAAAAAAATAAATTTCATAGACCAGAAGCTTCATACACAAGAATCAAAAATAACTTTTTCATACCTAATCGATTTTGGGGTACCAACCATAGGTCACCTCAAAATGATAATACATCTGATTAGTCAACATCCATGTAAACACATTAGTCGCAAGGACCTTTTGGTAATTTATCCAACCTCTATTTCATTTTCGAAATATGAGTTTCACCTCTTAGCGTGCGCATACACACTAAGGCCAACAAAGGGAATTAACCTTTAACAACTCATAAGAGAAAACAAGTATCCCCGACTTAAACATTTTTCTTGTCAGTATACTTATTATAAAAGTCAATCATTCATAGACGAAAGTCCACTTTCAAAGACAAAATAAATAGTTCTTTCAAATCTTAACATCTCGAAATACTAACGAGTTCTTAAATACCCTCTTGTGACATTTACTGAATGAATACCGATCCCTTTTTTGAAGGAGGGTCCTGACTCTCTTAGCCGACACTAGCACCAAACCACTAGACTGGTCAGAGATCTCGCACAGATCCCTAACCGCCACAACCTTGTCAGCACTATTCAATCACAACATGATTTGTTGACAATTAGTCCATCCCCAAAATTATATCTAACTGGGATAACGACAAGCAGACTGAATCTATGGTAAATATCACACCATTTACCACAATCGGACACTAGAACATAAACGTCGACACCACCACCAGCACAAAGATTGGGGTCGACGTGACCAAGTCGGAAGTAATGACTCAGTTTACAATTTCAGCCGATTTTAACATTTATCATATATAAGGGAGTGTGTCGCTCTCGAATCAACAACACTAAACAAGGAATACCTGTCACCATGCGTTTACCTCTCGCCGGATCATCAACACCCGATGTCCCTGCGCCACTTGGGGTAACCATCCGACAGTGGTCCCTTGCCTCCCTAGCATGCATGACATTAGGTTTCCGATCCAGCTTGGGACAGAGAGCCTGGACCTGGAGCCACGCTCCGATTCAAATTTCGTAAGTTTTCATTCATGCCCAGAAGCACCTCTAACATCTGTGCCAAGAGATCATCGGAAGTATTCTAGCTCGTTTCTCTTCCTCTTTCAGCCATGCGTACCTGCACTCACGTACTTGTCAGTAGACTAATTTTATAACCAGACAAGCATCACCTAAACACACAACCGTCAATGCTAACCAAGCAGTTCAAGCTCATAAAGATCACAAAGAAGCATGTAAGGCCATATCCTAGGCCGCAGGATTAACTATGCTCTGATACCATATTGTAACGTCCCGATTTTCTACCCTTGAAAATTTTTCATTTATTTTAATCCTTTCTTACATACAGCCGTCACTTTCATTGAAAACTCTCAAGTACCATTTTCAAAAATACTCTTTACCCTATTACCTTATCATACAAATTTATGTTGCGGAAAAACATAATTCATTCAAATAACATTTACCACCTACAACCAGTTATGGGTCTCCCAAAGTTATAAAGTCCATAACCACACATATCCGTAATTAATCTAAACGGATTTACAGACATCCCATAATACTATTAAATCAACTACAACGTCAATTAGCAATAAAGACAAGCGAATAATTAAATACAAAAGCTTCCTAATTGAACTTCATCCTCAAAATCCTTCATTTACCTACAATGGGATTATCATAAACAATACACAAAACAAAAGGGATTAAGTCATTAGTTTAAAAACTAACATCACATGATAATCCACATTTCAAATACGATTAAACTTTAATATAAAATATAAACGCAATTACGTAAATGCAAACATTCATCTCTTCTTTCGTTCATTTCCACGTTATCCATATTCATCCTATAGAATACATATCTCATACTATATATTCTATAGCATGCATATTATGTTCATTCGAAGCATCGTTCTTCTCATCTTCCATATCCACACTATAGTATATATATCCCATACTATATAATCTATAGCATGTATATTACTTTTATACTTAACAATCTTCCTTTCTATCACTCATATTCACCCTATAGAATATATATCCCAAACTATATATTCTATAGCATGCATATGACTTTCATTGCAACCTTCTCATTTCCCATCATTCATATTCCAATTGCACGTTTACCTTTCCATTACCACTTGGGGCAAGTCATACACAATACCACATAGGGCAAGTCATACACAATACCACATAGGGCAAGTCGTACACAATACCACATAGGGCAAGTCATACACAATACCACATAGGGCAAGTCGTACACAATACCACATAGGGCAAGCCGTACACAATACCACATAGGGCAAGTCGTACACAATACCACATAGGGCAAGTCGTACACAATACCACATAGGGCAAGTCGTACACAATACCACATAGGGCAAGTCGTACACAATACCACATAGGGCAAGTCGTACACAATACCACATAGGGCAAGTCATACACAATACCACATAGGGCAAGTCATACACAATACCACATAGGGCAAGTCATACACAATACCACATAGGGCAAGTCATACACAATACCACATAGGGCAAGTCATACACAATAATGCCAATACATTTACCTTCTCCATCAAATCATTAACTATGGAAACATGTCTCCCTTACAAACCTTTTACCTCTTTCACATACCTCATTCATATTAGTGAGTATGAATTAGAGCCACTTATCCCTTACCTTGGCGAGTGTTGGGGATCGGTTCCGAGTAACTTTAAAAGTCTCCTCCGCGATTTCCTCCAACCTTAGGATTTTTCCTCATTTTCACCAATAACAACAATGTTAGTCATTTATTCCAAATATCACATAAACAACTTATTTTGCATCATTTAATCATACAAAATATTCATCATCAATATTCAATCATCTAAAACATGCATAACATCTCATATTTCAATATTTCCAAAACTACTTCAATACAAGTTTCTAAATATCAAAGCATACATGTTCATCTCATATAACAACATCAAAGCACTACTCATTATCCACATCTAACATTTCATCTCTTTCTCTTTATACTCGTATTCTCATTTTTTGGGGGAGGGGGGGGGGGGGGGGGGGGGGGGGGGGGGTTTGGGGGTTTTTCATGAATAACCCATAAAACTTTCCATTCATCAAATAACAACTCTAAACCAAGAGTTTACAAGATAAAAACAACATAAAACGAACCATAACTCTAAAGGATGAGTTTCCATGGTTTCTCATGTTTTGAAAATAAATCCAACATACCCAAAACAAGTTAGAGAGGAAGAAGAAGAGTTAGTAACAAGAGGTTTACCTCTTCTCAAGCTCCAAGATGAGTCCTAAGGCTCCTTGCTCTTGAAAAGCTCTCATTTCTCTCTTCTCTTCGAAGTTCTTAACCTTAAAATATGTTTGGGTTTCTGTTTTAAAGAGGTGTCGTCGGGGTGTAATCGATTACCAACATGGTGTAATCGATTACAACGTGAAAAATGCGCATATCTGATGCTTTTAATACGATGTAATCGATTACCATAAATGTGTAATCGATTACCAGAAATGTGTAATCGATTACCAGAAATGTGTAATCGATTACCAGCAATGTGTAATCGATTACCAGAAATGTGTAATCGATTACCAGCAATGTGTAATCGATTACCAGAAATGTGTAATCGATTACCAGCAATGTGTAATCGATTACCAGAAATGTGTAATCGATTACACTGTGTCAGATGCACATATCTGATGCTTTTAATACGATGTAATCGATTACCATAAATGTGTAATCGGTTACCAGAAATGTGTAATCGATTACACTGTGTCAACAGCCCAAAATTGCCATTTCTCGCCCAGGCGAGAATCCTCCAATATAGTCCAGGATTTCACCCTCCCAGCTGATCCTTTTTCGCCCAGGCGAGAATCTCTCGATCAAGCGAGGCTTCCAGGACTGATACTATATTTTTAAAGATTAAAATTTGGGGTGTTACAATCCACATAGATTAAAAGGGTAGTAAAATGATCACCAAAACGCTTCAGAAATAAGGAATGATCAGCATAAGATTGAACATAGCCAAACGACACTAGAGCAGAAGACAACTTTGAATACCATTGCCTAGTAGTCTGTTTTAAACCATAAAGAGAGTTATGAAGTTGGCAAACCTTGGTGGAATCTGCATGAAATCCTAGTGGAAAGTCATATAAATTTCTCCATTCAAATCCCCATTGAGAAATGCATTGTTAACATCCAATTGTTGAAGGATCCATCCTTTAGAAGCACCAAAAGCAAGAAGTAGTCTGAATGTAATCAATTTTAGGACTGGGCTAAAAGTGTCAAAGTAATCAACACCCTCCATTTGTGTGAATCCTTTAGCAACCAATCTCGCCTTATACCTCCCAATAGTCTCATTGTCATGATATTTGACTTTATAAACCCATTTGCAATCTATAGGAATTTTTCCAGAAGGGAGATCAACTATGGACCAAGTTCCATTATCCTCAAGAGCCTTAATCTCAGTTCTCATTGCATCCTTCCAACACTACATTTTAGAGGCATGTGCAAAAGTCTTAGGTTCAGGGATAGAAAAAGCAATGAGACAAAAATGTTTATAAGATGGTGTACAATTGGCATAAGATAAAATAGAAGATAGAGGGTAAGGAGTACCCAGAGAATGAGTAGATGAGCTAGCCTTGACTAGGTTGCAGTTATAATCCTTTAAGTAACTGGGCATGTGAGCTACTCTTGTTGATGTTCTGGTAGGCAAAGGGGAATTATGTAAAGGTATGATATTATCAATAGGCAAAGTGGATGATAACTCAATAGGTTCAATATTAGCCACAGGAGATATAAGAAATGAATCATCAGGTAATAATGAAAATGACTGCAGAGATGGGAGAGTGTTTGATGAAGGAGTTTTTGTAATTGAAATAAAAGGATAGACATGCTCTCAATAACACCATTTTGATTATGTTGGTTTTTCCAAAGGATAGGTGGCAAAGAGGCTTGAAAATATAAAGATCTTACAACATTTAGAATATGTTGGTTTTTCCTCTCAACAACACCATTTTGTTGAGGGGTTTCAATGCAAGTCCTTCGATGTAAAATTCCTTTAGAAAGATAAAAATCATGCATAAGGAACTCACCTCCATTATCACTTCTTATACACTTGAGTTTGGTATTAAATTGTGTTTCTATGTAAGCAATGAGTTGAGTTAAATGTTGTCTAGTTTCAGATTTTGCTTTCATGAGAACCACCCAAGTAAACCTAGAAAAATCTCAACAAGTGTAAGGAAAAATCTATGGCCATGTATGGAGGGAACTGAATAAGGACCCCATATGTCAACAAGCAACAAATCAAAAATTTTATTTGAATGTGAATCACTTTGACAATAAGGAAGCTTCTTTTGTCTAGAGAGATGAAAAATATCACAAGGAGATATACTAGAAAATGGAATAAATGGAAATTGTTGAGTGACTACTTTAAACCTAGAAGTTGATATATGACCCAATCTTAAATGCCAAAGAATGGACTGATTTGATGTAGTCATAGCTGCACTTGAACTTGATTTTGCACCTTGTATCACATACAACCCATTGCAAAGTTCAGTTGTACCAAAGAGAACATGACTAAGTGTCAAAGTACAACTTAATGAGACACTTCCTGCCATAGTTGCAGTAACTAGGGTACCATTAGGCAAAGCTATGGAAATGGGATCAATTTTGTGATACGAGATATAATTATCAAGATGAAATGTAATATGGTCGGTGGCACCTGTATCAAGAATCCATAGTGATTGCAACTTACCTCCCATGTCATGTTGTGAGGAGTTAACTTGAGAAATTGCAGCATTAACATTATGAGAATATGACATTGATCACTCTGATACCATCTAAGAAACCAGAGAAGAAAATAATGGATAGAAATTGTATTTGGTTTTCTTCATTATCATAAGTGAGTCAAGCTCTAATAAAATGTTACAGAGAATCATCCCTATTAAAACAGAATCATAACTATCAATTAGCTATTAAGGCAGAATCATAATTAAGGCATAATCATAACTATCAATAAATTAGCTATTAAAACAAAATCATAGCTATCATTAAAGACGTTCCACATATTTTAGCTAATTTCCAACTCATACATTAACTATTTTGATACAAATCCTGATGCGCTCTTCATGTTGCCCATTTAATCTTTCCAACCACTATTAGCGTAGCCGTGCAATATAGAATTGCGGTTGGTCGTATACCATATATCAAACTCGTTTGTATCTTGCAAGTATCTTAGAATTCTTTTTCCAACTACGAAATGGATTTCGCTCGAACTCTACCTCAATCATGATAGAATTCTTATAATGTACATTATGTATGGTTGTGATGTAGTGAGGTACAAAATAGTCTCAATCAAAGTCCTATATAGAGATGCATCTACCTTCGGAGGTATATCGTCCCTTTGTAGCTTCTCAATGGTCACAAGAGGAGTAGCAACTAGTTTGCATTTTCGTATCTTCAGCATCATGAATAGTTCTTCTAGGAGATAAATATGTCTTCCTTTATTTGGCTTACCTTAATTATGAGGAAGTAGTGCATTAAGCCAAGGTCTATCATCTTGAATGTCTTCATCATGTCTTTTTTTAACTTTGTTATCATCTTCATATTGTTTCTAGTGTATATAACATCATCTATGTACAAGAAAAATAAGAGTATCGCAGTGACCTTGATCATAATGTATTGTGTAGGCTCACTTTTACTCCTCTTGAATCCTTTATCGATGAAGTGTTGATCAATTCTATTATACCATGCTCGAGGAGCTTTCTTTAAGCCTAAATGTAAATACCCAAATTCTACCCTTGAAATTTTTTCCTTATTTAATCCATTTATTCCTACACTCTTCACTATACCTTAACTACTCGGTATTCATTACTTAAAACTCGGTTATCATACCATACTACAACACTTCTTTATATGACAGAAAAACATAATTCATATATTTCTTTTCCCGATAATTACCGCATACGACTAGCTATGGGTTTCCAAAATACCCATAGCTATGAATATCCAGTATTACAAAAAAAATGTAGAAAGTCATTTAGTTAAAATTACAATCATCCAAGTAGCAATTTACATCACAAAAAGAAAATAAGGAATCCAAGTTCTAAGCTCATAAGGCCTCGAACCAAGCATCCTCAACTATCTTGTTTACCTATAGTGGTATTATCAACGGCAAATACACACAACATACAAAGGAGTAAGTCATCAAGACAATTAATACCAGTATAAGATAACCCACATATTAAAGGGGTTAGTAAACCGTTTTAAAAATTCATTTTTTCTACATCACTTCAGCCAAAGTTTCGTTACATAACTTGAGCCAAAGTATCGCTACATAACTTGAGCCAAAGTATCACTACATAACTTGAGCCAAAGTACCGCTACATAAATTGAGCCAGAGTATCGCTACATAACTTGAGCCAGAGTATCGCTACATAACTTGAGCCAAAGTATCGCTACATAACTTGAGCCAAAGTATCGCTACATAACTTGAGCCAAAGTCGCTAACCAATCATGGTCGGCTAAAAACGTATTTTCTTTTCATTGATACACTATCGATTCATAAACAGTAAATTCACGCATTCTTTATTACAAACATACTCATATATGTTTACAATAACTAAGCGATTCATAACTTTATCATTATCCAAAACCAGAAAAATCCACACATTTTTCCTTTCAATATGCTACTTAAAGACTTCTCCTTACCTTGGTGAGTGTTGGGTTTGGTTCTTGGCAACTTCGCAAGGTCCACCGACACCGCCTCCAACTTTAGGATCTTTCCTCATTCCCACCATATAACACAATATTAGTCATTTATTCTAAATATCACATAAAAAACTCATATTGCATTATTTAACCATACAAGATATTTAACATATTTTCAATGTTCCTAAACTACTTTCATAATAAGTTTACAAACATCTAAAACTTACATATTCATCTCATATTTCAACCGTAGAGTGCATACTCATCTTCTACCTCTAATATTTTACCCATTTTCCTCTTTAACCACATTTTCACTTTTAGGATTTTGGGGTTTTCATGAATCAACCCACAAACTCTTTCCATTCTTGCAATACCAACTCTAAATCAAGAGTTTACAAGAGAAAAACAACATAAAACGAACCATAACTCAAAAGGGCGAGTTTCCATGGTTTCTCATATTTCGAGAAGAGATCCAACATACCCAAAACAAGTTTCAAAGGGAAGAAGAGAGTTAGAATCAAGAGTTTTACCTCTTCTCAAGCTTCTAGATGAGTATCAAAGCTCATTGCCCTTGTAAAAGATCTCTTCTCTCACCTCTCTTCAATTCCTAACCCTAAAATGTGTTTGGGGTTTCTCATTTAATGCCAACTCGTCGGGTTCTCGCTAAAGCGAGCCCATTCTCGCTCAAGCGAGAAAATCCCATCTATTTTAAAGACTCAAATATGACCCTCTCGCTCAAGCGAAGGAGTCTCGCTCAAGCGAGAATCTCACAGCCTCGACAGGTTCCAAAATGCCACTTCTCACCCAGGCGAGACAACTCTCGCTCAGGCGAGGCCACTCTCGCTCAAGCGAGAAAATTCTCCCTCAAGCGAGAATCCTTCAGTATAGCCCAGGATTTCACCCTCCCAGGTGAGCCTCTCTCGCCCAGGCGACAATTCTCTCGCTCAAGCGAGACTCCCAGGACTGATACTATAATTTTAAAGACTTAAATTAAGGGTGTCACACTAAAAGCCTCTCCTACAAAACCCACCACAAAAAAACCAAAAGGAGAACAAAGACTACTATCCAACCAAAAAGAAAATAATAAACACTAACAATAAATCCAAGCATAAAACTGGGTTAGGAAATCATTTAAACCAAGATATAATAAAGGGTTTATGTCGACCTTTAACTTGGGGTTTTGGCAAGTGTACTTTATATATACCAACTTGTATATATTCTAAATTGCAGTTGTGATTGTGTTTAGTACAATTAATTGTAGAACATTTGGGAAAATATAGCCACAATTGTGGTAATGATACCTATATTTGTAATATAAATGCAATCTCAATCCCTAAACGAATATTACAGTAGCTTAATTTAAAATGTTGAGTCCATATATCTATATATATATAGAGAGAGAGAAATAGATAGAGAGAGAGAACAAGAAAGTGACATGTCTAGCACTTAAAAGTGTCCCATTGTTTGTGTACAATCAAATAAAAACCTTGATAATTGTCATAGCTTGAGGTTAATATTCGAAACTAGCTAAACCTTCCTATTTAAACTTTTAGGTACATAGCTAAACCTTCCTATTTCTAAATATAACTTATTTCTTGCATGGGAAACTCCCTTGGCCATAGCTTTACAAAACAACTTCAACAAAGTCCAATTAAATCCTAACTACTCTACCCTATATAATCACTTCCATGTATTTCTACTTCTCAAATCTACAATACCAAACATTCTCTTTCTTATCTCAGTTTTCTCTCCAATTTGAATTCATTCAAGAACAATATCATACATCATGGCTTCTCATCTTACCCATTCTAACCAATATGTTTTGGCTATTGTAATTGCCATCATAGTTTTCACTCCAAAACTTACTTCTGCCAAGAAATCTAAGATAATTGGCTTGAAAATGAATGTAATTGATAAATGTTGGAGATCAGATCCTGAATGGAGAAAGCATCGTCCACAACTTGCTACATGCTCTATGGGTTATGCTGGCAAGATGACAAATAACATTGGTGAAGACCTCGTCCATTATAAAGTTACTGATCCTAGTGATGACCCTGTAAACCCTAAACAAGGCACCTTAAGGTATGGTGCTTCTGTGATCCAAGGGAAAGTATGGATTACATTCCAAAGAGACATGGTTATTAGGTTAATGAGACCACTTCTCATTAGTAGTTTCACTACCATTGATGGTCGAGGAGTTAATGTCCATATTGCTCATAATGCATGCTTGATGATCTATAAGGTAATAATCTACAATTCTTACTATATAAGTTCAATCAATTTATCCTTCAAGGTGTTTAATATCCGATATATTTATCTTTACCTCTTAATTATTCTAACTCTCAGCATTGTATTTAATGTTCGCAGGATACAACACTAAATCTTCTTTTTATGAGGGCCAAAATGGTCATATTTTATAAGGACTACATTTTTTTTAAAGTTTTATTATATTCTTTATACACATTGCATTTTAAAAAAATGAAAGGAGCCTTAAATAATATCTTTGTTTTGATATACAATTTGTATAACTCTCCCTTCTAGCTATAACTAAACTAGCACATTATAAATATTGTTTACTTCATGCATTAATTACAACTTTCCAAATTACAAATAATTATTGATTGATTACTATCTTTAGGCTACCAACATAATCATTCATGGCCTACGAATTCATCATTGCAAACCTCAAGCACCCGGGATGGTGATGGGTTCTAATGGAAAGGTTATGCCTTTAGGTCAAGTAGATGGAGATGCAATAAGATTGGTTACTGCTTCAAAAATTTGGATTGATCATAATACACTTTACAATTGCCAAGATGGTCTTCTTGATGTCACACGAGGTTCCACTAATGTGACTGTCTCTAACAATTGGTTCAGATTTCAAAACAAAGTTATGCTTTTGGGTCATGATGATGGATATATTAGAGATCATAAAATGAAGGTTACAGTGGTGTACAACCATTTTGGACCTAATTGTAACCAACGCATGCCCAGGTAATTAATTGTTTAACTAAAAAGATTAATATATACACATATGTAACTGCATTAGATGATATTAATTTATACTGATTAAGTAAAAAACATTACAGGATCCGCCATGGATATGCACATGTAGTAAATAATATGTACTTGGGATGGTTGCAATATGCCATCGGTGGAAGCATGGAACCTAGTCTCAAAAGTGAAGCTAACCTCTTCATAGCACCAACTTCAGGGAGTAAGGAGGTAATCAATTTTAGTAATTTCATTTCAAATAGTTATTCATCCATTGTATTTTAAATTGCAATTATGACATTTTTGAAATAAACACAACATAACGTTAATCGCAATTTAAAAAGAATGATGGTTAGTGAATAGATCTCATCAACTAATAAAAGACCAATAATGGTTTAAGCATTGTTTTGCTAATTATATAATGTGTGTAGGTTACATGGAGAAAAGTGGGTAACACAAATGGGAATAAATGGCAATTTCATTCGGTGAAAGACATTTTTGAAAATGGAGCATCCTTCAAGGCAACAAAAGGTGGATATGTTCCAAAGCCAAATTATAACCGGGACCAAGCTTTTAAAGTTGCTGATGCCAAATCTGTGAGATCATTGACAAGTTCATCAGGTGCATTACGATGCAGTAAAACCTCTATATGTTGAAGTTCAAATAGAACAATGATCTATTGAATTTAACTAGTGATATTAAAACTCGATTATTTTTATTGATATCAAATTTAAATATAATAAATGTTGGGGACGTATACTCCAAATCTACTGGATTCTCCACTGAACTCTATATTTGGATTTACATGCCTTATTATAAATTGAGAAATAATTCACCAAAATGATTATATAATTCATACTTAAATATCACAATTGAGAAATTCAATCAATAGGGAAGTCTAATTATAGCAAGTCTACTAGAATTGCACTTACGATACAAAAAGTGTCTACCACAGGGTTTTCAATTCCTGACTAATCCAAGAATAAAATTTAAAATCGGTCCAAAATAAACCATAATCACAAAATAAATGAATGTGGTAAATTTCGTGATGTTCATTTCATATGACTAAAAATATGTGTTTGCTAAGTAATATATTCCTACATATAGGTAAAATATTATACAATAACAATGATATTTCTTTTGATAAATATAATTAAATTGCTGCTATTAGTGCTTGGGATGTGTAACACTCTAAATTTAATTCTTTAAAATTATAGTATCAGTCCTGGGATTCTCGCTTGAGCGAGTGATTCTTGCCTGGGCGAAAAAGGCTCACATGGGAGGGTGAAATCCTGGGCTATACTAGAGGATTCTCGTCTGAGCGAGGGTTTGCTCGCTTGAGTGAGAGTGGTCTCGCCTGGGCGAGAAAAGTGATATTTTGGACCTGTCGAGATTGTAAGATCCTCGCTTGAGCGAGAGATGCCTCGCCTGGGCAAGAGTTTCCCTCGCTTGGGCGAGAGGGTCAGATCTGAGTTTTTAAAATAGGCGGGATTTTCTCGCTTGAGCGAGAATGGGCTCGCTTAAGCGAGAACCCGACGAGTGCATTAAATGAGAGAAACCTCAAATACATTTTTAGTTTAAGATTTGAAGAGAGGTGAGAGAAGAGAGCATTTCCAAGGTCTAGGAGCTTTGATTCTCATCCAAGAGCTTGAGAAGAGGTAAAACTCTTGATTCTAACTCTCTTTTTCTCTTTGAAACCCATTTTGGTATGTTGGATCTCTTCTCAAAGAATGAGAAAACCATGGAAACTCTTCCTTTAGAGTTATAGTTTGTTTTATGTGTTTTTCTCTTGTAAACTCTTGGTTTAGAATTAGTATTTCGAGAATGGAAAGGGTTTGTGGGTTGATTCAAGAAAACCCCAAAAACACTAAAGAGAAAATGTGGTTAGAGTGGAAAATGGGTAAAATGCTAGAGGTAGAAGATGAGTTTACTCTCTAATGTTGAAATATGAGATGATTATGTATATTTTAGATGGTTGTAAACTTATGATGAAAGTAGTTTAGAAACATTGAAAATATGATGAATATCTTGTATGGTTAAATAATGCAATATAAGTTGTTTTTGGGATATTTGGAATAAATGACTAACATTGTGTTATATGGTGGGAATGAGGAAAGATCCTAAAGTTTGCGATGGTGTCGGTGGAACTTGCGAAGTTGCCAAGAACCAAACCTAACACTCACCAAGGTAAGGATAAGTCTTTAACTTATGCATTGTGTTAGAAAATGCGTGGATTTTCTGGTTGATGATAATTAATTGAGTTGTGAACCACTTATTTATTATAAACATATATGGGTATGTTTGTAATAATGATGGCGTGGATTTACTGTTATGAATTGATGGAGTGTCAATGAAAAGAAAACTTGTTTTTAGCCGACCATGACTGGTTAGCGACTTTGGCTCAAGTAATGTAGCAAGCTTTGGCTCAAGCGATGTAGCAAGCTTTGGCTCAAGCGATATAGCAAGCTTTGGCTCAAGCGATGTAGCAAGCTTTGGCTCAAGCGATGTAGCAAGCTTTGGCTCAAGCGATGTAGCAAGCTTTTGCTCAAGCGATGTAGCAAGCTTTGGCTCAAGCGATGTAGCAAGATTTGGCTCAAACGATATAGCAACCTTTGGCTCAAGTTATGTAGCACGTTTTCAAAGGAAAAAAGGGAAATTTGTTTTAGCTAACCCTAAGTGGTGTAGCGGCTTTGCCTCAAGCGATGTAGCAAACTTTGGCTCAAGTTATGTAGCATGGTTTTCAAAAGTATAAATGATGAAAATGGTTTTAAGTATATTTGATTTTATTTTGTTTACCTAACTTTATTAAAATGTGGATTAACGGATATTGACTTTTATTGAGTTAACGACTTATTCTTTTGTGTTTTTCTGTGTATGGTCAATGTTAATCCCATTGCAGGTAGGCGGAAGATGTAAAGATGGTTCCATTAGGAGCTTAGAGGCTTTAATTTCTTTTTGAAGTCTACTTGCCTATTCTTTTGTAATCTATTGATTGTATTTTGAAACTGAATATTTGTAACTATGAGTATGATTTTTGTATACGATTGTAACACTGGATAATTGTAGCTATGAGTGTTTTGGAAACTCATAGCTAGTTATATGCAGTAGTTACTCAGCTGCATTAATAGGAATTATGTTTTTCTTTCTAACCAATGTGTATGTTGTTAATGGGTTATGGTGGGAGTGCGAAGAGGAGATTGCTATATTAAAATAAGGTTATGTAATTAGCAAAGGTGATTTATAAGAAAAATGCATGAAACTTGATTAAAATAAGGAAAAAATTTCAAGGGTAGAATTTGGGTCCTTACATGATGGGTTAATTGATATGAGTGCATTAAAGAAGGATAAAAGAACGAGGAAAGAACAACTATAAGGTTACATCAACTATTGGAGATATGTTGTCACAAAAATGTAACTTCGTGTAACACTTATTCTCATTGGTTTAAAAAATATTAAATTATTAAATTTTAAGAGTAGTTGCTACTATTAGTGCTTGGGAAGGATTAATTCATGTGACAATATGATGAAACAACAACTATAAGGTTACATTGATGAGAGGACATCTATTGTCACAAAAAGTATTACTCCACGTAACACTTACTCTTATTAGTGAGAAAAATATTTAATTATTAAACTTTTAACTTAAATATATTTTTAACTAATCATAACATGACACATAAAATAACACACTTTTTTTATAAGAACAAATGTACTCCCTACAATGATACTCTCAAATACAATTTGCATTAGACTATATTGATAAAGGAGAGAGATCAAGTTTAAATTCATACAGTTTGTACTTATTCTTTTTGTTATTCTAATTATTTTGCCTTATATATTTTTAAATCATCTCAACCTCTTCTTCTTAATCCTACTTTCCCTTTCCCATATGCCCATTCTATTTAGGATATTTCTATTTTTTAGTTCATTTTTATTAATCACACCTTTTGTCCAAGTAGAAGGTAAAAGTAGGTATATGATTTTTCCAATTG
The DNA here is from genome assembly GCA_009771035.1 of Lupinus albus. NCBI lineage: Eukaryota > Viridiplantae > Streptophyta > Magnoliopsida > Fabales > Fabaceae > Lupinus > Lupinus albus. The sequence goes on along the minus strand of CM020001.1, from coordinate 10,229,806 downwards.
TATTCTTATTTTACTAACTTTCATTATTATTATGTTAGAATTTGCTTCTTTTCTTCATTTTTCATCCTTCTGTTACCATGCTAAATTTAGATGTATGTATGCCATATTTTTTTCTGTTTGATGTTTTTTATGCTTATTTTACTAATTTTCAATCACATCATAGGATTGGTTTTTCATTCTATTCTATATAATCTCCTACGAGCTTCATATTATCTTCCCTCATCCTTCTTTTTTCCATGATCATATAATATATAATTTGTGACACCCTAGATTTTAAAGTCATTAAATTATAGTATTAGCCCAGGGAGTCTCGCTTGAGCGAGAGAATTGTCGCTTGGGCGAGAGAGGGTCACCTGGGAGGGTGAAATCCTGGGCTATACTGAAGGATTCTCGCTTGAGCGAGAATGATCTCGCCTGAGCGAGAGTTATCTCGCCTGGGCGAGAAAAGTGGCATTCAGGACCTGTCGAGGCTGTAAGATCCTCGCTTGAGCGAGAGCTGCCTCGCCTGAGCGAGAAATCCCTCGCTTGAGCGAGAGCGTCAGATCTGAAATTTTAAAAAGTTGGGATTTTCTCGCCTGAGCGAGAATGGGCTCGCTTGAGTGAGAACCCGACGATTTCACTTTAAAATAGAAACCTCAAACACATTTTAGGGTTAGAAATTGAGAGAGAATAGAGGGGAATGTGATTTTGAGAGAAAGAACTCGTGGGAATCATCTAGGAACTTGAGAAGAGATCCTAAGGTTGGAGGAATCGCAGAGGAAACTTGTAAAATTACTCGAAACCGACTCCAACGCTCACCAAGGTAAGGGATAAGTGTTTCCATTTTATATGAGCTGATGTGAATAAGGTATGGGTAAGAGGTAATATGTTTGTAAGAATATTATTGTTATCCTACCCGGAGTGGTAGTGGATTATTGTTGTTATCCTACCCGGAGTGGTAGTGGATTATTGTTGTTGTCCTACCCGGAGTGGTAGTGGATTATTGATGTTTCTTATCTGAAGTAGTAGTGGATTACCGTGGTATAGACATGCCTTGTGTGGTATGGGGAATGAACTAGACCTGCCCTATGAGGTATGGGAAATGAACTAGACCTGCCCTTTGTGGTATGCGGAATGAACTAGACCTGTAACACCCTAAATTTAAGTCTTTAAAATTATAGTATCAGTCTTGGGATTCTCGCTTGAGCGAGGGATTTTCGCCTGGGCGAGAAAGGCTCACCTGGGAGGGTGAAATCCTGGGCTATACTGAAGGATTCTCGCCTGAGCGAGGGTTGTCTCGCTTGAGTGAGGGTTGTCTTGCTTGAGTGAGGGTTGTCTTGATTCTAACACTCTTCTTCCCTTTGAAACTCATTTTGGGTATGTTGGATCTCTTCTCAAAATGTGTAAAACCATAGAAACTCGCCCTTTCGAGTTATGGTTCGTTTTATGTTGTTTTTACCTTGTAAACTCTTGGTTTAGAGTTAGTATTTCAAGAATGGAAAGGGTTTGTGGGTTAATTCATGAAAACCCCAAAACCCTAAAGAGAAAATGTGGTTAAAGTGGAAAATGGGTAATATGCTAGAGGTAGAAGATGAGTTTACTTTCTAATGTTGAAATAAGAGATGAATATGTATGTTTTGGATGGTTGTGAACTTATGATGAAAGTAGTTTAGAAAAATTGAAAATATGATAAATATCTTGTATGGTTAAATAATGCAATATAAGTTGTTTATGTGATATTTGGAATAAATGACTAACATTGTGTTATATGGTGGGAATAAGGAAAGATCCTAAAGTTGGAGGCGGTGTCGGTGGAACTTACGAAGTTGCCAAGAACCAAACCCAACACTCACTGAGGTAAGGATAAGTCTTTAACTTATGTATTGTGATGGAAAATGCGTGGATTTTATGGTTATGGATAATGAAATGAATTGTGAATCAGTTAATTATTATAAGCATATATGGATATGTTTTTAATGATGATGGTGTGGATTTACTGTTTATGTATTGGTGGAGTGCCAATGGAAATAAAACTCGGAATAATGAATTGAATTGTGAATCACTTAATTATTATAAGCATATATGGGTATGTTTATAATGATGATGGTGTGGATTTACTGTTTATGTATTGGTGGAGTGCCAATGGAAATAAAACTCGGAATAATGAAATGAATTTTGAATCACTTAATTGTTATGAGCATATATGGGTATGTTTGTAATGGTGATGGTGTGGATTCACTGTTTATGTATTGGTGGAGTGCCAATGAAAATAAAACTCATATTTAGCCAACAATGATTGGTTAGCGACTTTGGCTCAAGTAATGTAGCAAGCTTTGGCTCAAGCGATGTAGCAAGCTTTGGCTCAAGCGATGTAGCAAGCTTTGGCTCAAGCGATGTTGCAAGCCTTGGCTCAAGAGATGTAGCAAGCTTTGGCTCAAGCGATGTAGCAAGCTTTGGCTCAAGCGATGTAGCAAGCTTTGGCTCAAGCGATGTAGCAAGCTTTGGCTCAAGCTATGTAGCTAGTTTTGGCTCAAGCAATGTAGAAAACTTTAGCTCAAGTTATGGAGCATGTTTTCAAAAGTATAAACAAAGGAAATGGTTTTAAGTATATTTAATTCTAAGTTTTTACTTAACTTTATTAAAATGTGGATTAACGGACATTGACATTATTTTACGTTAACGACTTACTCCTTTGTGTTTCTGTGTATGGTCAATGTTAATCCCGTTGCAGGTAGGTAGAAAATGTAAGGACGTTTTGATTTGGAGTTTAGAGGCTTTTAATTTTTGGAAGTCCTTATATTCATTCTTTTGTAATATGACTAATTGTATTTTGAACATGAATATTTGTAACTCTGGATATTCGTAACTATGGGTATTTTGGAATCTCATAGCTAATTGTATGCGGTAGTTACCGGGATGCATGAATGAATTATGATTTTCTGCTAAGCGAACATGTATGTTGTTTTGAGATTATGAAATGGACATGAGTAGGGAAATGAGACTTAATTTGAGTTGTTGGTATTTTTATTTAAAAGTCGTAGGAAAATGTACGAATGATGAATAAAATAAGGAGGAAAAAAATTTCAAAGGTAGAATTTGGGTCCTTAGAAGACTTGCCCTATGTGGTATGGGGAGTGAACTAGACCTGCCCTATGTGGTATTGGGAATGAAATAGACCTGCCCTATGTGGTATGGGGAATGAACTAGACCTGCCCTATGTGGTATGGGGAATAAACTAGACCTGCCCGATGTGGTATGGAAAATTAACTAGACCTGCCTGATGTGGTATGGATAATAAACTAGATGTGCCCGATGTGGTATGGAGAATTAACTAGACGTGCCCGATGTGGTATGGAGAATTAACTAGACCTACCCGATGTGGTAGAGGATTATCCTTACGAGGAGACTCGTTGAATGTGATTAAGGGTGAATACGAATAATGTGAAATGAGTATGTTTGGAATGAAAGTAATATGCATGCTATAGAATATATATATATATTATGGGATATATATACTATATGATGAATATGAATGATGAGAAATGAGTACGTTTGAAATGAAAGTAATATGCATGCTATAAAATATATATTATGGGATATATATACAATAGGGTGAATATGAATGATGAGAAATGAGTACATTTGAAATGAAAGTAATATACATGCTATAGAATATATATTATGGGATATATATACTATAAGGTGAATATGAATGATGAGAAATGAGGATGTTTGAAATGAAAGTAATATGCATGTTATAAAATATATATTATGGGATATATATACTATATGGTGAATATGAACAACATGGAGATGGAAGGAAGTAAATATGAGTGTTTATATTTATGTACTTGTGATGATAATTTATTCCAATGCTTATTTATGCTTAAAATGTGGATTATCATGTGATGTTAGTCTTGAACTAATGACTTATTCCCTCGTTTTTTTGTGTTGTTTATGATAATCCCATTGTAGGTAAACGGTGAACTTTGAGGAGGCTCACTTAGGGATCTTATGCATTTCTTAACTTGCATTTATCTATCTATACTTTTTGTATTATAACGGACTAACTGCTATTTTGAGATAAATGTAATTCTAAGCATTGTAACTCTGGATATGTGTAGTTATGGGCATTATGATTCTTGGAAATCTATAACTAGTTGTATGTGGTGGTTACTAAGGATTAATAGAATGAATTATGTTTTTCGGCAATAGGAAATGTATTGTAATATAACACGTTAAATAGGAGTTTTACGGAATGACTAATGAGTGTTTAAAGTAATATGATTAATGTATGCATGAAAGAATTAAAAATAAGGAAAAAATTGCAAGGGCAAAATTTGGGTCCTTACATAATTCTACTTTTCATTTCTCGTAATTGAGATGTGTAAACACCTAATTTTATCTTACCCATTTTTTAATAAAAATAACAAAAAATATAAAACTAAAAAAGTATATGAAAAATCACTTTGATCAAAAAATTTAAATCTTTAAAGATTTGATTTCGTCAAAATTTGATCGAAAATTAAACTAAGAATTGCAATATAAATATTCGCAAATTTGATCAAATCAAATAAATTTGATTGGACTGCATAATTAAAATACAAAAATAATTGCAATCAGAATAAGTTAATGATAACAAATAATAATTTTCCCTTTTTTCTCCGATTTATGTTTTCTCTTTAAAAAACGTTAAAAGGGATTTAAGTGACTTAATGGATAATTATTAACATGATAATTCCAAAATTAAACTTCCCCTCATTTTTAGTTTTTAAATAAAAAATAATAGTTCAATTAGTTTAATGTGTCATTAGTGGACTCATTAATGGGGAGACACCAATTTGAAGAAGAAAAACATATTTCAAATATTTGAATTCAATCACTTTATTAGATCTTTAGTAGACTCATTAATGGAAAGATACCTTGAAAGAAAAAAATATATATCAAATATTTGAATTCAATCTAGTCATTATAGATTCATTAATGGATGAATTATATCTCAAGAAAAAAGTGTCAAAAAGAACAATACAATAGGAGAAGTAGAAAAAGTCTTTGAAAATCAAATTTGACAAGTCATTTATTCTTTCTACTCTACAATTACTTTCATTCATTTCAATCATTTTTTTCTCCAAAAAGGAACTTTTACTATATAATCCTTGAACTATCACTTTTATAACGACACAAATTCTACCCTTGAAAATTTTTCATTTATTTTCATCCTCTCTTACATTCATCTATAACTTTACTTAAAAACCCTCATGAAACACTCTTTGGAAATACTCTTTAACCTAATATATTATCATACAAATCTATGTTGCGGAAAAACATAATTCATTCGATTAGCAATTATAGCATACAACCAGTTATGGATTTTCCAGAGTTATAACGTCCATAACTACATATCTTCGTAATGCCCTAATCAAATTTACAGTCATCCCATAATGTTATTAAATTAACTACAACGTCAAGTAGCAATAAAGACAATCAAGTTAATCAACACAAAAGCTTCCTAAGTGATCTTCCTTCTCAAAATCCTTCATTTACCTACAATGGGATTATCATAAACAACACACAAAACAAAAGGGAGTAAGTCATTAGTTCAAAGACTAACATCACATGATAATCCACATTTCAAATATGATTAATCTTTAATATAATTCGTAAACACACATGCGTAATTATAAACATTCATATCATCTTCCTTTAATTTCCACTTTACTCATATTCATCCTATAGTATATATATCCCATAATATATATTCTATAGTATGCATATTACGTTCGTTTGAAACATCATCTTTCTCATTGTTCATATTCACCCTATAGTATATATATCCCATAATATATATATCCTATAGCATGTATATTACTTTCATTCTCAACATCTTCCTTTTTATCGCTCATATTCACCCTATAGAATATATATCTCATACTATATATCCTATAGCATGCATATGACTCTCTTTGTGACATTCCCTTTTCTCATCATTCATATTCACCGTACAGAATATACATCCCATAATATATATCCTATAGCATGCATATGACATTCATTGTGACATCCACACTTCTCATCATTCATATTCACCCTATAGAAATACATCCCATAATATATATCCTATAGCATGCATATGACATTCATTGTGACATCCACATTTCTCATCATTCATATTCACCATTAATCGTATTCATCAATTTCATTTCCCATACCACATCGGGCAGGCCGAGTTATTACTCCATACCACATCGGGCAGGTCGAGTTATTACCCCATACCATATCGGGCAGGTCGAGTTATTACCCCATATCACATCGGGTAGGTCGAGTTATTACCCCATACTATATAGGGCACGTCGAGTTATTACCCCATACCACATAGGGCAGGTCGAGTTATTACCTCATACCACATCGGGCAGGTCGAGTTATTACCCCATACCACATAGGGCAGGTCGAGTTATTACCCCATACCACATAGGGCAGGTCGAGTTATTACCCCATACCACATAGGTCAGGTCGAGTTCACAATAATCACTACCATTCCCGGTAGAACACAATAACAGTCTGCTACCACTCCGGGTAGGACACAATAACAGTCCACTACCACTCCAGATAGGACACAATAACAGTCCACTACCACTCCGGGTAGGACACAATAAGAGTCCACTACCACTCCGGGTAGGACACAATAACAGTCCACTACCACTCCTGGTAGGACACAATAATAGTCCACTACCACTCCGGGTAGGACACAATAACAGTCCACTACCATTCCGGGTAGGACACAATAACAAAACACTACCTCTTCGGGTAGGGTAACAACAATAAACTTACCAACACATTACCTCTTTCACATACCTCATTCACATCAGTGAGTATGAATTAGAGACACTTATCCCTTACCTTGGTGAGTGTTGGGGATCGGTTCCGAGTAACTTTAAAAGTCTCCTCCGCGATTTCCTCCAACCTTAGGATCTTTCCTAATTTCCACCAATAACAACAATGCCAGTCATTTATTCAAAATAACACATAAATAACTCGTATTCCATCATCAACATTCAAGGGATTCACATATATTCAAGATTTCCAAACATCTAAACATACATGTTTATCTCATATATCAACATCAAAGCACACACTCATCATCCACATCTAACATTTCATCTCTTTCTCTTTACACTCATATTCTCATTTTGGGGGTTTTTGGGGTTTTCATGAATAACCCACAAAACCTTCCCAGTCCTCAAATATCAACTCTAAACCAAGAGTTTACAAGAGAAAAACAACATAAAACGAACCATAACTCTAAAGGGTTAGTTTCTATGGTTTCTCATGTTTTGAAAATAGATCCAACATACCCAAAACAAGTTAGATAGGAAGAAGAAGAGTTAGAAACAAGAGGTTTACCTCTTCTCAAGCTCTAAGATGAGTCCTAAGGCTCTTTGCTCTTGAAAAGCTCTCTTCTCTCTCTTCTCTTCAAAGTTCTAACCCTAAAATATTTTTGGGGTTTCTATTTTAAAGAGCAGTTGTCGGGTTCTCGCTCAAGAGAGCCCATTCTCGCTCAGGAGAGAAAATCCCGCCTTTTTAAAATTTCAGTGTCAACAGCCCCAAATTGCCGCCTTTTTCTCACAGTGTCAACAGCCCCAAATTGCCATTTCTCGCCTAGGCGAGACAACTCTCGCTCAGACAAGAATCCTCCAGTATAGCCCAGGATTTCACCCTCCCATGTGATCCTTTCTCGCTCAGGCGAGGATCTCTCGCTCAAGCGAGACTTCCAGGACTGATACTATAATTTTAAAGACTCAAATTTAGGGTGTTACAACTTTCTTCTAGTCACTACTATCATCTTTCTTAAAAACTAACTTGTTTAGTGGATATAAGCTTGCAACCTGACCGTTTCTAAAGCTCCTTAGAATGAGGGCAATCCCTAAGGGCATGAATTTCATCCTCCATAGAATTAGAACATCTTGAGAAAGTTGTTAGTGGTAAGGTTACATCAAAAATGACGTTTCTTGCAAGGAAGAGTGTCATATAAAACCAACCAAGACAAAATTTTCACTTTCTCTTAGATCTTGGAAATATTGAAAATACATGAATCCCTTGTGTATTTGATGATGAAATACGAGTTATTAATGTGTTATTTTGAATAAATGACTGACATCGTTGTTATTGGTGATAATGAGGAAAGATCCTAAGGTTGGAGGAATCGCGGAGGAGACTTTTAAAGTTACTCGGAACCGATCCCCAACGCTCACCAAGGTAAGGGATAAGTGGCTCTAATTCATACTCACTAATATGAATGAGGTATGTGAAAGAGGTAATGTGTTGTAAGTTTGATTGTTGTTACCCTACCCGAATAGGTAGTGGTTTATTGTTGTTACCCTACCCGGAGTGGTATTAAACTGTTTATTGTGTCCTACTCGAAGTGGTAGTATACTGTTATTGTGTCCTACCTGAAATGGTAGTGGACTGTTATTGTGTCCTACCTGAAATGGTAGCGGACGGTTATCGTGTCCTGTCTGAAATGGTAGCGGGCTGTTATTGTTATCCTACCAGGAATGGTAGTGAACTATTGTGAACTAGACCTACCCGATGTGGTATGGAGTATTACTAGACCTGCCCGATGTGGTATGGAGTATCACTAGACCTGCCCGATGTGGTATGGAGTATAACACTAGACCTACACGATGTGGTATGGAGTATAACTAGACCTACCCGATGTGGTATGGAGTATTACTAGACCTGCCCGATGTGGTATGGAGTATAACACTAGACCTACCCGATGTGGTATGGAGTATTACTAGACATGCCCGATGTGGTATGGAGTATAACACTAGACCTTCCCGATGTGGTATGGAGTATAACTAGACCTACCCGATGTAGTATGGAGTATAACAGTAGACCTACCCGATGTGGTATGGATTATAACAGTAGACCTGCCCGATGTGGTATGGATGATGAACTAGACCTGCCCGATGTGGTATGGATGATGAACTAGACCTGCCCGATGTGGTATGGAGGATGAACTAGACCTGCCCGATGTGGTATGGATGGTGAACTAGACCTACCCGATGTGGTATGGAGATGTAATTGGATCTACCCGATGTGGTAGGAGATTATAGTTGTGAAAGAACTCGGTGAATACGATTAAGGATGAATACGACATATGAGAAACGAGGACGTTAAGAGCGAAAGTCATATGCATGCTATAGGATATATATTATGGGATATATATACTATAGGGTGAATATGAATGGTGGAAATGAAGACGTTAAGGATAAAAGTAATATACATGCTATAAGATATATAGTATAGGATATATATACTATAGTGTGGATATGAATAATGAGAAGAACGATGCTTCGAATGAACATAATATGCATGCTATAGAATATATATTATGGGATATGTATTCTATAGGATGAATATGGATAACGTGGAAATGAACGAAAGAAGAGATGAATGTCTGCATTTACGTAATTGCGTTTATAATTTATATTAAAGTTTAATCGTATTTGAAATGTGGATTATCATGTGATGTTAGTTTTTAAACTAATGACTTACTCCCTTTTGTTTTGTGTGTTTTTTATGATAATCCCATTGTAGGTAAATGAAGGATTTTGAGGATGAAGCTCAATTAGGAAGCTTTTTTGTTTAATTACTCGCTTGTCTTTATTGCTAATTGACGTTGTAGTTGATTTAATAGTATTATGGGATGACTATAAATCCGTTTAGATTAATACGGATATGTGTAGTTATGGACTTTATAACTTTGGGAGACCCATAACTGGTTGTATGTGGTAAATGTTATTTGAATGAATTATGTTTTTCCGCAACATAAATTTGTATGATAAGATAATAAGGTAAAGAATATTTTCGAAAATGATACTTGAGAGTTTTCAATGAAGGTGACGACTGTAAGTAAGAAAGGATTAAAATAAAAGAAAAATTTTCAATGGTAGAAAATCGGGTCGTTACAATATGGTATCAGAGCATAGTTAATTCTGCGGCCTAGGGCATGGCCTTACTTGCTTCTTTGTAACATGTTTATGATTTGATTGGTTGATATTGTGTGAATTGAATGTTTAAAGCATGTAGCTTTGGTATAGTAACTTGTAATGTACTATGAGACTAGGTGATAACCTGACTTGTGTGAATTAAAATTGTGTACTGACTATCCATGAGTGCAGGTTGAAACATGGCTGAAAGAGGAACGAGTCAGAACGTTCCAAATGATTTGTTGGTTCAGATGGTAGCTACACTACACCAGATGAACGAGAGCTTGCATAATCTGCACCAGAACCCTGTACCGAGTCCGAGTTCACAACCCCTAATCCCACCCGAATCGGCTGAGTACCGGGGGCTAGATGAGTTTTGCAAGAGGAACCTCAGTCAGTTCCACGGGGGATTTGCTCCTCATGCTGCCCTTGAGTGGATTCAGGGAATGGATCAGATCTTTCGGGCAATGAATTATTCGGAGGCTCAGAAGTTGGCTTACGCCACGTATATGCTAGTAAAGGAGGCCGAGAACTAGTGGGAGTTTACTCGACGCCAAATGGAGACAGAAGGACAATTGATTTCCTGGGGTACATTCAAGGAGAAGTTTCTTCATTAATACTTCCCAGCTGATCTGAAGCGGGAGAAGGAAATGGAGTTCTTGAAGTTGGAACAGGGAAATATGTCGGTGGGGGAATATGCGGCTAAGTTCGAGGAATTGGCACGGTTTTGTCCCTACTCGGAGTTGGAAGTGGATGGACGATCAAAATGCTCTAAATTTGAATCGGGTTTAAGGCCCAAGTTGAAAATAATGTATGAATTTAATATTTGGCATCCTTGGCATTGTCATATTAATAAATGTGCTATTTCAAATTTAAGTAACTTAGGATTAATTCCTAAGTTATCTAAAAATGATTTTAAAAATTGTGAATCATGCAATCAAGCTAAAATAACTAAAAAACCGCATAAATCAATAGTGCGAGAATTTGAGCCTTTAGATTTGATACACTCTAATATATGTGAATTAGATGGAACGTTAACTAGAAATGATAAACGATATTTTATAACATTTAGTGATGACTTCCTTGATTTCACTTATGTATATATGATGAAAAATAAAAGTGAAGCACTTGACATGTTTAAGATGTTTGTGACTGAAATTGAAATTCAATTTAATAAGAAAGTACAGAAACTCAGAAGCGATAGGGGCACTGAGTATGATTCTAGCATGTATAAAGATTTTTATAAATTAAATGGCATTATTCATGAAACAACTGCACCATATTCACCTGAAATGAATGGTAAAGGTGAAAGAAAGAATAGAACTTTAACTGAATTAGTAGTTGCTATTATGTTAAGTTCTAGTGCAACACCCTCTTGGTGGGGTGAAATTTTACTAACTGTCATGTGCTAAATGGAGTCCCCGAAGCTAAAAGCAAAATATTCCCATATGAAATCTTTAAGAATAGACAACCAAACTTGTCTTATTTGAGAACTTGGGGTTGTCTAGCTTATGTCCGGATACCAGACCCAAGAGAGTTAAACTCACTAGTAGAGCCTATGAATGTGTATTCATTGGGTATGCTATGAACAGCAAGGCGTACATATTTTATGACCTTAACGCCAAAGTGATCATTGAGTCTAATGATGTTGACTTCAATGAAAATAAATTCCCTTTTTAATTGAGGAATAGTGGGGGCACATCAACTAATCACATACTTGTGATTAGAGATTGTGATGATGGGTTAGAAATAGAACCTAAAATAAGTAAGATAGCAAGAACTGCAAAAGAGTATGGACCTGATTATATGGTGTATACATTGGAGGAGGATCCATCAACTATCTAAGAAGCTTTGACTTCTTCGGATGCCGACTTGTAGCATGAGGCTATAAATGATGAGATGAATTCTCTAGAGTCTATCAAGACCTGGCACTTGACTGACTTGCCACATGGTTGCAAAACCAATTGGTTGTAAGCGGTTTTTGAAAAAAAAACTGAAACCTGATGGCACAGTTGATAAATGTAAGGACCCAAATTGAAAAATTTTCTTTTATTTTAATCCTTCATGCTTAATTTTCCCATGTTACATCATACATACATTCCCTTTAACCTTTTAATCCATCCATTTATTTAATTATCTAATGACTCTAATCATACAATTTCGGTTTCATACCATATTACCCTTAATTGCAGAAAAACATAATTCATATTTCTATCTGCTAGTAACTACCGCATACAACTAGATATGGGTTTCCAAAGTACCCATAGCTACAAATATCCAGAGTTACGAATATCAAGAATTACAATTATCCCAAAATAACATTTAGTTAGTCATGATACAAAAAGAGCAAAATAAAGGAATCCCGGTTTTAAGCTCCTAAGGCATCAAACCAAGCATCCTCATCTAATTTGTTTACCTGCAATGGGATTATCAACGGCAAATACACACAACATACAAAGGAGTAAGTCATTAATTCAATAAATACCAATATAAGATAATCCACATTTTAAAGGGGTTAGTAAACCATTTTAAATTCATTTTTGCTACATAACTTGAGCCAAAGTTTGTTGCATCGCTTGAGCCAAAGCTTGCTACATAACTTGAGCCAATGTTTGCTACATCGCTTGAGCCAAAGCTTGCTACATCTCTTGAGCCAAAGCTTGCTACATAACTTGAGCCAAAGTCGCTAACCAATCATGGTCGGCTAAAAACGTGTTTTATTTTCATTGATACATCATCAATTCATAAATAGAAATTCCACGCATTTTCTCAATATGACATGCTAGTTAAAGACTTATCCTTACCTTGGTGAGTGTTGGGTTTGGTCCTTGGTAACTTTGCAAGTTCCACCGACACCGCCTCCAACCTTAGGATCTTTCCTCATTCCCACCATATAACAACAATGTTAGTCATTTATTCCAAATAACACATAAACAACTCATATTGCATCTTTAACCATAGAAGAGATTCACATATTTTCAATTTTTCCAAAGTACTTTCATTACAAGTTTCCAAACATCAAAAACACACATATTCATCTCATACTCATCTTCTACATCTAACATTTTACCCATTTTCCTCTTTAACCACATTTTCATTTTAGGGTTTTGGGGTTTTCTTGAATCAACCCACAAACCCTCTCCATTCTTTGAATACAAACTCTAAACCAAGAGTTTACAAGAGAGAAACTAAATAAAACGAACCACAACTCAAAAGGAAGAGTTTCCATCGTTTCTCACATTTTGAGAAGAGATCCAACCTGCCCAAAACAAGTTTCAAAGGGAGAAGGAGAGTTAAAATCAAGAGATTTACCTCTTCTCAAACTTCTAGATGATTCTCAAGACTCTTTGCTCTTGAAAATGCTCTTTTCTCTCACTTCTCTTCAAGTTCTAACCCTAAAATGTGTTTGGGGTTCCCTATTTAATGTAACAGCGTCGGGTTCTCGCTCAAGCGAGCCCATTCTCGCTCAAGCGAGAAAATCCCCCCCATTTTAAAAACTCATATCTGACCTTCTCGCTCAAGCGAGGATCCTCTCGCTCAAGCGAGGATCTTACAGCCTCTACAGCTTTAGAGTGCCACATCGCGCCCAAGCGTGACAACTCTCACTCAGGCGAGAATCCTTCAGTATAGGCCAGTATTCCACTCACCCAGGTGAATTCTCATTCCATATATGAAATATTTTGTTCAGTAAAAATGAAACAAACCCAGTAATCAATATTTAACCTAGAACTATGTAGTCTTGATTCTCTATTACTCACGGGGATACGTAGGAGCATGATATAATTTTGCCAAATGCGGAAACTAAAATAAAATATTTTGTTTTACCATTTGTTTTAAATAATTAAGTATATAATAAAGTTCATGCAACTAGTGAGGGTACAATTTAGCGACGACGATGAATTTCGCTTCATCGTTGGCAAAGTAACACATGATTGTTTTTTACTATGCCAAGAAACTAAAGAGCTCCTCAACAAGTGACAAATATCATTAGTGATTTTTATATCAAGTTTGCTTCCAACGAAGTCTTAATCATAATAACCTATAAGCGTGAGATTTGTATCCTTGGGATAGCACAAAACCATATTAGGTGTTCATTTTAAGTATTTTAAAATCCTTTTAGTGAAATTAAGTGTGATTATTTAAGTTTTGATTGATATCTAGCACATGTTCACATGATAAACGTAATATCAGTTCCACGAACAGTTAAGTACAATAATTTAAATTATGATAGTTTGTTACCTAAAGAGTTTTCCTTTCCCATCCTTTACCATGTAGTATGATGTTGTTATAAGCGTGGTAGCTTCCCTTGCATTCACCATATCAAACATCATTACTACTTATTTAAATACTTAATGTGACACCCTGAATTTAAAGTTCTTAAATTATAGTATCAGTTCTGGAAATTTCGCTTGAGCGAGAAAGGGCTCTCTTGGGCGAGAATGGCTCACCTGGGTGAGTGGAATATTGGGCTATATTGAAGGATTCTCGCCTGAGCGAGATTTGGCTCATTTGAGCGAGAGTTGGCTCGCCTGAGCGAGAGTTGTCTTGCCTAGGCAAGAAGTGGCACTCTGAAGCCTGAGAGGCTGTAAAATTCTCGCTTGAGCGAGAGGATAAAATCTGAGTTTTAAAAATGAGCGGGATTTTCTCGCTTGAGCGAGAATGGGCTCGCTCGAGCGAGAACCCGACACTGTTACATTAAAAAGGAAACCCAAAACACATTTTAGGGTTAGAACTTGAAGAAAAGTGAGAGAAGAGAGCATTTTCAAAAGCAAGGAGTCTTGAGGCTAATCTAGAAGCTTGAGAAGAGGTAAATCTCTTGATTCTAACTCTCCTCTGTTTCAAACTTGTTTTAGGTGTGTGGGATCTCTTATCAAAAGGTGAGAAACCATGGAAACTCATCCTTTTGAGTTATGTTTTGTTTTATGTTGTTTTTCTCTTGTAAACTCTTGGTTTAGAGTTGGTATTTTAAGAATGGAAAGGGTTTGTGTGTTGATTCATGAATCCCCAAAATCCCCAAAATGAGAATATGAGTAAAGGGGGAAATGGGTGAAATGTTAGATGTAAAAGATGAGTATAAGTTCTAATGTTGAATATGAGATGAATATGTACGTTTTAGATGTTTGGAAACTCTTAATGAAGGTAGTTTTCGAAACATTGAAAATGTATTAATCTCTTGTATGGATAAAGATGAAATATGAGTTGTTTATGTGTTATTTTGAATAAATATCTGACATTTTGTTATGTGGTGGGAATGAGGAAAGATCCTAAGGTTGGAGGCGGTGTCGGTGGAACTTGCAAAGTTACCAAGGACCAAACCCAACACTCACCAAGGTAAGGATAAGTCTTTAACTAGCATGTCATATTGAGAAAATGCGTGGAATTGTTTTTATGAATTGATGGTGTATCAATGAAAAGAAAACATATTTTTAACCAACCATGATTGATGTAGCAAGCTTTGGCTCAAGCGATGTAGCAAACTTTGGCTCAAGTTATGTAGCAAACTTAGCAAGCTTTGGCTCAAGTTATGTAGCAAGCTTTGGCTCAAGCGATGTAGCAAGCTTTGGCTCAAGCGATGTAGCAAGCTTTGGCTCAAGCGATGTAGCAAACTTTGGCTCAAGTTATGTAGAAAGCTTTGACTCAAGTTATGTAGCGAAAATGAATTTAAAAATGGTTTACTAACCCCTTTAAAATGTGGATTACCTTATAATGGTATTTATTGAATTAATGACTTACTCATTTGTGTGTTGTGTGTATTTTCCGTTGATAATCTCATGTCGGTAAACAGGTTAGTTGAGGATGTTTGGTTTGATGCCTTAGGAGCTTAAAACCTGGATTCGTTTATTTTGCCCTTTTTGTATCATGATTGACTAAATGCTATTTTGGGATAATTGTAATTCTAGATATTTTTAACTCTGGATATTTGTAGCTATGGGTATTTTGGAAATCCATAGCTAGTTGTATGCGGTAGTTACCGGGAGACATTAATATGAATTATGTTTTCTGCAATTAAAGGTAGCCATGGCAAGAAATTGAAATTGTATGATTATAGTTATTAGAAGATTAAAGAATGGATGATTTAAAAGGTTAAGGGAAATATATGTATGATGTAGCATGGGAAATCAAGCATAAAGGGTGAAAATAAACAAAAAATTTCAATTGTAGAATTTGGGTCCTTACAATATGGTATCAGTGCATAGTTAATTATGCGGCCTAAGGTATGGCCTTACTTGCTTCTTTGTAACATGTTTGTGAGTTAACTAGGTGAAATTATATGAATTTATTGTTTAAATCGTGTAGCCTTGGTATAGTGACATGTAATGTGCTATGAGACTATGTGATAACCTGAATTAAGTGAGTTAGAATTGTGTGCTAACCACCAATGAGTGCAAGTTAAGAAATGGCAGGAAGAGGGAGAGGAACGAGTCAGAATGTTCCGAATGATCTGTTGGCTCAGATGGTGGCTGCACTGCAACAAGTGAATGAGAACTTGCATAGCCTGGACTAGAACACCGCACCAAGTCCTAGCTCGCAACCTTTAGTTCCACCCAGGTCGGCCTAGTACCGAGTATTGAATGAGTTCTGTATGCAGAATCCTAGCCAGTTCCAAGGTGGATTCGCTCCTGATGCTTCGAACGAGTGGATTCAAGACTTGGAACATATATTCTGAGCCATGGGTTGTAATGATGTTCAGAAGGTGACATATGCTGGTAAAAGAAGTTGAAACTTGGTGGGAATTTACTCGGCGTCGGATGGAAACGGAGGGGTGAGTGATTACCTGGATTGCATTCAAGGAGAAATTTCTTCAGAAATATTTTCCTGATAATCTGAAGAGGAAGAAAGAAATGGAGTTTCTGAGGTTGGAGCAGGGTAACATGTCAGTGAGAGAATATGCCGCCAACTTCGATGAATTGGCCCGATTTTGTCCATACGCTGAATTGGAGGTGGACAGACATTCCAAATGTTCTAAATTTGAATCGGGTTTGAATCCCAAGATGAAAAGTATAGAGACTACTGATTTTGCTACATTGGTAAAAGTGCAGGATGTATAAGGATGACCTGGCAGCCGATGAGGTGGCGACACCTAAAGTAATTCCTCCAAAGAACTTTGGGCCTCAATGGAATTTTTCACACGGAAAGGGCAATGGAAAGGTGTTTCAGGAGGAACGAAAGCCTTACTCCTCACCCACTAATAGTCGGGGATATACTTCGCATGGGCTGAGAACTCATGTCAATGCAGAAGGGTCACAGTTAAACACTCCATCCTTGTGCAACAAATGTGGCTGAACTCATGTCGATGACTTATGCCCCGGAACAACACTTAGCTGCTTTCACTACAAGGAGGTTGGGTATATCAGGAGGTATTGTCCTAAGTTACGGCAGAGTGTGAATGTTGTGAGAGCTGAAAGACATCGATCCACCGGTAGAGTGTTTACCATAAGCGGTGTTGAGGCAGCTAATGCAGATGGCCTGATCCAAGGTAATTGCTTGGTGGCAGGTATTCCTCTTTTAGTGTTGTTTGATTCGGGAGTGACACACTCCTTTGTATCTATTGAATGTGTGGATAGGCTGAAATTACAAACAGAGTCGTTGCCTTTCGACTTGGTCGTATCCACCCCAACTAGTGTGCTTGTGGTGGTGTCGACGTTTGTGTCTCGATGTCCGGTAGTGGTAAACGGTAGGACATTTACCGTGAATTTAATCTACTTACCACTATCCCAGATAGATCTAATTCTGGGAATGGACTGGCTATCAACAAATCATGTGATGCTTAATTGTGCTGATAAGACAGTTGTATTTGGAGATCTGGGTTAGATTTCTGATGAGACTAGTTATATGAAGCCATTGTCGGCTAAGGGAGTCAGGACTTCCTTTAAGGAGGGAGGAGTCGTGTTTGTTTTGTTGGCATCCCTAGAGGGTATTGAGAAACCCAGAGTTGAGGATATTCCGATAGTTTGTGAGTTTCCTGAGGTGTTTCCTAGCGATATTCCGAAATTGCCGCCAGTCAGAGAAGTTGAATTCTCCATTGACTTAGTGTCGGGAACAGGACTCATATATATAGCTCCTTATAGGATGGCACCGTTAGAGCTGGCTGAGTTGAAAAAGTAGGTTGAAGACTTGTTGGCGAAGAAGTTTATTCGCCCTAGTGTTTCACCGTGGGGTGCACCGGTCTTGTTGGTCAAGAAGAAAGATGGGAGTATGAGGTTGTGCACCGATTATAGATAGTTGAACAAGGTGACTATCAAGAACAAGTATCCTTTGCCTAGGATTGATGACTTGATGGATCAGTTGAGAGGAGCAGTTGTATTTTCAAAGATGGACCTTCGGTCGGGTTATCATCAACTTCAAGTTAAGTCGGAGGATATTCCTAAGACTGCTTGTAGGACGAGGTATGGGCATTTTGAGTATTTGGTGATGCCTTTTGGTGTAAAGAATGCCCTAGCAATATTTACCGACTACATGAATCGGATTTTTTATCCGTATTTGGATTCATTCGTAGTGGTATTTATTGATGACATTCTGGTTTACTCCAAGAGCCGAGAGGAACATGCAGAGCACCTGAGAATTGTTCTAGATCTTCTGAGTAAGAATCGGTTGTATGCGAAGTTGTGAAAATGTGAGTTCTGGTTGGAATCAGTGAACTTCCTTGGACATGTGATATCCCAGGAAGGAGTGGTTGTGGACCCTTCTAAGGTCGAGGCAGTGATGGAATGGTCGGTGCCCAAGTTAGTTACTGAGATCAAGAGTTTTCTGGGTTTGGCTGGTTATTACCAGAAGTTCATAGAGGGGTTTTCCAAGTTGGCATTGTCCCTGACCAAACTTACCAGAAAAGGAGAACCGTATGTGTGGACAACCCGTTGTGAAGAAAGTTTTCAAGAGTTGAAACGGAGGTTGACTACAGCACCAATGTTGGTTCTTCCATGTACCGATCGGCATTCCAGTGTGTATTATGATGCTTCTAAGCAAGGTTTGGGTTGTGTTTTGATGCAGGACGGGAAAGTTGTTGCCTATGCTTTGTGACAATTTAGAACACATGAGCAAAACTACCCTACACATGACATGGAACTAGACGTAGTGGTCTTTGCCCTAAAAATCTAGAGACACCATCTTTATGGCGTAAGATTTGAGGTATACAGCGACCACAAGGGTTTGAAGTATCTGTTTGATCAAAAGGGACTGAATATGAGGCAGAGATGATAGATGGAGTTCCTTAAGGACTATGATTTTGGATTGCAGTATCATCCGGGAAAGGCCAATGTGGTGGTTGATGCCTTGAGTCAGAAGTCATTGCATATGTCGGTTTTGATGGTTCGTGAAGAGAAACTAATTGAGGAGTTCAAGGATATGAACTTGGCAGTGCAAGTGGGACCCCATAGCATGACCTTGGTAATGCTTAAGGTCACCAATGAATTGTTTGACCATATCAGAATGATGCAGGTTGAGGATCGTGAGTTGAAGGTCAAACGCGATTTGATGGCTAGTGGGAAGGAGACCGATTTTGAGTCGTATTCCAGCGGAATGTTGCGATACAATGGAAGGGTGTGTGTGCCTCTTGATATAGGTTTGAGAAGGAGTATTCTGGAAGAGTCACACAAAATTAAAATGAGTTTTCACCCGGGAACTAGAAAAATGTACCAAGATCTGAAAAAGTTGTTTTGGTGGTCTAGGTTGAAAAGGGATGTGGCTTTGTATGTCTCGAGTTGTCTCATCCGTCATAAAGCCAAGATTGAACATCAAAGGCCAGCAGGAGAATTACAGTCTTTAGAGATACCCGTTTGGAAGTGGGATAATATCTCCATGGATTTTATATTGGGTTTTCCAAAGACTCAGAGAGGGTATGATTCCATATGGGTAATAGTTGATCGTTTGACTAAGACTGCTCATTTCTTGCTGATGAACATGAAATATTCCCTAGAACGATTAGTTGAATTGTACATCAAGGAGATTGTTCGGTTGCATGGGATACCGTCGAGCATTGTGTCAGATAGGGATCCTCGTTTCACTTCGAACTTCTGGACCAGTTTGCAGTCTGCTTTGGGAACTAAGTTGAAGTTGAGTTCAACTTATCATGCACAAACGGATGGTCAATCGGAAAGGACCATACAGTCATTGGAGGATCTTTTGAGGGCTTGTGTTTTGGAACAACCGGGGAGTTGGGATAGCATGTTGCCTTTGATCGAGTTCACCTACAATAATAGTTTCCACACTAGTATTGGGATGGCCCCTTACGAAGCTTTGTATGGGAGGAAATTTAGGACTCTAGTGAGTTGGTTTGAAACTGGGGAGAATTTAGTATTGAGGCCCGAGTTGTTCCAAGAAACGACGGAAAAGATCAAGAAGATCCGGGAAAATATGAGAATAGCACAGAGTCGACAGAAAAGCTATCACGATAAGAGGCGGAAACCTCTTGAGTTTGATGAGGGAGATCACGTGTTTATGAGAGTAGTTCCGACTACTGGGATTGGTAGAGTGTTGAAATCCTGTAAGCTTACTCCAAGATTTATTGGACCATATAAGATATGGAAAAGGATTGGGCCGGTAGCATATCGGATTGTTTTACCTCCATTGTTGTCGAATCTTCACAATGTGTTTCATGTGTCTCATTTGAGGAAATATGTTAGGGATCTATCTCATGTGGTTGAGTTGGACCAAATTGAATTGAAAGATAACTTGAGTTTTGCTACCTAGCTAGTGAGGATTTTGGATACCAGTATCAAAAGGTTGAGGGGCAAAGATATTTCCTTGGTGAAGGTACTATGGAGTCAAGTAGATGAAGGAGACGCTATATTGGAAGTGGAGCATGATATGAGGAAGGATTACCCTCATTTGTTTGAATTGAGGCATGTTTAATTTTCGGGGAAGAAAATTCTAATAAGAGGAGGAGGATTGTGACACCCTGAATTTGAAGTTCTTAAATTATAGTATTAGTTCTGGAAATCTCACTTGAGCGAGAAAAGGGCTCGCTTGGGCGAGAGTGGCTCACCTGGGTTAGTAGAATACAAGGCTATAGTGAAGGATTCTCGCTTGAGCGAGATTTGGCTCGCTTGAGCGAGAGTTGTCTCGCCTAGGCGAGAGGTGGCACTCTGAAGCCTGAGAGGCTATAAAATTCTCGCTTGAGCGATAGGATCAGATCTGAGTTTTTAAAATGGGCGGGATTTTCTCGCTTGAGCGAGAACCCGACGTTGTTACATTAAAATGGGAACTCCAAGCACATTTTAGGGTTAGAACTTGAAGAGAAGTGAGAGAAAAAGCATTTTCAAGAGCAAGGAGTCTTGAGGCTAATCTAGAAGCTTGAGAAGAGGTAAATCTCTTGATTCTAACTCTCATTCTCCCTTTCAAACTCGTTTTGGTTGTGTGGGATCTCTTCTCAAAAGGAGAGAAACCATGGAAACTCATCTTTTTGAGTTATTGTTCGTTTTATGTTGTTTTTCTCTTGTAAACTCTTGGTTTAGAGTTGGTATTTTAAGAATGGAAATGGTTTGTGGGTTGATTCATGAAAACCCCAAAACCCCCAAAATGAGAATGAGTAAAGTGGGAAATGGGTGAAATGTTAGATGTAGAAGATGAGTATAATTTCTAATGTTGAATATGAGATGAATATATATGTTTTAGATGTTTGGAAACTCTTAATGAAGGTAGTTTTCGAAACATTGAAAATGTATGAATCTCTTGTATGGTTAAAGATGAAATATGAGTTGTTTATGTGTTATTTTGAATAAATGACTCACATTGTTGTTATGTGGTGGGAATGAGGAAAGATCCTAAGGTTGGAGGCAGTGTCGGTGGAACTTGAAAAGTTACCAAGGACCAAACCCAACACTCACCAAGGTAAGGATAAGTCTTTAACTAGCATGTCGTATTGAGAAAATGCGTGGAATTGCTTTTTATGAATTGATGGTGTATTAATGAAAAGAAAACATATTTTTAGCCGACCATGATTGATGTAGCAAGCTTTGGCTCAAGCGATGTAGCAAACTTTCGCTCAAGTTATGTAGCAAACTTTAGCTCAAGTTATGTAGCAAACTTAGCAAGCTTTGGCTCAAGTTATGTAGCAAGCTTTGGCTCAAGCGATGTAACAAGCTTTGGCTCAAGCGATGTAGCAAACTTTGGCTCAAGTTATGTAGCGAAAATGAATTTAAAAATGGTTTACTAACCCCTTTAAAATGTGGATTATCTTATAATGATATTTATTGAATTAATGACTTACTCATTTGTGTGTTGTATGTATTTGCCGTTGATAATCCTATTGTAGGTAAACAGGTTAGTTGAAGATGATTGGTTTGATGCCTTAGGAGCTTAAAACCTGGATTCCTTTATGTTGCCCTTTTTGTATCATGACTTACTAAATGCTATTTTGGGATAATTATAATTCTATATATTTGTAACTCTGGATATTTGTAGCTATGGGTATTTTGGAAATCCATAGCTAGTTGTATGCGGTAGTTACTGGGAGACATTAATATGAATTATGTTTTCTGCAATTAAGGGTAGTCATGGTATTAAATTGAAATTGTATGATTAGAGTTATTAGATGATTAAAGAATGGATGATTTAAAAGGTTAAAGGAAATATATGTATGATGTAGCATGAGAAATCAAACATAAAGGATTTAAAAAGACAAAAAATTCAAATGTAAAATTTGGGTCCTTACACTTACTTCATTTTGATATAATTTGCAATACTTCACTTCCTTCTAATTATTTGAAATTCACCTTAGGATGGGAACAGAAGAAAGATAACCTCAATTGCATATAAGTGATAATCCTCTTAGACCTAATGTAATAACTAATAAAGTAATTGCTCTCATATCCTTTGAATTTTAGTAAATTATATGAATCACTTTTCGTTCTTAAACCTCCCTAATTTATATACATTACACTAATTACCCTTCATAAGAAATAAGTATAATATTTTAAACAAAATATATGATAAATATAATTAAATTAAACAAAATATTATATATTATATAGACAAATATATAGTATATGAGTCAATATATTTTCAATATTACATTAAGATTGATTTCAACATTACTTGATCCATTTCATAACGAATTCTAACTAATAACTTATTCCGTCACAATATGGTATCCAGCTTAAATGTCCATTAGTTGTAATCTCACGTTGCACTTCTCACTTCTAACAAATCATAACTATACAAATGCTAGGGGCTATGCCATCATGTGTATCTTAAAACTTCACTTGTAGTTTCATTTGTTGCTTTAAGTTGCACATGTAATTGACCAACACCCCAGCAAACATTACAAAGATATAGATATTCTTACAAAAGTAAAATAAGCATTATAAACCAAAGCAGATTGTGAATGAATAATAAAGGATAACCACAATCCAGCATGGCTACTAAATCCACAAGCATAGGTCATAACTACAGAATAGACACAACCTGTTGATATTGGTCAAGATATTCCAACACAGCAGTACTTTAAATTGCAGTGTAAAAATCCAGCAACAAATGTATTCCCAATCACGTAATAATATTTTTAAAACATTGAAATAATGATTGATGAGCTACTGCACTGACAAGAATCTTCAACCACAACAACAACCAAGCTTATTGGATGAGGTTTAGCTGCGTAGTGCGTAGATCAAGAGCACACAACAGAAATCATGTCTACAAACAAACCATTTATATCTAAAATAATTTAATGATTTTTGCGATTAGGTATTTCGGTTTCCCTCTAAATCTAAGCGTCTCTTTGCGAGTTAGTTATTGGAAGATAATAGATGGAAGGGAAGGACTTTGGAGCCATGAAATAAGCCTTATTTTTCCCGTCTGAACTCGCCTTCATGTAATCTACCATAAGGAAACTTCGAACAAAACAAAAGCAATCTGCACATCAACACTGCAATCTATTTTCGCTAAACAGAAATACTGATAAAGAAAGATGACAAAGATTTAACAATAGTAAACTGTTCCAATTCCAACCAGACAATAGCAGTGATCATAATTCCAATCCACTGGGTGTAAACAGAGTGACAAAGAATCGAGATAGGCATCATATAACCTGACACGAATAAGGTTCAATACCACCAAAACAATACTTGGAAGAACATATCTAATTATTGCTTTGCACTAATTCCTGAAAACTGAGATTTTGAAGTGCATTGGAATTAATACTAATTTAAAAGCATAGCCCTTATAAGAAAATCAGTCTGACGAGTACACATGCATCATACTTATAGAGAGAAAACAACTGGGATCACATACATGACTTCAGAAGTAAATTCTAGATAATAGAGTTACACACGATATATTAAACTCAAATTGGAAGTTTGGAGCAGGTAAATGTTAGTATCTTATTTCATAAGAAGATCTCTCTGTGGTTCTAGAATTAAGTACTGTGTGTTGCATTGAAATACCTGCTTCAGATCAATAGATCATATTACCCATTCCATTCATTTGAAAGTTAAACCAACCATGAATACCTCAATTTCCACAAGATTCATTCAGATTAAACTGTTCTAAGATGAATCTGTCTGTAAAATGTTCCCGTAAGCATGTATCAATCCTTAAATCATCTAGCCTTAAATGATTTAGTAAAATGAGATACACACACACACACATATATATATATGTGTGTGTGTATGTATGTGTGTCACCTATTTAAATTGCAGACCGCATCACATGATGCGGCCTCAATATTGTGATTGCAATGATCGCCGCAACCGCATCACACCGGAATTGTGATGTGACTCCGAATCACAATGATGTTGCCGAATCAGGCCGCAATGCAACCACATCAGGCCGCATCAGGGCTGCATCGGATTCAAAAACATTGTTTTAATCACAAAATAATTTACACCGCAACGGCTGCAATTTACATTGCAACAACCGAAAATGACCGCAATCACAATTTAAAACTATGATATATGTACTCAATCAAATTAGCACAACAAGGAACTACTATTCAACAGAGAATAACTGTAACTATGTGAACAACACATTCCAGTCTTGAAAACAAAAGGGTCGTCCAATTAATAGAAAACATCCGCCAGTAATACCAAAAAAACGTCTCAGATCCCTTAATACATAGCAAAACCCAAAAACAAACAAAGCATATCATAACCAACACAAAGAAAACAAAACAGACAGAAATCTATAAATTTAATCATATAGCATCAAATCACTTCTTGAGGCTACCACGAATTCCAGGTTTAGGCTTGGACGATTCAGCAGGAGCAAGAACAGCATGAAGGTTAACAACTTTTGATTCCTCGAAAGGAATCTTCGGATGGCGAGCATCATGATGAATCTGCATCGTCTTCACGTCAGGAGCTGTGACCTTACAGTGAGGGCACTCAAACTTAGCGTGTCCTCCTTTCTCTAGACCGGTCCGATCGAGAAGTCCGGCTTTTCCACCACCCCTGTTTGTGGTGGCGGCGTCGGCCTTCGCGGCGAGTTCCTTCGCCGTGTGCTTCTTTGGCTTCGCTTTCCCCGTCATCGCTTTAGAACCCTAGATTTTTAATTGATTTTTTTTTTACTTTTTATTGGGGTAAACCCCTTATATGAGAAAACCCTAGCTTCTACATTTGTGAAATGAGGGATGTGTTTGTTAAATAGGGATTGGTATTGAGGCTTATCCTGTAACCCATTGGCTTATCCTGTAACCCATTAGTTTCCGTACATATTTCATATGAGCTTGGGCCAAGTATGGGCCTAACGTCGCTTTCTTCTTGGAAGGAATTGCAATGATTTAAGGCTTTGATTTGTTTCATCAGATGGCATTTAGACCTGTTGTGCTTAGTTTGCAAACTAAATATAATGAAGTGGTTCCATTCTTATTATTGCTCATTAGTTCAATTGTTCATATATTTTTTAAAAATACTCAATCACTGGAAGAAAAAAAAAATAGGATTTGAACAAAAATGCCATAACATTTTCAAGTTTGTGAATTATCAAAAGTTTTTCTAACAACTTGGTATCCGAAAGATATAACATTTATGTCCATAAAGGAAGATAAAATCAAATGTCTAGAGTACCTGAATGTTGTGATAAATTGAACCCTAAGCACGAAATGTATAGATATTACATCCAATTGCGGCTAAGTTGTTATTAAGATGAACATGTTTTATGTTGATGTGTTGATTCAGTTAATTTAGTGTTATATGTTCTATTTTATATTGAAGAACAAAATATTGAGTTGATGGATTAAATATTTGACCTTAATTTTCTTTTCCTATTTCAAATAAAATGTATATTGACTTAGCTTGATGAATCAAATATTTGACCATAATTCTCATTTCCTATGAAATAAAAGATATTTATGCATTAATTATACTTTCTCTTCTCATTGAAAACAAAAAACTAATAAACCTAAGCTATGAACCCTATATCAAAAAAAATTTGTTCAATGAATTTGGGGTATTGTTGCATTCCATCACCTTGTTAAGAAAATAATTTGAAAAAAATGATATGATGGTTTTATGTGGAAATAATCATCTATAAAAAAATTAGTAAGTGAATTGTAAGTAATTTTGTATACTTTTATTTCATTTTTTTTATAAAATGTTCTCTTCGTGATTACTCATATTCCAAATAAGTTATGTACCAAAAAATAAACTAAAAAGATTAAATTATCAATTATCTTTCCATGTTTACATTGAATATTTCTCTCTTATTCATCTTGCATAAATAACATGGTGTACATACATAATTACATGAGAGTTTATGAAATTTTATTAATGTAAATATGGAAGTTTATGGAAGTTGATGGAAGTTGATGGAAGTTGATGGAAGTTTATTATTGGTATGTTCAAAGTTTATTTATAAACATTAAATTCTAAATTATAAAGGGTAAAATAGGTACACAAATTAGACAATTGGTAGTTAATTTGTGTTTTTCCTTTATTAAATTATCATTTTTTCTTGTTCAATGAATTTGGGGTGTTGTTGCATTCCCTTTCTATAGTACATTTATTTCCATTGAGTGTCTGTCGACACGTTAGTACTTCTATAAAGGAAAAACATGGTGTAACTTCCACCATGGTATAATTTTATTTTCCTGTTTTGCCCTTAAAACTTTTTAATTTCTACAAAAATAACAATATAATTATATGTAACCACCAACTTATTAAACACATTTCTCACCTTAAATTGAACAATCTATGTACAAAGGCAAAACATGATGTAACTATCACCCTAGACTAATTTTCAATTCTCTATTTTGCCCTTAATATTTCTAATTTCTATTATATTAAAAAGTATACACTCACTGAAAGTAGGTTCACATTAATATCGTTATGAACATTTATAGCATGTAGAATACACATTACAAACAATAAGAAAATGGATTGACAAGCACATGAATGTCTCTCTGTCAACACGCTAGTATATATAGTTTGCTAACATGTCTAACCTTCTTTTTTTAGTTACAAACATGTTAGCATTGCATACCATAAAAGTTGGACAAAAAATATCCTTAATATTATGTTGAAATGACTAACTATGGAAATGATCTTCTGGGTTTCTATTCACAAAAGGAAAATGATATATCCCCTACTAAATCTTCTTACCCACAAGAAAGTGACATATGTCACTTGTAAACCAATCACTAATAAATAAAGTATCATTTGTACATATGTCACTTTTTTGTAGGCAGAAGAATTAGTAGGAAGATTTAGTAGGAGGATATAATATTACTCTTCACAAAATTAAAAATAAGATTTTGTAGCATGTAGAATACACATTACAAACAATAAGAAAGTGGATTGACAAGCACATGAATATCTGTCAACACGCTATAGTTTAGTAACATTTCTAACCTTTTTTTAGTTATAAACATGTTAGCATTACGTACCATAAAAGTTGGACAAAAAATATCCTTAATATTATGTTGAAATGACTAATTTTGGAAATGATTTTTGGGTAAGTTTCTATTCACAAAAGGAAAATGATATATCCTCCTAATTATCCTTCTACCCACAAGAAAGTGACATATGTCACTTGTAAACCAATCACTAATAAATAAAGTATCATTTTGTGACATATATCATTTTTTTGTGGGTAAGATAATTAATATAAAGATTTAGTAGAAGAATATAACATTACTCTTCATAGAATTAAAAATAAGAATCTATTGTTTTTTCTCTCATCTCAAGCCATTTTATCAGACTCAAAAGTGGAGCAAATATTAATTTGCTCCTCTCTCACCCCCTCATATAGTTCACCCCCTCATATAACATTTTAATATGAAGATAAAAATAACATAACTTGTTGGAATCTCTTTGGGGCATTGCATGGAAATATGAAAACCTCATAAAAATTGGACAACGGAAAATATGCACAGAGGAGTGAAGGTGGTGAGAATGTGATAGAAAGAGTGGTAAATGATTGTTTTTTTACTCTGTCAACTTGGAATCACGTTGAGAAAGGTGACATAAGAAATGGGTGGTGTTGGGTGGTGTTGTGTTTGTTGGAAATCTTGTCTTGTTGGAGAAGATGTTACAGCACTTGAAAAAAGAAGATGTTGATGGATATGCACGTCGAAATTTATGTTTTCTACACTGGCTGATCCGAATAGGTATATAATAATCGTTTGCACAAACACAACAAGCGTAACTCTCAATAATATTTTACAAATTTATATTTTCTACACTGGCTGATCCGAATAGATATATAATAATCGTTTCAATAATGAAATGAATTGTCACATAGCCCAAATGGTAGGCATACTTTTGGCAACAGGGTTGCATCTTTCTATTTTTATTTATACAATAACATGTATATAAAATAGTTGTTTGGTAAATGAAAGAGTTGGTCGTGTAGCCTAATGGCAAATATGCTATCTTAGAGGTTCGAACCCAAGACAAACACAACTCATCTCCAAGAAATACAACCACTGGACCAATTATAGTTTTGTATCACATGAAAAACTAATATGTATATACTGCTTATGCGAAATTAGATATTTTGGAAATATCTTTCAAAGTATTATTGTTGAAATGAGAATTTGCACAATGTTTTTGCAATGTAAGAGAAGAAGGTGAAGAAAAACTAAGTGATAAAAGATGGAAATTACAAGAAAGAATAACATGTCATCAATGGATGACGAAGTGTGTAATTGTTCATGTTTTCTGTGTAAGAATAGAATAATCACTTTTCAATGGTTTTCAGACTCAAAAGTGCAGCAACACCACCTAAGAGCTCTAATTCTCAAAAAAATTCAATCATAATCTCAACCTTCCAGAACCGATTCACAATCATTAAACAATCTCTTTTTTCACAGCACCTATATCTTTTATAATATCACTTATATTCTTTTATCTTCATTTATCTGTTACAAGATCTCATCACAACATTTCTCAAATGGACGATAAATAGTAGGATGATAGACAAAACATATATATTTGATGAAATTAACGTCTGCGTAGAAGCTAGCTTTGAGATGGACTTTGTGGATATTAATTGGCATTTAGTGCCATATGCAAATACAATAGTTGCAAACTATAGACTTGTGAGCAAAACTAAGCAATGTAAGCATAGTAGGTGCAGAACAATAATGTTTAAAGAAATGTTCACAAAACTAAGCGCAATTTGTTTACATTTGGACATGAAATAATAGTTAAATAAAAAACTATCAATTACTTATTAGGAGATTGAGAAGTCAACAATGATTTTTTTCCTTTTGTTTGTACAATTTCGTGAGTTATGATTTGTTCCACTACAATTAGGAAAGTGACAACGACATGACTTTTTTTGCAACTTCAACTTCCCCTTTCGTTTTAATCATTTGGACGACCTTTTGTTTTAGAAGTGATGAGATTCTCAACATCGCATTCCTCATCATCTCTAACCCCATTTTCCAATCAATTGTTTGTTTTGGAACACCAGACATGCTCAACCACTTGTCATCCTTAAACGGTTGGACAAACCGAGGTGGTGAATAAGACACTATCCGCCATCCTAAGAGTCGTGATCAAGAAAAACATAAAGTCGTGGGAGGAATGACTTGCCCTACGTGGTATTGAATTGAATGACTTGCCCTACATGGTATTGCAAATGACTTGCCCTACGTGGTATTGCGAATGACTTGTCCTACGTGGTATTGCGAATGACTTGCCATATGTGGTATTGCGAATGACTTGCCATATGTGGTATTGCGAATGAATTGCCCTACGTGGTATTGCGAATGACTTGCCCTACGTGGTATTGCGAATGACTTGCCCTACGTGGTATTGCGAATGACTTGCCCTACGTGGTATTGAATTGAATGACTTGCCCTACGTGGTATTGGCTATTCGTAGCAATGTATGACTTGCCCTTGTGGTATTGGCTATTCGTAGCAATGTATGACTTGCCCTCGTGGTATTGGCTATTCATAGCAATGTATGACTTGCCCTGGTGGTATTGGCTATTCGTAGCAATGTATGACTTGCCCTGGTGGTATTGGCTATTCGTAGCAATGTATGACTTGCCCTCGTGGTATTGGCTATTCGTAGCAATGTATGACTTGCCCTCGTGGTATTGGTTATTCATAGCGATGTATGACTTTCCATTGTGGTATTGGCTCTATGTGATGGTATAAGGTGAGTCTTATGTGGTGTAACGTTGTATTGAAAGTGGTTTTACCTTTGGAAAGTATTGTAATGCTGTGTAAGTATGATATAGCCTTGAGTATAGCATGATGGTTGTTTTTTTAATAGAGACTATTCTGTGGTAATCTTGATGAAGATTGAATGGATAAATGGTATGAGCATGTGGTTATAGGAATCGATTGAAGAACGAATATCATATGGTATGTTGTATTGATTTGATTGAATTGTCTAAGTGAGATATGATGATTATGCTAATTGGATATATGAACATTATATGGTTTATTGTATTGATTGGTCTATGTCTAATATGCTTGATTTTAGCTGTTATGTAGGGTGTAATACTTTAATGAATTTCACGCTATGGTCGCCGTAGTTGGTTCTTACTCCCTTTTTGCCTCTGCTTGTATGTGTTATGTATTGGAATTCAGGTGGCGACTATAGTACATTGGATGCTCGCGGAGGAAGCACCGATTACTGTAGTTACTTTAAGTATACGTCATTGTAATTGTATAAGGCATGTAATATGAAGAACATGTTTAAGTGAATTTATGTATAAGTGACTTTCTTCTACATGTATAATGAGGTTAAATGGAAGTATTATTTGAGAAAGGATAATTGTATATAATATGTATGATAAAGGAAGTGTAATGGTATGTTTTTAATGAATGGATACTTTTGATTATTTCCGCATTTGAATCATGAACATAAGTGATATTGGTATGCTCACAGGTTTTCCAAATCGTTTAAGTAATATATTTCAAAAGTAATCACTTGACTTCATGAATAAATTTTTAAAATTTTTGGGGTTACAAAATCGGGTCCTTACAGCATGGGCCAGGGCACATATGATCGAGGCATGGGATTGGGCGCATAAGGTGCATCTGGTCGAGATGTGGACTTCGGCGTGCAAGCAGGGACATTGGGCACCGAACCAGACGTTGGGTCAACTTGGCCTGGCCAGAGCATTTGATTGAGACATTATGCACCTGGCGTAGGATACTAGACGCTGGGTGTGGGACATGGACCATCCTTTGTCCCACCTCATTTGTGTTCAACATATGTGCTTAGTATTTGAATTTGAATAAAATGTTAAAGTGTGAAATGTGACACCCTGAATTTAAAGTTCTTAAATTATAGTATCAGTTCTGGAAATCTCGCTTGAGCGAGAAAGGGCTCGCCTAGGTGAGAGTGGCTCGCCTGGGTGAGTGGAATACTGGGCTATACTGAAGGATTCTTGCCTGAGCGAGAGTTGGCTCGCCTGAGCGAGAGTTGTCTCGCCTGGGTGAGAAGTGGCACTCTGAAGCCTGAGAGGCTGTAAAATTCTCGCTAGAGCGAAAGGATCCTCGCTTGAGCAAGAGAATCAGATCTGAGTTTTTAAAATGGGCGGGATTTTCTCGCTTGAGCGAGAATGAGCTCGCTTGAGCGAAAACCCGACGCTGTTACATTAAATAAGGAACCCCAAACACATTTTAGGGTTAGAACTTGAAGAGAAGTGAGAGAAGAGAGCATTTTCAAGAGCAAGGAGTCTTGAGGCTAATCTAGAAGCTTGAGAAGAGGTAAATCTCTTGATTCTAACTCTCCTTCTCCATTTCAAACTCGTTTTGGGTGTGTGGGATCTCATCTCAAAATGTGAGAAACCATGGAACTCTTCCTTTAGATTTGTGGTTCGTTTTATTTAGTTTCTCTCTTGAAAACTCTTGGTTTAGAGTTGATATTTGAAGATGCGGGTGATTTAAGGGTTGATTCATGAAAACCCTAAAACCCGAAAATGAAAATGTGGTCAAAAGAGTATAAGGGTTGAATGCTAGATGAAAAGAATGAATATATGTTCTAATGTTGAATATAAGATGATTATGTATGTTTTAGATGTTTGGAAACCCTTGATAAAGGTCATTTTGGAAACTTTGAGAATGTATGAATCTCTTGTATGTTTAAAGATGAAATATGAGTTGTTTATATGTTATTTCGAATAAATGACTGACATTGTTGTTATGTGGTGGGAATGAGGAAATGTTCTAAGGTGGGAGGCGGTGTCGGTGGAACTTGCAAAGTTGCCAAGGACCAAACCCAACACTCACCAAGGTAAGGATAAGTCTTTAACCAGCATGCCGTATTGAGAAAATGCGTGGAATTGCTGTTTATGAATTGATGGTGTATCAATGAAAAGAAACATATTTTTAGCCGACCATGATTGGTTAGCGACTTTGGCTCAAGTGATGTATCAAGCTTTGGCTCAAGCGATGTAGCAAGCTTTGGCTCAAGCGATGTAGCAAGCTTTGACTCAAGCGATGTAAAAAGTTTGGCTCAAGCGATGTAGCAAGCTTTGGCTCAAGCGATGTAGCAAACTATAGCTCAAGCGATCTAGCAAACTTTGGCTCAAGTTATGTAGCAAGCTTTGGCTCAAACGATGTAGCAAACTTTGGCCCAAGTTATGTAGCGAAAATAAATTTAAAAATGGTTCACTAACCCCTTTGAAATGTGGATTATCTTATAATGGTATTTATTGAATTAATGACTTACTCCTTTGTATGTTGTGCGTATTTGTCGTTGATAATCCCATTGCAGGTAAACAGGTTAATTGAGGATGCTTGGTTTGATGCCTTAGGAGCTTAAAACCTGGATTCCTTTATTTTGCCTTTTTTGTATCATGATTAAATGCTATTTTGGATAATTGTAATTCTGGATATTTGTAACTCTGGATATTTTTAGCTATGGGTATTTTGGAAACCCATAGCTAGTTGTATGCGGTGGTTACTGGGAGACATTAATATGAATTATGGTTTCTGCAATTAAGGGTAGCCATGACATGAAATTGAAATTGTATGATTAGAGTTATTAGATGATTAAAGAATGGATGATTTAAAAGGTTAAGGGAAATGTATGTATGATGTAACATGGGAAATCAAGTATAAAGGATTAAAATAAAAGAAAAATTTTCAAGTGTAGAATTTGGGTCCTTACAATATGGTACCAGAACATAGTTATTTCTGCGGCCTAGGGTATGGCCTTACTTGCTTCTTTGTAACATGTTTGTGATTTAACTAGTTGAAATTATGTGAATTGACTTTTTAAATTATGTAGCCTTGGTGTAGTGACATGTAATGTGTTATGAGACTATGTGATAACCTGAATTAAGTGAGTTAGAATTGTGTGCTAACCACCAATGAGTGCAGGTTAAGAAATGGCTGGAAGAGGGAGGGGAACAAGTCAGAATGTTCCGAATGAGCTGTTGGCTCAGATGGTGTCTACACTGCAACAAATGAATGAGAACTTGCATAGCCTGAACCAGAACACCGCACCAAGTCCTAGCTCGCAACCTTTAGTTCCACCCGAACCGGCCGAGTACCGAGGTTTGAATGAGTTCTGTAAGCAGAATCCTAGCCAGTTCCAATGTGGATTCGCTCCTGATGCTTCGAAAGAGTGGATTCAAGACTTGGAACGAATATTCCGAGCCATGTGTTATAATGATGTTCATAAGGTGACCTATGCTTCTTATATGATGGTAAAAGAAGCTGAAACTTGGTGGGAATTTACTCAGCGTTAGATGGAAACGGAGGGGTGTGTGATTACCTGGATTACATTCAAGGAGAAATTTCTTCAGAAATATCTTCATGCTGATCTGAAGAGGAAGAAATAAATGGAGTTTCTGAAGTTGGAGCAGGGTAATCTGTTAGTGGGAGAATATGCAGCCAAGTTCGAGGAATTGACCCGATTTTGTCCATACACTGAATTGGAGGTGGACGGACGGTCCAAATGTTCAAAGTTTGAATCTGGTTTGAAGCCCAAGTTGAAAAGTATATTTGGGCATCAAGAGATTTCCGATTTTGCTATATTGGTAAACAAGTGCAGGATGTATGTGGATGACTTGACAACCGATGAGGTGGCGACACCTAAATTAATTCCTCCCAAGAACTTTGGGCCTCAATGAAATTTTTCGCACGGAAAGGGCAAGGGCAAGGTGTTTCAGGAGGAACGAAAGCCTTACTCCTCACCCACTGGTAGTTGGGGATATACTTCGCATGGGCCGAGGACTGTAAGGACCCAAATTCTACCCTTGAATTTTTTTTCTTAATTTAATCCAATTTCATGCATTTAATTATAAATTATAATTACCGATTGAATGAACTTATTTAAAAGATCCCACCTCCCTCATCACACCCAATCTATAAACCAAAAGTAACAAACCAAATCAGATGACAGAAAAACATAATTCGTATTAATGTAACTTAGTAATTACCACATACAATTAGCTATGGGTTTCCAAAACACCCATAGCTACATATATCCCAAGTTACTAGCTTCCAGGATTAATGTCATGTACAACAATCATGTTCATAGTTATAAATAGTTAGTTCAAGTAAAACAAATGAGGTTACAAAAGAATAGATAAGAGACATCAAAATAAAAGTCTCTAAGCTCCTAATCAAAAACTCTCATACTCCTTCCACCTATCTGCAATGGGATTAACATTGACAATACACCAAAGAAATACAAGGAGTAAGTCGTTAACTCAACAAATATCAATGTAAGTTAATCCACATTTAATAAGATTAAATAAACGGTTTAAAATCAAATTTACTTAAAACCATTTTCCTCATTCATATTTTTGAAAACCATGCTACATAACTTGAGCCAAAGTTTGCTACATTGCTTGAGCCAAAGCTTGCTACATTACTTGAGCCAAAGTTTGCTACATTGCTTGAGCCAAAGCTTGCTACATTACTTGAGCCAAACTTTGCTACATTGCTTGAGCCAAACCTTGCTACATTACTTGAGCCAAAGTCGCTAACCAATCATGGTCGGCAAAAAACGAGTTTTATTTCCATTGGCACTCCACCTATACATTTTCCGAGTTTTATTTCCATTGACACTCCACCAATAAAAAAAACAGCAAATGCACCCGACATCATTACAAACATATCCATGTATGCTTATAACTACAAAGTGATTTACGATTCATTTCATTACTCCGAGTTTTATTTCCATTGGCACTCCACCAATACATGAACGGTAAATCCACTCCTCGTTGTTACAAACATACCCATATATGCTTATAAAAACTAAGTGATTTACGCTTCATTGCATTATTCTGAGTTTTATTTCCATTGGCACTCCACCAATACATAAACGGTAAATTCACTCCTCGTTGTTACAAACATACCCATATATGCTTATAACAACTAAGTGATTTACGCTTCATTGCATTATTCTGAGTATTATTTCCATTGGCACTCCACCAATACATAAACGGTAAATCCACTCCTCGTTGTTACAAACATACCCATATATGCTTATAACAACTAAGTAATTTACGATACAATTCATTATCCACATCAGAAAATCCACACATTTTCTATCACAGTGCATAAGTTAAAGACTTATCCTTACCTTGGTGCGTGTTGGGTTTGGGTTCTGGGCAACTCCTCAAGTTACCGCCTCCAACTTTAGGATCTTTCCTCATCCCACCATATAACACAATGTTAGTCATTTATTCCAAATATCATATAAACAACTAATATTGCATTATTTAACCATACAAGATATCCATCATGTTTTCAATATT
This sequence comes from Lupinus albus, assembly GCA_009771035.1. Taxonomy (NCBI): domain Eukaryota; kingdom Viridiplantae; phylum Streptophyta; class Magnoliopsida; order Fabales; family Fabaceae; genus Lupinus; species Lupinus albus. The sequence goes on along the minus strand of CM020001.1, from coordinate 10,193,720 downwards.
AGAAAGTAAACTCATATTCTACCTCTTGCATTTTACCCATTTTCCATTTTAACCACATTTTCTCTTTAGGGTTTTGGGGTTTTCATGACTCAACCCACAAACCCTCTCCTTTCTTGAAATACTAACTCTATACCAAGAGTTTACAAGATAAGATAACATAAAATGAACCATAACTCAAAAGGGTGAGTTTCTATGGTTTCTCTCATTTTTGAGAAGAGATCCAACATATCCAAAAAGAGTTCCAAAGAGAAGAAGAGAGTTAGAATCAAGAGTTTTACCTCTTCTCAAGCTCTTGGATGAGTATCAAAGCTTCTTGCCCTTGGAAAAGCTCTCTTCTTTCGCCTCTCTTCTTTTCTTAACCCTAAAATATGTTTGGGGGTTTCTCATTTAATGCAACTCGTCGGGTTCTCGTTTAAGCGAGCTCATTCTCGCACAAGCGAGAAAATCCCGCCCATTTTAAAAAATCAGATCTGATCCTCTCACTCAAGCGAGAATCTCACAGTCTCAACAGTCCCAAAATGCCATTTCTCGCCCAGGCGAGACAACTCTCGCTCAGGCGAGAATTCTCCAGTATAGTCTAGGATTTCACCCTCCCAGGTGAGCCTTTCTCGACCATGCGAGAATCTCTTGCTCAAGCGAGGATCCCATGACTGATACTATAATTTTAAAGACTCAAATTTAGGGTGTTACAAGGACTTGTGTCAATGCAGGAGGGTCACAATTCAACTCTCCATCCTTGTGCAACAAATGTGGCCGAACTCATGTTGGTGACTTATGCCCCGGAACAACACTTAGCTGCTTTCACTACAAGGAGTGTGGGCATATCAGGAGGTATTGTCCTAAGTTATGGCATAGTGTGAATGTTGTGAGGGCTGAAAGACCTTGATCTATCGGCAGAGTGTTTACCATGAGTGGTGATGAGGCAACTACTGCAGATGGCCTGATCCAAGGTAATTGCTTGGTGGCAGGTATTCCTCTTTTAGTGTTGTTTGGTTTGGGAGCGACACACTCATTTGTATCTGTTGAATGTGTGGACAGACTGAAATTACCAACAAATTCGTTGGCTTTCGACTTGGTCGTATCCACCCCAACTAGTGTGCATGTGGTGGTGTCGACGTTTGTGTCTCGATGTCCGGTAGTGGTAAACGGTAGGACATTTACCGTAGATTTAATCTGCTTACCACTATCCCGGTTAGATCTAATTCTGGGGATGAACTGGCTATCTGAAAATCATGTGATGCTTAATTATGCTGATAAGACAGTTGTATTTGGAGATCTGGGTGAGATTTCTAATGAGACTAATTATATGAAGCCGTTGTCGGCTAAGGGAGTCAAGACTTCCCTTAAGGAGGGAGGAGCCATTTTGTTTTGTTGGCATCCCTATAGGGTATTGAGAAACCCAGAGTTGAGGATATTATGATAGTTCGTGATTTTCCTGAGGTGTTTCATAGTGATATTCCGGAATTGCCGCTAGTCAGAGAAGTTGAATTCTCCTTTGACTTAGTGTCGGGAACGGGACCCATCTCTATTGCTCTTTATAGGATGGCACCGTTAGAGCTGGCTGAGTTGAAAAAGCAGGTTGAAGACTTGTTGGCGAAGAAGTTTATTCGCCCTAGTGTTTCACCGTGGGTGCACCGGTCTTGTTGGTCTAGAAGAAAGATGGGTGTATTAGGTTGTGCACCGATTACAGACAATTGAAGAATGTGACTATCAAGAATAAGTATCCGTTGCCTAGGATTGATGACTTGATGGATCAGTTGAGAGGGACAGTGGTGTTTTCAAAGATTGACCTTCGGTCAGGTTATCACCAACTACGAGTAAAATCGGAGGATATTCCTAAAACTGCTTTTAGGACGAGGTATGGGCATTTTGAGTATTTGGTAATTCCCTTTGGCGTGGCGAATGCCCCAGCAATATATACCGACTACAAGAATCAGATTTTTCATCCTTATTTGGATTCATTTGTAGTGGTATTTATCGATGACATTTTGGTTTACTCCAAGGGCCGAGAGGAACATGGAGGTCACCTGAGAATTGTGCTAGATCTTCTAAGTAAGAACCGGTTGTATGCAAAGTTGTCAAAATGTGATTTCTAGTTGGAGTCAGTGAACTTCCTTGGACATGTGATATCCCAGGAAGGAGTGGCAGTAGACCCTTCTAAGGTCGAGGAAGTGATGGAATGGGCGGTGCCCAAGTCAGTAACTGAGATCAGGAGTTTTCTGGGTTTGGCTAGTTATTACAGGAAGTTCATAGAGGGGTTTTCCAAGTTGGCATTACCTATAACTAAGCTTACCAGAAAAGGAGAACTGTATGTTGGACAATCCGTTGTGAAGAAAGTTTTCAAGATTTGAAGCGGAGGTTGACTACGGCACCAGTGTTGGTTCTTCCATGTACTGATCGTGATTTCAGTGTGTATTGTGATGCTTCTAAGCAAGGTTTGGGTTGTGTGTTGATGCAGGACGAGAAAGTTGTAGCTTATGCTTCGCGACAGCTGAGAAAGCATGAGCAAAACTACCATACCCATGATCTAGAATTAGCTGTAGTGGTCTTTGCCTTGAAAATCTAAAGACACCATCTTTATGGTGTAATATTTGAGGTGTACAGTGACCATAATAGTTTGAAGTATCTGTTTGATCAAAAGGAACTGAACATGAGACAGAGAAGGTGGATGGAGTTCCTTAAGGACTATGATTTTGGATTGCAGTACCATCCGGGAAAGGCCAATGTGGTGGCCGATGCTTTAAGTCGGAAGTCCTTACACATGTCAGCTTTGATGGTTCATGAAGAGAAACTAATTGAGGAGTTCAGGGATATGAACCTGACAATTCAAGTGAGACCCCAAAGCATGATTTTGGGAATGCTTAAGGTCACCAATAAATTGTTTGACCGAATCCGAATAATGCATGTTGAAGATCGTGAGTTGAAGGTAAAACGCGATTTGATGGCTAGTGGGAAGGAGACTGATTTTGAGTTGGATTCTAGTGGATTGTTGCGATATAAGGGAAGGGTGTGTGTGCCACATGATGCGGAATTGCAAAAGAGTATTCTGGAGGAGTCACATAAGAGTAAAATGAGTTTTCACCCGAGAACAACAAAGATATACCAAGATTTGAAAAAGATTTTTGGTGGTCTGGGTTGAAAAAAGATCTAATAACCTGGATTCCTTTATTTTGCCCTTTTTGTATCATGACTGACTAAATGATATTTTGGATAATTGTAATTCTGGATAGCTATGGGTATTTTGGAAACCCATAGCTAGTTGTATGCGGTGGTTACCGGGAGACATTAATATGAATTATGTTTTTCTGCAATTAAGTGTAGTCATGACATGAAATTGAAATTGTATGAATAGAGTTATTAGATGATTAAAGAATGGATGATTTAAAAGGTTAAGGGAAATGTATGTATGATGTAATATGAGAAATCAAGTATAAAGGATTAAAATAAAAGAAAAAATTTCAAGTGTAGAAACTGGGTCTTTACATGAAACAAATGGTCATCATTATGTATCTGCCATATTGAGTGGGTTGTCTATTAATTCATGACATGAACCGGTCGTGTGTTATTGAAGAATTAATCATGGAGGGACTCATAAATCCCTTGGAGAGCTTCTGGAGCATAAGTGGGCCATCATGGCCAAATTACTTCTTTGTTTTGGTCATTGTTTACATAAGCTTGAAGAGCATAAGTATACAAAAGGAATCCTAGGCTACTTAGCCTTCATGAAACCATTTTGTCCTGTGGGAATTTCTCCTTTGTGTAAGGACCGAAATTCTACCCTTGAAAGTTTTCCCTTATTTATTTCATTCACATACATTTTTCATTTTAATTCTATTTACCTATTCTTACTCATTCCATATCCTCATATTCGTATACATTCTACTTAGCAGAAAATCATAATTCATATAAATATAATTCAGTAACCACCGCATACAACTAGCTATGGGTTTCCAAAATACCCATAGCTACAAATATCCAGATTTACAACACCATGTAAGTTAATATATCCATAGTTACTTAATACTTTAAACTACCAAATATGCACTCATGTACAAAATAGTGCAAATAAATGAATCCCAAAATATAAAGTTCCTAAAGCTCCCAAAAATGAGTCCCCTTCATATCACCTGTTTATCTGCAATGGGATTATCAATGACAAAAGCACAAACACACAAAGGAGTAAGTCGTTAATTCAATAAACGTCATTATAAGATAATCCACATTAGAAAAGGGTTAGTAAACCATTTTTAAATTCATTTTCTTTGCTGCATAACTTGAGCCAAAGTCGTTATACCCCTTAAGGTTAGTTAAAAGCAGATTCTCATTTCTTTTAATAGAAAACGTGCTACATATACTCGAGCCGGAGTTTTGCTTATATACTCAAGCCAAAGTTTCGCTTATATACTCAAGCCAGAGTTTCGCTTATATACTCAAGCCAGAGTTTCGCTTATATACTCAAGCCAGAGTTTCGCTTATATACTCAAGCCAGAGTTTCGCTTATATACTCAAGCCAGAGTTTCGCTTATATACTCAAGTCAGAGTCGCTAACCATCCATGGTCGGCTAAAAATATATTTTCATTTCTTTGATTTCACCATTTCTCATTTCCGTAAATCTACGCCCACTATAGTATAAACACACCCATATATGTTTATACTAAATGTGTAATTCACAATTCAATTATTGCATAACCAGAAAATACACAAATTTTCCATTCCAAATGGACAATTAATGACTTATCCTTACCTCGGTGAGTGTTGGGTTTGGTTCTTGGCAACTTCACAAGTTCCACCGACACCACCGCCAACTCTAGGATCTTTCCTCATTCCCACCATATAACACAATGTTAGTCATTTATTCCAAATATCACATAAACAACTTATATTGCATTATTTAACCATACAAGATATTCATCATATTTTCAATGTTGCTAAAATACTTTCATCATAGGTTTACAACCATCCAAAACATACATAATCATCTCATATTTCAACATTAGAAAATAAACTCATCTTCTACCTCTAGCATTTTACCCATTTTCCATTTTAACCACATTTTCTATTTAGGGTTTTGGGGTTTTCATGAATCAACCCACAACCCTTTCCATTCTTGAAATACTAACTCAAAACCAAGAGTTTACAAGTTAAAAACGACATAAAACGAACCATAACTCAAAAGGATGAGTTTCCATGGTTTCTCACATTTTGAGAAGAGATCCAACATACCCAAAATGAGTTTTAAAGAGAAGAAGAGAGTTAGAATCAAGAGTTTTAACTCTTCTCAAGCTCTTGGATGAGTATCAAAGCTCCTTGCCCTTGGAAAAGCTCTCTTCTCTCACCTCTCTTCAATTCTTAACCCTAAAATGTGTTTGGGGTTTCTCATTAAATGTTGTCTCGTCGGGTTCTCGCTTAGGCGAGCCCTTTCTCGCTCAAAGCGAGACAATCCCGCCTATTTTAAAAACTCAGATCTGACCCTCTCGCCCAGGCGAGGCATCTCTCGCTCAAGCGAGGATCTTACAGCCTCGATAGGTCCAAAACATCACTTTTCTCGCCTAGGCGAGCCAACTCTCGCTCAGGCTAGAATCCTTCCGAATAGCCCAGGATTTCACCCTTCCAGTTGAGCCTTTCTCGCCCAGGCGAGCCAACTCTCGCTCAGGCGAGACCACTCTCGCTCAAGCGAGCCAACCCTCGCTCAGGCGAGAATCCTTCAGTTTAGCCCATGATTTCACCCTCTCAGGTGAGCCGTTCTCGCCCAGGCGAGCATCGCTCAAGCGAGAATCGCAGGACTGATACTATAATTTTAAATACTTAAATTTAGGGTGTTATACTTTGAAAAAAGACGCTATGTTCATCATTCAAGTTGATAGTGGAGGCTTTTATGAGGGAATTAAGTCACATTTTCATCATATGATCAAATGAAATTAATCCCTTAGTTGTGTTCTTCAATGATGAATGGAATCCAAGGATCAAGCCTTCAATGTCTTCAAGAACGTGGATGCAATGAAGCCACCAAGGGAATTCTATGTTTCTTCTTTATTTTTTTCTTCAATGTAATAATGTTGGAAAATAAACATACGTTAATTGTGTCTTAGCCGAATTTAGTCTTGTATAGGATTAGATTCATAGCTCAAGGGTACCCAATTTTGTGTCCATGTAATTTACGTGGAAGCCATGTTAGGCTTGCCACTCCTATATGTATATGAATTCCATGATGAATAAGAAAACTTTGAATTTGATTGAAATTGGGAATTATTTTCCTAGTGAGAGCATTGTGTCTTCTCCAAATTTTATTGGCTGAACCAAGATCATAGTTCTTATCAAGAAACCATGTTTCTTGTGGAGAACCTCACCTTTGGCTTATCAATACCTCAAGAGTTGTGGCGCCTACACCACCTCTAACCTTACCCACATTCTTCTATCTTTACTTAATCAATTCTGCTGCCTAATTACTTTCAATTTCATACACAAATCTATGAGTCTAAGTCACACACCAACCAAGAACGATCTAAAACTAAGAGCCTTCAAAAGAGGTTCACAGCAAGTGGTATCAGAGCTAGTCTCTTGCTTGATAACTACAATCATTCTTGTCCGAGTCAAGTTCCTTTTTTTCCTTTCTTCTACAAAATCAAAAAGTGTGCGAGCAAAAAGTCTCAAAAAGTGTCAAAATCAAAGTGTGTTAGCAAAAATTCTCAAAAAGTGTCAAAAATCAAAAGTGTCCAAACAAAATAGTCACACAAAAAAGTGTCCAAACAAAAGTGTCAAGTTAAGTTCTTTTGGGGTATTTTTGAGTCACGATACTACAAACCATATTGTTTGTTATGTCTTGGGTGTCTTTCCTTCATAAATCTCTTGGTTCTTTCTTGATTACTTGGTTCATTTAAGAAACCGTGGAGAAGTGAGTGATTGAGTGATACACAAACAAATTGAGCAAAACACAAATTAGTGAATGGAAAAATGCCTCATGGAAGTGATAGTTCATCAATGTCCCCGAGGACAGCAACAATGCATGTTCAACAACAAGCCTTATGAAGGCAAATCGAGGAGATGAGTTTGGAGTATGATAGGAGGCTTGGAGGCGTAGAAGGAGGATAGACTTGAAGGGATCAAAATAAAGGCGTAGAAGGAGGAGATGAGGCCGAGAAGGGAAAGACAACGGGGCAGGAGGCGTGAGGAGGATAGACTTGAAGGGATCAAAATAAAGGTTCCTACCTTTATTGGGAAGAATAATCCAAAGGCATATTTAGAATGGGAGTTAAAAATGGAGCAAGTGTTTGAGTGCAATTCTTATCATGAGGAGAAGAAGGTCAAGGTTGCCTTAGAATTGAAGGAATAAGCCTTGATTTGGTGGGATCAACTTCAAAAGGAGAGAATGAGAGTTGGAGTCGAGCCTATTGATTCATGGGAGGAAATGAAGTTGCTTATGAGGATGAGGTTTGTCCCTAGTTCATACCAAAGGGACATTCATAACAAACTCCAAAGGTTCACTCAAGGGTCTAGGAGTGCTGATGAGAATTTTAAGGAAATGAAAATAGCTTTGCTAAGGTCCAATTTCCAAGAAGACCGAGAAGCCACTATGACTAGGTTCTTACATGGTTTAAAACAAGATATCCAAGATGTTGTTGAACTACAAAATTTTGTTGATGCAAAGGAGATTAATTTTTTTTTGGGGATTTGATGCAAAACGGTTGGGTTCAAGAGAGCCTTAAGTCATTTTATTGTTCCGGTTATCTTGGTGCATAAGAAAGATGACACATGGAGAATGTGCACTAATTGGAGGACCGTCAACAACAGAACAATAAAGTATAGACATCCAATTCCAAGATTGGATGACCTTTTGGACGAATTATATGGTGCCACCACTTTTTCAAAAATTGATCTCAAAAATAATTATCATCAAATTCGGACCCAAGAAGGTGACGAAAGGAAAACTGTCTTTTAGACAACCTATGGTTTATATGAATGGTTTGTCATGCCATTTGGGCTAACCAACGCCCCAAGCACATTTATGCGCTTGTGAACCATGTTCTAAAGGAATTTTCAGGTAAGTTTGTTGTTGTCTACTTTGATGATTTATTGATTTAATCTAAGACCTTAGATTAGCACCATGAGCATCTAAGAATTGTTTTATTGGGTTTGATAAAAGAAACATTATATGCAAATTTTGAGAAATGCATCTTTTGTGTTGAATATGTGATTTTTCTTGATTTTCGGATTAATGCTAATGGAGTCGTTGTAGACCTAGAAAAGATGAAGGCCATCAAGGATTGGCTTATACCAAAAATCGTGACTAAAGTGAGAAGCTGCCACGGTTTGGCAAGCTTTTATAGAAGGTTTATTAAGGATTTTAGTACCTTAGCATCACCCCTCAATGAGCTCTTAAAAAAGAATGTTGTCTTTTATTGGGGTGAGAGGCAAGAAGAATCCTTTAACAAGCTTAAGGCCAAACTCACTAGTGCACCTGTATTAATGCTACAACAATTTCCTAAGTCATTTGAATTGGAATGTGATGCATCTAACATTGGAATTGGATTTGTATTGATGCAAGAAGGCCAGCCAATTTCTTATTTTAGTGAGAAATTAAGTGGACCAACGCTCAATTACTTTACTTATGAAAATGAATTGTATGCCTTGGTGAGAGTTCTTCACACTTGGCAACATTATCTTCTACCTAAGGAGTTTGTGATCCTTAGTGATCATGAGTCCCTTAAATATCTAAAGGGCAAGATAAGCTAAATAAACGGCATGCAAAATGGGTTGAGTTATTGGAACAATTTTCATAGGTGATAAAACACAAGAAAGGCAAAGCCAATGTAGTGGCTAATGCTTTTTCTAGGAGGCACATGTTGCTCTCCACTTTGAAAACCAAGTTGTTTGGTTTGGAATGCATCAAGGAACAATATGAGCTTGAGAAAGATTTTTCACAAATCTATGTTGCTTGTATGAATTCGGCCCATAATGGGTATTTTAGGCACAATGAGTTTTTATTCGAAGAAAAACAATTGTGTGTGCCTAAAAGCTCCATTAGGGAGTTGTTGGTGAGGGAATCCAATGAAGGGCGTCTAATGGGACATTTTGGTTTTCAAAAGACGTTAGACATGTTAAAGGAACACTTTTTCTAGCCACGTATGAAACAAGATGTGAAAAGCTTTTGTGAAAAATGTATAACATGTAAAAAGTCCAAGTTAAGGGTCATGCCTTATGACCTTTACACTCCATTAACCGTCCTGGATTCACCTTGGATGGACTTTTCCATGTATTTTCCTTTAGGGCTTATTAGAACTAATATGGGTGTGGATTCCATACTTGTGGTTGATCAATTTTCTAAGATGACAAACTCTATTCCATGTAAGAAAATTGATGAAATTAACCTTGTTGCTGATTTGTTTTTAAGGGAAGTGGTGAGACTACATGATCTACCACGAAGCATAGTAAGTGGTAGGGACACAAAGTTCTTTAGTCACTTTTGGAGGAACCTATGGGGAGGCTTGGCAAAAAGCTTCTCTTTTCAACCACTTGTCAACCTCAAACGGATGGACAAACCGAGGTGGTGAATAGGACACTCCCCACCATCTTAAGAGTCGTGATCAAGAAAAACATAGTCATAGGAGGAATGTTTATCCCATGTTGAGTTTGCCTATAATAGAGCAACTCATGACACTACTCAATTTTCACCCTTTGAAGTTATTTATGGGTTTAAGCCACTAACATTTTCCTAACAATTCTCTTTTTCAAATATAGGGATGAAAAAGTTAAGGCCTTAGCAACTTTTGATCGTTAAAATAAGAAAAAGATAATCTATTAGAGTTCATTCCTCTCTAGCTAGATAAAAAGACAAAATGAGACTTTCTCATATTTAAAAATTATTTATTAAAAAACAAGTTAAAATCATAATCATTAGATATTTATTTGTGTCATATATCACAATAATAAATCTTCTAATAGTAAAGAAGATACAAATTCAATAGCTTGGGACATTTTGTATAGGCACATGCCCAATAAGCGCATGTTCCATTATCAGTAACAGTTTTATGCCCAAAAAAATTGTCATTAGTCAGGAAATATTAAAATATTAATATGAGATAGATTTTCATTTTTATTATTCAATCATAACTTTGTATGCAATTGGTGGCACAAAATTGTGGTACATAAAATATTATCCTCAATCTTTTGCTATGAAGGACAAGAAGATGATATAGAAAGATTGGATTGCATTGTCCAATACTACCTCAAGAACGGTCAAGAGCTTTTTTGTTATAGATTTTTTTTCAAAAAAACTTTTTTTAATAAATAAATATTTTATATTACTTTGTTTTTATTAAATATAGTGGCTAAGTAAAGCTGAAGTGATAGCTTACAAAAAAAGGCTTTTCCTATAGAGTAAAAAGAAGGTACAAACACTTTTTTATAATTATAAATGTTCAAACTTACATAAAACCTACAACAAAAGCCAAATTTGTAGAATATTTTAATATCAGTTTTTAAGCTTAAACAATTTTACCTAAACTTAACTTTGCATTTACCTATGCACTCACCATTCCACAAAATGTTCTTTATGCAAGTGAAAATAGTAAGACTTGAGACCTAATTTAGTGAATGAATTTTTTCACTCAATTTGAACCCACAATTTAAATTCAACCCAACTTCATCTTTAGAGGGAAAAAAAGATAAGAGTAAATTACATTAATATCTCCTGAATTTTAGTATAATTACATAAAATTATTCCTCCTTTTTTAAACATAAACAATTCACTACAAATTTATATACATACATTACACTAATCACTCTTGTAGGGAATATGAGTGTAATCTTTTAAACAATTTTTTTTAAAAAAAAGAAGTGATGAGTGTAATTAAGTTAAACTCTTTCAGGTGTGATTGTAATTTATTTTTAATTAATTATGCATTAGCTAGCATAAATTAATCATTTATAAATTTGTATCTAGAACTTGATTACCAAATCATTGTTCTCGTTTTGTATTTATACAAAATATTCATAGAATTATTGATGCATTTTATAATGAATAAAAAATAATTAAGAGACATTACTCTTATACTATATGGACTTCGCTCCATAATATACCATATTTGTGGAAATTAAAACATGTGTGTGATTAAACAAAGTTGTATAATTTCTTATTTATGACCATTGTGATAAGCAAATATATTTGTTTATACAATAAATGTTGGTTCATGAGTATCCTTAAACTGAAACTCAAAGTCAAACTCAATAAAATTTATTTTTTCCTCAACACTTAAATTAGTTGTTGTTAATGATATAAGGCTAGAACGAAAAACGAATTAAGCGAAACAGTAGTGCATGAATTTCCATTTTGTTATCATAATTTTAAGACTTATTGGAGATGAGTAAAGATGTAACACCCCGTTTTTGAAAATAAGAACTTAAACTTTATTATTGAAAATATGGTGACAGTGTAAAGAAAGCTAAACTCAATATGTTATTAAATCATAATAATTATAAAACATTTTGACAGACAAGTTCAAGGTGTCACTATGTCAGAAAACGCCTTTAAAAGCGGTTCTTCAACAACACATCCTAGAATAATGCTATTAAATTTGAGGCGGAGGAAAATAGACAGCGCATCTTTAATAAATCGTTGTTAATATTGATAGATGAATATAACACCAACAACGCAATTGCGAATTTGTGCTCTTTAACAACGTTCATTTTTGTTGCGCTGTTAATAAGAATATATTTAACGGTGTCTGTTTTTGTTTACGTTGTTGATGAGATATATTCTACAGCACATTCTTCAATATTCGCTATTGATTTGTTATCTTATACAACACTTGCTACAATATGCGTTGTTATTACTCTAACATTATCAAAAACACATTCACTATAAAACTTGTAAAATAAAAAAGAAATAGTAAAAAATGTTTTTTTTAATTTCAGGGTGCAATTCTAATTTAGTGAGAAAATTTGGATAGAATGTGTAAGGACCAAAATTCTACCCTTGAAAATTCTTCTCATTTTAATATAGATATTCTTATCGTCTCTATTTCTCTTCAGTTAAACAACATTCAATACTTTAAAGTCAGTTATCGCAATAAACTAGAACCCTTTTCCCATGGAGCAGAAAAACATAATTCATATATTTCCTTCTTGGTAAGTACCGCATATGACTAGCTATGGGATTCCAAAATACCCATAGCTATTAATATCCAGCTTTACAAAAATGTAGTACTAATTCAGTTAGGATTTACAATTATCCAATTAACAGTTTACATCAATCAAACAAAAAAAATAGGATTTCGAGTTCTAAGCTCCTCATGCCTCGAACCGAGTATCCTCAATTTTCTCGTTTACCTGCAATGGGATTATCATAACAGATATACACAACAACAACAAAGGAGTAAGTTATCAATTCAATAAATATCAGTAAACGATAATCCACATTTTTAAGTTTTATAATGTAAGAAGCCATAAAATGATAAAATCTACATCTCATGTTTATCCCTCTCATGTTACTACATCCACCCCTTTGAATTTACTCGTTCATCTCTACCATACATTGTCACCTACTTCATCAATACCATTTCAAATCATTATTTTCCAATTGCACGTTTACCTTTTCATTACCAATAGGGCAAGTCATACACAATACCACATAGGGCAAGTCATACACAATACCACATAGGGCAAGTCATACACAATACCACCTAGGACAGATCATTCTCCATAACACATCGGGTGAGTCATACACCGATCATATACATAATCAGAAGATTCACACATTTTCTATTATCATATACCATTAATAACTTCTCCTTACCTTTGTACGTGTCGGGGTTGGTTGTGGGTAACTTTGCACGTTCCTTCGCTATCTCCTCCAACCTTAGGATCTTTCATTATCCCCATCACATAACGATAATGTCAGTCATTTATTTCCAAATATCACATAAACAATTTATATTGCATCATTCAACCATACAAGATATTCATCATATTTTCAATGTTTATAAACTACTTTCATCATAAGTTTACAACCATCTAAAACATTCATACCCTTTCATATTTTAACATTGTAACTCAACTCATCTTCTACCTTTAGTATTTTACCCATCTTTCCTCTCCAACCTTATTTTCTCTCTCTAGGGTTTTGGGTTTTCATGAGTCAACCCACAAACCCCTTTCCATTCTTGGAACACTAACTTAAAACTAAGAGTTTACAAGGTAAGAATGACATAAAATGAACCATCACCCAAAAGGATGAGTTTCTATGGTTTTCTTCATTTTTGAGAAGAGATCCAACATACCCCAAAGTGAGTTTAAGAGAGAAAAAGAGAGTTAGAATCTAGAGTTTTACCTCTTCTCAAGCTCTTAGATGAGTATCCAAGCTTTTTGCCCTTGAAAAGCTCTCTTCTCTCACTCTTCTTCTTTTCTGAACCCTAGATTGTGTTTAGGGGTTTCTTATTAAATGTTGTCTCGTCGGGTTCTCGCTTAAGCGAGAAAATCCCGCCCATTTTAAAAACTCAAATCTGACCCTCTCGCTCAAGCGAGAATCTCACAGTGGCAACAGCCCCAAAATGACATTTCTCGCCCAGGCGAGACATCTCTCGCTCAGGCAAGAATCCTCCAGTATAGCCCAGGATTTCACCCTCCCAGGTGAACCTCTCTCACTCAAGCGAGAATCTCTCGCTCAAGCGAGGATCCGAGGACTGATACTATAATTTTAAAAACTTAAAATTTGGGGTGTTACAGAATGAATTTTTCTATCCCAAATACATATATAATATGTCCAATTCTGATTAATGGTTCAAAAGTTATGTCAAAAATAATGATACAAAACCTTTAACAGCGCTTATTTACGCAAACTGCTAAAGGTGTTTGCTCTTATTTGCACTGTTAAATGTGTCATATAAACATCAGTTTGCATATATAAGCGTTGTTAAAGATGTTATATCACTATTTTTGACATAAATTTTGAATCACTAATCAGAATTGGACATATTATATATGTATTTGGGGTAGAAAAATTCATTCTATCCAAATTTTCTTACTATGTTAGAAAAGTGCACCCTGAAATTCCAAAAAAAATATATTTTTTTACCATTTGTTTTTTATTTTACAAGTTTTATAGTGAATGTGTTTTGATAATGTTAAAGTAGCTGAAAAGTCACACATTTAACAGCGCATTTTTAGAGAGCGCCGTTAAAAGTCATACATTTTTTTTTAGTGGGCGCGAATCTTTGCAGATTTAAAAACAAAACCTCACACAAAATCTATATAATTATCCCTTTATGCATGAAGCTTTATAAATCATTAATTTAATCTTAACAACATAATTACAAAAGATATCACATGTGAAAAAAGAATAATTCTAAAATAATTTTCATAAAATGTAACTTATACAAAAACTAGTTCAACAAAACTAAGGGCATTCCTAAACCAGAGTCAATAATCCCAACATAAATAACATACTTAATTATATATCACCTAAGTTTTTCTTGTCTATATTTCCATCAATGGATATCCAAAGTGCAACAACAATAACCCTGAGCATACACATAGTATAGACAAAGGAAAAGACAAAGAAAGGATTAAGAACCAACTACGGTGACCGCAACGTGGAATTAAATAGAGAAATAACGTTAAAGTGAGATAACTTATATCACAACCAAAATTAAACAATGTCACACATATGCAAATGATGCATGAAGTTAGTGTATTATACAATAGGATATTTACATACCCAATTAATATATCTTTCATACAACGCAATATACAATTCAACCAACCAATCTCCATCAAAATGCCTGAAGGCCAAGGCCCTAGTGGGAAAGCAACCAAAAGTACAAATATCCTTAACAACGACAAGTAACAATATCAATTGTTTTCAATTACCTCTATCAGAGGTGCTTACATGGTAAGCTCAGTTTGTTTCATGAATCCTCTCTACCGGATATGAAATTTATAAGGGGGTGTCAGAGACCACTTTGTTTGCATGTAGGAATACATGGTCATATGGGTAATGAACCCAGACCCTCACTAGACTGTCACACCTAAGCAATAATCCCTCAAGGCTTCTTGACGAATCACCATCATTGTCACCCCTATCCAAATCTGCAATGATATTTTTATCACTGTATCTTTCCATTTTCTCCAACTACAAGAATGTAATACATGCACACTAACTGAAGTTATCCTATTAATTCTTTTAATCAAGATTTTCATAATTCTTATTTCAAAAATTATCACCTGAGTTAGTCATCTTAGACCCAATGTATTGCTATCATGACAAGTCCAATGGACGAGATCAAGAAAATAACTAACTCAGTGATCAAATACCATTGTGCAAAGCCACAAATGTCACTACACTTTCAAGTGTGTGATAAGTCATAGGCTCTCATCAAATCCAATCTTTCCAAAATTACTATCTAACGCATTTTTACTATACCTTGTCCTCGGGATGAGCTCAATGAACTAACTTAATGATTCAATATATGGCAAGACCTAAATTTCAAACTTTTTTCTTTTTCATATCAATTAGCTTATGTATTTCTCATGTCAATACAACAATCAACAATCAACAGTGCGCATTTCGAGGATAAAACAACGCTTTCGAATGATGTCTATGGGAGTGCAGTAGTATATGGTATGCTTTAACAATGCTTATGTGGGCGCTGTTGTATGTCATGCATACAATAGCGCCACCTCCAACAAGCACTGTTATATATGTAAATGACTTTAAACAGCGCTCATCACGAGTGTTGTTGGAATGACACCTTTAACATCACTCATTTAATCTTACTCATATTAAATAAGGCAAAATCTCTTTAAGACATTTTATCAAACACATAAGAAGCTTCAATATAATAAGAATGAAATCAAACAATTGCGTGAAATTGTCTCTGTTAACCATATGTAGTAATGAAAAGGACAAATTCATTATTTTTTCTCTCCCATAACCGAAGAAATAAGAGGACATAAAGATACGGTCAGATTCAATATAATAAGAATGAAATCAAAAGTTACTTAGGAAATATGAATGAAAAAATAATAATCAAATACAAGAAATACATACACAGATCACAAATTTCGTAAATCAACAACAACTTCATGTAGATTCAACCTTGACATTTCTTGTAATATAAAATAAGCAGTTAATGTAGATGTAAATGCAAAGAGAAAGAGTGAATCATAGAGAATGATTTACCTTATACTCGAATAGAGAAACCAGAAGCTAATAACTTCCTTGAAGAGAGAAACTAAGAGAAGAAGGGTAAGAACTGAATGATATGTGTATTATTGTATGTGAGGTTTTGTTTTTAAATCTGCAAAGATTCACGCGCACTAAAACAAAAATGTATGACTTTTAACAATGCTCTCTAAAAAACGCTCTTAAATGTGTGACTTTTCAGCTAAACTAACTTTATCAAAACACATTCACTATAAAACTTGTAAAATAAAAAAGAAATAGTAAAAATGTTTTTTTTTTAAATTTGGATAGAATGAATTTTTCTACCCTAAATCATATATAATATGTTCAATTCTGATTAGTGGTTCAAAACTAATATCAAAAATAGCATTTTATCATAACACTACTGTTGGAACTTACAACAACTATTCAACACATGTTGATATGGCATCCTTAATAGCGTTTGCATAAATAAGCGTTGTTAAAGGTGTCATATAAATAGCACTTGCGTAAATAAGCGTTGTTAAATGTGTTTATCAACAATTTTTTGTGTAAATAGGTGTTGTTAAAGGTGTAATATCAACAGCGTTTGCATAAATAAGCGTTGTTAAAGATGTCAAATCAACAACGTTTGCGTAAATAAGCGGCGTTAAAGGTGTTATATCACTATTTTTGACATAACTTTTGAACCACTAATCATAACTAGACATATTATATATGCATTTGGCGTAGAAAAATTCATTTTATCCAAATTTGGGGAAGTGATACTGCCATGACGAAACAAAAGAATTATGGGGAACGTGTTAGAATTCTCTATTAATTGGTGAAATATCAATCCTAGAATTTTGAATCTTATGATTCTCACACATTATGTAAAACAAGGATACAAAGTCATACCTGAATTCATGTTCTCAGATCTGTTCCTTTGCGTATGCCTTCGTAGAGAGGTTTTAGTATGATGATCTTCCTCAACCAAATCCCTTATTCCTCTTGGGACCTTCGTTTTCTCTCTGATTAGGAGAGATGAAAACTGTGTTTGATTTGGTGTATTTGGGACCATAACCTTCCTGATGTATTAACTTAATAGGGTTCCCATTATTCCCTATGGGTTAACTACTCTGGGTATCCACTCATGAAGCCCATGTCCATTTATAGTTTATTTTAGAAGTCACAAGGGTTGTCAGTAATAAGATCACTTATTTTATAACCCAGAAAATAAATAGCCAATATAATTGTATAAATATATGATGCCCACCTTAATTAGAAATTATGAATTTCTAACAATCTCCCACTTGGGCTTCATATTTTATTGAACCAATTATATCACATATTCTTTAGGCGCACTTCCATATGCTATTTATATTTAAACTTCTCCTTAATACAATCTGGTCCATCTTATATATCAATTATGGAACCAACGCAATGTTCATCACATATAAGCGTAACTCGACCACAATGATCACCACATTAATATACTTAATGACATAGATCAAATATGGATGAGTGACATAGAAAATTTCATGCAATGTGATCTCAAACATGTCTATTTCCAACTGATCCTTCTTTAATCTTTAGTGAGATCAATCCAAAAGTCTTTAATTGCAACACTACAGTTACAATAAACACATTCAAAATGGAACAACAAACCATCAACTTTATTATGCATAAAAAATGTGTGTAACAACCAAAGTAAATCATAAAACATATAGACTCTCACTGAACTAAGGTATCTTAAGGAACAACACTCATATGAGTAACATGCTCGTGAAAGACTTCAGGTACCAGACCCTTAGTCAATGGATCAGCTAGCATAAAATTTGTCCCTATATGTTCTATGAAAATTTGTCCATTTTGAATACTTTCTTTAACAACTAGAAACTTGATGTCAATAAATTTTGACTTTGTAGAACTCCTATTATTATTGGAGTAAAGAACTGTGGACTTGTTGTCACAATAAATCCTCAGTGGTCTTTCAATATCATCGACCACACATAAGCAAATGACAAAATTCCGCAACTAGATGCCATGTTCTGATGTCTCAAAACAAGCCATAAACTCCACAGCCTTGGTTGAAGGAGCTATGAGTGTCTGTTTATCAAACTTCCAAGAGATAGCACCTCCAGCCAACTCAAATCCAGAGGTGGAGCGTCTGTTGTTTTGACATCCAGCAAAATCGAAGTCTGAATACCCAATGATCTCTAAATTCTCAAACCTCCGATAAGTGAGCATGTATTCCTTTGTTCTCTTCAAGTAACGCATAACACGTTTGACTGCCTTCTAGTGATGCATTACAGGATTGCTCATATATCTTCCCAAAACTCCCACGACAAATGCTATGTCGGGGCGTGTGAAAACTTGAGCATATATTAGACTTCCTATTGCCGATGCATAAGGAGTCTTTTGCATCTCGTATCTTTCAAGGTCATTTTTGGGGCACTTTTCGAGACTAAATTTGTCTCCCTTAGCTATAGGGGTATCTCTTGGTTTATTGTCTTTCATGCCAAATCTATCTAGGACTTTATCAATATAGCTTTCTTGTGACAACCTTAGGATACCTTGAGAGCGATCTCTTAATATCTGAATGCCTAATACAAAAGAAGTTTCCCCAAGATCTTTCATTTCGAAATTCTTTGTTAGAAATCTCTTGATCTCATACAATAGTCCCATATCATTGCTCACAAGCAGTATATCATCGACATATAATACCAGGAATATAAATTTACTCCCAATGAACTTGTGGCACACACAATCTTCACCTTTATTTGCCTCAAAACCATATGAGTTAATAACTTAATGAAACTTGTGATACCACTAACGAGAGGCTTGTTTAAGGCCATAGATGGAATTCTATAATTTGCACACCACAGATTTTGAGTCAATTGGCTCAAAGTTTTCTGGTTGCAACTTATTTATTGTTTCTTCAGTCTTAACATCCATCTGATGTAGCTCTAAATTAAAATGAGCAACTAGTGCCAATATTATTATAAAATAATCCTTCGAAGATAGTGGAGAGAATGTTTCTTTATAATCAATGCCTTCTTTCTAAGTGTAGCCTTTAGCAACTAGACGCGCTTTATATCTATCAATATTACCTTTTGAATCCCTCTTGGTTTTAAATATCCATTTGCCACCAATAGGTTTCGCACCTTCAGGTAAATCGACAAGATCCCAAACGTCATTATCATGCATAGACTTTATATCATCCTTCATGGCATCAATCCACTTTTGAGAGTTAGAACCTTTCATGGCTTGACAGAGGTTCAATGGATCATCCTTTGTTAACCCGATGTCATCCTCATGTTCTTGAAGAAATACAATATAATCATCTGAAATTGTATTTCTCCTCTCTAGTGGATCTCCTTAATGGCACTTCTACTTCTTGAGGTTGTTGAATTTGCTCCGAAGGTACTTCAGCGAGAACCTCATTGTTGTCTTGCTCTGGAATATTGTCAAGAATAATATTCTAAACATTTTTTGTAAGGACCGAAATTCTACCCTTAAACCTTTTTCCTTTATTTTAATCCTTTCATGCATACATTCATCATCTTACTTTAATCTCTCATTAATCACTCCGTAAAACCACTTTTTAACATATTATGTTACCATACATTTTATATTGCAGAAAAACATATTTCATTCAATTGAACCTTAGTGACTACCGCATACAACTAGCTATGGGTTTCCAAATTACTCATTGCTACGAATATCCAGAGTCATAATAAATCAGGTAAGTTATATATCCATAGTTACAAAATATTTCAAGTAATCCACTAAGAACTCATGTACAAAATAGTGCTAATAAGTGAAACCAAAACATAAAGCCCCTAAAGCTTCCAAAAATAAGACCACCTCATATCACCTGTTTATCTGCAATGGGATTATCAATGACAAAAACACAAACGTCATTATAAGATAATCCATATTAGAAAAGGTTAGTAAATCACTTTGAAATTCATTTTCCGTGCTACATCACTTGAGCCAAAGTTACTACACCCCTTGGGGTTAGCTAAAAGCGATTTCTCATCTCTTTTACAAATAAAACATGCCACATAAACTCGGGCCGAAGTGTTGCCACATAAACTCGGGCCGAAGTGTTGCCACATAAACTCGGGCCGAAGTGTTGCTACATAACTCGAGCCGAAGTCGCTACACCCCTTAGGGTTAGCTAAAAGCAATTTCTCATCTCTTTTATAAAGAAAACATGCCACATAAACTCGGGCCGAAGTGTTGCCACATAAAGTCGAGCCGAAGTGTTGCCACATAAACTCAGGCAGAAGTTTTGCTACGTAAAATCGAGCCGAAGTCGCTAACCATTTATGGTCGCTAAAAAATATATTTCCTTTTTCATTGATTTCGCTATCAATCATATCTAGGGAATCCACGCAATCCTTATTACAAACATACCCATATATGTTTATAATAAATACGTGATTCACCAATTAATCCTTGCACAACCAGAAAATACACACATTTTCCATTTCAATTGTACAAATTAAAGACTTATCCTTACCTTGGTGAATGTTGGGTTGGGTACTTGGTAACTGCACTAGTTCCACCGACACTGCCGCCAACTCTAGCATCTTTCCTCATTCCCACCATACAACACAATGTTAGTCATTTATTCCAAATATCACATAAACAACTTATATTGCATCATTTAACCATAAAAGATATTCATCATATTTTCAATGTTGCTAAACTACTTTCATCATAAGTTTACAACATCTAATACATACATATTCATCTCATATTCTCAACATTAGAAAGTAAACTCATCTTTTACTTCTGACGTTTTACCCATTTTCCATCTTAACCCCATTTTCACTTTAGGGTTTTGGGGTTTTCATGAATCAACCCACAAACCCTCTCCTTTCTTGAAATACTAACTCTATATCAAGAGTTTACAAGATAAAATAACATAAAACGAACCATAACTCAAAAGGGTGAGTTTCCATGGTTTCTCTCATTTTGAGAAGAGATCCAACATACCCAAAACAAGTTTCAAAGGGAAGAAGAGAGTTAGAATCAAGAGATCTACCTCTTCTCAAGCTTCTAAATGACTCACAAGCCTTCTTGCTCTTGAAAATGCTCCATTCTCTCACTTCTCTTTAGATTAACCCTCATAAATGTGTTTGGGGTCCCCTATTTAATGTAACAGCGTCGGGTTCTCGCTTAAGCGAGCCCTGTCTCGCTCAAGCGAGAAAATCCCGCCTATTTTAAAAATTCAGATCTGACTTTCTCGCTCAAGCGAGGGATTCTCGCTCAAGCGAGAATCTCAAAGTCTCAACAATCCCAAAATGCCATTTCTCGCCCAAGCGAGACAACTCTCACTCAGGCAAGAATCCTCCAGTATAGCCCAGGATTTCACCCTCCCAGGTGAGCCTTTCTCGCCCAGGCGAGAATATATCGCTCAAGCGAGAATCATAGGACTGATACTATAATTTTAGGGACTTAAATTTAGGGTGTTTCAATCCTCCCCCTCTTATAAGAATTTTCGTCCCCGAAAATTTAACATACCTCGATTCGAACAAATGAGGGTATTCCTCCCTCATGTCACGCTCCACCTCCCAAGTAGCACCCCATTCGTCTACCTGGCTCCATAGTACTTTCACCAAAGGAATCTCCTTGCCTCTTAGTCTCTTGACACTGGTATCCATGATCCTCATGGGTAACGTCGAAAAGGTTAAGTTATCTTTCAACTCTATCTGATCATATTCTACTACATGAGATGGATCTCCAACATACTTCCTTAACTGAGACACATGAAACACATTATGAAGGTTCGACAACAACGGAGGTAAATCAATCCGATATGCTACCGGCTCAATCCTTTTCAATACTTGATACGGTCCAATAAATCTCGGAGTCAGCTTGCGAGATTTCAACACTCCACCAATTCCGGTAGTCGAGACCACTCTCATGAAAACATGATCTCCCTCATTAAACTCAAGAGGTTTCCGCCTCTTATCGTAATAGCTTTTCTGTCGACTTTGGGAGATCCTCATATTCTCCCGGATTTTCTTGATTTTATCCGTCATTTCTTGAACTAGTTTGGGTCCCAATATCAAGTTCTCCCCAGTTTCAAACCAACTAACTGGAGTTTGACACTTCCTACCATACAACGCCTCATAAGGTGCCATTCCAATACTCGAATGGAAGCTATTGTTGTAAGTAAATTCAATCAGAGGCAACATGCCATCCCAACTCCCCGGTTGTTCCAAGACACAAGCCCTCAGAAGATCTTCCAATGATTGTATAGTTCTTTCTGATTGACCGTCCGTTTGTGGATGATAAGCTGAACTAAACTTCAACTTAGTTCCCAATGCGGACTGCAAACTAGTCCAAAAGTTGGAAGTAAAACGGGGATCCCTATCCGATATAATGCTCGACGGTATCCCATGCAAACGAACTATTTCCCGGATATACAGTTCCGCCAATCGCTCCAAAGAATATCTCATGTTCATAGGCAGAAAGTGTGCAGATTTCGTTAACCGATCCACTATCACCCATATCGAATCATATCCTTTCTGAGTTTTAGGGAAACCCGATACAAAATCCATGGAGATACTATCCCACTTCAACACAGGAATTTCTAGGGATTG
Source organism: Lupinus albus (assembly GCA_009771035.1). NCBI lineage: Eukaryota > Viridiplantae > Streptophyta > Magnoliopsida > Fabales > Fabaceae > Lupinus > Lupinus albus. Next base: position 10,170,961 of record CM020001.1, on the reverse strand, counting down.
TAACTCTCCCTCCGGTCGCTGATGCTCAATTTTGGCTTTCTGACACACTAAACAACTCGAGACATACGAAGCCACATCCCTCTTCAACCCTGACCACCAAAACAATTTCTTCAAATCTTGGTACATCTTGGTAGTTCCCGGGTGAAAACTCATCTTGCTTTTATGAGACTCTTCTAAAATATTCTTCCGTAATTCCTCATCACGAGGCACACACACTCTCCCTTTATAACGCAACATTCCACTAGGTCCTATGCGAAACCAGTTTCCTTGCCACTTAGCATCAAATCCCGTTTTGCTATTATCTCGATATCCTCAACTTGCAATACTCGGATTTGATCAAACAGTTCATTGGTGACCTTCAGCATTCCTAAAATCATATTATGAGGCTTTATCTGAGCATCCAAGTTCATATCTCTGAACTCTTCAATCAGTTTCCCTTCCCTAACCATCAAAGCCGACATGTGTAAAGATTTTCGACTTAGCGCATCAGCCACTACATTGGCCTTTCCCCGATGGTACTGCAATCCAAAATCATAATCCTTTAGGAACTCCATCCATCTCCCCTGCCTCATATTCAGCTCCTTTTGATCAAACAGATATTTCAAACTCTTGTGGTCACTGTACACCACAAACCTTATGCCATAGAGATGATGTCTCCAGATTTTTAAAGCAAAGACCACTACAGCCAATTCTAAATCATGAGTAGGGTAGTTTTGCTCGTACGTTCTTAACTGACGAGAAGCATAGGCAACAACTTTCCCTTCCTGCATCAGAACACAACCCAAACCTTGCTTGAAAGCATCACAATAAACACTGAAATCCTTATCGGTACATGGAAGAACCAACACTGGTGCCGTAGTCAACCTTCGTTTCAACTCCTGAAAGCTTTCTTCACAATGAAGTGTTCACACATACGGTTCTCCTTTCCAAGTGAGCTTAGTCAATGGTAGTGCCAACTTCAAAAATCCTTCAATGAATTTCCGATAATACCCAGCCAAACCCAGAAAGCTCCTGATCTCAGTGACTGACTTGGGCACCTCCCATTCCATAACCGCTTCAACCTTTGAAGGATCTACTGCCACTCCTTCCTTGGATATCACATGTCCAAGAAAGTTTACCGATTCCAACCAGAAATCACATTTTGACAGCTTCGCATACAACCGATTCTTACTAAGAAGTTTTAGCACAACCCTCAAGTGCTCAGCATGCTCCTCTCGGCTTTTGGAGTAAACCAAAATGTCATCAATAAATACCACTACGAATGAATCTAAATACGGATGAAAAATCCTATTCATGTAGTCGATAAATATTGATGGGGCATTCGTTACACCAAAAGGCATGACCAAGTATTCAAAATGTCCATACCTTGTCCTAAAAGCAATTTTAGGAATGTCTTCCGACTTCACACGAAGTTGGTGGTATCCTGACCGAAGATCAATCTTTGAAAACACTACCGCCCCTCTCAGCTGATCCATCAAGTCATCAATCTGAGGCAATGGGTACTTGTTCTTGATAGTAACCTTGTTCAACTGTCTATAGTCGGTACACAACCGCATACTACCATCTTTCTTCTTAACCAACAAAACAGGCGCACCCCACGGCGAGACACTAGGACGAATAAACTTCTTGGCCAATAAGTCCTCGACCTGCTTTTTCAACTCAGCCAATTCTAACAGTGTCATCCTATAAGGAGCTATAGAGATGGGTCCCATTCCAGGTACCAAATCACTAGAGAATTCCATTTCTCTTACTGGAGGTAACTCCAGAATATCACCAGGAAATACCTCAGGAAACTCACGAACTATCGGAATATCCTCAACCTTAGGTTTCTCAATACCCTCCAAGGATGCCAACAACATAAACATGGCTCCTCCCTCCTTACAGGAAGTCCTTACTTCCTTTGCCGATAACGTTTTCATGTCATTAACCTCATCAGAAATCTCATTTAGATTCCCGAATATCACGGTCTTATCGGCACAATTAAGCATTACATTATTCGTCGACAATCAGTCCATCCCCAGAATTAGATCCAACTGGGATAGTGGTAAGCAGATTAAATCCACGGTAAAAGTCCTACCGCTTACCACTACCGGACATCGAGACACCACTGTCGACACCACCACAAGCACATCAGTTGGGGTGGATACGACCAAGTTGAAAGGCAACGACTCAGTTTGCAATTTCAGTCTATCCACGCATTAAATAGATACAAAGGAGTGTGTCGCTCCCGAATCAAACAACACTAAAAGGGGAATATCTGCCACCATGCAATTACCTTTGATCAGGCCATCCACATTTGATGCCTCTGCACCACTCATGGTGAATACTCTGTCGGTGGATCGGGGTTGTTCAGCACCAACAACATTCATATTTTGCCGTAATTTGGGACAATGCCTCTTAAGATGCCCACTCTCCTTGTAGTAAAAGCAGCTAAGTGTGGTTCCGGGGCACGAATCACCAAAATGCTTTCGGCCGCATTTGTTACACCAGAATTGAGAGTGTGGATGCGACCCTCCGGTATTGGCATGAGTTCTTGACCCATGCGGAATATATCCTCTTTTACCCATAGGCGAGGAGTAAGGCTTCCCTTCTTCCGGAAACGCCTTACCCTTACCCTTCCCGTGCACAAAATTCCTTTGGGGCCCAAAATTCTTGGGAGGAAGTAATCTTAGCGCCATCACTTCATCCGCCTTCATATCATCCTCGACCATTCTACATTTGTTGACCAATGTAGAAAAGTCGGAGATCTCTTGATGCCTAAGCATCATTTTCAACTTGGGCTTCAAACCCGATTCAAACTTCGAACACTTGGACCTTCCGTTCGCTTCCAATTCAGAGTAAGGGCAAAATCGGGCCAATTCTTCAAATTTGGCTGCATAGTCCCCCACCGACAGGGTTCCTTGTTCCAACCTCAAGAATTCCATTTCTTTCTGACTCCTCGGATCAGCAGGAAAATACTTTTGAAGGAATTTCTCCTTAAAAGTACACCACAGAATTACTTGCCCCTCCGCCTCCAATTGGCGCCGAGTGAATTCCCACCAGCTTTCGGCCTCCTTCTCTAACAAATAGTTGGCATACGCCAACTTCTGAGCATCAGAACAACTCATGGCCTTGAAAATCCTCTACAATCTCTGAATCCACTCGATTGCTGCATCAGGAGCGAACCCCCCTTGAAACGAACTGGGGTTCCTCCTACAGAACTCATCCAAACCTCGATACTCAACCAGACAGGGTGGAACCAAAGGCTGTGAACTCGGGCTTGGTGTCGTATTCTGATTCAAGTGTTGCAATTTCTCGTTCATGATTGTCAGCACTGCCGCAATTTGGGCCAACAATTCATTCTGACCCGATCCTCTTCCTCGTCCTCTTCCAGACATTTTAGTAACGGGTACCTGTACTCATTCACTTGTCAGAAATAGAATTTTGTCTAAACAAGTTCACATAATCACTTAGCAATTAGTACATATCAAACAATTTTCAACGTATAAGATCACAAAGAAGCATGCAAGGCCATATCCTAGGCCACATGATTAACTATGCTCTGATACCATATTGTAAGGACCGAAATTCTACCCTTGAAACTTTTTCCTTTATTTTAATCCTTTCATGCATACATTCATCATCTTACTTTAATCTCTCATTAATCACTTTCTTTGTGCATTGGAAAAAGCGATCATAGTTGTATGCTTACACCTATTCACCTCCCTCTAGGTATTACTATAACTTGCGGTACCCCAACACTTTCGACTAAAGAGACGTTATTACTTTGTATACACATACAAACATGATGAGTGAGTGACCATGATTATGAGACTGGTCGGGCTGGGTTATGCTTGTCCTCAAGTTGACCCAAAATGATGAGCGAATCTAATTTTTGAAGCCAAATCTGATCTTGTACTCAACAAGACCAACCATATTCGAATCTGATCATGATCTAGTCATGTTGGGTGAGCGATTAGATTACAATGATCACATATGACATGTGACGATTTTTGTCCACATTTAACAATCTTCACTAAAGAATAGAGGAGAAATTCATTTATTCCAAAAGTAAGTTTTTTAAATTTGCTCCACATCTTAGCCATCAATATAACTTACACTCTTTAAAAACGTTTGTGTGAATTTACAAATTTTAAAACATTAAGGGCTAATTTGCAATTGGCCTAAAAACGTTAAGAAGATAGTGTATTTTCAGGTCTTCAAATGGTATTCCCTCATTAATAAAGAGTCCAAGTGCCTATTACAAACTGCCAGCAAAGTAAATATACAATTCTCCGATTTTTATCCCAATAATTTCTAAATTGAATTATAATTTTCCGGATTATTTTTCTCAGAAGTTTCTATTTATTTTTATCAAACAGTACAATGCTTAGTATTACAAATAATTTACACATGAAATGTAGCTATAAGGAGGATTTTACAAGAAAAAACAGTTGGATCCAGTCCTTGGACTATAGTGTATTTACAAACGCTTTAACTTTCTTCAAGATAAGTGGTTAAAGAAGTCTCTCCAATTAATCTCTGGCACTGAAAATAATAATTTGCACCAGAGTTTTTGTATTTAAAACGATGAGAAGCTTGGAAGGGGAAAAGACATAAACCATGTTTTTCTTTTGCAGTACTCTAAAGATATTTCCAAAACATAACTTCTAAGGATATGATCAATGAGTTTGATCAACTACTATGAATTCTATCAAACGCGGTAGAAGAAAAAAAAGAGATAATATCCCAGCACAACTAAAATGATGTCAATCCGGGCTTCTGTAAACTCTCATCTTTATACAACAACCGCCGTTTCTTCGAACCATACCCTTGATATTGGTAGATGATACTGTAAAGGCACTGTCTCAGGATTAAGATGTCAAACGTTTCGATAAATGTTAAATCCATTATCCTGGATTTAGCACCAGCGAATCGCTGATACTCCTCAAACACAGAAGACAAACACCAGTTCTGCAATTTACGCAAGCAACCAACAAGGCAACCTGTTCTATGCTGCACAGTCGAAGGAAAAATCGATATAACTTTCAAACAAAACAAAATGCCATTGATAAGAAGATAAATCTACAATTCTATTTATACCTTTCCTTGTTTACAATGGATCAAAACTGGGTGATTTCTCACATCTGAAACCACAAAAGAATTAAGGGATTAAAAGGTTTGATATATATAACAGTGAAGCACTAGTAAAAATAGTATACATATAAATATTCTTCTCAAAGTTGAATTGACTGTAGTGAGTGTGTACCAATTAAAACTTTCAGAGCCTCCATGATAGAATTATTGCGTACAGGAGAAGAATTCTCCTGAAAATACAAAGACTCAATTAGCTATGAAATCAGAAAATGATAAGGAGAACAACTTTGAGTCCATATTACCTATATATCAAACCATCAAAAGTTTCGATTATTCAAGGAAATCCTAATAGTAAAGTCAGTTTTCCATAACTCACGGTCATGAACTTAACTAAAAATGCTTTGGCACTTGGGGTATTATAAAAAATCTTCACCAGACATAAAACCATATTTGTGAGAGAATCCATGCTTCCTTTTTATTAATGAATGACTAAATTTAAAACTGTAATGCAATGAGTGGCAAGAAACACAACATAGGACAACCACAGAAGCTTGGTGTTAAATATACAACTCAGTGCAATTTTTCTTGAATTTTTCCAATGCTAATCCTTTGATCTATTGACTTTCCACCCAAAAAAAACTAACTCCAAAATCCAGAACTAAGAAATGGGAAAAAGAATAACACGGATTTCAAACATCAACCTTTCTCAATTATCATGAAGCTGTCCAGAACAGTGCACTAAATATTATGATTAAACACATAAAAGACATAAATCTTTCAACATAGCTGATAAGTATTAAAGGGTACAACAAAGGCAGAAACAAAACAAATACCTTCTTTCCCTCAATTCCAAATTGAAAGAGACGAATATTATGTGATTGAAGGAACTCCAGATTTTCATGAGGATATGGCTCAGGGCATAGGTATCTGCACCAATTTGCATAATATATAAGCTTCTTGCAAAGCATAAAATACAACCCAACATAACATAATTTGAGAAAATCACATTTGCCTTGGAATTATAATTTTTTTCTCAAAAAGACTATGCATTGAATGATTAAAATGGAATTGGATGATACTAGGTACCACTATTTGGGTTCTTTAAAACACAAGGTGAAAAAGAATCCATTGAATCCAACATCTCTATTAAGGCTGGTATTGAATCTATTCACTTTATTCTATAACATTCCATCACAAAATATTCAAATAATGACATGGTAATACTATTCCATTCTATTAATTAGAATAACTATTATCAACATAATAAGCTAAAATGAAATGATAAAGATCAATAAAATAAAAACATTTTCCATCTAGAAAAAAAAATCTAATACTATTCTGAAGCTCCAACAAACAACTAAATTCCATTCCATTCTTTTTCATTAATCCAAACAAAGCCTACTAAAAGCTTAAATCTTTATGACAATCTTGAATTATCACTATATATCCAAATCCAAAAAGCACGCGATTACGAATCAATCTATAAATCAATAAACATATTCATCAGAAATTCAAAAGAATTTATTTAAAACAAAACAAAAATAAAAATGGAAAGAAAAAAACGAACATGATAGATCTCAGGTTTAGGGTTTGGAGGAAAGGGAAATTGGAAGGATGAGGGAAGCTTGATCGGAAAATGGCTTCCTCCACCATAGAGAAATTCGACGGCGGAACCAAAACAGTTTCATCTTCATCTCCACTTTCAATATCCAAAATCCTCCCCATTCTATTCAATTTGATTTTCTTCACTTTCAAATTTTCATTTTTATCTCAAACTACACAATGTATGATTTATGATAATGGAAAGAGAGAAAAGAGGTTAAGATTCAGAGATTTTGTTTTTGCTTCTTTCCCTAAAAAGGGAAAGAAATAGAAGAGAAGGTATGAGTGAAACGGCGCCACTAAAATGAGAGAATGGGGTTCCAATTTATTAATCCAAAATCTAAAACGGTATACAAGTGCAACTAAATTGTTGCTGGATACGTCCGCATAAAGTGCATTGAATGTCGCTCCTCTTCATTTAATAAACAACTAGTTTTTTTTATTCGGTATAAGTGTTGTTTTTTCTAACTTTATGGATAATGCACTTAAGATAAATAAGGGTCGTTATCAATAATGGATCATTATAATACGTTGGAGGAGGGATGTTATATTTTACTCTTACTTCCTACAAATTCTCTCATCACAAGCAACAAACTATAAATTAATTATTAATAAATAAAATATTTATCTTTAGTGGATAAGAAGATTTAATAAAAGATTCTACTAAATGTTTTATTATATCCCTATATAAAGGTTATTTTATCAACTTATAATATCTTTTCAATCATTATTAATAATTATTATCTAGAACATTTCAGCTTTTTTAGGATAAACTTGTGATATTTTATTTTATTCATTAAAAAACCCATTACCGTCATCTTATGATAAAAAATCATAATTTTTTTTATTAAAATGAATAATAAATACTAGTTGACATACACAAGCACATGCATTGCACATATTGGTTGCCTTTTCAAAATTTAGGATATGGGAGCACATATTTATTATATTCCGAAAAGTGTGTTATATCATGTACTATTACTATTTATAATTGGTCGGAAAAATAATTAATTATTAATTTATTAACTTAAATATTTTTTTTAACCCATCGCAAGTGATGATATATAGAATGATATACTTTTTGGAACCGAAAAAGTGATCTCGAGCTTTGCAATGCATGAGTTTTTAATTTATATTTACTTTTATTATTAATAATTGGAAATTTTATTATATTTAAATTTAGAAAATCTATCTTAGAAATATAGCTTACTAACCAAATCATTTTTAAATAGTTTTTTTCTTCAACAATATAAATTCATAAATTAAGTCAAATATAATTCTAGACCTTTTTTTCTTCAACTCATAAAAGATAAATCATACTTTTATGAATTTATTAAGTAAAAATAAAATAATCCAAGTAAAAAATAATTCCTATATTTTTAAATTTGTCTTGTAAAATAAAAACAATATTTAAACCATTGATCCAAAATGAATTTCTTTAGTTCCAAAAAATAAAATGAATAATTGTACATGAAATGATATAGGGATGAGCAGGATCCGACCCTATCCGAATAGGGTGGGATATCATTGGATCTAGGACCGGGTTTAGATTTAAAAATTAGATTCGGTCAATTAGGACCGGGTAGGGACCAAGCATGACCCGACCCGACCTGTTTGATGGTCACTCGTTCATCATGTTTGTATGTGTCTCTATTCATATGCCTATAGAGTAATGACAATTTTTTGGTCGAAAATATCATTAATTCTCTAATTTTTTATCATATATACATGGTTAATAAAATATATATAAATATATATATATATATATATATATCATTTTATATGTCAACTTACATATTCATAATGATAAATAATATTGAGAAGATTTTATCTAAAATGATTATGTATTATATTTAATTGGGTCTGTGGTCAAGTTCGGGTTTAAAGACTGATCTGGTGAATATTTAGGATCGGGTTAGCTTCAAGTCTAGAATCAAATCTGGGTTGCAAAAAAATGACCGGATCAACATTTAGGATCAGATAAAGACAAATTTTAACTCATCCCAACTCGGCTCATTCTCACCCCTAAAATGATATAGGAAGAGAAAGCTTCTAGAATCACTATTTGGTTTTTTTTTTTTCCAAAATTGACAATATCAATTTTCTAAGGGGTATTTTGGGCTTTTAAGTCCCAAAAAAAAGTCATCCATGTAGTCATACATTAATAATATTTTTAATATTATTTTATAAATAAGAAAATAATCCATTTTGTAGTCTACTGATCCTTAATACAAGCAAGTTGTATTCAAGGTAAAACAAAGAATCAAACTCCACTGAATTATTCAAAAATACCAAAATGTAGTTTTTTGAGTATGTGAAAACCTATTTTTTTCCAGCCTATATAAAAGAAAGAAAATAAAATAGAGAAAAAATAAGTTGAAAATATACAGGAGGTCATGTTTACTATTAAGTTTTGATTTATGAAGAAAATAAGAAGATTTATGCCAAAAATAGGAAAATGTGAATAGTTAGTGTTTTTAAGGTTATGTACATATTAATAATTAGTAATATCTCATTTTAAAATCAATAACTTATTTTCTTATGATTCTTTTATATTTAAAATTGACTTGAAATAATAATGTTGGGTTAGAAAATAAATAGGGCATGACTCTTATTCAATTTTATAAATGAATCAATAAATATTGAGTTATGAAAATAAAACTAAATATGATTTGATGGGGTTTCATCTATAAATGTGAATAAACAACACATACCAAGAGAATATATTATTCTTTACCTTTTACTTCCCCTCCACTCTTTTTGAACCTCCTCATTTCTTTTTCATGGTTTTTTTAGTGCAGTGTATGAACCATTGTCATAACTTATCCATTTTCTTCTCAGTTCCTTCCAACATCATGCCTCATTGTTGTGCCTCAGATCATGTTTTTTGAACCATAATTGTTATGTGTAACCAACTTGTCAATATTTTACTTTTTTTAATGTTTTGATGGATAAAAAATAATTAAATTTGGGAAAAATATATAACTCATGCTTAATCACTTTATGTTTGAAAATAAGTAATACAAGAAAAGTTTTTTCAAATGTGTCCAATTATCGTTCGAAAGAAAAATGCATTTTTATGTTTAGTCAAAGGCGTCTAATGACAAAGCTCATCCAAACAAGTTATTTGTGTCCAAAGACAATTGCATCTGATGAAAATTATGTATAGTGACAATTTTATCTAATGACATGTGTGTATAAATTCAAGTGATATGCATATAAGACAGTGTGTTCAAGTGATAATTACATACAAAAACTTTTGTGTCTAATAACATTGGTTGTGTCAATCTAACGGTGTATATAATGCTTGAATTCACATTACTAATTTACACTTTTTTGTAAATGATTAAGCGTCTCTATTTGTTTCTTTGTATAAAACTGCAGTATTTCTGGAAAGACAAATTGTTTGTTCTCTAACCAACTTGTACACAAAGAAGAGAATCTGGGCACACAAATGAATAATCAGTAACTTATATAAGTAATATGGGAAGAGTTGAGAGATACAAGTGAGACACCACATCTTGAACCAAAACCTTAATAGTTTAATGGGTCTTTTCCACTTATAAACTCTTTCACTCCTCCCCTCGTATTCAATGTGAGACTTCACACTTGAATAAACCCAACAGAACTGAACATGGTTCAAGACACAACAGATTCCAACACTATAGTCTTCTCGATATCAAGACTCTAAGAAAGATATTGAATAGTTACTCTAAACTAATACTTTTTGAAGACTATTGAAACATTTTATGAAAAAATGAAATTTGTTTATTAAAGGAAGCAAGCCTCGCATGCCCAAGTGGGGGCATGAGATAAGACTAGACAAAAGACAACACACCATATAAGAGATCATAAATACAAGATCTTAAGAGATGGTGAAATTTATTATTGAATAAGAAATTCTATCTAATTAAATTATACCTTAAGTATATTTTAGTATATTTTGCAAGAGGCAAATTGAGTATAGAGAGAGAAAATACTAAGAGTTTATGGTTATAAATCTTAAGATATTCTTTTGGTGAACCCTAAATTGTAATGATCTTATACCTTTATATTCCCATTAATGAGTTGTAAAAGAACAAACACCAAAACTTTTTTGAGAATAGAGCTCATAAAGACTTGGTAGGTAAAGAATACTAGGAAATGTTTAGAGTCCAAAGAGTTTTGATCAAGAAAAAATATTTGGTTGTTCGAGACCAAAGAAACTTGGTATAAAAAAATAGTTGCTTGAAGATTTGTTATTCAGACAAAACCGAGCTTGGATGGAACTGAACAAGATTTGGCGAACGAATACAAAGGTAAAAGGCTTTATTATTAAAAAAGTAAAAGGAGGTTATTCAGTAGCCATCGCGGGTTTCATTACTTTTATTCCATTCCGTTGTTACAAAAAAAGGAAAAGGATATCGAATGATTGATTCACCATTGAGAGCATTAACCCCAAAAGGATGAATATTGTGGTGTTCTAACAGCGGCAGATCAAAGAATAACTTGCTGAGCTAAATCTGCTGACGAAAAAAAGAGCAGTTTTTTTCAATAACTTTTTGGGAAATAGCAAAAATCCTTCTAGGAGAAGGGATTGGACGTAGCTATCAAAAGTGAATCAAGATAGAATTGGTATGTTATTTTATCTATCTCTTAATTATATAGTACTTTCAATTATAATAACTATAAGGACTTAATCAGTTACTTCTTGCCATAATTGCTTGTGAAAATGTTAATATTCAATAATTCACCCCTTCTTATGTTTGCCTTGACCCATTGTCCGTGTCGGACACTCTAGTTCCACATTCTTTTAAAAATTCTTTATAATAAAGACACATAAAAATACATTTCAATGTATAATTACATCATTCAGTTATTTAATTATTAATTTAATATTATTATTTACTAAAAGAAACTAAAAAAGGAAAATACTTAAATAAACAATAAAAAATCAAATGATTTAATAAATATATAATATCAAATTAATAATTAAATAATTGAATATTGTAATGAAACATTTTTTATATGTTTTTATTATAAGGAATTTTTAATAAGGGGAGTAATATATTTGTAACAATAACCTCCCTGAATCAAAATAATTACTAAAAATTGTTTTTTTATCAAAAAGAATAATTAAGAACAGATTAATATAATTAATAATTAAGATCAAATTTTGTAAGAAAAAATCATTAAGAATTGAGAAATGATTATCATGATTCACATATTTTTATCATATCATCTTTTAAACAATCGTGATGAGTCACTTCTATTTCTTAAACAATCTTTTAAATATATAATAGTATTTTTTTTCATAAGGTTGGAGAAATGATCATGATGAGTCATTTCTCTACCTCAAATCATCAATTGAATAGTTGTAATATGTCACTTTCGTTCTTTAAAATTTCTTAAAAATATAAAATAAAAAGTTGTCTTAAGGATAGAGAAAGGGTCGTGATGAGCCAATTATTTTCCACGAGCCATCCTTCGAATGACCGTGATGCGTCATTTTCATTCTTTAAATCAATTTAAATACATCCAACTAATCAAGTACTTTTATAATCCAAAGAACGACGTAGTCTTGATTTCCTCATTACATCTAAAGATACATAGAGGTAAGATAAACTCTTATTACGTACAAAATAAAAAATATATTTGTTGCCCCATGTAGACCATTAAATGAAATAAGCAAATAAGTTTGGACATATATATATATATATATTTATTTATTTGGGTCTATGCAATGAAAGTGTCATCTCTGTACGAGCGAACAAGGTGCTAATGTATTCCTTAGCCTTTATTTTCTCCCAACCTTAAAAAATATGACTTGCGAAACAACAATTTCTAGGATTTGGAAAAAGGCTTTTTTGTATTTTGTCTATAATAACGTAGTAGAGAGAATCTATTATCTAGAAGATATCTAGTACTCATATTTGCCTCTCGATTCCAGTCAAAGAAACCGATCGCGATAGCTAACGATTCCGGTTGGAATATTTATTAGGGATCAAGTCCAATATCATCGATTGTATGGACCAAGTAACCTTTCAACTCGTTTCTACCATATATAATTACTCTAACATTTTGTTTATGCTTCCTATTAAAGATAATTTGTGTTTATTTTACTTTATTTTTCTTTACATTTTTTTGGGTGTTTTTTATTTTATGCAGGTTTGTATGCTTTCCTCACATAATATTATGCACACTCATGTTTTTTCACATACATGTCTTATATTCAAGTATTAGAGATACTTTAGGATAGGAGGGATATCCACCTTACAGGTTGACTATACATCTTATCTGGTACTAGTAGGACAAACCACTAGGATTGTCATCGAGCTTGCACAAGTCTCTTATTTCTAACCATGACTTTAATTTGAGTTTCCTTTCTTTCAATATGGGATGAATTATTTGGACCTTCTCTAGAAGTTTAGAGCCTTCGAAAAAGTCCATTATAAAAATACCCTAGTACTTTGTCATAGGAGTGTGGCCATTAGAAGAAAAACTCAATTTTTATCTCTCACCATTTTAAGTTTTCATCCTAAATTAGGATTTTCAATCTATTAAATATAGGTGATTCCACTGCCATACAACCTGATTAATACAAGATATCATTGTATTTTGTATTCCTATACTATAGGGCCGACACATTTGTATATAAAAGAGATGCCCTTGATAGGACACATCATCATAAGGATAATTTTTATAATATTAAGAAATTAGGGCAACTCATCTTTGCCATAGGTTAGCTTGAACTATATAACAATTATCACCTCATCATTGCACCTCATATTGGTAATGAAGGTTTTGTTGCACCGAAATAGGATGCCTAACCATAAGGACATGTATCATGCATTTAGAATCCATAATCATAAAATCTCGGAGGACCTATTTTCTAGCTAAGTTAAACAAAACAATGGAGAAGCTTTAGTTTTATCCATTTTATGCATCATTTAAATTATAAGTTTCCCATTTCATCAATCTCACACATAAGTAAAAGCCATTTGCTTTGCATAAATTTCATGACAGCATAGGCAAGGGCACTCATTAGTCGAAGGTTGGTTTTAAAAGTACTGTTGTTGGGCTCGCCAGAAAAGATCATGGTTGAAATTAAAACAAAACAGAAAATAAACTATCACAATAATATAAAGTTTTTATTTGCGACTATACTGCAAGATGTTGGGTATACCATAGAACAAATAACACCTAGGGGGGTGAATATGTGTGAGCGAGAGCAATTAACATTTTTTACGACAAATGAGAAATTCTGAAATATTCACAGTTTAATCGATTATCTATACTTTTAATCGCTTAACTCGTGTTGTGATTAATCTATCAACAACAAGTTTAATCGATTAACCTTATTCTTGCGGTCATTGAAAAACAGATTTCTTGTAAGAAAAGATACAGTGTTTTCAATCAACAACATATTCAATCAACTTAAAGAATTTGTGTCAAATTGTATAATAGAAACAGAACATGCACTAAACTCTGTAAGTAAATCAACTAAAATATTTAATGCATAATATAATTGAAAAGTAAAGAGATAAGGGATTAAGAAAATTGAGACATCGATTTTATCCTGGTTCATTTGTGGGTCCACTAGAAAACTACACTCGGGCCTACCCTTTTAATCGCGGGAGATTTTCTTCACTATTTTAATAATGTTTTTACTAAACTATCGTTCAAAAAACTTTACAAATGCTCATTTCTCGGTCCTAGAGTCTCTCACTTCGGTTTGACCTTCAACGCGCCTCTTCCGGATAATTCTTACATACTCATGATACTGTCTCAGTCGATGATCACTCCCTACCAAGACCTTTGTAAAGGTGAAGACAACAACCTAATCGCATCTAGGATTTTCTCCCAAAAAATCGTCTAATTATCCAAGTTACAATTGCACCTAAAGTGTGCGGATATAAAATTGTAAAAGCACTAAAAACTCAGCCTAGAAATCTCACAAAGACTCAAATAAACTATGTGTCATTAATGCTTGGTTTGCCAAAATGAATATGAAAGTTTAAGCCCAAGGATAATCCACAACTATCCTATCTCTCTCATGTAAAATAAGAAAACTAAAGACTTTTTCTTACAACAAGAAACTCTCTCTAAAGATATGAAAGTTAAGTTCAAAGTAAACTACAATCTTGTGAATTTTTTATATGACTCTTGTTAATGAACACATGGAAAACAGGTTTTATACAAAGCTATTTTTAGATGAACATAATTGATTAACCTGCAGCTTAATCGATTAACGATCTTAAGAAATCCAAGATTTCAACTATTGTAACTCCATTGAATCGATTAATCTCATACTTAATCGATTAACTGGTTCACAAGTTCATTTAATCGATTAACACAAGTTATATCGATTAAGTGTGTTAAAAAGTGTTTTCTTGATGCATGATGAACCTCCTACATGATGTGTGTATGCATGATACATGATTTTGAAGATATATGAGATAAATTGAGTTTGATGTACTAAAATCATGTTATCATATGTAAATGCATGAGCATGCGAATCATGTATGAATGTATGCAAGTATCATTTTAGACTTTGTGAGACTTCCATTCTAGGTTCACCTAGCCTAGAATCTACCCAATCAAACATAGACTCTAGAAAATATAAAGATGTTAACCTAAGTCTACTTGAATGATATTAAGTCTTGACCTTTGTAACACCCTGAATTTATCTTTCTTAAGATGTGGTAACAGTCCTGAAGAATGGGACACACTGCCAGATTCTTGCTTGAGCGAGAGGGTCTCGCCTGGGCGAGAGATGGCTCACTTGGGGAGTGGAAAACTGGGATATGCTGAAGGATTCTCGTCTGAGCGAGATTTGGCTCGCCTGGGCGAGGGAGAGAAGTATGGAGGCTGGAGGATCCTCGCTTGAGTGAGAGTGCCAGAATTGAGTTTTTAAAATGTGTGGAATTTTCTCGCTTTAGCGAGAACCCGACGACTGAACCTTAAAATAGAAAACACAAACACTTTTAGGGTTAGAACTTTGGAGAGAATAGAGAGAAGGGTGCATTTTCAAGAGCAAGGAATCGTGAGAATCATCTAGAGGCTTGAGAAGAGGTAAATCTCTTGATTCTAACTCTCTTCTTCCCTTTCAAACTTGTTTTGGGTACATGGGATCTCTTCTTAAAATGTGAGAAACCATGGAAACTCTTCCCTTAGAGTTGTGGTTCATTTTATTTAGTTTCTCTCTTGTAAACTCTTGGTTTAGAGTTGATATTTGAAAAATGGAAAGGGTTTGTGGGTTGATTCATGAAAACCCCAAAAACCCCAAAATGAAAGTGTGGTTAAAGAGGAAAATGGGTGAAATAGTAGATGTAGAAGATGAGTATGTGTTCTAATGTAAAATAGGAGATGAATATGTATGTTTTTTATGTTTGGAAATTCCTAATGAAAGTGGTCTTGGAAACGTTGAAAATATATGGATCTTTTGTATGGTTAAAGATGAACTATGAGTTATTTATATATTGTTGAGAATATATTACTGATTTTTGTTGTTGTTTGGTGGGGATGAGGAAAGATCCTAAGGTTGGAGGCGGTGTTGGAGGAACTTGCAAAGTTACCAAGGACCAAACCCAACACTCACCAAGGTAAGGATAAGTCTTTGACTAGTATATCGTGTTGGAAAATGCATGGATGTTCTGTTTATGAATTGATTGTGAATCAATGAAAATGAAACATATTTTTAGCTACCCGTCAATGGTGTAGTGACACTTTAGCTCAAGTTATGTAGCGATACTTTGACTCAAGTTATGTAGCGATATTTTGGCTCAAGTTATGTAGCGACACTTTGGCTCAAGTTATGTAGCGACACTTTGGCTCAAGTTATGTAGCGATACTTTCGCTCAAGTTTTGTAGCGATACTTTGGCTCAAGTTATGTAGCGATTGTTAGATAATTTCGTACGACAAGTGTACCGTATCGCTCAAGTAATAAAACCGGTAAATACCGGGATATCGTCCTTAAGGAGCAATTTAGACTTATCTTGATCTCTAAAGATATAAATTGAGTAAATATTTACAATTAATGGTTTTGATAAAAGTCATTTGGTGTTTTTGTATTTTCTAAAAAAAGTTTTGATAAATTCGGATAAAAATGGTTGGGATTGACTTTCTTCTTCTTCCACTTTGTAAACTTTAGATTCAATTCTATAAAAGGTTATTGATATTGATGCACATCACGGATCATTTGTATCAATTCCTTGATTACAAAATCCTTAGATAATTCCTCAAATTCCAATCTCTTGGTAATTTGACAAATTATCTAGCATTAAACCTGATGTATAAGCAAGTCATGTATCATTGTCCATTCCTAGATCAACAATACATCAAGAAAACTTATCCGGATTCAACCACACTTTTCACTTTCCAGTTGAACTTGGGTAACATATTGAGATTCCAATAACTAAATAAAATCAGGCATTAAGCATAGAGTAAGATTTCCAAATCAAATAACTAAACATAGAACGAATTGAATCCAAGAATACAAGAGTTTAGAAGATTACATCCAATCCCAACACTGAGAAATTAGCTGCTCATTCTACACATTACAATGATGAAATGCATAAAACTACAAGAATCTAGGCCTTGGGTCGTTCCCATAACTCTCTCCTTTCTCCTTTGTGCTTCTCTCTCTAGAAAGCTCTTGAAAATCAGTGTAATGGCAAAAGGTAACCCCAAAACTGTTGGAAACGCCTAAATGAACTTCAGACTTTTGGTCTCTCGCTTGGGCGAGAATTCTTCAGTAGCTGAGGCTTGTGGTCACTTGTCTCTCGCTTGGGCGAGAACTCTAGCTTGGGCGAGGTATTCTTGGCTTGGGCGAGAATTCGTCACTAGGTGTGCTTTTGAGCCACTATTCTCACTTTCTTCCACTTTTCACCTTTTTCAATAACCATTAACCTGCAAATGACAATACTTGTGTAAGTTTTCCAGACCAAGTTGATTATGCTAGATTCATGAAAATTTGTTTAATGTTTTCATCAAAATTTACAAATAAGTGGCCCAATTCATATTCAATTTACTTGTTATATGACACTTAACAAACTCCCCCAAACCTAGAATCTTGCATGTCCTCAAGCAAAGTATTGGAATTCAATTCAATTCATACACTTGTCAACCAATCATGTCAATCACCTATAATCATTTACAAATGTTGCACAGAGATGTTTACTGATTAATCACAGTGAACTAAGATCCAATTGAAATCATGATATGTGTGCACTTCAATTTCTAAAAGAATAGCAAGAATAACTACTCAGTTCAATCAAATGAACTCTCTCAAATGCTCACAGGGCAAGTGTTTCACTCAAATTTTTATTAGACATATATAATTTGACTTTGCCTTTCATTTCAATTATGCCAAATAAACATGTTCAACAAAAGATCCTAAGGACTTAACTTTTGGTCGTAATGAGGTCTGGCTACAATGAAATATGGGTTTTCTGGATAAACAAAGGGAGTTGGAACACTAGTGCATATTCCTACTTCCTTCACTTGTTCACTTTATAACTCAAACCACATATCATATTCTCAGCTATTGACTCTTATTATTTTTCACTTGACCCTTTCGTTTTCGGTCCTTTTAACAAGATGCATATTTTTACTGACATTTGATTATTTTTCCTCATATGCTTATCAATTACACACTTAGAGAATGAGATGTTAAGTTCCATTTTTGTATACACTACAATTCAGGTCATTGCCCAATATCACAATTTCGAACCATATACACTAGTGTTCTTTCTCCATAGGGATGAGATTGATATATCTCAATTTAGCTCGGGTGCATGATGTTCAAAAAAATATTAATTCAGCTCAAAAGGGCTACAAAAAATTAGATCATGACACATAAAGGTTGACTCTTTGGCTGTAGTTTAACTCTCATAGACTAGGCCTTAGTCATTTCTATCATATTCCATGTTTAATTGGCAACACAAAAATCAGGCAAAGTTAATTGATATTATCCAGCAAAATCACTCAAATGTGTTTAGATGCCCTCTCTCACTAGGTTTAAGGCTATTTCCTTTGATTAGACTGCTCAATATTCAACCTATTCAATCTGTGTCTACTCCATGCATCCACATCCTGAATTCAATTAAACTCAGAACCCTAATCTCTTTCATTCACAGCTCTATACACATTTGTTCTTTTCTTTTCTTTTTGAGGTTCAAGACACAAGTTAGTTTTCAGGTGCATTTTATTGAATTAACTAAACACACTTCCTAATTAAACACGCTTCAGAATTAAACACATAATTGCAGACATGTTCACAATGCATAATTAAACAACTGAAAGCAAAAAAAAAACATAAAACAACAAAATCAGTTATAGCTCCTTTCACTCTTCATCAGTTGCTGTATCCTCATCACCAAGACCAGATGGTCCAGCAGCGCCTGTAATACCCCAAATTTTAATCTTTAAAATTATAGTATCAGTCCTGGAAGCGTCGCCTGATCGAGAGATTCTTGCCTGAGCGAGAAAGGATCACCTGGGAGGGTGAAATCCTGGACTATACTGGAGGATTCTCGCCTGAGCGAGAGTTGTCTCGCCTAGGCGAGAAATGGCAATTTTGGGCTGTTGACACAGTGTAATCGATTACACACTCCTGGTAATCGATTACATGCTGATAAACTAATCAGACCTGTGCATCTGACATAGTGTAATCGATTACACAGTCCTGGTAATCGATTACACAGTCCTGGTAATCGATTACACAGTCCTGGTAATCGATTACACAGTCCTGGTAATCGATTACATGATGATTAAAAGCATCAGATATGTACATCTGACACAATGTAATCGATTACACCATGTTGGTAATCGATTACACCATGTTGGTAATCGATTACATCGCGACGATGCCTTTGTAATTTACACTGTGTAATCGATTACACACTTATGGTAATCGATTACATCGTATTAATGTAATCGATTACACCATGTTGGTAATCGATTACATAGCGACGATGCCTCTATAATTTACACAGTGTAATCGATTACACTATACTTGTAATCGATTACACTTATCGCAGTGTCTATAAAATAGAAACCCAAAACACATTTTAGGGTTAGAACTTCGAAGAGAAGAGAGAGAGGAGAGCTTTTCAAGAGCAAGGAGCCTTAGGACTCATCTTGGAGCTTGAGAAGAGGTAAACCTCTTGTTACTAACTCTTCTTCTTCCTCTCTAACTTATTTTGGGTATGTTGGATTCATTTTCAAAACATGAGAAACCATGGAAACTCATCCTTTAGAGTTATGGTTCGTTTTATGTTGTTTTTATCTTGTAAACTCTTGGTTTAGAGTTGGTATTTGATGAATGGAAAGTTTTATGGGTTATTCATGAAAAACCCCCCAAAATGAGAATATGAGTATAAAGAGAAAGAGATGAAATGTTAGATGTGGATAATGAGTAGTGCTTTAATGTTGTTATATGAGATGAACATGTATGCTTTGATATTTAGAAACTTGTATTGAAGTAGTTTTGGAAATATTGAAATATGAGATGTTATGCATGTTTTAGATGGTTGAATATTGATGATGAATATTTTGTATGATTAAATGATGCAAAATAAGTTGTTTATGTGATATTTGGAAATAAATGACTAACATTGTTGTTATTGGTGGAAATGAGGAAAGATCCTAAGGTTGGAGGAAATCGCGGAGTAGACTTTTAAAGTTACTCGGAACTGATCTCCAACGCTCACCGAGGTAAGGGATAAGTGGCTCTAATTCATACTCACTGATGTGAACGAGGTATGTGAAAGAGGTAATGTGTTGTAAGTTTGATTGTTGTTACCCTACCCGAATAGGGAGTGGTTTATTGTTGTTACCCTACTCGAAGAGGTAGTGGTTGACTGTTATTGTGTCCTACCCGGAGTGGTAGTGAACTGTTTGTTGTGTCCTACCCGGAGTGGTAGTAGACTGTTATTGTGTCCTACCTTAAATGGTAGCGGACTGTTATCGTGTCCTACCCGGAGTGGTAGCGGACTGTTGTTGTGTCCTACCCGGAGTGGTAGTGGACTGTTATTGTTATCCTACCGGGAATGGTAGTGAAGAATTGTGAACTAGACCTACCCGATGTGGTATGGATTATAACTAGACCTAACCGATGTGGTATGGAGTATAACACTAGACCTACCCGATGTGGTATGGAGCATAACACTAGACCTACCCGATGTGGTATGGAATATAATACTAGACCTACCCGATGTGGTATGGAGTATAACTAGACCTACCCGATGTGGTATGGAGTATAACACTAGACCTACCCGATGTGGTATGGAGCATAACACTAGACCTACCCGATGTGGTATGGAATATAACAGTAGACCTGCCCGATGTGGTATGGATGATGAACTAGACCTGCCCGATGTGGTATGGATGATGAACTAGACCTGCCCGATGTGGTATGGAGTATAACTAGACCTACCCGATGTGGTATGGAATATAACAGTAGACCTGCCCGATGTGGTATGGATGATGAACTAGACCTGCCCGATGTGGTATGGATGATGAACTAGACCTGCCCGATGTGGTATGGAGTATAACTAGACCTACCCGATGTGGTATGGAATATAACAGTAGACCTGCCCGATGTGGTATGGATGATGAACTAGACCTGCCCGATGTGGTATGGATGATGAACTAGACCTGCCCGATGTGGTATGGATGATGAACTAGATCTTCCCGATGTGGTATGGATGATGAACTAGACCTGCCCGATGTGGTATGGATGGTGAACTAGACCTACCTGATGTGGTATGGAGATGTAATTGGATCTACCCGAGGTGGTAGGAGATTACAGTGTGAAAGAACTCGGTGAATACGATTAATGATGAATACGACATATGAGAAACAAGGACGTTAAGAGCGAAAGTCATATGCATGCTATAGGATATATATTATGGGATATATATACTATAGGGTGAATATGAATGTTGGAAATGAAGACGTTAAGGATAAAAGTAATATACATGCTATAAGATATATAGTATGGGATATATATATACTATAGTGTGGATATGAATAATGAGAAGAACGATGCTTCGAATGAACATAATATGCATGCTATAGAATATATATTATGGGATATGTATTCTATAGGATGAATATGAATAACGTAGAAATGAACGAAAGAAGAGATGAATGTTTGCATTTACGTAATTGCGTTTATAATTTATATTAAAGTTTAATCGTATTTGAAATGTGGATTATCATGTGATGTTAGTTTTTAAACTAATGACTTACTCCCTTTTGTTTTGTGTGTCGTTTATGATAATCCCATTGTAGGTAAATGAAGGATTTTGAGGATGAAGCTCAATTAGGAAGCTTTTGTGTTTAATTACTCGCTTGTCTGTATTGCTAAGTGACATTGTAGTTGATTTAATAGTATTATGGGATGACTGTAAATCCGTTTAGATCAATACGGATATGTGTAGTTATGGCCTTTATAACCTTGGGAGACCCATAACTGGTTGTATGTGGTAAATGCTATTTGAATGAATTATGTTTTTCCGCAACATAAATTTGTATGATAAGAAAATAGGGTAAAGAGTATTTTCGAAAATGATACTTGAGAGTTTTCAATGAAGGTGACGACTGTATTAAGAAATGATTAAAATAAATGAAAAATTTTCAAGGGTAGAATTTGGGTCCTTACAGCGCCTATCCCCCCCGGAAATGTAGGGCTGGCCCTAGGCCAAGGAAAACGAGTAGTGAATTCATCAGGGCTCAGCCAGAAGTCATTGTTGGGGTATTGATGCTGGTATGTGGCATAAAAACTCTACTGCTGGTTCATTTGACCCTGCAGGATGATATAATTTTGAAGCTCTAAGTGTTCCAGATGGCTAATGATTTTCTGCTCCATGGTCAGATTGTGGTGTTCCTGTTGTTGTTGATGCTGCTGTTGCGGCTCTTGCGGCGGTTGCTGTCCCTGAGGTGCAATGGTATCCTCCTTGCAATTCTACTGGATGTACTTCTTGGTAATAGGTTTTTTGATTAGCTCTGTGGCAGAGACTTGGACTCCTTGCCTTGCACATAGTGATGTGATCAAGGACGGGAAACCCATCGTCCCTTTATTGCCTCCTTTTACTGCAGCTTTATAAATTTCGGTTGCCATTAGCCGTGAAACATCCATCTCAACCCCCGCCAATATATAGTAGAGTAGATAGCAGTCAAACAAAGGCAGGGATGAGACGTGACTGTTGGGGATAACATTATGTAAACAAAAGATCATCCAAATATGGGCTAACGTGGACATGTCCTTTCGATAGATTTGCTTGGGCCAACCAACCACGTTACCCGAGACAGTTCGCCCAGGAAGGCATATTGTCTCCACAGTTTCAGCTATGTTAAACCCATGAGTCATTGTGCTTCTTTTCTTCATGATTAGATGATACCCATCCAGATGACTATCTCCCACTTCATATGGGTTGTTCAGCATCATGTTGAGATAGTCTCGGTCATAACGGATGACTTTGCATCTGACCCAGGATTTATGCTCAAAAATTCCTCCACCTTCCTCCGGTGGGTAAGCATTTGCATAAAATTCTCGCACCACTTTGGGTCAAATTTATCATGTGGTTGTGTGATGACCCCTCACTTCAACTCATCCAATTTAGCCAAGAATTATGGGTACCCATTATGTTACAGTTCAATCCTTCGCTCGGGTACGAATGCCTAGTGGAGGAGAGTAGAGTACCGCTCATCTCTTTCTAATGAGGTGAATTTGTTGCGGTTGAAGGATGGGGTGACTTGACCACTGGTGTCAGATTTGTGCTTTTTGGGAGGAGGGTGGCTCTTGTCGGCAACTGATTTGGTTCTCCTGCACACACAGACAAAGTTCATTAGTTGCTAAACATCAAGCCAACAATAATATTAACACACCCTTTCACAACAGCACACTCTTTCACTAAACACACTTACATGATAATAACACACTTTTTACCAAACACACTTTTTCACCACGAACCAGCATATGACTTTTTCATGATAAGAACCAGCATATGACTTTTTCACCAAACACACTTTTTACATGATAATAACACTCTCACTACCATATCATTTCACTTTGGATAACACATTTTTAACAAGAACACTAGAGGAAATATTGTTCATGATGTGAGCTTTTACACCCACATTTAGAAACTCTAGGTTTTCAATGTAATATCCTCACAGTGTCCCTAAGCTAAATCAATGATAGTGAGCATGAAAGTGAAGCCTAATAACACTCTAATCTACCGTTAATGTGTCTAAATCATATATAAGTTCAAAACATACACATTAGAACAACGGTGAGCACAACCGTAATGAGATGAGAAAAAACAAAATACTTACATTGGGCGGCTCATGGTGTTAGAGTGAGTGTGTGTGAGGATGATTGAGTGCAAAAACCTTGAAGAGCTTGAAGAAATGAGGGAAAATCGGTTTTCTTAGATTTTGGGGTTTTTTGTTTGCAATGGGGAATGAAAGGTTTCACCCTGACTCCCCTCTTTTAAAACAGATTTTGTTCCTTCTCGCTTGAGCGAGAATTTCTCGCCTGATCGAGAATCTACTAGTGTGCTCAGGCATGTCTCGCCTGGGCGAGAATCAGCCAGTGTGTTGGCCTTCAGTAAAGCATAGCCTCGCCTGGGCGAGGATTGGGATATTTTTTTTTAGTACTAGACACACAAAACAAAAATAAAAAATAAAAAGTTACAAAAACAGTAAAAGTTGGATTGCTTTCTAGTTAGCGCTTGTTTAACGTCATTAGCTCGACACCTGATTTTCATGTTGTTTGAGGATCTGCTAGATGGATGCTTGTGGTAAGTCTTTCGACTTCACCACCCAGATAAGCCTTTAGTCTTTGACCATTTACTGTCCAACTCCTTTGTGAGGCGGGATCCTCTAACTCAATTGCTCCATGTGACTTCACTTGTTTTACTAAGAATGGTCCCGACCAATATGATCTTAGTTTGCCCGGAAATTGCTTCATCCGAGAGTTGAATAGTAACACAGATTGACCCAGTTGAAAGTCTTTCCGTCAGATCTTCTTATCATGATAGAGCTTAAATTTCTCCTTGTACAACTTTGAGGATTCATAAGCATTAAGCCTCATTTCTTCCACTTCGTGAATTTGTAAGTGTCTTTTTGCACCAGCAGATTTTGGGTCCATATTGAAATATTTCAGAGCCCATAATGCTTTGTGCTCCAGCTCCACTGGAAGATGACATGCCTTTCCGTAGACCAGCTGATAAGGAGATAAGCCTGTGGGAGCTTTGTATGCTGTTCTATATGCCCAAAGTGCATCATCAAGCTTGAGAGACCAATCTTTTCTTGATGTGGAGACTGTCTTCTCCAGAATTCTTTTGATATCTCTATTGGACATTTCTGCTTGACCATTTGTTTGAGGATGATAAGGAGATGCGACTTTCTATCGGACTCCATAGTGTTGAAGGCTTTCTGAAGTTGTGCATTGCAGAAGTGTGATCCTCCATCACTAATGAGAACCCGTGGTGTGCAAAATCTGCTGAATATGTTTCTCTTCAAAAAATTTACCACGGTGTTGCCATCATCCTTGGATGCAGCTATGGCTTCCATCCACTAGGACACATAGTCCACCGCTACAAGTATGTATAAGTGAGAATGCGATGGTGGAAATGGTCCCATGAAGTCGATCCCCCAACAATCAAAGACTTCAATCTCTTTAATATTAGACAGCGGCATTTCATTCCTTTTGGAGATTTCACCCGTCTGTTGACATTTATCACACTGCTGGGCAAATTGATGAGCATCCTTGAACAAGGAGGGCCAATAGAAGCCTGACTGAAGGACCTTAGCAGTTGTCAATTCTCCAATAAAGTGTCCCCCATACGGTGAACTGTGACAATGCCAAAGAATGCTTGTAGCTTCTAACGAAGAGACTTACCGCCTCAATAATCCATCAGACTCAATCTTGAAAAGATGAGGGTCATCCCAAATGTACTGACATACATTTATTAGGAACTTTTTCTTCTAGTGCCATGTGAAATCAGTAGTGAGCACCCCTGTAGCTTTGAAGTTGGCCATATCAGCAAACCATGGCCTCTCTTGTAATACCAGTAGCTTTTCATCGGGGAAGTCTTCCACCACCTCGAGTTCTCTATTAGTTACTTCCTGATTCACCAACCTTGACAGATGGTCTACTACACAGTTTTCACTTCCTTTTTAGTCCTTAATGACAAGATCAAATTCCTGCAATAGCAACACCCATCGAAGCAATCTCGGTTTGGAATCCGATTTGGTTAGCAAATATTTGATAGCAGCATGATCAGAAAATATTATAACTTTAGACCCTATCAAATATGATCTAAATTTTTCCAATGCATACACAATTGCTAGCAATTCTTTTTATGTGGTAGCATAGTTAATTTGTGTCTCGTTTAAAACTTTGCTAGCATAGTGTATAGCATGAAAAAATTTAGATTTTTGCTGCCCTAGTACAGCTCCAACTGCATAATCATTAGCATCAAACATAAGTTCAAAATTTAAATGTCAGTCAGGAGCTACTATGACAGGAGCAGAGACAAGATTTTGTTTCAACATTTCAAAAGCATTTACACACTCAACATCAAAGTGAAAAACAATATCTTTGTTAAGTAGATTACTGAGTGGTTTTGAAATTTTAGAAAAATATTTAATGAAACATCGATAAAAACCTACATGTCCAAGGAAACTTTTGATTCCCTTGACATTAGTTGGTGGTGGCAACTCCTTGATGACTTCAATTTTTGCCTGATCCACTTCAATACTACGAGCAGAGACTTTATGCCCCAGGGCCACTCCTTCAGTCACCATGAAGTGACATTTCTCCCAATTCAGCACCAAGTTGGTTTCTATACATTTCTTCAGCACTATGTCCAGATTTGCTAGACAACCCTGATATGATGACCCAAAGAGGGAGAAGTCATCTAAGAGCACTTCAATACAATGTTCCACCAAATCTGAGAAGATGGCAAACATGCACCTTCGAAAAGTTGTTGGCGCATTACATAATCTGAATGACATTTTCCTATACACGAAGACACCAAATGGACAGGTGAAAGCAGTCTTTTCCTGATCATTTGAGTCGACGGTGATCTGATTATATCTGAAATAGCCATCTAGAAAGCAATAGAATGCTTGGCCAACCAGTCTCTCGAGCATCTGGTCCATGAATGGCAGAGGAAAATGATCCTTCCTGGTTGCTTGGTTCAATTTCCGATAGTCTATACACATTCTCCAGCCTATGACCGTTCTGGTAGGGATTAACTCATATTTATCATTTTTCACCACAGTCATACCCCATTTCTTCGGCACTACTTGAACCGGACTCACCCATGCACTATCAGATATGGGATAAATCATCCTTGCATCCAAAAGTTTCATGACCTCCTTTTTTACTACCTCTTTCATTGTACGATTCAGACGCCTTTGAGGTTGTGCGACTGGTTTGAAATCATGCTCCATGTGAATCTTATGCATACAGTACGAAGGACTAATACCCTTGAGATCTGATAGTGTCCAACCTATAGCCCCCTTGTTTGCTTTCAACACATCAAGCAGTTTCCTTTCTCTCGGAGTACATCCAACTCCGCTATACACTTTTCAATGCACAAATTCTCTTCGGCATCTCGACCTTCTAGCTCACCATGCAAAACTTTTTCTAAGGGACTGCTTCTGTTAGCATACAGATCCATCTCCATATATATCTCATCCATGACATCCACTGTGAAACATTGCTGCTTATCTTTCGGATAATGCATTGCCACAAAAACATTGAAGTTAACAATATCATCTTGCACTCTAACTTTTAACTTGCCTTCATCAACATCAATAATTACCCTGGCAATTTTCATGAAAGGCCTCCCCAAAATCAATGGAACTTCAGTATCCTCCTCTATATTCATAATCACAAAGTCAACTGGAAATACCAACTTATCCACCTTGACTAAGACATCCTCCGCAACTCGATAAGGATATTTCATAGATCTATCTGCCAACTGCAGAGTCATCCTTGTAGGTTTTACCTCCAAGTCTCTAATTCTTCGTAACATGGATAGAGGCATTAAATTGATGCTAGCACCCAAATCAAGCAGTGCTTTTCCCACAGATAATTCTCCAATGGTGACTGGTATTGTGAAACTTCCCGGATCCTTATATTTTTCCGGCAAAGACTTCTGAATAATGGCACTACACCCAGCTTCCAGCGTCACCGTTTCCTCATAAAACTTTCTCTTTTTTGTCAACAAATCCTTCATGAACTTAGCATAAGTAGGCATCTATTCCATAGCTTCCATGAAAGGTATGTTGATCTGAAGGCTCTTGAATATGTCCATGAACCTTATATATTGTATCTCCTTATCCTTATTTGAAATGTTTTTCGGATATGGAAGACTCTTCAGTTGTGACAGATCAATCTTCTGCTCACTATTCACAAACCCTTCATCCTTGTTCTCTCCAGAAACAACTTTATCTTCCTCACTCTTCTTATCATTCAGCACCTCTTCTTCCACTACCAAATTTTTACCAAAATCTGGACTAATCACCTTTCCACTCCAAGTAGTGATAGCTTTGCAATGCTCCTTAGGATTGGTTTGAGTGTTGGCCGAGAACTGTCGGCTATCGGAATGTTGCTCTTCCATTTGTTTTGCCAACTGACCCACCTGAGTTTCCAGATTCCTGATAGATGCTTCAATATTTTTCTGGTTAGTCATTGAAGCTTGCATGAACTTCTCTAATGTATCTATCCTCCAGTTTAGTTTGCCTTTCATGAATTGGTGAATGTTGACTTTGTTGGAATGGTTGCTGATAAGGTGGTTGCCTGTTTGATGATCCTGATTCTGGCCTCCAACCTTAATTTTGATTCTGATTACCCCTCCAACCTTGTGAAAATTGACCATTGTATGAAGGGTTGTTGGGAAAATTGCCTTGTCGAGGTGGATTGTTGATATACTGCACTTCTTCTTCTTGAGTGTTACTCTGAATTGCACAGTGACCAGTTGCATGCTCACCCCCGCAAAACTCACATCTCAACACCTGTTGTTATCCCGTAGCAGATTGCACAACATTCAATTGTTAAGGTAACTTTGACATTAGTTTTGTCAGTGCCTCAATTTGTTGTGTCAGAATCATGTTTTGTGCTAGAATTGCATCAGAAGTATTCATATCCAGCATTCCTCTTTTTTGTACTGACCGACGATTATGTTGTGCTTGCTTATCAATTGACGATAAGGTAGTTATTACCCTTGTAGCATGTTCAGCATCTACAGCCATCATTGTTCCACCTGCTGCTGCATTTAAGATCATTTTGGTTTCAGGTTTCAGCCCATTGCAGAATATGTTGAGTTGATCTACATCCTCGAAACCATGATTCGGACACTTTCTCAATAGCACCTGGAAACGCTCCCATGCTTCATAAAAGGCTTCATCCGCACCTTGTCGGAATGTTGAGATCTCAAACTTTGCATGCACATACCGAGCTTGTGGAAAGAATCATGTGAGGAACTTTGATTCCAGGTCATTCCAATTGGTTAAGCTTTGGGTTGGATGAGATGTTAACCATTCCCTAGCTTCACCAACTAGAGAGAACGGGAACATCATCATGTATGCAGCTTCTCTTTCATTATCAGTGTACTCCATGGTTGCTACCAATTCATAGAAGTTATCCAGATGAGCATAAGGATCTTCATAGTCCTTCCCCGAGAATTGATGTGCACTGATCAAGTTCAGAAAAGCGGGCTTAATTTCCACTGCCCTTGTAGTGTGTGGAATGACAATGTTGGAATAATGTCGCGGACCTTGATACATAGCATAATCACCCATCGTCCTTCTTGGAGGATTAGTCCGCTCATTATTTGTATTGGTGCTGTTATCATCCATCTTGATGGATGGAGTGTCTAAAATTGGTGTCTGTTGAGAACTAGATTGTGCACCCTGCTTCTTCTTAGCTTTTGCTTTCTTCTTGTTACTCTTTGCTGACTTTTCAATCTCAGGATTAAACTGCAATTGATCTTCATTAGCTTTTCCTCTCAAAAGCATAAATGAGAAGACTACAGCAAGGGTTAGCACAGAAATTAATACAAACTAAAAATTAAATAAAAAATTATTTACAATACTCAATAAAATATTTTCAGAAATTCAAAATAAATCGCCTATTGCTCCCCGGCAGCGGTGCCAAAAACTTGTTAGATAATTTCGTACGGCAAGTGTACCGTGTAAGGACCAAAATTCTACCCTTTAAAACTCTTCTCATTTTAATATAGATATTTCCTATCGTCTCTATTTCTCTTCAATTAAACAACATTCAATACTCTAAAGTCAGTTATCACAATAAACTAGAACCCTTCTTCCCATGGAGCAGAAAAAACATAATTTATATATTCCCTTCTTGGTAAATACCGCATATGACTAGCTATGGGATTCCAAAATACCCATAGCTATTAATATCCAGATTTACAAAAATGTAGTACAAATCCAGTTAGGATTTACAATTATCCAATTAACAGTTTACATCAATTAAACAAAAAAGAATAAGACTTCGAGTTCTAAGCTCCTCATGCCTCGAACCGGGTATCCTCAATTTCCTTGTTTACCTGCAGTGGGATTATCATAAAAGATATACACAACAACAACAACAAAGGAGTAAGTTATCAATTCAATAAATATCAGTAAACGATAATCCACATTTTAAGTTTTATAATACAAGAAGTCATAAACTGATAAAATCTACATCTCCTGTTTATCCCTCTCCAGTTATTACATCCACCCTTTTGAATTCACTCATTCATCTCTGCCATACCTTATCACCTCCTTCATCAATACCATTTTAAATCATTATTTTCCAATTGCACGTTTACCTTTTCATCACCACTTGGGTCAGGTCATATACAATACCACATAGGGCAAGTCTTACACAATACCACATAGGGCAAGTCATACACAATACCACATAGGGCAAGTCATACACAATACCACATAGGGCAAGTCATACACAATACCACATAGGGCAAGTCATACACAATACCACATAGGGCAAGTCATACACCGATCGTATACATAATCAGAAGATTCACACATTTTCTATTATCATATACCATTAATAACTTCTCCTTACCTTGGTGAGTGTTGGGTTGAGTTTTTGGTAACTGCACTAGTTCCACCGACATCGCCGCCAACTCTAGGATCTTTCCTCATTCCCACCATACAACACAATGTTAGTCATTTATCCCAAATATTTCATAAACAACTTAGATTGCATTATTTAACCATACAAAATATTCCTCATATTTTCAATGTTGCTAAACTACTTTCATCATAAGAAAGTAAACTCATCTTCTACCTCTAGCATTTTACCCATTTTTATTTCTAGGGTTTTGGGGTTTTCATGTATGAACCCACAAACCCTCTCCTTCCTTGGAATACTAACTCTATATCAAGAGTTTACAAGATAAAATCATCTAACACGAACCATAACTCAAAAGGGTGAGTTTCCATGGTTTCTCTCATGTTGAGAAGAGATCCAACATACCTCAAAACAAGTTTCAAAGGGAAAAAGAGAGTTAAAATCAAGAGATCTACCTCTTCTCAAGCTTCTAATGACTCAAAAGCCTCCTTGCTCCTGAAAATACTCTCTCCTCTCACTTCTCTTTAGGTTAACCCTAATAAATGTGTTTGGGGTCCCCTATTTAATGTACCAGCGTCGGGTTCTCGCTTAAGCGAGGGATTCTCGCTCAGGCGAGAAAATCCCGCCTATTTTAAAAACTCAGACTTGACCCTTTCGCTCAAGCGAGGGATTCTCGCTCAAGCGAGAATCTCACAGTCCCAACAGGCTTCCTCTCGCTCAAGCGAGGGATTCTCGCTCAGGCGAGAATCTCACAGTGTCAACAGCCCCAGTTTGCCATTTCTCGCCCAGGCGAGGCAACTCTCGCTGAGGCGAGAATCTTCCAGTATAGCCCAGGATTTCACCCTCCCAGGTAATCCTTTCTCGCTCAAGCGAGGATCCGAGGACTGATACTATAATTTTAATGACTTAAAATTTGGGGTGTTACATACCGTATCGCTCAAGTAATAAAACCGGTAAATACCGGGATATGGTCCTCAAGGAGCAATTTAGACTTATCTTGATATCTAAAGATATAAATTGAGTAAATATTTACAATTAATGGTTTTGATAAAAAGTCATTTGGTATTTTTGTATTTTATAAAAAAGGTTTGATAAATTCGGATAAAAATGGTTGGGATTGACTTTCATCTTCTTCCTCTCTGTAAACTTTAGATTCAATTCTATAAAAGGTTATTGATCTTGATGCACATCACGGATCATTTGTATCAATTCATTGATTAAAAAATCCTTAGATAATTCCTCAAATTTCAATCCCTTGGTAATTTGACAAATTATCTAGCATTAAATCCGATGTATAAACAATTCATGTATCATTGTCCATTCCTAGATCAACAATACATCAAGAAAACTTATCCGAATTCAACCACACGTTTCACTTTCCAGTTGAACATGGGTAACATATCGAGATTCTAATAACTAAATAAAATCAAGCATTAAGCATAGACTAAGATTTCCAAATCAAATAACTAAAGATAGAACAAATTGAATCCAAGAATACAAGAGTTTAGAAGATTACATTCAATCCCAACACTGAGAAATTAGCCGCTCATTCTACACATTATAGTGATGAAATGCATAAAACTACAAGAATCTAGGCCTAGGGTCGTTCCCACAACTCTCTCCTTTCTCCTTCGTGCTTCTCTATCTAGAAAGCTCTTAAAAATCAGTGTAATGGAGGTAACCCCAAAACTGTTGGAAACCGCCTAAATGAACTTCAGACTTTTGGTCTCTCGCTTGGGCGAGAATTCTTTAGTAGCTGAGGCTTGTGGTCACTTGTCTCTCGCTTGGGCGAGAGATTCTTGCTTGGACGAGAACTCTAGCTTGGGCGAGGTATTCTTGGCTTGGGCGAGAATTCGCCACTAGGTGTGCTTTTGAGCCACTATTCTCACTTTCTTCCACTTTTCACCTTTTTCAATCACCATTAACCTGCAAATAACAATACTTTTGTAAGTTTTCCAGACCAAGTTGATTATGCTAGATTCATGAAAGTTTGTTTAATTTTTTCAACAAAATTTACAAATAAGTGCCTCAATTCATATTCAATTTACTCGTTATATGGCACTTAACAGCGATACTTTGTCTCAAGTTATGTAGCGATACTTTCGCTCAAGTTATGTAGCGATATTTTGGCTCAAGTTATGTAGTGACACTTTAGCTCAAGTTATGTAGCGACACTTTGACTCAAGTTATGTAGCGACACTTTGGCTCAAGTTATGTAGCGACACTTTGGCTCAAGTTATGTAGCGACACTTTGGCTCAAGTTATGTAGCGACACTTTGGCTCGAGTTATGTAGCGAGACTTTGGCTCAAGTTATGTAGCGAGACTTTGGCTCAAGTTGTGTAGCGATACTGTAGCGACACTTTGGCTCAAGTTATGTAGCGACACTTTCGCTCAAGTTATGTAGCGATATTTTGGCTCAAGTTATGTAGTGACACTTTAGCTCAAGTTATGTAGCGACACTTTGACTCAAGTTATGTAGCGACACTTTGGCTCAAGTTATGTAGCGACACTTTGGCTCAAGTTATGTAGCGACACTTTGGCTCAAGTTATGTAGTGAGACTTTGGCTCAAGTTATGTAGCGATACTGTAGCGACACTTTGGCTCAAGTTATGTAGCGACACTTTGGCTCAAGTTATGTAGCGACACTTTGGCTCAAGTTATGTAGCGACACTTTGGCTCAATTTATGTAGCGACACTTTGGCTCAAGTTATGTAGCGAGACTTTGGCTCAAGTTATGTAGCGACACTTTGGCTCAAGTTATGTAGCGACACTTTGGCTCAAGTTATGTAGCGACACTTTGGCTCAAGTTATGTAGCGACACTTTGGCTCAAGTTATGTAGCGACACTTTGGCTCAAGTTATGTAGCGACACTTTGGCTCAAGTTATGTAGCGATACTTTGGCTCTAGTTATGTAGCGATACTTTGACTCAACTTATGTAGCGATACTTTGACTCAACCTATGTAGCTTAGTTATAGATATTTATGAATGTTGATATATGTTAGTTAATGGGAATGAATGACCGTGTGGGTCGGTTACAAGGTAGATTAAATGGTAAAGTGGTTTATGTTTAATGAGGATGAGTTGAAATACTGGAGTTATCAATGGAAACAGATGGTATGAACATACTTTATATGTAACGAATGTATTTACTTATATAATCTTATTAAATGTGGATTATCATATGTTTATGTATGAATTGATGACTTACTCCTTTGTGTTTTCTATGTATTTGTTTATGATAATCACATTGCAGGTAAATGGATGAATTAAGGATGCTTGATTTGGAGCTTTGGGAGCTTTTAAATCTGGATTCTTTTATTTACACTTTTTGTGTCATAACTAATTATATGTGGATTTGAATATTTGTAATCATGATCATCATATTTTTGGATGCTTGTAACTGTGGGTATTATGATTTTGGGAACCCATCACTATTTGTATGTCCTAAGTATTAGGGGACATTAATATGAATTATGTTTTCTGCATAGTTTATGTATGTATGAACATTGCTTGTTAGAATGATCATGAAATAGAAAGGATAACTAATGAAAAGTCATTGGGTTATAATTATAAGTCATAAGTAAAAATATATGTGTGAATGAATTAAAATAAGGAAAAAAATTTCAATGGTAGAATTTGGGTCTTTACAACCTTGTTGTTTGTTGAGTTGCAGATGTCTTCAAGCTTGCTTTGTTTTATCCTTGCATTCTCTTTGACTTCTCTCAAATTTATAATATTTTCTAGAAATTTGATATCACTTAAACATATGTAACACTTAAAGTTAGAAAAGATACCTTATTACCTTTGAAGCATAGGATTTCTAACCTTAAGCATTTAACTTTAGTACTTTTTTCCATGCGTGACTTTTTCATTAACTTAGGTGATAAGTCAATGAAGCTTGATCTTCTCACTTATCATGTGCCTAGAACATTTGTTGTCCAAGTATGATTTAATGTTCATATGTTCTTAGGCACACCTTCAAAACAAGCTTACTTGCATGTCTTGGGTACCCCAAATTATGTTGGGTCCCTTCTTTTTAGAAACCAAGGAAATTTGTCCCTTTTGAATCCACATATATTGTCTACTAGGTATACCATGCATTCTAACATTACAAGAAATATAAGTATGTCCATGTAAGCCACAATAAAAGTAAGTATGCAATTTTTGATGCGACGTTTTAGCATGAACTACCTAATTCATATTTGACTTCGATTTCCTAGCATGCATGTAGCCTAGACCATATCAGTTACCTATATTTCTAGATGCAACAAGTAGATTGTCTAAGTTGTGACAGCTATATGTGAACTTCGCAATTTTGTTCTTCAAAACAAAATTTTCAGCATTTAAGACTTTGCAATTTTCACATGTAGGAGTCTCACTTAATTTAGTAGTACAAATTTTCACATGTAATATCCAAGGTTTTATTCTCAAGTTTCAACTCATCAATGAAAGATTGCAATTCACAAATTTTATTTTCATGCTCAAGAATCGATCTTTTCTTATCTAAATACTTTTTAGCTAACTTTTCAAGTTCTTCATGCATTTCAACATACGCACCATAAAGTATATCGTATATGGGAGAATTATCGGAATTAGAACAAGAATTGGAAGAGTATACCTCACTAGACTCATCTTGCTCACTTTCTTGGCAAGATTTCATATTTTGAGCCATTAAGCATGTTTTGCTCGATTCTTCATCTTCCGATGTGCTTGTTGAAGTAGTGTTCTCTTCGGGTTCATCCCAAACGACATAGGCTTCCTTAGCTTTGATATCTCGAGTGTCGTTCTTATTGTTATGCTCAATACTCTTGAGATAAGTAGGACATGTCTACCTCATGTGACCTACTTTCCCACACTCATGGCAAATTGTGTTGTCTTTGAGATACTTGTTCTTCTTGATTGAGTCCTTTGCATATTCTTTGTGAAACTTTCTGAATCCTCACTTATTTCTTAAGAATTTTCTGAATTCGTTGACAAGGGATATAGTTTCATCATCCATGTCGGAATCAGACTCTTCATGGTTAATTCTCTATTCTTGACTTCTTGAATGTGTGGAGGATGTGCGCTAACGTGAATGTTGTATATGTTTTAGGATTTTTAATTTTGTTTTGGGTTTTGGGCCCATTGTTTAGGGCCCATTTCAGTTTTAATCACTTTTAAAGTTGGAATTCGGTTTACATTGAGGACTTGAACTTATACATTATACATTTTTACATTAGAATAGAGTCACAAATCTGTTTTCCCCCTTTTCGGGGCTTAGCTAGGTTTTCGTTTTCTACTCTTTTTCTTCTTGCATTTCGGTTTTGCTTCTTCCTCCATGAAAGGTTAGACTTTGGCCTAAATTTCTTTGGTAATGTAATACACTCTTGAGGTTTAGTTCTTAAAGCATTTTAGTTCTTATTTATTGTTATATGCAAGTTCAATTTGTTAATGGTTGAATCTTTTATCATATTTCAGATTGGTTTGCTTAATTCCATGGTTTTGATTTAGGCTTGTGAAATGATTTTCGCTTAGTTTAAAGCTTAGACATTTGAGTTGTAAATGGATTATCGCTTGGTTAATTAATTCTCAACATAATTGGAATTCACTGTTTAGAAACTGAAATTGATCATTTGATTCTTGTAAATTTGTTAACTATTGCTTAAGTTGATTTCGCTTAGTTTGAGACTTAGAAATTTAACTGTGAGTTGATCACCGCTTAGTTAATCGACTCTCAACAAAAGAATGCCTAGAATCTGATTTTATATTTTGAAACCAAGGATTGAGTTTTGAACAAACAAACCAAATGGATTTAGCTACTTTACTGTTTAATTAGCAAATTGTTGTTTTTTGTTCCATTTTATTTTTATATTTATACCATAAAACCACCAAAACCCCATGTGTGTATGAATGTAAGGTGTTTGAACCTTTTTGTGAAAGATAATCATTGGGAGACGACCTAAGAGTCACTTCCTAGTACTATACTTAATTGTTTTATTATTTACATCGGGTACGACCTCAATCAAATTTGGCGCTGTTGCTGGGGATTATCGGTTCGTACAAAGGTTCTCAGTAGTTTAATATAGCTTAGTTTCGTTTAGTATAGTTTAGTTATTCATTTTTGTAGTGCATTTAGGGTGGAAATTTTGATTTGGTTCCAAAAGCTGTTGTTGTTATTGTTACTCTTACTATTCACTCTTCAATGTTTTGCCATTTCACATGTTTGAATGATTCTGTATTGTTGGTTCATATAGCTGTGAAGCAAATTTTTGCATGAAATTTTGTTTCTCTGCTTCTTTCATCCCACATTGATCTCCAAAAAAAAGCAGAATGACTTTCCAAGTTGTAGTTTGTGAGATGCACCTAGAAAGTGAATAGTAAATAGGCGAAATTTTATTTTTAGCCTAACTTTGGATCCATATATCAAAATTGGACATATAATATATGTATTTTGGGTAGAATTTTCCATTATACCTATTGTGACACACTATGTCTGTCAAGTCCACACCAAAATAAAAAATAAAAAAACCTTTTTACATTTTGTTTTTTATTTTATAAGGTTCATAGTGAATCTATTTTGCATTTTCAGAATAGTAAGGCTTTGAATTTTTTGTACATGTTATATATGATTTTAGGATGTTATTTATGCAAAAACTTGGTTTATTACACAATTATAACATACATTTCAATTATTGCCTTACTTTGTTGCTACTGTTGACTATAGTGCATGACTAGGAGTAATGCAAGTCATTTGCATCCAATAAATCCTAAAATTGATAGAGCATATCACAGGTTAGTTAGACAAAATAAGAATTTATCTTTCTATAGTGCAGCTGATACTGATTCTATTTTTGTTTCTGAGCATTTTTTTTATGCATTCTGCTGCATATAGTGATTTTGTGCATTCTTTGTATATTTTGATTCTGAGCATTCTGTCCATTCAGAAAATATGGCTTAGCCACCTACTTTTCCTGGTCCCGGAGAGAGGATATTAAGGGAGCTGGTTGCACCTGATTTTACTTATGACAGTTTGTGTATCCAATATGAGAATGTACCATATGTGCTTAAAAATGGACTAATCCATTTGTTGCCAAAGTTTCATGGACTTGCAACTGAGAATCCTCATAAGTATCTTAAGGAATTCCACATTGTCTGTTCAACCATGAAACAACATGATGTTCTAGAGGATCATATTTTTTTGAAGGCCTTCCTCATTCTATCGAAGGCCCTACAAAATATTGGTTGTATTACTTGGCTCCTGGATCCATTACAAGTTGGGGAACCTGAAGAGGGCATTCCTTGGTAAATTCCTCCTCGCCTTCAGGACCACTGTAATCATAAAGGACATCTCTAGAATTAGGTAGCAACATGGTGAGAGATTGTATGAGTATTGGGAGAGATTTAAGATATTGTGCACAAATTGCCCTCACCATTAGATATCTGAGCAACTTCTCCTTTAGTATTTTTATGAGGATATAAACAACATGGATAGGAGCATCATTGATGCTGCTAGTGGTGGTGCACTTGGAGACATGATCCTTTTGATGCCAAAAGTTTTATTGAGAAGATGACTTCCAACTCTCAACAATTCAATGCAAGGAGTGGTGATGTCATAGTTATTAGAAGTGTCGATGATGTTGGGACAAATTCAGCACGACAAGACAAGCTTGAGAGCAAAATGGATTCTCTCACCACCTTGATCACTCAGTTAGCCATGAATCAGCAAAAATCTTCACTTGCAAGAGTATGTGGAATTTGCATCTCAGATGATCATTATAGTGATGTGTGCCCTTCTCTCTTTGAGCCAAGAACTGGTGATCATCCCGATGCTTATACTGCAAACATCTACAACAACAACATTATGCTACATCATCATCAAGCACATACAACTGTGGTTGGAGAAATCATCCTCATACACCATTTCGGAGCACTGCTGGCAGAATAGACCAACATATATGCCCCCACAAATCCAATAACAGAGGTAACAAACTGAACACTCAATGGGAAAATTTAGGAGGCAGATGACAATGCATAATATTTAGTTTCGGCAATAAAATAGAGCTTCCATTCAAATGCAAGAGTCTTCCATTCATAATCTCACTACACAAATGTGACAGATGACTATTTCACTAAACACATTACAAACACATAATTCTGACAAGTTACCTTCTCAAATTGTGCTTAACCCAAGGAATGTGAGTGTCATCACCCTAAGGTCAGGCAAGCAGACTGAAGTGCATTAACGTAGAACATATTCTAAATTATATGACTCAATCAGTTTTGATGTTAAATTCTCCCTTTCCTCGGCTCTCACTATCTTTTAATGTTACATGAATGCAAGTGTGCCTTATATGATTGGAATCTTCTCCATTAATGGAGAGAAAATTAATATTTTTACACTTGTTTTAAGGATAAAATGTCATTACAAGTGTATCATATTGGTCAGTTTTTACACTTATATAAAAATGTCATTATATGATTGGGATTCTCTCCATTAATACATGAGTAATGTATATAACTCAAATAGTTTTTACACTTGTTTTCATTTTCCATTTTGCATTGTTTTATACATCACTTCAATGGAGAAGATTCGTTCTCATGATTATATCCAAATATAAATTTGTTTCTTCAAGTAATGTATCATATTAGTCTCTCATGTTGACACCTAATGAATTTCATCACATCTTTACATTCTAAATCTAAATAGAAATTGTAAATTTAGGATCCGAATTGAGAAAGTTAGGAGGAAAAACCAATTAATATTACCAAAATGAAATAAATGAGTTAGATGACCAATTTGAAAATAGAAAATAAATTGCATCACAAAAATAATACATAGTTTGTGCAAATCATCTACGCTATACAACATCAACAACCAACCATAATATATATTTATATATTTATCCCCAACAATCAAATCTTCTTTCATTCTTTCTAACATCAAATACAATATAAAAATTAAATTAAGGACAAGAAGGCTTTAAGGGAGACAGTGTTTCATGTTTTAAGTCCAAATTGGAAGCGTTGTAAAAGAGAAGGTGAGGAGGTATGAGATTATCCCAACCCTTCATTTGATCATGAACAGAAGTTGTTGTTGCAATACCATCCCACCCAATGTGTGTCACATGCTGTACATCTGTTGGACACCCTATTTCCATCCCAAGTTCTTCTGAGTCCTCTTCTTTTTCCACTACAAACGTATATACAAGTAATCCATAGGTTAATTAATTTACCATAAAATTATTTCATCATTTTAAAAATACTAGAACCAGAAACGAGTATGGATGAATTTTAAGTATAATAAAATAACATTTTTGTCATTAAAAATAAAATAAATTTTGAACCTTTGTTTTTACTATACTGTAGAGAGGTCCTATTCATTATAAATTGACACCACAAACGTGTACCCATTAGAAATGGGTTATGATTTTAATTTGTGGATGTATTAATTATTAAACCGCTATATTTTTTATAAATGAACAAAAATCTGCACCACCATTTGGTTACGAATAGGATTCTTCTTCAGTACTGGACTCTCCAGTACTGGGCTTGTGAGGGAGAAATTTTTTTAAAAAAATTTAATTTAAAAAATGTAAATAATCTAAACCATTGAAGTTTTGATTTTGCCAAGTGTCAAAATCTTAAGCATGCACTGCCTTCTCCTGTAATGGAGAGGAGCCAAACTCTTTGGTTACACGGTGATTCACAACAGATGGGCATGTCTGTATTCATGTCCCACATTGTGTACAAAGTCAATTAGAAAGTTTTATTCAACTAATAAGAAAAGTAACAAAATCAAATATTAATATTTTAATATTATTTTATGAAGTTTAATTGGTTAGAGAAATTGAGACATGAAAATTATGGGACAGAAACTAGTTGTGATTATTGTTGGGTTATAATAAGGTTGTGGTTATAAAACCACAATATTATAGCTTCTTCAGGTGATATGATACACAACTTAAGGCCTTGAATGGATTAATTATTAACCAATTAAGGTTGCTAGTTGCTACTCACCAAACAATCGAGAGAAGTTCTTAAAACCCTTGAATATCCTATTGAAGCCATTGGATATGTTAGGCTTTGGAACAACGTCAAGGAACCTTAACAAGTTCTTCATGCTTTCACCATATAAACTCTCTAAATTCTCAGGGTCTTCAGATCCTTCTAAAATTAACAGATATATAGTTAATAACACAGGATCATGGAAATGAAGCAATCTAAATGACAAAATGATCATCAGCTAGGAATATTCCTTTAACTCTTATCTGTCAAAAAAAAAAAATGTATCCACTGTATGAGTTTTATATATTATTATTGCATCATTCATCATTCATGTTTAATTATGATTGACTCTAAAAAAAAATAATATAAACAAATGATAAATGATATAATGATTGTGTATAAATTTTTATGTTGCGCATAAATATTCCTACTAGAAAAATATTAAAGCAAGGGAAGGGATCCATCTACTCCATATTTTAGTCATTAATTCTTGAAAAATTCAATGATTTAGATGTACTCACCGATTTAAACAATTGGATTTTTCAAGAATGTATGATTATGATATGGAGTAAGTTTTTCCCAATTACTCTTAGAGTAGGTAGATCCATTCGCTTAAATCAATCAGGTTAGTTAATGTCTTATGCACGTAATTTATATCAACTTTAAGTGCTTATTAAAGATTTATTAAAAATATAACATTGTTAAAGAGAATTAATTTGGTTTTTAAACTTACTCCACGTAGTAGCTATCAATTTTAGGATATAATGATTTAGATCTACTTACTAATTTAAATCATTCGGTTTCTCTAGAATTGATGAATAAAATATGGGGTAAGTTTAAAAAACTTCCTCTCGAATCAAGTGGATCTCATCCCTAATTTAAATAAATGCAATATAAGAAATTAAAAAGAATATTAAATTGAGAGAGTGAAAGAGACTGGTTTCAGGAGCTGGTGTGTTGGAGTTTGATGATCTTGATCTTCTTGGCTGTGGAACACCTACGGCAACGGTGGCGTCAGAGATACAACCAGCAGAGAATGGAAGAATGACAAGCCTTTCCATTCTATGTCTCATTTCTTTCTCAGATATCAAGATATATTTGAATTTAAGTTTGAGAGACCAAAAATGCAACCTTGTGATTTAACATGTATCACATTTATCTATAGGCTATATAGTTGAATGTTGTTAGTATAATATATAATGATGTACACAATACAATGCCATTACCTTACCCTTCAGTTGAATTCGTTGTCAAGCATGTTATTATTATTACGTATATAAAGTCAAGCTACATATTAATAAATCCGTTAGGTAAGTGACAGGGACGCACATAAACTGGATCAAGGTATATATGTTTGGATGTCTTTAATGTAAGATCGCGTGTCACTTCACCAACTTAAATACCCTTGCAGTATTTTATTTCCCACAAAGGGGAGCCTCCCGCAACTTGAATCCATGACCTCAGGGACAAATAATCACTGTTCCAATGAGTCGCTACCATTAAACCATGATAGCTTAATGATAGCTACTCATGGTAATAGTGATTATTTGTCCATGAGGTCACGGGTTCAACTTGCGGGAGGTTCTCTTTGTGAGGAATAAAATGTTATAGGGGCTATTTAAGCTGATGAAGTGACACACTCAGTGGATCATGGGCCCGGGGAGAGGGAGGAGTCGCATATCAGGATTGGGGTGTTACATTCCAGGAGTCTTCGGCCTAATATTGTTTGAGAATCCACTTACTCCAAGAATTTAATGTAATGTATCACACCATCCAATCCATGAATTCATTTAATGTGTCTCTAACGAACATCAACTTGAAAAAGCTGGTTGAGTAGTGAGTGACTAAAGCTAGATCACATCAGATTTTTTTTCTCCAAGTGCTCTCCATATCTACTTTTCTTTCCTTTCCACTTACCTGTCTTGTACAATAAGTAATAGAAAATTTATATTTTTCTCTTATGTTTCGTTTATTTATTTATACTTCATAAAATACATTTTGATTTTGTAAAATAAAAGCCATTATTCATGTTCCTTTTTGTTTACTTGTTTTGGACTCGAGCTTGAAGTAGTGCAATCTAAGCGAACTTTCCAATGAATCTCCACCTTCCGGTGATATAGACCAAATCTGAAGTTTCTTAAATTCAAAGAAGCAAGACATCATTGATTGTAAGAATATAAAATGGGTTTGTTGAAAGCTATTAGTGTTGATTAAACGAAGCTAAGCAACTTAATAAAGCTTAAACAAAAAAAAAAGGATTTAGTTACTTAGGACATCAAAATAAGAACACTTGAAAACAAAAATAAAATTAGAATACTATGTCTGTATAAAAAAATACTGTATAAAAAAACATGAGAAAACTATATGATGTCACTTTACATTTTTATGTATTCTTTAAATGTATATATAAAAAATATAAAAAACAATTGACATGTAGATAAATGTATATCTTCACATTCAAAACTTGATCTTCAAATGACATAACTGAAACATATTAATTGTAATATGTTTGTGTAATTTTTATTAAGCAGTCTATTGGGCTGTCTAGATTTAATAATTTTATTAGGTTAAGTATTACATCTTTGAGACATAGATTTAATAATTTTATTATGTTAAGTATTAGATTCTATTGGGCTTAATTGATTAACTTGTACCTTAATCGATTAACGATTCCAAGAAATTCAAGATTTTAATTACTGTAATTTCATTTAATCGATTAACGAGTTCTCATGTTCATTTAATCGATTAACACAAGTTATAATCGATTAATTATGTTGAAAAGTATTTTCTTTGATGAATGATGAACCTCATACATGATGTGTATATGCATGATTCATGATTTTGAAGATGTGAATGATAAACTCAGTTTAATGCACTAAAATTATGTTACCATATGTAAATGCATGAACATGTCAATCAAGTATTAATGTATGCGGTCTCATTTTAGGTTGGTTTAACTTTAGACTTTGTGAAACTGTTCACCTAACCTAGACTCTATCAATCAATCATCTTAAGACTCTAGAAATATAAAACATAACCTAAGTCTACTTGGATTGATCTTGAGTCTTGACCTTGTGTTTGTTGAGTTACTCATGTCTTCAAGCTTGCTTATCAACCTTGTCTTATTCTTGTCTTCATCAAAACAATCATGTATGCATGCTTGCATTTCCATCTCCCCAACGTGATGATGCATGCTTGCATTCTCACTACAAACACACTTCAAAATTGATACAAGACTCCTTCCTTGGCCCTACAATCCCCACAATAGTTTGACATTCTACCTGCTTCTAATGGATACTCAACATCACTTCAAATGGTCTAGCCCCGACCACTTATCACTCCTAACCAAGACTCTTGTATCTGTGAAAATAACAACCTAATCGTGGCTAGAATTTCCCAACGCAATTCTCAACCAAGGTGATACTAAACACACCTAGAG
This sequence comes from Lupinus albus, assembly GCA_009771035.1. NCBI lineage: Eukaryota > Viridiplantae > Streptophyta > Magnoliopsida > Fabales > Fabaceae > Lupinus > Lupinus albus. The sequence goes on along the minus strand of CM020001.1, from coordinate 10,126,748 downwards.
AATTTCACCAAAATCGCCTACAAGATTCTTTAAGTTACTTGCACCTCAATGTGTGATTAAGCTAGGTTTTCCAAGATTGATATGAAAATTAATGCACAATAGATAACTCTTGAAACTAACATATCTCTCGTTATGAATCAAAGAAAAATTACTTTTCTCAAGCAAGAAATTCACTCAATTTTGTAAAATTAAGATTAAAAATGTATATGAGCCTATGAACAATCTTAAGAGCAATCTTGTGAGCACATGGAAAAAAACAGCTTTTATACAAAACTATTTTCTGTTGGGTTTAATCGATTAACCTGCAGCTTAATCAACCAACGATCCTAAGAAATCTAAGATTTCAGCTATTGTAACTCCATTTATTTGATTCATTAACACAAGTTGTAATCGACTGAACGTGTTGAAAAGCATTTCTTTGATGCATGATGAACCTTCTACATGATGTGTATATGCATGATTCATGATTTTAAAGATATAAGTGATAAACTCATTTTAATGCACTAAGATCAAGTTACTATATATAAATGCATATGCATGTCAATCATGCACGAATGTATGCAAGTCTAATTTTAAGTTGATTTGAGAGACTTTCGTTCAAGGTTCACCTAGCCTAGACTCTACCTAATCAATCATCTTAAGACTCTAGAAATATAAAAACTTAACCTAAGTTTTGACCTTGTTGTTTGTTGAGTTGCTCGAATCTTCAAGCTTACATATTATCATTGTCTTCATCTTGCATTCTCATTATTTTCTTCAAATCCTAAAATAAAACATACTCTACCAACAATTTTTTTTATTTCCACAGGACTACGTAAATCTTGATTCCATATTGCATACCAAGATACATAAGAGTAAAATGAACTTTTATAAGACATATAAATAAAAAAATCTATTTTTATCTCTTACAGTAATTAAATATAAAAAAATATTAATAAATATGTAAACAAGGCTAGTGTATAAGATAATTTATTTAATTGGTAGGGTGCCATCTTATTATGAACAAACATTTTGTTAATATTTTCCTTAGTTTGTAACTCTTGAATGGACATATCTAATTTAAGTATCAATGCATTATGAAATGGGCATCAAAATAAATTTTCACATTTTAATTGTAAAAACGTAATAGTGAATTCAAAAAATTATGAATAAAGTAGTGTGACACAAACACAATCTACACGATATTTACCCTTTGAACTTAACTATTCAGATTTGTTAATTGATTTTCCTGATGGGTCAGTTACATGATGAAAATCTGGCTTAACATTATTATTTTATCCCTGATTCAATTTATTCTATGATTGCTTCAGGATGTGCATTCTATTAAAAGTCTGCTTGCAATGGTTTATAGGATGTATTATCTATCATTTATTTGTATGATTAAAAATAATTAATAAATGATGAACCAAAGGTGTATGAAAATTTGAATAGGTGAGTAGTTATATTTTTCTTATATAGTAACAGGAAATTAGTGGGACAATTAAAATTTAAATCGGTGAGGCCGAAAAGAAACTAAATATGTAAAATCAGTGGAACTTGTGGCAAACAAAAGTTATATATCCAATGGGTCTGGGCTTCCACCTATTAGTTAAAATAAAATAAAATAAAAGCAATGTTATCTATCTTATCTGTTTGAACTTGCTTTTGTGTTCTTAGCAATGGCTCTGTCCTTCTCTCAATCCTCATCCCTCGTCGTGACTCGTTTGAACCTCAATCTTAACCCACCTTCTCTTCAATTTCACTCCCATCTTTCTCCCAAACCCTTCAAATTTCCATTTCCATCTTTCAGAATTCAATGCACAAGTTTCAATGACAAAACCCTCATTTCCCCTATTACTCCTAAATCTTCCAACCTTGGTCCCATTCATGCTACTGCCCAGCTTCCTGCACCTACTTCAGGTCTCTTTCTCTTTCTTGAATTACTATTACATTAATTAACCATGTCAAATTCAATTCAATGTTTTCGCTACCACATTATATTAATTATATAATCTGTTGTATTTTCCCAGGCTGAGAAAATTAAGAGTAATGTTATTATTTAGTTATAGTTATGTTGTGAATACCCAATTTCTTTCAATATAGCATGTGCGTTGTTTCTTGAAACTGCTTTTCTGCACTATTCTTTTCAATCCTTGCATAGCATAAGGAAAACTACTATAATATTTATTTTGGTCCATTTTATTGGTCCAGACAGTGTTTTAGATTGCGGTTGCGTTGGCGATTGCGGTTACTGCGATTGCGGTTATTGCGTCCAATGTGATGCGGATCTTGGCCGTTGCAATGTGAATTATTTTGTGTTTAAAACAATATTTTTGAATCCAATGTGGTCTGATGCGGTCCAAATGTGGTCCGATGTGGTTGTGTTGCAGCCTGATGCGGCCACATCATTGTGATTCGGAGTCACACCGCAATTGCAGTGTGGTGCGGTTGCGGCGGTCATCGCAACCGCAATATTCCGGCCACGTCAGGTAATGTGGTCCGCAATTTAAATCATTGTTTCCAGCATATATTATATCGTGTAAAAACATGTTCATTTCCATCGTTTTAAAAGATGAAAATTCGTATTTGGCTGTGAAATGGCATATAGACATGACTTTGTGGAGACTTTGAGTCTTGGGTTCCGGCGCCATACAAGGCATTCATGAGAAATTTAGGAAGTCACAATTGTATTATTTTAGTATGAGATTTATGTGTTACTTTAAATGTTGCACGCTGTGTAAATTTAGTCTCTCGTATACTTATATTGAATTGGAACAACATAAGATTTACTTAAACTTAATGATGCAGGACAAGAGAGCGCCAAATCATATGTCGAAGCTTATGCAATAGGACGAAATCTTCGTATGTCTGCTGACAAAGCTCGAAGAGTTGTTGATCAGATTCGTGGACGTTCATATGAGGAAACACTTATGATATTAGAATTCATGCCATATCGTGCCTGCGAATCCATTATTAAAATAGTGTTTTCAGCAGGAGCAAATGCTAGCAATAACTTGGGTTTAAGCAAAGGAAGTTTAGTCATTAGTAAAGCAGAGGTTAACGAAGGGAAAACAATGAAAAGGATGAGAGCTGGAGCTCGAGGCCGGGGTCATCCATTTAAAAAGCGCACGTGTCACGTAGCCATCACTGTAAAAGGTTTAGCAAGTGAGTCTGTCGTGGAAGCGAAGTCCGCTTAATCCTATTTGGAACATAGTGTGTGCCTTGTTACATTAATGTTAATTTCTGTCCTTTTATATTATGTTTTTTTCCTGTTAACATAATGTATGTCTATGTAAGAACTGTTTAGTGCTGAGAACATAAAGTTTTAGCATTGAATATTATAAAAAGTTTGGGGCATTTGTTCATTACTTACTGAGATCAAATATTGTTTTGATTGGTCATGTTTGATGGCTTTAATGCATAACAGTATGATTTATCCTATGCACAATGATATATAAATTGGGAAGGTATCAAGATAATATAAATGTTATAATTTAGCATTCAGTAATAATCATATATATGCTCATCTGCTAAGAAAGCTGACATCTGCATTTAGTAATCATATATAAGCTCATCTGCTAAGAAAGGTTGTTTTCTTGAACATGAACAACTGCACAAATGTACCCAACAATATAGGGGAAACTGCTATGAACTCCCAATCACCATCCTCCATCTTCAAAGGGCTTATGCTGCCTTTATTGGTCTGTTTGTTTGTTGCCTTCCTTGCCTACTTTCACTTGTTTGGTTGAGCCGTCTCCCACTGTGCATGACATGAACTGTATTGGCATTGTTTTCAGCATGGATGGTTTTTATGGTACAAATTATCAAACTAATAATTTGAGTGAAGGATCACCACCATTAAGGATAGGCTCTTGGCTCTCTCGGAACGTACCATAAAAGTTATAAGTTATGTTCCAAATCATTAAGGCACTGTGAAACAATTTACCAAGTAGTAACATATATAACACTAAACAACATAGTAACATATATAACACTACAATTCACACAAAATTGACAATTTAAGCAACAAAATTGGTTGAAGAATTTAAATAACAATACAACATCATTCCCTAATATTTATTTCTTTAATATGTATTTCAGTTCTAACGGTTCCTAAATATCTAAAACCATAAACCGAACTGAACATAAATGGTTCCTTAAAAAAAATAACCAAACCAAACCGCGAAACCAAGCCGAACTACATTTTACGGTTTGGTTCGGTTCGATTCCATCGTTTAAACCGAAATTGCTTACATCTCTAGTCATTCTTATTCTCTTGTCCAGTTTTGTCCCATTTCTCTCTAAGTAATGGTGTTAAAGTTTGGTATGAGCCATAAAAGTAGCTTTCTTGATTAACAAGAAATATGAGAAAGACATGAATGAAAAGCTTAAAGAAAGCTTAAAGAATGAAATGAAATGAATGAATTATTTGAATTAATTTATGAAAAAATGGATGACATACAAAGTAAGGGGTATGCCCCTTTATATAGTATATTGTCTAACCAACTATTTTAACAGCCCTCCGCAAGCTGGAATGTATCAAACATTCCAAGCTTGAAATGGTTTTTTTGAGCGAATCTTGTTGCTGGTGAGCGAATCTTGATCTCTCAGTCTTGATATATGAATATGAAGCAACCTCATCCAAAGCTTAACTATCTACTTTGATAGAAGCTAAACCAAACATAATGGATGAAAGAGAGAGAAAAATGGATCTTAATTTTGATCCTAATATGATGTTTCAATAAGAAAAATACACACTATAACAATGTTGTGTGTTTAATGAAAGAGATGGATAAAAAATAGAGTATAAAATTCTCTTTGAAACCACTTAGGGGGTGTATTATGATTCCACCCTGTTCCAAGAAAAAGGCCAATACGGAAGTTCTAGATAAACTTGGCCAACCCATGAAAGGCACCAGCTTAGAACAAAACCACAACAATTGGTGCAAGAACTTAATCAAGAATAACATGGCAAAAGGTGCAACATTTCCAACAAATCCATCACTTGAACTGTAATTACAAAGAACTGATGGTTAAGGTCTTGTCAAATAATTAACCACTACCATGACCTTCCTTCATTTTCTGGAACGTAGGTATTTTCCATTTCAATGGACCCAAACATAAAGTACATGAAAGCATGCTTTGCAATAAACTTTTCTTGCGGCTTCAACATTATCTGAACCACCTGAGCTTCACCCTCTAAAATTTGAAAAGTCATGATTGCACCTTCTGGACTCTAGACAACATGCATGAAGAAATAGAAGTTTCTTCTTCAACTTTCTTTGATTATGTGCAAAATTCATGCTTGAACAATATCATAGCAGAGAAGTAATGAAGCTTGAAGCATTGGAGTTGAAATGATTCTTTGGTGTTTCTTTGTTCTTCTTTAAGCCTTGGACTTAAGGAGAATTGTAGGAATAGTAGCAAGAGCGGAATAATAATTATCGCTCTGATACCATCTTAAAGTTTAGTATGAACCATAAAAGAGAGATTTCTTGATTAACAAGAAAGATGAGAAAGACATGAATGAAAAACTTAAAGAATAAAATGAAATGAATGAATTGATGAAAAAATGGATGACATACAAAGTAAGGAATATGCCCTTTTATATAATATATTGTCTAACTAACAATTAACCAACTATTTTAACAAATGGCATCTGATTTCGAATATGTACTGCCTTTGATAGTCACTTTGAGAACTATCAACTTTGGGGTCTTCAACTAAAACCTTTATGATACATTGAGAGAAAAACTGCCCCTACTAGGCTCTTCCACATTAAAATGGAAAGCATACATTATAGGATTGAGAAGCTGCAATACCTAATGAAACATGACATTAATTTTTTATAATAATGTCTTGAAATGGAAACTTACCTGACACTCTCTAATTTAACCTCACTCAGTCTATTGAATGTAGAGAACAATCACCTTGGCAATAAAATTCCAGAAGCTTTAGGCAGATTACACAACCTCTCTGTTCTAATATTGAGCAGAATCCAATTCAGTGGGCACATTCCTCAAATCATTTAAAACATTTCTACCCTCACACAGCTTGATTTGTCACCAATTAAAACATATTTTTCGACAAGTAACATCCACTACCACCATCATGTAGCTCAATGAGAGAAAAATATCAGTTTAAGGAACTAAGTAAGTGATTAAGGAGCCAAAATATCAGTTTTGCCAATAGCCTTAAAAAAAGATGGTTGGTAGGTCCTCTACTTATTTTGTTGGCAGTTTATGTTTATTTTTAAAAAATAAGCTGAAAATATAATTTATGCATGTTTGACAACTAAATGAAGTTTATAAACTCAACTTCTTTTCCTGAAAAAATAAGTTAAAAGTAAAAGCTCCAAAATCATGGGTTCATTTATTTTTTTAGCTTATTTTTTCTCAATTTTTTCTATTTCCCATTTTACCACAACATAAATTTATCTCTCTCCTCTTTTTTACTTTTCCACTAAATACCATAACTCTTCACATCATCACCACCAAATTCCATACCTCTCATTTTCCTCTATCTCTATCATCACCCAACCCGTAATTTCCCATAACATTTTCTTTTATCTATACACGAACAAAAAATTATGTATAAAATTTTGTTATATAATATTAAAATTTTGTTAATTATGTATAAAATCAATAAACCCGACAACTTTTTTCATAAAACTTAACATTTATGTATTATTTATTTTGTGAATTATGTAATAGTTTAGTAACATCCATTTATTTTGTGTGATATATTGTTTTTGATATTAATATTGGTTTTTATATTGTATTTTATTTTAATATGTTTTAGCCTTTGTTATCATGCAATATTAAAAATCATGGGTTGATTTATTTTTTTAGTTTATGTTTAACTATGTATGAGGTTATTTGTTTATGTTGATTTTATGTTGTTTTTTAATATTAATATTAGTTTTTATATTGTAATTTATTTTAATATATATTTTTAGCATTTGTTATGCAATATTACAATATTAAAGTAAAAATATATGATGATAAATATTTAAAAAAATGTATATTTAAAAAATAGTGTAAAAACAACCAAAATAATCATAACATAAACAAATAATCTCATACTCTTTTCTGTAATTTACTATGTAAAAAACAAGCTTTCTATCTTACCCAAACAAAACAGATTAGTTTATATTCAATTTTCAACTAAGATGCCCAAACATAAAGAGATTATAATCTTAATAGTTTATAATCTATCAGTTTATAATCTCACAGTTTATAAACTAAAACTAAAAAATTAATTCATATCAAACGCACGTTATATATATAAAGTTGTGAGATTGCAATCTTTTATTTTTTGCTACCTTAGTTGAAAACTGAATATAAATTAATCTGTTTTAGGTAGAAAGATTGTTTTTCTACATAGTAAATTACAGAAAATGGTATGATATTATTTGTTTATGTTATGAATATTTTGGTTGTTTTTTATACTATTTTTTAAATATAAATTTTTTAATACATATCATCATATATTTTTTCTATAAATTTTAATTTTTTTTAATATTGCATAATAAATGCTAAAAAATATATTAAATAGAAGTTTGGCTAAACTTGAATAATTATGGACTTTGGTGGTGATGGTGTGAAGAGTTGTGGAGTTTGGTGGAAGGGTAAAAAGGATGACGAAAATAAATGTATGATGGGATAAAATGAGAAGTAAAAAAATTGAAGAAAAAAATAAGCTAATTTGAGTTTCTAATTTCATCTTGTTGTCATACATAGTTTATATTTTAAACTTATTTTAAAAAAAAATAAGCATAATCTCACAAATTTAAACCTTACCAAACATGCACTAAGAAGTGTTTTTGCATCAGAACTTAAGTTTTAGAGGGCTTTTTTCACATTTATTTTTCAAGTCTAATTGATTTTTTGTCACGAGTTTTACCCTTTCAATAATATTAGTAGGTTATCGTTGCATTCGTACGGATGATAATATATTTTGCATGAATTTATTTAAACAATGTAAATTAATTTGTTAATAAAAAAGTTATTGATGATTGCCTAATGAAAGATTATATATATTTATTTGAATGATAAATGAGAGTTATGATCGAATAACATGCCATAGAACATGTTGTATTAAATAAAAAATAAATTACTACGAAGAAAAGTGTAGAATACACTTTAATATAACTTGTATAATATTTGTTAGAGATTTTGGAAAAAAAATTTATAAACCATATTTGTTATTGACCTTAGTGGTTGATCATCCTTATATCATTATCTTCAATACCTTCTAGCTTTGAACTCTTGAAATAGCTACATATAATTGACTATGATTGAACACTAATCTAGATAGATATAAGCTCGCACTTTGTAATGATTGTCTTTGAAATTTATTGATTGTCATAGCATACAAACAATTGTAGGGAATTGCCTTATGATAAGCTTGAATAGCCATAAAGATTGAGATGGGGACATTGACATGTGTGAAATATATATGATATGTCCAATGATTTTACCTCACATGATCTTTACTTCAAGTACATGGTTTGTCATTTTAGTGACTAACAGTCTTCTACCATTACATAATCATTTCGATTACTCATCTGAGTAACCGAATATTATACAATAGAAGAGAATGGTAATCGATTACTCTAGAGAGTAACCGATTACACGGTTCTGATTTTTGAAAAATGGATAGTTTTTAAACTGGTGTAACTGATTACTCACTTAGAGTAACCGTTTATACTGCGTGGTATTTAAGGAAAATCTCCAATTTTTCAAACTTCATCTTCCTCATTCAACCTTTTCAACGTGGTAACTCCCACAACTCGAAAAACCTTCATTTTCAACTGTTTTGATTGATTTATGAGCCAATACATATCACATTTTGTATTCTAAACACATTGCAACTATTATTTTCGTGTTTGGTGCTCTAAATAAAAAAAACCCCAAATCTCTCAAACCAAAAACCTAGAACTCTCTAACTTCAATCTTATGGCTTTACATCAAACACCAAAAAACAACCCACCAATACATATCAAAGGAAACAACCAACCTCTTCTGAGACTAATCCATTGTAAATAAAGGTCCAGAGAGAAAAGTTGTAAAATGAAGATCGAAAGATGGAAAGGAGAGGGGGTTGATCTACCATCCATTTCAAAGTGAGAAGCCACATGCTTCATTTACAAAGCACAACACAAAGACTTTGCCCCTTCACTTCACTTTGCTATCTGAAATTACTGTTTTAACCCTGTTTTTTCATTTCACATTCTTTATCTACAAACCCATTTTATAATATCAATGGGTAGAGAATCTGCAAGAGCCATCTCCTCATAACTTATTTTCCCTCCTAAAGTTTTCTATATTACTACTATGTACCTTCTCACACTACATCCTCATTTTTTATACATTTTATATTTTAACAATTTAAATGTTAATTAATGTTTAGTCCTTATGTTTTGTTTTGTGAAAAAATATCAACTATTGAACATTAGAGGAGATTGAAATCCATTTTCACATTCAGCCTATTTTCTTCATGTTTCTCATTTCCTTTCATTTATACCCCTACCCCTTCATTTATCCCCTACCTCTTCATTTCTCCATAATGTTACATTTCGTTCGCATGATTTACTTTGTTATCATCACAAAATATATGTTTTCCTCTTTATCTTCAAACAATATTTCGCTTCAACAATCTTTCCCTTCCAACTATCTTTTTTTTGTTTACTGTTTCATTGATTTATTTATTTTTTACTACTGTTCTTAGTGATTTCATTATTTTTTAGATTTGTTCTTCCGACCGTTCTCTCTGTTAGCGTCTGATAAGCAAGGGTATCATCCTAAAGGACGACCAAACCTTCAAAACATGTGGTATGTACTCAATCTCATTATATATATATATACATTCAGTTGCAATATTACATTTGTTTGTTTTTATTATTGATATATTTATTTCGTTCTTAACATTTTCTCTCTTCATATGTAGTTTGGTTCTCCTTCTAGCATATCTACACTTTAGTTTTATCTCTCTTAATCTCTTATTTTATTTATACACTTTTTTATACATAAAATCACTAATTTAATTTTTTGTTTTCCATGTTTCAGAAACACGTGAAATATATTCTACTCTGAAATAAGGCAAGAATCATGGTTATTTATTTACGGTTTTGTATTTTATTTTTCATTTGATGATTTTAAAAATATATTGTTTAAAATATATAGTGCTTATGTTACCACAGTCATTTGGGTCCATTGAGAATCGTAGAACCAATGGATTCAATGATATTCTCTCTTCTTTGGCATTTTGGTTATCTTCGACAAATTTTTGGATCGTTTTGTATAATATAATTAAAAATAACAATATGTCATAAATTCTAACTTTTCTTTTTCTTTTCTTTTTACATCTGCATGTACTAAAATAGTTATAAATTCAAACATTTCATTTTTACGTTTCATGTATATCAAATGTGTAGTCAAATGTTCATGAAGTATTTAGTTAACTAATTAAACAAATTTCTCCATTTTTATACATAAATGTAACAAAAATAAAGATATTTCGTTTTCAGATATAATTTCCTTATATTATTACAATTGCTCGTAATTCTTAACATAGGTGAATGAATATCACATTAGAGACAACCTTTATTTTGAAAAATTAAGGCCTAAATAGTGGTGAATAATGTGTAATATCAATTAATATATATTTTAGTGGTTGTAATCCAAAAAAGTAATGTCTACTTTATTTTGAAAAAAAATCTAAACATTTAATTACAACATTCTCATTTTAATTTCATTTATTACAATTGTTCATGCATTTAAATAGCGTTGATCACTCATCATTTATTACTATTACTTTTTAACGTTCATACATTTTAATTTCATTTATTACTACTTTAATTACTAATCAATTGCAAACTAATAATTAATAATTATTTTGAATAAATATTGTCGATCATTAGGATAGAAATAAAATTGATAAACATGTCTAAGGGAATAAAAATAGATATTGTCATTTAATGTGATACTTATTTGTGAGATCGGTGATGCTATTCAAGTTGACAAATAATGTATAGTAATCATTACATGCAAATAAGTATGTTTGTTTTATTTTAAAAAAATCTAAAAATTCAATTAAATTGTTCTCATTTTCATTTATTAATTGTACATACATTTCCATTACTATCTTTAAAAACATTTAGCAGTTTTAATCCTAAATAATTAAGGTCTCCATTATTTCGAAAAAGAATCAAACTAAGTAATTACAACTATCATATTTCAATTATCATTTACTACTAAAATTTCATTTACATATATATTAAAATATTATTTTCGAAGTTTTCATACTAAATGGTTAAACCCATATTTATTTGGAAAGAAATCTAAGTAATAATTACAATGTCCCATTTTGTATACTTTAAAAAAAAATACTAAATAATAAACCAATTATACAAGTAATAAAAATTATATCCTAGAAATAAAAGAAATTATAAACATGTTACATTAAGAAATAATAACAATAATATCATAAAATTAAACAAATTCTCCTTATGTACGTGTATATTAAGAATTAACAATATAAATTTTTATTGTATTTATTAGTTACCCAAATATATAGATTATAGAATATGAAAATCAATCAAAAAAGTACAAAAATATATGGGTAACATGTATGTTCTTAGCAGTGCGAATGTATGGATAACATGTGTGTTTTTAACCATGTGATTGTACTGATCACATGTGTTCTTAACAATACGAATGCACATGTAACTTGTGTGTTTAACCATGCAAATGCATGAATAACATGTGTGTTCTTAACCATATGAATGCACATGTAATGTGTGTTTTTAATCATACGACAAAAATATTATCTCATGCATTTGCACGGGTCGGTATTTTATGTTGTATGGTTAAAAACACACAACACATATTACATGTGTTCATATGGTTATTAAGAATACACAAGCTGTTTGTGCATTAAAATGATTAAAGCACACATATTGTATGTGGATTTGTAAACACATATTAGCCATATACTTTTGTAATTATTTGATTGATTTTCATACTCAATAGTCTATATATTTGGTTAACTAATAAATACAATAAAAAATTGTATTATTCATTCTTAATATAGACATGTACATATAGAAATTTTTTATATTTGTTAATATAACTTGTTGATATTTTCTTTTAATTCCACAATATTATTTCTTATTAGTTGTTAGTATAATTGGTTTATTATTTTATATTTTTTAAAAGGTATACAAAATGGAACATTATAATTAATTACTTAGATTTTTTTTCAAATTAAATACGAGTTTAATCATTTAGTATGACAAAATAAGTACCAACCCGATGAATGAAACCTCCCATTGTAAGTATGGGAGAGATGAAGAGGAAGGAGATAAGGTAGGGGTAGAAAAAATGAGTAAAGAATATGACAATGATCATATTTAAATGAGCAAAAAAATGATTATTTTTAACAATTAAAATTAAAATTTAGAAAGAGTTATTAATCATGATTGCCATTTGAATGCCATTTATTCCGTTTTTCTAAATTAAATAGTTGTTCCTCACAATTAATTTTAGGATTTGATTGATGATTGTGTTTTAGGTTGAATTTCTCTTTAATGTTTATACACATGATTGTCCTTGAATGCCTTTTATTTTGTTTTTTGTTTTATAAATTAAACATTTGTTCCCCACAATTAATTTTGGGATTTGAATGATGATTGCATTTTGGGATTAAATTTCTCTTTAATTTCTATTAGGCATGATTGCTCTTGAATGTCTTTTATTCCATTTCTTAAAAATTAAAAATTTGTCCACACAATTAATTTTGGGATTGATTGTAACACCCTAAATTTGAGTCTTTAAAATTATAGTATCAGTCATGGGATCCTCGCTTGAGCAAGAGATTCTCGCCTGGGCGAGAAAGACTCACCTGGGAGGGTGAAATCCTGGGCTATACTGGAGGATTCTCGCCTGAGCGAGAGTTGGTTCGCCTGGGCGAGAAATGGCATTTTGGGGCTGTTGAGACTATGAGATTCTCGCTTGAGCGAGATGATCATATCTGAGTTTTTAAAATGGGCGGGATTTTCTCGCTTGAGCGAGAATGAGCTCGCTTAAGCGAGAACCCGACGAGTTGCATTAAATGAGAAACCCCCAAACACATTTTAGGGTTAAGAAAATAAGAGAGGTGAGAGAAGAGAGTTTTTCCAATGGCAAGGTGCTTTGATACTCATCCAAGAGCTTGAGAAGAAGTAAAACTCTTGATTCTAACTCTCTTCTTCTCTTTGGAACTCTTTTTGGGTATGTTGGATCTCTTCTAAAAAATGAGAGAAACTATGGAAACTCACCCTTTTGAGTTATGGTTCATTTCTATGTTATTTTATCTTGTAAACTTTTGGTATAGAGTTAGTATTTCAAGAAAGGAGAGGGTTTGTGGGTTGAGTCATGAAAACCCCAAAACCCTAAAGAGAAAATGCGGTTAAAATGGAAAATGGGTAAAATGCTAGAGGTAGAAGATGAGTTTACTTTCTAATATCGAAAATATGATAGATATCTCGTATGGTTAAATAATGCAATATAAGTTGTTTATATGATATTTGGAATAAATGACTAACATTGTGTTATATGGTGGGATGAGGAAATATCCTAAAGTTGGAGGCGGTGTCGGTGGAACTTGAGGAGTTTCCCAGAACCCAAACCCAACACTCACCGAGGTAAGGATAAGTCTTTAACTTATGCACTGCGATAGAAAATTTGTGGATTTTCTAATGTGGACAATGAAGCGTAAATCACTTAGTTGTTATAAGCATATATGGGTATGTTTGTAACAACAAGGAGTGAATTTACCATTTATGTATTGGAGGAGTGCCAATGGAAATAATACTCGAAATAATGCAATGAAGCGTAAATCACTTAGTTGTTATAAGCATACATGGGTATGCTTGTAACAACGAGGAGTGAATTTACCGTTTATGTATTGGTGAAGTGCCAATGGAAATAAAACTCGGAGAAATGAAATAAATCGTAAATCACTTTGTAGTTATAAGCATATATGTATATGTTTGTAATGATATCGGGTGCATTTACTGTTTTTTTTGTATTGGTGGAGTGCCAATGAAAATAAAACTCGGATAATGTATTGGTGGAATGCTAATGAAAATAAAACTCGGAAAATGTATTGGTGGAGTGCCAATGAAAATAAAACTCGGAAAATGTATTGGTGGAGTGCCAATGGAAATAAAACTCGTTTTTAGCCGACCATTATTGGTTAGCGACTTTGGCTCAAATAATGTAGCAAGCTTTGGCTCAAGCAATGTAGCAAGCTTTGGCTCAAGTAATGTAGCAAGCTTTGGCTCAAACAATGTAGCAAGCTTTGGCTCAAGCAATGTAGCAAACTTTGGATCAAGTTATGTAGCATGGTTTTCAAAAGTATGAACGTTGAAATTGGCTTTTAAGTAAACTTGATTTTAAACCGTTTATTTAACCTTATTAAATGTGGATTAACTTACATTGATATTTGTTGAGTTAACGACTTACTCCTTTGTGTTTATTGGTGTATTGTCAATGTTAATCCCATTGTAGATAGGTGGAAGGAGTATGAGTGTTTTTTATTAGGAGCTTAGAGACTTTTATTTTGACGTCTCTTATCCATTCTTTTGTAACTTCATTGGTTGTATTGAACTAACATTTTTGTAATTATGAACATGATTGTTGTACATGGTATTAATCATGGAAACTAGTAACTCGGGATATAGGTAGGTATGGGTGTTTTGGAAACTCATAGCTAATTGTATGCGGTCGTTACTAAGTTACATTAATACGAATTATGTTTTTCTGCTATCTGATTTGGTATGTAAATTTTGGTTTATAGATTGGGTGTGAGGAAGGAAGTGAGATCTATTAAATAAGTTCATTCACTCGGTAATTATAATTTATCGTTAAATGCATGAAATTGGATTAAATAAGGAAAAAATTTCAAGGGTAGAATTTGGGTCCTTACATTGATCATATTTCCAATTTTAATTAAAAATATGTTTTTCAATTCAACATTTTTTAGTCAACTCCTACTAATTTGTTCAAATCACAAAATCAAAAGGAAGTGGTTTTCTAAGGAGTAACATATTTTAGAATTGATTTTATTATCATAAATGAATAAAATTAGCAGCATATCCCTATTAATAATATTTTTTTTCAGCCATGTTATTCTTCTACCCATGCTAATGTTTTAAGAAAAATAAGTTGACACTCATCAAATAAAATAAATACAGGTTTAATCATTTAGTACGACAACTTTGAAAATAATATTTTAATAGATAAAAATAATATTTTAGTAATAAATGACCATTGAAATAGGAATATTGTAATTATATAGTTCGATTTTTTTCAAAATAATGGAAGTCTTAATTATTTAGTATTAAAATCCTAAAATATTTTAAATATAATAATAGAAATGAATGAACAATATTAACAGATGGAAATGAGAACATTATAATTAATATTTTAGTTTTTTTAAATAAAGGAGACGTACTAATTTGCATGTAGTGATTACTATATATTATTTTTCAGCTTGAATAATATTATCGATCTCACCAATAAGCACCACATTAAATGACAATATTTCTATTCCCTTATATCACTTTTATTTCTTTCATAATGGTCGGCGATATTTATTCAAATTAATTATTAATTAGTAATTATTAGTTTGCAAATTATAACTATATAAAAAAATTATTGTCATTATTCACCTATGCAGTTTTTATTCCCTTATGAATTTTCTTTTATTGTCATTCTAATGAAGACAAAAACACATCAATAAAATATCATAAGTTGTGAATATGATTATCATGTCTAGACCTGTCAAAATGGGTCGGCCCGCCAAGGCCCGAAAAGGTATAGGGCTTGGGTACTAAAGTTTGAGTATTTTAGTTAAACCGGGCTTTTTAGCCCGGCCCGGCCGGGCTACAATAAATTCGGGTTCGGGCCGGGCTTACCCGTTCGGGTTCGGGCCATTGTCTACTCATTTTCTTCCCTCTCATTTGGCTTTTCTTACCTGTGCATTTTACATGATGTAATCGATTACAATATACTCGTAATCGATTACAACATATGAAAAGCATTAGTTTTTGCTGTTTTTTAAACAGTGTAATCGATTACACAATCCTGGTAATCGATTACACTGTTTAAAAAACAGCAAAAACTAATGCTTTTAATATGTTGTAATCGATTACAATATACTCGTAATCGATTACAACATATTAAAAGCATCAGTTTTTTGCATTGGTGTAAATAATAAAATAATTCGGGCCGGTCCGCCGCAGCCCGCTTTGGGCGGGTTTGGGCCTCATTTTTAGCACCATAAAATATAACCGGGCTTTTTAGCCCGACCCGTTTTAGCCCGAATCAAAAGCGGGCTAGCCCGAACCTGTCCGGGTAGCCCGTTTTGACAGGTATAATCATGTCAACAGTGAGAATATGATAATGAATATTAATATGTGAAAAATAAATTTAACATTAAAAGTTATGACAACGTAAAAGTAAATCAAAGTTGTGATTTTTATAAGATCTTAGTCAGATCTACACCTAAAGAATTGATTTTTATAACATTACAAAAAAATCACGACAATGAAGTTTCATTATAGACCATAGTTAGTAAATAAAAATATAAAAAAAATGATGAATACAAAGAAAAATATAAAGAAAAAAAAGATGAATATATTTACATTGAAGAAGATGATAAGTCAGATGTACACTTAATACTTGAATTTCAAATAGAAACCATAGTTAGAAAAATATAAAAAAAAATGATGGATACAAAGAAAAATATAAAGAAAAATATAAAGAAAAAGAAGATGAATATATTTACATTGAATAAGATGATAAGTCAGATGTACACTTAATACTTGAATTTCAAATAGAAACCATAGTTAGTAAAGAAAAATATTAAAAAAAATGATGAATACGAAGAAAAATATAAAGGAAAAATGATGAATATGTTTACCTTGAAGAAGATGATAAGTCAGATCTACACTTAATACATGAAGTTCAAATGGAGCTTATAGTTAGTAAAGAAAAATATATAAAAAAAATGTATGAATAGAAAGAAAAATATAAATGAAAATGATGAATATGTTTACCTTGAAGAAGCTGATAAGTCAAATATACACTTAATATGTAACACCCCGAATTTTAGTCTTTAAAAATTAGAGTATCAGTCCTGGAAGCCTCGCTTGATCGAGAGATTCTCGCCTGAGCGAGAAAGGATCACCTGGGAGGGTGAAATCCTGGGTTATACTGGAGGATTCTCGCCTGGGCGAGAAATGACAATTTTGGTTGTTTTTTTTAACAGTGTAATCGATTACACAATCCTGGTAATCGATTATAGGATGATAAATTAATCAGACCTGTGTGTTTTACATGATGTAATCGATTACACTGTCCTCGTAATCGATTACAACATATTAAAAGCATCAGATATGTGCATTTTTACATGATGTAATCGATTACACTACACTCGTAATCGATTACAACATATTAAAAGCATCAGATATGTTCATTTTTAACTGATGTAATCGATTACACCATATGGTAATCGATTACATTTATTCGCTGAGGGAGAATTGCTCACTGTGAGATTCTCGCTTGAGCGAGAATGGGCTCGCTTGAGCGAGAACCCGACGACTGCTCTTTAAAAATAGAAACCCCAAACACATTTTAGGGTTAGAACTTGAAGAGAAAAGAGAGAAGGGAGCTTTTGAAGAGCAAGGAGCCTTAGGACTCATCTTAGAGCTTGAGAAGAGGTAAACCTCTTGTTTCTAACTCTTCTTCTTCCTCTCTAACTTGTTTTGGGTAGGTTAGATCTATTTTCAAAATATGAGAAACCATGGAAACTCATCCTTTAGAGTTATGGTTCGTTTTAGGTTGTTTTTCTCTTGTAAACTCTTGATTTAGAGTTGGTATTTGATGAATGGAAAGGTTTTGTGGGTTGTTCATGAAAACCCCAAAAACCCCAAAATGAGAATATGAGTAAAGAGAGAAATAAATGAATATGTATGTTTTAGATGTTTGGAAACTCGTATTGAAGTAGTTTTGGAAACCTTGAAAATATGTAAATCTCTTGTATGTTTGATGAGGAAATACGAGTTATTTATGTGTTATTTTGAATAAATGACTGACATTGTTGTTATTGGTGGAAATGAGGAAAGATCCTAAGGTTGGAGGAAATCGCGGAGGATACTTTTAAAGTTACTCGGAACCGATCCCCAACACTCACCAAGGTAAGGGATAAGTGTCTCTAAATCATACTTGCTGATGTGAATGAGGTATGTGAAAAAGGTAATGACTCAAAATGATTTCAATCTAATTTGGGGGAGTCCCAATGGAAATAGGACTCAAAATGATTTCAATCTAATTTGGGGGAGTCCCAATGGAAATAAGACTCAAAATGATTTCAATCTAATTTGGGGGAGTCCCAATGGAAATAAGACTCAAAACGAATTCAATCTTATTTGGGGGAGTACCAATGGAAATAAGACTCAAAATGATTTCAATCTAATTTGGGGAAGTCCCAATGGAAATAAGACTCAAAATGATTTCAATCTAATTTGGGGGAGTCCCAATGGAAATAAGACTCAAAATGATTTCAATCTAATTTGGGGGAGTCCCAATGGAAATAAGACTCAAAATGATTTCAATCTAATTTGGGGGAGTCCCAATGGAAATAAGACTCAAAACGAATTCAATCTTATTTGGGGGAGTACCAATGGAAATAAGACTCGGAGTAATGAATGTCGTATGCATGCTATAGGATATATAGTATGGGATATATATTCTATAGGGTGAATATGAATGATGAGAAATGTGAATGTCACATGAATGTCGTATGCATGCTATAGGATATATAGTATGAGATATATATTCTATAGGGTGAATATGAGTGATAAAAAGAAAGATGTTGAGAAAGAAAGTAATATACATGTTATAAGATATATATTATGGGATATATATGTTATAGGGTGGATATGAATAACGAGACATAAGATGTTTCGAACGAACGTAATATGCATACTATAAAATATATATTATGGGATATATATACTATAGGATGAATATGAGTAAAGTGGAAATTAAAGGAAGATGATTTGAATGTTTACAATTCCGTATGTGCGTTTACGAATTATATTAAAGCTTATTTGTATTTGAATGTGGGTTATCATGTGATGTTAGTTTTGAACTAATGACTTACTCCATTTTTGTTTTATGTGTTGTTTATGATAACCCCATTGTAGGTAAATGAAGGATTTTGAGGATGAAACTTAATTAGGAAGCTTTTGGGTTTATTTATTCAATTGTCTTCATTGTTATTTGACATTGTAGTTGATTTGATAACATTGTGGGATGACTGTAAATCTGTTTAGATTAATATGGATATGTGTAGTTATGGGCTTTATAACTTTGGGAGACCCATAACTGGTCGTATGTGGTAAATGTTATTTGAATGAATTATGTTTTTCCGCAACATAAATTTGTATGATAATATAATAGGGTAAAGAGTATTTTTAAAGAAGTGATACTTGAGAGTTTTCTATGAAGGTGACGATTGTATGTAAGAAGGGATTAAAAATAAATGAAAAATTTTCAAGGGTAGAAAATCGGGTCGTTACATAATACATGAAGTTCAAATGAAAATCATAATGAGTAAAGAAAAATATAAAAAAATGATGAATACAAAGAAAAATATAAAGGAAAAATGATGATCTAAAAATTTGAACAAAGAAAAGAGAAAAGATAAAAGAGAGAATATGATATAGAGAGGAAAGATGAAGAAGAATAAAGAAAAACCTTCTTTTGAGAATAAATTCAAGTTTGTATTTTGAAATTGGGAGATAATGAAGTGTTAGAGAAATTAGGGATGATGAAGATTTTGGTGAGATGAAGGAAAATGAAGAGTTCGAAGTATTGGGGTTGAGAAAAGTCAGGTGAAGTTTGAAGAATTGCGGATGAGAGAAGTCAGATGAAATGAAATTAGGGTAATGAAGAGTTTGAGGATAATGAAAAGGTTGAAGAATTGTGGATGAAAGACACATGGATGAGCATAGATCAACGGTTAGGATGTGTGTGTGTTTAGGCGGGGGAAAAATGCATGGGGAGGTGACATGTGGATATGGAAAAGTGCATTGGAACATCTTTTTCTTATATAGTAATAGATAGGTAGAAAATCTGATCAACAATATTTTATTGTACTTATATCATATAATGACTAAAATGTCCCCAACTAACTAAAAGGAATACATAAAGACATATGTGTTTTTTAGTATAATAGTATATACATCGTCTTTTTTAATTTTAAAAGAGAAACATTATCATATAAAGACAAATTTGTCCTTGAAAAGTACCAAGTGTCAGTCAATGAAAAACATATTTTAGATATTACACCATCCCATTCGATTAATATATAGATATAAATGAATATCTTAACACATATGGTTGTGTCATTTTGCACATAGGACTATGTGATTTCAAACTTGGATTTACATCCCTCCATTCTCTTAGAAGCAAAGAGAGGTGGGAAGGTAATAAATATACTCAGCTCCACACTAATGCTCATTGTTTTACTATTAATATTAAAATATAAAACATGTTAAAGAACAAAATAGAAATAGTGATTCTCCGGGTTAGCTCATGTGACAAAAATAATGTCTTCAAATTTAGCTAGTTTATGATAGGATGAAATTTTTTTAAATCATAACTCGATTTCTAAGGCAACTTATTTCAAATTTAAATATCCTTGATAGTAATACTATTGTTCCTTTACATGGAGATGGTAGATCGAAGTGTGGATCTTCGCGCTTTATCCAAGCAAGAGTTTTCTTTGGAAAGAGATTTCGATGTTCATGACAATATGAGAAAAGATGTAGAGAGAAGATAGAGTGAGAGTATGAAAATGTAAGTGACCTTCCTTATTAGGGATTCTATCTATCTATAGAGGTTGAGGCACACATACTTCAACATAGGTGCTTTAATCATGATAGGCCACCATGCCCTCTCTTTGTCCAGAATGTCAGTGGGTGCTTTTATCACAGTGGGTCATCTTGTCATACATGTGTTCTGACTGACTCAATGTTTTTGCGAGGCGGGCCACCATGCCTTGCCTTGTGTTCAAATTGTTGTAGTAGTAGACTAGTCCTAATCTTGCTTTGTGACAAGGGGTGCCCACATTGTTCAAGCGACATGCTCAGTCCTATAGCAGAGTTTTGTGTTGTTCATGTGGTGTGACCATACATGTAGCATACTTTAATGACTTTACACGTGTTGATTGCATCATGTCTTATTAGTGTCCTCCTTTCCCATTCATTTGTCGACCATCTGAGCATGATCGACAGCTATATGGGCCAGATCTTATTTATTCGGTGATGGTTTTGAATCGTAGTAGTCAGTCAGTAGACCACATTTTATATCTTATAAAGTATATCACTCAATGTGTCATTTGATATAACTGATCATAAAAATATTTAAACTTCTAACTTAAATATTTTTTCAATCAATCACATCAAGTAATACATGGAGTAACATACTTTGTGAAACAACAAACATACTCGGATCAGTCACACCATGTGAAAAATATGTTTCTTGAATTTCTTTGGAGAGCTATTATGTAATTTCGAATATTATATTAAAAATCAATTATTTAATACTTAACATTCTCTTTTATCTTTTAGGAAAAATTAATAAATCAATATCAATATACTAGAAAGTACCCCCCCCCCCCCCCCCCCCAATAAAAAAATAGAACTGATCGAATCATTAATATACAGGTAAAAAACTAAAAATAGCCACTTATTGAACAAATGTTTTTTTTGTTTGATTTCTTCCGAAAGCTATTTCACATGCAATTTTGAATATAATATTAATTTTATTTATTTAAGACTAGTCTCTCATAGACTTAGTCTTTTTTTCTCAATTAGATCATCACATAGACCAAAATATTAAATGTTTAATTGTTAGGAGCGACATTCATTATAAGGATAATCATACACCCTAAAATTGATTAATATCATTCATTATGCTAAAAAAATTGTACAAATAATTAATTTAGATAATGAGAATGAAGAATGTATTTATAGATGACAAGTTTTTTCTATTGCAATTTCACATTCATATCTTTTTGGTGGTTTTATTACTAGGCATGTAAAAGAACCAATATTTTTTTTGTTTTAAAAGAAATGAAGTAAGACATAATTGTTACTTGAGAGATTTGGAACGTTGAAAGATTATTTTTTTCTGGGACAAAAAACTTGAGAAAAAAATGATCTGCCCTAAAGATTTATACAACATGAAAATATTATCCACAACTTATTTATTTTATATGATGAATTATGAATGATAAATAATATAATAAATGGTAAATGTGCATATCTTCTAGAAAATGAATATACTAATAATGAAAGAGATTATTATATTGTCAAATATTTTATGCGGGTAGTAGGTTACAGACATTTATAAAACTGAGTTGAAAAAAGAAAGTTACTCTGTCCCTTTTATGTCCACGTGTTCTCTTTTCTGCCTTGAGGGATAAGACTAGAGATCAAACCAAAGGGGCACTCTCTCCCTTTGGCCTCTAATTTCAAACAAAACCCTTCTTTTTCCTCTTCTTTTCACTCTCCAAATGCCTTCTTCCAACTTCTAACTCCAAATCCATTTTGCCTGGACTTTCCATTTAGTTTATTACAACTTCCTCCACTATCCAACAAATCAAAAGCTCAAACATTTTTATTATATTATGATTGAAACTCATCCACACTTCTCAATCTAAGTTACAAGCCTTTACCTTTTCTTCATCTCATTTACAAACACAAACCTAAGAAGATTCAGGATCAACCATGATGTCTGTTCATGGTCTCATCATCTCTCTCATTTTTGTGTCCATTTTAGCCAATAATGCTACCTTGGTCCATGTGAGTCTTCTCTCTCTCTCTCATACAAAAGCTAAATCTACCATTTTGAATTTGATTGACCAATTTTGGGTAGAGATCATGATAAGTGGCAAAAATATTCTTTTAAGGGTTTAAATTTTTTATTTTTAAATTAAACAATTTAAGTTCCATTCCCCCTTATTCCATTAACCCCATTCACTTTTTTTTCCTAGTAAATTTTGCTGTGAATTATTGTCATGTGGGTGGAACCATAAAATAAAAAAGATTGCATTTTTATATTATTAGGGGGCAAATGAGTCATTTGAAATGGTGCCCATGATGGATACTGGGAAGATGGGGAATATGATGATGATGATGAATGAGAGCAGAAGAAAGTTGGGAAGCTTCCAGATATGTGCTCTGTGTACATGCTGTGGTGGAGCAAGAGGGGTTTGTTTACCCTCTCCTTGTTGTTATGCCATCAATTGCAACATTCCTAATAGACCTTTTGGTTTTTGTTCATTCACCCCCAAGACATGTAATTGCTTAGGATGCCATGTCTAGTTCAATCTTCCTATTATAATTATAATATTATTAATTGAATTTTAAGGTTAGTTTTGATTAATTATGTTGCAACTTGCAAGTGTGAATGAGAAGTGAAGAATATTTGTTCTTATTTTATGTTATTATTATTTTAATACACTTAGCTGGGATATTGTCAGAATAGCAATATATGATATAATATTTAAAATATGAAATATTTAAAATATTGTCTCTTTAAGTAGCTGGGATGTTTGTGATTCATGATAATTTTTCACTTTTTGAATGAATTTAGTAATGAAGGTGCTCAGTGGATCTGTCATTTGGCTAAGACTAATATTTTACTTTACAGGTTATTCCCATTATGTTAAGACCTGTGGGGTTCTTTCTTTTTATTTCATTTGTTTATATTAATGATAAGCTGATCTTATGCACATTGCTTTACTATCAGTTTTTTTTTATTCAAATGGTGATTTCCTTGTCACTACTAATATCTTGTTGCTTCCACTACCCCTTTGTTCATCCTGCAATTTTCATGTTCTCTCACCCAAGCATTTGTTTTCTTTTTTGGGATAATGTTTTAACCAAGGTCGCCCTATGGGTAAGGAACTAATTCCTTCCGGGATGCGAGACTTTCTCTCCCAACAAGTGTCGTTCCCAAGAATTGAACCTTTGACCTTTTGATCTATCTGGGATCTAGCAGACTTTCCACCACTAGACCAACGTCTTATATTCATGGCATCATTGTCTAAGATTGGATTTGATTGTTACCCAATTAACAAAAAAAAAAAGCTTTTATCATGATAATAATCATAACAACCTATCACTAGTCTGAATTTGTACCTTTGCTACTTTTGTTAGATGCAACAAATGGAAACTTGTGACCATACTTGTAAGTTGTAACCAAAGTAAAATAGTGGCATTTAGCCCATGCTATAGAAAGGGTCTTAGTCATGCTTATTGATTTGGGTGGTCCCAGTATTGATAAGTGGGGCACTTCTTAGAGGTACACAACAAGGTGCAGATGGTTAGTTTTTCACTTTCCTTTGGATGGAGTTCAATAGAGTGATAGTTTTGGTGAAAAGCCATGTTGATGTGTTTTATTATTGGTAGAGAAGATAGATGTAATGATATTAATGCATATTGGTGTAGCCAACTGTATATTAAGGTGGTTGGTGGTTGTGTGGGAGAAGGGCAATTAAGCCCTTAT
This sequence comes from Lupinus albus, assembly GCA_009771035.1. Lineage (NCBI taxonomy): Eukaryota > Viridiplantae > Streptophyta > Magnoliopsida > Fabales > Fabaceae > Lupinus > Lupinus albus. Next base: position 10,102,137 of record CM020001.1, on the reverse strand, counting down.
CTACTTAGTAACTGCTGCATTTGTAAGTTTGGTTCACCATAACTGACAATGCATCAATTCATGATAAGATTTGATCCTAGCCTTCTTTTCTATTTTTTTCTGAGGTAATTATGATACTAATACTAGTAAATTAGCATTGCTGAAATTGCTTATGAAAGAAATGCTAAAACTGAAGATGATTATTTATAAGCATTGATTATGATGTTTTGTTGTTGGATCTGAATCTGGTGTTTTGAGAGCAGTGTTTACTGTTTGGTAATCTCTGACCTCATTTCAGTGTCAACCATGTGCTGTTCAGATCATCATTTTTTCCTCAACTGTTTTTACGAGCTAGCTTCGTTGTTCTTTCAAAATTGGCTGGTAAGACAGCATAGACATATATTAGCCTAAAGATTTATTTATATTCACTCAGTACATTATTTATTTATATTACTCATTTTGAAGAGTCAATGATGATTAAACATTAATAATATAGAGATAATATATAAAACTCACATTGTATATATTTTTCTCAAAAAATATTGATGATCATGATAAGATAGCATAATTTATATCCATATGTATATTCTTTGTTTTATACCAAATATATTTATTACAATTTAAAGAAGTCTTGCTTGTACACAATAGCCCACAATTCAATAGTATATTAATTAAACTATTGTTTGCGGTTAGATATATATATATGGCGAGAGAAATATATTTTAAAATTGGTTAGAAGTATTTGAAGTCATATCTTGATGAATCAAAGAAGTATCCAAAATATTTCAAAATATATATATTTATATATGTTAAAAAAATCAGGGATACTCATTGGTTACGTATATGGATGTATTGGGCATAATATATTGATATCCAAATGGATATGTCACCGGATACTTTCCCATTTTAAAGTATTGTTTCATAGGTAAGCCTAGTCAAAGAAAACCAATTATATTTTTTGGTACTACTAAGATATCCTCTCACTATATGAATATGGAATTAATCACTTTCGACGTGTGTGATTATCTCTCTCAGCAAGTATTGCTCCAAGAGTCGAACCATTGACCTTTTTGTATTAGGGATCTAATAGGGTCTTATAGCATTAGACCAATGTCTTGTTGATAAATCAATTACTTGATGTAGAGCTTCATACATAAAAAAGACATGACACTAATCAAGTATCTTGATTAGGGTTGGAAACGAGTCAAACTAGAGCTTACCTTAGTCCAATATGCTAAGAATTTGTTTGGCTCGAAATTCAATTCGAGTTCGAAAAAGCTATGTTTTCAACTCGATTGAATTTTGTGAACTATTCAATTTGACTCGTTTGGTCAAATTGATTTGATTCGTCAAGAGTTCGCGAACTGTTTAGTTCAACTCATTAGCTTGATTGGTTTAGTTTATCAATTCGAATAATAACTATTTATTTAATATGTATAAACTTTAAGATTTTCCATACATATGTATATATGTATATATGAGATGATTCAAGTAAGAAAAATTCTCATATAAAAAATGCGAGAACGGTGAATTTGGGCCTTACAATTCATTATAGATAGTTAGTATTAGATGTTAATTATTGGTTCATGATAGTCATGTGCGTGTATCTTTTAATCTTCAATGTTCAAATAAGATCCAATGGACCGTAATAAATGTTCTCATTTCTTGTAGTATACGTGAGTCGCTCGATATATATATATACGGCGACTCAAATGAGAACAAATCTCATATAAAAACTACGAGAACAATAAATATGAGTCTTACCAAGCTTAAAACACTTGCATATTTGGGGTTGTGCAGCTGAGGTGCGGCCTTATAGGCCACATGAAAGGAAATTGGACTCAAGAACAGTTAGCTGTTACTTTGTTGGCTATACTGAAAGTTCATGAAGCTATAAATTTTATGATCCTACAACAAGACTTTTCTTTGAGACAGGAAATGTGAGATTTCTTGAGGAAGTTGATTTTGGGAAGGAATAGAACATAATGAATGTTGTCTTTGAGGAAGAATCTGTCACTAATGGTGAACAAGTTCTTATGCCTATTACCATTCAAGGAACAACTTCGGTAGTAGAACAAAATGTTCAGAATATTGTTCCTCACAATATTCCAGAGCAAGACAACAATGAGGTTCTCGCTGAAGTACATTCAGAGCAAATTCAACAACCTCAAGAAGTAAAAGTGTCATTAAGGAGATCCACTAGAGAGATGAGAAATGCAATTTTAGATGATTATATTGTATTTCTTCAAGAACATGAGGATGACATCGAGTTAACAGAGGATGATTCATTGAACATTTGTCAAACCATGAAAGGTTCTAACTCTCAAAAGTGGATTGATGCCATGAAGAATGAGATAAAGTCTATGCATGACAATGACGTTTGGGATCTTGTCGATTTACCTGAAGGTGCGAAACCTATTGGTTGCAAATGGATATTTAAAACCAAGAGGGATTCAAAAGGTAATATTGACAGATATAAAGCGCGTCTAGTTGCTAAAGGCTATACTCAGAAAGAATGCATTGATTATAAAGAAACTTTCTCTCCATTATCTTCGAAGGATTCTTTTAGAATAATATTGGCACTAGTAGCTCATTTTAATTTAGAGCTACATCAGATGGATGTTAAGACTGCGTTTCTAAATGGTGACATTAAAGAAACAATATATAAGTTGCAACCAGAAAAATTTGAATCAATTGGCTCAAAATCTATGGTGTGCAAATTAAAGAAATTCATCTATGGCCTTAAACAAGCCTCTCGTCAGTGGAATCACAAGTTTCATCACGTTATTACCTCGTATGATTTTGAGGCAAATAAAGTTGAAGATTGTGTGTACCACAAGTTCAGTGGGAGTAAATTTATATTCCTGGTATTATATGTCGATGATATACTGCTTGCGAGCAGTGATATGAGACTATTGTATGAGACCAAGAGATTTCTAATAAAGAATTTCGAAATGAAAGATCTTGGGGAAGCTTATTTTGTATTAGGCATTCAGATACTAAGAGATCGCTCTCAATGTATCTTAAGGTTGTCACAAGAAAGCTATATTGATAAAGTCCTAGATAGATTTGGCATGAAAGATAATAAACTAGGAGATAACCCTATAGCTAAGGGGGACAAGTTTAGTCTCGAACAGTGCCCAAAAATGACCTTGAAAGATACGAGATGCAAAAGACTCCTTATGCATCGGCAGTAGGCAGTCTAATGTATGCTCAAGTTTGCACATGCCCCGACATAACATTTGTCGTGGGAGTTTTGGGAAGATATATGAGCAATCCTGGAATGCATCACTGGAATGCAGTCAAACGTGTTATGTGTTACTTGAAGAGAACAAATGAATACATGCTCACTTATCGGAGGTCTGAGAATTTATAGATCATTGGGTATTCGGACTCCGATTTTGCTGGATGTCAAGACAGTAGACGCTCCACCTCTGGATATATGTTTGTATTGGCTGGAGGTGCAATCTCTTGGAAGTCTGCTAAATAGACACTCATAGCTCCTTCAACCATGGTTGTGGAGTTTATGACTTGTTTTGAGACATCATACCATGGCATATGGTTGCGGAATTTTGTCACTGGCTTACGTGTGGTCGATGATATTGAAAGACCACTGAGGATTTATTGTGACAACAAGTCCGCAATTATTTACTCCAATAATAACAGAAGTTCTACAAAGTCAAAATTTATTGACATCAAGTTTCTAGTTGTTAAAGAAAGTATTCAAAATGGACAAATTTTCATAGAACATATAAGGACAAATTTTATGCTAGCTAATCCACTGACTAAGGGTCTGGTACCTAAAGTCTTCCACGGGCATGTTGCTCATATGGATGTTGTTCCTTAAGATACCTTAGTTCAGTGGGAGTCTATATGTTTTATGATTTACTTTAGTTGTTATACACATTTTTTATGCATAATAAAGTTGATGGTTTGTTGTTCCATTTTGAATGTGTTTATTGTAACTGTTGTGTTGCAATATTAAAGACTTTTGGATTGATCTCACTAAAGATTAAAGAAGGATCAGTTGGAAATAGACATGTTTGAGATCACATTGCATGAAATTTTCCATGCCACTCATCCATATTTGATCTATGTCATTAAGTATATTAATATGTTGAACATCGTGGTCGAGTCACGCTTATATGTGATGAACATTGCGATGGTTCCATAATTGTATATGAGATGGACCAGATTGTATTAAGGAGAAGTCTAAATATAAATAGCATATGGAAGCGCGCCTAAAGAATATGTGATATAATTGGTTCAAAAAAATATGAAGCCCGAGTGGGAGATTGTTATAAATTCATAATTTCTAATTAAGGTGGGCATCATATATTTATATAATTATATCGACTATTTATTTTCTAGGTTCAAAAAAATATGAAGCCCGAGTGGGAGATTGTTACTGACATACCTTGTGACTTCTAAAATAAACTGAAAATGGATATGGGCTTTATGAGTGGATACCCAGAGTAGTTAACTCATAGGGAATAATGGGAACTCTATTAAGTTAACACATCAGGAAGGTTATGTCCATAATACACCAAATCAAACATAGTTTTCATCTCTCCCCATCAGGGAGAAAACGAAGTTCCCAGGAGAAATCAATGATTTGGTTGAGGAAAATCATCATACCAAAACCTCTCTACGAAGACATACAAAGAAACAAATATGAGAACATGGATTCATGTATGACATTGATTGACTTGTATCATTGTTTTACATATTGTGTGAGAATCATAAGATTCAAGATTGTAGGATTGGTATTTCACCAATTAATAGAGAATTCTAACAGATACCAATTGGTACCTCTCTACAATTCAAAGTTTATTGTTTATGCAATTAATTTTACAAATACAAATTCGAAAGAAAATATATGTCAAGATGATCTCTACGCATTACAGAATCAGCTTCATATAAGCTAGTTTTCTGTGCACCATCCTCCAACAATCACTTATGAGTTATGTTCATCTTAGGCCTAACATGAGCAATAATAAGTAATGTTGCAATTATATTCATCTCGTGCACAATATGAGCAAACATCCCAACGATGATAATTAATCTTTAAAAAGTAGACCATGAGATTATTTCTTACATATTTTATTTGACATGTCTCTCATTAAATATTGCAAGCATGGATTCTGAAAAACAAAATAAATTTAAAATGTCACTAACCAAAATATATGTATTCTAGGAATTTGTATATAAGTGTGAGAGTTTTATAAATTGTTATATCCCGGTTCTAGACCACACATCATAATTGGACAGAGGCGACAAATATCAACCTATGCCTAAGCAAAATAAGCATGGCCCAGGCACTCCTACATCTCAATCAGACAGCCGAGCAGTCTAAGCCAACAGGTGTTGATCGGATAGAAACGAAAAAAATAGTAGGAGACCATTTCTAACACTCTATTGTTGCGCCGCCTGCATGACACAAATCGTGACATGCCACATATTACCTACGTCTTATTATACCTCTTAACAACTGACAAAATCGATCAATAATGTGACGACACATACTTATACGAGTTTAAGTCAACTATTCATAGAGTACGGATCTATCGAAGCCACCTAACATGGGAAAAGCAACATTCGCTAGTCTGGGACAGACTAGACAGGTCATTTGGTCGGCTAGACCGACAACATCTACAAAGGAATATTCTCCCAACTTCTCCATTAAAAATAGGGGTTCTCCCCCTTAAGGAAATTTACTTACTACTTACTTACTCTTTCACTATATCTCTTGATATTATTTTTGGATATTCCACATATTGACTTAATCGTCGGAGAACCTTTTCAGGTACCTTTCCCAGTGCGTTCAAGTAGTTCTCAAGCGATAATAGAAGATTCCTCATCATATTTCTACCGCATATGATAGCAACCTCCTTTATGTGATTATTTTTTTGTAGTGTATGAAAATGGGATGGATTATGAATGGGAATTGTGAATGATTTTGCGTATGAAATTGTGTATGGTTGTGTGTATGAATATGGGGATGAAGTGTATATGTTTATGATTTTTAGTGTAGGGATAAAAGAAGATGGTGAAGATTGAAAGGAGAATGGCGCCACAAGCAAAAATGTTTGATAAGCCTAGGTTGTCCGCCAAAAACAAGGATGTTTGATGGGAACTAAGTGAGGCGCCACACAAATGGTGATAAGCCTTTGATCGTCACAAGACAAGTCTTGATAAGTTCTAAGTTAGGAGAAAGCCTCAACTAAAAGGGAGGATTTCAACCCAATATATTATTCAACTTGTTTATTCATGAGTCAAAATGTCATACAAATAGTGTTGGGTTGGCCAAGGAGGCTCCCTTGAATGCACACGCCTGAATTGAGTTGCTAGCCTTAGGTTATCTCGGCCTAGCATGGGAATGTGACCAAATATTTGGTATTGGTTCATCTTATTCCCAATAAGGTAACATTTATTACATATTATTCCCATAAGGTAAAAATTCAACCTAATACTCCTAGTATGATAAGTTCCACACGATCATGCATGAGTTTAAAGTTAAATTCAAAAAATTTCCTCTCTTACGAAGGAAACAAATCACACCATATGCTTATTATGTAAAATGCCACTCAACATGCTCCCAATATGACAAGTAACCACACGGCCTTCATGAAGGCATTAAACCAAATGAATCATGTATCTCTAAAAAAGGTAATACTACTCATCATACTCCTAACAAGGCAAGTTACCACACGACCTTCATGAGAGAATTATGCCAAATTAATCATGCATCTTCACATAAAGGAAATACTACTTATCATGCTCTCAACTTGGCAAGTTACCAGGAGGCCTTCATGAGAGAATTATGCCAAATGAATTATATATCTTCTCAAAAAGACAATATTACTCAACATGGAAGGTCATCACAACATGTATTTGAATTTTGAATTCCCCCATCCTTTTGAATGCTTAGCATCCACAATTTATTGAGAGGAAAGGTCCATGTCTAATTCTTTAAATCTTTCACATATGACAATATGGTTACATGGCACATTGACAATAATGAAACTAAGCAAACGACGTTAAGGTCTTATTACAAAGCCTAAAACTTTAATTGTTTATTTTGTAATAATAAATAACAAAAAATTATATTACTAAGTCTACATGAGGGATAAATGTGGTCCCACTTATTAAATGCAACTTAAAAAGTCTTATGCTTTTCAAAAATTGTGGCCTCCACCAGGTGGTTCTCCTAGTTGGATGATACATTTGATGAGTTTGTTATCTTCATCGATAATGCGCCCCATATGTTGCTATCATACCCTCATTCTTGGAGAGAATTTGACCTAAAATTTAGATAAACATCTCCACCTGATTCCTACAAAGAGATTTTCATTCAACAAGAAAAAATTTATTGTTAGAAACCTTAGGACTTACACTCCAACATTTTGTTGTGAGAAATATTTTCTTTCTCTTTTCTTCTTTTTCAACATTCTCCTTTCTTTTCTCATCATTTATTTTTGTTTCTTTTCACTTTTTTTTGTATTTTTTTGTTTAGTTTCATTTCCCCTTTTTTCTATTTTTTTCTCAAGTTCTTTTGGTCTTCGCTCACTTGCTTTGGGGACAAGGGAGTTAGAACTAATTTGTTGCCTTTGTGCATGAAAATGATCTTATTAGAGAAACCATCATGATTGGTCCTCTTATCAACTTGTCACAGACTACCCAATAATAGTTGGCTGGCCTCCATGGTTGCCACATCGTAAAGTACATCATCTTCATACTTCCCTATTTAGAAAGGAACCTCCACCTACTTATACACCACCATCTCTCAAACTCACTTAGCCACTGAAGTTGGTAAAGGTTGGGATGCGTTTTAGTCACACGGTTTAGTTTAGAAACCAACCATGCACTAACTACATTAGTGCAAATACCACCATCAATGATTAAGGTACACATATGCCCCTCCCATTATCAAACACCTAGAGTGAAAAAGGTTTTCCCTTTGGCCCTCCTCATGTTCCTTCACTTGGCTTCCCAAAAGCCCTCTCACCATGAGTAGGTCGCCATCAGCTCTTTGTGGCAGTTTCCATTGGTTGTTTCCCCGACTCTTTGATGCACCCGCAGTCTCCTTGGTGCTAGATGCACTTTCATTGGTTGGAACTCCCTTCTTCTTTGGCTCATCCCTCCGACTTGTAGATGAGAACTTTGAGGAATACTTAGGCTTCTTCCTCTTCAGTTGATATTTCACCTTTACGGCCTTCTACACCATATCTTCTAGCTCTACATAGGGTTGTAGCTCTACCACATCTTGAATGTTCTGATTTAGCCTATGGAGGAATCATGACATAGTGGCTTCATGTTCTTCATGGAAATTTGACCTTAGCAATGATAATTCCATCTTCTTGTGGTATTCATCATTGGTTTTGTTACCTTGGGTCAACCTCTGAAGCTTGTAATGGATGTCCCTTTGGTAGGAACTTGGTACAAACCTTCTTCTCATTAGTACCTTCTATAAAGACCCAAATTATACCCTAAAATTTTTCGTTCATTTATTGTTGTTAAACATACAAATTCTAGTAACTATTTTCCCACTATTTATTCCCATGAATTACATCCTCAATATAATTAAGATTCAATTTCAATAATGACAAATTATTCTACCAAAGTATTTTGGGGGTTCATAACCCATAAACTTCACATTTTTAATTTCAAAAGGGGACTCCATCCCGCATACATGTCAATCATACATCAAGTCCCTAAAAACGGGAATACAAGTCAATTAGTTCAAGTAGTAGATACAAGTACGTGCATAATACAAAACAACACATTAGCAATCCTATTACAAGAATGGTCAAAAAACTAAACTACGGCATCGTCTGAGTTAGCTAGTCCTTAGCTTTACATGTACTCCGATTATCACAAATAAAACCAACAAGAAATACAAGGGAGTGAGACATCGAAATTAGGATAATCAGTATTTATAACTCAATATAGAATAATTATAATGCAAACATATATAAATCTACCATTACGTGAATCAACAGTCAAATCAAATAAACCATCATTCTACCATTCCTCAACCACATTTAATAACAGTTACTTCAATACCACGTAGGGCAAGTATATGCCATAAAGGCAGATCAATACCATGTAGGGCAAGTCTATGCCACAAAGGCGTATCAATACCACGTCGGGCAAGTCTATGCCACGAATGTAACACCCCAAATTTTAATCTTTAAAATTATAGTCTCAGTCCTGGAAGCCTCGCTTGATCGAGAGATTCTCGCCTGAGCGAGAAATGATCACCTGGGAGGGTGAAATCCTGGACTATACTGGAGAATTCTCGCCTGAGCGAGAGTTGTCTCGCCTACTGGCAATTTTGGGTTGTTGACACAGTGTAATCGATTACACACTGCTGGTAATCGATTACATGCTGATAAACTAATCAGACCTGTGCATCTGACACAGTGTAATCGATTACACACTCCTGGTAATCGATTACACACTCCTGGTAATCGATTACATCGTATTAAAAGCATCAGATATGTACATCTGACACAATGTAATCGATTACACCATGTTGGTAATCGATTACACCATGTTGGTAATTGATTACACCATATTGGTAATCGATTACATCGCGACGATGCCTATGTAATTTACAATGTGTAATCGATTACACACTTATGGTAATCGATTACATCGTATTAATGTAATCGATTACACCATGTTGGTAATCGATTACATAGCGACGATGCCTCTATAATTTACACAGTGTAATCGATTACACTATACTTGTAATCGATTACACTTATCGCAGTGTCTATAAAATAGAAACCCAAAACACATTTTAGGGTTAGAACTTCGAAGAAAAGAGAGAGAGGAGAGCTTTTCAAGAGCAAGGAGCCTTAGGACTCATCTTGGAGCTTGAGAAGAGGTAAACCTCTTGTTACTAACTCTTCTTCTTCCTCTCTAACTTGTTTTGGGTATGTTGGATTTATTTTCATAACATGAGAAACCATGGAAACACATCCGTTAGAGTTATGGTTCGTTTTATGTTGTTTTTATCTTGTAAACTCTTGGTTTAGAGATAGTATCTCAAGAATGGAAAGGGTTGTGGGTTGATTCATGAAAACCCCAAAAACCCCAAAAGTGAAAATGTGGTAAAAGGAGAGAATGAGTAAAATGTTAGAGGTAGAAGATGAGTTTACCCCCAAATATTGAAATATGAGATGTTATGCATGTTTTAGATGGTTGAATATTGATGATGAATATTTTGTATGATTAAATGATGCAATATAAGTTGTTTATGTGATATTTGGAATAAATGACTAACATTGTGTTATGTGGTGGGATGAAGAGAGATCCTAAGGTTGAAGGCGGTGTCGGTGGAACTCGAGAAGTTGCCAAAAACCAAACCCAACACTCATCGAGGTAAGGATAAGTCTTTAATTGAGCATTTGGAATCGAAAATGTGAGTTTTCTGATTATGCAATGATTGATACGTAAAGTACGCATTTGATATAAACATACATGGGTGTGTTTACATTAAAGTAGGCGTAGATTTACGGAAAGGAAAGTATGTGGTACTTTCTAGTTATGCGATGATTGAGTGTAAATCACGTATTTAGTATAAACATATATGGGTGTGTTTATACTAATGTGGGCGTGGATTTACCGGAAATGATTTATGGTGAAACGAATGAAAAAGAAGTACATTTTTAGCCGACCATGAATGGTTAGCGACTCTGGCTTGAGTATAGAAGCATACACTCTGGCTTGAGTATAGAAGCATACACTCTGGCTTGAGTATAGAAGCATACACTCTGGCTTGAGTATAGAAGCATGAAAATGATTTATGAGGAGATCGATGAAAGGAAAATATGTTTTAGCCGACCAGGAATGGTTAGCGACTCTGGCTTGAGTATAGAAGCGTAAACTCTGGCTTGAGTATATAAGCGTGATTTGTTTTAAGAGAAACGAGATTCTGCTTTTAGCTAACCCTGAGGGGTGTAGCGACTTTGGCTCAAGTTATGCAGCAAGACAAAATGAATTTCGAAAATGGTTTACTAACCTTTTTTCTAATGTGGATTATCTTATAATGACGTTTATTGAATTAACGACTTACTCCTTTGTGTGTTTTGTACTTTTGTCATTGATAATCCCATTGCAGGTAAATAGACGAATGGAGTATGCTAGTTCGGGAGCTTTAGGAGCTTTAGACGTTGGATTCACTATTTGCATTTTTGTACTTTAAATGACTACTTGTGGATTTGAATGATTGTAACCATGGCTGACATTTATTTGGGTATTCGTAACCATGAGTATTGTTATATTTGGAGTATTATAACTTTTGGGCTCTTAGTACCCAATGGGGATAATAATGAATGAATTATGTTTTTCCGCAATTTAAATTATATGATAATATAATAGGTGTAAAGAGTATTTTTAAGGAATGATTCTTGAAGGTTTTAAGTAAGATGATGAATGTATGTAAGAGGGAATTAAAATGAATGAAAAAAATTTAAAGGGTAGAAATCGGGTTGTTACAACGAAGGCGTATCAATACCACGTCGGGCAATTCTATGCCACAAAGGCAAATCAATACCACTTTCATTCAATGATACTCATAACTCTATTCTCATAATAACAAACTCAATAAGCTTACCTTTCACATTATATCATTAATAATGGAAATGTTTTTCCCTTACCTTGGTGTGCGTTGGCGTTTGGTGACTTGTTAGTCTCTACTCCACTTCCTCCAACCTTAGGGTCTTTCCCCCATTCACACCACACACAAAAACATAATAAATAATATATTCATAACATCACATATTAACTCATATTACATATTTCAACCATAAAATAACTCATATTCCGATGATTCTCAAAACCATCATTATTAAAGACTTCAAGCATGTAAATCATAAACATTTAACCCCTCATTCCACATCACAAATCATAAACTACAGCCCAACTCAACATTTCATCCCTTTCTTCACCATTTCGTTTCTAGATTTTGGGGTTTCCTAAAATCAACATTTTTTTAAACATCATTTCCAAATACAAACCCTACACTATGAGTTTTCAAGAAAAAGGTTAAATAAAACAAACCACGACTCAAAAGAGAGGGTTATGTTGTTTTCCAACTCAAAGAGAAGAGACCCAAATACCCACAATGAGTTTCTAAAAGAGAGTGAGTGTTAAAATCAAGAGGTTTACCTCTTCTCTAGTTTCTCTAGCTTCTCTTAGCCTTGACACGAGCTCTTGCCAAGAAAATCGCTTTCTCTTCTCTTTTCTCTAAAAAACCTACCCCGTTTTCGTGTTTGGGGTTCTATTTTAGGGTTCACAATTAGAATACGTCGCCCAGGCGAGAAATCCCCGCCTTTTAAAGTTTCAAGCTTTGACGCTCTCGCTCAAGAAAGGGATTCTCACTCAAAAGAGAATTCGACACCCTCCATGCTTCTCTCCCTCGCCCAGGCGAGAATCTCTCAACCTCTACAATTCCCTCTCGCCCAAGCGAGCCATCTCTCGCTCAAGCGAGAGTCCCAGAGAAAATCCTGGGAGAAATGCTGACACTCTCGCTTGGGCGAGGCTCCTCTCGCGCAAGCGAGAATCCTACAGTATACCCCAGATTTTCTACTATTACAATTCTTTTAGGAAAATAAAACTTAGGGTGTTACACCTTCATTTCCTCTCAAGTATCCATCGGTTCAGCCCCACACCTCCTCATATCCTTCTAGTATTGGCCCCACCACACCGTGACATACTCCTTGAATTCCAAGGCTTCCACCTTGACATTCTTCTCTTCACTATAAGTGTGGTAGTCACACACCTGCTCTATTTTGAGTTTCCACTCTAAGTAGGCCTTGGGTTTGTTCAACCTCAAAAAGGTTGGAAATTTGACCTTTAAGTGTGGTGCATGAAGACTATAAATGTGAATGGTTGTGTATGAATATGGGAATGGAGTGTATTCGATTATGATTTTTAGTATTGGGCTAAAAGAAGATGGTGAAGATTGAAAAGGGAATGGCACCACAAGCAAACATGCTTGATAAGTCTAAGTTGTTCGCCACACACAAGGATGTTTGATGAGAACTAAGTGAGGCGTCATACCAATGGTAATAAGCATTTGAACGCCACAAGACAAGTCTTGATAAATTCTAAATTAAGAGTAAGACTCAACTAAAAGGGTAGATTTCAATCCAAAATATTATTCAACTTGTTTATTCATGAGTCAAAATCTCAAACACATAGTGTTGGGCTGGCCAAGGAGGCTCCCTTGAATGCACACGCCTAGATTAAATTGCTAGCCTTAGGTTGGCTCGACCAAGCATGGTAATGTGGCCAAGTATTTGGTCTTGGTTCATCTTATTCCCAATAAGGTAACATTTATTACATTTTATTTCTATAAGGTAAAAATTCAACGTAATACTCCTAGTATGGGAAGTTCCACACGACCAGTGGAATTCAAAAAGTTCCTCTCTCAAGAAGGAAACAAATCACACCATATGCTTATTATGGAAAATACCAGTCAACATGTTCCCAATATGGAAAGTAACCACATGGCCTTCATGGAGGAGTTAAGCCAAATGAATCATGTATCTTCTAAAAAAGGCAATACTACACATCATGCTTCCAACAAAGCAAGTTAGCATACCACCTTAATGAGAGAATTATGCCAAATGAATCATGCATCTTCTCAAAAAGGAAATACTACTCATCATGCTCTCAACATGTAAGTTACAACACGGCCTTCATGAGAGAATCATGCCAAATGAATCATGCGTCTTCTCAAAAAGGCAATACTACTCAAAGTGGAAGGTTATCACACCATGTATTTGAATTTTGAATTCTCTACTCCTTTCGCATGCTTAGCCTCCACGGTTTGTTAAGATGATGGGTCCATGTCGAATTTCCTTGAATCTTTCACATAAGGCAATAAACTTTAATTATTACAAAGTTAAAAACTTTAATTATGATTTGTAATAATAAATACAAAAATTCCTAAGTCTACATGTGGAATAAATGTGGTCTCACTTATTAAATAATTAAAGTTATATGAGAGTAAGCAAATTGCAGTCAGATGAGCCACGTTCAGCCACGACCTCCCTTGTAGCTCGTTTCAGCTCAACCACATTCTACTTAAACTCCTCCGAACTCGGCAAATCCGTATGGAACACTCCTGTCAGGGTTAGTGAGAGTAGAGAAATTGTTGAGTTTATTTTAGAAATAGTAGTACATGGTAAAGGGAGCACAAGGTTGAATCCAAAGACAAGCACATCAGATGTTGAACTGTGCAGCTACATCTTCTATCCATGGTATAAAGAGAGTTGCTAATGCGAGCTAGTTTCTTGGAACCACCAAGGAAGTTGTTTTTTATGTTAGAGAAGAATAGCACTTGGATTCCATCGGTTGTGATGAAGGTAGGTAAGGTGGTGGTGTCGCCACCATGATGGTGGACTTGAAGACACGGTGGTAAATTAATTCGGTGGTGACGAGTGTGGCATGAAGGCCTTTACTGAGGAGGTTTTTTCCTAGCATGAGTAAGGGGTTAATGTGGCCTTGGACTGAAAAGGCCACCAGTATAACACAAACCTCTTCTTTATTTTTATCCTCAAAAGAAGTCATGATTTCACAAATGTCATACACACTATGGGAGATGAATATTAGATTAGGAAAAATATAATGAGTAGAACTAAAGTGGAAGGCATGTGAGTTTTTAAAAGTGATAAAATAATCCAAACCTTTAATTTTAGGGTTAGGTGACGATTCACTTACTCCAAAAATAAATTTTGAGTAAGTTTTTTAAACTTATTCCACATTTTAGCCATTAATTCTAGGGAAATTCAATGGTTTAGATAAAAACTTACTCTTGGAGTCAATGAGTTCCTCCTCTTAATTTTAATCAAAAAGTTAAGAATCAATTTTCACTCTCTGCCCCACAACATTTTGTCTTTTTCACAAGATTGCATATCTTAATATATATATATATATATATAAATATAAGGGATCCATTGACTTAGAGAGTAAGTTTTAGCCATCAATTCTAGGGAAATCTAATGGTTTAAATTAGTTGATAGATCTAAATCATTGTATTTCCCTAGAATTGATGACTAAGATGTGAAATAAGTTTAAAAAACTTACTCTTGAAGTAAGTGGATCCCCACCTATATATATATATATAAGATGTATCTAGTGAGAAAAACAAAGTTATATGAGAGTGAGAGAAATAATTTTTCAGCCCTTAGATTAAAATTAACGTCTAAGATTAGAAGTTCATTTTAAAGCTTGATCTCTAATGTTCTAATTCAAACATTACAGCAAACACATTGTTGACAATATTAAGAAACCTGATTTTGTTCTGTTTGATGCAAGTAGTGTAAAAACCCAAATTTTACCCTTGAAATTTTTTCATTTATTATAATCTTTTCATGCATACATTCCTCATTTTACTTTAATCACTCATTAACCATTCCGTAAAACCACCTTTTTAACCTGTTATATTATCATACATTTCATATTACAGAAAAACATAATTCATTCAATTTATCCTTAGTAACTACTGCATACAACTAGTTTTGGGTTTCCAAGAATCATAATGCCCATAACTACACTTCTCCAGTGTTACCATAATCAAAAATTAAATTCATCCCAAAATATTGTTTAGTCAACTATAATACCAAAGTATAGATAAAGAAATCCAAGTTAGGAAACGCATAAAATTCCTAAGTGAGTCTTCTCCTCAAAATCTTTCATTTACCTACAATTGGATTATCATAGACAACTCTCACTCAGGCGAGACCACTCTCGCTCAAGCCAGACAATTCTCGCTCAAGCGAGAATCCTTCAGTATAGCTCAGGATTTCACCCTCCCAGGTGAGCCTCTCTCGCCTAGGCGACAATTCTCTCGCTCAAGCGAGACTCCCGGGACTAATACTATAATTTAATGACTTCAAAATCTAGGGTGTCACAATCCTCCCCCTCTTATAGGAATTTTCGTCCCCGAAAATTTTATTAGACTACTCTCGGAAAATAATATCATCGCCTAGACCATAGGCATAAGATATACTCAACCAAATTCATACTCGATCATCTAATCCATTAAGATTACTTAAACGACCACCAAGGGCACACACCACTAAACCGTGATATCACAAGGCCTATTTATGGTCAATCTCCTCAAGGTCCAAATACTAAGATCCCAATATCGAAAAACTCGAACAACTAAGAGAACGAAACTGTAACCAGACTAAAGATTTCCCAGTATTCATCAAGGACCATAGGTCTCTCTGACCTATCCAACTAACAATCCTTACATACATTCAGAATTCCCAATAACACTTCCGAAACCAAGGGGATGGGGAATTCCTTACCCCTCATCTACCACAATGCATCATTTAACATCCATCTTGTACTAGCTAGTTTCACCTCCACTCAAGGAAAAAGCATAAATTCGTTCCACACATTAAACAAAACTACTATTTGCCCAAAATTTATCTTAGCATTCCCAACAATACATGCACTACCACATAAAAACAAGGTAGTCACTCAACAAAAGCATCTAAACAACTAAGACTTTTAGAGTCGCTTCCCGTGTACACAACCAACTATCCAGTAATTTTCCAATTACATCCAACCTTTCCACCACCATACAATACAGTAGAGGGGAATTACCAATCCCTAGCCTCAATTGGACACACGAAACCATTGATTCACCCAAAACTAGGTACTCTGTTACCAATCGACAAGTGCAAAAATACAAACACTCAATCCCATAACATACGTTAGAAGTGGATACCTCAATTACCCTAGTAATTATAAATTTAGTACTCCACTTGCAGCACGTCTAGAAATACATGGTCATAAGCGTATTACCAATTTTTTTAACAACCTCATATTTATCAAGAGACGGTTTCTAAAATTTCGGGATTCTCCAACATGATACTAAATCAATGTTTAGTCACAAGCTAAGTTTCACCCAAGAATGATTTTCAAAAATGGTTTGAACACACGATTCATGGAAACCATGTCGTGAAAACAGAGTTTACGTAATCATTTCAACATAACTCATAACCCTTCCTCTCATGCGGTTACACCACAATCATGCATAGCAATTACTGACGCATATGAAACGGAAACAACTTTTGTCGGTACAACATTCAAAGTAGATAATCGGTGTACACCACCACTATATCGTGCATTGCCAATGTTCTACTGCAAAAGGACCGATCATCATAGACCAAAAGTTTCACGTTTATTCAAATGCATTCATCACATTGACGGGGTAAGTAACTGAACTAGCCTCCTTCCTTACCTGGCGATATAAGTTTTACCCCTTAGCATACATATATAGATCAATGCAAATTAGATCTTAATTCCTCACTGAGATACTCAACAAGAATATTTCACATCAACAATTATCACATAGTTAAGCATAACACGATTTGCTGACCGCCAGTCCATCACTAAGATTAAATCCAGCTGGGACATCATTAAGCGTATCAGAACTATGGTAAAGGTTCTACCATTTACCCCAACCGTACACTGAGACACCAATATCGATACCCACCACCAGTACACTGAGTAGGGTGGATATGACCAAGTCGAAAACAACGACTCTAGGTACAATCTCAGTCGGTTCACACATTCAACAATTACGAGGAGTGTGTTGCTCCCGAATAAAACAATACTATAAGAGGAATACATGCCAACATGCAATTACCTTTAACCGGATCATCAACACCATGCCCATAACTACACTTCTCCAATGTTACCATAATTAGAAATTACATTCATCCCAAAATATTGTTTAGTCAACTATAGTACCAAAGTATAGATAAAGAAATTCAAGTTAGGAAACGCATAAAATTCCTAAGTGATCCTTCTCCTCAAAATCTTTTGTTTACCTACAATGGGATTATCATAAACAACACATAAATTTTTTAAATTAAAACAAATAAGAATGCACATTGAGTGATTAGTGAGATTTATTATGGTATTTGAGAGGAAACAGGTGGGAAGTGGGTTGCAGCAGATTGAAGATACAATCACTCACAAGGGTACCACCAAATTTAGAGATGGTAAATCGATATGCACATGTAATGGAGAGGATGGATTGAAACACACTTGCATAGAGATGAGAGATGGATGGATAGAAGGAAAAAAGATGTGAAAATGAGTTTCCAATCTTAGCCCTTAATTTTAATTTCAAACTGAGGATTATTCTTCTTACTCTCGTATAATTTTGTCTTTCTCACTAAATATGTCTCTGTATATATATATATAATCTTCATTTTACATCACCTGAAGTAAAACAAAAGGCATGACCCACTAGAGTCATTTGCACAACACATTTCTACAATGAATAATAAACACGTAACATATATAAAAACAAAATCTCATTCATTTAAATCACTTTTCCAAGTTTCCTCTGATATAAGTTTTGCACACTGCATATTTGTCCAAATAACCACATAGAACAGCTTAATTACTTCCACGACTAACAGACTGTGAATACATTACAACCTCCTGTTTTTTCAGAAATTCAAACACTTGCAAGTTGAGTAGAAATGACTAATTTGTAGAAAAATGAAGTTTCAGGAAATCTGGCTTTTTATAATTTGGGTAAGAAATCATTCTTCCAACTCTCTTATGATGTCTTCAATCGGCCAAATATGCATCTTAATTGCCATATAAGTTAATTTAGACGAAGTTCTTACGGAACATACAAGAAGGGTAAACATGGGAAATGTTATATAAAAAATATATAATTAACATTTATTGTTAGATTACGAAATTAAAACTAACTAAGTATTCTAGCCGTTTCTATAATCCAAAATAAAAGTTTTTTCTCACTTCACTTTCATTTCATTTCGTAGATAACAAAGTAGAAGAAAGAAAATTACTCTGATGGCTAATGAGTTTGGTTTGATAAACAAAACAAGCATTAAATAAACACAATAAAAAACGAGTTTAAATGTATAGTCCGTGCCACAATAACCCATTTTAGTTGTTGAATTTGATGTTTTCTCGGTTACCCTTTTACTGTTTTTATCCAATTCCATGTTTAGATGTGTTTTTATTTTTCTAGGGTTTGTAGAGTATGCCCAAACTTGGTTGATATAAGACACAATCTGGGTTTGTTTGTTTTTTGCTTTATCTATTTTCAAGTCACTGTGACCCATTCTTTATTTTTATAGTTGGGATTTGATTTTTATTTTTGAATTTTGGAGGTTTTTTGGGTGAATTTTCTTTGTGGAGTGGGTATTTTGTGAAATCTAGTGAAGGGTCATTTTGGTTATTTGTATCAAGGAATTCATGTTTACTAGTTTATGTGCTATGATTGATGCAATGAGGCTTCTAGAACTTTGTTTTTTTTTTACTGTGGCTGTTGTAGATTAAATGGTTGGAAAATGAATAAAAAATGTTGATTTTCATGTAGCTCATAATGCTGAGCTTTTTATACTATGCTTAAGTGTCTTCTTTATGCATACTAGTTTATGATTAAATTTGTTGAACAAGAGCTTCTAAGATGATGCTTGATGGGAACTAGAGGGCTAGAGATTTAAATTGCGGACAATATGACCAGATGTGACCGTAATATTGTGGTTGCGGTGACCGTTGCAACCACATCACTCCGCCATTACAGTGTGATTCCGAATTACAATGATGTGACCGCATCAGGTCGCAACGCAACTGCAGCAGACCACATTTGAACTGCACCAGACCGCATCAGATTCAAAAATATTGTTTTAATCACAAAATAGTTCACACCGCAACAGCCGTGGTAAAGTTGGAGAACATGTTCAATAGACTCCTCAGCCTCACCACAAAAAGGAGAGATATTATGATTATACAAATTAACAGTCATCTGTAACTTAGATTTGAGATTTTGCAAACAACATTGAGTATGTAATGTACAAATCAGAATGTCGTTTAAAGCTATTATGTACAGAATTCATAATCTATTCTTTTGGTGAAATTAAGTAATAACTTCACTAGCTTTTGCTTTAGTTTCATTTATGTGATTGTTTTGCAGCTTATTTCGTCAAATTAATTTCACTTGCAAAGGAAAAAAACATGTATGGATAACAATTGAAATTATTGAAATAATGAGTCATATGAGTCTAAATTCGTTCAATTTAATACTAGCATGATGCTCAAAATTCTGTACCATTTTAAATGTATGCTCTACCTTTGTAACTTAAGAAAAAGTTTGAATGAAACATGAAGTGTTTATGCAACACTAACCTGTCTTATCACCATGACATAGAACATTTTAATCACTATAGGACACCTGAAAAGCCAAGCAGTCTATATGCCTTTATTATGGGTTGGCTTTAGCTATAGAATCCTAACTGACAGTCCTATAATCAAATTGGCAATCATGTTTATTAGAATGGTGAAGCATTGCACAGAAGAGGTTTCCACATCAGCAGCTGAGCCCAATTAACTCAACACACTTCTTGTAGCAGAAATCTCAGGATGTCCTGCTTCAAGAGTTTATCCTGCTCCTGCTTCAACAACATGTTCTTTAGCACTTAGAACACATGTTCATGGTAGTAGCATGTTTTAGATTGCGGTTGTGGACGCGATTGCGGTAACGGTTGCGATTACTGCGTTTGCGGTTATTGGGATGCGGATTGTGGCCTTTGCGGTGTGAATTATTTTGTGATTAACACAATCTTTTTGAATCCGATGCGGTCTGATGCGGCCTAATGTGGTCCAAATATGGTTGCGTTGTGACCGCATCATTGTGATTCGGAGTCACACCACAATTGTGGTGTGATGCGGTTGCAGAGGTCACCACAACCGCAATATTCGGTCCATTAAGTGATGCGGTCCGCAATTTAAATCACTCGTTTAAACTTGACATTTACCTTTTATGAGACCCTTCTTCTTACAATTACTACAGGTAGAGGACTCTTTCTTGAGCAATTCCAAGCTACATTTCATAAGCAAAGTTTGTGGGCGCCCTTCAGTTGCCAAAATTGGAGGATCACGAAATGTTATAGCATTATTTGAATCTTTTAGGATAATTTGGTTTGTGGGATTACAAAAATCTTCCTTTTATTCTTCAACTTCCAACTGATCAAGGTCTGCAATTAATTTTTGTATACATTGAATTGCAACATAATGATGCTTTTCTCTGCAATCAAGATTTGAGAGCCAACCTACTCATCCTAAAATATCCTAAACAATTTTCTTCTTCCATGAGATATAAAGTTCGCAAAACTGGTTTTGAATTATCTGACTTGAAAATCTTTTCTCTTCCCTTATTGTATCGTGCATCAAGAGCATTTGATTGTTGATGATGATGATTAACTCCATTGAATGGAACAAAAGGCATTTTAATTTGTATCTATTAGTTAAGTATGTAGGATCAAAATTCACTACATCACCAAAATACTTGTAAGCCATTCTAGATCTTGAATCAACCGAAAAGCAATTTGCCAATTGTCCTTCAACATCCATTAGAAATGCATAAAAAATCCACAATTCTTCATTTGGCAATTCTAGAAATACAATATTATCTAAGCATAAATTATGAACTTCTTGGGGAAAATAGTTGGTGATTATGGTCTCTTACAAATCTAGAAATAATCCATATATCATTCTTTTTTCTTCACATATCATTGCCTTGCATCCTACCCTTGTTTCATCCCGTGGTGCATATCTGTTAGTTTCATTTTTCGCATATTTTTTGGCCTTAAATCCCTCCTTTTAATATACCATCTCTTGACGAATAAATAATTCATATATCTACTTCACGTTTTAGCCATCAATTCTTAAAAAATCTAATGATTTAGATTACTCGGTAATTTAAACCATTAGATTTTTGAATAATAAATAACTATGATGTGGAGTAGTTTTTTCCAATTAGAGTAAGTGAATTTCTTCTCAACAGTGAATAATGAAAATTTTGTAAGATAAGAGAGAGCAAAAACTGCACCATAAAAAGAGAAAGAAAATAAAATACTCAATGATTAGCAAATTAAACACACTCTTCTTTTACCCATTAAATATAGACACTTAATTAAATTAAAATAAAGTATAAAAGTGAAGAATTTAGAGCCGCTAGAACCCGAATATGATGCCGCATTTTCATTTTTTTTTTTCTGCTTCGCATTTTCATTTTCAACTTGCAGCAGGAGAATAGATTGTGCGGTAAAAAAAAGAAATGCAGAAACAAGAAAATAAAAAGCAAGCAAAGCCACATACTATCATTATTTTTTTTGTATAACTAAATGTATTACATTTAATATTTTAATCCATATAAAAGAATAAACATCTTCCAATCACTGTGTGGAGTTAGGATATGTATAAAAAATCAAGAGAAAATGCAATGTTCAACATCATTTTGATTACAATAATATTACAATTTTGCCATTAAAAAATAAAGAAAAAAATGTATTTATCTTTCCATTAACTCTCCATTAATGCAGAGGATCCTAATTCCTCATGGTACCACCAACCAAACACACACAAAAAGAAGTGTATATATTATTCCTCCTCTTCTATTCTGTTTTATGTAATAATAACTCACTCTCTTATTTTTTTAGTTATTTTCTTTTATTTAAGCTCTAACTATTTGTTTATTACATTCTTCATATTCTTGCCCCAAGTTCCTCTTTTGCAACTTCTTCTGCTCAAATCTGTTCATTCCCTTCCTCAAAATTGCACCTTTAATCTTGTATTCATGGCACCAACTTGGGTTCTTCTTTTTCTGTGCCTGATTCTTCTATCTTCAACCCCTTCTGACTCAGTAAATATTCACCCACAAGACAAAACCTCACTTTTGAGCTTCAAATCATGGCTTCAAGACCCAAACCAAAGCTTATCCAACTGGGTATCCTCTAACTCTAACTGCACTACATGGACTGGAATAACATGTGACAACATTACTGGAAAAGTTGTCTCAATCAACTTGACAAGTATGAACTTGTCTGGCCAAATCAACCCAAGTTTCTGTTACTTATCATACCTTAACAAAGTTGTTTTGTCACACAATAACTTCACATGTCCTCTTCCTGTGTGTTTTGGAAAGTTGGTTAGTCTCAGAACCATTGATCTAAGCCATAACAGGTTTCATGGTGGGATACCAGACTCTTTCATGAGGCTTAGGCACCTTACTGAGCTTGTTTTGAATGGGAACAAGGGTTTGGGAGGTTCAATACCTAGCTGGATGGGAAATTTCTCTGCAAGTTTTGAAAGATTGGATCTTGGTTTTAGTTCATTTAGTGGTGGTATTCCTGAGAGCTTGCTTTATTTGAAGTCACTGAAGTATTTGGATCTTGAAAGCAATTTGTTGAGTGGTAATTTGGTTGATTTTCACCAGCCTTTGGTTTTTCTTAACCTTGCTTCGAATCGATTTTCGGGTACTTTGCCTTGCTTTGCAGTTTCAGCTAAGTCTTTGAATGTATTGAATCTGTCTAATAATTCTATTGTGGGGGGATTGCCTGCTTGTATTGCATCTTTTCAAGCTTTGAATCATTTGAACCTATCAGGGAACCACTTGAAGTACAGGATATCTCCAAAGCTTGTGTTTTCGGAGAAGCTTCTTGTTTTGGACTTGAGTAATAATGATCTGTCCGGTGCTATTCCGAGTAAAATTGCAGAGACGACCGATAAATTTGGACTTGTTCTTATTGACCTTTCTCACAATCAATTCTCTGGTGAAATTCCATTGGAAATCACAGAATTGAAAAGTTTGCAGGCTTTGTTCCTTTCACACAATCTTCTGTCTGGAGAGATTCCTGCTAGAATTGGAAATTTGACTTACCTCCAAGTCATTGATCTCTCTCACAACTCTTTGTCTGGTACCATTCCATTGAACATTGTTGGTTGCTTTCAACTGCTTGCTCTAATTCTTAATAACAACAATCTTTCGGGCGTTATTCAACCCGAGTTTGACGCATTGGATAGCTTGAAGATACTCGATATAAGTAACAACAGGTTTTCCGGGGTTATTCCACTCACTTTAGCTGGATGTAGATCTCTGGAGATTGTAGATTTCAGTTTCAATGATCTTTCCGGTTCGTTGAATGATGCAATGACCAAATGGACAAACCTCAGGTATCTTTCTCTGGCTCAGAATAAGTTCAGTGGAACTTTACCTAGTTGGTTGTTCACATTTGAAGCAATAGAAATGCTGGATTTCTCACACAACAAATTTTCTGGCTTCATACCTGATATTAATTTTAAGGGTAGCTTATTATTTAACATAAGAGATGTCACCATTAATGAGCCATTGGTTGCAGCAAGTAAAGTCCAGCTAAGAGTTTCGGTCGTTGTTTCTGATAGCAACCAATCCAGTTTCACTTATGATCTTTCTTCAATGGTCGGAATTGATCTATCCAGCAACTTTCTACACGGGGAGATTCCACGCGGCTTATTTGGCCTAACCGGCCTAGAATATCTCAATTTGTCATGCAACTTTCTTGGTGGACAGCTTCCAGGTTTACAGAAAATGCAGCGTTTGAGAGCCTTGGATTTGTCGCGCAATTCCTTATCCGGACATATCCCCGGAAACATTTCCAGTCTTCAAGCTCTGAGCGTCTTGAATTTGTCTTACAACTGTTTTTCTGGATATGTTCTCCAGAAGCAAGGGTATGGGAGATTTCCTGGTGCATTTGCTGGGAATCCCGAGTTATGCTTCGAATTATCCGGTGGAAAATGTGATGGTAAAAGGATTCCACCAGTGCAAGGAAGTTCTTTTGGGGATGATGGGATGGATGGACCAATGTCTGTGGGGATTTTCTTTATTAGTGCCTTTATTAGTTTCGATTTCGGTGTTATTGTTCTCTTCTGTTCTGCTCCAGCTAGAAATTACATTCTGCAGACAAAAGGTTGATTTCATGCTTGTGACAATGATAATCTGTTACATGTAAATTTCATAATTTGGTAGCTCTCTTCTCATTTCAACTGAATTAACTCATTATGTGATCATCTAGGTATCTAGTTGTAGATGTACACTTCTTTTTCATACCCAGTCTTCACTACACATCATATTGCTGAACAAGTGTCCCAGAAATGTCATGATACAGTGATGAGTCACAAAAGGTTTAAACAACACCAATGAATCAAGCCTTATCCTTTCATAAAAGAATGATAAACTAGTTAAGCGTTGGTGTAGTGGAAGCGATTGTTGTACAGCGTTGACACAAACTATCAAATAAAGGGATAAGAGTAAACAAAAGAGAAGTAGACAAGAGAGTTTATTAATGGGGTTTGGTCAATTGTGTTTACGTCCCCAAGCGAGTGGAGTTGCTACAAAGATATTATTAGAAAATAATGATTACAAACTCTAGCACACTCATGGCCCCAAATGCTCATGGAGTTTCTAATTGATGCTTATAATTAGTGTGATGCATTATGACAACTTGAGTTCGTTCGATATATAACATTAGTTACTCTACTTCATTTCAAGCATCCCTAACATATTTAGACATAAAAAAATGCTTATTCTATTTATTTAACCGACTTCACCTAATTAGACCAAGACCTGGTTATTCTTGATCTGTAGTTCTAGCCTTCTACCTCAAAATTTGATTGGATAGAGATGGTACAAGTCCTAAGTCATTTAGTTGGTTCTTCTCTTTTGCTAGAACTTGTTTGCATGAATTTGGATGCATCATCTCATCCATTCAAATACCAGGGAGCATGCATGGTCTCAATCTAGTTATGTTGGAAATTTGTTTAAGAAGGGAGAACATGTATTATTGGTAGATTAACTTAGCTCTTTTTCTATGCAGAATCAGCCATTATTTTCTTTAAAACTAGTAAGTTACTCGTGCATTCGCACGGGTAGTAATGCGTATTGTATGAATTTTATTAAAAAATAATACGATAATTTGTGAATAATAAAAATTACTTCTAACAATATTAAACATAATTTGATGAATACCTGTTAACAAAGCAACTTTCATTCATAACAGTTGTTGGGGATTGACATAGTGTAAAACATATTGTGTCAAATAAGATGATGGTTAGAAATAGAATTTAAATAACATAATTAAAGATAATTTGATGAATATCTGTTAAATATTTTGAAAAACTTCTTTATAAACCACAATTGTTGTTGACTTTAGTGAGTTATCATCCTTATCATGAATCAAAATCTTCAATCATTTATTGCTTTTAACTCTTGAAATAGCAACATATAATTGACCATGACTAAATACTGATTTTGGTAGATATAACCTCACACCAAAAAAAGTGGGCTTTACATGAGAAGGGTATAAATTACTTTAGATAAAAAATCCAACAATCTTCATCAATGGATGATGATATGCTAAATTAAACTTGTGTCATGTATATTATTTATTTTGTACTTACTGATTAAGTTGACCTTATTTTTTAATCTCATGTTTATGAAATTATTGACACAAATGTTATACATATGCATATATAGCAATATAACTTTTGCTTACCTAAAAATTAATATATGCTACTAAAATATATTCATCCAAAATACGGTATTACCCGTGCGAATGAGAATAACAATATAATTAATTTCCAGCATCGTTATTACGTTTAATGCTTCTCTGTTACACCCTCTTATTAATACTTCTTTCTTCTCTTTAGTTAGATGATGATGATGCTACAACCATTGATTCTATTGAATGTATGGTAAGACCTCTTATCATTATTCCTCTTTTCCCAGAAAATCTTAATGGTTATGTTGGATTCTGTTTTACTATGCATTTGAAGTGAACACAGAATCTGATGTTTTGATAATCCAATAATTCATAATCCAATCCAAATGATTCATAATTCATAATTCATAATACAATCCAAATGATTCATAATTCATAATATATTATAACACTATATTTTAGTTCCACTTTACACTTTTGTGATGATTGTTTGCCTTCAATTTGTAACTATTCTCTACTTTCCAATTTGACTAAGGATATCTTCAAAGGACTTAGTAGGGACTTATGTTATCACCCTTCAAATTTCAAAACAACCCCAACATATGAATTGAAACTCTTTTTTTCACTTGTTTGAGAATAGTTAGAAGAAAATTGGAATTGGAAAATAAAAATAATGAGCAGTAATAAAGTTTAGACTGGGCACTGCAATGTGTGTGTATATATATATGCTTATTGGCTTCAAATTCATTAAAGGGGAATACAAAGGATTTTCTTAGTCTAATACAAAAGGAAAAGACAAAGTTTCATCTTCAATAAACAGCAACACCATTATGGAATTAAACACACATAAAGCATTTTAGTTTTGGAAAAAAAGAAAAAGATAAAAAAGATTATTAGCTACAAAAGCACATAATAATAGAACTCAAATATTGCAAGGGGAAAATGGACAATAATTTTGTATCTCTATTGAAGCAACACTATGCAGATTCCTTGAGCTTCTTTGTGATGGTGGAATGCTTGCTGCAACTCAAGCTCAGTTGGCTGTCTTGAGCCATCACCGGCGTAAGTTCCTGCACCATATGGACTTCCACCTTTCACTTGCTCCATCTCAAGCACCATATTGTTGTGTTCTCCATAATCCTCCAGTAGCATCAAGAAATGCTTTGAACTGAGCAGACATCATTCCGAATCTTGTTGGAAAGCCAAAAACAAAACCATCACTTTTGGGAGGTGCACTCATTTTACCAAGCACTTCATTTGGCAGTGTCTCAGGTACCTATTCAAAGTTTCAATAGGGTCAGCATGTAAGCTCTGTCATTTTAAATAATGAAATTGTTTAAAACACCAAAGACAAAATAATGTTTACATCCCCTCTCCAATTTAGCAATGAAGAATTTGGAAAGAAAGTGTTACTCAGGACCGAAATTCTACCATTTAAATTTTTTCCCTTATTTATTTTATTCGCATACATTTTTCATTTTAATTCTATTTACTTATTCATACTCATTCCATATCTTCATATTCGTATACATTCTATTTAGCAGAAAATCATAGTTCATATAAATATAATTCAGTAACCACCGCATACAACTAGCTATGGGTTTCCAAAATACTCATAGCTACAAATATCCAGAGTTACAAAACCATGTAAGTTAATATATCCGTTGTTACATAATGCTTTAAACAATCAAATATGCACTCATTTACAAAATAGTGCAAATAAATGAATCCAAAATATAAAGCTCCTAAAGCTTCCAAAAATGAGTCTCCCTCATATCATTTGTTTATTGCAATGGGATTATCAATGACAAAAGCACAAAACACATAAAGAAGTAAGTCATTAATTCAATAAACGTCATTATAAGATAGTACACATTAGAAAAAGGTTAGTAAACCATTTTGAAATTCATTTTCTTTGCTGCATCACTTGAGCCAAAGCCGCTACACCCCTTAAGGTTAGCTAAGAGCAGATTCTCATTTCCTTTTAAAAATAAAACGTGCCACATAAACTCGGTCCGAAGTGTTGCCACATAAACTCGGGCCGAAGTGTTGCCACATAAACTCGGGCCGAAGTGTAGCCACATAAACTCGGGCCGAAGTCGCTAACCAATTATGGTCGGCTAAAAATGTATTTCTTTTTCATTAATTTCACTATCAATCGTATCCAGTGAATCCACGCAATCCTTATTACAAACATACTCATATATGTTTATAATAAATATGTGATTCACCAATTAATCATTGCACAACCAGAAAATACACACATTTTCCATTTCAAGTGCACAAATTAAAGACTTATCCTTACCTTGGTGAGTGTTGGGTTGGGTTCTTGGTAACTTCACAAGTTCCACCGACACCGCCGTCAACTCTAGAATCTTTCCTCATTCCCACCATACAACACAAGGTTAGTCATTTATTCCAAATATCACATAAACGACTCCTATTGCATTATTTAACTATACAAGGTATTTTAGCACATTTTCAATGTTTCTAAACTACTTTCATCATAAGTTTACAACATATAAAACATACATATTCATCTCATATTTCAACATTAGAATGCTTAATCATCTTCTACCGCTAACATTTTATTCATTTTCCTCTTTAACCCCATTTTTACTTTAGGGTTTTGGGGTTTTCATGAATCAACTCACAAATCCTTTCTATTCCTTAAATACTAACTCTAAACCAAGAGATTACAAGATAAAAACAACATAACACGAACCATAACTCAAAAGGATGAGTTTCCATGGTTTCTCTCATTTTGAGAAGAGATCCCACATACCCAAAACAAGTTTCAAATGGAAAAAGAGAGTTAGAATCAAGAACTTTACCTCTTTTCAAGCTTTTAAATGACTCACAAGCCTTCTTGCTCTTGAAAATGCTCTTTTCACTCACTTCTCTCTAGGTTAACCCTCATAAATGTATTTGGGGTTCCCTATTTAATGTAACAGCGTCGGTTTCTCGCTTAAGCGAGCTCATTCTCACTCAAGCGAGAAAATCCTGTCCATTTTAAAAACTCATATCTGACCCTCTCGCTCAGGCGAGGCATCTATCGCTCAAGCGAGGATCTTACAGCCTCGACAGCTCCAAAATATCACATTTCCTCGCCCAGGCGAGCCAATCTCTCGCTCAAGCGAGACCACTCTCGCTCAGGCGAGAATCCTTCCGTATAGCCCAGAATTTCACCCTCCCAGATGAGCCTTCCTCGCCCAGTTGAGCCTTCCTCGCCCAGGCGAGCCAACTCTCGCTCAGGCGAGACCACTCTCGCTCAAGCGAGCCAACCCTCGCTCAGGCAAGAACCCTTCAGTATAGCCCAGGATTTTACCCTCCCAGATGAGCCTTTCTCGCCCAGGCGAAAATCCTTCGCTCAAGCGAGAATCTCAGAACTGATACTATAATTTTAAAGAATTAAATTTAGGGTGTTACAAATGTAACAAAAATGATCCTCCAGCTATGTAGAACTAATTGGTAGCTTTAAAAGAACATTGGGGCCATAAAAATGGTAAGTAATTAAGAGAATTATATTATTTGAAAAGCATTGTCAATGAACATTATTTATGATATAGCATTCTGGTGTCGTTCGATCCATATAGTCGGCCCCACTTAGTGAGATAAAGGCTTGGTTTTTGTTGTTGTATGATATGAAAAGCTCGTGGGAAACACAAGCATCATCTCAAAGACCAAAAAATAGCCAACAAAACATTTAAAACCAAACTCATGATAGTGAAATGGCAGGAACAATGATATTGAGTTAAAACCCAATTATCCACCTTAGCAAACAGTGCAATGGGATATCCGATATACTTGTGCAAGAAAATTTTGTTTTTTATAATGCACTTTTATCTTCTCCACAAAGGAATGAGCCTTATTTCTGGAATTGATGTTGCTCATCATTTGCAATTTATGATGCGAGAATGGAACGGAATGCATGGGAAATGTGAAACAGTAAATATAAATACATGTCTGCCATAGTTTAGCTTCAACACCCTCTAAAGAAGCAGCACCTTTGTTTATTCTTCTGCCAGTTTCTCTACATACCCATACATGGAGTAGCATCTGCCAAAGCAGCGTGAAAGTTAAATTTTGCAATTAAAGATTTATTGAAACATGTTCACTTTAGTGATGAAATATTGGAAAATTAAGCAACGTTCTTCACAACATTTAAAAAGAAAGAGGAAATGCAAACCGATATAACGAGAAGAAAATAGTTTGAACACGAAGGTAATGAAAAAACAGTCGGATTATAGTAGAAAAACACTACTACTACCACTACCACGCCTTAGACCCAATAGGTTGGGTTGACTATATAGATTGAACAATGTCATAATGTTTGATCATAAATCATGTATTTTTTATGAGACCATAATGCCTTTATATGCTTGATGTTATACATAGTTGGTCCTACACCCAAATAAAAGATGGATGTTATTATGTTAGACAATTGATAGCCAACATAAAACTTTATTGAATCTCTATGATATGAATCAACGTTATAAAAAAACACTGCATAAGAAAATTAAATATCTAATGAAAATATTATGATTGAAATATTTGCTAACCATTTTAGATTGGATCATATCCATGATAAAGTGATGAGTTGTCAATATCTAAACACCTAATTTCTAAATGACTTGTATAAATTTCATATATGTAATGCTTAGATTTCTAGTTTTGACCAATAACCAAATACTTGAATTATCCCTTTCTTTGTATTGGAGTTTTGTTTGAATTTCAGAAAAGCTAGCCTATTTTGTGACAGTTTAATAAATAACTACAACAAATCTAGAGATAAACATATAAACAAATATAGACAAATCATTAAGCAGTTTTCAAAACATTAAGCAGAAAACCATCAATATCAAATTACAAAATGACAATACACAATATCAAATAATTTCAAAATTAATTAATATACAATTTTCTTATCATACTATGGTGTAGAGTCATATTTGCTTGCTAACAATCTAATATAAGGTTTCAAAATGAAATCAAAGTATTAGCAACAATCAACATAGAGATATTCAAACAAAGACTTTTCTAGTTAATCGCAATCTTAAATTTTCAGGATCTTAGTTAACATAAGAAATGTTAAACACACATAAAACTTAAACCACAACAATTCAGACATTTCATCAAACACCTTAGGATCATTACGATAAAAATGACAAAATGTAAAAATACCTTGGGACAACAGAAGTGGAGCACCAAATGAGCTGTGAAACACAAAACAAAATTGTGAAGCTAATACAGCATTTTGTAGAAAAAACATAAAAATATGAACATTTTCGTCTCAAATTTTTTAAATCAAGGGAGTTATGAAGTTTTAAGTAGCACAATTGACAATCAAATACATAAATTTCAGATTGAATATTATTTTCTTTCATTGAGAAGAATGATGCTAACAATTATTGAGAAGTCACAACCCCTCTGAAACTAAATTCAATTTTTCGACTTCTGAAGCTGTTCGTGGTGGTGTCATGTAATGAGCATCAAATTTTCTAATTACAAAATAACAATACATAATGTCAAATAATTTCAAAATTAATTAATATATAATCTTCTTATCATATTGTGGTGTAGAGTCATATTCGCTTGCTAACAATCTAATATAAGGTTTCAAAATGAAATCAAAGTATTAGCAACAACCAACATAGAAATATTCAAACAAAGACTTTTCTAGTTAATCGCAATCTTAAATTTTCAGGATCTTATTTAACATAAGAAATGTTAAACACACATAAAACTTAAACCACAACAATTCAGACATTTTATCAAACACCTTAGGATCATTACTATAAAAATGACAAAATGTGAAAATACCTTGGGACAATAGAAGTGGAGCACCAAATGAGTTGCGAAACACAAATCAAAATTGTGAAGCTAACACAACATTTCATAGAAAAAACATAAAAATATGAACATTTTCATCTCAAATTTTTCAGATCAAGGGAGTTATGGAGTTTTAAGTAGCACAATTGACACAAAATAAACATGCAAAGACTCTTATGATACAAAAATGGTGAGGGAAAATGAATAAAATTTATTAACTTATTCATATCGCTTCCTAACAATCTAATATAAGGTTTCAAAATAAAATCAAAGTATTAGCAACAATCAACATAGAGATATTCAAACAAAGACTTTTTTATTTAATCACAATCTTAAATTTTCATGATCTTATTTAACATAAGAAATGTTAAACACACATAAAACTTAAACCACAACAATTCAGATATTTCATCAAACACCTAAGGATCATTACTATAAAAATGACAAAATGTGAAAATACCTTCGGACAATAGAAGTGGAGCACCAAATGAGCTGCGAAACACAAATCAAAATTGTGAAGCTAACACAGCATTTCATAGAAAAAACATAAAAATATGAACATTTTCATCTCAAATTTTTCAGATCAAGGGAGTTATGGAGTTTTAAGTAGCACAGTTGACACAAAATAAACATGCAAAGACTCTTATGATACAAAAATGGTGAGGGAAAATGAATAAAATTTATTACCTTATTCATATCGCTTCCTAACAATCTAATATAAGGTTTCAAAATAAAATCAAAGTATTAGCAACAATCAACATAGAGATATTCAAACAAAGACTTTTTTATTTAATCACAATCTTAAATTTTCAGGATATTATTTAACATAAGAAATGTTAAACACTCATAAAACTTAAACCACAACAATTCAGACATTTCATCAAACACATAAGGATCATTACTATAAAAATGACAAAATGTGAAAATACCTTGGGACAATAGAAGTGGAGCACCAAATGAGCTGCGAAACACAAATCAAAATTGTGAAGCTAACACAGCATTTCATAGAAAAAACATAAAAATATGAACATTTTCATCTCAAATTTTTCAGATCAAGGGAGTTATGGAGTTTTAAGTAGCACAATTGACACAAAATAAACATGCAAAGACTCTTATGATACAAAAATGGTGAGGGAAAATGAATAAAATTTATTACTTTATTCATATCTCTTATGAAGAAAAAATTGATTGATTTAGTGCATGTGTAGAAATAAATGAAGCAATAGCAAGATACACACAAAATAAAATATGCAAATCTAGAAAAATCTTATCTTAGAAAAAATATGACTAAGAACACGGCAAAAAAAAAATCACCTTTTGGGCAGGTGACTGAAAGAGGGAAGAAGGTAAATTTGATATTTGAAAGAAAGAGATTCAAAAGAAAGAGATCATATTGAAAGAGATAAGAAAATGAATTTGAAATTTGAAATCCTAACCTTAATAAAGTGAGACAGATAGTACATTGGAATAAAGAAAAACAACAAAGTATGTGTCAAAATTTCATCTTTATGACAAATAAAGAAAAATATAACAAAAGATGAGAAATATGTTTACCTTGAAGAATATGATCTACAAAACAAAGAATACATTTTACCTCGAACACAAAAATGACGGATAGAAAAACGTAAATATATTAAAAAAATAAACAAAATCAATGAGATACGTGTACCTCTGTGAAGAATGATGTTCGCGTTGAAGATTAAAAGAAAGAAGATAGTAGAAAAAAGATGTCGTGAGAAATTGTTGAAGAAGAAGAGAGTAGAAAGAAGAAAGAAGAAGAGATTAGAAAGAAGAAGATGAAGTGAGTGATGAGAAAATGTTGAGAGAGAGTGAGAAAGATGAAATGAGTAGGTGGAGAAATGAGTCGGAATGAATGATGAGAAATGTACTTTAAATTTGATTTTACAAAAATAACATTACCTTAAAAGCAAACGTTTGTTAAATTGGAAGGATCTTTTAGTATTTTCTCGCCCTGCAGTAATAAATGCTTACAAACTTTAGTAATTCAAAAAAAAGTAATATACAAAAATACCTCTAACTGTGTAATAGTAAGTAAAATATAATGATGGTTATTTTAGGAAATCCGTGTTTATTTATTAGTTTATTTAAAGTTAAAGCAAATGGCAATTATACCCTTAAATAAGTCAGGTATCAAACATATAAGATGTCCATTTTGGTAACTTCCTCAGCCCCTTCAATTAATATAGATATATAAATATCTCAAATATGGGATTTAGGTTTGGTTGTTAACTTGTTATTCTATTTACTTTAAAATAAACTAATGTAATATTTAAAATATATTTCTTCTATTTTGAAGAGCTAACTTCGCTCTCTGGAGATGAAAATGAAATGTTTAGTGCATAAGACAACTTTTATTCCTTTGGTTTTTTGTGGCATTTTCTGTATAAAAAAATTAAAAGCAAGGTGTAAGATAAAGTTGTCCCAAATTAATTGTAGAAATTATATACCTAAATGAAAATTTGTTACACATTAACCATTTTTTAAAACGTTTGCAATTTGAAATTCTAGCATCCACCCGAATGGAGATCATCTGTCCCAAAAATAGTATCTCAATGTGTCTCGACCCACTAAAAATTGTCACGTAATTAATATGAAAATTAAAAAATAGAAAAATATTTTTTTACATTACTTAGTGCAACATAATTTGTTTGAGACATGAAGATATAACTTTTTTGGTACAGGTGATCCTTATTCCTTCCACACGGTTTAGGAACAATGAGATTGAGAAAATGACACCTATGCCATCTTTTTTACCCAACAGAATCTGCTTATAAAAATATGTTCAAATAAACTGCATTCTATAAAATTAGTTATACTTTTTATTTACATAAAAACCATGCAAGTATAAAGCTTCTTTCATAGTTTTCGTTTAATACTTATACCTTTTTCTCTCATTCTCCTATATTGAGTTTTTAATTGCATTTTACATGTATAGATCCAAGAAGTATAAAACATTCATATCATTGATCTACATTTAGGCTTATTGATGATCGATTATGTCTTATTGATAATTGATTATATTTTAGTGTTTATCGATTAATTAGTAACTGAAGCTGAAAAATAACAAATTTTAAAAGTATGATACAACCATTACTTTTAAGATCATTCACTTATTAATTATTTCGATTATGAGTTGTTGAAAATAAATAATCGATTATGAGTTGTTAAAAACATATAATTGATTATGAGCATTTGAAAACAAATAATTGATTATGACTTGGTACTAATTGATTAAATAGTAACGGAAAATAGGAAATAATTTTTGAAGGCTTCAAGTTTCACACAAACGTCACTCTTGAATTATTCAATTAGTTGTCACATTTTCAAAAGAGAGAAAGGTTCCAAGAACCCTTTAGAGAGAAACTTGCATTTTTAAGAAAGTGATGTTTCATTGTAATATTCACTCATTCAACTCTAATCTATATCATCTTTTCATATTTAGACTCATATATTAGAGTTTTATTTGGAGAGTTGTGTTGAATTATGTTTCACAAGTTTAAAATTAAATTTAAAACTTTTTTTGGTAGAGATAATAATTTTCATCACAAAATAGTTCTTATAATTGACTCGTTTGTTTTTCACAATAGTTTTATACTACTATTTCGTCATAAAATAAGTAAGTTTAATTTTTTTTTTAGAAAAGGACTTATTGGTAGCACAGAGTCAAAATTTCTCACTTATATAAACTTAAATAGAAAGAATATTAATGATAGAGAAGCAGATATTTATACCGGTTAGCCCAAAATCATAGGCCATGTCAGTTTTTGACAGCATCGAGACTCTGAGATTGCAAGTATGCATCATCATAATTTTTTGATGAAAACATGAATAATAGGCAAGTTGGAAGACAATGACAACTTAACAAACAACAAAGTCAAGACTCAAGTTCAATCAAGAAGACTTAGGTTTAAGCTTTACATTTCTAGAGTCCTAAGATGATTGATTGGGTAGAGTGTAGGTTAGGTGAACATTGAATGGAAGTCTCACAATCCTACAATTGAATCAACCTAAAATGAGACTTGCATACATTCATACATGTTTAACATGCTCATGCATTTACATATGGTAACATGATTTTGGTGCACTAAACTTGGTTTATAACTTACATCTTTCAAAATCATGCGTCATACATATACACATCATTTAGAAGGTTCATCATGCATCAAATAAATGTTTTTTCAACACAGTTAATCGATTACATTAGCTAAAATCTTGGATTTCTTGGGGTCGTTAATCGATTAAATAGTGTGTTAATCGATTAAGTCCAACAGAAAACAGATTTGTATAAAAGCTGACTTTTTCCCCATGTGCTCATCATACGTCTTAATAATTTTAGAATTGAACTTTCATATTCTCTGAGCGAAATTTCTTAATGTGGTGAAAGTTTTTCATCTTATTTGATACAAGAAAAAAGAGGAGATAACTTCATAGAAGTTAACTCATTATGCTTCATAGTAAAATCATTCTTGCAAACCGTACATAATCACACAATCATTTTTTTGGGTATTGTGAGATTTCTAGGCAGGGTTTAGTCTCTGTTCATAAGTGTAGTATTAGCACAATTAGGTGCACATCACTTGTACATACTTTTGAAGACGATTGTTTTGTATTCTCTTAAGTGTGTTGGTAATACCTTGTAATAGAGAATAAGATTTGGGAAATCCTTGTTGTGGTTAGGTACTGTGAGTATTTACTTAAGCAAGAGTCTTGGTTGCGAGATAGAAGTGGTTGGGGCCAAACCATTAGAAGTGCTATTGAGTATCCATTAGAAGCAGGTGAGAGGGTCAAACCATAAGAAGCCCTAGGCCAAGAAGGGAGTATTCTGATGGGAAGAGTGTTTGTAAACATTTGTGTGAAGAAATCTCCCAAGATTAGAAGGGAGGCTTGGGCGTAGATTGCAATGGCTGACAATCGAATTATGATAAAGATCGTCATCTTTATTTTCTCTATCTCTTATCTCTTTACATTTCACCATACTTAGATTACATTGTTTACTGAATTTGTTGCATGCTCTGAATCTGTAATCATATAGACATATTCATTGGGTAGCTTGCGTCTAAGGTTGGGTAAGTAAGTGTAATTTTCTGTATGAAGAAAACCATTTTTATGAAAACCAAGAAACAGGTTAATTGATTAA
The DNA here is from genome assembly GCA_009771035.1 of Lupinus albus. Lineage (NCBI taxonomy): Eukaryota > Viridiplantae > Streptophyta > Magnoliopsida > Fabales > Fabaceae > Lupinus > Lupinus albus. The sequence continues at coordinate 10,064,829 of CM020001.1, read as the reverse complement.
ACTCAGTTTTTATTGATTAAATGCAATTGGTATTAATCGATTAAGACTACTCTTAATCGATTAAGCGGTAAGATTTTTCAGAACTTCTCACTAACCAGAAAAGCAGGAATTGTGATTCACTACACCTCTTCACCCTCCCCTCTAGGTGTTTGTAAGCCCTTGTTATCCAATAGACTCCATTATAATCCCACAAATATTAAAGCAACAAACTACCATCTTCTTGAAATTAATATTCCTTAAGACTTTGCCATTTCTTATGCTTGATTTTCTCTTCTATCTTTGCAACGTCGTTAGTGATTCATAATCTTTCTGAAATGATCATTTAATATTTCATGGTTGTTAAAGATTTCTGATGGAAGAGAGGGAATGTGGTAGTCTCAAAAACAGTGACCAACAAACTATACTGTTTAGATTACTTTTTGCAACAATAAAGTACCATTTTCCTTCTGCAAAAGCATATAGACCGAATAAGTTGTGCCCACTAGACAATTCTTTCTGCTTGATTCTTCTTTTTTCTATGATTAATGACTTGAATTTTTCACCTTAAGGGTGTTTTTTCTAAAAGAAGCATCCTTGCTTGGAAATATTTTTGGGTTGTGTAAATGTCTTGTATACAGAAGAGTCTTGAAATTAGATAGCTCTTAAACATAGTCTGTGTAGAACATAAAAGGGTCTTGAACATAGACAGATCTTGAATGCACACGAACCTTGAAAACATATGGATCTTAAACACAAACGAGTCATTAACACAATTGGGTATTAAATATAGTCAAGTCTTAGACACTTTATTTTGTTAGTTCGAATATACTCTAAGATTTGTCTCATTAACTACACAATTAAAATATAAGATTAGAATATTCCAAGAGTTCAACATAATATTACTTAATATATTGGGAGTCATCATAACTTCATATAATAAGGTCTTAACATTTTCTACGCATTAACATGTTCAACAAGAATTGATATATCTTTTTGAAAGAGAAAAGTGAGATGTAAGGCATCTTCTTACATCATGAAAGGTACGAGATTCAATAGGTTCTTTTTTAGAAGTTATGAGGCATCAATTATTAAGATTTGAGGTGTTTGAAACTCTAAATGTTAAACCTCTAACTTTTAATAATTACAAATAGATTAAATAAGAATAATTGAATGGTCTGAATGTTCTAATCTTCTACCTTAAGTTTGTATAAAATAAGAGAAGTATTACAACATATTCAAATTAATGAAATATTTTATTATCTCTTATATAATATCCCCAAGACAAGATGGAAAGCTCATTTTGAGAATCATGTGAAAAAATGATATATTTGTATTCGAGACTTCCATGTATTCAAGACTTGTATATCTTGAAGTCCTCTATGATATCAGGCCATGTCTTAATTTTCGTGAGAATCACTAAATCAGAATACTCTTTTTAAGAAGATATACATTTAATGTGAAGAATCTAAAAGTTATGAATCGAAAATTCAAGTTATTAATTAGGGAACAATGAAATATTAGCTTAGATGAAAGAAGTAGTAAAAGCTTTGTCAACTTCTCTAAAAACTCATTTCAAACCAAAAGGCAGAAATAGTTATTCGATAGAGAAAGTTTATTTGGCCCTGTGCTTTTGCAGAAAGTAAAAGACATTTTATTACTACAAAATAAAAAATTTCAGTGCAAGTACAAAAGAAGCATGTTGGTCACCATGTTTTGAGATTATTACGTTGTAGGCCTCAACTACCATGAATCATTAGAACTTCAATTCAAATTGACTATGAAACATAAACGACAATGCAAAAATATAAGAGAAAATCACACTGAAAAGAAGACAAGACTCAACATATATTAAGTTCGAGAAGAAGTTTTAGCACAGTTTCAATGTCTTAGTAACTGTTACATTGAATGTCTCATCTATAAATATCCTCAATATTAAATAAAAGAACAAGATACAACAATATCATAGAATACGAGAACAATCTAAAAATCATTTAAGATCTCATTTATTACAAAAATTCTATTCACCTTATATTAAATACCATCCAGCTAAATTGAACATATTTGATATTAAATTTGTGGTCTTTCTCTTTCATATTTATTTCACTCTGAGACTGAAAGTCTTGCAAAGTTATAATTTTTAATACAAATCATTATTTTGTGTTGAGCGTGAAGAGGCTAGATATGCAAACAATACTCAGAGTTGTTGAGTGTGAAGAGGCTAGGTGTGAAAATAATACATGTGTTGTAATCAATGTTAGATTAATGTGGAATCCTAAAGCTGCCAAGAAACTAGATGTACCATAAGATTTAACCTTAACTTCCCTTCTTGTGTTACTTCTAATTATTTCATAAACATCATAGAGGTGAAGTAAAATCGGATTGTGATTGAATCTAGAAATGTGTTTGTATACAATGTTGGTGGATTGGCATGGATCATTATAAAATCTGATTGTCATTTCTCTTTATTCCTTAACTCTTTAAGCTTTTGATTTATTGCATTTTATTTCATTGCATTCTACCATTTCATCATTCTTAACTACTTTGAGTTAAAGTTTCATCTTGCTAAGATCTTGGTTCATTTTCTGTCTCATCTGTTTCAATTGTTTTTCAGGTTTGTGCTAAATAATCTATTATATATCAATTATCATAAGCATATTTGGTTCTCCACTTTGTGTAATGGTTTTGCACTGTTTAATTGATTAAACTGAAAATAATTATTGCTTAATTTGATTAATAATGGCTTATCTCATACAAATAAAGTAGGTACAAAATGAAGCACCAATTAACCACCTAACACTCCTCTTATTCAAGCAAACCAAACCAGGAAAAATAAATTTCATTATATTCCGTTTTTTTTCACTCCCTTGTGAAGAAGATATTTGCTTCTGACCTTGGCACGGTTTTAACGAAGACACCAACATCACCAAAAAGAAGAAATGAAGAATACTTATGAAGACAAAGAAGAAAAAGCTTCAAGACAAAATAGTCTAAGTCTAAATAGGTACTTCTATCCTATATTCTCGAATATACTTTAGTAGTAATGCTCAAAATATTTTTAAAGAAAATTGAAACACTCTAAGTATAATCAAAACAATTTTCAAAAATAGTATATAACGGGTTATTGTACTTGAGTAACAGGTTACATGTGTGAGAAATGAGTTATCCAACATCCAACTGCTCAGAGTAATCCAACATCCAACTGCTCAGAGTAATCCGTTACTGTCTTTGAGTAACAGATTAACAGTTTCAGTAAAGTTGGGTAATCGATTACTCAAAATAGGTAATCGATTACACTAAGTAATTTTCGAAAATACTGTTCGACAGAACACTTGGGTAATCGATTACTCAAAGTGTGTAATCGATTACACTGTGTAAATTTTGAAAATACAGTTGGACAGAATGTTTGGGTAATCGATTACTCACTTGCTGTAATCGATTACTGAGAGCTGTTACACCAGTTTTCAGATTTCAAAGTGAAAGGTTTTCACCCCAAACGAAAGTATTTCATTCCAAACGAAACCTACACTTCCCTAGAGTTGTTATGGTTGGTTCAAAAGCCTATATAAAGGCATTAGAACACATAACTCAAAACATAACTCAGATTACAATTTTCATTCAAATCTTTCAAAAGCTCTCACTTTTTCTGAATGTTTTTCTGCACTTTTAGCAACTTGCACTCAAACTTTCAAAGTTATTTTTGAAGTTGCTTAAGAGTGTTTTTAAGTTTTCCAAACTTCCAAATAGCATTATCACTTATAGTATATAAGAGTTGTTGGATTGCAAGTTATAATTGGCATATCAACCTGTAAAGGCAATCCTGTCATTGTTGTAAATTCTTCATTTTGCAAGAATTATTTCTTTCACAAGGGTGTGAATAGAAAGGGGATAGAGTTACTTTGAAAGGTGTTTTCCAAGGGTGATTAAGTATTAGTGAGTGTGTAAGGTACATAGAGATCTCGGGATCTCGGGGTGAGATATTGTAATTACAACTCATAATATTTAGTGAAGAAATCTGTTGTGCTGCAAGAGTACTGGGCGTAGCCTTCGGTGGACAAGAATGTGAACCAATATAAAACATTTGTGTACTCTCTTCTCATTTATCTTTCTATTTTTAATCTTTATTTTTCTGCATTATTTTTCCGCTGCACTTAAACTCTTGATTTTGCAGAAAAGTTGCAATACTTTTAAGTGAACTAATTTACCCCCTCTTAGTTGCAATCTCATTCTTACATCCCTCTCCTTCAAACAAAACACAGTACAAGAGAAAAGGAAAAGTATAGTTTGCCAAGCCTTCTCTCATCAATTACAAAATAGAATAGGTAATGCTAATTGTTAATAGACCAATGTTATGCCATTAGCATACAATTAATTGTGTACAAAGAGTAAAGCAATAAATACACCCAAAAAAAGAAAACACATCTTTAACCAGATTTATTGATTATAAATAATGAAATGTTTACAATAAAAATTTAGCACTTCAAATACTCCATCTCATATTATTACATTCAGTTCTACCAATCTTATACCAGCTTATGTGGAGTAACAATGACGTGCGTCTGATATACATGTAAAGCCAGTTAAAATAAGCTGTTTGCCAGTAAAAATAAGCTGTTTGCCAGTAAAAATAAGCTGTGTTTGCCAGCTTCCAAACCAACGTGATGGCCAATTCTTATAAAGAAAGTTAAATATCAAAACCCTGACAAACCCCATGATTCTTCCAAAAGTTGTCTTGTTGTAAGCTACATCAATTCTCATTCCTATCCGCACACTTCATGGCTGCCATCCGGCGGTTTAGTTAGTTTACGATCGTAGTGCCGATTTAATATTTGATAGGGCCATCCAGGCTCCCTGAAGCAAACTGCACAACAACACCAACAAACACATTAAGATTATAATTTAAGGATGATTACACTCTGATAAACAAATAACAAAGGCAAAAAAGAAGTTTGATTTAGTTCAATCGTCTAAGGATCAAACGTGCCCGAACCAAGGTTTAATAATTAACAGCTTGACCCATACTCTGTACCTCATATCCACAGAACAGCATCAACAAAAATTGTCTTTTCATGGCTTGCTTGAAAGCTAGATACTACTAAGACTATATCTAGGGACAGATCCAGAATACATGAAGAGGATGCTAGATACAATGTGTGAAATATATATTTTTGGCAAGTTCTTCTTTCATAAAAAAATATATGAGGGGAGCCAACATACATGGTTATTGTAACTTGGATCCATTACTACCTACATCACACCACCCACATAAAGTAAGTTGCCTAATCAATTTCTTGTGATTTATGGCAACCCTTTGAATCTACTTCTGTGAAGATGGTGATCTTTCCCAATCTATGGCTAAGGTTTTGATGATGCTCACTATGTCATCAAATGCAAAAAGAAGACTAGCAAATCAAAAGTCAAAGAAGCTCATATGTGTAGTCTAAGTCTTCTAGGTAAAACGATACTTAATCTTAAAATCTCTTAACTATACGATAAAGGCTAAATTCTGAAAAAATCATGCATAAAACCAAGATCATTTGCACTAAAGCATAAGTGTTCTGTTTTTAAACAGTGTAATCGATTACACTACTCTGGTAATCGATTACAGGTTGATAAACTCATCAGACCTGTGCATTTTCTATGATGTAATCGATTACACCATACTCGTAATCGATTACAACATATTAAAAGTACCAGATATGTACGTTTTTCACATTGTAATCGATTACACCATGTTTGGTAATCGATTACATAAATCCGTTGAGTTTTGTATTTTAAATTTTTACATGATGTAATCGATTACACTATACTCGTAATCGATTACAACATATTAAAAACATCAGATACGTGCATTTTTTCACATTGTAATCGATTACACAATGTTTGGTAATCGATTACATCAATCCGTTGAGTTTGTTTTTGAAATTTTTAACTGGTGTAATCGATTACACCACATGGTAATCGATTACACATACCAAAACAGTATATTGGTTCTGTTTTGAATGAACTGATGTAGCTCTTAACTTTTCACAAACTCATACTGGTTCATGTGCACGAATTAAACACTATAAATAAGTATTCTATGACTTGCTTTTCAACATAATTCTGAATACAACTTTCATACTCACAAAGTCACAAAGTTCTCATAATTTTTGTCATTCATTCATAAGTGTTAAGACTTTGATATCAATTTTCATATCTTTCCAATTCTGGAAATTATTCAAAGTCTTAAGCACAAACAAAAGCTTTTATCCAAGTTATTTGATTCTAAATTAAGTGATCATTTAGTGAGTGATTCAATCCTTAAAGTTTCAATTACTATTAGAGAGTCACTTATTCAAAAGCCTTGTAAAAACCATCTTAAGAATACAAGTTAGTGTCTTGTAAACATTTCACCAAGTGTGGTGAAGTGCAGTATATTGTGAAGAACGGTGTTAGCCTAGTGCCTAGTGGAATAGGTGAGTAGTCTTGGAAGAAGACGAAGAAGGTGTATCATTGGTTCTTGCAATAGTGGAAAAATCTTCTTGGTAACAAGAAGGACTGGACGTAGCCTTCAGATTGAAGGTGAACTAGTATACATCTTGGTGTGATCTTCTCTTCCCTTAACTTTTTACATTTTGCACTATCTTCTACTTTTACTCAACTATTTTGTTTATTACTTCCGCTGATAGAAAAACTCTCTTTAAACTTGCAAAGTTTTAAAATAAAAGTAGAAATATTGAATTTAAGTCTCTACACCTAATTCATCCCCCCTCTTAGGTGGCCATAAAGTAAGTTGCCTAATCAATTTCTTGTGATTTATGGCAACCCTTTGAATCTACTTCTGCAAAGTACCAATCAGTTTCAGTTCGGAATATTTGTAGGTTTTCTACTTGTCAATTCCATGGCAGCAAGGGATGGCAATCTTGCACCAGACTGAGTGAACTGTTTCCCATAAACTATGATGAAGCCAAAACTCTCATTCTGCCCATTCCAGTTTACCTCATTGTGGGAATTAAATGATCTAGTCATACATCTGTCTGATCATGAATTTCATTGTTACAGTTTCAGAAGCATTTCAAACCAGTGTAGCATACACTTCATCCATTGTTTCCCACACAACACACCACAATCTGGATTACTGGCTTAAAATGTCTTCTGTCTTTGGAATTGCATGGTATCATAACTACAATACAACAACACAGCCTTAGTCCCACTAGCTGGGGTCAGCTACATATACCGAACGATGCCATAATGTTTTATCGTATATCATGTCCATCGACAAAACATTAATCTCTAAATCTTTCCTAATCGTTTCGCCTATAATTTTTCTTGGCATCCCTCTGCCTCTATAAATTGGACTAACCTCCATTTGGTCTACTCTCTTTACTGGGGCTTCTAACGGTCTCGTCTATACATACCCAAACTACCTAAGAAGCGATTCTACCATCTTTTCTACAATAAGAGCTTTTACCCTAACTTTCTCCTTAATGCATTAATTTGTAAAACTATCGTGTCTACTATGTCCACCCATCCAACGCAACACTTTCATATCTGCTACAATGATTTTATTCTCTTGTTGATGTTTTATTGCCGAATATTCAGTCTCATGATTTTGTGGTTCTTATAGTTGTGCAATCAAATTTTTCATTAAGCTTTAGTGGCATTTTTCTATCACATATAACACGTAAAGCACTCCACCATCGTGTTGTATGATTGACCCAAGATGCTTAAATCTAGTGACTTGTAGTATGATCTCTAATTTTTACCTCTGCAGTAGGTTTTCTCACCTCTTATTAAAATTACACTCCATATACTTCGTCTTGCTTCAACTTATATGAAAGTCATATGATTCTAAAGTTTGTCTCCACAATTCAAGCTTCCCATTTAATTTCTTGTCGAGTCACCAGTAAATACATCCAAGACCAATGTAAACAGCTAGGGGGTCAATGTTAATTCTTGGTTACATCACATACATGGATCAAACGGCACAATTATATGGTAATAAAAAATGTCCTCAAAAAGTCCATCTAGCCCAAGTCCTTTTTAATGGTTTCCCCTGTGGCTTCCAAGTTGGAGGTATCATAACTGAATGAACTATTTACATATTTTTGTACTATTTTTGTAATAATCTTATTTTTGTGAAGAGGATGCTCCTGAAAATTGAAACCTTTGAACAACAAAGAAATAGAATATTTGGAAATGAAAATTACTACCCTTCACAAATAAATAAAAATTAAAATAAAGGAAGGAAAAGAAACCGGTCAAAGAAATATTATGAGAATTAAGATCTGAAAATAATTATGAACTATGATGCTTGCATTATTATATCACAAGTAATTGATCTGAAGTTTGAATCAACGTTGTGATAACCGGACTGGACGGTCCGAACAGTTCAATTGTTGACCGGACTTGAAAACGGCTCCGTTTTGTAGTCTTAACTGAATGAGTAGTTGGACCGCTTTGAACCGGAGAAATTACGGTTCGACCACGCTAAATTCGGTTAAATCGGAATAACCCATGAAAAAAACCGGACGGCTCACTTAAAATTTAAAAAAGTGGAACATTACTCTAATGTTTTATTTATTTCGGTCCAAAAATGATAGAGAGATGTTACTTCAATATAGTTATATAAAATTATTAATTATATAAAATTTACATTTATATATAATTATAGATAAAAACTATTAATTATATTTAAAATCATCCGGTCCGACCGGACGACTTAACTGGTTAAACCGGTTAGAGCTAATACAGAAGCTCTTTCGGCTTGACGTCCGGCTCGGGTTTCACAACATTGGTTTGAATGAAGAACAAAATATCTTCTCTTTAATACCAGTCTCTCTACATGTGTTACATTTAAATATCTCCCCTAAATAAAGAATTTAGATTCCATGATAAAAGAATCCAGAAACAATTCAACATGCTGTTATTTAAGCCTTGATAAGCAAGAGAACTTACTTGCTGCACAATTGGATTTGTTGAAGTCATAAATTCACTAGTCATTCCTTCCCAGACAAGCTTTCCATTGTGTAGAAACAACAACCTGTATTTAGATAATAACTTCTCATATAGGTACATCAACTCTGGGAAAATAAAGAGGCTTCAGGGGACCGGAAGACATGCAACCATTATGAAAATATCCTTACCTATCAATGGCTCTTTTAATAGTACTATGTTGGTGAGTGACAACAACATAAGATGCAATATTCCCAGGTTTCCCAAGCGCATCACATCCTTTTATGTGCACAGAACGAATAAGATCCTCAACAACAGTGGATGCAATGGGATCAAGTCCAGCAGTTGGTTCATCATACAAAAGCACCTGCAGAGACATGTTAAATGCTGCTTGTAGAAAGGAAAAAAGGAGGAGGGAAGCTATGTACTGCATAAAAAACAGTAAAAATGGCAGATCATATGATTATACCCATGGTAGTTAAAATCACGTGTTTATTTGTGAGATCGCACGAGTTCACGATCCTGGATGCCAGTTTCGTGTCCAATCTCAGATTCGAGCTCGCCACCATGGAATCAGGCTGAAATGGCGTGCGGAATTGTGGGATTTGTGGAACCTGGTTCATGACCCGGGTTAATGAAACCCTAAAAAACAGCTGCCACTGGCCTGCTGCCATTCAATTTATTCATATTTCTGACTCTGTTGTTGCATTTCCATGGTATCCCTATAAACCAGTTTCCACTCTCCCTTCTCTATCTCAATTTTCAAGTCATTATCTATTCATTTTTTATAAGAGGCGATCCCCAATCACCCAAGTCTACAACCAAAAACGTTGGAAGAATGCATCACCCAGACAGCTCCTGGTTCAAGAACAGATGGGGACCCAAACAGGGTCTGATTCATGAACAGATACAGAAGGCAACAGATGCAACCATCCAAACATCCCCTGGTTCAAGAACAGGTGCGACCCAAACAGAATCTGATTCATGAATAGATGCAGAAGGGATCAGCCACATCCATTTTGAATGATTGTATCGCTTATGAACAGGTGTGGGATCCATTATAAATAGGATGTAAATCTGATTGCTTGGGGAATTCAGAAATTGTGAGGAATTTGTAATTGAGGAGAGACAGGCTCTCAGAAACCTGAACCTTGTAACATAACTAGAGAGCTTATCTCTCTTCTTACAGTAATAATAATTTTATTTCCTTTCCATCCTTATCAATTTATTTCTATTTCCTTTCCATTCTTATCAATTTTCAATTCTGATTCAGTCTCCATTCTCTGTATTGAGTTTCATTTCTCAATCTGTCTCCATTCTATCTATTTTTAGTTCTCACTGTCTTCATTCAATTTTCTTCTTTTGCTTCAAGCAATTTGACTGAAAAATGTCTGGCCAAGGTAACTCAAACTCAATCCCTTATATTGGAGGCTCAAGTGTTTATGAATCCCTAAGTACTGGTTCTCAGAAAACTATTACCTCTTTCAATACTTTATCTTGTGACTAAGCATCTAATTCCATTGTCATTTCACCAACCCATGTAGTTTCTTGTAGACACATAAAATTTATCCTCCTGCTAATCATTGTATCGACTATTTTCATTGATTTACCTCTAAAAGTGCCTATATTACATGTTTCGATTCGTATCCTAAATTGGTGAGCTAGCTTCCTTACCCACACTCGTTCATGCAAATCCGAAAATCCTTGCTTATTTTTCACTAATCTAGGCGGTGATGCAGCGACTCTTGCTCGACTGACACTATACTTGGGCGATTCAAAGTATTACTTCTAGACAACAGCCTAGCATTAATATTATAACATCGTTGATACATATCATAGAGATTCGACAAAGTTTTATGTTGGCTATAGATTGTCTAACACAACCTTCACAGAAGTTACATATTTGCTCCTTAAAAATATCACTTTTATTGGAGATAGTTTTTATCAAATGCGCATAAAACAAATAGACGTGTTTTCAATCGTTAATTAAGAACCACTTAAAATTGCTCTCAAGTAATTGTTAATTTGAGGGAGGATTGGGGAAGGCAACATATGGAAAGAGAAATTTCAGAAGTAACACACCTCTGGCTCAATTGAATCCTTTGTAGTATCATAAATAATAGACCGAGCTAAGGCAACTCGTTTTTTCATCCCACCTGATAACTCAGAAGGCAACCGATCCTCAACTCCCTGACAGAAATCATGACCGATGAGTTTATAATGCTTGCAAAACATCATTATTCAACTAAAATGCAAGAAAACAGAGTGTGAATGAAGAGTCTAGCAGAATGTATATGAACAACTTTCTCAATGGCAGAAGGAAAATGTATACTACTTCTGCTACTCTTTAATGCATAAACCAATAGGCATAATGTTAATACTTGAACCAAGTATTGCACATAAATTCGACATAATCAGATGTAAAAAGATACCTAGACCAGCTGCCAAAATGATTATAATTGAAATTTGATGCATACCTTCAATCCAACCGCAGCCAAGCATTCCGTGACAAGCTCTGATATCTGGTCCTCAGACATGCTTGATTTTTCATACCTAACAATCAAAAAGGATAATAGAAGGTGAAAAAACAGTCAAATCTTCAATTTTATCACATTTTCATATACAACTTCAAATATATACTGAAATTTCAAAGGCAGCCAAGCTTGCTCATCTTACAGGAGAAAACCAACATTTTCACGAACAGTCAAAGAATCAAAAAGTGCTGCACTTTGGAACACCTGTTTCCATATTAAATTAAAGAAAAAATTACATAAAAAAAGTAGTATCAGTTAAGAATGAGAATATTACAGATTACTCTAAAACTTACTAATCCAATCCGAAGACCAGATATCTCCTCGTCACTTATTAAACCAACTCTTTTTCTCCCTCGAATATAAACTTCTCCCTGCTCATTGAACAATGATAATATTCAAGAAGAATAACTCAGCAACAACAACTCAAGAGGAGCTATAATGCTCTAGTGTAAATCATGTCTACAAACCATTTACCTCTAAATGTTTTCTTAATAGTTTAGACATTTCAAATTAACTTCGCATACCCCAATCAAATATTTACCTTGTCTGGAGCTAGAAGTCCTGCAATAATCTTCAAAACTGTAGATTTTCCGGTCCCAGAGGGACCAATTATTCCAACAGCTTCACCATGTCTGATCTATTCATAATGTCCAAAACCAGGAAAAAAAGAAATGTGATATATATAGCAATCTCCCGATCAGTAAAAACGCCAAATTTATTTTGACAAGGATTCATAACTTCATACTAAATATCACAGTCCATAGAATAACAAAGAGGCCTCAATCACCTTGAAGCTGACACCATTTAAGATTTTCTTTTCCCCAAATGACTTGTACACTTCTCTACACTCGATAAGAACATCAGAATCATCCTCATGATCCCTCACAGTGCTTAACTGTTCTGATATAGATGAACCCTATCAAAACAAATTATATCAGCCTTTCAGAAGAAGAAGAAACAAATAAAACAAGAACCAAACCTCTTGACACTACCTTTGGTATAGGGAAGATAAAAAAGAAAGTTTATCTTAGAAACTGATCTTTCAACATATCAAAAATTGTTGAGCTTAATTTTCAAATCCTAAATTCCACACCTGTACTTAAAAACACCCTTTTGGGAACTCATCAACACATTCCTTTAAATAAAAAGGAACAAAACAATGTCTCATGACTTTTATCACAAATCATGCTCAAGGTTTTAAATTTGGATTTGCAACGAATACTGACACCCAATGTTAGGGTTTTAGGAGTCATCGAAATCCATATCACGGCGGTAATTGTGTTCGCATCGGCCACTTTCACCCAAAACAGTCCATAATGTCAAGGTTTTGGGAGTCTCCGAAATCACAACTGTTATTTAAAATCTTCACAAGGTTCGATTTTGGGAGTGACACTTGTTGCGAGACACAGTCACATAACCCGAAAGGGATAGACAAATCATTTGGCTAAAAAAGAGGAACAAAAAAATTGCAATTATCAGACTCAGCTTTCAGAACCCATCACAGAACAGATAAAAAAGGAGAAATAAAAGGAACGAAATGCAATGATAACAAAGATAACGAATATATAAAGATGAATTACGTTGAAATTAATAGCGGAAGAGTCTTTTTCACTCTTAAAGTTACGAGGAGGAGGAGCGATGCAAGCACAAACAAACTTTCTATGAAGATCCTTATTACTCTGTTGATTGTTGAATGAATTAAGGTTCTTTGTAGCTGCAACAGAAGGAAACGCACCGTTTTGTGTGATAATAGGGAAAATGGGATGCGTTGATAAAGAAACCATGCTTCAAAAATGGGTTTCTCAGGTGAAATGGAAATTACTCAAATGAGTGAGATTTAAAGAATAAATTTTTAAATAAAAATAGAAATGGGTTTTTTTGAGATTTTAAGACATGTGATTGATGGGTTTAACGTGTTGTTTTGTTTTGCAATGCATAAAAAAAGTCAAATGGGAAGGCTAGGAAAGACAGGGAGTGGAAGTAGAAGTGGGGAGAGCTCATTACTTCTCTCTCTTGTGGTGAGATACCAATCATATTCTCTCCCCTCCATGGGAAGATAAATCAAAACAAATCAAGTGTGATCAAATTTCTAATAGTGACACTTGTTAAAAGATATAGTTATACATCTTAATAGTAGTGTTGTGATAACCGAACTGGACTAGATGGTCTGATCGTTGATTGGACTTGAAAATGATTTTCGTTTATAGTCTTAACTGAATGAGTGGTTGGACCGCTTTAAACCGGAGAAATTTCGGTTCGACCGTGTTAAACTCGATTAAATTGGAATAATCTAGGAAGTAAACTGAACAGTTCATTTAAATTTAAAAAAATGTAACATCGCTATAACTGAATGAGTGGTTGGACCGCTTTGAACCGGAGAAATTTCGGTTCGACCGTGTTAAACTCGATTAAATTGGAATAATCTAGGAAGTAAACCGAACAGTTCACTTAAATTTAAAAAAATGTAACATCGCTATAATGTTTTGTTCCAATTCGGTTCAAAAAAAGATGGATGATGTTACTTCAATATATTTAGAGAATAAAGTATCTCCTCGTACAATGAGATAACTTACCTCGTTTAGCCAGTAAAAAAATGACATATGTATTATTTTGTTTTAGAAATATTTTTGTAAAAAATGATTAAATGGTACACATATCACGATTTTAGTGGCTGAATGAGATAATTTATCTCCTTATGCCAAGAGATACATTATTCTCATATAGTTATATAAAATTATATATTCATAGATACAAATTATTAATTATATTTAAAATCATTCGGTGCGACCAAACGGTTTAACTATTCCAACCTGTTAAACATAATACATAAAATCTTCTAGTTTGATGTTCGGCTCGAGTTTTACAACATTGCTTAATATGATGAGAGGAGACTACCAAAAATATTGTATACTAATTTTATTTTCAAAATTTTGAAATAAAAATGTGGTTGAATAATTCTTTTAGATACTTTATTTCCTATTAAAAAGGGGGGATTTAGTTAATTTTGAAAATCTACTTTAAATCTTTCTCATTCATTCTAGTATTATCCAATGGTTTGAATGAGTAAATCTAAACCATTAGATTTTAATAGAATGAATGAATAAGATATATAATAGATTTTTTTACTTACTCTTGAAATAAGTAGATACATTCCTATTAAAAAAATATGTTAATTCATGTTCACAATTTTTAGTATTACTTTGAATTTTTATTTTTAAGATATTAAACTGGAATATGTAAACTTAAGCCAAGTATATATTCACTCTCCTACTTTCTTACACCTCCTATAAAAGATAGAGCATAGTTTTAAAAACTGTGCCGTACTGGCTGGTTCAACCGGAAAACCGGTGAACCGGACCCCTAACCGGTACGGTACGTATGTTATACTGCATATGCAATAGAATCGGTCAAAACTGGTAAACCGGTTTAAACCGGTTGGTTTGTACATTAAATTTTTTTTTTTAAATTTCAAATTTTCAATTCTTCATCAATTCTTCAACTTCAATGATTGATACTTGGGTCATTTATTTGTATTTTGCGTTTGTTAAGTGATAATTTTGGATAAATATATGTTTTGTACTTTAGACTTTGATTTTATTAAAGACTTAATGTTGTTTGTTTGTGTGAATTTGAAGTAAATTATGAATATGGATTATAAATATGAATATCTACTCATTTGAAATTTTTTGTTATAGGTTTACATATATATATAAGCAAGTATGTCCGGTTTAACCGGCATGCGGTTTAATTACTGAACCACTGGTTGAACCACTGTATCACTATACCAGTACCCTAACCGATTTGATAACCGGTACGGTTTTAATAACATTGAGATAGAGTTTCATTATTTATAACATTAACTTTACTATTTACATTGTCTGTGCTTAATATGTGAAACAATTATTTTAGTGTATGTGAGGGGTTCTCTTAACTAATGGTTGAATATTAATCAATTTTATGGTAAATAACGTGTCGACAGACACTTTATGTCTGTCAACCCGCATTCTTATTTTATAATATTAAGTATTCAATTTTTATATATTTTATTTTATATCATTTGAATGTTTTTGTATTAAGAGTATTTTATATTAAAAATGTATTTATTATAACTCATTTAAGGTTAAATATATGGTTAATGTGCTAATGGTAGTTACCCAGGATTATATGGGTTTTTTTTGTAGAAATTAAAAATGTAAGGGCAAAATAGGAAAATAAAAATTACACAATAGTGGTAGTTATTTCATGTTTTGCCTTTATATAGTACTAGCGTGTTGACAGGCCATGTCGGGTCTGTCAACCCGTTTTCCTATCGTATGTAACGTGTAGTCTAAATGAAATAAATATCTAATATTATAATTGTGTTACATATTATAATTTGCAGTTGCATATATAATGAATACCAAAATTGATATATTGTTTTGGGCTAACAGTAATGTTTGGTGATTGTTCATGTACACCGAATACAATATGTTATCTTAGAGTCCATGTTACCAATTAATAATAGTGAGTTAGCAACTTATCATTGCAATTGACAGTTTTAATTGCAGTTAAAACTAACATGTCGTTCCAAAACTCTTTAATGGGGAGGAGACACCATAAATGACACAAAATTAAAGGCATGACACACACTTTTTTTTGTAACTTTTCTGTGAAAACTTGCTCACATATATATATTTACACTGCTACATTTATGCTACATGAATTATGGATTGCAAATAAACTTCGATAAAATTAAACAGAAAATATTTAACATCTACGAATATTTGTAAAATCCTCAAAAACAATTTAACACATCAACCTGCCTTACTCAACCAGATGGCAAAATTAAGAAATATACCAATTATTTAACATATGGCAAAATTAACAAATATACTAATTATGTATAGTACAAATTATTAAAATATCATTCAATAATTTTTTAGTATAATATTTATGTGTAATCATTGTAAATTTTTATATATGATTAATATATTATCCACTATTGTATGTATGAATTGTATTCAATACTTAATAATAATAATAATAATATATAAATAATTAATAATATGTTAACTTATTAAAAAAAGTGTAGATAGTTGGCTAATGTATATAAGTTTTTGTGTTAATTGTTACAATTATATTTTTTGAATGTTATTTGAAAGAAGTGGCGAGGAAATAAAAAGTTTGTAATAAGTGTTAATAGTAAAACTTAGTCCAATAGAGCATTAGAGTTTTCATAATAACCAAGTACCCAACAATTAATTTTTAACTTTATCATATTATTGTAAAAAAAATATTTCCTTTTATAAAAAGTCATTTTATTAGTTCAACATATATTTCAAGTATCAAACTTTAATAAAAATGCAATTATGAAATTTATGTGATAAACAAATGACTATTAATCATAACTATATTGTGATAGTGTTAAGGGTGAATCAGAAAAAGATAAAAAACATGGGCTTTGGCCCAACCGAAAATAAGAAGAGAAATAGAAAGGGGGTTAGGATTTGGGGGTTTCAATTTTAGGTTTAGGGATTTAGATGAGATGGAGAGAAGATTGAGAGAAGAGGATCCCCTCTGGGCGGCCGACGACTTCATTATGGGTTCAGGCAACGACATGGGTTGCTGTTCGTGAAGAGCATTGCATTTCGCAACCGCGACGTTTCTGATCGCCGGGAGAAGAAAGTGATGTAGCAGGACGGTGAGGCTCGACGGCTGTTCCATACTCCACGAACTCGCGGCGAGGTAAGGTTGACGTGTCGAAGGAAAATCCCCGAGAACCATATCCTTTTTTTGCTTCTAAAATTTCCTTTTAACTTTATCATATATCTGTTCTTTCTCTTCCTCTTCTGTTTTTATTCATTTTAAGTTATCATTTGTGAATAAATATAGCAAAGTAACCCAACGAAGGACATAAAATGTTACATAAAATAAGGAGGAAGGATAATTGTGAATGGAAAGTGGCAACAAATATAGCAAAGTACAAAACTCGATTGCATTGAATGGTAGTACAAAATGGTGCGAGAAAAGGATTACTTACTGGACAATGCATGTGGAGAATTTTTTGTGCATAATACACATACAAAATACACATAATACACATACAAAATTCGATTGCATTGAATGGTAGTACAAAAGGGTGCCACAATGTTGTATATTGTGTATATTGTTTCATAAAATTGATGTGTTGATATACTTGGTAATATTGACATATAAATAAACAGTCACTTTGTCACTTTGGCATACAAATAAAGAGGGACTTACCTTGATATTATGCAGTGATTTATCGAATGTGTTTTATACTTTCTTCTTCTTATGTTGAATTTATGTAATTCTGTACATGTTGCACAGTTAATGTAACTCATTATAACAAATTTAAATATATGGAGGAAATGTGAATTTGATGAAGAAAAAATGAGGAGTAATAAGTTTGCTTCTTTACCTGCTTATTTTGTTGATAATCTTCTCGAGATAATATGGAATGTGGGAGAAAATAATTGAATGGGGAAAAGAAAAGAAATACCTAATGTTAGAGGGAGGGGATGTAGAATTTGTGCATAATGACTTCATATACTTTTATAAGTTGTTTACATGTTCTTAAGTCATTTATTTAAAACAAAAATTGCACTATGTCATGTTAAAGAAAACTGCAATATGCAAACTGCAGTAGGCCATGTTCTTTTAAATGAAAATTGCAACAGTGGACAACACATAAAATAAAATGCACGTCAATGAGTATTGTATATTTTATGCAGTTAATGAGTATTGTATACTGCAGTTATGAGTATTTATGCAGTTAATGAGTATTGTATACTGCAGTTATGCGTATTGTATTGCGATTATTATTGTATACTGCATTTATGAGTATTTTACACAGTTAATGAGTATTGTATACTGTAGTTATGATTAATGATTATGAAAGTATTGTATAATGCTTTCATCTTAGTTTGAATATTAGTTTATGAATATTCATTCTCTAGTACTTTATTTTTTATTCATAAGCACGTAGAGATAAGAAGTCATTAAATTAAGTTATGTTTTGATCCAAATTTGAGAGTATTATATAAGTTTATTATTTATTAAATTAAGTTATTACTTTTATATGTTTTATGTATAACATATAAAACTGCAATTAATGAGTGATTAGGTTGTTTACATATATACGTTAATATTAAATTATAAATTATGAGGGCATTAAAACTATGTATTTCCTAAAGTATAATGTCCAAGTGGTAAGGTGTTATAAGGAATATACATATAAATGCGCTATAAGGTGTTATATATGGTTTTTTTTGTAAAATTTATAATTTAATGAGGGCAAATAAGGCAAAACACAAATTACACAATGATGGTGGTTATTTTGTGTTTTGCCTTTATTAGTAGTATAGAAGTATAGATATAGATATAAAATAGATAGATGGTATTAAAATGATATAAGTCATGGATGAAACATTGTTAATGAACGAGAAAAGAAACAAAACTTTATGGTAGATGCTATCATTATTGATGTTTTAAGCAGCTCTAGTACAATTAGTATATTATTTTTGGTGATAGTACATTACTAACACAATAGTTCGATTCTCATCTGTTATCGTTTTGAAAGAAAAAGAATTAGTAACTTAACAGTTATGCAAGACATGTGTGGTATAAAAATAACTTTATTAATAAAGATGTTAAATTGTTTTAATAAATTAGAGTATATTTTTTATTAAACATGTGCCACTTGATTTAACACAACAACTTCATGCCCTTCCAAAGTGACGCATATCACACTAACAATATATTAATCTAATATATAAGAGTTGTTAAATTCTTAGAAAGATCAATAATTCTATTCTATAAGCTGTACTTATTAAAAGAGCACTTTGAAAGATATTAGTTTTTTACTCATATAGTAAAGAAATACCCTGCCAAAAAAGTAACACTATCATTTTATTACGGTGAAAATGATATGTGATCATAATATAACATTAACTAGACATTAAATATATAATTATTGCTCAACTTTATTTTTAAGAAGTTACCATATTATTTTATTTCCAAATTCACTTTTATATATACTAGCGTGTTGACATGCACTTCGTGCATGCCGACCCACATTCTTATTTTCTAATATTAAATATTTTATTTTAGAGAAATATATCATTTTTTTGTATTGACGGTTGTACATGATATTATAATTTATGTAATAAAAAAATATGAAACTGAATTTTGATATTATTAAAACCTATATTAAAAATTACATTGGTGACTTGATATTTTTTATATATGTAATCTATACTAAAACCTATAATTTTGATATTTCTTTTATTGTGTGCTAAACATTGTAATAATAGTTAATTAGAAGGGCAAAATAGGCAATAAAAAATTATACCATGTAGGTAGTTATTAGAGATTTTGCCTTTATATATAGTATAAGTATATATAGTTGTAATAATAGTTAATTAGAAGGGCAAAATAGACAATAAAAAATTATGTCAGGTAAGTAGTTATTAGAGATTTTACCTTTATATATAGTATATAGATATAACTCTCGATCGTCAAATTAAAATCAATGGCTAAGATTAGAACAAGTTGCATTCACTCTCTTCTCTCTAGTGGTTGCCCACTGAACTTATTTTCACATTTTTCTACATATTTGCACGTCCACACCATTCACTCTCCTCTGTTGTCCATATTCAAAATAAAATCATCTCTGCAACTCCACTACATTCACTGCTACCATTGTATATGAAGTACAAACATATTATGTATATTGAGTATTATACATTATTATTTTCAATTTTGATTGAAACATTATGAAATACATGTGGACCCCAAATTTAAAACAGGTGAAAACTTAACTAAAAGCATCAAATAAGGAAGAAGCAAGTATAGAAATTGGAAAACCCAATAATTAGGTTAAATTGAGAAGTTTAAAAACTCATGAAAGATCAATTGGTTTTCAGGCTGAAACGACACAGTTTTTATAACCATGGTTTGTTGTAATGTCTCAACGAGAAGTGTAGAGATGAGTTTTAAAATGAAATTCTAATCTTAGCCCTTGATTTTAATCTGACAGCTTAAAGTTATTATATATATATATATATATATATATGAGTTTTGTCATTGTATAAAATTTAGAGTAGGGATTCACTTACTTTTGAGGAGAAAATGACTTACTCAACATCTTAATCATTCGATTTTGGAAAATCCAATGGTTTAGATGTATTTACCAATTTAAACCATTGAATTTTTCAAGATTGAATTATTAAGATATGTAGTAAGTGATTTTCCACTTACTCTTGCAGTAAGTGGATCCCGCCCTAAAATTTAATATAAAAGTTGATTAACCTTGGAGCAACACAAAAAAAACCACCATTGACAGAAAGTAAAAGAAAAAGAGATATTTGGAGAAAGGTTGTGTGGTAGGTCTTTCCGGAAATTTTGAGAAGAAGCGAAAGCACAACAAACATGTCATCGTTTTTGTGCCTTTCACCGTTACAGTTCCAACCAAGAACACCAGCACAATCATCATCATCATTCTTCCATT
Organism: Lupinus albus; assembly: GCA_009771035.1. Taxonomy (NCBI): domain Eukaryota; kingdom Viridiplantae; phylum Streptophyta; class Magnoliopsida; order Fabales; family Fabaceae; genus Lupinus; species Lupinus albus. The sequence continues at coordinate 10,043,871 of CM020001.1, read as the reverse complement.
CTCACGTTCGAGGAACAACCTCAGCAACACTTTCTCTTCGACCCTCCTCTCCTCTTCCATCTACTACTTTGTCCCACAAACTCCGTTTCCATCCCAATCTCAACCACACTTCCACCACCGTTCGATGTTCCTCTGGTACTCTTAATCCCTCCCCCCTTTTGATTTAGACGCAAATTCTTTTTTTTTGGTATAATCAAGGATATTCCGGAACTAATCCGAGTCGGGTTATGACTCTACCTCCCAACAAGTGTGACTCACGGGAATTGAATACTTGACATTTTAATTGATTTTTCATATTATTTTTTTGGTATAATTAAGGATATCCTGGAACTAATCCTTTCAGGTCGTACTGTACCTCCCGACCAGTGTGACTCACAAGAATTGAATACTTGACCTTTTGGTCTATAATTGAATTGATTTTTCATATTATTTTTCCAGCGTTGACTCCTGAATTAAAATCGACGTTGGATAAAGTGGTAAGTTCGAATAAAGTGGTTCTATTCATGAAGGGGACTAAGGATTTTCCACAGTGTGGATTCTCAAACACGGTGGTGCAAATATTGAAGTCACAGAATGTGGCTTTTGAAACAATAAACATACTCGAAAATGAGTTATTGCGCCAAGGACTGAAAGAGTATTCTAATTGGCCAACCTTTCCTCAACTCTACATTGAAGGAGAGTTCTTTGGTGGCTGTGATATCACTGTTGGTATGTCATTCATTGCATTGCTTTGTTATACTTAATTTTGCTTTCGTTTTGCGATTGCCATCATTGCGGCTGTTGCTATGTGGATCGTGGTAGTTGAGAAGTGAATTATTTTGTGATTAAAAAGAATATTTTTGAATTCGAAGCAGTCCAATGCGGCGGTCCGATATGGCCAAAGTTAGGTGAGATGTGGTTGCATTGCAGCCCGATGTAGGCACATCATTGTGATTCGGTGTCACACTGTGATTGCGGTATGATGTGGTTGCGGCGGTCACCGCAGCTGCAATATTGTCGCCACATCATGTGATTCGGTCCACAATTTGAACTAATGACAAATACTATTGATGGAAATGAATAGAATGGAGTGGAATGCAATGAAATGTTATTAGGTTTCAGTGGTTGGATTGTTTAAAATAGGATTGAATGAAATAGAACCTTATGTGATGGATTTCATTGCATTCTGTTCAATACCTCTCTTTTTCTTCCCTCCGATTTTGGGACTGCAGGATGGAATTAGATGGAACAAACTAATTGTTCACTTCATTCCATCATAAAATTTCCAAAGAACGGTGAGATAATTATGTCAATAAATATTCAAACATACCGACCTACTCGGATTAAGGCTTGGTTATTGTTGTTGTAAATATTGATATAGTCTTAACTCTTAAGGCCCCTGACTAGTTAGTGCTGGCTTGTTAACATACTTGCCTTGTTTTTCCCGATGCTTCTATAATATGGTTAGTTTCAGCGATGGAATCATTTAAAACAATAACTTTATCATGAAAAAAATAGAAATATAAAAGCTTACCATATTGATTCAAATGTAACATAATAGAGATTCTATAATGCCTTCTTAACCGAGGCATTAATTTATCAGCTAGATAGCTACTTTGAACTTGATGCTTATGTTAGTGCATACATATTAATCTTCTACTGATTAGATGTTTTGTGACGATTCAAATGTAACATTATAAAGATTCTATCATGCTATCGACAAATTGATGCTTGGAAATACCATTGTATACAAATATTTTCTTTATTAGATGATCGGCTAAATATCCATACCTCACTTCCTTGTAGTTGATTCGTAATAGTTTAAAAGAACAACTTTTTTTCCCAATAAGTTCTCCAGTTTTCATCTGTTTTGATTTCTGTCATAATTGACTGCATAAATCATTTAATAGGTGATCCTTTTTTGTATAAGATAAACCATATTATTAGCATCATATGGTTTCTGGAAAATAATTTCCCTCCTCTCACTCGTTCTTTGATATACAGAGGCATACCAGAATGGACAATTGCAGGAGCTGTTGGAGAAGGCAATGTGCAACTGAAGTGCCAATTGTTAAGGGCTGATAGGGGGATGAGGACTTCCCAAGCTAGTAACTAGTAATCCTCTGTGCAGTATGTTGTTGCTTGTGATAATGGACCAAATATATTGTCTGATAAAATGTGTCCACAAGAATCTGTTACACTACTATTGTCCTGGTATTTTTTTGGGTACATTTATTCTTCTTTGGTACATGCATGGTATTTAAGTACAAAGTAAAGAAGTGGACTTATGAGAAGAACTCACTGAATAAATTATTGTAGTACTAGAATAACTCATTGAATAAATTATTTTAGTACTAGTTGCACTATAAACAATATTCAATCAATGAAACTTTTGGGCCTTGATGGAAATGCCATGTTGCTGCTACCTTTTGACTTGCAAGTCACAACATTTAGTTGCAGGATCAGCTTCTCCTGTAATGGAGTAAGGCTATGTACAGTTGACCCTCCTGTAATGGAGTAAGGCTATGTACAGTTGACCCTCCTTTCATTGTTTCTAGAATGGTGGAACTCTTCTGCATTAGGTTACATTGCTCCCTTAGAAATTTAGGGTTCATTTGATGCGCACTGGATAATGATTACATTGATGTGGTGGCGGTGGTAGTAGTGTGGAGTTGATGGTTCATGTCCTGCCCCTTGTAACCCAACTCACCCAATGTAATAGAAAATACACCAAATGAACTAGATAAAAAATATGATTTCCCTATCCTATCTTGGTGGCTTACCAAACTCGGGATTCTTACAGGATAGGACCGACTATCCGGTCATGTTTCTCTTATTATGTCCACAAAAGAGCCCTTAGCATATCAAACCCAATTTTCCCTAAGGGACATTGTATTAGACATGTCATTCATGGAAAAGAGCATGCCCTTTTATGTATAGTTGTTTGTGGGGATTAAGTATGTGTAGATTGTTTATGAGTGATGACCTATGAAGTACAAATGATACGATACGTATCCGATACGCCGATACACATTTTCTCTAAAATATAGGATATGATACGTTCAAGGATACATGTATAAATTAGTAAAAATATGATAAAATTATAAGTGTAAATCAAAATATCCAAAGTTAAAAGTATAATGGAAATTACAAATCATTATCCTCAATTAGTGTTTGCCTTTAAATAAGTTGGTATTTTATTTGATTACTGGGATGCTTTGATTAAAACGTATGATATATATACTAGTTTTTTGTTGAAAAAGTTTCAGTTTATCTTTTTTTTCTCCAAAACGTATCATATACATATCTTAATATTTTTTTATTTTTTTATTTTTGGATACTCTATGAACACGTATCCATGACGAATCGGAGCGTATCCATGTCGGATACGTGTCAGAGGTGATAACCATATAAAGTAGGAGTACATATTAACATGTTAGAGTTTGCTTGTGAGTTGGTTTTGGGAAAAGAAGGAAGGGAAAAGAAAGAAAAACATTGAAGTTATGAAATGCATTTTTGAGATGTACCTTAACACCTTAACTGCTATGGCCATGCTCAACATTTTGTCCCAAAAGCAGGCCAAACTTTGCAAAAATGTCATGTCGATCCAGTTACCTCGTTCGACAAAGACCTTTTTTTATATCCATGGTGGTTGTAATGAGAAGATGCCCTCATGCTGGAGGGTTATGGTGTTGAAGTCCTCATGACTAAAGGTGATTGTCGACCATTTCTGATTCATGCTGCAAGATCTGCATTATTCATGTAGGTGCATTTTTCTTCTGGAGTTGGAGGGTATCCCAGTGACAAACTCACTACTGATGGTATTGACTTGATTCAAGTGGTGTCATAATGTGATGGAGTTTCATCTCCCATGGTGGTGATGACTCTCTGGGTCTGTTTACGAACTAGTTTTTGGAAGGCGAACGATGAAAGGGAAAGACATTAGAGTTATTATACTTTAACATAACTCTTAGGTCTATTTCTCTACTTCTGAGATGACTCTTAAGTCTTCTACTCTAAAAGTCAACTCACAAACAAATCTTTACTGGATTAGGAATAATTTTCGTTTGGTCCGTGAGCCTTAGCCTTTAACCCTGTTAGTGTCGGTACTCCATCAACTAATCATTAGTTTGTGCAATGTACTCCATCAACTTTTATTTTTTAAATGGCACAAAAATGTCATCTTCTATAGCGTTGTTGAAAATCAGACGGATATATAGCTATTTACAAATTTCATCTTGTTTTTAATATTTTGAAAATTTATGATGAGAAATTATTTTTAAATGAATAGTAATAATAATTAGAGTTTATTATATTGGTCAGAAAGATTATTCATATAGAAGAGAAGTTCTAACTTTCAAAATTCATGAATAGGGTCTTGACAAACTATACAATGCTTCTGATAATCACTATTTTGATGATTCAATTTATCACTTGAAGATCAATTTCATTGTTTAACCATGGGCCACAGGAAGCTAATTAGTTGATACTCATCATGTTAGACTATGTAATAAATCATTCTTGATTTAGGTTATTGTAATCACTATTCTCATAATTCATCACGTTGTTTTGATGAAGATAATGATAAAGACAATCTTGAAGACTAAGCGAACTCAACAAATAACAATATTAAAGTTAAAGTTCAATCTAGTAGACTTACGTTAAATTTACTTAAAATAATACTTACATATATTCATACATGATTGACATGCTCATGCATTTACATATGGTAGCATGATTTTGGTTTATTAAGTTTAGTTTATCACTTACATCTTTTAAAATTATGGATCATGCATTACATATCATGTAGAAGGTTTATCATTCATAAAAAAAAAAAACTTTTTTCAACAATCAATTATATATATATAGATAAATGCATAGGATAACACAAAGAAACATGTAAATTAAAATGAAAGTAATGATAGAGAAACTTTTAATTTATTCAATGAAGGGGTGCCTGAAGTCAAAGGAGCTTTGTCTCCTTGGACATGAAAAAACTTAAAATTATCATGCCTTTATTATTTTATTGTTGACATCGAAATATTTGTTCCCTATACTTTTTAGCAGAAGTACGTTTTTGTATTGTTAGCTATTAATATTATTATAAATTTATTAATAAAAAGGTATTCGGTTACCCCGTAGTGTTTTAGTGGATAAAAATTATATGCATTTCCCATTTTAAAATGAGCTAAAGATCGAATTTCATACAATAAATAAAAAATGATTAAATAAGATAGTGAAAGAGATAACACCTAAGTTTGAGAAAATGGAGAAAATGGAGAAAATGGAGAAACAATGTTTGAGGAGAAAAAGAAACTCTCTCTTTGGTTTGGTTGGAAAAAGAGAAAGGGAGAAGAGAAGAAAAAGTAGGTAGGATCCACCATAAATAAGAATAAAAAATTAGATTAAAATATCAAAAATGCCATTCATTTTTTTATTTTCTTTAGCTATTGATGTTAAATACTACTAATATACATAAATTTATTTTGAATCTAAAAAATATATTTTAAAATTATAAATTTATTTTTAATTAATAATAAAACAATATTTGTCACATTTATCGTTATTTTAGGGATATTTTTGTGATTTTAACCACAACATCATCTCTTCTTTTTTCTACCCAACCAGACGAAAAAGTAAGAGAATAAAATCTTTCTATTCATTTTCTCTCATTCTTCTCACGTACCAAACATCACAAAAATCTAATCTATTTCTCACCTGTTTTTGACGTTTTTTTATTACTTCTTTATCTCTTGTTATTTTCTCTTGTTCAACGACGAGATTGAAAGATGTTGAAGTTGAAAGCGTGTGATGAGAAGAGTGATGATGGAGAGTTGACGCTTGTAGTTGCAGCAAGTGTCATTTGGCAACAAATAATGAAAGGCTGATACAAGATGGACACAAAACAACACTCAGAAATTCCAGGATCTGTATCCTTTCCTTGTCACCTTTGTGTGTATTTGTGAATTCTGACCAATTCTCTTTTCTTTTAAGAATCACCATTTTAGGCACAATATCAGTAATAATGAATGAAAACTCCACCATCACTCCTATTTCGCATAATTCACTCATCACTTCTTACCTCTATCTCCTATTTTCTCTCTCTCTCTCTCTCTCTCTGACTTTGTTTTATGATTTGTTTTCTTTTTTGTTTCATGTCTTTATGTGCCTTAAAACACCACATTTGTCCTTAATTACCTTCATTTTTTCAATTCAATATTTTAGTTGGTCTCCTTAGCTATTATATCTTTGTCTTTTTATGAGTTTCTCTAAGAGGTGAAGTTAAAGCAGTTGAAAGCTTTTTGTCTTTAATTTCTTACTTGCTTATGATATTCAAGGATTTATGTTTAAAATGAAATGACACTAGGTTAACAACATGCATTGTTTTAAATCGTGGTTGCTTTCGCGATTGCGGTCATTATGGCCGTTGGAATGCAGATTGTGGCCGATGCGCTGTGAACTATTTTGTGATTAAAACAATATTTTTGAATCTGAAGCGGCCTCATGTGGTCTGATGCGGTCCAAATGCGGTTGCCTTGCGACCTGATGTCACCGCATCAATGTGATTCGGAGTCACACCACAATTGCGGTGTGTGATGCGGTTGCGGCGGTCACCGTAACCGCAATATTGCGACCGCATTAGGTGATGCGGTCCGCAATTTAAACTAACTACAACATGTAATGCTTCGTCCATGTATGGTGTATGAGGTGAAACCAACTTTTTATTCATTTCATTTTACTCTATTATAATATGAAGATATCCAAACAATGGTATGATTACTTTGTTTCATTCCATTCCATTCCATTCTATCATCAAATTTCTAAACTTCGCCTTAGGCAAAAACTCATTTCTTACTATTATTAGAAGATTGGGTTTATGATGATATTTTATAAGAATGTAGATAGTATAGTTATTATTATGATTTTTGGCCTGTCACTTTTTGAATTTTCCCTTTTCTTGTTGGTGAAAAAATTGACCCAGAGCAATTTTCAGAAATGATGGATTATGAGCTTTTAACGGTCTATCTATATACATGATTTTGGATAGAATATTTTGTATTATTTAATCCATGTATTCATTGTTTTAAATTGCGGTCGAAATTGCGTTAATGTTTACGCTTACTGCTATTGCGGTCATTGCTGCCATTGTGATGCGAATTGCGGCCGTTGCACTATGAATTATTTTGTGATTAAAAAAAATTGAATTTGAATTGCGGCAGCATCATTATGATTCAGAGTCACACCACAATTGCAGAATGATGCGGTTACGACGGTCACTGCAATATTGCGGCCACATTAAGTGATGCGGTCCGCATTTTAAATAACTGCATGTATCTAACTTTGATCCGACCTAGTGGGAAAAGGGTTCATTATTATTATTGTTGTTGTTGATGGAATGTGGCAATCTTTATGACAAATGATTTGCAGTGAAATTGTTTATCTGGCTTCAGTATTCTTGTTGTTTATACATACATACTCCTTTCAATATTGCCTGAAGTTTTATTCTGTCATTAGCATTCAGTACCCTCACTTCATTAACATTATTTTCATGGGCAGAGAATATTGAAAGCTGGAAAGCTGAGTGAGAAAATTTTGAGGCTATTCATAGCAACCAATAAGGATGAAGTCATCTCACTAGTTCAAGCACTTAATATCCAACATATTTTGACTCATGTGCTTCCTACCAGTGAGTAATTTTCAAATTTTTGTATATTTATTGCAACTCTTCCTATAGTCACACATTTATTTTCTGACATGAATAACTTCTTATAGGATGTTCTGAGTGTTTGGTATTACAAGTGTGAATGGGGAAGTCCCACATTGTGGAATAGTGGATGAGTTTAAGAACATATAAGTGGATGGACCCATAGACCTAATACCTCAAGGTTTTGGGTCAAGATGTGGTGTCAAACCCATTTATATGCTTCTTTCACTTAGCCCATGTAAGAATGGTATAACCCATCCATGATAATGAAGTTAATATTGTGATTGGTGCATTGCATTCTGACATGACATCTTTTATGAATGAATGGAGGCCAATCTTCTCCCGTTTCCACTTGATAATAATTAAAGATCCTGAACTCAATGAGGAAATCCAAATTCCAGAAGGCTTTAACATAGATGTCTATACAAAGTCTGATATTGATAGATTAGTGGGTTCTTCCACTTCTGTTCCCTTCTCAGGCTACTCATGTAGATATTTCGGCTTTCTAATTTCGAAGAAGTATGTTGTTTGTGTTGATGATGATTGTGTTCCAGTGAAAGACAAAACTGGAAATTTGTTGGATGCTGTGGCTCAACATATTGTGAACCTCAACACTCCTGCCACCCCATTCTTCTTTAACACACTCTATGATCCATTCGGTAAGGGTGCGGATTTTGTTCGCGGGTACCCATTTAGCCTGCGAAGTGGCGTTGATTGTGCTTTGTCATGTGGACTATGGCTCAATCTGGCAGACCTTGATGCTCCAACACAAGCTCTCAAGCCAGAACAGAGGAATTTGAGATATGTTGATGCAGTTCTGACTGTTCCATTGAGAACCATGATGCCTGTGAGTGGAGTCAACATTGCGTTTAACCGCGCAGTGGTTGGCCCGACATTATTCCCAGTATTGAGGTTGGCAGGGGAAGGTAAACTGAGGTGGGAAACTGTGGAAGATATATGGTCTGGAATGTGTGCAAAGGTTATATGTAATCACCTAGGACTTGGTGTGAAAACTGGGTTGCCTTATGTTTGGAGAACAGAAAGAGGTAATGCCACAGAGAGCTTGAAGAAAGAATGGGAAGGTGTGAAATTGATGGAGGAAATTGTTCCTTTCTTTCAGTCAATAAGCTTGCCACAATCAGCAACTACATCAGAGGATTGTGTAATTGAGATGGCCAAACAAGTGAAGGAACAACTAGGGAAGGTTGATCCTATGTTTTCTAGTGCTGCTGAAGCCATGGTGGAGTGGGTCAAGCTCTGGAAGTCAGTTGGATTTGGCCAAAGCTCCTGAATGGCACAGTCTAGATTTATTTAATTCTCAAGCATGTCAGCATCTCTACCAGTACTACACTCTTTAGTATCGGAGAGGATCTTTAGTACAGGAGAGGATATGCATCCCTTTTACTTTAGGAGTGAAGGTTATTTCCTATCTGTCTCCTATATTTCCTTATTTTAATTTAACTAATTTGTATCTATTTTATTTCCAATTTCTAGTTACCTAAGCTTACTTTTTACCTGACACATTATGGTTAGATTGAAGGTGTAATAAATTAAGGTATTGAATAAATGCAGGGGATCCACCTACTCTAAGAGTAAGAATATGTTTTTTAAGCTTACTCCACATCTTAGTCATCAATTCCAGGGAAATTCAATGGTTTGAATTAGTGAGTAGATCTAAACCATTGAATTTCCCTAAAATTGATGGCTAAGATGTGGAGTAAGTTTAAAATACTTACTCACTCAGTGAAGGATCCCTCCTCTTAAATAAATGCTTTGTCTTCCATCAGCAATTGTTCTTTTCAAGTTTTTGTCCCAATGTCAGCTAATTTTATAGCTGATGTCAATTCACATCTCCTCATGTGTCCCTTCATCTTGTTCTCCCAATTTTACTAGGCAATTTTTTAGTTAGAAATTGATTTGAAGTGCTTGTGCAAATCTTATAATAAGCAATCACTCAATGGTTGTGTATCATATTATATCACTATTCTTGTTTTAATTTTTAATCATGTCTAGTTCATCAACCATGTGTTTTTGTGTAATTCAATTTCTTTTGGGTACATTAGAGTGAAAAAATAATAAATGTGTGCTTGTAACCCAATTAAGATTAAGATAGGATGGTTAAGGAATAAAAATACAAGTGTCCTGGAAAATGGTGCAATGAATATTATAAAACTTCAATCTTTTTAAATTTTCAATAGTCTTTTTTTATTGATTCCTTAATCAGGATTTTGGTTAAAACGAACTTAGAAGTAGTTGAACATCCATCATTTATACCCATGGACCCATTTTCAAATCCTCTGCAATGACATAGCAAACATACATATAAAGGAGATTAAGTCACTACCAATTTTATTAGTATTATGAAAAATTCATTAAGAAATGTTGGTCATCTAAATAGTTTTGGATTCCTGAGTTGCTTATCCACATGGAAAGATGGAAACTGAATTTCATATCATTCTAGTTACATATGTTCTAAGATGTTTTTTTTTGAAGAGGTATGATTAATGGTAGGGGTGAGCATGGGTATGATAAGGCTTGTGCCTTGCTTGACCCTAAAAGTTGGTCGGATCATTTTTTTTGAATTTGGACCTGATTCTAAACCCAAAGCTAACTTGACCATAAATGTTGATCAGGCCCGTCTTTGAGTTCGAAACCAACTCTATAGGTGATTAAATACAATATATACTATGAAACAGGACGAGTTGGGTCATGTATGTCCCCTACCCGATCCTAAATATTGACTGAGTCTAATTTTTAAACTCGTATCCCTAGACCAGACCTATTCGAATTCGATCATGATCTGGCCGTATCAAATGAGCAGGTAGGGTTATCTCTTGCTTACCCCTAATTAACATTAAGGTTGTTTTCTTGTAAGATGAAGGCCGTGAATCAAAATATTGAGAATAGCATTTTTGTTTGGGTAAATGAGTGTTGAAAACCAACATATTGGTCTAGTAGTTAATGTTCTGTTAGATCTTCAGAAAGACTAAAAATGTCAAGAATTCAATTCCTATAAGCGATATTTGTTGGAAGAGATAACCACACACCCCAAAAGTGATTAATTCATTATCCATGTGGTGAAATAATACTAGACACTAGAATTCATTGAGTAAAAAATATTGAAATTAAAAACATATGCACTTTTACACCTAAAAAATGAATATTCAATAATATGTTAAAAAACTGGTGCAATGCATTGACTTATGACTAATTTTATACACTGTTATTAATATCATATCGGTCATTAAACTGGTAGGGGTACTGGTACAGTAATATAGTGGTTTAACCGGCGATTCACTAATTAAACCGCATACTGGTAAAATTAGATATACATATATAATATATTAACATTAATGTTGAAAAATCAATAAAAATAAGAATTATTTTTATTTTCATTAAAAAATAATTTTAAATAAAAATCAACGGGTATGACCGTTATGACCGGTACAGTTCAATTGAAAACCGGCCAGTATGACTGGTTTTTACCGATATAATTGTATGACTGATATAACTATTGTATCATACCGGTATTGGGACCGGTTCACCGGTTTACCAGTTCAATCGGCGGACATGAAACTGTTCTAATATATTTTATAGCATGATAAGAGGGTGTAAAGAGATGAAAGGAACAATGACTGAAATAAAGTGGAAGAATTGCATTTAAACAATAAAAGGAGAGATGATGGAAGTAACAAATATGCGAGTAAAATTAATCTAATAAATACACAAACTCTGGTCAAGCGGTAAAGGTTTGAAGAATAATCAAGATCAATTATCTAAGTCATTTCTATGAAATAAAGACTCCAACTATAAAGAGGCGGAATAAGACACCACTAGGAGAGCTCACATGGTGTAAGCTAACTATAGCTAAAAATTATGGTTGTAAAATGAACCTTTTCTTTCCTTATAAAGATGCACTACCCTCATTGTAAAATACAAGTATGAAGAAAAAAAATCTTTCATAGTAATATTTTTAAGTGTTCTCTCTCGGTATTTGTTCGCTTCTTAAGTGTTTCATATAATTTCTTTCACATTTACCAACAAGAATTTGAGGATTGTGATTTAGGTATGATGAATTAAACCTCTTTTGAGGATTAAAGGATTAGTATTATATAAATAGAACATATATTTGTCGTAAGAATGTCGAGTTACATCTCCGATAGGAAACGAAAGAAGGTTGTGCTATAATAGATTGATCTTATGGAATATGCGCTAGAAAAGATCTCTGTATGAAAGAGGGCAAAGTTCCTTCTAAAACTCGGTTTATATATGGTCGATAACTCAGCTTATAATAAATGTATGGTTTATATATAAACATAAAAGATGACATATATGTTTAGGAACCAGTTCTTCTGTATTAGAGCACATGAATTAGAAATCATATATATATTGTTGCAACGGATGAGCCATAATGAAAATATAATAGAGAAAAGACCCATAGAGAAAATGACATCAAGAAACTAATATGGTTAGACAATTTGCCTACGTCCATGACATAAGAGCAACAAGAATGGTTCCACCATGATAAAAGAGAATTACAAGTTCACTCGGTGTTTCACTCACTTCCCAAAACCCAAGTACACCCAATATTACTTTTACTCAAGTATCTCTCAAACACTCAAATATTCCTCTTAATATTAGAGCAAGATGTTGGTGCAGTGAAAGTGATCGTTGTGCATAATTGGTCACAAACAATCAAATAAAGTGCATAAAATAAATAAAAGAGAAGAAATAAGAGAATTTGGTAACGGGGTTCGACCAATTGTGTCTACATCCCCAAAAGCGTTGAGCAGCTACCAATATATTATTAGGGAATAAGGGTTATAAGCTCTAGCATACCCATGTGCCCAAGTGCCTATGAGGTGTTTCTATTTGGTGCACATTATAACAAAAGACTTTGAGTTCAATATATAAAATTAGTTACCTTACTCTATTCCAATACTAGGCAATGTGGGACTAATACAATGAAATATTTCAAGCATCCTCAACAATCTCCCATTGATTGAAATAGACAAATATCTCGCTCTTTAGGAAATCTACACAAGAATATTCATCTTTATGAATATCTCACTCCACCTTGCTCAGTGTGTAATTCTCTTTAACAACTCCTCCACATAAGAGTCTGTTCTCCTTCAGCTTAGGCCTTTCTGAGTATCCTAGATGATATTATCGAGAGCCTAACTCTCCAAACTTGTAGTGCAACTTCTCATACCGTCATCTACTAGAACATGATGCCTAGCCATCTATTACTACGAAGTCTTTCGATATATGGAACCATTACGCAAAAGCTCACCAACAATCGTCCTTTTCAATACTCAGTAACACTAAACCTTGGAGCTTCCTTGGAAAGCCTCAACTGCCATCATCATTGTCTACTCCAACAATTATAGTTCAACAGAACTACCATATTCCACCATAAGGAGTATACTTGCAGCACACACCTTGCGTCAAGGCCAACCAATGCCCATGTCATACCTTTGCATTCAAGCCAATGCCTATGTCACACCTTGCATCTCTACCAGTTCCTATGTTACACATTCTATCGAAGCCAATGCTTATGTTACACAATGTATCAAAGTCAACCAACGCCTCTGTGATTTGTGGATCCGCTAACAATTAATATCTTGCAATATGACGTTGCAGCCATGTCATTAGGATATTTCACTTCTCATCTCAAATGAGATCATTTAGTCAACATCTAGAGAGATATTGTTAGCATCTGACTCAACACCTCTATTTCTATCTCTACCTTGGTCTCTGATGGCGACTCGCCCAAATCAATCAACTTGGATGAACTAATGGGCCTAGGAGGGCCCATGACTCGGGCCAAGGCCAAGAAAGCTCGAGACACTCTTGGTCAATTAGAACTAAGTATCCAAACTTCAACTGGGTCAAGTGACAAATCGAGGCCCATAAATTGCCTTATGCTTGAGGCAACGTCCCTTGAAGGCTACGGCCAAAAGGGACAAGAATGAAGTGCTTTCCTTTTTTTATCTTAGTTAATAAGTGGTCCAAAGCCACAGTTATTTATAGATTATGCAAGTTTAAATTAATGTCTAATGTTTTTAATTTAGTTACCTTATATAATATTTGAATCAATACTAAATGTGTGTTTATGTGTAGGGACTTACCAAGTTCGGCTATGATGGAAATAAAACATATTCATGAGCAACGCCAAGGTTTGCCTTATTGGGAGCACACAATAAAGGCTAGCAAATGCACCATCAAAAGCATAGCCAGACCCGCCTTATTGGGAGAACTCGTTAATGCTACTTAAAGGAACTATATGATTGTCTTTTAATGGTGGCAATTCAAATTGAAAACATATGAGTCAATGGCCATCAAGACCTTCCTTTCTCGGCCAACAAAGGAGTAAAGCCATTTCAAAGCCAAGTCAGCCCACGTGTGCAAGGGACTTCAAAGCTACCATAAAACAACAATTAAAACTTTCCAAAGCTGGAAGAGACATTTACACACATGATGAAGCTATGTTTGAATTCAAATTCAAACACGTGAAGACACTTATAGCTTGCCAAACGTGTAACCTTTTGCATAATGGCCACATTAAAACCTTCCATTTTGGGACAACCACATTAAGTAGGAGTTATCACAAAAATATTACTATTCACACGTGACTCTTATGGATTTAAAATTCGGCCAACCCTCTTTTAATGAATTAACCAAAGGAGAGGGAATGCCTTGATGATCATATTGAAGACCATGCCAACGGCCAAACATCAAACTTAAAGAGGCCAACACGAGATCAACCCCATATTGAATGCACAAATTGTATTTGAAATTTCTTATTAATGGTTGTAATTGCATGTTTGAATGTATTCATAAAAACATAAGAACACAATAGCATATTCTTAGCATAGGTTTTAATGGCACATTCAAACTTATGGGAAGCCTTTTCGGCCAACCCTCCCCTATATGTAATCCAAATTTTGAGATGAATAAACAACTTGAATTTATATGGAAAACTTGCTTAGTGAGAATTCTCCCCTAGCTTCTTGGTTGAACCGAGAAAACCTAAGTTCTTATCAAAGATCCTTCTTTGTGGTGAACATCATCCGACTTATCAAGTTTCCATGCTTGTGGCGCCTCACCATCTCAGCCTAACCCCATTCTTCTTTTATCTTACAAAAATCTCACATAAAAACCACTAAAAACAGCCCCTTAATCATCCAACCAGAAACTTCCCAGGACAACCAAAGCCTCGACTAGAATTTCTACTTCCCTCAGTCAGAAAGCCTTGTTCCCTCGATCAGACCAAAGCCAGCCATGGTCAGGCCTGACTTATCCCACGCACCAGCTCAAATTCACACCCTCGGCCAAACACAACCCCCTTGGCCCCAATCTTCCTTATATCATCACACTCACATATTATAATCAGCCTAACCCCAAAACACATAAAAAGCCCCAAGCCAAACACCAAAAACCATATTCCCAAAAGTTTCTTCCAAAAATATCACTAAAAAGTATCATCCAAACAAAATGATCGAAAAGTAATATCAACCCCCACAAGGTGGTTGCTATCAGTCTCAATCCAATATATGACACACCTTTGACACACCTTGTCTAGCCAACATACTTTCACCTTCCTTTGCCATAATTTTACGTATAGGCTAATAGTCATCTACCAATTGGCTCTGATACCAATTGTTGATGAAGCAGAAACAATCATTACGTAGTGTTGGCCACAAGAAATCAAATAAAGTGCATAAAATAAATAGAATAGAAGAAACAAGAAAATTTAGTAACGGAGTTCGACCAATTGTGCATATATCCCTGAAAACGTCGAGTGGCTTCGAAGATACTATTATGAAATAAGGTTTACAAGCTCTAGCACACCCATGGGCTCTAGTGCCCATGAGGTGTTTCTTTTGATGCACATTATAACAAGAGATTTTGAGTTCAATATATAACATTTGTCACTCTACTCAATTCAACATTAGGCAATATGAGACTAATATAATGACACATTTCAAGCATCCTCAACACAAGAGAATAAGAAGAGATATTATGTACTAAGTTTAAAGAATTGTTGTGTCTTATAATGACTTGGAGTATTCCTATTTATAGCCAAAGCTCATGAAGATTATGTGGCCAAAATAAAAAGCATGCATGTCGACTTCACAATAGCCACTTCTTTTGCTTGACTACAAAAGGTCACACCATTCTCTCTTTCTTTAAGCTAATATTTAACCATTTCTTTTGTTTGGCTACAAGTAGGTCTCATCCTTCTTTTTTTATTTTAGCCAATATTTAAATCTCCACCTAGGCTAAAAGACTATCATAGCTACTCTCCTACTACTCTTCTTCATGCTAACTTGAGATTCTGAACATCAATTAAGTCCATACAATTTATGAACTTAATTGTTGGAATTGGATTTATCATCATGCTTGTTGAATTATCTACATTTGGTATTTTCTCCACTCCAATAATTCCTATCCATGATATCTTCGATAAAGTGCATCCGAACATCAATATGTTTAGTTCTTTGTCATATGTATAGCACTTTTACTATCACAGTAGATGGTTGTTTCTTCCAGTTGTATACCCGACTCTTCAATTAAATCTTTCTCCCAAATGGCTTCCTTTACAACTTATATTACGGTGGTGTACTCTGCTTCATTTGTACACAAAACAACAATTGATTGTAGCATTGTATTCCTACTAATAGTACAACTGCACAATGTAAAGACATATCTTGTGAGTGACCTTCGCTTATCTAGATCTTCGTCATAATCTGAGTCAGTGTATCCGGTGATCTTGTCTGCAACATCTTTGACTATTCCATACAATAGGCCTATATCTATGGTACCCTTTAGATAGTGCATAATCCACTTCACAACTTTCCACTTAATGTTACCAGAACTTGTCATTTACCTGCTTACCACACAGTGTTTGTGCAATATCTGGTATAGTGCATACCATGGCATACATGAGAGCCCCAACTGTACTAGCATAAGGTACACTTGACATGTCCTCCTTTTTGTTCTCAGTTTATGGACATAAGGCCATTGAAAGTTTGAAATGAGTGGCCAATCGAGTAGTCATTGGTTTAGCATTTTGCATGCCAAAGTGTTCCAACACTTTCTCAATGTATTTATTTTGTAAAATAAAAGACATCCCTTCTTTTCTATCCATTGGAATCTCCATTCCTAGAATTTTATTTCCACCTCCTACGTCATTCATTTCAAACTTTGAGCTCAATTGAGCTTTCAAGTTGTTTATTTCTGACATGTTCTTTTATGCGATCAACATGTCATCAACATACAAAAGTAAATAGATGAATGACTTATTTGCAAGATTCTTGCAGTAGACGCAAATATCTTGCTCACTTATACAATTGCCATTTTCAAGCATGAAGGTGTCAAACCAATGATACCACTATCTTGAAGGTCGTTTTAGGCCATATAAAGATTTCTTCAGTAAGTAAATATGATCTTTTTTCCCTTCTACATCAAATACTTCAGGTTATGTCATATAGATTTGTTCCTCGAACTCACCATGTAAGAATGTTGTTTTGACATCTAGTTGCTCAAGTTCTATATCAAATTGAGCTACAATGGCAAGTAGGATGCAAATAGAACTATATTTTGCCACAAGAGTGAAAACTTCATTGAAATAAATACCTTATATTTGTGTAAAACCTTTGGCCACTAATCACACTTTGAATCTTGCATCTTCAACTCTAGGGATTAATTCCTTCTTCTTGAAGACCCATTTACAACCAACAATCTTTTGAGCCTTCGGTTGTTTCACAAGATCCCAAGTATGATTCTTATGAAGATATTCAATTCCCCATGTCTTCGCAATAATCCATTTGAAATCTTCTTTGTTCTCAAAAGCTTCTTCAACTGACTCTGGTTCACAACTGTTGATGTCATAAGCAACATTTAGAGCATATGACACCAGATCAACATAGCCATATTTCACAAGAGGTTTTATATGTCTTCTTTGTTTGTCCCTAACCAACTGATATTGCTGCAATTGGTTGATATCGGTATCAATACATGCATCATGGGCTTCTTCTTCTTGATCAAGTGTTTTTTCTTTTGTTGGATCCACCTCAAGCTTCACCTTCTCCAAGATATTAGGATCTTTGTTTTCACTTGATGACTCTTTATGAGGCTTTAGCATTTCGACTTCATTGAAAGTAACATCCCTACAAATAATACATTTTATTTTCTCTGGCCACCATAATTTATATCCTTTCACACCATCAAGATATCTAAGTAAAATGCATCTCAATGCTCTTGCATCAAGTTTTTCTTCTTTTTATTGTGAATAAGATCTTGCTTCTGACCTTGGCACGATTTTGATGAAGACACCAACATCACCAAAAAGAAGAAATTAAGAATACTTATCAAGACTAAAGAAGATGAAGCTTCAAGACAAATAGAGTTAAGTCTAATAGGTACTTCTATCTTATACTCTTAAAATACCTTAGTAAATAAACATTTTTTTAAAGAAAATTGAAATATTTTAAGTGTAATCAAAATAATTTTCAAAAATGGTATGTAACGGATTACTATACTTGATTAACAAGTTACATGAGTGAGAAAAAAGTTATCCAACATCCAACGGCTAAGAGTAATCAATTACTGTATTTGAGTAACAGATTACCAATTTAAGTAAAGTTGGGTAATCAATTACCCAAAGTAATGTAATCGATTACACTAAGACATTTTTGTAATCCTGTTAGACAGAACACTAGAGTAATCGATTACTCAAATACTGTAATCGATTACGCTAAGTGATTTTCGAAAATGCTGTTGGACAAGATGTTTGGGTAATCGATTACCCACTCTCTGTAATCGATTACTGAGAGCTGTTACACCAGTTTTCAGATTTCAAAGTGAAATGTGTTCACCCCAAACGAAAGTGTTTCATTCCAAACGAAACCTACACTTTCCTAGAGGTGTTATGATTGATTGGAAAGCATATATAAAGGCATTAGAACACATAACTCAAACAACAACTCATTGAACAAAATTCACACAAGTTTTTCAAAAGCTCTTACACTTTTTCTGAATATTTTGCGCACTTTTTAGCAACCTACTCCCAAACTTTCAAAGTTACTTTTCAGAGTTGCTTCAAAGTGTTTTCTAAGTTTTTCTAAACTTACAAGAGCATTATTACCTATTGTATACAAGAGTTGTTTGGATTGCAAGTTAGAATTATCCTATCTACTTGTAAAGGCAATCCTGCCATTTGTGTAAATTCTTCATTTTACAAGAATACTTTCTTTTACAAGGGTGTGAATAGAAAAGGGGATAGAATTACTTGGAATAGTGTTTTCCAAGGGTGTTACTTGGAATTGTATTTTCTAAGGGTGTTTAAATATTAGTGAGTGTGTAAGGTACATAGAGATCTCGGGGTAAGATATTGTAATTGCAACTCATAATATTTAAGTAAAGGAATCTCTTGTGCTGCAAGAGTACTCGATGTAGCCTTCGATGGACAGGAAAGTGAACCAGTATAAAACACATGCATACTATCTTCTCCTTTAACTTTCTACTTTTAAGCCGTTACTTTTTCTGCACTATTTTTCACTGCACTTAAACTTTTGATTTTGCTAAAAAAGTGGCCATAATTTTATAACAACTAATTCACCCCCTTTTAGTTGCAATCTCATTCTTACAGTTATGAACACGTAGAGGGCAACCAAATCTCCTCAATTTCTCATAATTTGTAGGAATACTCAACCACGTCTCTTATAGAGTTTTAAAACAAATGGCTCTTGATGGACATTTATTGATCAAGTAACAAGTTGTATTGACAGCTTCCGTTCAAAACTCTCTTGACAATCCAACATTTGACAACATACATCTTGTCCTTTCAAGTAAGGTTCGGTTAATTCATTTTGCATGTTCATTTTGTTGTGGAGTGTGCCTCATGGTATAATGTATGAAAATATCATGATCCTTGCAATAAAGTTCAATTTCTCCGTTACAGAGCTCTTGACCATTGTTAGTTCTCAATCGCTTGATCATCCTCCACGTTTGCTTTTCGATCAAGGTTTTCCATTATTTGAACTTGACAAATGCTTCAGTTTTATGTTTCAAAACAAAGATCCAAACCATACTTGAATAATTATCAATGAATGTTAAAATATATCTGCTACCACAATGAAAATATACTTGGGAATGACCTCAAGAGTAAGGCTGGAAACAGGTCAGACCGCCTATCACGGTCATAGTACCTAGCCTATCACAGGTCAGGCCAGACTAGGAATCTTTAGTAAACATGTCAGGCTTAGGCTTCTCCAATACCACATTTAACCTAAATAGGTCAGACTTAGGCCTTTTAAAAAGCCTATTAGGCATAGCAGACTGAACTATGTAATGTTATTATATATTTATAAATTATTTTCTATAATATGTACAAAAAAACTAAATAAAAAAAATTATGTAAATCTACTAGGACTAAGAGATTAGGCTATTTAATAAATGGACATTTAGTTGTTGAGACTTGAGCTTAAGTACATAATCTAACCTATGTAAGTACGTAATTTTAATTGACTAAGTATGTAATATGAAATTGCAAGAGTCACTAAACATAAAAAGCAAGTCCCAAATTTAACCAAAGACATAATGAATGCTTGCAAGTGTCATTAATCCTAATCTACATTGTGTAAGTGTGTAATCTGAAATTGCAAGAGTCACTAACACATGTAAGTTTGTAATTTTAATTGACTAATATTGTGTAATATGAAATAGCAAGAGTCACTAATAATGTTGTCTACTGTTGTGATGACTAATACTAGGCTTCCATGATGTTGAATTCCTTCTTACTTTTTATTGGTTTACAAGTCTTAGTATTAATTGCACATACCCCATATGGTAATCCACTATTCATTTTTATCCATATATAACCACCCCTTTGCAAAGTGGAGCGTCTGATTTTTCTTAGTAATGGTTTCACAATTTGCAACCTCAAAAGTAGGAAAACAAAATAACTTAGTGATGAAAGTAATATAAAGAAACTGGTATTTTTGCAAAGCTAGTAATGGTACTGATTTAATACCTTTGAAGCTTGCTAATCCTTTGAATATTTTTATAGGTAAAAAATGTCTAATCCACTTGAGGGTACAAATTTTTCTACTCGTATCTTTGTTACTGAAACTACAACATGGAATTCAAATAAACAACAATAAAATTCTGAAAATGCTTCAGTCAATTCAAGTGAGCAAGTGGATTGTCCCATTATGAGCAAGAGGAAGAGGAGTAAAACATCACCAACTTGGAATGACTATGATGAAATTGAATTTCCGGGAGGTGTTAAGAAAGCTCAATGCAAATTCTGCAAAGAGAAACTAAGTATTATTGGAAAGGGTTGGAGCACTGGCCACCTGCTGCGACATATGGAAACTTGCCAACAAAAAAGGATGCAATTGGCTACACACACAAAAAAACCAATTATTCCATTTCGACCTAATTCAGCTAATTTGTTTATGACTCCTGGAGCTACGTACTTTAACGAGAAGATGCGAGAAGCACTTGCTACTGCGATTATGATGCATGAACTTCATTTTAATATAGTTGATGCTCAAGGTATGATGTGGGCATTCCAATATGAAATTCCATAATTTCAGAAGATGTCTCATAAAACAATAAGAAATGATTGCATAGAAATATATGAAGTGTGGGCAAAATCAGCTTGACTACAGATATGTGGAGGTCAAATCATCAAGTTGTTGAATACATGGTCATCACTGGTCACTTCATTGATGCAGTGTGGAAGCTTTAGAAAAGAGTTTTGAGTTTTGTGAAAGTTTCTGCTCCAAGGCGTGAGGTTAGAAGTGGAAAAATAACCACAATCCATAATCCATCCAAATCCATTAAGTTAAATTCATCCAAATTCATCCGTTAGAGCTAATGAATTTAAATGGATATAATTCAATGGATAGTGTTGATAATGGATGGATTCAAATTCATTCATTATATCCAATGAATATCCATTTGGATGGATACCAATCCATCCAAAAAAATAAAAAATAAAAATATTGTTTTTCTCAAAACACACATGCAAACTCCTTTCTAACAAAATGATTACTTCAAAAGTTGCATTACCCTTTCTAACAAAAACATCCGTTCAACAAAAAACTAACTTTTTTCATCTATAGATGTTTCTTTTTCCAATATCTTCATTCATTCTCATCTTCATTAGATGTTTCATTTTCCTCAATGGTTTATTTTAATGTTGATGTTCTTTCAAGATTGATTCATATATATCTTTTGATTCTTTTCTATATTTAAAACTCTAACTTTATTTTTGGGAATTTAAAATATAGGTATTGTAATTCATCCATGAAAGACATTTTAAAATATGCTTTAATTTTGATGACAATATGTTTTAATTTTGTGGATTGATGCTACCAAGAAGTTTATTAGTCATTTTGCGTTGGGTATAAAATATATATTTTTTTACTTAGTCTTCACATAATTGCATTGAGTGTTTAACATTTCTTGCAAATTCTATTTCTCTTGTATTCCCTTCAATTGGATATTTCAAGTATCTATGAATCATATAATTTAACTTTAGTAAATATAATTTATGTTTGTAGCCAACCAAAAAAAATATTAAGAGTGAGAGAAATAAAAAAACTAGTCTATGAATTTTATGATATACGTCAAATTTTTCTAACAACACTAACCTAAACCTCACTTGAAGATTTTAAAAATGTAAGTTTAAGCTTAATCACGTGATTTACCATGAAAAACTTAAAAGTTAATTTTTAAGTTTATTAGTCTTTGAAGTTTTTGGAAAAAAAACTTCAAAAGTTCACATTTTTAAAAGTGTTTTTAAAAAACACTTTCAAAAATGTTTTTTTAAAATAATTTTTTAAATTTTAAATTCACGGATTGGATATCCATCCATCCAAATCCATGAAAATGGAGTCATGGATGGATTGGATGTATTGTAATCCATTGGATATGGATAGATTAGATAACTTAATATATGGTTTAAATGGATTTATATGGATTGATGGATGACTTTTCATCCGTCCATTTTCATCCAAATCCATCCATTTGTATCCAAATCCAAACCCATCCAAATCCATCCATTTGCCACCCTTACGTGGGGTTGATGTTGGTCATGTTATTTTCAAATGTTTAAAATCATGGGGGATTGATGAAAAAATGTTTTCAATTTCGATTGATAATGCTAGTTATAATGGCTCGTACTTGAAGACCCTGAAAGAGAATATATCATGTGACTCAAGGTTAGTTCTTGATGGCGCCTTGTTTTGTAAGGACCCAAATTCTACCATTGAAAATTTCTCCTTATTTTAATCCAGTTATTACTACAAACTCCACTACACTGTAATTAATCAATTTTCGTTACTTAAATTTTCGTTATCATACTATATTAATACCTTTTTCCAATAGACAGGAAAACATAATTCATATATTTGCTTCTCGGTAATTACCGCATATGACTAGCTATTGGATTCCAAAATACCCATAGCTATGAATATCCAGCATTATAAAAATGTAAAACTAAATCAGTTAGGATTTACAATCACCCAAGTAACAGGTTACATTAAACAAAAATAAAAATAAGGATTCCAAGTTCTAAGCTCATAATGTCTCGAACCGAGCATCCTCAACTATCCCGTTTACCTGCAATGGGATTATCACGGCAGATGTACACAACAAACAAAGGAGTAAGTCATTAATTCAATAAATATCATTAAGCGATAATCCATACTTTTAAAGGTTTAAATAAACGACTTGACGTTAAAAGATAAAATCAACATATCATATTTGTCCGTCTCATACCATCTCATCCATCACATTAGATCTATACGTCCATCTTTACCATACCTCGTCACCTCATTCTTCAATACCACCTCATATTGTTACTATCCACATATATGTTTACCTTCTCAATACCACATAGGGCAAGTCATACACAATACCACATAGGGCAAGTCATACATAAGGCCACATAGGACAAGTCATCCTCAATGCCACATCAGGCAAGTCATACACAACTCATATGCGTAATCAGAAAATCCACACATTTTCTATTATCATATACCATTAATCACTTCTCCTTACCTCGGTACGTGTCGGGGTTGGTTTTGGGTAACTTTGCAAGTTCGTTCACTACCTCTTCAAACCTTAGGATCTTTCATTATCCCCATCACATAACAATAATGTCAGTCAGTTATTCCAAATATCACATAAACAACTTATATTGCATTATTCAACCATACAAGATATTCATCATATTTTCTATGTTTTTAAACTATTTTCATCATAAGTTTACAACCATCTAAAACATACATATTCATCTCATATTTCAACATTGGAAGGTTTAATCATCTTATACCTCTAAAATTTTACCCATTTTCCACTTTAACCACATTTTCACATTAGGGTTTTGGAGTTTTCATGAATCAACCCACAAACCCTTTCCATTGTTGAAATACTAACTCCAACTCAAGAGTTTACAAGATAAAAACAATATAAAACGAACCATAACTCAAAAGGGTGAGTTTCCATAGTTTCTCACATTTTGAGAAGAGATCCACCAAACCCAAAAAATGAGTTTCAAAGGGAAGAAGAGAGTTAAAATCAAGAGTTTTACCTCTTCTCAAGTTCTTAGATGATTCCTAAGACTCATTGCTCTTGAAAACCCTTTCTATCTTCACTTCTCTTTAATTTATCCCCCATAAATGTGTTTGGGGTCCCTAATAAATGCAACAACGTCGGGTTCTCGCTTAAGCGATCCCCATTCTCGCTCAAGTGAGAAAATCCCGCCTATTTTAAAAACTCAGATCTGTCCCTCTCGCCCAGGCGAGGGAAACTCTCGCCCAGGTGAGGCATCTCTCGCTCAAGCAAGGATCTTACAGCCTCGACAGGTCCAAAATGTCACTTTTCTCGCTCAGGCGAGACCACTCTCGCTCAAGCGAGAATCCTTCAGTATAGCCCAGGATTTCACCCTCCCAGGTGAGTCTTTCTTTCCCGGGCGAGAATATCTCGCTCAAGCGAGAATCCCAGGACTGATACTATAATTTTAAAGACTTAAATTTAGGGTGTTACATGTTTCATGTTAGATGTTGTGCACACGTATTGAATTTACTAGTGAAAGATGGTCGTAAAGAGATCAATGATGTCATTTATAACATTCGAGAAAGTGTGAAGTATATCATCCCCAATAACTCGAGGTTAAAAACAATTTGTGATGTGGTTGAACAAAAGCATTTGAAAGAAATGAAGCTTGTTATTGATTGTCCCACTATATGGAATTCCACATTTGACATGCTACCATGTGCTCTAAAGTTTAAGACATTCTTTGCATCTTACAAAGACAAGGAGCCTCATTATAATTATGCACCTTCAAATGAGGATTAGGAGAAAGTTGAAAAATTTTGTCGACTTCTTCATGTGTTTAATCTTGCCACTCATGTGATTTCTGGCATTGTATCTTGGCGAAGTTGCAAGGGTAAAGGATGTAATTGATAAAGCATGGGAGGATGAATATCACTTTATGATAGAAATGGTTGCGCATATGAAGATAAATTTTTACAAATATTGGGGGATTGCAATCTCTTGATGGCCATTGCAAGTGTTCTTGATCCTAGGTGCAAATTCCAAATGATCAATGTGTGCTTCCCCTTAATATTCAAGACTGAAGAAGTTTCCATAGTGAATATGAACAAGGTACGAACTTCATTGCAACAATTATATTGTGAGTATTCTTTGAATATGGAAGTGACTTCTTCTAATGAAGATATCAACACTGCCACAAACCCCTCATCATCACAAAAGCCAAAATTAGTTGTGCATAGTGGATTTCAACATTGGATGAGTATGGTGCGAGAAAATGAAGCAATCCCCCCAATGAAATCTGAATTGGATGCATATCTTGATTAACCTGTTTTTATACCTACTAGTGAATATGGTGATAGCTCTTTTAGTGCATTGGAGTGGTGGAGGAGCAACTCCATGAAATATTAGGTCTTATAAAAAATTGTTGTAGATAGACTTGTTATTCCAATCTCTATAGTAGCATCGAAATCCACATTTAGCGCTGGAGGAAGAGTAATTGACAAATATCATTCAAAATTGAATGAAGAATCTATTGAAGCACTAATATGCGGTGGGAATTGGCTTCGGAGTAAGTATCTTGTGGAGAAAAAAGAAAAGGTAAAATATCAATATTTTTAAGTTTGTTATTTTAGTTAGTTTTAAACTATTATGTGTTTTAATATATTTTATTTTTATTTTGAAGGAGCGTGAGATTGAAGAAGATCAAAAGGAAATTTACTTGAAGAATTAAACTCATTTGTTGGATGTTATTGACTTCATTTTTAGTGTTATTATTTAGCAATTTGAGTTCTTATACTTCATGGAGTTATGAATGAAACTTGTTTTGATTTTGGGGTGATAACTTTTGGATGGTATACCATTTAGACAACACTACAACAAATTTAGTGTTGTTTAGGTCTTATTTGGATGTTATTTAGCAATTTAGCATCTTTTTAGATATTATTTGGATGTTATTTACCAATTAAGCAAATTGGATGTTATAATAATTTTTCTGACTTTGTATATAATGTGTTGAGTTTCTTAATTTAATAGGCCCTTAAACAGGTTAACATGTCAAACAAGACTTTTAAACAGGTCACATCCAGACTTTCATTTTTTTAAACAGACTAACAAGCTAGGCCTAGGCTCCTATATGATATATAGGCTCGACCTGTTTAAGGCAAAGTCTGGTTTGGCCTACCCTGTTTTTCCACCATTACTCATGAGTCAGAATGTACATAATCAAATGTGTCTTTTGTTCGACGAATTGTAGCGTTTAATTTTATTTGACACTTCTTTCTGAAAACGCAGTGTTCATAGAAGTCTACCTTCCTGACTTGTTGATCGCATTATAGTCTTTGCTTGGCCAAATCGGGTAAACCCCTTTCATTGACATGACCCATTCTTGGATGCCACAATTTGGTGACAACGAAATCAACTGTTGAGGAGATAACAACAA
Source organism: Lupinus albus (assembly GCA_009771035.1). NCBI lineage: Eukaryota > Viridiplantae > Streptophyta > Magnoliopsida > Fabales > Fabaceae > Lupinus > Lupinus albus. The sequence goes on along the minus strand of CM020001.1, from coordinate 10,017,172 downwards.
CACATGTGATTGTGTTTCATTGTAACATGTTTCATTGTAACAACACCTTTGTAGGTATAATCTTTTGAATCAAGCATTCCCAAGGAAATTTAAATTTTATTCAATTATGGAACATGCCTTACATTTGTCAATGTCCTTACAATTCCATCGAACATCTTGATTCTAATTGTGTCGATGTCGATGACCATGAATGAAACATTATTTCCAAGAAGGACATTGCCTCCATCTAAGTGTTGGTAAGTGAAAAACAATCCTTATTGGGACACATGTGATATGAGCATCCAGAACCAAGTATCCACTCATCTTTTGAGTCATGTTCTGAGACTATTATGTATTTGCACTATCATAGCAATTTATTATAGCTGCATCTCCATATTCATAAATATTTTCCTTGCCTTTGCGCTCTAGGAAATTATTTCTTATATGCCCCTCCTTGTGATAATGGAAGCATTTATACTATCTAGGTTTTGCTTTAGACTTGGACCTAGATTTCATTCTTGCACCATATTGATTTGCATATATGTTCTTCCTCTAGCAAAGTGACTTTCACATGCGCTTTCAGATCTTAAATATGATACTCTTTTCTTTAGTTCTTTCGAGTGAAAATGCAGCCTTTACTTCGTTTGAGGTCAGATCTTCTCGACCATACATCATGTTGTCGATGAAGTGCTCGTAAGAATTTAGAAGGGAATATAGTAGAAGAATTGTTTGGTCTTCATCTTCAATTTTATCATTGAAATTCTTTAGATCAAGAATAACTTTGTTAAATTCATCCATATGATCTTTTATGAGATTTCCTTCTTGCATTTGAAGAGTATATATTCTTTTATTCAAATACAGTCTATTGGTGAGTGACTTCATCATGTACGGGCTTTCCAGCTTCATCCGTAATAAAGCAATTGTAGTTACATCTGACACTTCTCATAGAACTTCATCTCCTAAGCACAACAAAATTGCATTATATGCTTTTTCCAAGGTTTCATCCTTCTCATCCTTGGTCTCATGCTTTGTGGCAGCTTGTTTCTACCTTCCAAGGCTATGCCCAAGCCATGATGAGTTAGTAGAGCTTCCAAGGCAATTGTAGTTAAATCAAATTTAGCACTCGCTATGATGACCGTATATTAGAACAACGTCGTAGTCCATGAAGGTAAACCAGGAAACATCCAAGGAAAGAGAGGTGAATCTTTAGTATACACACTTAAGTACCAAGTCTTTCCTTAGACAAAACTTTCCTAGACATGCAGTTTCACATTACTATACTTTTCGAGTAACAAAAACAATTCTTTTATCATGTGTAAGATCAGACAATGATGTGAACAGAGATCATACTAAGAATTTTGTTTTGGATCCTACTGCTTCGTATGCGAGATCTCTATGAGTTGTGATACCAGTTTGATACAATAAAAGACCTATAGAGAAAATGACACTGATAAATTAATGTGGTTCGATAATTTGCCTACGTCCACGACTGAAGAGCAACAAGAATGATTCCACTATGATAAAAGAGAATTACAAGTTCGCTCAGTGTTTCACTCACTTCCCAAAACCCAAGTATACTAAATATCACTCTCACTCAAGTATATCTCAAACATTCAAATATTTCTCTCAATATTAGAACAAGAGTAAGAAGGAGGGTATGCACTAAGCTCAAAAAATTGATGTGTCTTACAATGACTTGAAGCATTCCTATTTATAGTCAAAGCTCTTGAAGATTATGTGGTCAAAAGAAAAAAACATGTATGTTGGCTTCACATTAGGTATTTCTTTTGTTTGAGTGCAAGAAAGTCACATTATTCTCTCTTTCTTTAACCTAATATTTAACCACTTCTTTTACTTCTAGGAGAAGGCCAGATTTTTCTCTTCTTCTTTTAGCCAATATATATATACACATATAGGGTTTTGTTAACCTAGGGAAAGTAGTTTTTTAGTTGGTGTAGGTTAGCATTGTACACCAAAAATTTTGGACAAAATTAACCTTTACATTTTCTTTATAAAATAATTACTTAAGGGGTAGTTTTATAATTTTCATCATACAACCAACATATTCATCATCTCTAACCTTCTCCTTCTCCTCCTCCCCCTCCCCCATTAACTCACTCATCCCAAAACACCAAAATCTCATTCACCACTACTAAACCTCCACACACTAATTGTACTGTCGCTGCACCACCACAACACAGCATCGCATCGCCGCGCACCGCAATACACCACCGCATCACCGTACACCGCAACACACCACCACCACCGTCAATCCCTTGTGGTGTGCCACTCGTCTGAGGCGGAGGATCACCAGCCATACCAGTATTATTGATCAAAGTACCGTTCTCAAAAACAACATTATCCGCCTCCATTTCGAACGCTCCGGTGACAATCGAGGTATTTGCTCCTAAACTAAAATTACCAGTAACATTAACGGTTATGATGCATCCAGGAATCTCACAATGAAACTTCACCCCAGGGAGGATATTAAAATTTCCCTTCCCCGCTATGTACACATCGCGGGTGTTGTTGGCATTGTTCACTATCTTCCACGTTGTGTCCAGAGACCCTACACCGCCGAGATCCTCAACACACGAAACCGACGACGGATGAGGTGGCGGAGGAGGAGGAGCCGGAGGGGAGTAGTCCTGGTGAGAAAGTGTCCAGTAAAAGTCAAAATCAGATATCTCGAAATCACGCTCATCGGCGAAGACAACAACGGCGAGGATGGAGATGACGATGATGGAAAAGAAGAAACGAAATCGAGGCATTGAGCGGTGGAGAAAGGAGTTTAGTGGTAGACCTCGTGAGGTGTTGGTGTTTTGGGATGAGTGAGTTAATGGGGGAGGGGAGAGAACGTTAGAGATGAAGAATATGTTTGTTGTGTGATGTAAATTATAAAATTAACCTAAGTAATTATTTTATAAATAAAATGTGAAGGTTAATTTTGTCCAAAATTTTTAGTGTATAATGCTAACTTACATCAACTAAAAAACTACTTTTATCAAAACATATATATATATATAATTCTTGTGGGACAAATTATTTTTGACATTCTAAATTGATGTTGTGGGAGATATGCTTGCACCAGATGAGCCTGTAATCGTTAGTAAATACGTCATGGTAGATATCCCTACGCTAGTTTCTGATTCTGCACAATCCAATAATTCAGATAGGAAGAGAAAATAAGATGGGCGTGTGACCTCTTTCAGTGAATTAATAACAGTAGTTCTTGGATTACATTGAGATGAAGATCCTGCTTTGGAGTGATGCTCCTTTGGACTAAGTATTTAATTTTACTCAATATATATGTTGTACCTAAAAAAAATTATATCCTCTATATATGTTAATTTTAGTTGTAAAATGCATGCAAATATATAGTTAACAATTTTTTATATGCAATACTTTTCTTACAATCTTGCGTTTAATGCTACTATTACATCTAGCATTATATATATAGAGGATACTAAGATAGAAGATAGATTATACACTTAATTCTAAAAGATATGCTAGTTGCTTTAAAATTATATTTTTTATACCAACAATACATTGATTTAATTGTGTAAGTCTAGGATTTCTAAATAGACCAAAAAGTCAAAATTTTAATTCTTGTGAGCGACATTTGTTAGGTGAGGACAATCATATACTCCGAACGAGTTTTTTACCCATAAAGTGAAAGTAGAGACAATTCTACATGCAAAACACTACAATTCTACACCAAGTTGATCATTGAATGATTTCAAAATAAGAAATCACAAAGATGATGTAATTTATTTAATTAGATATATTTAAATTTTTGTGATTTTGACATTAATGTTTTCATAATTTTTATATATGATGAAATTTATTATTTTCACTACACCAGAATAGCAAAACAACAACGTTTAAATTTGTCATTCAACAAGCTTTCGAGTGTTCTCTATGTGACCATAGTAGAATATAAGGTTAGATACAACAGCGCTTTTGAAGCGTTGTAGAAAGTAGACATTTAACAATGCTCTCTGAAGCGAGTATTGTTAAATGTTTACTTTCTAAATAAGACTACATATATCTTAGACATTCTATCAAACACATGACAATCATGCCCAATTCTACCACATTTACAATAGATTTCACAATAGAAACATCATTCTTAAAACCCAAATTATAAACCATTGCATGAACTTGTCTCCCTTAGTTCAATAACATTAACCGATAAGATTATATGCACTAATGAAAGGGACGAAGGTGTAGACGACTACTCCATGAATTTCTTGTCTCCCTTAACTAAAGAAATAAAAGGATTTCTTGTCAACGATAAAAATACAGATTTCAAATTTAATTTAATAAGAATTAAATCAAAATTTGAATAGAAAACAAGGATGAAAAAATAATATCAATTACAATAAATACATATAGAGATTGCAAGTTTGATAAATCACCACTCCAACTAGATTCAACATTGATAGATTCCTATATTATAAATAAGCAGTTAACGTAGATATAAATACAAGCAGTAAGAGTGAATCAAAGAGAAATAAATTAGGTAAAATAAGACAACGATTTATCATATGTTTGAAGAGAGAAACTAAAAGCTAATAACTTGTTTGAAGAGAAAAACTAAAAAAAAGGTAACTCATGGCGAAGAAGAAGAATAAGAGAAATAAGAAACTGAACGGTATGCGTATTATTGTGTGTAAAATTTTGCTTTTAAATATGCAAAGATTCGCGCTCCGTAAAAAAACGTTTTAATGTATCACTTTTAACAACTCTTACTGAAACAAACGCTATTGAATATGTGACTTTTTACAACGCTGAGGGAAGCAAATGTTGTTGAGTGTATGAATGTATGACTTTTAACAGCCCTCGGTGAAGCAATTACTATTGAATGTGTGACTTTTAACAGTGGTCACTGAAGCAAACGCTCTTAAATGTGTGAATATATGACTTTTAACAGCGCTTAGTGAAACAAGTGTTGTTGAATGTATGACTTTTAATAGCGGTCACTAAAGCAAACATTATTAAATGTGTGAATGTATGACTTTTAACCGCGTTCAGTGAAACAAACGCTGACGGTGTGATAAACAATAGTGCTCGCTTCACTGAGTGATGTCAAATCTTTGACTCATACATTCAATAACACTTATTGAAGTATGCGGTGTTAAATGTGTATACACCTATCAAATTTAGCTTTTCTTACTTCACTGAGCGATGTTGATTCTCTTCGGCCTTACATATACATGAGTATTGTTGAATGGACGTTGTTAAATGTCAATTCTAACATAGTATTTAATTTTTAATATATGTTGCATACCATGCTTCCTAGTCTTAGATTATACTTTGGTTTGTACAAATAAAGAAAGTTATATTTTTTATTCTAAAAAAGAAAGTATAGACCGATTACCTACATTGTCTCCTTACTAGTTATATCTATAACTACCAATTATCTCTCCTATTATATTAGGTCATTTTGACCATTTATTTAGCATCTTCTTTTTTTCTTACCACTATTGAGCGTGAATTACTCTTGGCATGCGAACAAACCATGGTGGAGCTTTGTATATATATAGATACACATAATGATCTTTAGTTCATTGGAAAAAGTAAAGATAAAAAAACAAATAACATAGAAGAAAATGGCAAGATTATTTACCCTAGTCACCTCTCTCCCAAAGTTTGGTCATGCTGGAGAAACAATTGCTAGGGCCTCTGCATGGAATCCCAGGGTTTTTGCAGCTGCTACCCCAAGACCCATCCAAGTAAATCATTAAGTTGTGTTTATATATGTGTGATATGTAGTTGGGGGTAAAGATCCTATCAGAGAGTACAATGCAACAAAAGTAAAAGGGAAAAAAATAATATTGTGACGTTTTTACCATTTTGTTACGGTTGTAATACCATTTACATTATTACAAAGTAATGTAAAAACAATAACTCCCATTTTCAGTACAGGAGATGAGTCTTTCTCGTATTTGGGGAGTATGGATCATCATCCATTAATGGAGAGAGAATTAATGGGTAAAACAAGATAAAATTGAAAATGAAAAGATAATTATATCACTCTATTTACACTTATAATAACATTTTTATCCTTAAAATTAAGTGTAAAAACACTAATTCTCTCACAATTAATAGAGAGGATCCATACTCGTATTTGAGTAGTGTGTAAGATTAATTTAAGAGATAATTTGTTGGACTACTTTTATCAAATTGTTTATATATATTTGGTTGCTTCCATTTCCTTTTAATTTTCTTGAATGATTAATACTACCTTACTTTGTAGGTGCCAAAATCACCTAATCAAGATGGCTCAATTACTGCTGATGGTATCAAAGAAGGAGCAAGTGAAACAGTCATTAACAACCTGAATGAACCACTTCAAGACAAGGCCTACTCAAGTACTACTGAACATGTAATGTAACTAGTGACAAAATAAATATAGGCTAACGTTTATATTCTATGTCTTAATAGCATTATTTTACAATTTTTATATTTAAATATATACTCCATTACCAATACATAATGGGCAAATACAAACCCTAAGTATCATATTATGGGGAGATCCAAAGACAAGTAACCACTACAGATTAATTCATCAGATGTTGGGGAGATCCTCACAAAAAAACCGATTGCTCCTTTGGATTTTAAGGGTCTATTTGGGTTTTGGAGGGGAAAGAAGGAAATGGGAATACTTGAGACTAGTGTTTTAAATTGTGGTTACGATCACGATTGCGATAATGATTGTGTTTACCGCGGTTGCGGGCATTGCGGCTATCGCGATGCGGATTGCGGCGGTTGCGATGTGAATTATTTTGTGATTAAAACAATATTTTTTAATCTGAGACGGTTGATGCAGTCCGATGCGGCCTCATGCAGTTGCATTGCGGTCCGATGCGGCCGCATCATTGTGATTCAGAGTCACACCGCAATTACGGTGTAATGTGATTGCGGTGGCCACTTCACCGCAATGCAATATTGCGACCCATGAGGTGATGCGGTCCATAATTTAAATCAGTATTTGAGAGCAATGAACTACACTTATAAGATGATTCTGAAACCTTTCATTTCTCTTCCTTCCCCTCCAACTTGAATCGCAAACATACCTTAAATTATTTTTATAATATTTGTGAATGTTTTTAGCGTGGCATATTAATGCAGGTGAGTAACAAGACAAAAGACATGGGTGGTCAGGCATCAATGAAAGCACAAAACATGACAGAGAAGGCAAAGCAAAGCATGCAAGAGGCATGGGATTCAACTAAGAAGACAGCAAATAAAGCTGCAGACACCGTTATGGGAAAGACTCAAGAATCAGCTGATTATGTCAAAGATAATGCAGAGACAGTGAGGAAAAACATGAACAGAAAGGAGTGAATTCAACACATAATAAAGTTACTGCAATTCAAACTTATTATTACCCTTTAGTCTTTGCTTTTGTTTTTTTGTTTAACTTTGTTGTTCATGGCACTAAATATGGAGAAGATATGTATTTTCCCACTGCCATATGTGTAAAACAACATGCCATTTTGTTATTATCCTAAGTTTTAAGTTTTGTTGTTGTTATCTATTATACAAAAAATGTTTTTGCGTTTATTATGTACACATGTTAACTTCTCCTTGATTTTTTTGCCTTCAAAATTGGTACATATTCTTATTATGCACTCTCACACATTTTATTAAATCTATATAAAAAACTCCAAATCAATTACCCAATATTGTATTCTTATATATATAATAGATTACAAAATGTTACTAATATATCTTTAATAAAATTGATAATTACAGGGTTTCAAATATATGTCAAAATTAATCTGTCTCATATGAATGTATGGGTAATATGTGTGTTTTTAACCATACAACGAAAATGTATGGTTAAGAACAATCTTCCACACATGATAAAGACACCTCACTTTATACGACCTCCCACATAAGATAAAAATACACTTATATACATTATTCATTACCAAATATATTATTTAATAAGATATAATAATAATACCATATAATACATATACTATATAAGAAAAAAGTTTCATCAATATTCATTTTCACATGTATCACAACCACATTCATTTTTTCCCGTCCAAAATTCATAGGCTAACATAATAACAAAGAGAAAATATTAATTACTAAAAGGAATATCCTATGTTTGACATTTGGGTTTTTTAAGGGGATCTTTATCATTATATAATGAATTTTTTAATATCATTGTAATGTAAATTGTGTGATATATTTATATATGTATACATTTAATATTGTTGGGGATAATTTAGTTATTTTCTCTCTACTCCATTTATCTCATTTACGAGTAACATATGTGTTTTTAACTATTAAAATATATGGGTCACATGTTTATTCTTAACCATACGAATGTACATGTAACATGTGTATTTTTAACCATGTGAATGTATAAGTAACATGTCTATTTTTAATCATGTGAATGTATGAGTAACATGTGTATTATTGATCATGTGACAGAAAAATAACGCCTCATGTATATGCAATGGTAACTTGCTAGTTTTGTAATATACTTATGAACAACAATTAATTTGAAAATGATAGAAATGAATTATAAATAAAGATACAATTACTTAGAGAATTCATGCCTAAGGAAAATATTAGAGGTTTTGATATTTTGAAAGATTTAGATTATTTGTCAAATACGGAAATTACATATCTTATTTTGTTGACTATTCATGTCATTGTTGCATGAGTAGAACTTCTGTCATCAAATTAAAGTTGTTGGAATCCTCTCCTGGCGAGATTATTTATCTCATTTTTAGTGTCTCATTTGTATACAAATTTAATTAAATAGTAACACTTGAGTGTCTCATTTGTATACTAATTAAATAGTAACACTTGAGTCCTGGATACATGAATTTCCTACACATGTTAGCATTATCTGAAATTGAGAGGGATGTTCTTGCTAAAATTGAATGGAAGGATTAAATGGTCATACTTTAAAGAAAGTTAATAGGATAACATTTTTTAAGTAAAAGTTTTTGAGATAAAGTTTAGGCCTTATCAAAGTACTAAATTTTCAAATCTCAAAGAAATACTAATTTGTACTAAAAATAATAATTAAAAGTTTACTAATTATTTCTTTATCATAATCTCTAAAATATTTGACATCATCACGTTTGCATCCATCTAAATATGTCAATATTAAAATACTTAAAATTGTATTGCACAATATAAATATATATACTAACTAAATTGAATTTTTTTTTATTGTTGTAAAGAATAAACAATGAATTTTGATATAACCAAGAGTAAAAAGTAATTGTATAATTTTTTTAAATGGTCTAACTAACTTTTCATCTAAAATTATTTCACATTCTTAAATTGAAAAAACTATTCTCATTATACATGACTAGCGTGTTGACCGACACTATCGTGTCTGTCAACCCGTTTTCCTATTGTTTGTAACTTGTGCTCTAATGTAATAAATGAATTGTGTTCGATATATTATAATTGTAGTTAAATATATTATAATTTGCATTAGGTTAAATGGTTTTTTTTGGTATAAATTAGAATATAGTAAGAGCAAAATAGGAAATCAATAATTACTTTGTGTTTTGAGTTTATTAATAGTATATATATATACCATTTTCCATATTCTTGTCAATGTTTTAATATTTTCATGCCAACTCATTTCATATTTTAGAAAATTAATATACACTTATATTTTACTTTCTAATTATACCTTTATTTATTATCTTCTTTCTCACTCCCTATTTCTTTATTTCTTTATAATTCAATTAACAATGAATATTAAATAACATTATTTTAATCAAATTGTACTGACTTTTAAGAATAAAAAAGTTTTGAAACGAAAAGAATATTCAATGACACATCCAAAGCAAGTCCAAAAGATATATCTAAATTTTTTTCGTTCTATAAAAATATTTGATATAATAGCCGCAATGGGTACCCGCAAAAATAGCTCATGGGTGGGAACGAATATTATGATACCCGCCTCGCGGGTACCCGCGTATATATTTTATACTTAGTTATTATTAATTTAATATTATATTTGTTTATTTTATTATTAGTTCAAAATAAAATTTAGTAATGAGACTATAATCATAAAATTATCATATACATATCATATTATTTAAGTAAAAATTATTTTTATAAATTAATTATTGTAAACTATATAAAAATATAATTAAAATCGGAAACTTTTTGAGTACCTGCAGGTACCCACAAATAGAGCGGGAATGGGCACGGGTATGCAGTACATGTGTCCGCCCGTGCCCGTTGTCATCCCTATCCATTCCTTTGTCTCTAAGTTGGGTTTATGTTCACTCCACCACCCAACTTGAGAGGGGGTGCTGATATATATGTTACATACATGCTTGATGAGGGTGTTTGGCTTTGAGTTCGTCATATGCTCTTCCAAGGATAACTTATAATTTGATAGCTTAGCCTAACTTAATGATAAGTTATTTTTGAATTCTCTCCTTTTATAGCAAGCTCTTAGGAAAGGTAATTAACCAACCACTATAAATAGTAGGTTGTTATTTTGAATTTCATTCATTGAGAATCCGTGGAAATATCTTCACACTTATCCAAATTCTTCTTCTCCTTGGATTCTAAGAGTTGGAGTCCCCTACTTCTTGTGTTCTACAATATTGGGAAAGAATAATAAATTAGCTTTGGAAGTAAATGAGGAATTGAGATTCCTATCTCACTTCTTGTGTTCTAATTAAAAAGTGACACTTAAATATAAAAATGATAAAAACAAAAATAATATTTTTATATTATTTGGTATAATGTGATTAGTTTGAGATATGAAGATATGAATTTTCTACTGTATGTGATATTTGTCCCAAAGGATGTTTGGGCTAAAATTGAATGTAAGGATTAAATGGTTATACTTTAAACAAAGTTAAGAGGATAACATTAAAAAATAAAAGTTTTTTAGAGAAAGTTTAGGCGTTATCAAAGTACTAAATTTTCAAATCTCAAAGAAATACTAATTTGTACTAAAAATAATAATTAAAAGTTGGCTAATTATTTTTTTATCATAGTCTCTAAAATATTTGAGATGATCACGTTTACATCCATCTAAATATATCAATATTAAAATATTTATAACCGTATTGCACAATATAAATATATACACTAACTAAATTGAAAATATTTTATTGTTGTAAAGAATAAACAATGAATTTTGGCATAACCAAGATTAAAAAGTAAATGTATAAGATTTTCTTAAGTAACTTTTGATCTAAATTTATTCTTAAATTCAAAAAACTATTATACATGACATATTCCATCTTCCATATTTTTTTAATGTTTTAACATTTTCATGTCAAATCATTTTATATTTTAGAAACTTAATATTTATTTATATACTTTACTTTCTAATTAAATCATTATTTATTATCTTATTATCACTCCCTATTTCTTTATAACTAAATTTACAATGAATATTAAATAAAGTTATTTTAATTAAATTGTATTAACTTTTAAACATTAAAAAAATTGAAACGAAAAGAATATTCAGTGACACATCCGAATTCCAAAAGATATATCTAAGTTTTTTCTTTCTATAAAAATATTAGATATGACAACCTCAGAATAATTTCTACAAACATAAATTACAATTAAACGTCATAAACTACGAAATATTTTATTTCATGGAACATGACTTTTATTTTCAAATAGCTCTAAAATATTCTAAAAAGAAGTCTCATTCCTGAAAAAACTAATGTCTTTAAGAGTGTGTAATTATTTCTTCCAACAAGTACCGTTTTTAAGAATTGAACCTTTTATCTTTTCATCATTTTGACAAATTAACTCAACCTCATACCACTAAATTAACATTTTATCTCACTTAACACTTTGAAGCTTATGTTACAATTATGTTTTGTCGTTTTAAAGTACATAGTTAATTATATATATTTTTGCTAAATCATTTTAGCAACTTAGCTAGTTTTTAATTAGTCACAAAATTTATATATTGTAATGAAGGAACGTGGCATACTCTGTGACGACAAAATCTAAGAAAGTGTATCCAACGACCAACATGTTGAAGAGATTCCAATCTCTGTTTTTTAGCGGCTCATAATTTTAGTGTTTCCACATTATTAATTAAATCACTTATATTTATCTAAGTCTTGTGTTGTTTTTTTGAGTTATCTATGGCTTCTCACATTGCTTTCTTTCATTCTTCTCCTTTTTCAATATCCACCCAACAACACCAACACCAACACCATATCTTCTATCCAAAACACAGTCGTTTAATAATAAATGGACTCAAACCAACAACACCAACATCTTTTTCTTCTTTCTTTCCTTGTTCTACATCAATCTCAAGAAGAAGATTCTATTCAGAAGTGATTTCATGTTCTTATTCAAATGGCAGAGGGCCTGGTTCCGCGGCGGAGGAGGAGGAGGAGGAGGAGGAGGACGGTGTCAAGAGTGCTGAGCGCCTCCGTGAAGAGAAGCGACGAGCTGAACTGTCTGCTAGGATTGCTTCTGGAGAATTCACTGTACAACAGCAACCTGGGTATTCATAAACTACTACTAACCTTTAACTTTTCAGTTTTCCACTTATCATATTATAATGATTCTTTAGTTGCTCCTTTATGTTCATTTCCGAGTTGGGTTTGGAAGGGGAAGACTTTAGAGCTATCTCACAAGTATATTTTATGGCCCCACTCAAGTCTTCTATTTTCTTTTTTTTCCCTGCAAAACTCAACTCGCAACCGAAGCCTTCTTAAAGAAGATGGGCCTTAAAAAATTACTGAAACTGTAAATGACTACCATAGTCCTAAATGATTCATATGTCCACCAAGTCCCTGTAGGGAGTGACCATTTTCTTTGAATGATTAATTTGGTGGCTATTGTATGAATTATATATCTGGAGGACTAAATTGACATTTTACTCCAAATTTTTTTGCACAAAATTTAGGTGCTGTTTTAGGGGATTTATCCTTACAAGAACATAACATGTTTCACTTTAAGTTCATGGAAAAATATAATAAATGACATTTCTTTTAGAGATACTTAATATTTGGAAGTAAGTTTGGAACCTAACAATCCGAGCTGAGGCGAAAATACTCATTTGGGGGTATAGTTCTTCCAGCTTGACTCAGATAATGTATAGTTTGAATTGGGTATAATGCAATAGTTATTTTTATTTATATATTTACTTATTTATGTTTGGTTTGTTTTTTTGTGGGTTTGAACTAGTTTGCCTTCTATATTGAAGAAGAGCATATTAAAGGTGGGGGTGCCAAAGGAGGTTGTGGAGTTTTTATTCGGTTGGGTGGAAGGGCGCGGTGGCTATCCCAAAATTCCTGAGGCAAAAGGGTCAATAAGCGCCATTCGAAGTGAGGCCTTCTTTATCCCCTTGTATGAACTTTACCTCACATATGGTGGGATTTTCAGGTTGACGTTTGGACCAAAGGTTAGTTTACTTTAGTTTTTAGCCGAAATTTAGTTAGCTTTTCTCTTTAAAACAGCACCATCTATGGGATTAATGACATTCCATCTTGGTTATCTTGCAGTCCTTTCTGATTGTATCCGATCCATCTATTGCAAAACACATCTTGAGAGACAATTCAAAGGCTTATTCGAAGGTAATCAACTCGACATTTAACAATGACTGTTAACGATACAATTACTTTATTTCTCTGTCACTTCTATCACATATTGCACATTGTTTTGTTACTTGTCCATGTACAGGGTATCTTGGCTGAGATCCTAGACTTTGTGATGGGGAAAGGACTCATCCCAGCTGATGGGGAAATATGGCGAGTTAGACGACGTGTTATAGTCCCAGCATTGCATCAGAAGGTTTAGTTATTAGACTGATTATTTAAAGTCCGTGTTGAATCATTTCCAACATATATGTGATGATATCCTGGCGGCAAAGGTCATGGATTGAACGGTTCCTTCTTAAATAAGGAATTCATATTAATACTTTATGTAGATAAGAATGTCTATCAACACAAACAAAACAGCATAAATATATTTTTCGCTCGGCAAATTAAGTTATTTGAAACTTTTCAAATCACTAATCGATGTTCATCATTAGAATGTCAATAGTGGCATGGAAAAAATAGAGCAGCATCTATGATCTTATTCATTTTATGTAATGAGTAATCTCAGAGTCGAGATGTTCATTGCTACCCACCCGTACTTGTCCTTATTTCAAATCCCTGCGACAGCTTCACTATCTTGTTTCTTGATTTTGTTTTTTGAATGTGATTATAGTATGTAACAGCTATGATTGGCCTTTTTGGACAAGCTACTGATAGGCTTTGCAAGAAGCTAGATACTGCTGCATCTGATGGAGAAGATGTTGAGATGGAGTCACTTTTCTCACGTTTGACTTTGGACGTCATCGGCAAGGCTGTATTCAATTATGATTTTGATAGTTTAACAAACGACACGGGTATAGTTGAGGTATAATTTTGGAATTTTCGACTTCCATTCTCTCATTTTTATGTATGTCCATTGTTCCAGTTTTGTTATTTGTCTTGCTCATTCCCAATCAGTTACTTTATATACAAGCTTTGTAATTCTGTACTTTATCTAATAAGATCAGGCCGTTTATACTGTCCTGAGAGAAGCAGAAGATCGAAGTGTTTCTCCAATTCCAGTATGGGAGATCCCAATATGGAAAGACATATCACCACGTCAAAGGAAGGTTGCTTCAGCTCTCAAATTGATCAATGATGTACTTAATGATCTGATATCAATATGCAAGGTAATACTATCATCAATATAACTGAATTATGTTATGAAAATAGGTTCTTATAAGATATATCCGTGACTCAGCATATGATGCCACTGCTGAAGGACTTTGTTGGGCTCAACAATTAAGCAAATAGAATTGTAAGCATTTTACTGACACAATCTGTAGGCCAGATTTGAGTACAAACACAGGGTTCCCCCTAACAACATCAACATGATTTTTTTCCCATACAGTAAAATTACCCTATGACAACCACTCTAGACACTTTAATACTACCAATCATAGTTACATGGTTTGCACCCTTCACGGTACATGGTTCGTGCCTTCATGGTACCTTGTTCTATGTCATTCGTCACTTTTTACATTATCATTACAAGGGAACCCAATACATGGTACACGGTCAGAACCCAATATGCGGTACGTAGGCTAAATGAGGGAATCGTGCGAACCCACAATTGCCTAATACATAAAATAACTGCCTCACAGATCTATCACATCACACAAACAGCAATATAATTGGCATACCATAAAACATAACTATCGAATGCATATTGACTAGATTTGTCCTTTTCCTTCTATTTTTCTTAGTATAAACCTTCAATGGTTTATTAGACTTCTGCATATAGATATAAGTCTACATCTTGCACATGTTATGACTATAAATTTATACTTGTTAAGAACATGAAACATTTTAGGGTCAGTCTTGGTTCAATGATAAGGTTGGTCTCTTTTGACTCGTAGGTCTTGGGTTCAAATCCTAAAAATAGTTTTTCTACCTGAAAATAATAACATGTCTACTTCGGGACACAACAATATACAGTCATGAATGAACATATGAGAAACTAGAGTTGGGAACATATGGTAGAATCTTACCTTAGATTGTGTGCCATAGGAGAAATCATTTAAAAGAACTTTAAGTTAAATGAGCTCTCAGAGAATGTAATTCATGACAGAACAAAATGGTGTCATCTTAATCCTTGTAGGCAACCCCACCTTGCAGGGAAAGATTTGGTTGTTGTAGATAATAAAGTTTTCTGGTTCAATAGTCAACTCTTACATTTATATACAGTTCTGTGTTCATCAATTTCCTATCACAACTCTTCAAAAAAACTCCAGCTTGCTAAACTCTGTTGGTTGCCATTGTCATTTGCAGAAAATGGTAGACGAAGAAGAGTTTCAGTTTCACGAGGAGTACATGAATGAAAAAGATCCTAGTATTCTTCACTTCTTGTTGGCATCAGGAGATGATGTATACTAGTTTTCTGTCAAATTGTGTTAGTTGATGAAAAACTGTCTGTTAGTACAAAATAATGACTTTTTGTAGGTGACAAGTAAGCAACTCCGTGACGACTTGATGACAATGCTCATTGCTGGACATGAAACGTCAGCTGCTGTTTTAACGTGGACCTTTTATCTTCTATCCAAGGTAACAGATAGTTAAGGTTCATGGAAGAAGGGAATTATTTTTCTTTCTTTTCTATGTTGCTCATCCTTTCTATTATTATTTTTTATTCTATAGAAGTTTTTTTTTAACAGAACTGAAGTGTGCAGGATTTTTTTCGGAAAATGATACTTCTGAATGTACTTAAATTTAACAAAGTAGAACTCACAAGCACACACAGAGAGATATATAGTCTTCTAGTAATAGTTATGCATGTGAGCATTGCTGTTATTCAACCCTATACAGAAATGGATACAGTTTTTTTTTATGTTAGTTTGTTTAGTGTAATATAGAAAATCAACAATTAATTTTTCATGCAGTAGTGGCTAATAGAATAATATACTTTCTTCCTTTTTTGATTGGCTGCAGGAGCCTAGGGTCATGTCCAAGCTCCAAGAAGAGGTTTTTTTTTTTTTTTTTTTTTTATATTCTTACCTTCAAGATTAATCTCAAATATATCATGTTAGATTTCTCTCATCATAAAATCTAATAATATATAAATTTGAATTATTGTCGGTCTAATTTTGACAGGTTGACTCTGTAATCGGAGATCGATTTCCAACTATTGAAGACATGAAGAAACTAAAGTATGCAACCAGAGTGATCAATGAGGTATAAAAATGACAGTTTAAATAATGTTTAAATTGTGATTCTTCTATTGCTAGTGATTGACTTTTCCTGATATATTCAATATTAGTCATTGAGGCTTTACCCGCAACCACCGGTGTTAATCCGTCGCTCTCTCGAGGATGATGTACTTGGAGAGTATCCTATAAAAAGGTAATTCCAATAAATGCATTGTTGTCTTTGCTATGTTTAGCTGGTTAAGGTGTGTCTCTTTTGTATTGTTGCTATTTTTTGTTTGTTTATCTTCTACTTTATTGTAGTATCAATCAAAAGTACTTAGCTCCAGGATGTAGATTAAATTATGGTAACCTCTCCTAGGTTCAATTAAATCACACTCAACTGGTATCTTTTTTTTTTTGGAAAATATATTGATAGAGCATTAGGCATCGTTTGATCCATATAGCCGACCCCGCCTAATCGAATAAAGATT